>CM072781.1:85238598-86488598 GCA_036936925.1 Cenchrus fungigraminus
GATGGCAGCTAAGGAGTATATGAAAGGGGGAGGACGACCACAAGGGGGCAGGGGTCGTGGTCCAACCCTAGGATGTGTCCCTAATAGACCCAACTTGATACACGGCCCATTGGGCCAAAATATGGTGGCGCAGCACCCTGGACAGAAAGACCTCCGGTCAATAATTTGTAGATTGCGGATGCCTCAGGACAGGTATGTGCATGAGTCCACATCCATATGAAATTTCACTTCAACATGGTTCCAGGAAGTACTTGAACACTCCAATCCGACTCCGTATGCGACCGTGGCGTCCGTCTGAAGTTAGTGTTGTGCTGCAGTCCGAATCCAGCCGACCCGAATCCTTTTCCGAGTCACTCTTCTTCATGATTCCTAAGCAAACCAATAGTGCACATGTCTCCACAATCTAAACATGGTGTATATGAACTAAGGAGGGAACTTACTTGATTATTTAGTTGGCGAGCACGAGCACGAGTAATAGGACCAGCGAGAGGAATTGAATCCTGTTGAGGTAGTGATGATGTCGATGTCCGGGATGTATCGTTGGCGGGAATGTCCTCATCACGACCCGTGCGCCCCACCGCCTCGACGGCGGCGGCGGGACGAGCCGCTTTTGTCCGTGGTTTCACGGATGAGTCGATCATGGCCATGTTGGGGCCGAACCCAACACAGGAGCGCTTTAGGCTCGCGGCCTTCTACCTCACCGACCTCGCCTTCTAGGTTAGCGGGTCCGAGCCGCTGACCTGGGGCGAGTTCACAGAGCGGTATAGCATCATGTACCCCCACGGGCAGCAGGGCCTCCCGGACGACCCGGTGACGGCCTACGTCGACACACTGAGGTCCTCCTACACCGCCCCGGGCTCCGCAGTCGCGCGGCGGAGGCTACCGGCGCCTTTGCCGAACTTCACGCGTGAGTGCAATGTCCTCGAGGCCCAGACCGCCAGCAGCTCGACGGATGGCGAGGAGAATCCTCACCACCGTGCTGTGGATGCCCAGCGTCGGCCGCGCTTCAACGAGATCGCCGAGGCCATGCGCCAGCTCGACGAAGAGCTGGCAAACCTCCACCAAGCACTCGGAGTGGAGGAGGAGCCACGTGACCCTGAGCGTGACCAGTGGTGTGAACAACGCCGCGAGCAAGAAGCTGAGCAGCCGGTTCCGCAGGCTCGCGCACGTGCGTGTGATGTGAACCAGCGCATCAATGAGGACGCCACCGTCGACGGCGGTGACGCACCACACCTCAGGCGCGCATCGCAAAACCTCGCGGCCGCAGCCATGCTCCTACATGGCTGCCCCGAGCCGGCCACCCCTGAGGAGAAAAGGGTCCACCAACAGCTCAAGACCCTCCTTGAGACGGCGGTCGCGCAACAGGCGGAGAGTTCGGCATCGCGCCAACGTTCGACACATGAGGCGCGGGCGACACAGTCCGTGCGGCACCCGGATCCATCTCCGTCGAGGCATCGAAGCCGCGACAGGGAGGCAGGCGAGGTGACGGTCAAGACGCACCTAGGACCCCACCGCGACGTCTGCGACACCCTCCGAGCCCGCCGACGACTACGAGTACGGCTACGGAAGCAATCAAGACGACAGTCGCAACCACCAGGACGAGCACTGCTCTCGCCGGCGGTTCAGTCAGAGGCGCGGCGAGCGCTACGACAGCGAGGAGGATATGAGCGCAGACTATCACCTGATCCGAAAGGACCTCGTGCCTTCGGCCAGAAGGTACGGGACGTGCGTTTCCCCTCGAGGTTTCGGGCACCGATGACAGCCCCAAGTACAATGGGGAGACCAACCCTAGCATCTGGTTGGAAGACTACAGGCTCGCGTGTCACGCGGGAGGAACGACAGATGATCTCTTCATCATCAAGAACCTACCGCTCTACCTCGGCGACTCCGCACGAACCTAGCTCGAGCACCTGCCACGCGGCAGGATCAACAGTTGGGCGGAGCTGCGTCAGACCTTCATCGGCAACTTCCAAGGCACGTACGCCTACCCCGGCAAGCAGTGGGAGTTGCGGAACTGCAAGCAGAAGCTGGGCGAGAGCCTGCGCGACTACATCCGGCGCTTCTCCAAGCACTGCACCGAGCTCCCTAGTGCAACTGACAATGACGCCATCTCGACGTTTCAGAACGGCACCACCTGCACCACCCTCATCCATCGGCTAGGGCGCAGGACCCCGAGGACCACTCGAGAGCTCCTCGACATCATGACCAACCACGCTAATGGGGAGGAGCCAGTCGCAGCAACGTTGAACACCCCTCAGGGCAAGGGGAAACAAGCCGTGGACGACGGTAAGGGGCCCTCCTCGCAGTCCAAGAAGAAGAAGAAGAACGACAAGCGTAGCCGTGATGACAACCTCATCGTGGCAGTCGAGCGCAAGGCCATCCGACCCAAGAATAATCAGAACGGTCCCCCGAATGACCATTTTGAGAGGCTCTTGGAGGCACCGTGCACCCACCACGAGATGCCCGTCAAGCACGCGCTCAAGGACTGTCGTCTGATGAAGAACTACGTCAATGGCACACTCAAGCCCAAGACGGCGGATCCTCCGAAAAAGACCGCACCTCTCCCCGACGACGACGATAATGAAGCGGAGGCTGTGTTCCCCCGCGAGGACGGTGCCGTGCAGATGATCTTTGGTGGGACACCAGCACGACCCTCGAAACACCAAGAGAAGTTGATCTGGTGTGAGATCTACAACACTGAGCCCGCGGCACCGTCGTACCTCAAGTGGTCGGAGACTCCGATTACTTTCGACCGAACAGACCATCCCGACCACGTGCCGCAACCAGGATGCTACCCTCTCGTGGTGGCACCTTTGGTCGGGACCAAGCAGGTCCACAAGGTGCTGATGGATGGGGGGAGCGGCCTCAACGTCTTGTACATGACGACGCTCAACAGCATGGGCATTCCGCGGTCTCGACTGCGCGCATCGCCTACGCCCTTCCATGGGGTCATCCCCGGGAAGGATGCACTCCCGATAGGGCAGATCGATCTGCCCGTCACGTTCGGAACTTCGCGGAACTTCCGCACTAAAACCCTCACCTTCGAAGTGGTAGGGTTCTCGAGGACGTACCATGCCATCCTCGGGAGGCCGGCCTACGCGAAGTTTATGGCCGTGCCCTGAAGATCCCCGGTCCGAAGGGGGTCATCACAGAGGGGACTACGTTCCAGTACGCATACGAATGCGACGCGTAGTGTTTTCAGTTTGCTGAGATGCTCATCCAGTCTGAGAGGCTCCACACCGAGCCTCCCTCCGAGGACCAAGACATCCCCGAGTCGTCCAAGCGAGCGACCTGCTCTTTCGAGCCCGCCAAGGACGTCAAGGATGTAGCTGTCTCCGAGGATGACCGCACGCTCCGTATCGGGACCGCACTCGATCCTAAATAAGAAAGCACGCTCGTCGACTTCCTCAAAGCGAACCTCGACGTGTTCACATGGAAACCCTCCGACATGAAGGGAATCCCGGGAGAGGTTGCCGAGCACAAATTGAGCATCAAGCCGGGATCGAAACTGGTGAAGCAGCGCCTGCGCCGCTTCAACGATGACAAGTGCAAGGCCATCGGCGAGGAGATCAAGAAGATCCTTAGTGCAGGGTTCATTTAAGAAGTATTCCACCCTGAGTGGCTCGCTAACCCTGTACTTGTAAAGAAGAAGAATAAGAAATGGAGGATGTGTGTTGACTACACGAGCCTTAACAAGGCATGTCCCAAGGACCCATTCCCTTTGCCTCGCATAGATCAGGTAGTCGATTCAACGGTAGGGTGCGAAACCCTCTGTTTTCTCGATGCGTACTCCGGGTACCACCAGATTGCGATGTGCATAGCAGATCAACTCGCGACATCTTTTATCACTCCGTTTGGTGCATATTGCTATAACTCCATGCCTTTCGAGCTCAAGAACGCGGGTACCACATTCCAAAGATGGATACGACGCGTCTTTGGAGATCTTATAGGGCGGATAATCGAGGCGTACGTCGATGACATCATGGTCAAGTCAAAGAAACGGGTGATCTGATCCCCGATCTCATGGAAGTGTTTGCGAAGCTGAGAGAACACGGGGTGAAGCTTAATCCCTGTTGACGGCTGTTAAGTACCACTTTCAGCCCTGAATATTCTCACATAAATGGAGGCATATGCATTATTTACTTGTATTTTGGTTTGAATAATGTAGTTCCACTTGTCCTTTGAGATTATTTGTATGTAGGTGAAATACCCCTTAAAAGAGATGGAAACCCACCTTTTATGGAGAAACCATGCCAACTTAGCGGAGGAGGTGGTTACCACCAAGGAAACACATGGCATTCCACATCATTGATCCAAGGGAGGCACTCACCGACGAATCAGAGAGCGACACATGGACTTCACATGGATCCATGGGCCCACCAGAGCTCCAACTTATCAGGAAACTTGGCATGCACAGAGGACAAGCATCAGGGCCCACATGTCAGCCTCCCTGAGAAAGCACAGCTAGGAAGGCCGCCCTAGGGGTTCGGCCGACCCTAGGATCGGCCGAACCGACCTAGGGTCGGTTCATCCCGGCCTTTCACATGTCACTTGCTTATTGGTTGCTGGCTGCATCCCGGGGTGTTTTGGAGCACTTTGAGCCTCCGAGCAAGCCTTGTCCCTGCCTATAAATAGAAGGGGAGGGGCTCCCATTTCCCACACGCCACTCTCTCATTCTCCACTCACTTTTAGTTTCCAATGCTAGGGGGTAGGCTAGAGTAGCTCTTCTTCAGGTTCCAAGTCTTCTTTGGAGTCTAGGTATGAGTTCTCTTTTATCTTTATTTCCATCTACTTCAGTTATTCAGCTATTTTATATAAAGTCATGGTAGATCATATGCTAGATATGTTCTTGAGTTCATCCTCTGTTCATCATTTGGAGGCTTGTGTTCTTTATGAACACTACCTTTTGATCCCCTTCAAGGGTGGTAAACTCATTCCTTATGTGTTTGTTCATAAGTTAGAGGCTCGTGTTCTTCACGAACACAGCCCTTTGATCTTGTTGACTAGAGATAAGATAGTTCGTATCTGTTCGTATGTCTAGCCTTAGTTGATCTTGTTAGATGGTATGAGACTGTTGGATGAGGTTTGTGTTCAAGCTACGGTACTCAGTCTAAGTTGACCAGTCTGCTGGTGGCTCTCACCCTAGGTCACAATAGCCCGGGTCGGGTGAAGTCTAGCAGCAACGCAGGCATGGTGCCTGGGTTGTGTGGCTACGTTAGTAATGAGCATACCCCCCGTAACGATAGAGGTAGGTCCGCAGTGGTGACAGCTGTTGGATCCTTTGCAACCCTCCACGCTGGGGTACTTGCTGTAGGTGTCTAAAGTCTAGTTTCGCATAGTGCTGGTTGTCGCGGGCTAGCTCCCCGTTTGTACCTGGGTGCCGAACCTTACCCTCTCATGCAATGCTCATGCCTATCTCTTGTATCTTCTAGCTTTGTATGTTTAGTACATTAGAACCTAGAGCTAACTCGTATGTTCCCCCTAAGCCGTAGTGTACTAGAGTAGAGGTAGATCAGAGTGTGTGTGTCACACTACCCTTATTATCTTTTATCTTACCCCTGCCTTTGAGTTTGTTGTTTCCTATATCTATCTCTTAGTTTACATTCAGTGCAAAAGCATAAGTCTATGATATCCGCCATTGCCTTCCACGGATACGATACCCTTGGAATATTCTCCTTTCTTGGGGAAATGCTACAATGGTTTATCTGTGCGCTTGCGGATTCGTTCATGATTGTTTAGATTAACCTTTGGCAAGTCTTGACGTTCACGCTAACTTAGCATCATTAGTTGTGACGTTAGGAGATGCCAACAAGGCGTTTCTTGGTGTTGTCACTGAGGATGGATTCCAAATCTGTTCTTAAAGTGACGGCGCTAGGAAATGCCAACAATCCTGAGAAATGCGTTTTCGGGGTTCCGAGGGGCATGCTCCTCGGCTTTGTCGTGTCGGAACGCGGCATTGAGGCTAATCCTGAGAAGATCTCAGCCATCACTGACATGGGACCAATCCAGAATCTGAAAGGCGTACAGCGTGTCACGGGCTGCCTCGCAGCTCTTAGCCATTTCATCGCTCGACTCGGAGAGCGCAGCTTGCCGTTGTACCGCCTCATGAAGAAGTCTGACCACTTTACATGGACGCCCAAGGCCCAGGAAGCGCCCGACTCACTCAAGAACCTCCTGAAGAGTCCTCTAGTGCTCACAGCACCGATGCCAGAAGAACCGATGCTCCTGTACGTGGCTGCGACAACCCAAGTGGTGAGCGCTGCACTGGTGGTCGAACGAGAAGAGCCTGGAAGGTTGCTCAAGGTACAGCAGCCGGTCTATTTCGTAAGCGAGGTACTCTCCGACTCGAAAACCCACTACTCGCAAATTCACAAGCTATTATATGTTGTCCTGATCACCAAACGAAAGCTTCGACAATACTTCGACACGCATCCCATCACGGTGGTGTCCAAGTATCCGCTCGGAGAAGTGATCCAGAATCCTGAGGCTGAGGGAAGGATAGCCAAGTGGGCCCTCGAGTTGATGGGGTAGAATGTGGCATATGCACCGCGCAGTGCCATCAAATCACAAGTGTTGGCGGACTTTGTCGCAGAATGGACAGAAATCCAAACTCCACTGGCGTCGATCGAGCACGAGACATGGACAATATGCTTTGATGGCTCCGTCATGAAGGAAGGAGCGGGGGCAGGCTTTGTCTTCATCTCGCCTCCGGGCGTGCGTATGGAGTGTTGGCGGTCGATTTCCGTCAACCTAGAGCACTTGTTACACTTTGGTTTGAGCTTTGATTTATAACTAACCCACCACTAGGCACACTAATGATGCAACAAGTTCGCACTTGCATGTGGTATTTGGAGTATGTTGTTTACGCAGGATTTACACGCTTGAAGGAGCACTTCCGGGCAAGGTTCATGGAGCACTTTGTGAGAAGAACATGAAGCCCGGGACAAGCCAAGACTCGAAGTGAACATGACTCCAAATGGCCCAAGGACCAAAGCATGAAGCCGTGAAACTCCGGGGACTTAAACGGAAGATGCGGGAGCTTGGACGACAAGTACCCTTATCTAAAATGTGGAGCAAACGACATCAAGGGCCCACATGAAGATCGGCAGAGACAAGGAACGACGCAAGAAGCTCGCACGAGGAAGACCGGGCCGAGCCGGGCCAAAACAGGCCCAGGCCGATCGGACTGGGCCGATCGGCCTGGCCCATTCCGGGCTCCGTTCGGCCTCCCCTTTGACCTAGACGCTCCTCGGGCTATTTAAAGTCTCCACCCCGAAGCACCGCCGCATCCATTCATCAGAGAGCCGCCGAATCGAAGGAGACACACCGAAGGGAGCCGACGGCCGCCGCTAGTCCTCGTGTTGCCTAGGAGATGGCTTAGGCCATGCCCTAGCCGCCATGGTTGGCCCTGCGTGGTGAAGCCATGGTGGAGTTCCGGAGCCATGCCTTGAATCCTTCAAGGCATTTGTACCTTCAACATTCAATGGTGATATAATCTTATCTAGTCTTTACTTTGATCTACTACGAGTATGCTTCTTCATATGTGTAGCTACCATATGCCTTTAGTAGGAATAGATCTAATCGTGGTGATTAGTCTTTGTCTTGCGGATATCTCGTAGTGGTGCACGGACCGAGGATTGTCGCTCAGTGATGATTATCCCATCATAGTGACAGTATGAGGAGGGAGAAAGCGGCGAGTGAACGTGTATCGGACCACTCCATATTGGGTTACTCCATATCGAGTGTACTCCTTATCATAAGTATCGGTATAGATTGGTTTTCACCTTTGGCTGGGGCTGCAACTAGGAGACGATAGGCTAGGGTTACCTTCAGTAGTGTTATCTTATGGCTTGAATGTGATCCATACATCCTTTGTATTGTATGTTATCTCTTATGCAATCAATGCTTCATGTTAGGTTAGTTCGGTAGATTAGATGGAAGACCTTGGGAGTTTGCTTACCGATCCTTGGATTGACAAATCTAGGGAGAACCCTCCTTGGTGAAAAAGGCACCAAGTCACTCGTACGCTCGTGGTGAACTTGAACACGGTATCCAACCGTCAACAGCCACCTTTTTCTGGCGCCGTTGCCGGGGATCGTCAACTCGAACCCTAGGGCGATCTATCTTTCTTTTTGGACTAACCTTAATTTTATTATTGCATATATCTTGCTTTTCTTGTTTGTGTCCTTGAATGCAGGTAAAACCCTAGACACAAGACGTTCGAGAAGTTCTTTACATCCGGACTTCAACAAGTCCAACCCCGTTCTGAGATTCACTCCCACCAACAATTTGAAGACTCACTCTTTAGTGGTAGGTGCTAACTATGTTAGTGGCCCATCATCCGCTATCGAGTCCCCACCAACGAATGCGACAAAGATCAATATAGACGAGGTATGCCGCTGTGTCAATAAGCTTTGTTTAGACTAATGTTCCTTGGAGTATTGCTTGTTCAAGTAATAGGTGCCAAAGCTACTCCCGGAGACTTGCGAGTTGATCATCGACATCTTGAGTTGAATGCTGCTGTTACAACAATTTTTTCGGCCAAGATCAGAAGTGTACAACAAGATAAAATTAGAAATTCAGAGGCTCCATCAAGTCTTGTTTCCAACCCATCAAGAATCACTAATTTTGGAGATCGGTACGAAGAGTTATGAGGAAATCTTTCAACACTACGCGTTCTGAAATCAGCTCGGGACAGAACGTAGTGCCGGAGCAAAAAGGGCGTAACTCTCTCATCCGAAGTCTGTTTAAGGTGAATGACCACTTGATGGAAAGGTAATTTGATCTAGGATTTAATGGAGCAGAAGTTTGGTACATATTCTGCATTGGACGCAGAGGAATTCAGTGGAGAAGTTGCAGCTGCAAATAACAAGGAAGTGGAGATGACACAAGCGATCATGTCAAAAATCCTATTACTTTGGCTAGAGCAAGAACATGGATAAGACACTTCATTAATGTCATGAACTCGCCGGTGACACAATAATTGTGACCTTGAAGCTAAAGGATGGGAGACATAATGCTCGAAGGACAACAAGACCAAGATCATCAACATCTCCGGATCAACCCGAAGGAAGTCAATGTTCTCATCAACATTCTGCACAACCTCAGAAATAAAAGGTGTAATATTTTTGGATATTCAAAAGCCCCATGAAGTTACGACTCCAACGAATCAAGAATCAAGGCAATGGGATGTTCCTACAAGCGGATATGACTGAATCATCGAAGGGTGCACGTTCTGGAATTTTCTGGACAGCATGCAAGAGCAGAAATAAAACGACCATAGCTCCCTCATTTGGACTCCGTTTAAGACGAATGAGTACTCGTTAGAAAGGTAATTTTATAAACTTTGCAATAGAACAATATTTTGGTATATGTTCTGTTCTGTATATAGGGGTAAATCCATGGAGAAGAGGTGGCAGTGACATGACGAGGACGAGATAAAGGAGATGAGGGTGACAACAATGAAAAGGAGCTCGGGAAGTGCCTTCACCAAGCATGCATGATAAGTTCAGAGGCTTAGAGCAAGTAAAGGACACTTGAAGCATTAGTCAATGGAGACACAAGCGAGCAACATTTGACAGAAGCAAACTGCGATGGACTATGAAAGCCAACGTCGAATGATGAGAAAGTTTTTGGGCTCTCACACAGGGGACCATTGCATTGCAAGAACATAACCATGATGTGAGTGTGCCCACAAATGAAGGAAGGAGTGAGTCCACACAAGTCAACCTTGTCGACATGTGGTGCATAGAAGAATTGGAGAAATTACAAAGAGATGACATGACAACTACATGGCGCCACCGTGAGGTTGATTCGCTTTCAACTCCAAGAGACCACTCAAGATGGAATAGCTCCAAGGCTAAGGTACACACTAACCTCTCAAGCTACTACTAATTTTGATGCTTTTATTTTAATACATCTATGTCAATCTAGTAGTTTGTTTTAATTATATGCCTTGTTCCATTTAATATCATGTTGAGAGGCTAGAATTTCTTGAGAATGATAAATAGGCTATGTTTGTGCTTGAACTTTGTTAATCCCATGCCTAAATAACCTTTGCCTAATGATGAACTAAGTGCTTTGCAAGAAACATATGCTTCCTCTAATTGCACCTTGTTGCTTGTGACCGTATTTATGGATGTGTGTGTTTGCGATAAGTTTTGTAAATCTCATTCTTGCTTTGCACTTGGTCAAGCTAATGACCTTAAAGAAGCACATGTCGGGAGAAGCCCGAAGTTCACTAACCATGCAGGACAAGAAAATCAAATAAAGTGGATAGAGGTAATGCCCAAAGAGTTGCAAGCCTCATCGTCACCCTCTCCAAACAACGTCGCTGTTCTGGTCAAGTTTTGAGGACATGGTCAGACATGAATAAGGGGATAAAAGTGGATATTCAGAAGCTCCATCAAGTCCTTGTTCCAACGCATCCAAGGCCGACAAATTTGAAGACCCATGCAAGGAGATATGATAAAAACACTAGGTGCTGCACGTGCTGAAATCAACTCGGGACAGATTGCAACGCTGGGATAAAACGGGCATAACACACTCGATCGGAATCGGATTGGAGCAAACAAAGACTTGATGGAAAGAAAATTTCATGCACCACACATAGGAATGATTGTCGGATACATGTTCTGATCTGGACGAAGAAGAAAAATCTATGCAAGTGAGGCAGCGATGAAGCGCAAAAAGGAGGTGATGACGACGCGAGATTGGGCAAGTCTTCGATTGAGCACAAAAGATCAAGTCAAGCATGTGAAGTGAATCAAAGCTGCATGGACACCTTCAACTCTTGCATGAAGGGTCATGGCTTCGTGACCATAAGAAGGTATGTGAGAAAGTCAAGCTCTATGACTTTAAATGAAGCGCTTTTCGGGAGGCAACCCGTTGTTTTGTGTTTTTATTTTCTTCCTTAGAGAGAATAAAGAATGATACCATCCTATGATGATTAACTTGTGGCTAATTAATCTAGTTTAATTTTCCTTTTTAGAACCACCATCATGATCATATTTATTTACTCGCATGCATTAGCATTTTGTCATCAACGTGATGTTCGTTTCTTTGCATATACATGTTTTGCATATGGTTGGCTTGGTTGTTTTATGAGGCTTAATGATGAAAGCTTCATTTTCCATGTTAATGTTTCTGGGGCATTTCCCTTTTGTGATCTTGTGTAAACATGGTGTTTTAACCTTGCTTAATAAATCTTTATGGCTATGGAGAAATTTAGCAACCTAATTGCAAACATGGTGTTTGGAACTAGGTGAAAACTTTGTCTTTGTTTATATGGCATCCTCTCATGTGCATACACACTCTTTGCACCCACGTACACCCATTAGTTTTCATCATCACTAGAATAATTATGCCACAAGTTAAGAGTCTTAGGAGATGTCCTTGGTTTGTTGGCAAATTGTTTCCACTCCCGACCGTCACCTCGGGGGTAATTTGTGTGCTTGAGTTGTTTTGCAGGCATGATGATGAGCTTTCATGAAAGGAAAAGAGAAGAAGCGACAAAAGTGAAGATGCATAAAGACAAATTCCGGACACGGAGAACAAGCCTCATCCTCTCCTTCCATGTCTAGCAAAGTGCTAAGCATGGGGGAGGACCCAATGAGAAGAGGATCACTATCGCTAGAAGATGCTCGAGATTCTTCTCCCATGATAAGCACAATGCTTAAGCATGGGGGAGGCCATGCTACACTTCGATACAAGCATCAAAAAGGACGGTAACTCTTCCTCATCCTTCTCTTTGTCCATCATTTTCAAAAATGCTTGTGCATATATGCCATCAACCATAGGTCCGAAAACCTTTATTTTTTTCTCTCTTGTTAATAACATGGCTACTAGGAGTACAACCTAGATTTGTTTTTATTTTCAATAAATGATAATCACCTTTACCTTGAGCTCACCATGATGATATCTTGTATGCTCTCGCTTGTGGATATATGATGATCGTTGCCGCTTTGCTCATTCTTGTGCTTGTTTTATATGTGATTAAGCTAGTGCTCTATTTAAAATGAATATGAAATTCACTTAAATACTAGCCTAATCTTTTGTCGAGGTAATGATAACTTGAGACCCATGGTATTTTTCGTGCTCTCATTTTTGAATGAATCAAGGATAACTTATTTTTGTGCTTAAAATGATGCTAGCCTTATCTCTAATGACCACTTGCATTTTGCTCTACCTATCCAAGGCCAAATATACATTGAGTGAAAAACCTTAGTATTTCAAGATTAATTTTTGGGTGCTTCAATTCAGATTTGGTTTCTTTGGTTCGAGTCTAAGAAGCTAGTCATTCCGTATTTTTACGTATCATTCTTTTTGCTAGCCTTTCTATCCGTGCATTGTGAGTTTCCACATTGGGAATTTCGCAAACCTCGCCGGATATCCACCCCCCAAAACCCATATCATCTTTTTGTGTTTACCTCCTTGACCAATCCAAACTTGAGTATGGATGAACATTTCGAAGAAGACTACAAGAAGAAGGCGCCATCAAGTAGAGATAATTTCGGGAGACTTCCAAAAGGACCCGTAGAAGACTTCGAGTATCTTTCTTCAAAGAAAATTTCAAAAATTTTAGTACCACCTTGGCACTTTCTATCACCTCTTTTGCTCGAGGATGAGCAACATCTAAGCATGGGGGGTTGCCAAGGAAGTACTAGTGTAACCTAGAGTTCAAGGGGAGTTGAAAAAAAAGAGAAGAGAAGAAGAAAAAAATGTGTGATGAAAGAAAAAAAAGAGAAAAAGTATGATGAGAAAAAGAAAAAGAAATGATGATGTTAAGTAAAAGAAAAAATATATATATAAATAAAGCTCCCCGGTCCTCTAGTTACACTTGAAAGGTTCAAAGAGCTTCAAGATCAAGACCCATACTCTTTTCCAACCATGTGCAATCCGATAACAAGGACTTTGCTTGTGCCTCGGGATCACCTTATTCCATTTGCACATGTCCACCTATCTAAAAGTGTGTGTATTTTTCTCTCCCCCCTCCTTGAAAACATTATTTTCTAATGACCTTTTTTACTAGGCTCGGTAATTCCATGAGAAGCTTGTCTTATTTTGTTTGCATTCCATTTATGAAATCTTGATAGGATTACCTTTCCCAAAGCTCCATATAAAGCCTTCCACCAAATACTTGAGAGAGGAAAGGAGTAGTCCTAGTAGGCTTGAGTGACAAGATGAGATGAGAGTACATGAGCAAGATGCAAGGAGGTTTATTATTGATCTTGGTAAAGCAATTTTTCCTTCATCCCATGCTTTATTTCAAAATTTCTAAGATTTGTTTAAAATTTGAGAGCATGGTTAATTACTTGTGGAAAGAGCTTATTTGATGTCTACCCTCCATAGAGATGAAAGCTAGTTACATTATGAAACTTTAATAAATATAAACTTTGAGAGCATTATGTTTTCTCATGTATGAACAAGCGCAAGGTATGAACATTGAAGGGCAACACAGATATCCATTGATGGCTTACTCGAGGACGAGCAAGGTTTAGCATGGGGGGATGTTGGCGGTCGATTTCTGTCAACCTAGAGCACTTGTTACACTTTGGTTTGAGCTTTGATTTATAACTAACCCGCCACTAGGCACACTAATGATGTAACAAGTTCGCACTTGCATGTGGTATTTGGAGTATGTTGTTTACGCAGGATTTACACGCTTGAAGGAGCACTTCCGGGCAAGGTTCATGGAGCACTTTGTGAGAAGAACATTTTGATGTCTACCCTCCATAGAGATGAAATCTAGTTACATTATGAAACTTTAATAAATATAAACTTGGAGAGCATTATGTTTTCTCATGTATGAACAAGCGTAGGGTATGAACATTGAAGGGAAACACTGATATCCATTGATGGCTTACTCGAGGATGAGAAAGGTTTAAGCATGGGGGGATGTTGGCGGTCGATTTCCGTCAACCTAGAGCACTTGTTACACTTTGGTTTGAGCTTTGATTTATAAATAACCCGCCACTAGGCACACTAATGATGTAACAAGTTCGCACTTGCATGTGGTATTTGGAGTATGTTGTTTACACAGGATTTACACGCTTGAAGGAGCACTTCCGGGCAATGTTCATGGAGCACTTTGTGAGAAGAACATGAAGCCCGGGACAAGCCAAGACTCGAAGTGAACATGACTCCAAATGGCCCAAGGACCAAAGCATGAAGCTGTGAAACTCCGGGGACTTAAACGGAAGATGCGGGAGCTTGGACGACAAGTACCCTTATCTAAAACGCGAAGCAAAGGACGTCAAGGGCCCACATGAAGATCGGCAGAGACAAGGAACGACGCAAGAAGCTCGCACGAGGAAGACCGGGCCGAGCCGGGCCAAAACGGGCCCAAGCCGATCAGACTGGGCCAATCGGCCTGGCCCATTCCGGGCTCCGTTTGGCCTCCCCTTTGACCTAGACGCTCCTCGTGCTATTTAAAGTCTCCACCCTGAAGCACCACCGCATCCATTCATCAGAGAGCTGCCGAATCGAAGGAGACACGCCGAAGGGAGCCGACGGTCGCCGCTAGTCCTCGTGTTGCCTAGGAGATGGCTTAGGCCATGCCCTAGCCACCATGGTTGGCCCTGCGTGGTGAAGCCATGGCGGAGTTCCGGAGCCATGCCTTGAATCCTTCAAGGCATTTGTACCTTCAACATTCAATGGTGATATAATCTTATCTAGTCTTTACTTTGATCTACTACGAGTATGCTTCTTCATATGTGTAGCTACCATATGCCTTTAGTAGGAATAGATCTAATCGTGGTGATTAGTCTTTGTCTCGCGGATATCTCGTAGTGGTGCACGGATCGAGGATTGTCGCTCGGTGATGATTATCCCATCGTAGTGACAGTACGATGAGGGAGAAACCATGCCAACTCAGCTGAGGTGGTGGCTGCCACCAAGGAAACACATGGCATTCCACGTCATTGATCCAAGGGAGGCACTCACTGACGAATCAGAGAGCGACACATGGACTTCACATGGATCCATGGGCCCACCAGAGCTCCAACTTATCAGGAAACTTGGCATGCATGGAGGACAAGCATCAGGGCCCACATGTCAGCCTCCCTGAGAAAGCACAGCTGGGAAGGCCGCCCTAGGGGTTCGGCCGACCCTAGGATCGGCCGAACCGACCTGGGGTCGGTTCATCCCGGCCTTTCACGTGTCACTTGCTCATTGGTTGCTGGCTGCATCCCGGGGTGTTTTGGAGCACTTTGAGCCTCTGAGCAAGCCTTGTCCCTACCTATAAATAGAAGGGGAGGGGCTCCCATTTCCCACACGCCACTCTCTCATTCTCCACTCACTTTTAGTTTCCAAGGCTAGGGGGTAGGCTAGAGTTGCTCTTCTTCAGGTTCCACGTCTTCTTTGGAGTCTAGGTATGAGTTCTCTTTTATCTTTATTTCATTGTATGACTTTCATCTACTTCAGTTATTCAGCTAGTTCATATAAAGTCATGGTAGATCATATGCTAGATATGTTCTTGAGTTCATCCTTTGTTCATCATTTAGAGGCTTGTGTTCTTTATGAACACTACCTTTTGATCCCCTTGAAGGGTGATAAACTCATTCCTTATGTGTTTGTTCATAACTTAGAGGCTCGTGTTCTTCACGAACACGGCCCTTTGATCTTGTTGACTAGACATAAGATAGTTCGTATCCGTTCGTATGTCTAGCCTTAGTTGATCTTGTTAGATGGCATGAGACTGTTGGATGACGTTTTTGTTCAAGCTACGGTACTCAGTCTAAGTTGACCAGTCTTCTGGTGGCTCTCACCCTGGGTCACAATAGCCCGGGCCGGGTGAAGTCTAGCAGCAATGCAGGCATGGTGCCTGGGTTGTGTGGCTATGTTAGTTATGAGCATAACCCTCGTAACGATAGAGGTAGGTCCGCAGTGGTGACAGCTGTTGGATCCTTTGCAACCCTCCACGCTGGGGTACTTGTTGTAGGTGTCTAAAATCTAGTTTCGCTGAGTGCTGGTCATCACGGGCTAGCTCCCCGTTTGTACCTGGGTGCCGAACCTTACCCTCTCATGCAATGCTCATGCCTATCTCTTGTATCTTCTAGCTTTGTATGTTTAGTACATTAGAACCTAGAGCAAACTCGTATGTTCCCCCTAAGCTGTAGTGTGCTAGAGTAGAGGTAGATCTGAGTGTGTGTGTCACACTACCCTTATTATCTTTTATCTTACCCCTGCCTTTGAGTTTGTTGTTTCCTATATCTATCTCTTGGTTTACATTCAGTGCAAAAGCATAAGTCTATGATATCCGCCATTGCCTTCCACGGATACGATACCCTTGGAATATTCTCCTTTCTTGGGGAAATGCTACAATGGTTTATCTGTGCGCTTGCGGATTCGTTCATGATCGTTTAGATTAACCTTTGGCAAGTCTTGACATTCACGCTAACTCGGCATCGTTAGTTGTGACGTTAGGAGATGCCAACAAGGTGTTTCTTAGTGTTGTCACTGAGGATGGATTCCAGATCTGTTCTTAAAGTGACGGCGCTAGGAAACGCCAACAATCCCGAGAAATGCATTTTCAGGGTTCCGAGGGGCATGCTCCTCGGCTTTGTTGTGTTGGAACGCGGCATTGAGGCTAATCCCGAGAACATCTCAGCCATCACTGACATGGGACCAATCCAAAATCTGAAAGGCATACAGCGCGTCACGGGCTGCCTCGCAGCTCTTAGCCGTTTCATCGCTCGACTCGGAGAGCGCAGCTTGCCGTTGTACCACCTCATGAAGAAGTCTGACCACTTTACATGGACACCCGAGGCCCAGGAAGCGCTCGACTCACTCAAGAACCTCCTGAACAGTCCTCTAGTGCTCACAGCACCGATGCCAGAAGAACCAATGCTCCTGTACATGGCTGCGACAATCCAAGTGGTGAGCGCTGCACTGGTGGTCGAACGAGAAGAGCCTGGAAGGTCGCTCAAGGTACAGCGGCCGGTCTATTTCGTAAGCGAGGCACTCTCCGACTCGAAAACCCACTACTCGCAAATTCAGAAGCTAGTATATGTTGTCCTGATCACCAAACGCAAGCTTCGACACTACTTCGACGCGCATCCCATCATAGTGGTGTCCAAGTATCCGCTCGGAGAAGTGATCCAGAATCCTGAGGCTGAGGGAAGGATAGCCAAGTGGGCCCTCGAGTTGATGGGGTAGAATGTGGCATATGCACCGCGCAGTGCCATCAAATCGCATGTGTTGGCGGACTTTGTCGCAGAATGGACAGAAATCCAAACTCCATCGGCGCCGATCGAGGACGAGACATGGACAATGTATTTTGATGGCTCCGTCATGAAGGAAGGAGCGGGGGCAGGCCTTGTCTTCATCTTGCCTCCGGGCGTGCGTATGGAGTGTTGGCGGTCGATTTCCGTCAACCTAGAGCACTTGTTACACTTTGGTTTGAGCTTTGATTTATAACCAACCCGCCACTAGGCACACTAATGGTGTAACAAGTTCGCACTTGCATGTGGTATTTGGAGTATGTTGTTTACGCAGGATTTACACGCTTGAAGGAGCACTTCCGGGCAAGGTTCATGGAGCACTTTGTGAGAAGAACATGAAGTCCGGGACAAGCCAAGACTCGAAGTGAACATGACTCCAAATGTCCCATGGACCGAAGCATGAAGCCGTGGAACTTCGGGGACTTAAACGGAAGATGCGAGAGCTTGGACGACAAGTACCCTTATCTAAAACGCGGAGCAAACGACATCAAGGGCCCACATGAAGATCGGCAGAGACAAGGAACGACGCAAGAAGCTCGCACGAGGAAGACCGGGCTGAGCCTGGCCAAAACGGGCCCTGGCCGATTGGACTGGGCCGATCGGCCTGGCCTATTCCGGGCTCCGTTCGGCCTTCCCTTTGACCTAGACGCTCCTCGGGCTATTTAAAGTCTCCACCCCGAAGCACCGCCGCATCCATTCATCAGAGAGCCGCCGAATCGAAGGAGACACACCGAAGGGAGCCGACGGCCGCCGCTAGTCCTCGTGTGGCCTATGAGATGGCTTAGGCCATGCCCTAGCCGCCATGGTTGGCCCTGTGTGGTGAAGCCATGGTGGAGTTCCGGAGCCATGCCTTGAATCCTTCAAGGCATTTGTACCTTCAACATTCAATGGTGATATAATCTTATCTAGTCTTTACTTTGATCTACTACGAGTATGCTTCTTCATATGTGTAGCTACCATATGCCTTTAGTAGGAATAGATCTAATCGTGGTGATTAGTCTTTGTCTTGCGGATATCTCGTAGTGGTGTACGGACCGAGGATTGTCGCTCAGTGATGATTATCCCATCGTAGTGACAGTACGAGGAGGGAGAAAGCGGCGAGTGAATGTGTATCGGACCACTCCATATCGGGTTACTCCATATCGAGTGTACTCCTTATCATAAGTATTAGTTTAGATTGGTTTTCTCCTTTGGCTGGGGCTGCAACTAGGAGACAATAGGCTAGGGTTACCTTCGATAGTGTTATCTTATGGCTTGAATGTGATCCATACATCCTTTGTGTTGTATGTTATCTCTTATGCAATCAATGCTTCATGTTAGGTTAGTTCGGTAGATTAGATGGAAGACCTTGGGAGTTTGCTTACCGATCCTTGGATTGACAAATCTAGGGAGAACCCTCCTTGGTGAAAAAGGCACCAAGTCACCCATATGCTCGCGGTGAACTTGAACACGGTATCCAACCGTCAACATGGAGTACTTGGTTCGACTGCACTTCCCCGCCTCCCACAATGTCGTTGAGTATGAAGCACTCATCAATGGCCTTCGAATCGCGATCGAGCTTGGGATCCGCCGTCTCGAGATCCGTGGAGACTCCGAGCTCGTCGTGGACCAAGTCATGAAAGAGAAGAACTGCATTGATCCGAAGATGGCGGCATATTGTCGGACTGTGCGTCAACTGGAGGACAAGTTCCATGGGCTCGAGCTCCCTCACGTGCTACGCGACTACAACAAAGCTGCTGATATCCTCGCCAAGATGGCGTCGAGCCGCAAGCCTGTACCACACGGTGTGTTTGCTAGCGACCAGCATGCACCATCCGTCCGGGTCGATGAAGAACAACCACAAGAGACAGAGGTTCGGGAAGTCATGGAGATCGATCAACTACCAGAGCCGAATTTGGAAGATCCAGACTGGCGGTTCCCGATCCTGGAGTGGTTGGTCGAGGGAAAGCTACCTTCCAACCACACGGAGGCGCGCCGCATCTCGCGGCAAGCCAAGGCGTTCGTCCTCATCGATGGCGAGCTCTACAAGCGAGGAGCGGCAGGCATACTCATGCGTTGCGTCTTGAGGGACCAAGGCCGAGAGCTGCTCCAAGAAATACACACCGGCACATGCGGACATCATGCTTGCCCAAGGACCCTTGTCGGAAAGGCTTTCTGACAAGGTTTCTACTGGCCAACTGCAGTGGCCGACTCCAAAGACATCGTGCGATGCTGCGAAGGGTGTCAGTTCTACGCTCGACAAACTCACCTCCTGGCGCAAGCACTCCAGACCATCCCCATCACTTGGCCTTTCGCTGTGTGGGGGCTGGACATCGTCAGACTGTTCAAGCAAGCGCCTGGGGGCTTCACGCACTTTCTCGTAGCAATCGACAAGTTTTCCAAGTGGATCGAAGCCTGAACCATAGTGAAGGCCTGATCTGATGAAATCGTGGCATTCTTCACCGACATCATTTATCGCTTCGGGATCCCGAACTCTATCATCACCGACAATGGCAACCAGTTCACAGGAAAGAAGTTCCTCAGATTTTGCAACGACAACAACATCCGTGTGGACTGGGCCGCTGTTGCACACCCGAGGACCAACGGGCAGGTCGAGAGGGCCAATGTCATGATCCTGCAAGGATTGAAGCCTGGGATCTTCAAACGACTCGAGAAGTTTCGGGCAAGATGGGTCGCTCAGTTGCCATCCGTCCTCTGGAGCCTGTGCACCACGCCAAGTCAAGCCACTTGCTACACGCCGTTCTTTATGGTGCACGGGTTGGAAGCTGTCCTCCCGACGGACATCGACTACGGCAGTCCAACAATTCAAGCATACACCGAGGAGGGGAAGCAGGTCGCACTCGAAGATGCTATCGACCAGCTTGATGAAGCACGCGACGTGGCACTCCTACATTCGGCTCGATACCAGCAAGCTCTACGACGCTACCACGAGCGCAACGTGCGCAGCCGCGAGTTTCAAGTCGGAGACCTAGTACTCCGACAAGTTCAGAGGAACAAGGATCGGCATAAGCTCGCGCCCCCGTGGGAGGGGCCGTACATCGTTGATCAAGTGCTCCGACCACGGACATTCAAGCTTTGGTACGAGGACGGCACAATCATCTCCAACGCATGGAACATAGAACACCTACACCATTTCTACCCTTGAGTAATGTTCCTCGTTTTATCTTATGATTATTGAATAATGCCACGTGCTTTTGTTCACAATCTCATAAGTTCGCAAGCTTTTTTTCGTTGGCATCTTCTTTACATGTGTCAATGTTTTCTAAGGCTAAGCGGCAAGCATCCCTGCACCCATGTGGAAATGCTCACCGCTCGGGGGCTACCCGGGGCACAATGCCCTCCTTTCGTTTTCTCGTTTTTTTAAAAAGAACAAAGTTCTCTAACGAACTTGTCATAACCAATCGCACGCACGAACGGTTTTTTGGCGGAACGCCCTATCTTGCGAAAGAAAATGATGTTGATCTGTGCGCGTCTCGGCGTTGCACTCGTTCAAAGCTCCTAGCACCTACGCCCCCGCGGCTACGGTGCGAAGACTTGCGAGCGCGACCCAGGTCCGCAGGTCACCATCCGACCTCTTTCAAAAAGTGCTTGGGTAACCGCTCCGACTCCGGCTAAAATGATTTCGTCGAAAAACACGCAAGTCACTTTTGAACGTCCCTAGGTGCTCGGGGGCTGTGAACGAGTGGCGTCACTTTACGGCTTGGGTTGGTCAAGCTCTCCGACTCCTACGCCCCCGCGGCTCTAGAGTAAAGTTCGATCGGCCTGAGTTTCTAAGTACCACTACTTCATTCCGCAGTCATCCCCAAGTGCTCAGGGAATGTCTCAGCTGTGATAAGTTTGAACAAAACGAAAAATGTTCAATACAAATACAAGTTTGTCTTGATTATCTACGATACAAACTGATACATCTAACAAGAAGGCCTGGAGTTGTCTTCGACTTCTGGAGTGTCTTTTGGAATCAGGTCTAGGTCCTTCATTGCTGCATCAGCCATGGCGCGGGCGAAGGCGGCGCAGTCTTCCTCGAGCTTGTCGTACTCCTCGTCCGAGTAGCCGGGGGCCCAGCGGCCGCTCAACGCCTTGCGGTCCAACCCCTTGTAGTGTGCGTCAAACATCACAAGGACCCGGTGCACCACCTTCCGAGATGTTGCCAGCTCTCGTTCCTTGACTACACCTGGGAGAAGTCCCACTTGATCCGCAAGCACATGGGGAGGCATCTGGACGGAAGGAACACCAAGGCCCGACAAGATCTGCTCAACAAATCGGCCGAATTTGGTGCAGTCTGACAGGTCCTTCTGGCGTATCACCTCCACCTCGCACTGAGCCTTCCTGGACTCCTCGAGCTCGACCTTGACCTCTGAAGAGGGAAAATGAGCTGGGGGTTAATTGCGAGGAGCACAAGCAAAAGAGGGGAGGGACAAGACTAAAGGAACATACTCGTGAGCTGGTCCGACAAGTTCTTGGTCGTCCCAGTCATGTCATGGATCCTGAGCTTGGCGGCGGTGACCTTTTCCGCCTCCTCCACGAGTCTCTTGGCCAATGCGGCGCGAGCCACGCGAAGCCCTGCCGACACAAGAGGACAAGTAAACATCACCAACCAGCAACATGAAGAAAAACACACTACGAAAACTGAAGCTGTTCAGTTGCTCACCATCAAGATCTTGCACCAGCTTGGCATTGCTGTCGTGCAGCCTGGTCCCCTCATCATTAGCCTCCTGCAGCTTGGCGGCGAGGTCGCCCACCTGCTTGTTGGCCGTCTGGAGATCCACCCCGGAAAGGACCAGGTCCTTCTCCAGCTCGGCCATCTTCTTCTCGAGCACAGCCTCCTCCTGAGCGGCAGCCTGGGAAGCGGCTTCAGCGGCAGTTGCTGCAGCAGCAGCAGTCCGAGCGGCCTCGGCAGTAGTCACAGTGGCGGTACGCAGCTCCGTGGCTGTGGTCTCCGCCTGGGCAAGCTTCGCCTCAAGGGTTGTCCTCTCCGACACAGTGGTGTCAGCAGCAGACTACGCGGCCGCTGCACGGTCCTCCGCGGACTTTGCCGCGGCTTCGAGCGCGGTCCTCATCGATGCTTCATTCACCACTGCCCTTGTAGTGACCAGTCGGGCGGCCACCAACTGCATTTCCAACTGGAGCCTCTCGAACCGAAGTTCCTCGATGATGCGCGCCTTCCTGGCACTACAACTTGCGAGCACTTGTTCCGAGTAGAGTATCATCTACGACGGTGTCTGCAAGGACAAAGAGACAAGACCACGATTGAGCTCGGCAAACTTACCGTTGTGGCAGGGAGGACGAGCTCGTTGACCGCTCGTTCCGCCCACTTCAAGCCCCATTCAAGGCGGTGGCAGGCCACGACCTCCTCGTCGTCGTCGTCGTGCGGCCCGGCCTCGTGGGACCCGGTCCATGAGGAGCGCCCAAGGCCGAGTTTGCGCTCTCCCCCCTCTACGGTCGGGAAGGGGTGAGCTCCCGAGCTCTCCCCAACTTCTCGAACCATGTCTAGGGAGACGCTGCCTGCCACATCTTCGGGGCCGGCAGGCACCTGCGGGTTTGGGCGGGGTGAGTCCGTGACCAGCACCACCTCTATGTCGCTCACGGTAGGTGCCACCATGCTTGCAGGGGGCACCGCCTCATCCGCGGTGGACGTCGAAGGCATGACGGCATCCAGCTCAGCCTCCACTGCCTTGGACGTGACCTCTTCAGGGTTGGCCCCGGCCATCTCGACCGCGGCCGCAGCCGTGGAGGCAGACGGCACGGTCGCCTTGACCGTCGACACCTCCGGCCCCGACAGGCACCGTTCCAGCTCAGCATCGAAGGCGGTGACATCATCGCCCGAGAGGTCAGGTCCTTCAGGATCAGCAGCCTCCTAGGGCCGGTCGGATGCCTCGGGGGCTGCCAACGCCTCGGCCTCGCATTCGCCAGCATGCGGTGCTGGGGGCACGCCTACCTCGGGAGCCGCCGACGCGTCGGCGTCACAATCGACGGAGGGCTCCGCTGGGGGCTCGACCTCCTCGGGGGCTGCTTGCCCCTCGACCACTTCACCAGCCTTTGATGCCAATGGAGGCGCCTCTGACGCCAATGGAGGTGCCGCTGCCTCGGGGACCATGACCGCCACGACGGCCCCGCTCTCGGCCTGCGCCGTTGTCGACACGGGCGGAGGGGTCGCCGGGCGGGGCTCGGACGAAGGACCGCACGCGGCCAGGACCACGCATTTCTGCAGCGCTAAGCTAAGCGCGCCGGTGTCGGAGCGCCTGGCATGAAAAGCAGATCAAAAGACGAACGAAGAACAGCAAGAACGAAAAAGTGAGATGTCGCAGGACAATACGTACGTGGAGGAAGTGATGCGGGCCCGCTTGATGGGCCTAGAAGCCGCGACCGACGACTCAGGGGCTAGCCTCTTAACCGCTGCCGCGTCGGAAGATGGTCTCTGACCCCCACTTGAGGCGAGGGGGACCTGCACGACCGGGGCTCCGCTACCCCGGATGACCAAGGACTAAAGGCGCCGCGGGTGTATGCTTGTGTTTCTCTCCTGCGGTGCACTCGGGGAAGACGTCGGCGGTGTCGATCTCACCTTGGGCAGCGATCTCCTCTGCGGGGAGTGCGACTCCCGCCGCGTCGTGTCATCAGAGGAGCGGCGGGAGGACGAATCGCGGTCCGCCGGCTGCCTGGACGGGTCACCCCGCCACGGAGGATTCCTCCTGTCCCTTGGAGGATGATGGCTGACGGGGCCCGCCTGGGAGTAGGTCACCCTCTGGTCCTCTAGGGCGGGACGCGAGTGCGGCTGCGAGCTGGAGCTTGTCCCCTACTCACGAATGGTCGGCTCCGGCCGCCGTCTCGAGCTGGCCTCCGTGGCCTGCCGCTGAGGAGGGGGCGACGCAGATGGCGTCGACAAAGCGCTCCAGTCGACACTGGAACTCTTCTCGTCACCGGACCATGGTGGCAATGACGAAGGGTCCTCGTCCGAGGAGATGGCGATCTCCTTCAGCTTCCGGCGCTTGGCGCGGAGGTCGTTCCACTCGCGCTTCGCGATCTCCTTTTCCTTGTGCTTGGCCTTGCGGTCGGCCCTCCTCTTCTCGATGGCAGCGTTGGCGCGATTCCGTATCGCGTCCTGAGGGAGAGGAGGCTTCACGGGGGTGGGGTCCGCGGACCTCAACTAAGAACAAGGAAAAGAAGAGAAATCATCATGATAGTCAAGAGCTCCGAGAAGATGCTATCAACAGACATCCCAAAAACTAGTCAGAAAGCTAGTCGAAAAAAAGGAAAACTTACAAGTTTCTTGGTCCCCTAATGGGGGAGCATGGGCAGAAGCTGGGATGGTGGCCACGAGTACGATGCCTTCCCGATGGCCAGCCCCACGCGGCGCTGGATCTCATCCAACGAAGGCAACTCGGGCGTCGTCACGGTTACTTCGAAGGGAGCCCAGTCGGGCGTCATCTGGCAGATGCGCAGGGGCCGCTGCCGGAGCGGGACGATCCCCAACGCATGGTACTGTCCGATGACAGCCGCCAAGTCGACCCCGGTGTTGCGCAGCCGAGTCAGCACCACCCAGCAATCCTTGAGTAGCTTCTCCTGCTCCGCCACCGGGCACCCGTGGGTCCAATTCTTTGGTGCCTCGGCGATGGAGGCGCCGGTGTACTCCGGCAGCGGGTGCTCGGGGTCAATCTTGAGGTAGAACCAGCCCTTGTGCCAGCCGCTGTTGGAGCTCATCAGCGAGGAGGGGACGTATTCCTTCCCTCTACCTTGCTTCATCCGGAGGTTGGCGCATCCGACTGTCACCGGGAACTTGCCATCCTTCAAGCAAACAAACTTGAAGAAGTACCGGAAGAGATGCCAGTGAGCGCCCACTCCCAAGTACCCCTCACACAGCGCCGCGAACGCCGCCATGTGCTGAATGCTATTCGGGTTGAGGTGCTGGAGTTGAAGCCTGTACTCCCAGAGCACCGCGTGGATGAAACGTCTGGCGGGGACGGAGAAGCAGCTCTCGTGGAACACCACGAACGAGACGACATAGCCCGGTGGCGGAAGTGGGACGGACTCGCCCTCCAGCACCTTTCATTCCTTAGCGGCGGTGGGCTCCGGCAGCTGACCGGCAGCGATGAGGCGGTGGAGGGTCGCACGGGTGATGTTGGAGCGAGTCTAGTTCGACATGGCGTCGTTGGGCTCCGGGACGTGGTGCGAATGGAAGAAGCGGCGGCGGCGCAACAGATGCGAAGTGCGGAGGAGCGAGCGGCACTAGCTATGGCAAGGATCGGGGGAGCAAATGGTTTGAAGCCCAACCGGCGCACAGTTAATAAGGAGCGGACGTGGGCGCCAACCTTAAATGTTGGCCCCACCGCGCCGAAAAGCCGCCCACTCAGATGGTGCGCCCCCCATGGCAACTGGCGCACGCCTGCATGACGGTTCGATGCCAGGTGGGCCCGTGAGTCTGAACCAACTGTGCGTCGTCCCGTCAACCCGTCATGTCAGCCACGTCAGCCACGACCCCCACAATGGGCGCGACCACCAATACGGCCACGACCACCTTGACCGGAGACTTCGAAACGGCAACAACATTTCAAGATTAAAACCCCACAAGCGAGTCTACAACACCCTAGTAGGCTCGGGGGCTACATCCGGCGGATGCGCTCGTGCACACCCACCGAGTAAATCGAAAAGCAAAAACTACCACAACACTTCTTCATCTCTAAACCTGTGAGCAAGTCCTTGACTCCCACCCCAGGTTCGGGGGCTACTGACGAGGGCCTGGATTAGGGCCCCCTAAGCGACAAGATAATCACCTTTGAGATGGAGTCTTTTGACACCATTAACAACGTCAAGGCTAAGATCCAGGACAGGGAGGGATGCAGATCTTCGTCAAGACCCTCATCGACAAGACTTCCTCGACTCCGAGTACTCTCCGCCTCGAACGAGTACTCTCCGCTTCGCACGAGTACTCTCTGCCTCGCACGACAGCTTTTCGCCTCGCCTCCGACTACTTGTTCGCATGAATGGTCTCCGCCTCCGACTACCTGTTCGAACGAGTAGTCTCCATCTCCGACTAAGGAGGGGCCCGCACCTGGAGGTCAGAGCGCGGGATCAGGGGCCCCAGACGAATGTGGCGCTACCCCGACACTCGAACTCCCCCGCGACGACACGCAAGGCTCCAGTCCTCCACGCCATGCAAATAGCCCGAGCTGGCGGGACGCGAGGGCGGCTCGCTCTGACAGAAGCCGTAATGCCGCACTATGCGCCTGCGCGGCCTCCAACACACCGTCCCGTCCGACCCCTACAGCACGCCACCCCATTCGAGCAGGTACTCAATTACCATCTACGGGCGGCACCTACCTACACTTAGGCCATAACGTGGCGGGCCTAATCAACTCCCAAGGGAGCTGAGTCATCTCAGGAGGAACTCGGAGGACGCGCCAAGTACTCGAAGTGTACAGTGCTGCCCGCACACGCGTCAACAACCAACACCACCACAGCTCAGCGCCCTTCAATGCTTCCTGACGGACATCGACATCGGAAAAGACTTCCCAATACCATAGCACTGTAGCTCATTTTTGTATTCCCTCTTTGCCCCTCACCCATGCATCTATAGAAGGGGAAGGAATGCAACCGTTTGACGGGCTGTTGGATCAGCTAGTTTGTAACCCCTACTACAGACATTCCCGACATAAGAACACGACCACTCGGAACTACACGTAGGGTATTACTCTCCGAAGGCCCGAACCAGTATAAATCCTCGTGTCTCCTGTGCCAACCATCCGGGTCCGACACACGATCCGATACAAATTTACTACCGGCGGTAGAGAACCCCAACAAGTACTTTGCTGTATGTTTGCAATAAGTCAAGGATACAACATCGTAGCAACTCCTAATCAACCGACCTAAGTCCTTAATGTCTTGCTTCGAGACGAGCAAGAGGTTAGCTTGGGGGAGTTTGTTGACGGCTGTTAAGTACTACTTTGTTGACGAGCAAGAGGTTATTACTTCCATTTTGGTTTGAATAATGTAGTTCCACTTGTCCTTGGAGGTTATTTGTATGTAGGTGAAATAAGCATAAAAACAGAAGGAAACTCACCTTTCTATGAGTGGTCCATGCCACCTCACCTAAGGAGATGGCTGCCACCTAGGAAACACGTGGCATCCATGTCACTAATCCAAGGGAGGCACTCACCGACGAATCAGAGAGCGACACATGGACTTCACAAGGATCCACGGGCCCGCCAGAGCTCCATCTTATCAGGAAACTTGGCATGCACGGAAGAGTGATCAAAGGACCCACATGTCAGCCACCCTGAGAAAGCACAAGGCAGGAGGCCTCCAGAGGGGGCCGGCCGACCCTAGGATCGACCGAACCGACCTTGGGTCAGTTGATCCTGGCCTTCCACATGCTTGCTCCCTATTGGTCACTTGCTGCATCCCCGGGTGTTTTGAGGCCATTTGGTGCTCCGAGCAAGCCTGGTCCTTGCATATAAATAGAAGGGGAGGGGCTCCCATTTCTCACACACATCTCTCTTGACTCTCCTCTCACTTTTAGTTTCCAAGGCTAGAGGGTAGGCTAGAGTAGCACTTATTCAGGTTCCAAGTCTACTTTGGAGTCTAGGTATGAGTTCTCTTGTATCTTTATTTCTATGTATGACTTTGATCTACTTCAGTTATTCAGCTATTTCATATAAAGTTGTGGTAGATCATATGATTGATATGTTCTTGAGTTCATCCATTGTTCATCATTTATAAGCTCGTGTTTTTCGTGAACACTACCTTTCGATCAAGTTGAAGGATGATTTACTCATTCCTTATGTGTTTGTTCATAAGTTAGAGGCTCGTGTTCTTCACGAACACGACCCTTTGATCTAGTTGATTAGACATAAGAGAGTTCATATCCGTTCGTATGACTAGCCCTAGTTTGATCTTGTTTGACAGCATTATTGTGTTGCATGAAGTTTGGGTTTAAGTTACGGTACTCGGTGTAAGTTGACCAGTCTTCTGGTGACTTCATCCTGGGTCACAATAGCCTGGGCCGGGTGAAGTCTAGCGGCAATGCAGGCATGGTGCCTAGGTTGTGTGGCTACGTTAGTCATGAGCTTGCCCCCTGTAACGATTGAGGTAGGCCGCAGTGGTGACAGCTGTTGGACCCTTTGAAACCCTCCGCGCTGGGGTATTACTGTAGGAGTCTAAAGGATAGTTTCGCAGAGTGCTGGTTGTCGCGGGCTATCTCCCTGTTTGTACCTGGGTGCTGAACCTTCCTCTCATGCAATGCTTATGCTTATCTCTTGTATCATCTAACTCTATATGTTTAGTACCATAGAACCTAGAGCTAGCTTCGTATGTCCCCCTTAAGCCGTAGTGTGCTAGTGTAGAGATAGATCAGAGTGTGTGTCACACTACCCTTGTCATATCATTTATCTTACCCCTGTCTTTGAGCTATTGTCTTCTATATCTATCTCTTGGTTTACATTCAGTGCAAAAGCATAAGTCTTGATATCCGCCATTGCCTTCCACGGATTCGATACCCTTGGAACACTCACTTCCCTGGGGAAATGCTACAATGGTTTATCTGTGCGCTTGCAGATTCGTTCATGATTGTTAGGTTTACCTTTGGTAAGTCTTGATGTTCACTCTAACTCGATGTCGTTAGTAGTGACGTTAAGAAACGCCAACAGCATCGAGGATCGTAATTGACGCATCGGCGGGAGGATCTATCATCGAGCTTACTCAGATGGAAGCATCCACTCTTTTCAAGAAGGTTACGGATAATGATACATGGGCATCATCCGGACGCTTACTTCCGGTTCAACCCGATGCAGGTTGAAAAGGAGGAACTTCTAGAAGGAAAGATTGATTCACTCATGAGCAGGTTGGAAAGGATGGAGCTAGAGAAGAAAGCAGCCCAAGACCTAAAGGCTGTCGAATCAAGATCCACATGTGAAGAGTGTGGGGAGTACGGCCACATCCAAAAAGATTGTCCGAAGGAAGCAAAGGTGCTCGACTACATGAGGAAAGGAGATTTGCCAAACTTCCACTACGGGCAAGGTAGACCTTAATTTAATGCAAGTTCGTCTATTCAAAATACGGTGCCTCTTTGTATACAATTGAAGGATTTCATGGACGAGCAAGCTAAGATCAGCAAGGACACCATCACTAAGTTCAAAGACTATGGATAAAATATTGGAGAGCATCAATGGCAAGGTGACAGAGGTCGGATGCTCCAACCATCAAGTGCTCAACATGATGAAGATGTTGGAGACGCAAGTGGGACAACTTGCCGGGCGCCTAACCGCTAATGAAGGAAGATTGCCGAGGCAGACCCAAGGTCCCAAGACGGCGAAGGCTATTCAAACTCGCTCGGGAAAGGAGACGAAGGATCCCGAACTTCCAGCCGGAGCAAGGAAGCCTAAGCCAACCGTCGAAGCAGATGATCACACTAAGGAGAAGGTGACTACTATTCCGGAGATTGCTACCAAAGAGCCGAAATTTGAGATGCCAAGTGATGACACGAAGATGCCTACACTAAAGACACACTACTTTTGAGGTAAAGTTGATAGTCATTTTGAAAAGTTTGTGGAAGTGGTGCGCAGGTTAAGCATCAACATGCCGCTATTGGACGCTCTCCAAGTTCCTACATATTCTCGCTACTTCAAGGACATACTTGCGAACAAGTATGAGTTGGAAACACTCAAGGCGGACCACGTTAAGATGTCCGAACAATGTAGTGCCGCCTTTGCAAATCAAGGGCCCGAGAAGCAAAGAGACCCCGGATGTCCGACCATCCCTTGTTCTATTGGCTCATTCACATTCAAGAAGGCATTATGCGACCTTGGAGCAAGTGTGAGTGTCATGCCAAGAGATGTGTTCGAGAAGCTACGCCTACCACTAGAGCCTATGGGTATGTGCTTGGAGTTGGGTGACTACTCTATTCGCTATCCCGTGGGAATTGCCGAAGATGTGCCCGTGAAATTTGGAGATCACTTCATCCCCGTTGATTTCGTGGTGCTCGAGATGGGAGAAAGGGAGAAACTGCCTCTCATCCTAGGGAGACCTTTCCTCAAGACCGTTGCGGCAACGATCGACGTTGGCAAAGGAGAAATCAAGTTCGACGTCAATGGCACAAGGAGCATATTCAAGTTTCGTCCACGTTTCGAGGTATGCAACATGATCAGTGTTAAATATGTTCCACCCCATCATCGCTTTAGCAAGGAAGAGCCAAAGAAGGAAGAGCCCAAGAAGAAGGAAGCGAAGGTGATCAAAGAAGTCGTTGCATCCGTCAAGACCAAAGAACAAAAGCCGCCTGTGAAGACGAAAAAGATGACTAAGCCGGAGAATAAGCCCGCACCCAAGATGGTGCGGAAGTGGGTACCCAAGATTGCAACGCCCGCAAAGAGCGTTGATCCGAAGTGAAGAAGAGAAGAAGTCTAGCCATGGACTATAAATGAAGCGCTAGGCGGGAGGCAACCCATTCGTCGAGTCAAGAATAAACTACCGGGAGGACAACCCGATCAAGAATAAAGCTGCCGGGAGGGAACCTGGATTATTTCCAATTTCAAGCAAGTTGGTTATAGAATTTGCTACGCATGACTTGGTATAAAGTCTTAAGTGGTTGAACTTATTTTTGAGACATTTATTTTGCTCGGATGTTTCATTTGGATTTTATTTGACCTTAAACCTATGACATGAGCCATCCTACGATTTATTTGCCTTTTATCGAGAAACCAACACCAAAAATTCAGAACCTACCCACACCTTTCATCCTCTTCATGATGACAAGGTTGGTTTGTTTTACATCATAAAAACACACGAGTAGAGCCCCGCATTGTTCCTTAATGATTTTTAATTTTTGACGCATGCTAGGACTCGCGTGAACCTAGGAAATTCGATATTTTTGTTTTCATTCAACTTGATATCCACCAGTTTATCTAGAGTTAGAATTTTCCAAGCCCTATTTATTTTTTTTATTCAAAACATCTCTCTCATGTTTGGAAAAAATTAGAACCTAAACCCATACCCCACAGTCAAGCCGGAGGAGCTCGCTATCAATTAATGAAAGCAAGTGATCCCGGTGTAACCAAAATCAAAGTAGTCGAAAAATTTCGACTTACAAATGTTTTTGATGCCTAAAAACTCCTCTAAAAATACATTTGAACTCATTGATATCTCTGAGTTAATTTTTAATTTTCAAAATTAGAGGAGTAATTAGCATCTAAACATGATCAAGGGAAGGTTCTGAGCTTAATTGGATTTCTAGTGCTCCATGATGCATCACGGGAAGGCCTCATCATTAAGGCATCTTGAGCACATGCAAGGACAAGCATTGGGGGGCACCAATGTTTTGTTTTTGCAGGATATGAGTGAGAGCATGAGAGGCAAGGAAGCATGGAAGTGACACAAAGTAAATGATCAAGATGGAGGACTTCATCATGCAAGAAAAAGGAGTGGCTGGGAGAATTTGGACGGTGAATGGCGTGGAGCACGAGTACACAGAATAATGATGCATCCAACAACAAGTGGGAGAAAGCAGGAGCCAAAACAAAGGGGCAGGGGCCCTAGGCCGTTCAGCTCAAGCCGGCCGGCCTGGCCTATTTCTTCGCCCCTGGTATTCATCTTCCTCAGGTAAGTCACTCGTCCTGTTGCTAGTTCAAGTTCTTGAGCTTCCAGTCCAGAACCTCTAGAAACACCTTTGAAAAATTCGTTCTCCAATCCTAAGTCCAAAAATCCAGAAAAATTCGTCACAATTCTTGCCCTTCCAGTTCTTTTGTGCGTATTTCTACCGGCAAGAAACCCCCGGGAGAGTTTGTTTGTGACTTTGTGCAGCAAGAAAAAAATGAGGAAGGCTTTCAGCAAGGTCTTTGGGAAGAAGACACAATCGTCATCGTCGAAGCCGCCATCAACAAGTTCTTCGCGGAGGCACTCTATCTCCGAGTCACCGTGAAGCATGGAGGAAGATGTGCCACCATCAAGGAGCGACATCATGCTCCTTAGTGGTAGAAGGGACATGCGAAGCTCGTCCATGCAGTATACCGAACCGCAAAGGCGCACGGAGGAGCCACCCGTCCAACCTCATCACTCGACTCGTTCATCCGCTCCACCACCATACACTCCGCGGTGTTCCAAGTATGGATTTTTCATGATGACGGACGAGGAGGAGGAGAGGCTTGTTCGCCTCGAGAAGAGGATCATGCCCAACGTTGACTTCGATGATGATGCTCTTCAAGTGTTGGGATTTCTTCCGGATATTTATCAAATAATGAATCACCTTGGTTGGGGGCAATTTTCCAATGGAGTAGGAGTGAACACTCATTTGGAGCTTGCCTTGGAACTTTTCATGACAATGGCACTGGTTATTATTGAAGGGGTGCCATCCCGCTCGTTTCGACTCAAGCACGATGAGCAAATAATTCCTTATGAGAAAATTAGAGAATTGCTTGGATTCAAGAAGGAAGCCCCGGAGCAAGTGGATATTAATGAAAGTGTATTAGAAGGATTTTGGAGTATGATTTTGGGAGAAGATAACCGGCAAAGAAGTAGCATCCGGAATCCTATCATCCGGATATTTCAGTCTTGGATGAGTAAAAGGATTTGGGGAAGAATGAAGGAGTCCAAGATCACCGACATGGAACTTAATTAGCTTTATTCGGCAAAGATTGCGAGGCAAGCCATTGATCCTTCATATATCATGATCAATCGGTGGTGTTGTGAGGCAATTTCGGGAACTGGAGATATTGGTTCGGATGCTATCTCTCTATGATAGCAATTTCTGTGAAGCCGGGAATTTCAAGAAACCCAAAATTCCTACTTGTGGGGAATTCGCTTGGAATTGACTATATGAAGCAAGGAAAATATATAAGTGGAGATGAAAAGAGAGGTTACAAGGTGGCAAAAGTTAATGTTCCTCTCCCAAATATGAGGCCGAAATTATTTATTGAAGGGAGAGAGAATTGGTTAGAAGAAGGAGTTCTTGTTCCGGCCAAGAAGAACAAAAGAGGAAGAATTATTGAAGAGGGATCGTCTTCCGCAGCCCAAGATCAAGGAGGGGTTGCATATCATCAACCATATGGAGGGATTCCTATGCCGCCACCCTACTACGGAAGTGTGTCAATGCAAGCATGGGGGAGTGGAGCCATGCCGCCACCTCCTCCAACATATTATTGTTGGGTATTTTAGCGACACACAAAATAAATCCGCAAGCGCACGGATACTGTTGTAGCTTTCACCTCAGAGTATTCCAAGGGTATTGAATCCAAGGGAACGTGTGTGCACTTACTTTGTACTAGTCAGTCCAAGGACACACCCAAATAGAGGCGAGGATAAAGAAGATGGCACTATAGATGAGATTAAAGGTCGATCTCTAGATAGAACTTGGCTTAGGGTACCGATAGCCCTAACTTAACAAGCGACTCCAGCACGCGGATCTATGTGGAATGGAGCTCTGACTATATCCAGCCACAGAGGATCAACGAGGGCCAGAAGGGTTGTTACCACTTCCTGGACTGCCTCTACCTATCCTTGGGATAAGCCAAACAAATGATAATCGGTAGCCTGACACTGCGTCAACACTATGGTTACTGCCGTAGCCAACAGATTGCGGCACTCTGTACTAATAGAACTACGACCACGGAAGAGAACTGATCTCACTCACTATAGGTACTACTAGCTTATACTAAAGGATACAAGAGAGCACTCGACCCCGTACTATGCTTTCAACGTATACGAACGACTTGTAGCAGACGAACGTATAAACTCAGGATCTACGCACCAGTGGAGGAAAAAGACTACTCATGCAACCAAGCATAAAGCTAGAAGGAATCACGAATGTCACTTTGGTCTAATTGGAACATGCAGGAATATCCACTATATTCTAATTGACGAACACACATACGAATGGATATGAGAACTATGAACTTGTGCCGCAAGATCAAAAGGTTGTGTTCATGAAGAACACAAGCATTTAAATCAAGAACACACGAAGAACACAAGAACATGTCACCTATGCATGAATGCTACTTTAGTCCAATTAGAAGAATACAAGAATACTCACTTTAGTCTAAATGAAGAACAGCAGCATCGTAGAGGCACATGCCTCTCTCTCTCTCTCCCTCTCTACTCTAAGCACTAGCTAGGAGAGGAGCCTTGGATGGGTGAAGTGTGTCTAATTTCCTACCCCCTCCCATTCTACTTATAGGCAAGGGGGTGGCTTGCTCGGAGTGCCAAATGACTCCAAAACACCCAGAATGCCTTGAGGAACTAATGTAGAGCTACCACATGTCGGCTGGGGACGAGGGGAGCTCCCCAAGCTTCGGGCGAACTAGGGATCGGCTGATCCCCAGATCGGTTCGTTTCCACCGCCTTTCATCCAGGTGACTTCCAGGTGGGCCTCAAGGCATGTATGGGTATGTATCCGGTGTTTTTAGCTTGTTTTCGTGGGGATGTGGGCCCTTGAATCTGCATACTGGCTCCTGATTGGTCGAAGGTGTGTTTCCTTGGATTGGTGACGTGTCATGGACACATGGCATCCTACGTGGCAACACGTCGCCACGTGGCCTGGTGTGGGTCCCACCAGGCCCACATGATGTGATCTTGTGAGTCACATATCTCCTTCATACAAACTCCGACGTAGGCTAATAATATATCCATTTCGATCGTCTTGATGAACCCGTCGCAATGATGCAATCCAATTTGGCATTTGAGATTGTTTATAATGATGCCATATTCATGCCTTTGGTTCAGGGGACCATGAGGTCCTGAACAGCTTGGATCAAATGTGCATGCTTTCTCTCCATTTCTTGTGCTAAATACCTGCATTTGAATAATCACCAACACTTGTGGAAACGATTAGTTTAAGCCCTATTCTAGTGTTGATGGTCACTTTCCATTCATTTTATGCAGAAGTTGACGGCATAAAAGTAGCACTTAACAGCCGTCAACAATTATCCACCAACTTTTGTAGTGCCAAATGAAGCATTCGTGGCACCTTATGCAAGCATGCCTCGGCCTCAACAAAGTGCAGCCATCATTGGGGTGTATATGCAAAGGAATGTGCAAGACGCCGAGAGGATCCAGACTTATGTCAACCAATGGCAAGAAGGAACGGCGGGGTTCGCCCATCAACTAGGACGCCTTCAAATTGTGCCACCGGATCAATTTCATGGAGAGGCCATGTAATCATATTATGAGCAAGGATTCAACGAAAGCCAACCAACGGAGCAAGAGCAATTGGATGACGAGTAAAGAAAGAAGGAAGGGATGAAGCTTTTTATGTGGTTTGATTTTTCCTTTTCCTTTTCTTTATTTTTCATCTTGTGTGTGTTTATGTATGCATAGTATTTTTCTTGTTTTATTTATTTTTAGCATGTGTGTGGTAGTAGTAGTTTTGTTTTCCATCACCATGAATAAGTTTTACCACCGTTTTTATGATCTTTAATATGGATGGAAAATTGTAACATGTTGATATGTGATGATCATTGCCGCTTTGCTCGATCCTATGCTTGATTTATGCATGTTTAAGCTAGTGCTCTCTTTAAATATGAATCTGAAATTTATTTAAATGCTAGCCTAATCTTGTTTGGAGGTTATGATAACTTAAGTCCCATAGTTCTTTTTCGTTGCTCTCAATTTCGAATGAATTAAAGATCCATTTTTATTCTTAAAAAGTTATGCTAACCTTGTCACGAGTACCGCTTGCATTTTGCTCTACCTGTCCAAAGCCTAAATTTACTTGAGTGCAAAACATTAGTATAGACAAGATTTATTTTTGGGTGCATTAATTCAATGCCTGATTTCTCTGGCCCGAGACTAAGAAGCTGGTCATTCCGTTTTTGCGTATCTTTCTTTATGCTAGCCTCTTCGATCCGTGCATTGTGAGTTTCCACATTGGGAATTTTGCAAACCTCACCGGATATCCACCCACAAAACCCAAAAATATCTTTTTGTGTTCACCTCCTTGACCACAACCCAATATATGAGTATGGATGAATATTTTGAGGAAGATTACAAGGCAGGTGCATCAAGTGAGCAAATCTTTGGGAGACTACCAAAAGGATCCCTAGAAGATTTTTGAGTATCTCTCTCTAAAAATATATGAGAGCTTCAATTTTTACCTTGGCATATTTATCACCTCTTTTACCGGAGGACGAGCAAACGTCTACACATGGGGGGTTGCCAAGGAAGTGCTAGTATAGTCTAGAGTTCAAGGGGGCAAATAAAAAAAAGAAGTATGATGAAAGAAAAAAAATGATGATAAAGAAGAAAAAAAGTATGATGAGAAAAAGAAAGAAAGAAGAAAGAAAGAAAAAAAGAAAAATAAAATAATAAAATAATAAAGCAAGAGGATTCAAGATCAAGATTCATACTCATCTTTCCAACCAAGTGCAATCCGATAACGAGAACTTCATTTGTACCTCGGGATCACTCTTTGCCATTTGCACATGTCCACCTATCTAAAAGTGTGTGCTCATCTCTCTCCCTCCTCCTTGACAACATTATTTTTCCAATGATATTTTTGACGAGTCTCGGTAAGACCATGAGAAGCTAGTCTTGTTTTGATAATACCTCAACTATAATATCTTAGTAGGACTAAACTTTCCTATAGCTCCATATAAATCCTTCCACTATATACTTTGAGAGAGGAAAGGAGTAGAACAAGTAGGCTTGAGAGATAAGATGAGATGAGAGTACATGAGCAAGATGCAAGATGGTTATTTTTTATCTTGGTAAAGCAATTTTTCTCTTTATCTCATTCTTTATTTTCAAAATTTCTGAGATTTATTTAAAAATTTGAGAGCATGATCAAGTACTTGTGGAAAGAGCTTGAATGATATTTACCCTCCACAAAGATAAAAGTTAGTACTTTATGGAACTTTAATGAATATAATTCTAGAGAGCATTATGTTTTCTCATGTATGATCAAGTGTAGGGTATGAACATCGAAGGGTAACTCTGATATCTATTGAAGGCTTACTCGAGGACGAGCAAGGTTTAAGCATGGGGGGATGTTGGCGGTCGATTTCTGTCAACCTAGCCATGAGTTTACCTAGCCATGGAACTTTAATGAATATAATTCTAGAGAGCATTATGTTTTCTCATGTATGATCAAGTGTAGGGTATGAACATTGAAGGGCAACTCTGATATCTATTGAAGGCTTACTTGAGGACGAGCAAGGTTTAAGCATGGGGGGATGTTGGCGGTCGATTTCCATCAACCTAGCCATGAGTTTACCTTCAATGTTGGTATTAATTTGAATTCACACTAACGATCCTAACCCCCATTATATGTTAAGTTCGCACTCGCGCATGGTTTTTGGAGTTTATTGTTTACACAGGAATTAAGAGCCTAAATAAGGACTCCCGGGTAAAGTTCGTCAAGGGTTTTACAAGAAGATCATGGAGCCCGGTGCAAGTCAAGATACAAGATGAACATTTGAAATTGATAACAATGGCTGCTTTACGTGTTCTCAAAATGGAATCGTAAATTTGTTTGTCCCACAACTGATTATGTGTCTTCCCTATGAAAGCCCAATTTTCTTAAACCCAATATACCATGGGACCCTGCTAAATCAGCAACCTGATCTGGCGGCAGCGGTTCTTCTCCATCTCCCCTGACATCTCGCCTTCATCTTCTACCTTATCTTCGCCGGGGTGCACCACCTCGCACATCGAATCCGCCCCTGCGTGTGATGATCTGCAATCACTCCATGGAAAAGGTCGTCGTGACACGCTACGAGGCGTAGAGGCTGGTGCAACCGCCGACGGAGCTGACAATTGACATCGTCTCCCGCGTCCTTGCTCAGTCAGAGGACGCCATGGCGGATCTCCACAACCTGCACGCAACCTGCAAGGCAATGTGCGTGGTGTGCAGCACCGCCATAGTCAGACGACACCTAGCCCTGAAACGTGTCCTGCGACGTCGATTCTACCTCGGCAAGAATTTTCGCGCGGCGCTCATCACCACACTGGCCACCATCGGCAACCCGGAGGCCTTGCTCCGCAGCGGGTTGTGCCTCGTAATTGGGAACAAGCACGACATAATCATGTCGTGCCTCGACCAGCTAAGGCGCACCGCAGAGATGGGCCACAAGGTATCGATGTACGCCCTCGCTCTCTTCCTCTACAGGGCCAACGGCGGCGAGGGCGACGAGGACGAGGCCCGACGGCTCCTGCACTTGGTCGAGGGACCCGAAGAGGGGGTGATGGCGCTTCCTTGGAAAAACTTGACTTGTATGAAACGCCGCTCTAGGGTCATTTCGGTGACGTGGGACTTACAGCCGTTGGTCGCGGTTGCCGTGCCGGCGCCCGTACCTCTCCAGGACGTTCTTCAATGTGCAGGTCACGGGTGTGGCGACCACGCAGAATGGCATGCTTGGTACTCGTGGCGTAGGTTCTGCAGCGAGGAGTGTAGGATCCAGAACGAGTGTGATTGGTTCTTCGTCACACTCAAGGAAGCATTTAGTGGGATCTGATACAAGGTAAAAAGTTTGTGATTGCTGATATGTTTTGATTAATTTGTTGCAGACATGATGCACCATAAATGACATTCAACATTTCAGTTAACATGTTTGCTTTCTTTCTTAACTGCTACTCATCAGGAATTCAGTTTACATCTGTAATTCTTATGTTCTGATACTTTAGCTGACTGCTAAAAATTCTTTCAGTTCACATGTTTTCAGTTATCAGGAATTCAATTGTTCTGACAGTTCGGTTAATGATTTCTTCTTTTCAGGAAATTTATCTGGCACTGAGGAGGGGAGCATGCGGAGAGGCTTTGGTGTCATTTTAGGTAGAACTTTGAACAAATTCAGCAAATAAACTCGAAGCATGTCTCTGAACTTGTGTCTTTGGTCGATATGTCTCTCAACTTGTGTCGATGTGGAGCATGTTTTTGATGATCCTTAGTTGTTGTGGTGTCATTGTGGCTCGGGAAGCCTATGTGTAAACTCAGTCCTCATATATCATACGCATTGGCTGCTGATCTTTAGTTGGTTACTTAATTTGTGTGATGCATGTTACTCTAGTACGAAATTTTCGTGAGGCATGTTATTCTGCTAAAGTTGGTGGAAAAATGATATTCAAAATTTACTTTGACCACAAAAACTTTTCTATAAGTAATATACAATAACATGTGTCATGTTAACGTGTTGGTAAATTTCAAAAGGATCTTGTGTCATCTTGTGCAGTTACATAGTAAACAAGTTAACTAGTATAACTTATATAAAACTATATTTATAAAACTTGATTAAGTTCAACGCATCGTCTTTACAAATATATATAAAATTGAGTGGGACCCACACGTCAGCGGGACACACGGAAATGCACCTCTCAAATACGCAAAGCATTCAGAAAATTTAGTAGCCAACGATTTGGAAAGTGGCACTAGTTTTTCCATCCGAAATATTTAACAAAGGGCCAAACTACCGCGCTACCATGACTGGGGTCACGTTGTTGCGAAACGTCGGGTTATTAGACTAGTAAGTCATGCATCTTTCCCTCCCTAATCCCCTCGCAAAACCAATCTACATCTCGGTCAGTTAGGGGTAGTCGATGATTACTGGCGCCGCCGCCAAGCTGCTTCTCGCCTTACACTAGGATGCTGACGTCGAGCGAGGCGGCAAGGGGGACCCCTTCCTCGTCTGAAGCGCTGCGCACACCTGCGTCGGTGATGTTACCTCCAATGTTCACACCAACCTCTGGTATGGCGACTGGTGAACCTCCCAGCATGTCCACCAGGGCTAGGGCAACGGTTGCGCTCTTTGGGTCACCTTCGTCCCAAAGAGCATCACAGCGTTCAACCAACGAAAAAGCACTCGTAGACAGCCAAGATGTAGAAGATGTGCTACCTTTGTCTCAGGACGAGACCGTGGCCAGGTACGCTGTTTCCGCGTTCGATCATTCCCCTCGTACTGCCACCTATATTTCATGTATTTGTGCATGCACTGGTACCCTAGATTTCATGCATTTATGCACGCGATTTGCACCAAATTTATTCAAATTATTGAAATGACATCGATGAATTCGTAGATCAACAGATGACGATACATGGACCATGTATCTGATTGAAAAGGGTGGTGATGAGGAGGCAGATGTTGTACATAGAACTAGACCTTTAGGGAGACAAATCACGCTTGGTGCCATAAACACATTGAAATTAAAATTGGGGTATCGGAACAAGGACTTGATTTACTACAAGATGAGAATTGCTGAATCTCCTGCGGAAGCAACACTAACTGAGATCGAGTACGATTGTGATATAGAAAAAATGAAAAAGAGTCACGAGGAGGAGATGGAGATCAGATTAGTTATATCTAGAAATCCAATACCAGACCAAACTGTTGTGGCCATAACACCATTGAAATCCAAAAGAGTTTCCACACATGATGATGAAGAACAAGTCGAAGAATCTGAATTTGATGAATACAAAGATTGGCTAGCTCATATGCATAAAGAGAAGCAAGCCGTGGGTAAGATATGGTATAGCCCAATATTTGTATATATATACTCATGATTTTGCAGTTCACTCATGATTGAAATTATGGATCCTTTTTCAGATTTAAAAGACATATACAGGGAGGACACAATCAAGACATACCAAGAATGGTTGAAGGTTGGAGGACAACTTGATGACATCGGTAATATCCCTCTCCTAATTGGCAAACAAATTACCATTCTTTGTCAGACTACAAATTATGTTAGCTCATCATGTCACAAAATTGTCTGCAGAAGCGTATGTGGACCCTACCATTCATATGCAATCCAGACAAGATAGCAACCCAACACCTCCAGTGCAGCCTCCATCTCATGCTCGGCGTTGGAAACAGCAGGGGCAAGGAGATGGTAACTTGTGTTTATTATGAATTAACTGTCTATGCATAGTATGTTTTTTGTGGGTATTATTACATTTTGTTCCCATGGAATAGGCTCACAAAATGTGAAGAAAAGAGGATGCGGTCCCATAAGAGGCTTGAAGGTAATCTCCAAGAGAATCAAGTTGGGTAATCAGAAGTTGAAAATTGAATTCTCCAAACTTGGAGGACCAGTAGGTGATAACTACTGCTCATTCGTTGATGAAGTAGTCATGCTTACAAGGAAAAGGATGCCACTCATTGGAGTGAAATTGTGAAAACATGTCCATGAAAAATTCAAAGAGGCAATAGCAACTGATATATTGGTAATCATAAACTTTGCTTTTGAATACATTTCAATTTTAAACTAACGTAACAACTGACATAGTATTTGCATGTTATTGTGATTATATAACAGGCAAGGTGGGACATGGAGGATAATGATGATTCAAGGAACAAGATATGGGACATTGCTAAGGAGCATTACAAAGGATGGCGTTCAACTTTCAGTGCTACGGCCAGGTCATACAACAGCTACCACTAGAGAATGTTACATAAGTCTAAAGAATTAGATATTATTCAATGGCACTATCTGTTGAAGTATTTTAGTACTGCTAAATTCCAGGTTTGTTCCACATTGTTACTATTACTGAACAATACATTTTTCATACAAATGGCTATGTCTGAGTCTTTAAGATTATTGTTGAAATATTGACATTCTATAGGAAAGGAGCGTACAAAATTCTATGATTTGAGGTCAACAAATGACAAGAAATTTGTCAGGTTGTAAGCCTTATTCTCAGCGCAGCTATCAGAAGGTAATAACTGGAGAAGCACATCTCCAAGCTGTCTGGTAGGATGAATTACTAATTTGTTATGTTCCTGGCTTAACAGAGAGACCCCGAAACTGGTGAAGAGCCCGATGATATGGAACTTTGGTGGTTAACTCACAGTAAGGATGGGCAATGGACAGACGAACAATCTAAAAATGTCTATGTGAGCTCTCAATGAATGTGTACATACATTACTATATATAGTCCATGCAATTTTTTGTTCAACTAACTCCTCCATCTGTGCCTTGTAAATGTTAGGACAAAGCAAGCAACGTTATTGCTGAGGTGGAATCAAATGCAGAGAACAACTTCATTACCGAAAAGGAAAAAAACGAGATGTTTCAGAAGGCATACAAGGAAGTCACAAAGTGCAAATCAACCAAGTTGCATGGTAATGGGTACCTGGCAAAAAACCCAACTAGAAGGCAGCTGCTCAATGCGGATCGCCAGGAACAAATTCGTTGGGAAGAGCAACAGCATCAGGAACACGTCGAGCTCATGGAATCATTTGGGCTGCTACAACAACAAATGTCAACATGGGACGCAGAAAGGAGAGAACATGCACGAAAAATTGAAGAAAGTAACGAGAAAAGGGAGACTGATCTGGAACAGCTTAGGCAAGAGTTCCTATCAATGCTGCAAGCAGCAAATGGACAGGCACAATTTCCACAGGTACTGGTCAAGCTAGTTACATGAATGACTTTCTTTCCTTAGGTTGTATATCTGAATGTCTGTATCCTTTCGTAGATTGTCCTGCCAACATCTGTCCAGCCAAACAACAATGTCACTAAATTTGCAAACGTGGTGGCGGCTGCATCAATGACCCAGCCAAACAACAATGTCACTGAATCTGCAGACGTGGCGGCGGCTGCATCAATGACCCAGTCAAACAACAATGTCACTGAATCTGCAGACGTGGTGGCAGCTGCATCAATCACAAGAACTGGAAATGTACAGACATACTCGAGGAATGTGCTCTCTTCCAGTCAGGTTGTTCTTGAATTCACAACTTTTTACTTCTATATATCATCAGTTACTGATCAAATGGCGCCTAATTTTTTCCTTCCAAATGATTGGTTCCTAGGAGAAGGAATCTGAAGTCGTTGCTAAACAAGTCAGTCGCAAAACCAGAAGTAATAAAGCTGTTAACAATCCTGAAGCACAATCTGTCGTCCCGCCTGTTAAAAAAATTTCATCTCAACAGCTACTGGGACAAGCTGCACTAAGGAGATGACAAAGCACCAAAAAGACATGAGGTGAAATTTTTGTAACTCCTCTTCCTGCTGTGAATGTTCATGTTTCAGCTGTCAAAGTGTGTTAATGGTTGTGATAATTATTTGATGTCATTTTGATAATTTTATGAATCGCAATCAAACTTTGGTTTGGTACATGCTGTTGTTACACCAATTCCAATATTAGAAATTACTTAATGCTTAAAAATGGTGTTGATTCTTTTTAGGAGACTAAGCCATGTCGAACGGAGCAAACAGGTGATGGGAGCTCCTTGCATTGAAGTCACCCTTTGCTGATAAAGTGTTGGGATCCTCTCGAAGTGACCCTTTGGTGACCAAGATCTTCTTTTCCTATCAAATTAGCCTACTATGTGTTGAAATAATGTCATGTCCAAAACTTTTCAGTATTTCAGTACTTCGTGTGTCATGTAATTTATCAGTGGATGGTTGAATGTTGTTCCATTAATTATAAATGCATAATTATACCCGATCAGTTATTTAATGTTTTAAATTATTGCTGCTATATAAATGAGCGTGGCAGAATACACCTTTCGTTGCAAAAGATAAGTCATCCTATCACAACCCATATTTTCGGTACCAAAAAAGGAATGTGGCAATAGTAAGTTCCACTTGTAGCAACCCTGTATCATGGTGGTAATAGAGACATGATCTTTTGGCAACCAAACCTTTTTCGAAGCAACAATAAAGGACACATCTTTTAACCAAGCAAACTAGGTGGCATTAGAGTGCCCAACCTATTGCCTCCATCCTATATATTTTGGTTGTAATAGAATGTTACGCCTATAACAACCATCCATGCTGCGTGGCAATAGAGGACACCACTATCGCACCATAATCAACTTCGTGGCAATAGAGTGAAGCACTTATAGCAACCAAACATGGTTCGAGGCAATATACAACACCACCTATGGCAACGAAATCAACATCGTGGTAATAGAGGTTTTCACGTATTGCACCCAAAACCCTTTCGTGGCAATAGAGGAGCTTCCCCTATAGCAACCAGAAATTGCATTGCTGGGCAACAAAACTCAAGTGTGTGGAGATCAAACTTCCTTTTGTAAATGTTCCCTCACCAAATATTACCAAGCTGTAGTTGATGTAGCTCACATGTTCCTAAGCGTCATCTGTCCATCGTTCCTCTCAATCTCCACCTGAAAGGTTAGTGACCAAAAACATGCTCTTGCTTTTTATTTGAAAAGGGAAATAAAACAAACCTATGCTAATCCAGGCCATCTCCTGGTAGTGCTTTGTTTACGGTCATAAGCTCGACCCTGGGAACTTCTTCTTGCAGCTATCATTGGTGATGTCATTCCCGTCTCACCACCAAATTTCAATGTATCATGGAAGCTTCAGCTGCAAGGTTAGTACCACAGTGCATACACGAAATCTACAATGCTTATGGTAAACATATGCATCTACAACCAACCTTCTAAACATTGTACAAAAGAGGACTATAAGGTGGTTGTAGTCCTCGTGCGTGCTCCGTGCACTAAGCATGGCTGACTCTGGAGAGGCATGATGCAAGCACGGTTCCTGAGGTATATCAAGAGTGAATCTACCATGCTTGTCAATGAAATCCTTTCCTTCGGCCTCCAAAGTCGGTGCCTCAAAGATTTCCATGGCCCATGATTTCTCCATCTCTATAGATACATAGTGGAAGCTCGATGTTGATTCTCGATCAAGGTCGAGAGCAACATAATTTGGGCCAGTGGAAAGAGGCTCAAACTCGATCAAGGGTGATGATGATCATTCGCCTTCACAAAGGTGAAGAGGGTCTTCTGAGTCGTTTTCCTGAGGATTAGAAAACTCAACAACCTCAAAGAGAATAGGCTCGGATGGTGCAAACGGAGATACATGCATCATCTCCTCGAGCGGGTTGGGAAGAGGCTTCGCCATAGAGCTTTCTAAAAACAAGGGAGTGGTGGCAGAAGTAGCTTCCCTAAGCTTTTCATCTAGGCTCCCTCGAGATGTATCGAGAAGTTTTTCTGCAAGGGAGCCTAGGAGGAGATCAAGATCGACGACATCAAAGATGTAGAAGTCTAGATTAACCTTGATCTTGTCTACTTGGAGCGGCACAGCACATGCAACCCCCCGACAATCAAGAATGTGTCCAGAGGGACAACTCTTGAGGAGCTTGTCGGATGGTCTTAGCGTAACGTTGCCCAAGAGAGTGTACGCTAAGTGCCATGGCAAAATATTAACCTCCATGATGGGTTAAGATGGGCTTCTACGATAATTCCTTTTATGGAACAAGAAATGACCGTAGAGGGTGAACTAATCCAAAGTGCTTCAAAAAAATGTCCCACTCCATTCAACCACTTATTCTCCATGGCCACCATGATAGATGTCTCATTTGGAGGATCGGGAGGCAAAGGAGGTACCGTAGGCCTAGGGGAAGGTTCTGTTAAAGGATTTCTAGCTGGCTGGATTTGGACAGAAGAGGGCTCCTTCCCTATTGGGTCATCTAATAAATTCAAGGTGTTCTTGATATTTTCAGAAGGGTCATCCTCGAATTGATGAAGGAACTTTGGAGGTTAAATTTCTTATTCCTCCATTGTTCCTGGTTCGGGAGAGGGCTCAACAGACGAATCTTGGGATGTGGAAGTCAAAGGCTCGGGTTCAGCTGTTGAGAGACTCTCATGGATCGACTCTAATTCTTGGCGGGGTTCGTTATGGTCGGCAAGAAAGGAAGAGTTTTCTAAGAGGCGGTCTAGGATCTCCCTTCCTTCTTTGAAGTTATGTTTGCGAACACACCTCCAACGAGATGTAGGGCAATGTCCATGTCTAAACTTGAGTAAAAAGTACACAAGTATACACGATCGGGTATAGACATGTTTGGGCTAGACTTCAACAGGTGTAAGAACCTAGACCAAGCTGCACCTATGGTCTCCTCCTGTAATGGCTTAAAGTTGCGGATGTCACTCGGAAGAAACGCTTTGTGTCTTGCAAGGTTGAAAGAAACATAGAAGTCAACTTGGAGTTTTCCCAATCGTTCACACACCCTATGGCGCGAGTGTACCATTGCTCTGCCCTCTTTGTGAGAGAGAGGGGAAACAAATTTGGCCTCAATGTTTTCTGTATCGTTCCTGGGGGAGCCAGGGATGAACACAACCTCTCAAACTCTATCAAATGGTCATAGGGATCCTCACTAATAGCTCCAGAGAAGGGTCGATTCTGAACCATGGTTATAAGGTCAGGGTTGAGTTCATGGTTGGATGAAGACGTTTGTTGACGGCTGTTAAGTACCATTTTCATGACCGTCAACTCCTGCAAATGAAAGCATGAATTGCACATCCACACTAGAATAGGAGCTTAAACTAATACTTTCCACCAGTGTCGATGTCTATTCGAATGCAGGTATTTAGCATAGGAAATGAGAAGAAACCATGCACATTCACTCCACTCCAATCCAAGGCACTCAAGTGCTGGCCAATGAGGGGCTGCCACATGGATTCTCATGGATTCATGACGTCACCAATCCATGTGAAGAGCTCTCGACGAATCATACACTACCACGTCAGCATCACATAGATCCATGGGCCCACTTTGCTAACCAAACCACCAGGAAACGTGCCATGCACGGAGGAGGGGCATTAGGGCCCACATGGAAGTGAGCGAGAGGAAGCACGGGCCAAAAGGCCGGCCGAGGGTTTCAGCCGACCCTAGGATCGGCCGAACCGACCTAGGGTGGGTTGATCCCCTCCTTCCACGTGTTGCTCGCCCATTGGCTCCTGCCTGCATCTCGGGTGTTTTGGAGCATTCGGAGCCTCGGAGCAAGCCACTCCCTTGCCTATCAATAGAGGGGGAGGGGCCTCATTTCACACACACACCTCCAAGCTCTCAAGTTCCACTTCTCTCTTGTGTAGCTCTCTCTCCCTCTCTCTAATTCTGCCCATGTGAGGTGATTCTCACCTCTATGTGGTAGAATGGCGTTGAGAAGAGATCTAGACTAGGATTAGTTGAGAGATGGAGTAGGAGTGAGGAGTGAGTTGATGTCCTCGTGGATGCTCGTTCTTCATTTAGACCAAAGTGAGTGTTTCGGCATTTCTTATTTAGACTATGGTGGACATCATGCATGATTGATTTGTTCTTGTGTTCTTAGCTCGTTCATAAGTTAGAGGCTTGTGTTCTTCATAACACAAGGCTTCGATCCTTTAGAGCTAGTTCCTTAGTTCAAGTATATGTTTGCATGCTCTGATCCTGTTTGGCTGAGTAAGTCTGATGTATCTTGTTTGTTTGCATCCATACCTTTCTTTCTGCTCCGTAGCTCGATCACTAGTATGATTTGATCCGTTCTCTCTCTACTTCGTGGTTCTATATTTATACAGGTTGCTATAGTATTGTTAGCGGGTCGACAGACATAATCGCTCTATAGTAGTTATCTGGAGTGCAGACGTGGTGTCTGGGCTTCGGTTATCCTACGAAGACCACGTGCGTTCGCGTAACGATAGAGGTAGGCCGCAGTGGTGACATCCTGTTGGACCATTTGGAACCCTCCGCGCCAGCGTACCGAGTTGGGCCCTGTTGCCAGTACATTGGCCTCTCCCTAAAAAGTTAGGATGGGCTGGCGCCCCACGGGGAGGACTAATAGCGGACAGATCCATCTTGAGAGTTAAGTCCCATAAGAAAGTGCTTCTCATATCCCTACCTATCCCAGCAGTAGGTGGTGTCCTTGGATAGACCCTCTCTGGTTACTCCTCTGTCTTAGGAACGAAACCCGACGGGAATACTCATTCTCCTAGGGGAAGTGCTACAACGGTGTATCCGTGCACTTGCGGATTCGTTCGCACTCATCAGTGTACCCGGGTGTCTCTTACACGCCCACGCTACCCAACGGCGCCTAGCGTTGAGGTTAAGAAACGCCAACAAGCATTTCTGGCACCGTTGCCGAGGACGGCTGTTGTTAACCTTACGAGCCCGTCTATCCTCGTATTTATCTTTTTCCTTTTTTTCTTCTACCTTCACCCCTGTTACCCTTTGAGATATCCTTTTTGTTTTCTTTACTTCTACCTCTACCCCCGCTACCCATGAAAGGTTATCCTTGTAAACACCTTCCGCCTTCGAGGAGTGAACCCTCAGAGCCATCTTTGTCAAGACCCATTCTTACATCTGGCTGTCGGCTCACCCCTCTCTCATGAAGCTAATTCAGGACATATCCTTCTCAGGGTTAAGTCATGAGAACTCCTTTGATCATGTGAGAGACTACGAGCGTTTGATTGAAACTCGGGGTAAAACTGGAGAATCACCGGATGCTCGAAAAAGAGAGTTTTTCCTGCTATCCCTCTCTGGGAAAGCACGGGATTGGCACTGTTGTTTTGGTAGAGACTACATTACTTGGGAAAGTTTGAGAGCAGCTTTCTGCTCCCGATTCTTCCCGATATGACGTGTCATCTCGCTAAGGACCAAGATTCTCAGTTTCAAGCAATGTGAGGAGGAATCACTAGGAATGGCATAGAATCATTTCGCCTCTGCGGTGGAAGATTGCCCAGTCCTCTACATTCCCGATTGGATGCTGCTCCAGCACTTCTGGTTTGGATTGCGGAAGGATGATGCCATGAAGCTTAATGCTCTCTCCGGAGGACCTTTGTGCACTTGGATGCTGTCGAGGGAAAAGAGATCGTGGAGAATCTCCAGGATTTCAGCTCCCCTTCCATCCCCGTCAATGAGGTACCCACCAGAGGAAATGTTGAGCCACCTAGATCTATTGTCAGTCGAGCCCGAGACTTCATATCCACTCTTTCTAAGCTCTGGCTGAAGGTGTCATTCCTAAATAGCAGGAGTCTAAGGGAAAGGTTTCGTAGCACGAGATCTAACCTTGGGTTCCCCTCTTGTGCATCTTCTTAGACCTTCTCCCCGAGACTTTGTCTCGCGGGAGGATGGAGGGTGGTTTGGAAAGAACGATCATTCCCGGCTAGGATGACTTGCTCGATCCTAACTACTACCTCCTAAGGAGGGTATGAGAGGTTTATCGTGTTCCTACGTCAAGGTTTGAGATGAAGTGCCTTACACTGAAGTTTCGTATAAACCAAGATATCGGTCTCTACTTTATAATCCATTGGATTCATTCATCAGACCAAAGGAGCACGATCACTTACCGATTGAATGGAGTGCATTCACTTCGTATCTTGAGCCCATCGATCGATGCCGATCAGTTAGGAGAAGCTTAAACTTCATACCTTATGCCTGACTTGATCGATGCCCAATGGGAGTTGCACTTTCCAGCTTATCCATAGCCTCCCACTGGAAGCTTAGGCCAGACCTCGAGATGTTGCCATCGTTCTGATGAGAACATCAGACCCTCTGCCTAAGGCAAGAGTGAGTTAAATCTCGTTCTTCATCCGAACTCTGGTTCTTGATTATACACCGGCCATTGGAAGTCTTTGCTCTATCCTCTTTGGAGGTCGAGTGTCTTTCTGAGCTTGAGTTCACTCGGAGATCGGTTCCTGTTGTGGGAGCACTAGCCTCAGTGCTCGATCTTTTCATATCTGAGTTCCACGACCCTAGTGCTATAGCTCTCAAGTCCCGTGACCACCCCAGGGCTGCCTCGGCTCTCTGGGATGATCATGCTTACGTTTAACCTTATTATATCCTTTGGGGCCTGTGTTCGTATATGCACTAACCTTGCAGATCAGAGCTTATCATCACATCACATTATCTGCAAGGGAGATGGCCATGAGTTGAGACAGGAGATCACAAGACACCCACACTTTGAGTATTCTTGGGACTTATTTTGTTTCCCTAAGAAGAATTATCCTTCAGGTATCTTGTGAGCACTGACTATGTAGGAGAAAGAAATTTCCAAGATAAAAAGGAGTAAGCAAAGGACCACATGAAGGCAACACCATCGTGGCGACACGGTGAACACTTCAAGATCCCCATCAAAGGTTTCTACACTTTTGATGGACCAGGTATGTTGTCAAGGTAAGTTCCCCCAGATTATCTATGGTTATACTAGTGGGTTGGCCAAAGTTATTATATAGTAGAGGTTGATTATTCAACCCAACCTTATCCTAGCTTTAGCCTAAGCCAATCTTTCCAGGTCGGGGAATCCACCTGGGCCTTTGGTCCCGAGGCCTGCTTGAGCCCACACGATAAGGGGGAAGGCCAGAGGGGCCCACCTAGGGTCGGTCGAACCCTGGTTCGGCCGAAACCCTGGTGCTGCCGCCTCCCTTCTTCTTTCGCGTGTGCGTCTCTTTCTCCTCCAGAAACCTTCTCCCTGCCGCACGACGAGTTTCGCGTCGCGCAGAATCCATCTCCTCCACCTCGCCATCCTCAGCTCATCACCGCACCTATGGCCGGAAGGAGTGTCATTCCCTTCGACGGGTCCACCTCGTCCACTGGTCCCGGGGTAGGAGGCAACCCCTCCATCACTGCCGCCCTTGCAGCGAACCTCACGATGGTGGCCGGAGTCCTAGATGTTCCTCCGCTCGCCACCATCCCGCCGGGCGGAAGGATTCTGGGCACGCCACCGTCTAGGCGCTCTGCCTCGCCTGGGAAGAGGCACATGAGACGGGCAGCCAGCCCCTATGGTAGGCCGTCCACGGCTCAGCTTCGCCCCAAGGGTTTGCCGTTCGCTCCACCTAGCGCACCTGGATCGTCGCTAGCTGGGGGGAAAACGAGCTCAGCACAGTCCACTCCTTCACCGCAGCCGCCGATTACCATAAGGCCGGCACTGCCCAAGGAGAAGGCTCCTGAAGCACGCCCAGCTCCAGTCCTGCCTGAAGAGGATGAAGACCTTGGCCTGGACGACGGACTGCCACCGCCGCCCTACACTAAGAGGTCTAGGGAGAAGACTCGGGAAGCCGAGCAAATCCCTAAGCTTTCCTCAGTGGCCAAGCTGACTGCGCTGATGAAGGAATTGGAAGCCAGCAACGAGAAGCTCAGGGCTGCTTTCTCAAAGCAGAAGTTGGACTGGGCCGAGCTAAGAGATGATGTGCGTGACCTTCGCCGCGGCCTCTGTGCGAAGATGAGGAGGCTGTTCTCGGCTACGGGGCATGCAACCCTCTATGACGCTGAGTAGTGGGGATTAGCCCCAACTTTAGTTCATTAGGCGCTAGTCTAGGTCTAGGTTTATTTCCCTTTCCCTTCATTTATTTCCTTTCATGTGTGTAAGCGCCTAATCTTTTAGAATATTTTGAATTTGAATAAAGTGGCTCACCGGTCATGTAACCCGGTCTAGCCACCCTTGTGTCATCACTTTGGTAGTTTATTTTAGAAGGACATCTAGGTTCGAGATAGTGTGGGGGAGAGCCACGACTCTCCCAATGCAGGCACGACATTTTCACACATACCCACTGTGAGCACTCCGCGCTAGCCGATCGATCTTCTACAGAGAACCTGAACGGGACCCACACGAGCTCGCTCCTGTGGAGAGCCTCTCACGGTTCAACTCCCATGCATAGCGCCGATTTGCATCTCGACAACCCACTCTTTTATTCTTGAGTTTTATAAGCTATATCTATCTCTATAAATTAAAACTTGAATGTTGATGCTAAAGATCACCCAGCTTGCTTGATGCCTGAGTAGACTCACATATGTTTTATTCCTCGTTATCTACCTGATGCTTGTGAACCATAACCGTCTTAAGGACAAGCATGTTTACCTAAGTAATTGACGAGTATGATATGGATGGATGATATGATCTTTTGCTCTGATGACTAACTCTCTTGGGCTACTTATTTTTGAAAAAAAAACTCAAAACCTTTTGGAAAGGCTCCTCTTTGATATGCCACCGTCCTACCAGAGCCATATGAATATATGATGTTCGTAGTTGAAAACCTTATACTCATACGCTGCTTGTTATTGCATTGAGCTTTGTCAAATTCTGTGACCCTTGTGAGGATTCTTTTCATTACTTTCATGATCAAGATTCATGTGCACCCCACCTATTTCCCCTTGCTATGCTTCTATACTGGAAGTTAGCATTGTATCACTCATCCATTTTGAAAATAAAGCTCCATATGTGGTGTGACATCTCTCTCCAAAAGTCCTTCAAAAAGAGACATGGGCTATATGAAAAAAAGGAGAGACATATGCTTAAGGCATGATGAAAAAAAGAAAAGAAAGAAAGAATAGCCCATGTCCAAAATAAAGGAGGAAAAGAGAGAGATGGCTATGCAAAAAGGAGTTCCATATTCTTGATGGTAATAACTAGTGTCCATTCCGGGGCTAGTGTCCACCTTACCATCAACCCATAGTTCTCATCATATATGTATGGTAATATCTAGCACCCATTCCGGACCTAGTATCCACCTTACCATACTCGTCATAGCCATACCCGTGCACATCTTGATCTGATGGTATGATTTGATTTTCTTTCTGGATCTAGTTTTTGACTTTGCAATATATGTGATGCAAGTATGCTTTCTCTTTTATCCTACCCTGAGCTCCACATATACCCATCATTAGAAGTAGGATGAAGAAAGGCAATAATGCCTTGGTGAGGACATATACACATTGAGCGATCTGAGAGAATCAAATGTGGAAGCCACCAAGAGCTTTGTTTATGAAAAACTTGCAAAACCCCAAGGTGTTTATCATCAGGTGCATAAGTAACTTGATTCACAGTTGTTCTACTTTTCAATCACCCAAGTAGACATGATAGCCACTCTACAGAGGTTCACAGGAGTAAGGTATGACTTGGAATATCTCTTATGTTTGTCTTGCTCTTTGGTATTCATAACCCGCTTGACTTTGTTTTCCCTTCGCTCGGGACGAGCAAAGGTCAAGTGTGGGGGTGCTGTTTTGCGGCTGTTAAGTACTATTTTCATGGACGTCAACTCCTCCAAATGGAAGCATGAATTGCACATCCACACTAGAGTAGGAGCTTAAACTAATACTTTCCACCAGTGTCGATGTCTATTCGAATGCAGGTATTTAGCATAGGAAATGAGAAGAAACCATGCACATTCACTCCACTCCAATCCAAGGCACTCAAGTGCTGGCCAATGAGGGGCAACCACATGGATTCTCCTAGATCCATGATGTCACCAATCCATGTGAAGAGCTCTCGACGAATCATACGCTGCCACGTCAGCATCACATGGATCCATGGGCCCACTTTGCTAACCAAACCGCCAGGAAACGTGCCATGCATGGAGGAGGGGCATTAGGGCCCACATGGAAGCGAGCGAGAGGAAGCACGGGCCAAAAGGCCGGCCGAGGGTTTCGGCCGACCCTAGGATCGGCCGAATCGACCTAGGGTCGGTTGATCCCCTCCTTCCATGTGTTGCTCGCCCCTTGGCTCCTGCCAACATCCCGGGGTGTTTTGGAGCATTTGGAGCCTCGGAGCAAGCCACTCCCTTGCCTATAAATAGAGGGGGAGGGGGCTCATTTCACACACACCTCCAAGCTCTCAAGTTCTACTTCTCTCTTGTGTAGCTCTCTCTCCCTCTCTCTAATTCTGCCCATGTGAGGTGATTCTCACCTCTATGTGGTAGAATGGGGTTGAGAAGAGATCTAGACTAGGATTGGTTGAGAGATAGAGTAGGAGTGAGGAGTGAGTTGATGTCCTCGTGGATGCTCATTCTTCATTTAGACCAAATTGAGTATTTCAGCATTTCTTATTTAGACTATGGTGGACATCATGCATGATTGATTTTTTCTTGTGTTCTTAGCTCGTTCATAAGTTAGAGGCTTGTGTTCTTCGTAACACAAGGCTTCGATCCTTTAGAGCTAGTTCCTTAGTTCAAGTATATGTTTGCATACTCTGATCCTGTTTGGCTGAGTAAGTCTGTTGTATCTCGTTTGTTTGCATCCATACCTTTCTTTCTGCTCTGTACCTCGATGACTAGTATGATTTGATCTGTTCTCTCTCTAGTTCGCGGTTTCGTATTTATACGGGTTGCTTTAGTGTTGTTAGCAGGTCGACAGACGTAACCACGCTATAGTAGTTATCTGGAGTGCAGACGTGGTGTCTGGGCTCTGGTTATCCTGCGAAGACCACGTGCGTTCGCGTAACGATAGAGGTAGGCCACAGTGGTGACAGCCTGTTGGACCCTTTGGAACCCTCCACGCCTGCGTACCGAGTTGGGCCCCGTTGCCAGTACATTGGCCTCTCCCTACACGGGGAGGACTAATAGCGGACAGATCCATCTTGAGAGTTAAGTCCCTTAAGAAAGTGCTTCTCATATCCCTACCTATCCTAGCAGTAGCTGGTGTCCTTGGATAGACCCTCTCTGGTTACTCTTTCGTCCTAGGAACGAAACCCGACGAGAATACTCATTCTCCTAGGGGAAGTGCTACAACAGTGTATCCGTGCGCTTGCAGATTCGTTCGCACTCGTCAGTGTACCCGGGTGTCTCTTACACGCTCACGCTACCCAACGGCGCCTAGCATTGAGGTTAAGAAACGCCAACAACGTTGATGGATCATTGAACTCGTAAGTTGAGGTGGAGAGGTCGTGAAAGGATGGCCTCTCCATGGGTAACGAGGGTAAAGGTAGAATAAAGAAAAATGAAAAGATACGAGGACCACTGGGTACGAAGATAGATACAGCAACCGTTCCCCGGCAACGGCGCCAGAAAGCTTGTTGGGTATTTTAGCGTCATACGAATAAATCCGCAAGCGCACGGATACTGTTGTAGCTTTCTCCTCAGAGTATTCCAAGGGTATCGAATCCAAGGGAACGTGTGTGTACTAACTCAGTACTAGTCGGTACAAGGACACACCCAGATAAGAGGCGAGGATTGAGAGGATTCCTAAAGATAGCACTATAGATGAGATTAAAGGTCGATCTCTAGATAGAACTTGGCTTAGGGTACCGATAGCCTTGACTTAACAGGCGACTCCAGCATGCGGATATATGTGGAATGGAGCTCTGACTATATCCAGTTGCGGAGGATCAACAAGGGCCAGGCGGGCTGTCACCACCACCTGGACTGCCTCTACCTAACCTTGGGATAAGCCGAACGAATGATAACCGGTAGCGTGACACAACATCTACGCTGTGGTTACTACCGTAGCCAATGGACTACGACACTCTGTACTTATAGAACTATGACAACGGAAGAGAACTGATCTCACTCACTATATGTACTACTAGCTTATACTAAAGGCATGCAAGAGAGCACTCGACCCCGTACTATGCTTCCAACATAAACGAACGACTTGCAGCAGACGAACGCATAAACCCAGGATCTACGCACTAGCAGAGGAAAAAGTCTACTCATGCAACCTAGCATAAACTATTAGAAAGGAATCACAAACACACTTTATTCTAATTAGAGCATGCAAGCATCCACTTTATTCTAATAGACTAGTCATGCAAACGGGATACAAACTTGTGCACCTAATCAACTAGATCGAGGGGGCGTGTTCGTGAAGAACACGCGCCTCTAAATGATGAACAGGCGAAGAACACAAGAACATATCACTCACACTTTAGTCTAAATAGAAAATGCGGAAATACTCACTTTACTCTAATTGAAGAACGAAGCATCCATGGATATACAAATCCCTCTCTCACTCTCCTATTCTCTAATCTACCAAGGAGAGGTCTCTCCTTTGAAGGGAAGCTCTCATCCTTAGGTGAGATGGTGTGTCTCAAAATGACCCCCCTCCCCTTGTATTTATAGGCAAAGACGAGGCTTGTCTTGTGGTGTTTGAGCGGGTGTTTGAGCACCATCTTGCCCCTATTTTCCAGCCGCAGGAGGGAGGAAACGGAGGGGCCACGGCACTGTAGCGTCCTCTGTACAGTTCTGAAGTTGGTGGAGCAAAGAACCGACGCAAAACCGGATCCTATGCCCCTGAACCGACGCTGAACCAGAGTAAAACGAAGAGAACCGGGCGCCTCTAGGTCGGTTGCCAGGAAAACCAGCAAACCACACTCCCTGGGCTGCCACGCGTCTCGCCTGGGCCGGCCCACGGCCGCGTCCCGCGCGGGCGATGCGCGCGCCTCTCAGGTGTGATCCGCAGCAACGGCCGCCAACCAACTGCGCGTCGCCACCTGGCCTCCGGGCCTGCTGCTTCCTGCGTGCGCACGCACCTGCGATGCGCGATCCACCGCAGCGTGGGACGGGCGCAAATGGCCGGCCGCCGCGTGGCAGGCCGGGCTGCTTCCCGCGTTGTGCGTGTGGTGCACGCCCCGCCTGCGGTGTTGACCTGCGCCTGGCGGCTTGGTTCGCGTGCGGGTGGGGCCCGCCTGGTTACGGTTCCCGCACGGTGTTGTGGCGTTGACCCTTCGGTGCTATCGTCATGCTGACGTCGGTATCCCATGATATAGTGGGCATTTAATATCTTTTGCATCCGAGCTCCAAAGTGGTCAAATAATATACCCATTTTCATCGTCTCGACGAGCCCGTCGCAATGGTGTACTCCAAATTGGCATTTGAGGTTTTTTATGATGACGTCCTATATAAGTCACTTCCTCTCAATTGTACCATTTAGTACGTATTTCGATGTGTCCTGCAACAAAAGTTAGAAACACCAACACTTGTGGAAATTGTCAGTATAAAGCCATATTCTAGTGTTGATGTCTACTTTCTATTTATTTTATGCAGGAGTTGACGACATAAAAGTAGCACTTAACAGCCATCAACAGTGAGCATGCTTGTCCTTAAGACGGTTATGGTTCACAAGCATCAGGTAGATAACAAGGAATAAAACATATGTGAGTCCACTCAGGCATCAAGCAAGTTGGGTGATCTTTAGCATCAACATTCAAGTTTTAATTTATATGAGATAGACAGATATGGTTTATAAAACTCAGAAATGAGGGAGTGAGATGTCGAGATGCAAACCGGCGCTATGCATAGGAGTTGAACCGTAAGAGGCTCTCCACAGGAGTGAACTCGTGCGGGTCCCGTTCAGGTTCTCTGTAGATGATCGATCGGCTAGCACGGAGTGCTCACAGTGGGTACGTGCGAAAATGTCGTGCCTGCATTAGGAGAGTCGTGGCTCTCCCCCCACACTGTCTCGAACCTAGATGTCCTCTAAAACAAATGACCAAAGTAATGACACAAGGGTGGCTAGACCGGGTTACATGACTGGTGAGCCACTTTATTCAAAATCAAAATGTTCTAGAATAAAGATTAGTCGCTTACACACATGAAAGGAAATAAATGAATGAAGGAAAAAAAAGGGAAATAAACCTAGACCTAAGCTAGCGCCTAATGAACTAAAGTTGGGGCTAATCCCCACTACTCGGAAAGGATCTGCTCCTTCCCCTCAGCAACTACCAGCCTCTGCAGCTTCTGAGTCATGTCCTCCTCCAGCTGGCGATACTCAACCTTGAGCTCACGGTACTCATCCCTCTGTCTGGCCAGCCCTTCAACTAGCTTTTCATGTTCTATGAACAGATCAGCTAGCTTGTGCACCATCTTAGCCAAAGCAGGGGTCTTCTTAGCACCATTCTCTCGAATGTCAGCGAGGATCCTGATGATGTCTCGCTCCCACTGAGGTGGCTTGTGGTAGGGCGTACCATAGCCTCCAGTAGCAGTCTTCACTCCAAAGATCTTGCATCTGCTCTGCGGGAGTGGAAACTTATCCCACACGTCCTGCTCGTATGTGTGGTAGAAGGCCTCTCCGTAGTTGTTGAAGTCAGAGCCAACGTAGTGCTCCCCCAACTTCAATGGTGGTCCAGGAGGATCATCAAACAAGACACGCTTGCACACAGCGGTCTTGTTTCCCATGGTGGCCGGCCTGATCGGGAAGGAAGGCGGTGAGGAGGAGCCTCGACGGGATGACTGAACCGAGGAGTCGGTGTGTCCCCTTCGAGCGCTCTCCACACTCCTGCCCCTCTCTGGAGTCTTGGCCTCCGGCGATCCCATTTTCTCGTCCAGGTCGTCAAGGTTGATGGGACGAGAGGAGCTCCCTACTCCTGAGGCAAAGGGCGAGGCCACCTTTTGGAGGCGAGCAAAACCGTAGCCGGCCATGGATGCGCTGGGTTGAGGAAGGTGAGGTGGAGGAGATGGATTCTGCTCGACGTGAAACTTGTCGTGCGGCAGGGAAAAGGTTTCTGGAGGAGTAAGAGATGCACACGCGAAAGAAGAAGGGAGGCAACTTCACTAGGGCTTCGGCTGAACCAGGGTTCGGCCGACCCTAGGTGATAGAGGCAGAGTGCCCGATCTTTCAATGAGTGGAGATAACTTCGATCTGGTGGTTGTTGACCCTCACGATCCGACTACGATGAGCGAGACTCGAAGCGCCAATGCAATCGCTGAACCAACTCCCGATGGTTACCAACCTTGCCGGCGCAAGATCAGCCTGATCACGAAGATCAATTCCTGTATGCAATCGAAGAACGAACAAGAATCTGAGGCGAGCAATCTTAATATCACTCGAAGGTGGAGTTCTGAATCACAGAGGACAGCACGTATTTGTGCGTGTTCTGGTGTAGCTAAAGCTAGATGTAAAACAAAACTCAAGTCTGAAAACAAAAGAGGGGTCTATCTAAATAGAGGGGACGCAACCCCTGGCGATAGGAGGGGGGGCGTGAACAGCCCTAGTGCACCCGCACTTGGACCTCCTCTTGGGCCAGCTTTATTCTTCTGGGCCTTCGTTCTTTAACAGCATGATGTAATTCAATTCCTTTGCACGAGCCCGAGTAATTGGCCCAGTTGGCGGAAGTGGCGCCTGGGCCTGAAGTGGAGGCGACAATGGCGCCCGAGTCTGTGCAGGTGGCACCTGGGGTGCTGCTGGAGGAGATATACTCGTGTCGTCGGTGATGTCCGCATCATCCTCCCCTTCTTGAACTGAAGTCGTCCTCGACAGCAATTCCTCATCTTCGCCTGCATAAGGTTTCAAATCTGCAACATTAAAACTAGTGGAAACACCAAACTCCGCAGGCAGGTCAAGAACATAAGCATTATCATTAATTTTGGTTAGCACTTTAAAAGGACCAACAGCACGAGGCATCAATTTAGAACGGCGCAAAGCAGGAAAACGATCCTTTCGTAAATGCAACCAAACCATATCACCAGGTTCAAAAGTAACAAGTTTTCTACCTTTACTACCTGTAACTTGATACTTAGCATTAGCAGCAGCAATATTTTGTTGAGTTTGTTCATGCAGATTAATCATTTGTTCAACATGTGCAACAGCATCTATGTGCGGGGCGTCCTCAGCATCAAGTGAAAATAAATCAATAGGCACCCGAGGAATGTAACCATACACAATCTGAAAAGGGCTCATCTTTGTAGAAGAATGTGTTGCATGATTATAAGCAAACTCAACATGAGGCAAACAATCTTCCCAACGTTTCAAATTTTGATCTAAAATAGCTCTAAGCATGGTTGACAAAGTCCTATTAACCACCTCAGTTTGACCATCAGTCTGAGGGTGACAAGTTGTACTAAACAGCAATTTAGTTCTCAATTTATTCCAAAGTGATCTCCAAAAATGACTGAGAAACTTAGCATCACGATCAGAGACTATTGTATTTGGAATACCATGCAAACGAATAATCTCTCTAAAGAACAAATCAACAACACTGCTAGCATCATCAGTCTTATGACAAGGTATGAAATGAGCCATTTTGGAGAAACGATCAACAACCACAAAAATGCTATCCCTCCCCTTCTTAGTTCTAGGCAATCCGAAAACAAAATCCATCGAAATATCAAGCCAAGGAGAAGTAGGGACAGGCAAAGGCATATACAAACCATGGTTATTCGAACGTGACTTAGCTTTCTGACAAGTAGTGCAACGTGCAACAATACGCTCAACGTCTTTACGCATCCAGGGCCAAAAGAAGTGGGCAGCCAGCACCTCATGCGTCTTGTAAACGCCAAAGTGCCCTATGAGACCGCCTCCATGCGCTTCCTGCAACAACAATAGACGAACCGAACTAGCTGGAACACACAGCTTGTTAGCGCGAAACAGGAACTCGTCCTGTACGTGAAATTTGCCCCATGGTTTCCCATTAACACAATGAGCGAAAACATCTTTAAAATCAGCGTCGTCCACATATAGATCTTTCACAGTTTGCAAGCCAAAAATTTTAAAATCTAACTGTGACAGCATAGTATAGCGACGAGACAAAGCATCAGCAATAATATTATCCTTCTCGTTCTTGTGTTTTATAATGTAAGGAAAGGACTCAATAAATTCTACCCATTTAGCATGACGATGGTTCAGATTTGTTTGGGTACGAATATGTTTCAAAGCCTCATGATCAGAATGAATTATAAACTCGTGATGCCAAAGATAGTGCTGCCATGTTTGCAAAGTACGCACTAAAGCATAAAGTTCCTTATCATAAGTTGAGTATTTCAAGCTAGCACCACTTAATTTCTCGCTAAAGTAAGCAACCGGTTTACCTTCTTGTAATAAAACAGCACCTAGCCCAATACCACTAGCATCGCATTCAAGCTCAAACACTTTAGAAAAATCAGGCAACTGCAAGAGAGGAGCGTGGGTTAACTTATCTTTCAATGTGTTGAACGCTACCTCTTGTAAATCACTCCAAGCAAAAGGTACATCTTTCTTTGTAAGCGCATGTAGAGGTGCTGCAATGGTGCTAAAATCACGGACAAAACGGCGGTAGAAACCTGCAAGGCCAAGGAAACTCCGAATCTGTGTAACCGTCGTCGGTGTAGGCCACTCCCGAATGGCATCAACCTTGCTGATGTCCACCTCAATACCCTGTGGAGTAACAACATAACCAAGAAACGAGACACGTTGTGTGCAAAAGATGCATTTTTCAATGTTAGCAAATAAATGGGCAGCCCGCAACGCGTCAAAGACAGCACTCAAATGTTCTAAATGCTCTGCCATAGACTTGCTGTAAATCAAGATATCATCAAAATAGACAACGACAAACAATCTTATGAAGGGCCTCAGAACTTCATTCAACAAGCGCATAAAAGTGCTGGGAGCATTAGTCAAACCAAACGGCATAACCAACCATTCATATAAGCCAAATTTTGTTTTAAAAGCCGTTTTCCATTCATCTCCCAATTTAATTCTAATCTGGTGGTAACCACTACGCAAATCAATCTTAGTAAAAAGAATGGCACCACTAAGCTCATCTAGCATATCATCAAGGCGTGGTATAGGGTATCGATAACGAATGGTGATGTTATTAATAGCACGACAGTCTACACACATACGCCATGAACCATCTTTCTTAGGAACAAGTAACACAGGAACCGAGCAAGGGCTAAGAGACTCACGAATGTAACCCTTATCAAGCAACGCCTGCACCTGGCGCTGAATCTCTTTTGTCTCATCCGGGTTTGTACGGTACGGGGCGCGGTTTGGAAGCTGGGCGCCGGGAATGAGGTCGATCTGGTGCTCAATGCCACGAAGCGGTGGGAGACCCGGTGGCAAGTCTGTGGGAAAGACATCAGCATACTCCTGCAAAAGGTTAGCAACCGCAGGCGGAATATCCAAAGATGGCGCATCATCAAGGGAAACAAGCACACTAGAGCATACAAGTGCATAGCATGGCAAAGGAGCATCTCGAATATCATCAAAATCAGCACGTGTAGCAAATAACACAGGCGCATTCAACCTAATATTAGATTTATCAGAAGTGGATGGTGATGGTTCCTGTTCTTTAGCAATTTTAATAGCTCTAGCAAGATCATCTTTAACAATTTGTTCAGGTGTCATAGGATGTATAATTATTTTCTGACCCTTAAACATGAGAGAATAATGATTCGAACGACCATGATGCAAGCTATCAGTGTCATATTGCCAAGGTCTACCAAGTAATAAAGAGCATGCTTCCATAGGAACAACATCACAATCAACATAATCAGAGTAAGCACCTATAGAAAAAGGAACACGCACCGATCGTGATACTCTAATTTTGCCACCATCATTAAGCCATTGAATGTGATATGGGTTTGAATGCTTACGAGTGGGTAGCGACAACTTCTCTACCAGCATAGTACTTGCCAAATTGTTGCAGCTCCCGCTGTCGATGATGATGCGAATCGACCGCTCCTGCACAACACCCTTCGTATGGAACAAAGTGTGTCGCTGATTCTTCTCGGCTGGGGCAACCTGTGTACTAAGAACACGCTGCACAACAAGACTCTCGTACCTATCAGTGTCTCCCGGATTGACATGTATGTCCGTCTTAGCTGCATGGTCAGAGGCAAGCAAAGTATGTTCAAGTTCTTCTGAATCACTAGCTGAAGAGTACTCACCATTGTCACGAATGAGTAATGTGCGCTTGTTCGGACAGTCCCGAGCCACGTGGCCACGTCCGCTGCAACGAAAACATGTGATATCCCGCGTACGGCCTGTGGTGGGTGCTGCGCCTGTGGGTGGAGTGGCGCCTGTGGCTGGGGCGGCTCCTGCAGGCTTAGCTGTCTTCTCACGCGGTGTAGGTGTAGATGGCGCAGGGAGAGTAGGTGCTGAACTGAACGACAAGTTTCTACCTGCAAAAGTGTTAGAATATGTCCTCGAGCGGTGTCCCTGCACTTCGCGTTCAGCTTTGCAAGCAAACTCAAATAATTGGGTCATGTCAGTATATTCTTTATAATCAAGGATGTCCTGAATTTCGCGGTTCAAGCCACCGCGAAAGCGTGCCATTGCAGCGTCGGGTTCCTCCAATATACCACAACGAATCATACCTTTTTGCAACTCCTGGTAGTAGTCCTCAACAGACTGAGAACCTTGCTGAAATCGCTGCATTTTGTTAAGCAAATCACGAGCATAATATGATGGCACAAAGCGATGTCGCATAGCAGTTTTTAATTGCTCCCAAGTGGTCGGAACAGCAGTAGGATGTTTATTTTTATACTCACACCACCAAATTAAAGCAAAATCAGTAAATTCACTAATGGCAGCCTTAACTTGAGAGCTAGCAGCAATATCATGACATGAAAATTTCTGCTCAACTTCTAACTCCCAATCAAGATATGCAGCAGGATCATATTTGCCATTAAAGGGTGGAATTTTAAATTTGATTTTGGAGAATGAATCATTACCAGCGGGGCGGCGTGGTACACGGCGGGCACGACCGCGGCTGTCTCCGGCGTCCTGCTCAGAATCACCGCCATAGTCCTTCTGCAACTCTGTGATTGTGGTGTGCATAGCATCGAGTCGGGCCACGAGAGCGTCGACTGTGGTCTTGGTGGCCGTCTGGGCGAGGTCGAGCTGATCGAAACGGTCGGTCGACATAGTGGTCGTTTCGTCCAGCCGTTCATGTACCGTCCGAATGTCTGTGGCTAGTCCTTCAACTTGTGCTCGCAAGTCTTGCAATGGATCAGCCGCGCCGCCTTCATCTGCCATGGTTAGCGCAAACACAAAAACAAAACGACGACAAAAACAGGATGTGACAGCTCACAAGGTGCTCACACTAGTGCTGTTATCAAATTCTTATCCATTCTTACCACGCACACAGGGGCGACCTGCAACCAACTGGTGGAACGCGCGAAAGATTGGAGGAGCGATTGCCTGGAGAAACAAAATCTGCTCATCGGAGAAATCTGTGGAGTTTTGGGTAGGCTGCACTCAAATGAAGGATTAGCACAATTCAAACAATAATGCAAAGTTGAAAAGGAGTGCTAAAAAATGTCACAACGCTGCTGATCACAAGTGCGTAAAAAGAGCGAGGTGATTTCGGCGGGTGGCAGGGTGCACGAACGGCGGATGGCGTGGCGCGTGATCGGCGCGGCGTGCGTGTAGGGGAGGGTGGAGCGGTGCTGCAGCGCTCGGTGCCGCGGCGTGACACGGCGCGTGTCGGAAAAGTACGCTGCCAAACCGATCGGATCCCTTTCCTGGGGACGTCCGCTGTCGTTTGTTTTTGTTTTTTTTACCCCTTTTTTTGTCTCTTTTTTTTACTTTCCTTTCTCTTCTTTTTTTTAATATCAGGCGGACTCCAGGGGGTGGCGATCGGCAGGAACGGCGCGGCCCACGCGTAGCGGTCCAGAAGAGGACGCACGTGGTGTCCGGCGCAGCATCACGCGGTGTACCGCGATGCGCAGCGAGTGCCACGCGGTTTGCAGCAGCCCAGGCACGCGTTGGAGTCACACGCGTGTGGGAGTCCAGCGAAGCAACGCGTCCTACAAGGAAAAATCCGAGGCACGTACGAAACGCGTCCTGCAACGGAGTTCCAGCCTTTTACGGCTCCGGTGCGGCACGCGGTAGACACGCGGTGACCCGGAGTCCCAGCACGCGTTTGAGCACGGTTTCCTGCGACGAAACAGATGCGGCGGCGGCTGGTGGCTGGCGGCTAGGGTTAGGGTGAAAACAAAAGGAAAACACCGAGATCAGCAACGAAAAATGAAATTAGCACGCCAATTCAACCCCAACACTTATTGAATGAAAGTGCGAGGCTAAAACAGTTGCTGGGACAAGGTAAAATTTTTTTATGGGTTTTGTGGACTATAGGAATTGAAAAACACTCGATAAACTCACCGATCAACCTGGAAAGCTGATACCACTTGATAGAGGCGGAGTGCCCGATCTTTCGGTGAGTGGAGATAACTTCGATCTGGTGGTTGTTGACCCTCACGATCCGACTACGACGAGCGAGACTCGAAGCGCCAATGCAATCGCTGAACCAACTCCCGATGGTTGCCAACCTTGCCGGCGCAAGATCAGCCTGATCACGAAGATCAATTCCTGTACGCAATCGAAGAACGAACAAGAATCTGAGGCGAGCAATCTTAATATCACTCGAAGGTGGAGTTCTGAATCACAGAGGACAGCACGTATTTGTGCGTGTTCTGGTGTAGCTAAAGCTAGATGTAAAACAAAACTCAAGTCTGAAAACAAAAGAGGGGTCTATCTAAATAGAGGGGACGCAGCCCCTGGCGGTAGGAGGGGGGGCGTGAACAGCCCTAGTGCACCCGCACTTGGACCTCCTCTTGGGCCAGCTTTATTCTTCTAGGCCTTCGTTCTTTAACAGCATGATGTAATTCAATTCCTTTGCACGAGCCCAAGTAATTGGCCCAGTTGGCGGAAGTGGCGCCTGGGCCTGAAGTGGAGGCGACAATGGCGCCCGAGTCTGTGCAGGTGGCGCCTGGGGTGCTGCTGGAGGAGATATACTCGTGTCGTCGGTGATGTCCGCATCACTAGGTGGGCCCCTCTAGCCTTCCCCCTTCACGTGTGGACTCAAGCAGGCCTCAAGACCAAAGGCCCAGGTGGGTGCCCCGAGATGGAAAGGTTGACTTAGGCTAAAGCTAGGATGAGATTGGGGTTGAATAATCAACCTCTACTTTATAATAACCTTGGCTAAGCCAATAATATAACCATAGATAATCTGGGGGAACTCACCTTGACAACATACCTGGTCCATCAAAAGTGTAGAAGCCTCTGATGGGGATCATGAAGTGCTCACCGTGTCGCCACGATGGTGTTGTCTTCCTGTGGTCCTTTGCCTTACTCCTTTCTATCTTGGCAATTTCTTTCTCCTGCATAATTAGTGTCCACAAGATACCCGAAGGATAATTCTTCTCAGGGAAATAAAATAAATGTGTCCCAAGAATACTCAGAATGCGGGCATCTTGTGATCTCCTGTCTCAACTCATAACCATCTCGCTTGCAGATAATGTGATGTGAAGACGAGCTCTGATCTGCAAGGTTAGTGCATATACGAACACGAGCCCAAAGGATATCAAAGCTAAAAGCGGGCATGGTCATCCCAGGGGACCAAGGCAGCCCCAGGGTGGTCACGGGACTCGAGAGCTAAAGCACTTGAGTGGCGAAACTCGGAGATGAAAAGATTGAGCACTGAGGCTAGTGCTCCCACAACAGGAACCGATCTCCGAGTGAACTCAAGCTCAGAAAGACACTCGGCCTCCAAAGAGGATAGAGCAAAGACTTCCAATGGCCGGTGTACAATCAAGAACCAGAGTTTGCACGAAGAACGAGATTTTACTCACTCTTGCCTTAGGCAGAGGGTCTGATGTTCTCATCAGAATGATGGAATCAACCCGATGTCTGGCCTAAACTTCCAATGGGAGGCTATGGATAAGATGGAAAGTGCAACTCCCATTGGGCATCGATCAAATCAAGCATTAGGTATGAAGATTAAGCTTCTCCTGACTGATCGGCATCGATCGAAGGGCTTAAGATATGAAGTGAATGCAATCCATTCAATCGGTAGATGGTCGTGCTTCTTCGGTCTGACGAATGAATCCGATGGATTATAAAGCAGAGACCGATGTCTTGGTTTATACGAAACTTCAGTGCGAGGCACTTCAGCTCAAACCTCAACATAGGAACACGATAAACCTCTCATACCCTCCTTAGGAGATGGTAGCTTAGGGTCGAACAGGCCATCCTGGCCGGGAATGATCGTTCTTTCCAAACCACTCTCTCCATCCTCTCGCGTGACAAAGTCTCGGGGAGAAGGTCTAAGAAGATGCGCAAAAAGGGAACCTAAGGGTAGATCTCGCGCCACGAAATCTTTCCCTTAGATTCCTGCTATTTAGGAATGATGCCTTCAGCCAAAGCTCAGAAAGAGTGGATATGAAATCTCGGGCTCGGCTGATGATGGATCTAGGTGACTCAACATTCCCTCTGGTGGGTACCTCATCGACGAGGATGCAAGAGGGGCTGAATTCCCGAAGAGTCTCCACGATCTCTTTTCCCTCGATAGCACCCAAGTGCACAAAGGATCCTCCAGAGAGAGCATTAAGCTTCATGGCATCATCCTTCCGCAATCCAAACCAAAAGTGCTGGAGCAGCATCCAATCGGGAATGTGGAGGACTGGGCAATCTTCCACCACATAGGTGAAACGATTCCATGCCATTCCTAGTGATTCCTCCTCACATTGCTTGAAACTGAGAATCTTAGTCCTTAACGAGATGACATGTCGTATCGGAAAGAATCAGGAGCAGAAAGCTGCTCTCAAACTTTCCCAAGTGAGGTAGTCCCTACCAAAACAACAATGTCAATCCCGTGCTTTCCCAGAGAGGGATAGCAGGAAAAACTCTCTTTTCCGAGCATCCGGTGATTCTCCGGTTTTACCCCGAGTTTCAATCAGACGCTCGTAGTCTCTCACATGATCAAAGGGGTTCTCATGACTTAACCCCGAGAAGGATAGGTCCTGAATGAGCTTCATGAGAGAGGGGTGAAGCTGATAGCCGAATGTAAGAATGGGTCTTGACAAAGATGGCTCTGAGGGTTCACTCCTCGATGGCGGAAGATGTTTATAAGGATAACCTTCCATGGGTAGCGGGGGTAAAGGTAGAAGTAAAGAAAACAAAAATGATATCTCCATGGGTAACGGGGTGAAGGTAGAAGAAAAAGAAAAAGATAAATACGAGGATAGCCGGGCTAGAAGGTTAACAACAGCCGTCCCCGGCAACGGCGCCAGAAATGCTTGTGGGCATTTCTTAACCTCAACGCTAGACGTCGTAATAGCGTCAGCATGTAAGAAACTCCTGGGTACACTGACGAGTGTGAACAAATCCGCAAGCACACGGATACACCATTGTAGCATTTCTCCCTCGGAGAATGAGTATTCTCGTCGGGTTTCGTTCCTAGGACGGGAGAGTAACCAGAGAGGGTCTATCCATGGACACCAGCTACTGCTGGGATAGGTAGAGATCTGAGAAGCACTTTCTTAAGGGACTTAACTCTTAAGATGGATCTGTCCGATATTAGTCCTCCCCGTGGGGCTCCAGCCTATCCTAACTTTTTACGAAGAGGCCAATGTACTGGCAACGGGGCCCAACTCGGTACGCAGATGTGGAGGGTTCCAAAGGGTCCAACAAGCTGTCACCACTGCGGCCTACCTCTATCATTACGTGAACGCACGTGGTCTTCGTAGGATAACCAGAGTACAGACACTACATCTGCACTCCCGATAACTAATATAACGCGGTTACGTCTGTCGACCCGCTAACAACACTATAGCAACCCGTATAAATATGGGACCACGTGATGAGGACATGACACCCATGCATATGACAATTATTGGTGCATGGAATGGAGTAGAAGAAGTCCAGTAAGGGTATCCAAGTTGACGAGGAGGCACGAGGCTAATCCGGTTTGAGTCCCCAAGGTGGAGGCCCAAAGCAATTCAAGTTTGAGCCCAGTTCGGAGTCCAGGACCAGTGCACACTAAAAATGACGCCTACGTCACATAGGAAGTCGGTTTTTGACGTTCTTTATATGTATGGAACAAAATTTCATAGAGCTTCCAATGGCACTGGTTTCAGGCCCAAATTCGTCCCGAGTCAACGGGAATTGTCGAAAGAAGTTGACGTTCAGAATCTGCCAAGGTGCTGCGTCGTCAGTTTGTTGGGCCTTAAGCCCAAGTTGAGGTCGCCTCATCCTAGGTCGCCCCCAACCCTAGGACTCTCCTCCTCATATACTCAGTAGCCGCCGTGTTTAGAACTCGAGTTTTGTTTTACATCTAGCTTTAGCTACACCAGAACACGCATAAATACGTGTTGTCCTCTGTGATTCAGAACTCCACCTTCGAGTGATATTAAGATTGCTCGCCTCAGATTCTTGTTCATTCTTCGATTGCGTACAGGAATCGATCTTCATGATCAGGCTGATCTTGTGCCAGCAAGGTTGGTAACCATCGGGAGTTGGTTCAGCGATTGCATTGGCGCTTCGAGTCTCGCTCGTCGTAGTCGGATCGTGAGGGTCGCCTCCCACCAGATCGAAGTTATCTCCACTCACCGAAAGATCAGGCACTCTGCCTCTATCAAGTGGTATCAGTTTTCCAGGTTGATTGGTGAGTTTATCGAGTGTTTTTCCCTTCCTACAATCTACAAAAACCAAAACAAAAATTTATTTTCAGGTTAGATCTTGTCAAAGCAACCTTTTTAGCCTCCCACTTTCTTTCAATATTTGCACTGTTGAATTTGTGTGCTTACTTGTTCAATTGTTGCTGGTTACTTTGTGTTCTACCTTCTTGTCTTTCTTTAACCCTAGCGTTGCCACCGTTTTTTTTCTGCCGCCGCCATCCACCACGCACCACCCCACGTTTTCCCCTGCGCCAAACTCTGCTCGCGATCCCACCGGGCAGCACGCGCCGCGGCTGCCTTCCGTGCGGCCACCCCTTCCTGCGATGCTTTGCGTTTCGGTCAAAAAAAAGAGAAAGGAATCCAAAAAAAGAAAGTCAACAAAAAAAGAAAGTCAAAAAAAAAGAAAAGAAATCAAAAAAAGAGGGGACAATCACGACACCGATCCGCTTCGGTGGGATTTCCCACAGAGCCTCACGCGTACCGCCCTCCTCTGTTGTGAGACTCGTGACCGCCCTGGGCACTGTGTTGTAGTCCTTTAGGAAAGTCAAAAAAAAGATAGAAGGAAAAAAAGAGAAAATAGCAAAGTGGAGATCTCATCTGCTTGATCTCTTCTGGGCAGGCTCGGCACCCTACCGGCGCGCAGCACGCCTGGGCCCGGCGCACCCTGCCACCGCTCCTTCTTGTGCTCCTTTTTATTTTTTTCCCTTGTCTTGTTCCACTTTTACACTTTGTTTCCAGCAGCTTTGTTACGTGTTTTAGCACTATAATTCAACTTTGCATCTATTGTTTGATTGTGCTAATCCTTTCTTTGAGTGCAGCCTACCCAGAACTCCACATATTTCTACGACGAGCAGGTTTTGTTTCTCCAGGCAATCGCTCTTCCAATCTTTCACGAGTTCCACCGGTTGGTTGCAGGTCGCCCCTGTTTGCGTGGTAAGAACCTATAAGAATTTGATAACAGCACTAGTGTGAGCGTCTTGTGAGCCGTTCCACCCCTGTTTTTGGTCTCGTTTTGTTTTCTGTTTGCGCTAACCATGACAGAAGACGTAGACACGAAGGATGAACAGTCGCAGGCCACTAGAAGGATTACGGTGGCGCCACGGAGATGGACGCTGGAGACCTCCTCCATGGACGCGCCCGTCGTGCGTTCATCCGTGGTGGTAATGATTGTTTTGCTAAGATTCAATTTCAAATTCCACCTTACAATGACAAATATGATCCGGCTGCATGTCTTGATTGGGAATTAGAGGGCGCACAACAATTTTCATGCCATGATATTCCTGCTAGTTCTCAAGTTAAAGCTGCTATTAGTGCATTTACTGATTTTGCTTTAATTTGGTGGCGTTATGAACCAAAACATCCCACTGCCACTCCCACCACTTGGGCTGAATAAAAAGCTGCTATGCGACGCAGATTTGTGCCTTCCTATTATGCTCGAGATTTGCTTAATAAAATGCAGCGTTTTCAGCAATGCCACCAATGTGTGGAGGAATATTATCAGGAACTACAAAAGGGTATCATTCGTTGTGGGTTATTAGAGGACAATGATGCTGTTATGGCACGTTTTCGTGGTGGTTTGAATCGCGAAATTCAGGATATACTTGATTATCAAGACTATGCAGATATGAACACATTATTTGGATATGCTTGCAAAGCTAAACGTGAAGTGCAGGGACGTTGCTCGAAGACATATTCTAACTCTTTTGCAAGAAGAAACTCGACATCCAGCTCAGCGGCCGCTCTCCCTGCGCCATCCACACCTACCACTACACCGCGCGAGAGGACGGCCAAACCTACAGGCGCATCCTCATGTACAAATTCAGAACCATCACTTCACAATGCACCGAATACTCCTACTGAGAACATAGGTAATGCCCATGGTGCTACACTCACGAAAGGTGAGAATTGTGTTAATGTGCTGATTTTTTCCAAAAATCATGGTTTAGTTAAGCAATTAATAGTGGAACCATCTCTTGATTTATTTTTGTCACATGATGATTTGCTTGATGTTTCTTGTGATAAAGATGAATTGTGTGCTACTACTTCAGTTTTACATGCTAGTGCTGAAAATAAACATATTATGCATGTTGCTAGTAAAAAAGATGAGCTACATTTGTTATCTTCTTTACATACCTTAGGTTACATTGAATTTGATGATTTGTGTAATCTAGATTGTTTAGAAGAGAGACTTTTTGCATATATTGATTTGCCATGGTTGTCTAGACATTCATATCATGTTCTTGGCAAATATAACAATAAAGGACAATATATGATACATCGAGTTTACATTTGTACAAATCTGAATTCTCCTTTTGTTGTGCACGATTGTGATCGATTAGAGGGTAACCATCCTACAAATATTTTCACATGTTCCTCTAGTAGTTTTGTTTCGCAAGAAGGGAAGCATTGCTGGTGGCTCCCTATGATTTTTGGTGCTAAATTTTCTTGCAAGCAACCAGCCATTAGTGTTGTGTCTTTTGTTGGTGCTAATCTTTTGCAAGATAGTAACCCTTCTCTCTTGCCGGCCGTGGGTGAAGCCCCACGACCGGCGTTCCCTGCGCCCTCGCAACCCTAGCCGTCGCCTCTCTCTCAGCCCCCTCTGCGCGAATAGTACCGCGGGGTACTGTAGCATTCGATACTGTAGCGCGCAGCCACCACGCAGTTCATAACAATTTGGTATCAGAGACCATGGCTGGATTCTGCGCCGCTGTGCCCATCTCCATGCCGCTCGGCGGGCATCCCTGGGCTGCGCCGGCCCTGTTCCCCGCAGCTCCGCCGGCATTCACCACCGCGCAGTATGCCACGCTAGGGGAAATATTCTTCCGAATGGATGCCAGTATCGAGAGGATGCAGGCGAGTATCGAGAGGATGCTGCAGGTAATCCAGGAGGTCACTCCGCTGACGGGTGCCGCAACGAAGACGGCGGAGAAGATGCTTACCCGTCAGGTGTCCGCGGCGGTACGGCAGCAGGCGGCAGCCCGCGGCCTCCTGGCACGTCGGCGGGTGCGGCGGGTGCTCGATCTGCAACAGATTCAGGCCCGTACCCCGGCGCAATTCCTTCAAGCTGTGCTTCGTCGCGCGAAGTTGGGCACCATGACGGCGTAGCAGCAGCAGATGCTTGCACATCAGGCATCGGCGGCGGTGCGACTACAAGTTGCGACGCGCGGCCTCCTGGCACGCTGGCGAGTGCAGGCTATGCGCGCGGAGCAGGAGCGGGCGATGACGCAATTGCAGGCGGCCGTGTGGCTGCAAGCTGCAGCGCGCAGTCTCCTAGTGCGGCGGTGGCTCTGGGAGATGCGCAAGGGGAAGCAACACCAGGTGGCAGAGGCGCCATCCGCTTCATCCGCAGCCGCCCCGGCCGTCCATGTCAACCTCGGCATTGGCATCCTTCGGCGACGATGGCTAACATCGCCTCCTGCATCGAGTGTCCCCGTCTGTCTTCCTCGCCGGCGGCCACTACCTCGACCACACGCGGCCCGACGTCGGCGTCGTCCACCACGAGGGCGCCTCCGCTGGACAAAGCTGACAGCGCCAGGCTCAGGGGATTTTGCAGCTTCTATCACGGGGCTCTGTTCGTTCGTGCGGATAAAGTTTGGAGCTAGACTTGTGGTAGGCCGCAGTGGTATTGGGCTATTTTCCTTCGAGTCAGCCCACGTGCAGTTGATGCTGGTGGAGTTTCCATAGGATCCAGGAGGTTGTACACCTGCAGCTCCATGGTGTTGCCTACCGTCGAGCAGTCACACAATAAAAATTCTGAGACTATTTCAGGTTAAGAATAATCAAATAAGTCGAGATGTAAAAGGTTTATTTTTAGGTCATAGGTTTGTGTGGAGTCGAGTCATTGTCAAGGTACCCATGCTGCAGCTCGAGGACGAGCTGCTCGGAAAAGGGCGGGGTAATGTCAGGTGTCAGGGGACTAATGGGCCGGATCTAATAGTGTTGGAGTATAAGTGAATTGCCCACCTTTCCTCATCAGCTTAAGCTTTTGGGTTGAACTGGTTGGTGCATGCAACTCAATATGGTATCAGAGCCAGAGGTTTCGAGTTCGAATCCTGGCGGGCGCGTTAATTAAAATAATTACAGCCTCACTCCAATATCCACGTATGCGGCCTGGGGGAGCCTGCACGTGAGGGGGAGTGTTGGAGTATAAGTGAATTGCCCACCTTTCCTCATCAGCTTAAGCTTTTGGGTTGAACTGGTTGGTGCATGCAACTCAATAAATAGGCCGGCTCGGCAGGCCCATTAGGGTTAGGTTTAGGGATAAGATCGAATCCTTACTTAGAGGTCAAGTAATCCTCTCTATTTAAAGAGGGGAGATGTATCAATCTAATCAAGCAAGAGATTAGAAGGAAAACCCTTCTCTCTTGCCGGCCGTGGGCGAAGAATAATATATTATAGTCACTTGTTCAAACCAAGAGAATTATATTATAATAAAGTGACAATTTTAAGTGTTCAACTAACAATACGTGATAACTACAAAGATAAAGGCAAATTTCAGGTAGTTTGGGTACCGAAGTGTATTACCCGAATTACCCAAACTAATTTCGGGTAACCATAATCACTATCCGAACTTGGGATCGGGTACCTCGGGTTCGGGTAGTTCGGGTTCGGGTAATTCGAGTACGGGTAATGGGTATCAAGTATTTTGCCCAGGCCTAGAGGCTCGTTCCCATCCGCCTCCATGCCGCCGGCGTCCCAATCCTTACGGCTGTAGGAAAGAATAGTTTCCTGTGTATTCCTCCAACCCTAGAGGGTGGACAATATAGTTGTTGTACATGGGCCTAACATATACACTAACAACCCCCCCTCGCGCAGTCTGAATTATCGGCGCAGCAGAGTTCAAGACTGGACAACAAAGGAAGCCTAACACACACAGGCCCCCCGCAGCCACAACTAGCCACTGGCTACGTTAGGCTAGAGCGAAACTTCGAGAACGTCGAGGAGGGCAGACCCTTGGTGAAGATGTCGGCAAACTGGGAGGTGGTTGCGACATGAAGAACCCGAACATCGCCGATGGCCACTCGGTCGTGAACGAAGTGCAAGTCAATCCCCACATGCTTTGGGAAGGGTGATGATGAACTGGGTTGGTGGAGAGGTACACGGCGCTGACATTGTCGCAATAGATGAGTGTGGTCTTGGTGAGGGGGCTGTGAGGCTCTGCCAAAAGCTGTCGAAGTCAGGACGCCTCTTCCACGTTGTTAGCGACAGCCTGGTACTCCGCCTCGGTACTGGAACGGGAGACAACCGGCTGGTGCTTGGACGACCAGGAGACGAGATTAGACAACATAGCTAGAGGTGGAGCGGCGAGTGTCCAAGCCAGCCCAGTCAGCGTCGGTGTAGACAACCAGCTCAGCAGTGGAGGATCTGTGAAGAACCAAGTCGAAGTCAACTGTGCCACAAATGTAGCGGAGGAGGCGCTTCATGGCAGCAAGGTGTGACTCTCGCGGATCATGCATATGAAGGTATACCTGTTGAACAGTATATGTGAGATCCAGCTCTGTGAAAGTGAGGTATTGCAAGGCTCCAGCAAGACTCCGGTAAGCAGTAGGATCAACCACGGGATCACCCAGGGTAGCAGCTAGCTTCGCTTGAGTGTCAACTAGAGTAGAACAAGGCTTGCAATCAGTCATCCCAGCCTGCTCCAGGATATCAAGGGCATACTAAGGCTCTCGCCTTACAGAACTTGGGCGCCTACAGTTCACGTCGACTGTCCAAGACTACGCCGATCGCTTCAACGCGGTCCTCTGCCACGCGAGGAACCTCAACAGCATCTAGAAGGCCGACCTATTCGTGGGGGGCCTTCCAGATCATATTCGGGTCGACGTCGAGCTGCGCGCCCCCCTCGACCTTCCGACGGCGGTGTACTTGGCGCGGTCGTTCGAGCTTCGCGCCACTGCCATTATGGTGCTGCGGCCGTCGGACTACCAGCGTTCCGGCCGCCAGCTAGCTACAGGCTCCTCATCGAGCCCAAGCGCTCCGCTGGCTTTTACCGCGCTAGCGCCAAAGCCAATAGCGCCAACACCAAGCTCCAACGCCCTCCTTCCATCGCCTCACACCGGCTGAGTTGCTAGAACGCCGCCGCCAAGGGCTTTGTTACAATTGTGACGAGCCCTACGTTTGTGGCTATCAGTGCAAATGTCTGTTTTGGAGTCAGCCGATTTCCTCGACGACAAAGTGCACCTACGGTGGCGAATGCGACCGCTTTCCAGCCGGGGACTGATGCGGGCTGAAGTCGACTCTACTGCACTACCAGCTCGAGGATGAGCTGTGTGGCAGGGAGATGTTATGCGCAGCAAGCAATCAGGCCCATTAGTGGGCTAATTGCCCAATTATCCTATATTTATTTATATATAGTTAGAGATAAGATTGGAAAGGTTAGATATTTTGCTTAGGGGTCAAGTAATCCTTTCTATTTAAAGAGAGGAGATGTATCAATCTAAAGTAATCAAGAGCAATCAATTATTGCTCGGCTTCCCTTAGGGAGTCCGGAGACTCAAACCCTAGCCGCCGCAATTCTATTTTAAGAGAGTAGCACGCCAGCCGCCTCTCTTCCTTCTCCCGCGCGCACAGAAGCCTCGACGGCGCTCTAGTGCCGTCCTCACCGCCAACCACCTCCAGCCAATCATCTCTACTCGCTAAGGGAAATCCCCGGTAGGTAGTGCGACGACGTCGACTTAGATGAGGATCGACAGGTGCTAGACACCCTCATCGCCGTAGTCCCGCCCGAGATGCAGTTCTCGCTTTCACAGAAAGAGACTACCAAGGACGCTTGGGATGCCATTGCTGCGGCATGCATCGGCAGCGCCCGCGCTCGCAAGTCTACACTGCAGACACTTTGCAACAAGTGGGAGAACCTGGCATTCAAGCTGGGTGAGGACATCGACAACTTCGCTCTCCGCCTCAACACTTTGATGCAGAAGCTGGTGCAGTTCAGCAAAACTCCTACGACGAGAAGAGAGCTATCGAGAAGCTCTTCCACTGCGCCCTCGAGAAGTACAAGCAGATGGTCTACTCGGTCGAGTCTCTGCTAGACCTCTCCACGATGTCGATCGAGGAGGCGATTGGTCGCCTCAAGGTCGTCGACACCGACGAGCCATAGTCTCTCTCGGGTCCTGTTGACGGTTCAATAATGCGCCAAGGTTCACCGCAAGCTTACGGATCATGTAGTACATTTTTCCCTCGAGTCCGTGGAGCATGTGCAACGTAAGATTCAATCTAATAACCAAGAAAACACTTTCATCTTGAAGAGGTTTCGAATGCATCTAATCTACTAAACACGAGAGGTAGCGAGAGAAAGCATAGAGATAACTGATCTAGAGAGCCTAGATCATGCTTATGTTGTAGCTCTGAGCAAGATAGATGAAGAAAACCAAATGAATCTCATAAAAAGCATCTTTAAATCTTGATCTTCGGTCAAACCCTCTAAGTCATTCCGCCGTACGTGGTGTCAACATCCTGTCACGATGTTCCCCTTTCTTCGCGGTCGAATCTTAGAGCACGCTCACAAGGAACACGTTGAACCACTTGGTAGATCGGGTATGCACCTCTAGCCACCGCGGCTACAAGAATATCCCATGTAATCTATCTCGAGAATAGATTGAGGAGAAACATACCCAAGCAAGAACAAGAATCATAAAAGAAGGCACTTGATCGCTAGAAATCGGATTCATAAAGACTTAACCATTAATGTTTACATGAACAAGATCACCACCGGGATCCTACCTCGATCTTGATCCAAGCTCCGGAACTCTGACGTGGTCTTCCTTGCAAGCTTCCCACGCCAGCTAGGGTAACCCTAGACAACTAGCACGGCCCTCCTCTCCGAGATGGTGTCCCTCTAGCTTCTCTGCTCCTCGGCGGCGAATGACGAATGGCTTGATGCGTGGCACTTCGCACGGGGACTATAAATAGCCCGAAGGCGTGCTAGGTCAAAAGGGGTGACGAACGGGGCCCGAAGTGGGCCAGGCCGGTCGGCCTAGGCCGGCCGGCCTAGGTCCTCGGCCCGGTTCGTCCCCGGTTTTCTTCCCGAAGCTTTTCGCGTCTTCCTGAGTTTTTGCCGAACTGCATGTGGGTCCTTGACATCGTTTTCCCCGCAGTTTGCATAAGGGTGCTTGGCGTATAAACTCCCGCATCTTCCGTCTAGGTCCTCGGTGCTTCACGGCTTCACGCTTAAGTTCTTGGCTCATTTGGAGTCATGTTCATCTTGTGTCTTGACTTGTGCCGGGCTTCAACTTCTTCTCGTAAAGTGCTCGATGAACTTTACCCGGAAGTCCTCATTTAGGCTCTTAATTCATGTGTAACCAATAAACTCCAAAAACCATACGTGAGTGCGAACTTGACATATAATGGGGGTCAGGATCGTTAGTGTGAATATCAAATTAATACCAACATTGAAGGTAAACTCATGGCTAGATTGACGGAAATCGACCGCCAACAGGTCCTATCACCATCGGCGGCAAGCTCCACTTCACTGGGAAGCAGTGGGAGGTCTCCTGAGGTGATAGGAAGAATGGGGAGTCTTCTTCCACGCTAGGCGGCCATAAGCGCGGCAAGCCGCGCAAGCTGGGAAACAAGGTCGTGCCAAGGGTGATACTCGTGGAGGCACCCAGGGCGGTACTGCTCAGGACGACGCCTGTCGTAATAGCGGCAAGCTTGGCCACTGGGCCAAGGACTATCGACAGCCACGACGCGGCTAGGCACCACGTCGCACAGGCGAAGGAGGAGCCGACTCTGCTCCTTGTACACTCAAGCATTGAGCTGCCTCCAGCAGCCTATGCCGTAGTGGTTCTCCTCCACCTTGATGAACCGAAGGCACACGCCCTACTTGGTGATGGCTCCGGTGACGACAAGACTGACGGTAGGTGCCTCAACACCGGTGCCACCCATCAGATGGTCGGCCGATGGGAGTTCTTCATCGAGCTTGACTCCAGCGTCCGAGGCTCCGTCAAGTTTGGGGATGCCTCTGGTGTGGAGATTAAGGGCGTCGGCTCCGTGATCTTCACTGCCAAAGTCCACTAGAGTCTACTACATCCCCGTGTTGAGAAATTCCATCATTAGCGTGGGCTAGCTGGATGAGAGTGGCTCGCGCGTGATGGTCGAGGACGGAGTCATGAGGTTTGGGACCGCCAGCGTCGCCGTATCGCCAAGGTAACCAAGAACACTAATCGGCTCTACATTTTTCTTGTGTAGGTGGCACAACCCCTATGCCTCATTACTTGTGGGGACGATGAGGCATGGCAGGGGCACCTCCACTTCGAGGTCCTGAAGCGGCTCAGTGCCAACGAGATGGTAAGAGGCCTGCCGTGCCTTGACCAGTGGAGCAGTTCTGCGACGTCTGTGTGTTGACTGAGCAGAGACGGCTCCCCTTTCCCACCAAGCGAGCTTTCGAGCCAAGGAGCAGCTCGAGCTCGTACACGGGGACTTGTGTGGCCCAATGCCACTGGCCAAACCAGGAGGACGACGCTACTTCCTGCTGCTAGTCGACGACCACTCCCGCTACATGTGGGTGATGGTCCTCTGCCACAACGGAGAGGCTGTGGACACCATCAGGTGCATGCAGGCTGTTGTGGATGCAGAGTGCGGCCGCAAGCTGTGTGTGCTGTGCACTAACAACGGCGGCGAATTAACAACGACTGAATTTGCGTCGTACTACGCCGATGAGGGCATTTAGTGCCACTACTCCATGTCGTAAAGCCCGCAGCAAAATAGTGTTGTCGAGCGATGCAACCAGCGGTTGTAGGGATGGCTCGGGCCCTGCTCAAGCAGAGGGGGACTCCGGCGGTCTTCTGGGAGAGGCCGTGGTGACGGCTGTCTACATCTTCAACCGCTCGCCTACCTAGGCGCTCGACGGTCAAAAATCGTACGAGGCTTGGCATGGGCGCAAGCCGGTGGTCACCCACCTTGCATTCGCCACGGACTTGGCCACGTCAGCAAGCTCGACGACAAGAGCACTCTGGGAGTGTTCATCGACTACGCGGAGGGCTCGAAGGCCTACTGCATCGTCAACCCCAAGACAGCGTGTGCGCATGGCACGCGACGTGTTCAACGAACAGTAAGGATGGGCATGGGACAAGGCGGTGGACGACGACTCGTCTCCAATGTACAACGACTTTACTGTCGAGTACGTCCACTTCTAGGGAGCCGAGGGAGTGGGCAGCTCTTCTTCGCCGAGCCTGCCTACCCCAATCCCCGAGCCTCCACCGACCCCAGCGTCCACTACGTCGGTAGCACCACGCTCTCGAGCCACGACTCGAGCTATGGTGCGTGCTACTCCAGTGACATCATGCTTTCCAGCCATGACTTCAGCTGCGACGAGTTCTTTGCCGACTACACCACAGCTAGCGACACCCCTTAGTCCGGCACTGACGCCACGTACTCTGTCGCCGACAGCCACTTTCCCGGGCACGTCTACTCCAGCACCAACTCATGTTGAGCCCAGCCTGGTGGAGTTCGCTACCCTACTCTCTCACGATGAGGAGCGTATCGACGCGTGCTACGACGGCGAGCCATTGCGGTACCATACGATGGAGGACCTTCTTGGTGACCAGTCGGTGTCGGGACTGGTGCCTCACGACCTGGAGGTGTAGCTACACCTTGAGTGCGAAGACGGCGAGCCTCGTTCTTTCGCGGAGGCCGAGAAAGACGCGGCTTGGCGTGCCGTGATGAAGCTGGAGATGGACGCAGTTGAGAAGAACCGCACTTGCGAGCTTGATGATCTCTCTTGTGGTCACCGTGTGATCACCCTTAAGTGGGTGTTCAAGCTGAAGAGGGATGAAGCCGGTGCCATCGTCAAGCACAAGGCCCGCTTGGTAGCATGCGAGTTCGTGTAGCAGGAGGGGATCGACTTCGACGGTGCCTTGGCCCTTGTAGCACGGGTGGAGTCCATGCGACTCTTCGCGCTGGCTGCCTAGGAGGGCTGGCGCGTCCACCACATAGATGTCAAGTCAGCATTTCTCAACGACAACTTGAAGGAGAAGGTCTATGTGCACCAGCCGCCGGGGTTTACGATGCCCGGCAAGGAGGGCAAGGTGCGACGCCTGCGCAAGGCTCTCTACCGCTTGCGACAGGTACCGAGGGTGTCGAATGCCAAGCTAGATTCCACGCTCAAGAGGATGGGCTTCGACCAAAGCCCGCACGAGGCGTCCATCTACCAGCGGTGGAGGAAATGCCCTGCTGGTGGGTGTCTACGTCGACGACTTGGTGATCACTGGCACCAAGGATGCGGAGGTGGCGATGTTCAAGGAAGACATGAAGGTCACCTAGATGGAGAATTCCCACAAGATGGCGCACAAGACTTAGGGGGAGAATGATGGACAAGTCTCTACTATTGATCTTTGTGGGGCTGCAGCACATGGATGTGGCTTCAAACTATGTGTGAACATACGCAAAGAAGAGTGACAAAGTAGTGAATGTGTCAGACTTGAGACGAAGTGGGAACGTCCATAACTAATTTAGTGCAGTCATCCAAATTGATCAAATAGCATTTAAAGCCAGAAACGCTTATGATTGGAGAGGTCCACAAATCACAGATAAGATCAAATTTCTGGGTTGCATGAGAGTTTGACGCATGCCACAAAGTGCTACTGGTGTATTTAAGAGAGGCATGCACCAGCTTGGAGAGCACCTCTTGATCGTGATAACTAAGACGGTAATGCCAAAGCGAGGAAGGTGTTCGGTAGGGTTGTTGGAAGACGAAGCGGGTACAGGGATCAGAGCTATTGCACCTGACGATCATGTTTCGGGACTGAAGACCCTTCACAAAACAACCCGTTTGATCAAATTGAATGGAATAGTCGTAGGAGGTAAACTTGCGAACAAATGAGGTTCTTAATAAGACTAGGCGAAACGAGGACATTATTAAGATGGACGGACCCTAAAACAGGAACAAAAAACTATTGACGACAACAATAGAGGAAGAAATAGTACATCACGATGAAGTGGAAGGGATACCCGGATAGGAGGTCATGTGGGAAGTAGCACCTGAATCGATGTACCACTTCTTATTCTGGGATTGCTGCAACGACATGTGTTGAAGGACGACGCTAAGGAGTGCTGGTCCTAGTAGGGAAGGTCGGTGCCGATGCCTTGAAGCATGTACGTGGATGAACACTGCCCTTAGGCATCGTGAGGAGGGCGTGCAGCTGTTGTTGCGCTAACAACGCAACCTGCTGTTGTTGGTCCATCAGGCAAGCATGGAATCCTGTTGCAACTGTTGATCCAGCAAGGTGGCTTGCTAGGGTTATTGCTTAGAGCGGGCCGGTGGGAAAGGCACCAGGTGCGGGCGCTGGTTTGACCACATGTAGAGGGAGCTGGTCCAGGGATGTTGAGGGCTCGGCCAGGTCGCTCCAGTGTGTTGGAGCCGCTAGAGCCACTGGTGGTAGGAGAAAGGTGCGGGGGCCACGGTAACGACCCTTCTTGCCGCCCTAGGAGGGGACCATGATGGTCGAAGATGAGCCGATGATGAGAAGTGCCATGGAGAGTGGAGTCGCGGCATAGTGGACCACGGTGAGCTCCTCAGCTTCGAGCGTGTTTATGGGAACAAAGGGAAGTGCCATCAGCGGTGGATGAGGCGGCTGATGCTGGCAAACCTCGGGTTGAGGCCACGAATGTACCAAATTGCCTTGTGCCTTTACCATGGTCTTGTAGCGCGACAGTACTTGGTGATGGACTTGGTCGCCTTGATTGAGGTTATGAAACTCGACCTATAGGTAGAGGGCGTGTGTCTTCCTGTTGTCGAGGAATTGGGTCTGCGCTCTGTGCTCCATGACCGTGTTGATAAGTTCAGTGGCTCCATGACCGTGTTGATAAGTTCAGTGGAGATAGTGCCGAGGATTCAAACGCGGATGGCGCAGTCAATTCAGACGTAGACATAGGAGTTGGGAAGAGGCTACGAGAGAATGTGATCATGCAAGGAGGAATTGCTTGTCGTGAGGATGAAGGCTTCATGCTAGCAATTGCAATTGCAATTGCTGGCCTTGTGGTCACGGACGATCGACACTAGCGAACAGCTTGGGCTTGAAGATTGAGAACAGCGGTGGCCTCACGGAGGAACATGGTGTCGTGGATGGGTGGAGACGTGGGATCGGTCGTCATCGTCATTGGTCTCGAAAGGTGAAGGGGGAGGTGGATTAGCAGCGGCGCATTCCCGAGCCGCTCTAGGGTGGCATGGGGACAGGCCTTGGTGGCTTCGCGATCCTTCATGGCATTTGTAGCCTCACACTCAGCTTTGACGGTGCAAGGAAGGTCGGCATTGCGGGCCTCTTTGGCCATGTGGGAGGTGGCCGGTGTGAAAGGGTGCGACACAGGGTAGGGTAGCGGAAGCGTAATTGGGAAAATCCCGTACTCAGTAACATTTAAGCGAGATTATGGTCCATAACAATAGTAGATTGATTGATGGCTGTAGGGTACAAGCACATATATAGGCATTAAGAAGACCTAGGCAGGTTTATAGAAGTATCACTATCGCAGGATCTCCCTGTGCCAATCATTATCTACTGGTGCGCATGGCGAAGGGCCAAGTGTAGCGCTGGGCCTGAGGCCCAGGCGATTAACCCTCCTATGCTAATATATCAACCTCTAACAATTTCTTCCAAAAGCAGGCAATTAATGTTCCTATGCTTATAGATCAACCTCTCTAACAGTTCCTTCAAAAATTATTTAATTATGGATTTTTTGTTAGTTTAGACATAATTATAGTTACATAAAAATACTCAATTTATTACCATGTTTGTATCAAAGTACGCCACAATATGATTGATAACTACATCATAAGTAACTCTCTATCTCTATCCTATTTTAGGTTGGTGAAATACCACAAGGTCTTCCCAAGTTTTCCATTCCTCGAGGATTTGAGCATGTATTGTCACTTATGCCAACGGCAGTACTTATCACTGGTGTTGCTATTTTGGTAAGAATTTTTTTTATAAAATAATTTCCTTAAGTTTCCTTAGTGGATATTAAGAAATTGACAATATGATTTCAGGAATCTGTTGGTATTGCTAAAGCTTTGGCGGCAAAGAACGGGTATGAGTTGGACTCCAACAAAGAGGCAAGCCATTATCATTGACTAGCCTAATTATTGTTTGTTGATAGAGGCTGATGGGCATTGTTATCAAATTTGCAGTTTTCTTTGTATCACCATGTTATATAACTAAACTATGATATGGACTACTTTGCTGAGATACGGAGGTAGATGGGATCTCGCCCTCACGCTGCTGGAGGGTCTGAGATTAATCCTCTACTTCTTCCTTGACCTAATTGGATACAAGGACCTCTATTAAATAGAGGTGACTCTCCCTAAACCCTAATCCGAGCACACTACAGTACCCACGGGTACTGTTCACGGGTTGGGCCTAGGCCTCTAGGCAGGCCGGCCCATACCCATAACAACTATGAATTTCCATGCACAACATCTGAAGTAATAACTAGTGAACTACAGCTTTCTCGAGGAGTAATCAATGTAGAACTACAAAAACATTTTTTGTTTGTGGGCCACTCCCCTTGTCAGCTTTCCACCCTAGGGTTCCAACCTTGCCTCGCCTCCTCCTAGCCCCTCTGGCATCCTCGCCGGCAGTGAGATGGAGTAGGGAACCCCTCCAACTTTATTTTTTCCCGAACATGCAAGAGGGCTGCATACCATTTCATTAATAAGAAGAAAACCATGAACATGCATGGAAGTGACCCACTTGGGTGAGTGACCCAACATAAAAAACTCGACCTGTGAGGGGCAAGCCGGCCCCCGAGCATTACGATAAGAAGAAGACCTCTCACGCAGGCTGAGAAAACCCCCGAACCTCTACCCCACCCTTACATGGGGGCACCGTAACCTTGTGAGCACAGGCCCGGACCTTCCACATGCTTTGGGAATTGGCGGTAGGCAAGGGGATTTTTTCCTCTAGCCCGAAAATTCACTCCCACCGCGAGTCGAACTCGGGACCTAGAGGGGTGCCTCACACTCCTCTAACCACTCGGGCAGAGAAGGCTTGGCGAGTGACCCAACATCGTTGCTCCATCATAGGATACCATAGAAGAAAGCAATTGTATCTAGTGGACTCTATCTACTATAAGCAACAATTAAACTTGGTTGGGTTCGTTGCCGGAGTTTTATCCACAGGAGAGATATAGTTAGTTGTTAGGAGATTTGTTAGTTTCCTTGTTGGCTAAGTTGATGGCACCTCAATCTTTAAAGGTGGCCGGTAGTTTGTACCAGGGGTCATTGAAGAATAAAGCTCTCCTGGTACTGAGTGCGAGCTGTCTTCGATGGTGGCACCTCCGACCACCATCGACAACAGCTCGTCGCCTCCATACGTTCTTCGTTCTCATTCTCAAGCCTTCCTGTTTTTGCTCTCATCGCTATGCTCTTCTAATCGGGGTCCATGGCATAACAATTTGGTACCAGAGACTAGCAAGAGGGCATCGCCAAGCCTTCCTGTTTTTGCTCTCATCGCTATGCTCTTCTAATCGGGGTCCATGGCATAACAATTTGGTACCAGAGACTAGCAAGAGGGCATCGCCATCTATGGTTGGCCCTCAGGACGACCCTGAGACTGACACTGCCAAGCTCGATGACATCTTGGCGCAGTTGGCCACCATCATTACCTGTTTGACTCCCAGTATTCCCGCATCACTTGCACGGAAAAGTTTCAAGCCGGCGAAAGGCCGGCGAAAATCCAGAACCCGAGGACGTCCTTCCCGACACCGAGCGTCATAAGCCTAGCGATAGCGATGGCGACGGTGGCTATGGGAGGTGGCACATCGGGTTTGACCGTGCCAGGAGCCGGTCTAACCAGTCGGGTTATGGCGAGGTGCCAATCGTTCTTGTGTAGGTCTAGAGATCATGTCAAGAACTGGCCTTCTCGGTCTTCCCCATCTAGAATGGAAGGATTGTTGATATGGCTCTCACATAACCTCATTGTCATCATAAATTGGGCGAGGTGGATTTGAACTTGACGGTGCCCAAGATGGAGTGAAGTGTTGCCTTTGCTGAGATGATTCACCCTTATACCTTATAAAAGCTCTTGAAGGTGAACACGACCCTCCTTGATGTGTAGGTGACCTTATCCTTTTTTTAAAGGCTGACCGCTTGTAATGGCCTTTTGCTTGGAATACTTGTCAAATAGCATGTCGAAAGTGATCTTTAGCTTAGGACCACTCCCCTTATTTTTTTCTACATTAAGCTTCCAGTTTCCAATCTCCGGACGACTTGCTTGAGCATCCTCGGACGGCCCTAGGGCACACCGGTCTGACCGGTCTCCCCCACCGGTATGACAGGTCTGGCCTGATCAGGCTCAGACGGTCGCTGATCAACGGGTGCGGACGACCTTTGCCCCCATGTCTAGAGGCTCTCACAGTAACTTTGAAAGTCTTTCCACCATCAGGAGTCTTTTCATATGCAACTTCTCGCATTAACTCCTTTCCTCTCAAATCGGGCTTCTCCTCCCCAATCACAACATTTTTGCCCTTAGTTGCTTCAGCTTGTTATGGCCGAACCAAATCCATAGTATTGATAGGAAAAGGTGTGTTATCCACTTCCATTTCATTTTTTTTCTCGAAAGACGTAGGAGAACTGTGCTTCATTATATTAAGAAGAAGAAAAAGAGAAAAATTCCCTAAGTACAAGAGACAAAACCCAACACAACACAACACACACCACACACACATCCTAGCGTCCACACACACTCAATCCCCCGGGGGGGTGTTCTTTGTAACAAACGTGCCTATGACATGCAAAGATGAACGACCTACGTCCTTCTATCTATTCCCCTGATGTAGGGGCTATTAGAAAAGAAATTCCTCGAGCCCCTGCAATCGACCACAACTTCCTTTCCTCACTGGCCATGGTGAGCGCTCGTGCAATATCCGGAACAGCTCCATCAAAAACACATTTGTTACGCTGAATCCAAATCGTCCAAGCCTCAAGAATGAACAAAATATTATCTAGCTGTCTATGTATCTTCTTGATCACTTAAGCTTGTATTAATCACATATTGAGCATTTCAAATTTAACAGTAACAATTTGACACCAAAGTATATTATGTTTGACATAGTGTGACAGCTGTCTTTTTTCTCAAAGTACGCAGGAGAACTGCGTGTCATTTCATTTAAGGTAGAAAGAAGAGGAGTACATAGGTACTGTTAGACATATAGTGTTGTATATAGTCTTGTATTGTATTACTTGTACACCAAGCCGTATCCGGCCTATATAATGAATGGTCACCCCCCATCTTGGGTGTGTGGTGTTTACCCAATACTCTACAGGTATCAAGCCTAACCCTAGGCCTGTTTTTCCTCCCCAGCCCCCACCTCGAGTTACTGTTCACGCGTGCCGCCTCTTCCCTGGCTGCGCGCCCCTCCTCTCTTCCGCTACCCTAATTGCTGTGCCTCTCCTGCACACGCAACACCCACCACCAGGAGCCACCGCTCCCCTGCGCCCAGCCTCTCTGGCCGGCCGCACAACCCAGCAGATCCCATCTGTTGATGTCCTCTGTCACCAACGACGATTCTTCCTCCGACGGTGACGAACCGGCCTCCTACCTCGGCCCTCCTCCTGTGCAGCCTCCTCCGGCGGCGCCTGACGCTCCGATGGCGATGAACTACGCCACCATCAACATCTCGTCCCATCTTGCCGTGAAGCTGGAGGTCCGTTCCTCCAACTACACCCAGTGGAAGTCCTTCGAGTCGCTGTGCGGGAAGTTCGGCCTTCTCTCACACATCGACGACACCGCGGCGCCTGATCCGCTCACCGCCGCATGGCGGCAGGCTGACTCCTGCGTTCGCAGTTGGCTGTATGGCTCTGTCGACTCCGCCGCCCTCGACTTCACCATGGAGCCTGACCAGACCGCCCGTCAACTCTGGGCGGCCATCCAGGGCCACTTCACAGTGAACCAGGCACCCCGTGCCATCTTCCTGAGTCACTCCTTCCATAACATGACTCAAGGAGACCTCTCCGTTGAAGACTATGGGAAGAAGATGAAGAAGGCTGCCGACGCACTTCGTGATGTTGGCATGCCTGTCGACGCACCCACCCTGCTCCTCAACCTCCTCCGCGGCGTCAACTCTCGCTACAGCACCACCGCCAACATCATTACCGGCACTGGCGGCATGACCTTCTCGACCGCCCTCGATAAGCTCAAACTGAAAGAGCTGCGCCTCGAGAACGAGGTCAAGGTTGAGGCCACCAACGCCCTCGTCGACTCCTCCTCTACTTCCGGCTGCAGCGGCTCCGACTGCCGCTCCTCATCATCATCCAAGCCCCCTCAGCCGCCACAGCAGCAGCTACAGCAGTAGCCTAGCGGCGGCGGTGGCAACGGCGGTCAGCAGCGCCGCAAGAAGGGCAACGGCGGCAGGCGCAACGGCGGCGGCAACGGCTCGCAGTTTCGTGCCCCCCAACCTGCTGGCCCGTGGATTTGTATCAATCCACAGGCCCTCCAGGGGGCGCTGGGCAGTAGTGGCGGCGGTGGTGGACAGTGGTGCGGCGGCCAGGGGATCCTTGGTTCCCCACCGCAGGCCAACACCGCCTTCCAGGGGTCCTCCGCCGTGTTCGACACGGCTGGCCTGACGGCTGCTATTCAGCAGCTCGCCATGCAGGGGAACGCCTGGGTGATGGACACGGGCGCTTCGACTCACATGCACTCCTCCGATGGTATACTATTCTCTCACCTCCCAGCTATTCATTCTTCGATTACTGTAGGCAATGGTGCACGTATTCCTGTAACATCCCGAGGCTCCTCAATTCTCACCACCAACACGTCCTAATTCGCCCTGAATAACATCCTTGTCGCACCATGCATCGTTCACAACTTACTTTCTGTTCGCCAATTCACCCGCGACAATAGTTGTTCTATTGAATTTGACGCCTTTGGTTTTTCTATTAAGGAACTCAGGACGGGGCGCGTGATTCTTCGTTGCAATAGTGCTGGCGACCTCTACACCATCTCCTCAGCTGTCCCTGCCACCGCCCACGCCATGCTCGCGGCCTCTACCTCCTTGTGGCATCGCCGTCTCGGTCATCCTGGTCCAGCAGTCTTAGCTTCGCTTAACAAAAATAGTTTGATTTCTTGTAATAAAGTTGATGCCTCGCTATGCCACGCCTGTCAGCTTGGCAAACATGTGCGTCTTCCCTTTAGTACTTCCACCTCTCAAACTAGTTCACCTTTTGAGATTATTCATTGTGATGTCTGGACCTCGCCGGTATCTAGGATATCTGGTTGCAAGTATTACTTAGTGTTGCTGGATGATTTTACACATTATTGCTGGACGTACCCTCTGAAGAGCAAGTCTGAGGTTCATCAACTCATTGTTGATTTTATTGCCTATGCTCGCACTCAGTTTAGCCTTCCCGTTTGCTGTTTTCAGGCCGATAATGGAACTGAATTTGTTAACCACGCCATGCAGACTTCGCTTGCTGCCCACGACATCGTTTTCCACTTATCCTGCCCATACACCTCCCCACAAAATGGTAAGGCTGAACGTGTTCTTCGTACGCTCAACAACTCTGTGCGCACTCTTCTCATTCAAGCATCCATGCCTCCCTCGTATTGGGCTGAGGCACTCTCCGCAGCCACCTATTTGCTAAACCGCCGCCCTCCTCCATTAAACACGAGCTTCCCTACTCCCGCCTTCACGGTTCGTCGCCAGCTTATGACCTTCTTCGTGTTTTCGGCTATTTATGTTATCCTAACTTACAGGCCACATCACAGCATAAGCTTGCGCCTCGTTCGGCAGCCTGCGTGTTCTTAGGGTATCCCTCTTCACATAAGGGGTATCGCTGTCTTGACATCTTCACTCGCAAGATTATCATCTCACGACATGTTTTCTTCGACGAGTCCACTTTTCCGTTTGCGAGTGCTTCACCTGTCCCTCCTACCAGCTCCTTTGATTTCCTCCTCGGTGACGATTCGGATATTGCGCCTTGTGCTACTAATCATGCAGCTGGTGGTCCTTCAGCGGCTGTTCCGTCCTCCATGGACGCCGAGCAACCGCGTTCAGCTCCGGGTGGGCGTGGCCCTATGCCCCCATCCGGGCCTTAGACGTCTTCCAGTACGGGCGGGAGTGCGCCGGCACCACCGCCTGTGCCCCCTTCGTCGCGCACAGCATCTGCGCCCTCTACGCCCGCGCCGGTGGTCTCCACGCCCGTGCCGACAACCCAGCCTGCGCTGGCAGCCTCGCCAGCAACGGCAGCCTCGCCCGCGCCGGGCCCCTCTGCGGCCTCGCCCGCGTCGGCGACCTCGTCCGTGCCGGTGGCCTCACCGGCGGCCTTGCCCGCGTCGGGCCCCTCTACGGCACCAACGGCCTACCCTGCACCAGATGCTCCAGGCCGCTTTAGGCGCGCTGTCTATGGCCGGCGACCTCCCGTTGCTCACCCCGTGCACGTCCATGGTCCTCGGCATGGTCCATCTCGGTTTGGTGGCCTCAGCCCGGGTGATTCTACGGCCTCCTTGCGTGCACCATCACCGCCTCGCCTACCTATGAGCACTGACGTGTCTCCTCTTGCTCCACTGCGACGCTTGACTCGTCTCCAGTCCGGTACTATACAGCCTGTTAGTTACAAGAATTTGACTTCTACTTCTACAATTGCTTCTGCTGTTCCGAGTAACTATCGCAGCGGGCTTGCTGATCCCAATTGGCGAGCTGCTATGGCTGATGAGTTCCAGGCATTGGTGGATAATGTTACTTGGCGTCTTGTTCCTCGTCCTCCTGGAGTTAATGTCGTTACTGGGCGATAGCTTTGGAAATTGAAGTACAATGCTGATGGTACTCTTTCCAAGCATAAGGCTCGCTGGGTTGCTCGGGGCTTTAATCAGAAGCCTGGTGTTGATTATGATGAGACTTTCAGTCCGGTGGTTAAACAAGGTACGATTCGGACTGTGCTGAGTATTGCAGCTTCTCGACAGTGGCCTATTCATCAGTTGGACGTGAAGAATGCTTTTCTTCACGGATACATCGAGGAAACAGTCTATTGTGAGCAGCCTCTTGGTTTTGTTGATCCTGCCCATCCTGATCATGTGTGTCTTCTTCAGAAGTCTCTTTATGGACTGAAGCAGGCTCCTCGCGCTTGGAATAAGCGGTTTGTGACATATCTTCGTTCTTTGGGTTTTGTTCCATCTTCCATGGATACTTCATTATTTATCTATCGGAATGGTGACGACATTGCCTACATTCTTCTCTACGTGGATGATATTGTCTTGACTGCTTCTTCTGATGCTCTGCTCCAGCACATTATTGATCGACTGCACAGTGAGTTCGCTATGACAGATTTGGGGGATCTTCATGACTTCTTGCACATGTCTGTGACTCGTTCTTCCGATGGGCTATTTCTTTGTCAGCGCCAGTATGCCTTGGAGATTCTTCGTCGTGCCGGCATGAGTGAGTGTCATTCTACAACGACACCTGTTGATACTAAGGCCAAGTTGTCTGCTTCCGATGGTGCGCCACTAGCTGACGCTTCTGCTTACCGGAGTCTAGCTGGTGCCCTTCAGTATCTCACTCTGACTCGCCCGGATCTTGCTTATGCTGTTCAGCAAGTCTGCCTTTTCATGCATGATCCTAGGGAGTCTCACCTGGCCTTTTTGAAACGCATCCTGCGTTATGTGAAGGGTACCTTGTCCTACGGTCTACGGATTGGCACTGGTCCGGTTGACTCTCTTACAGCCTATTCTGATGCTGATTGGGCTGGTTGTCCCGATTCTCGCCGTTCTACCTCTAGTTATTGTGTCTTTCTCGGCGACACCCTGATTTCTTGGTCGTCGAAACGTCAGACTACAGTCTCCTATTCCAGTGCAGAGGCAGAATATCGTGCTGTTGCTCATGCGGTTGCTAAGTGCTGTTGGCTCCACCAACTTCTTCAGGAGCTTCATGTTCTGCTCTCAAAGGCTACGCTCGTCTTCTGTGACAATGTCAGTGCAGTCTATATGGCTGCCAACCCAGTTCATCATCGACGAACGAAGCATATTGAGATTGACATTCACTTCGTTCGCGAGAAGGTGGCTTTAGGAGAAGTCCGCGTTTTTCATGTTCCTTCTCCATGACAGTTTGCTGACATTATGACTAAAGGCCTTCCTGTACAGCTATTTACTGATTTTAGGTCCAGTCTAGGTGTTTGTTAGGATCCACCTGCGACTGCGGGCAGGTGTTAGACATATAGTGTTGTATATGGTCTTGTATTGTATTACTTGTACACCAAGCCGTATCCGGCCTATATAATGAAAGGTCACCCCCCATCTTGGGTGTGTGGTGTTTGCCTAATATTCTACAGGTACATTAGTCCAGGGCAGATCCCTGAGTACAGAGAACACCCCACTGACAAACACCAGATCACTACACTACTGATGTGTCACGAAACAGAAAAAAAACTACAATAGACACAGCTGTGCTAACTGGTAACTACCAAAAACATAGGTCTCTTTATTTCATAGCATAAGAAATCTTAGAATACTGCACAAACTCAACTGCTATCTGAAAGGTGCTCTTATGATTAAGAAACCTACCATGGTTGATAATAACAAATTGGTTTACAGAATTATATGCAACTTTATATGCTTTTATATTTAGAAATACACGTTTCCTCCCTCTCAATATATTTTGTTCAAAGTAAATGTTTCATTCATGTTTTCTTTGGCATAGTTATTTGGTCTGGGTATAGCAAATATCTATGGTTCTTTCTTCTCTGCATATCCTGCCACAGGTACAATATTTTTAACAATATACACTGAAAAATAACCCCTTTCTCTTTTTTTATATAACTATCGTGTTTTAGATGCTAGTGCAAAACTTTGCAAAGCTAATATTGCTAGCTGTCCAAGGCTCTTTTTCTAGGTCAGCTGTGAATCATGAAAGTGGGGCAAAAACTAGGTTATCTGGAATCATAATGGGCATAATCATTGCCAGTGCTCTCTTGTTTATGACACCATTATTTACTGACATACCTCAGGTAAGACAGATATATGTCATTATGGTACTGTGTTTTTAACATACGCTTTTCTATTCTTTTTGGGGTATGGAAACCCACTTGTAGCCATTTGTATTGTTAATGTTTCTAGATAACTGCGGTACAGAAGTAGACAGCATGGCTTGAAAGGATTGGGGTATTGGACAGGGTAGATACAACGTAGGTTTTGATTTTCTTTTCAACAAATGAAGGTTTATTGATCTCGGAACAATACCTCAGGGTGATACAATCAAATCAAGACCACTTCCTGCCTGAAAGCAAATATTACTGGGAAGATAATGGATTGATTGATGAGGAGCCTAAGCTCGTGTACATATATAGGCAAGGATGACCTAGGAAGGTGATCCTTGCCCCAATCTCTATCCATCTATACAGACCCAACGGCGCAAGAGCCATAAGGCCTGCGCAGGGACTACCCAGGGCTCATAGGGCTGGCTGATACAGCATGCTAACACCCCCCGCAGTCAGATCGTCGTTGCCGGCGACGTTCAAACTGGACCGAAACTCTGTGAAGACAATCGATGGAAGACCTTTGGTGAAGATATCGGCATACTGCGAACTGGTGCGCACGTGGAGGACCTTGACCTGTCCAAGAGCAACCTGATCGCGCACAAAGTGGAGATCAATCTCAATATGCTTCGTGTGTTGATGCTGGACTGGGTTGCTGGACATGTAGACGGTGCTGATGTTGTCACAGAAAACCACTATAGCTCGGCGAAGAGGGGCGTGGAGCTCCAGCAAGAGCTGGTGAAGCCAGGAAGCCTCGGCCACAGCATTGGCGACTACACGATACTCTGCCTCTGCACTAGAGCGGGAGACCGTCGCCTAGCCCTTGGAGGACTAGGAGATGAGGTTGGCGCCAAGGAACACTGCATAACCCGATGTGGATTTGCGAGTGTCGGGGCAGCCAGCCCAGTCAGCATCGGAGTAGACGACCAGGTCCTCAACACTGCACGGGCGCAGGTGCGCCTAAATGCAAGGTGCCCCGAATATAGTGAAGAATCCGCTTCAGAGCAACCGATGAATGTCCCGAGGAGCGTGCATGTGGAGACATACTTGCTGAAGAGCATCTGCTAGTCTGCGGAAGTCTGTGGCATCCGCAGGCTGAAGAAGCTCGCTGGAGGTAGCAGACATCTTGGGATTGGTGTCCACAGAGGTGGCACAAGGCATGCAGGCAGCCATGCCTGCCCGATCCAGAATGTCCAGCATATACTGTCGCTGATTCAATAGAAATCCATCAGACTGGCGTTGAACATGCATCCCTAGAAAGTGGTGAAGCTGACCGAGATCCTTCATGGAGAACTCGCGCTGCGGAGCTGTGATGATGCGCTGTCGGAGTTGCACTGAGGATGCGGTGAGTATGATATCATCCACATAGAGAAGGAGATACGCTATGTCAGATCCGTGACGAAGCACGAACAGGCTGGTGTCGGCCTTGGACTCCATAAATCTAAGTGTCAACAGGAATGTGGCGAAGCAGCTGTACCAGGCTCGAGGGGCTTGCTTTAGGCCATACAGAGACTTGTTCAGATGGCAGACGAAGCTTGGGTGAATAGAGTCCTCAAACCCAGCGGATTGTGAGCAGTAGACAGTCTCGGTGAGAATCCCGTGAAGGAAGGCGTTCTTGATGTCGAGCTGGTGAACCGGCCACTGACGAGACAAGGCAAGAGACAGCACCATGCGCACTGTGGTCGGTTTGACAATGAGGCTGAATGTCTCATCAAAGTTGATGCCCGGACGCTGAGTGAACCCACGGACGACCCAGCGGGCCTTGTACCGCTCCAGAATGCCATCTGCATTAAGCTTGTGCTTGAAGATCCATTTGCCAGAGACGATATTGGTGCCAGGTGGTCAAGCAACATGATCCCAGGTGTTGTTGCTGATGAGGGCATGGTACTCGTCTTCCGTGGCAGCACGCCAATTTGGATCGGCCAAGGCGGCACGGAAGCTCTTCGAAATCGGCGAGATGGGTCCAGCAACATAGGCCGCCGGGAAGCGGAGGCCGTGCTTGGCCCTGGTGACCATGCGGTGCTGGTTAACCACAAGGGCCACGGGCACAATGCCGCATGACAGAGTGGTGGCCGGTGGCTCCGCCGGCACTGGCGAAGGTGGCGCGGTCACCGGCGCGGGCGAAGACGGCGCGGCCGCTGGTGCGGGTGATGCTGTCGGTGCGGGCACGGGCGTCGCAGGTGCAGCCCTGCGGGAGTCGACGCGGCCGAAGGCGTTCGCCGGCTGGGCTGGGAAGTCTGGCGGCGGGAAGAGTGGGGCAGCACAGGGCGCGGCAGGTGTGACTTGGGCCGCGCGTGACGCGGAGAACGGCGAGACGCGAGGTCCATCGGGCGTCGAGGTGGAGGAGGTCGCGCGTGGCGCGACGGGCATGAGGCGGCCGCGTGTGGTGCGGTGGGCGTCGAGGCGGCGGCCGTGCATGGCGCGGTAGGCGTCGAGGCAGTAGCCGCGCGTGGCACGACGGGCGTCGTGTGGGCCGCGTGTGGCGCGAAGGACGGCGGCGCCGGAGTGACGCCGATGGGAGCACCTGCAAGCAAAGGCAGTTGGGCGCCAATGGGTGGCAGCTCACTGCTAGTGTCAGTATTCATAAAATCGAATTCCGTGGCAGCCAGAGGGGTGGAGTCTCGAGCAAAGGGAAATGTGGACTCGTCGAATATGACATGACGAGAGATGATGATCCGATTGCTGGCGAGATCAAGGCACCGGTACCCTTTGTGATGACTAGAATACCCCAGGAAGACACACAAGGCTAATTGTGGTGCAAGTTTGTGTGAAGCTGTGGTGGATAGGTTGGGATAGCAAGCACAACCAAAAACACGATGATGATCATACACAGGCGCAATGCCAGAAAGGGCAAAGTGCGGTGTAGAGAAGTAAGTGTTTTGGTTGGGAGAATGTTCAGCACGTGTGTCACCGTGTGTAGAGCTTCAGCCCAATAGGCTGGCGGAACGCAAGCCTGGAAGAGAATGGAGCGTATCACATTGTTGATGGAACGAATGATGAGCTCGACTTTAACGTTTAGGGCTGAAGTGTAGGGGCAGGACTTAGGGAGTTGGCGCCATGGGTGAAGAAGAACGTGCGGGAGCTGGAGTTATCAAACTCACGGCCGTTGTCGCACTGAACAACCTTAATGGAGGCGCTGAACTGAGTACGTGCATAGGCAAAAAAGTTAAACGAAGTTGAAAAGGTGTCAGACTTCAGTTTCAAAGGGAACGTCCACAAAAAATGTGAGCAATCATCAAGTATGACTAAATAGTATTTAAAGCCAGAGACACTAATGACCGGGGATGTCCACAAATCACAGTGAATGAGATCAAAATTGCTAGTGGCACGCGACCTTGAAACATGAAAAGGAAGGCGAACGTGTTGCCCTAACTGAGAAGCATGACACATTGAATGACTATCATCTTTATTACACGAAGGAATGGCGGACGACACCTTGGAGAGAGCCTCGTGACCAGGATGACCGAGTCGACGATACCAGAGCGAAGGGGTGGAGCCGGCCACAAGGGAGTGGGCGGCAGCAGGGAGACGTAGGGGGTACAACAGCCCATAACTATTGCACCTTGCGATCTCGTTCTGTGTCAACCAGAGGGGTCAAACTCAACAGAACAGTTGTTGTCAATGGTAAACTGGCGACCTGATATGAGATTCTTAATAAGTTGTGGTGGAACAAGAACATTATTAAGACGTAAAGAAGGAGACAATGCAGTAGCGACAGTGGCCGTGACAGGCAGGAAGGAACCATTACCGACAACAATGGATGAAGGTGCTGGAAAACAAGGAACAGATGTGGAAGAAAGGGTACCGGCATCGGAAGTCATATGGGAGGTCGCACCTGAGTCAAAATACCAGTCGGAGTTCTGAGGTTGATTCAGAGACACCGTGCTGAAGGCAGAGGCGAGACTTTGCTGATCCCAACCGGGCACCGCAGTGTACTGGCTGCTGGGTGCCTGCATCATGTTAGCTTGCATTGCCTACTGATGAGTGAGGAGGGCCCTGTGCTGGGCGAGGGCAGCCGGATTGGCATAGGCAGCCTGCTGCTGGGCTTGAACCAGAAGTGTGTGCTGATGAGCGAGAAGCGCCTGCTGCTGCTGCGGAGTCAGCGACGAACCCCGCTGACCAGGCCACATGTGGATGGCTCCGGTGCATGGGTACTGTGGAGAGGGCCAGGGGGCGCCAGCCCCTCCTGGGCTGGCGTTGGACGATGGCGTGCCACCAGGGGGCAGACTGGCCGCCGGATTGCTGGCTCCCGCGTCTGGCACGTTTGCCACGACGGTCGGAGGAGTGTTGGGAAGAGCCCTTGGTGGAGGAGCCCTTATTGTGGGAGGCAGTGTTGCCATCCTGCTGTTTGGCGAGCGGCTGGTTAGAGGACGGAGACCCGTCGGCAGGCTGCTTGCTGCTAGTAGCAAGCAGGGCGGTGGAGGTTGACGAGGGATGCTGATCCATAGTGAGCTCCTCCAGAATCAGGGCGGAGCGCGCCTCCAGGAAGGTGGGAAAGTCCCGGGCAAGACGAAGATGGCACCCAACACCCTCGAAGCGCTCGCGCGAGGCTGCCAGCTATGTTCTTGAAGCGGCGACAGTACTCTGTGATGGACAAGTCACCCTGACAGAAGTGGCGGAACTTGGCATCCAGGTGGAGAGCGCGAGTCTCCTAGTTCCTGAGGAACTGGTCTTCAAGCGCAAGCCAGACGTCACGAGCTGTTTTGTCCCGAGACAGGACAGCTTCCGCCAGGTCGGCGGAGATGGTGCTGGCAATCCACGACTTGACGACGCAGTCCATGCGGAGCCAGGGAAGTTAGGCACCGGGGTGCCCTGGAGGATGTGATCCTCCAGGGAGTACTTGCCGACGACGAGCAGAAGTTGATCACACCAGCACTTGTAGTTGTCGTCGGTGAGGTCGAGGATGATGTGGATGAGGTTGCGGATGTTCTGGATGCTGGCGGCATGATGGTGAAGGTTGACGACGGCGGCGGCTTTGTGCAGCAGCATGGCGTGATGGAGATCGTGGTCATGATTGACCTGATCAGACGCTTCGTCCTTCAGGCCGTCAGCATCTGCATCCGCGTCGTTCTTCAGGGTGTTCGAGTCGCCAAGGGCTGCCTCAGCGTGCGCGTCGGCAGCGCGCTTGAGAGCGGCGCGGGCACGATCGGCGACGGTGTCGCGGTCTGCAGCGGCAGCCTCGTCTTCGGCCCGCTTGGCCTCGGCGAGGGCGGACTCGCACCGGGCCTGAAGCTCCTCCGGGGTGAGCTGCTTGCCCTTCTTGGCGGCGAGCAGCCATGGTCAGTGGCGGCGCCCTGGAGGGGTGGCAGCGTGGGTGTGGCAGGCTGTCGGTCGCCGGCAGGGGCGCAGCCGCAGGGGCGCGCGGCGCAGCCGAGGTGGCGCGCTAGAGGTGCGGAAGCAAGAGAGGGATCGAAACCGTAACTCTTGATACCATGAAAGCAATATTACTGGGAAGATAATGGATTGATTGATGAGGAGTCTAAGCTCGTGTACATATATAGGCAAGGTAGGAAGGTGATGCTTGCCCCAATCTCTATCCATCTATACAGCCCCAACAGAGGGCGGCGCAAGGGCCATAAGGCCTGCGCAGGGACTACCCATGGCCCATAGGGCCGGCTAATACAGCATGCTAACACTGCCTATGCATCACTAAGACACAAGCGGTCTAAACAAAAGTAAAAAAAAGACATGACAGCTACCATGCCACAGTCCGCAAATATAAAACATCGTCTTCAACATCATCCTCAGCATTTGCAACCACTGTACCACATAGTCCTCATCACCGCACCACCACCAAACTCAACATGGAAGTGGAGTATCTGGAACATTGAGTTTGACAAAGAGCAGCTGATGTTGCTCTTCTGTTTGTTCTTTAATTAAACTAGTAAAGTGAACGTGCGGCAGGCACTTGCTTTAGAAAAAAAATTGAAGACATGTTTTACATTCATATAACTCATGAAGTAGTACTGAACACACATTATTGAATTAAAGTTTGAAGTTCTTAGTCTAACTAGACTTCAACCCGGTAAAACAATCAGCTCGTTTTTGAACTCATTATGTCTCCAACAGAAAGATCCTTCACTTGTTACCAAGGTTCAGAATTATCCTATCAGCTCACACTTGCGGTTCCACACCAAGCACCCAATTTGACTTACTTTACCTTCCACGTCACCAAAGAAAAACTCCTTGCTCAAATAGCTTGTGTTGTACCTGACTCCATCCTTGGCCTCTTAACATGACCAGCACTATAATTGAATGTTTTTGTATCATCTCCAAGCGGAGCATGATATTCCATCACGACAAGGCAAGTAGATCCTAAAACAAAATATGTTCACCTTTTGGAGCTTTGATAAGATGCATGCGAACCGTGCATCTTGCTGACATATATAGACAATACATTTTGCATAGGGATTAGCTATCGAAACAATGTGAAGGATCGTATTTGGTGATTTAGATACCGTTAAGGACGTCAACCAAATCTAATATTATTTTTCAAAGCAGAATAAGCTTGAACTGAAGGCCATCTTGAGTTGTGCATTAAGCTATCCTTCAAATACCATCTAGAACGTATTTTTCTTTGATCAGCAATTCAAACAAACACTAACACTTGTTATAACCTCTTTCTTTGATGCATCCGATATGTTGTTATATTATTAGTGTTAGTGTATATGTGTGTGTGGCTCATAGGGCATCTGTAAATGGCCCATCTAGAGGCCCATGTATAGATACTATATATCCTACCCTTCGAGGGTTGGAGGAATACAAATGAATTATTCTCCACTTAAAAGGTATCTGTCGGGGTTTGTCACCGCCGACAAGTAAATTTATACGAACGCGTGTCGGGAACCGCACGGTGGCAAGAGACACACGGGATTATACTGGTTCGGGCCTCCGGAGAGTAATACCCTACGTCCAGTCTGAGTGGAAGTGTTCTTTATGCTAAAATGTCTGTAGTAGGGGTTACAAACTAGTCGGGAGAGGGTTTCTGCGCCCAAGTCCCTGGTGCGAGTGCACTGAGTTCTTGTAGCAGAGTTCTGCGTACGTGAACGGGTGACTGACTATGGGGTGGTATGAGATGAGATATCGATCGTAAGTGTGTGTGAGGGTGAGTGTGAGCGTTGTTTACAGGTGTTCCCCTCCTCCCCTTTTATAGTCGGTCTATAGGGGTAAAAATGAGGATGGAGACTAGGTACACCGTAGGCTGTCCTTCTCCACGTCGGGCCGTTATGATGGAGCGGCGGGGGCGGCGAAGGACTATGCGGGGTTACTAGTGACGGTGTAGGCCTCCTGGAATCGCGGACCCCGACTAGTTGCCTTTGGAACTTCTCGGGCTCGCCTCCGAGTAGTCCGTCAAACGTAGGGTGTAGGCTTCGTACCCTACTCTCACCAGTAGAGCAGGAGCGCGTCTTTCCCGGGCACTGTGGGAGCGGAGTGGCCTACGCCACGCCGTTCGAAGTTTAGGGGGTGGCGCGCACTGTGTCATTCGTGGCACAGTGGACGGATACACCCTCTGACACCGGATTGGCCTGGTCAGTGCGGCCCGGTGCGGAGGGGTCGGCACGTGGCGGCGCGTGGGTGAGCATGCGCGGATATCCTGGGATATCGGCGGTGGGCCCATGTCGCCGTTGCCTTTGACGCAAAGCTTGAACTTGTCGGGGACGGGAACTACTCATGCGAACGAGTAGTCGGAGGTGGAGGCAGAAACTTGTCGTGCGAACCGCCACGTGGCCGGGGACTTGTCGTGTGGGCCCCCGGGCGCTTGGATCTTGTCGGATGAGGCATCATGTACTCGGAGGAGGAGGTAGCGGTGCACATTGTCCGCCTAGCTCCCGACCCATGACGGAAACTGGTCGTACGGGCTGCGAGGGACTCGGAGACGTAGTACTCGTTGTACTGGACGCTAAGTACACTGTGCGTCAGTCTGTACTGCGTTTCTTAGTGATCATGGTGGGCCCTGGTCTAGGGCCTCATCAGTATCAGACTAGGTCTTCCTCCCATTCTCCCTGCTGCCGCCGCCGCAGCAGCCATGGCTGGTTGCGGGCTGCCGGCGCCGCCTCCTCCTTGCGCCACCTTCCCTCCTCTTCCCTACCTTGCTCCATGCTCTGCTCCGCGCGATGCCCACCCTCTGATGGAGTTCACTGCCGCGCCGCGTTTTCCCGCGGATGCTGCGCACGACCAGGCTGCTCACGCCGCCCTTCTCCTCACGGGTGCCGCTGCCCCCTCTGATAGAGGTCGAGTGCCCGATCTTTCGGTGAGTGGAGATAACTTCGATTTGGTGGGAGGCGACCCTTACGATCCGACTACGACGAGCGAGACTCGAAGCGCCAATGCAATCGCTGAACCAACTCCCGATGGTTACCAACCTTGCCATGCGGCGCAAGATCAGCCTGATGACGAAGATCAATTCCTATATGCAATCGAAGAACGAACAAGAATTTGAGGCGAGCAATCTTAATATCACTCGAAAGTGGAGTTCTGAATCACAGAGGACATCAAGTATTTATGCATGTTCTGGTGTAGCTAAAGCTAGATGTAAAACAAAACTTGAGTTCTAAATGCGATGGCTACTGAGTATATGAGGAGGGGCGTCCTAGGGTTGGGGGTGACCTAGGATGGGGTGCCCTCAACTTGGGCTTAAGGCCCAACAAACCGGCGACGCAACACCTTGGTAGATTCTGGATGTCAACTTGTTTCAACGATTCCCATTGACTCGGGACGAATTTGGGCCTGAAACTGGTTCCATTGGAAGCTCTATGAAATTGTGGTTCCATCCATATAAAGAACGTCCAAAACCGACTTCGTATGTGACCTGGGTGTCGTTTTTAGTGTGCACTGGTCCTGGACTCCGAACTGGGCTCGAACTTGAATTGCTTTGGGCCTCCACCTTGGGGACTCGAACTGGATTAGCCTCGTGCCTCCTCTTCGACTTGGACACCCTTGCTGGACTTCTTATACTCCATTCCATGCACCAATCATGACCATATGCATGGGTGTCATGTTGTCATCATTCTCTCCTTCTTGAAGGAAAGTCGTCCTCGACGTCGAGTGTACTTGAAAACGATCCTGCACAACACAAAGGAGAACGGGGTTGCGGAAATAAAGCAAACCAAAACAATTGTGAGGAGGGATTGGACCATGTTTCCACATGTGTATCATGTCATGTCGCATCAAATTGTCAGCATCTCTGGAGACTTCGTTATCGAAAGAGGCATGAGGTTTGTCATTACTATCCTGCAAAAGATTAGTACCAACAAAAGACAGCACGAATGGCTGGTTGATTGCAAAAAAATTTTGCACCAAAAATCATAGGGAGCCACCAGCAATGCTTCCCTTCTTGCGAAACAAAACTACTAGAGGAACATGTGAAAATGTTTGTAGGATGGTTACCCTCTAATTGATCACAATCGTGCACTACAAAAGGAGAATTTAGATTTGTACAAATGTAAACCCGATGTACCATATATTGTCCTTTGTTATATTTGCCAATAACATGATATGAATGTCTAGACAATCATGGCAAATCAGTATATGCAAAAAGTCTCTCTTCTAAACAATCTAGATTACACAAATCATCAAATTCAATGCAACCCAAGGTATGTAAAGATGACAACAAATGTAGCTCATCATTTTTACTAGCAACATGCATAATATGTTTATTTTCAGCACTAACATGTAAATCTGAAGTAGTAGCACACAATTCATCTTTATCACAAGAAACATCAAGCAAATCACCATGTGACAAAGAAATCAAGAGATGGTTCCACTATTAATTGCTCAACGAAAGCATGATTTGTGAAAAAATTCAGGACATTAACACAATTCTCACCTTCCGTGAGTGTAGCGCCATGGACATTACCTGTGTTCTCAGTAGGAGTATTCGGTGCATTGTGAAGTGATGGTTCTGAATTTGTACATGAGGATGCGCCTGCAGGTTTGTCCGTCCTCTCGCGCGGTGTAGTGGTGGGCATGGATGGCGCAGGGAGAGCAGCCGCTGAGCTGGATGTCGAGCTTCTTCTTGTAAAAGAGTTAGAATATGTCTTCGAGCGACGTCCCTGCACTTCACGTTCAGCTTTGAAGATCGGTCGCGGACGGCAGCAGCAGGACGGCTAGTCCGGCGGTGCTCGCTTTCCGGCGCCCTTCGTCAACCCCTGGACCGGCATGGTGCAATTCTGGCCGCACCAAACCAACAGCAATTCCGGCACGCTGCTGCCGCATCATCCTCCTCAAGCTGCCTTCCACGCCGTTCCACAGCTGCAGCAGCCGTACACCCTTGGTCCACCTCCGGGGTTTGGCTACGGTGTACCACAGTAGCAGCCGCCTTGGACTCCCCAGCAGCAGCAGTCTTGGTCACCGCAGCAGTCCTAGATGCCCATGCACGGTCCATCTTGGGATCCATCTGCACTCGTCAGCAACTTCAACACCATGACGCGGACACCTCCATCGGGCAAGTGGTATGCCGACTCTGGGGTAGGAGCTCACATGGTTAACAATCCTGGTATTTTATCTAGTTCTCACCCTCCTTCGTCATCTAGTCCTTCATCTATCATTATTGGTAATGAGGCTTCGCTTCCTGTTACATCAATTGAGTCACACTCTTTTTCCACCACACGACGTCCTCTTGTTCTTTCTAATATTCTTGTTTTGCCACATATTATTAAGAACCTGATTTCTGATTTCCGTACGTCGTTTCACCACTGACAATAGTTGCTCTATTGAGTTTGACCCATTTGGCCTCTCTATGAAGGACCTTCAGACGCGGAGCGCGATCGCCAGGTGCAATAGCACGGGTGATCTCTACCCGTTCTTCCCCACCACACCACCCACCAGCACCACTGCTCTTGCCACCACCACCTCGTCCACTACACTCTGGCACCATCACCTTGGTCATCTTGGACATGCGGCCCTCTCCAAGCTTATTAGTACACAAGCTATTTCTTGTAATAAATAGGACATTGATCATGTTTGCCATGCCTGTCAGCTGGGTCGCCATGTGCATCTCCCATTCACTTTGTCAAACTCTCGTGCTACTCGTCCTTTTGATCTAATACATTATGATCTTTGGACCTCTCCAGTTGTTAGTGTTTCGGGCTATAAATATTATTTAGTCATTCTTGATGATTGTACCCATTATACTTGGACTTTCCATTGCGTCTCAAGTCTGATACTTTTATTGTTCTCATGAGCTTCTTTTCTTATGCCCGCACGCAGTTTGATTCCGCTATCAAGGTAGTCCAGTGCGAGAACGGCCAAGAATTTGAGCACTCCTCGGCCCTCACGTTCTTCCTCACCCATGGCGTTATCCTTCAGATGTCATGCCCCTACACCTCCCAACAGAATGGACGTGCAGAGCGCACTCTTCGCACCGTCAACAACACTTTGCAGTCCCTTATGTTCCAGGCTAGTCTACCTCCTGCTTATTGGGCTGACTCCCTCCACACCGCCACCTACCTGCTCAATCGTAACCCAACTAAAACCTTAGACGGCCTCACTCCACTTTTTGCTCTCCATGGCACGCAACCCTCTTATTGACATCTTCGGGTCTTCGGCTGTGCCTGCTACCTAACCTCTCCACAGCTCCACATAAATTGTCACCTCGTTCCTCCATGTGTCTTTCTTGGGTACTCCTCCGATCAAAAGGGATACCGCTGTCTAGACCTTCACTCAAATCGGATCATTGTCTCTCGTCATGTTGTATTCGATGAGACCTTGTTCCCCTTCTCCGAGATGTCGACAACCCCCCCCCCAGAATCTTGACACACTACCTTTTTTGGACGATGCTGATGATTCCTCTTCACCCAAGAGCTGTGATTGCAGGTACTCGTCTTCCCGGCGGAATGGACGCCGTCCCAGGCACCTCTGCTGGCCGCGCCGCCGCCTCTGCCCGCCACGCGGGTGCCTCATCCCGCCACGCTGGTGCCTCTGCCAGCCCTGGCGGCCCACCTGCTAGCCCCGCCGACGCCCCTGCCGGCTCTGCCGACACCTCTGATGGTGCCTCTCCTGTTCCATCCAGTGCTGCTACCCCTGTGGACTCCACGTCTCAGGTTGTTGCCAGCGGCGCCGGGCGGATCACCGGACGGACCACCTCGACGGTTCCGCAGCCCATCACTCCAGTCCCCAATGCGCATGGCATGTGCACCCGTGGCAAGGACGGTTTTCGACATCCCGTGGATCGCGTCAACCTCCACGCAGCTGCCGCGCTGCCCTCTTCTGTTCCCTCGTCTGTCCGTGCTCACTACAAGACCCGAACTGGCGGCTTGCAATGCAAGGTGAGTTCGACGCTCTAAAGGCCAACAACACATGGACGTTGGTGCCTCATCCACCTGGCGTCAACCTTGTGACTGGCAAGTGGGTTTTTCGTCCGAAATTCAAGTCTGATGGCTCTCTTGACCGCTACAAAGCCAGATGGGTACTTCGTGGTTTCACACAGCGTCCAGGCATCAACTATGATGAGACTTTTAGTCCAGTGATCAAGCCCTCTACTATTCAGACGGTACTCACTCTGGCTTTATCTCGCTCTTGGCCGATTCGTCAGCTTGATGTGAAGAATGCTTTCCTTCACGACACTTTGGATGAGACAGTCACTGTGTTCGGCCTACTGGATTTGTGGATTCTTCTAAGCCCAATCATGTTTGCCGCCTGAACAAGTCACTTTACGGTTTGAAGCAAGCCCCCCATGCCTGGTGCACTCGTTTCGCCTCTTATAATACATCTCTTGGGTTTGTCGAGGCCAAGTTTGACGCATCACTATTCATTTATTGTCATGGGGCTGATATGGTTTTTCTTCTGCTATATGTTGATGATATTGTTCTTACTGCTTCCTCGTTTGGTCTTCTTCAGCGGATTATTGCAGCACTCAGCCAGGAATTTTCTATGACCGATATGGGGCCTCTTTGTCATTTTTTGGGTGTCTGTGTACAACGCAACGCAGAGGTGATAGCTTATTTCTCTCCCAAAAACAATATATGCTAGATATTCTGGACCGTGCTGGCATGAGTAACTGCAAGCCCAGTAGTACTCCCGTGGATACGCACTCTAAGCTTCCTACTGATGGTGCTCCCGTTGCTGACACAGTCTCCAGTCACTAGCGCAATATTATTGGGGCTCTTCAGTATCTCACCTTTACTCGACCGGATATAGCATATGCTGTTCAGCAGGTCTGTCTGTACATGCACGACCCTAGGGAACCTCATCTGAGCACTATGAAACACATTCTTCGGTATATTCGGGGTACACTGGATCTTGGTTTACACCTCCACCGGACCTCTCCAGCGGATATCACTGTGTATACCGATGCAGACTGGGATGGATGTCCTGATACACGCAAATCCACCTCTGGTTATGTTGTGTTTCTTGGGGACAATCTGATCTCCTAGTCGTTGAAGCACCAACCCACAGTGTCTAGATCCAGTGCCGAGGCGGAATATCGAGCTGTCACGAACGGAGTCGCCGAAGCATGCTGGTTGCGCCAACTACTGCAAGAGCTTCGCTGTCCCCTTCGTCGTGCTACAGTGGTCTATTACGACAATGTCAACGCCGTTTACCTCTCCACCAATCCTATTCAGCATCAGCGAACCAAGCATATTGAGATCGATCTACACTTCGTCAGAGAACGAGTTGCCCTTTGTGAAGTTCGCATCCTGCACGTTCCCACCACATCTCAGTACACTGATATCTTCACCAAAGGTTTGCCAACATCTGTGTTCACGGAGTTTAGGTCCAGTCTCAATGTTCGTAGTGCTCCCAATTCAGACTGTGGAGGAGTGTTGGAATGTAATCTGGCACGTGGGCCTGTCCAGCTCCCCACGTTGCCTATATATGTAAACGTTTGACCATTCCGTAATGTATTGAGTATTCATGCCCTCGTGCGCCTCCCTGCGCTTCTCCTCCCCTTCCTTGCCCGCCTACACCGAAGTGGCTAGCCTTCCCGCGGCCGTCGCGGCCGCCGGAGTGGAGCCGTGTGCGCGATCGTAGGCGTGGCCGCCGCAGAGCCTGTGTCTGCCCGTGCCGTCGCCACCTGGGTTGCGCCCCTGCCTGGGGCCACACCTGACGGGATCCAATATTATGGGTACCCGAAGACAGTGAACACGAGCAACTCAACAGCCACGCTAGCCTCCAATGGAAGGGCAGAAGGCGAAGGAGGTGGAGGATACTGGCTTTAAGCTTTGGTACACAGGGGCAACATCGGACAAGAATGGTGTAGGCATCTTGATCGACAAAAGCCTTAAGGGTGGAGTCGTAGATGTTAAGAGGCAAGGCGATCGGATTATCCTTGTTCGGTTGGTAGTTGGGGATTTGGCTTTGAATGTGATCAGTGCCTATGCCCCTCAGGTAGGTCTTAGTGAAAGCACCAAGATGCAGTTTTGGGAAGTTTTGGATAGCATGGTTAATACCGTGCCGATCAATGAGACACTCATCATTGGAGGAGACCTCAATGGCCATGTGGGAGCGACGAATGTAGGGTTTGAGCGAGTGCATGGGGGGTTTGGGTATGGTAGTAGGAATCAAGAGGGAGAGGATGTTTTGAACTTTGCGGTGGCCTACGACCTCTTGATAGCAAATACCGTCTTTAGAAAGAGGGAATCCCATCTAGTGACCTTTCAGAGTGGTCACCACTCGAGCCAGATCGACTTTATCCTTGCAAGGAGGAGAGATAGAAGTGCTTGCTTAGATTGTAAGGTGTTTCCTAGGGAGTGTGTTATCTCTCAACACAAGCTTGTGGTGGTAGATTTTCGCTTTCAGGTACGTGTTCACAGGAACAAACGTGCCAAGGTCGCGAGAACAAAGTGGTGGAAGCTTAGAGGGGAAGCGGCACAAATGTTTAAGGACAGGATGCTAGGAGAGGGACCATGGGAGGTAGGAGAAGATGCAGATGACATGTGGCTAAAGATGGCAACATGTGTTCAAAAGGTGGCTGCAGAAGTGCTTGGCGTGAGTAAGGGAGGCAAACAAGAAGCGAAAGACACCTGGTGGTGGAATGATGAGGTGCAAAGGGCTATTAAGGAGAAGAAGGAGTGTTTCAAGCGCCTCCACCTTGACAAGAGTGCAGCCAACATCGAGAGCTATAAAACAGCGAAGAGGGCTGCAAAGCGAGCTGTGAGTGTAGCCAAGGGCCAAGCGTATGAGGACCTTTATCAGCGGCTAGGCACGAAGGAAGGGGAGAAGGACATTTATCGGTTGGCTAGGACCCGAGAGAGGAAGACAAGGGACATAAACCAAATCAAGTGCATCAAGGATGGGACAGATCACCTTCTGGTGAAGGATGAAGAGATCAAGGATAGATGGCGAGAGTACTTCGATAGTTGTTTAATGGGGAGGATGAGAGTCCTACCGTGGAGTTGGACGACTCATTTGACGATACCAACAAATGTTTTGTGAGGAGAATTCAGGAGGCAGAGATTGAGGAGGCGTTGAAGAGAATGAAGAGGGGTAAAGCGATGGGTCTAGATGGTATCCCCATTGAGGTGTGGAGATGTCTTGGTGCTAGAGCAGTAGTTTGGTTAACTAAGCTTTTTAACCTTATTTTTCAGTCAAACAAGATGCCTGATGAATGGAGGAGAAGTATATTAGTCCCGATCTTCAAGAACAAGGGAGATGTTCAGAGTTGTACCAACTACCGAGGGATTAAGCTAATGAGCCATACAATGAAGCTCTGGGAGAGGGTTATCGAGCACCGCCTCAGAAGAGGGACAAGTGTGACCCAAAACCAGTTTGGGTTCATGCCTGGGAGGTCGACTATGGAGGCGATTTACTTAATACGGCAATTAATGGAGAGATATAGGGGACAGAAGAAGGACTTGCATATGGTCTTTATTGACCTTGAGAAGGCGTACGACAAAGTACCAAGGAATGTCATGTGGTGGGCCTTGGAAAAGCACAAAGTCCCAACTAAGTACATTACCCTCATCAAGGATATGTACAATGATGCGAGGACGGTTGTCCGAACATGTGATGGTGACACTAGTGACTTTCCAATTAAAATTGGACTACATCAGGGATCAGCATTGAGCCCTTATATTTTTGCTTTGGTGATGGATGAGGTCACAAGGGATATACAAGATGATATCCCGTTGTGTATGCTCTTTGCTGATGATGTAGTGTTAGTTGACGAGACTAGAGCAGGGGTTAATCAGAAGCTTGAGTTGTGGAGAGACTCGCTAGAGTCAAAAGGTTTCAGACTCAGTAGGACCAAGACTCAGTACATGAGGTGCGATTTCAGCACGACTGGATATGAGATTGGAGATGTTAGCCTCGATGGGCAAGTGGTGGCCAAGAAGGATACTTTTCGGTACCTAGGATCGATGCTACAGAAGGATGGCGACATTGATGAAGACGTTAGGCATAGGATCTCAACTGGTTGGTTGAAATGGCGTCAAGCTTCTGGCGTCCTATGTGACAAGAGGGTGCCCCAAAAGCTAAAAGGCAAGTTCTATAGGACGGCGATTCGTCCGGCGAAGTTGTACGGTGCCGAATGTTGGCCTACAAAAAGGCGACATGTCCAGCAACTGAGTGTAGCAGAGATGCATATGTTGCGTTGGCTCTGTGGGCATACAAGAAGGGATAGAGTCTGCAATGAAGATATTCGAGATAGGGTTGGAGTGGCACCGATTGAGGAAAAATTGATTCAACATCAGTTGAGATGGTTTGGTCATGTCCAAAGGAGGCCTCCTGAGGCGCCGGTGCGTAGTGGGGTTCTAGAGTGGGTCGATAACGTAAAGAGAGGTAGAGGTCGACCTAGACTGACTTGGGACGAGGCGGTTAAAAGAGACCTTAAGGAGTGGAACATCCCCAAGGAGTTAGCTATGGATAGGAGTGCTTGGAGACTAGCCATCAATGTGCCTGAACCATGATCTCTATTTCACCCTTTGTTTACCCTTAACACTTTGTGTGTGTGTGTTTCGCCTTTCATGGTTTCCTGTGGGTTTCATCTCTAGCCTACCCCAACTTGCTTGGGACAAAAGGCTTTGTTGTTGTTGTTGTTGTTGTAAGGAAAACGGCCAAAAAGCAAAGGGAATTACCAGAATTATTTTTGTGAAAACAAACGGCTAGAAACAAAGCTACAGTGGCATACAGCAAGGCACCTCTGACTAGTGTCTTGGCGTACAACATCAAACAAAGCTCCGATTAGTTTGCACACCCCAACAGGCTTTCCGTCTCCGACAAATGGACAGCTCGTCGCACAATTACTCTCCGTCTCTGACTAGTCTCCGACTCGCACGACTACTCCGTCTCCGACTAGTCTCCGACTCGCATGACTACTCTCCGTCTCCAACAAGTCGATCCTTCGCACCTAAGGAACCGTCGAGGGGTCTCCATTGTACCAACAACCAACTACCCACCTTTTGCCCACGCCGGCCCGTACCCACTTGGGTCTGCGGCAGTCAGAATGGGATGGGCAGCTGACTATCACCACGACGGCCACAGTGGAAGACATCTCCTCCGAACTGAAGCTTTTTACCCCTTGACTGTGCTTTCCATCTCTTTTTTTTACTTTTTTACAGCCTCCCTTTGAGATATAAAAGGGGAGACTGGGCCTCCTGCGTGGGAGACGAGATAACTTCTTTCTCCTCTCCGGAGGAGCTCTTTCTCTTACCGTTCTTCTACCTTCAGCCGGACTTGGCTCACACACACACGTACGCAGACTCCTGTTACAAGAACCACGTACACACACCACAGAGACTTGGGACCGAGCTCCCTCTCTCGCCCATTTGTATCCCCCTACTACAAATCAGTGCGAATAACATGAGAAGCACGAACTGGATGTAGGGTATTACTCTCCGGAGGCCCGAACCAGTATAAGTCCTCATGTACCCCATTTCACACACCATCTGAGGCCCGGCATGCAATCCGAGAAATTTATTTGCCGGTGGTGACAAACCCCGACAACACCGCTGTCACCGCCTGGAGCCGTTTTAACGGCCGAATCGGACGCTTGCACACCCGAATCAAGTGCGCCCGCGCGAGCCCTGCAGCTCCAGGCCGCCGTGCCCTGCGCCCCTCCTTCTTAGAGCGCAGGTGCGGCCCATCCCACTGCTGTCCTTGCGGCTGCCCTAGCTGTGGCTCAGTGCACGCGTGCAGGGGCTGCTTTTATGCCACCTGCTCGCCTTCCCATCGCCGTCAACTTGCGCGCGGGCGCGGAGCTCCCGGCCCCTGCTGCTGCCTTACGCAAGGGGCTGGAGCTCCCTTCTGCCCTGCGCACCATTGCTGGGCCCGCTGTTGCACTTCGCGTGGCTGTGCTGACCGCATGCGTAGGCTCTGGCTCTTCCTCCGGGCTGCCGCCGGCAGACCTGCCTGCCGCTGATGCACTCGCCGCCGCCCTGGCCGCGTGCGCGGGCGCCTAGTCTGCTCCTCTGGCCGGTGTGCTGGCCTCTGCCGCTGCTCCGCCGGCCCCTTCCCCTGCCACGACCTTTTCTCTGACCGCTACCGACGTCGCTCTTCGTGCGGAGATCGACTCCTTCGCCGCCCGCTCGGCGCTCGTGCACGCGTCTGCGTTGCCGCCCTCCATGTCAGCCACTGCAGGGCCACCTGGACGGGGCACGTCGCTCCCCATCGCGGCCACCCAGACCACCGACGTCGTGCCGCCCCATCCCCATCTGAGGCCGATGCACTCCGCTCGCCGCCACCTACTCTACCCGGCCCCCTTCCCCTACGAGCACCCCTGCTGGCCTGCCGTGCCGTACCCCCGCCCAGGGCCGTACCCGCACCGGCCGCGACCGTACCGCCGCCTGCGTCCCCTCCTCTGTCGGGCACCGCAGTCGCTGTGGCTCACCCTCCGGGCACCGCTCTGCTACTCCTCTGCCTGGCCGTGCGGCCCGATCGTCGTGCCTTCCTGCGGTCGCCGCCACTCCCTACGGTGCTCCCGACCCTACTCCCTCCGGCGTCCTTGCTCCTTCCCCCGGGCCGAGCGGGGGTGGCGGAGGTCGCGGTGGGCGTCGGCGGCGGAGGGGGCGTCGTCGACTACTCTCACTCATCCTCCGGCATTGGCATTCAACACCGTGGGGGTGACACCACCTGTCCGCACCGAGTGGATCGCCGACTCGGGTGCCTCCTACCACACCACTCCTGATGCTCGCCTCTTTTCTTCTGTCCGACCCCCACATCCCTCTTATCCATCTTCGACCATGGTTAGTGATGGGTCTTGTCTTCCTGTCACCTCCGTGGGTTGTGCTCCTGGTCCCTTTCGTCTTCCTAATGTCCTCGTTGCTCCTCAGATGATTCATAATCTTCTCTCCATTCGTCAGTTTACAGCTGACAATTCTTATTCTATTGAATTCGACTCTTCTGGCCTTACTATGAAGGATTCTGTGTCTGGACGTGTGCTCCTTCGGTGTGATAGCTCAGGGGGGTGTTTGGATGGAGGCGTAAATGGGACAAATGGGGCAAATTTACCCCAAATTTACCCCTAAGGTGCCAAACATGTGGGGCAAATGTGGTGGGGCCAATGTTTTGCCCCTATTTCCATTTACCCCTAAAAATTAGTAAATTGGAGCAAAATTGTGGTGGACCCCAGCCCTCTCTCTCCCATCCACATCCACATTTATTCCTAAGGAGTAAATATTATTAGAGGTAAATGGAAGGGGCAAAACATTTTCCTTGGGGTAAACATTTACCCCTTGCATCCAAACAGACCCCAGGACCTCTTTACATCCTTCGCCTTCCTACTTCCGTTACACCACCTTTGCCTTCTTCCCCGTCAGCTGCCCTTGCCACCACTCCCTCTTCCACTACCTGGCACTGCCGGCTTGGTCACCCCGGCCGCTACATTTTGACTCAGCTCAGTCGTAGTGCACATCTTCCTTGCACTCGGGCTAATGATGAGTATCTCTGCCATGCGTGCCAGTTGGGTCGCCGTGTTCACCTTCCTTTTTCTTCTTCTTCTTCGCTTGCGACGCATGCCTTTGATCTTATTCACTGTGATATGTGGACTTCTCATGTTCCTAGTATTTCTGGCTACAAGTACTACCTAGTAGTGGTCGATGATTTCTCTCACTACTCTTCTACTTTCCCTTTGCGTGCCAAGTCTGACACATTTCCCACCCTCCTCCACTTCTTTGCCGTGTACCTCTCCACCAACCCGGTTCAGCATCAGTGGACAGCATGTGAAGATTGACTTGCACTTCGTTCGCGACCGGGTAACTATCAGTGATGTTCGGGTTCTCCATGTCCCGACCACCTCCTAGTTTGCTGACATCTTCACCAAGGGTCTGCCCTCCTCGATGTTCTCAGAGTTTCCCTCCAGCCTCAACATAGCCAGTGGCTAGTTGTGGCTGCGGGGGGCTTTGTGTGAGTTTCTTTGTTGTCCAGTTTTGTACTCCGCTGCGCTGGTAGTCCAGACTGCGGGGGGTGTTAGTGTATATGTGTGTGTGTGGCTCGTAGGGCATGTGTATATGGCCCATCTAGAGGCCCGTGTATAGATACTATGTATCCCACCCTTCTAGGGTTGGAGGAATACACAGGTATTATTCCCCACTTACAGTTAGTTGTCTGAAATAAAATTATGCCAGGACTTATGAGGTCAAATAATAAACTTATGCATCCAATTTTAGTAGGAGAGATTTTTTTTGAACACTCTATAGTTAATTACTCGTAATCTATGTTATTGATCTTCTTAGAGACCTCATAGCATGCATGTTAGTGTATATGTGTATAGCCCATAGGGCATGTGTATTAGGCCCATCTAGAGGCCCGTGTACAACTATTATATTGCCCACCCTTCTAGGGTTGGAAGAATACAGTAGAATCATTCCTCTAACATGGTATCAGATAGGTTTCCTCTTCTCCTCTACTCTCCTCCGAGCTAGCAGCCGTCGCCGCCCTCCATGGCCGCCCCCCTCTCCCTCCTCTTTTCTCTCTCTCCACCTCTGCTTCAGTCGACCGTGGAGCTGCTGTCGTTGCTCCGGGCGTAGCCGTCGCGCAGGCGTGCACTCGCGCCCCTCCTAGCACCGTCAGCTCGGTCACCCTAGCCGCGACGCTTTGGCTCAGTTGTAGTGCACACCTTCCTTGCACTCGGGCTTCTGATGAGCATCTCTGCCATGCGTGGCAGTTGGGTTGTCATGTCCGCCTACCTTTTTCTTCTTCTTTGCATGCGACGCATGCCTTTGATCTTGTTCACTGTGATATGTGGACTTCTCCTATTCTGAGCATTTCTGGCTATAAGTATTATCTGGTAGTGGTCGATGATTTCTCTCACTACTCTTGGTCTTTCCCTTTGCGTGCCAAGTCCGAGACGTTTCCCACCCTCCTCAACTTATTTGCCTGGGTGTCCACTCAGTTCGGCCTCACCATTAAGGCGTCCAGTGTGACAACGGGCATGAGGTTGATAACAACACCTCCCGCTCTTTCTTTCTCTCTCGTGGTGTTCAGCTCCGTATGTCTTGTCCGCACACCTCTCCCCAGAATGGCAAGGCTGAGCGGATGATTTGCACCATGAATGATGTTATGCGCACTCTTCTGATCCAGACCTCTCTACCACTGTGTTTCTGGGCGGAGAGTCTCCACACCGCAACCTACTTGCTCAACTGTCTTCCTTCCACTACATCCCCTGCTCCAACTCCTCATCATGCTCTCTTGGTACCCCTCCTATCTACGACCAGTCGACCACCTTCGTGTGTTTGGGTGTGCTTGTCACCCTAACATCACCGCCACTGCTCCTCATAAGCTGGCGCCTCGTTCGACACGTTGTGTGTTTCTTGGTTACTTTTCTGACCACAAGGGGTACCGTTGCCTCGATCTCGCTGCTCCTGCCGTGCCACGCGCGGCCCCGACACCCTCTGCACGCTACACCGTGCCGGTGCAGGTGTACCGGCGTCGGTTCCGGCACAGGCTCCTCTGGCTCCGGTCCCGGAGGCTCCCGCACGGTTTGCGGACCCTGTGCACATCTTCGTGTGCCGCTCCACGGCTCTGCTGCCACCTTCGCCGGAGCTGGTGCCGCCGACTCCGCCGGAGCCGGTGCCGCCACCTCCACCAGAGCCATCGCCACCACCACCACCGCCTCCACCTCCACCGCGCCGCTCTCGTGTGGAGCCCGCTGTGTACCACCCGCCGGTCATTCTTCGGGATCCTCCGCCATCGAGGGAGAAACGCGGCTCTCTCCGATACCTTCATCTATCCACGAGGCCCTAGCAGATCCTAACTAGCGTCGGGCGATGGAAGAGGAGTACGAGGCTCTTCTTGCCAACCAGACGTGGGTGGTCGCAGTGTGGTGACTGGTAAGTGGATCTGGACGATCAAGTGTCGGGCTGATGGTACTCTGGAGCGCTACAAGGCTCGTTGGGTTCTCAAAGGTTACTCTCAGCGACCAGGTGTGGACTTTGATGAGACTTTCAGTCCCGTGGTGAAGCCTGCTACAGTGCGCACAGTACTCTCACTTGCTCTCTCTCGCTCTTGGCCTGTGCATCAGCTTGATGTGAAGAATGCATTCCTCCATAGCACTTTGACAGAGATAGTCTACTGCAGCCAACAAGATTTGTGGATTCCAGTCTTCCGGATCTGGTCTGTCTGCTCAACAAGTCTCTCTATGTTGTGAAGCAGGCTCCTCGGGCTTGGTACTCTCGGTTTGCCACTTGCTGACATTGGGGTTTGTCGAGGTCAAGTCAGAAACTGATCTGTTAATAATCACCATGCCGATGGGATTGCCTACCTACTGCTATATGTTGATGACATTGTTCTGACAGCCTCTAGTCCACAGTTGCTTCCGCGTATTATCTCCTCTCTGTAGCAGGAGTTCGTTATGAAGAATCTTGGCAAACTTGACCATTTCTTAGGTGTGACAGTTGAGCCTTGTCAGGCTGGTCTCCTCCTTCACCAGCGACAGTTGAGCCTTGTCAGGCCGGTGATAGCTACCTCTATGGCCGAGAAGGCGGAGAAGAAGGAAGAGAAGGTGGAGAAGGAAGTGGCGTACCAACCGGCATAGCCGTTGCAACCATTAGTGGTGATTGGTGCTGCGCATTAGGTAGCACCACATTGTCAGCCACGGACGGCACACTGTTGCGGTCACCCTCGTCCTCTGAGTCATCGTCTGGCAGTAGCAGCCTGCTCCATCAGAGCACCAGCTCCTGGATCTTTAATGACTCGGGTGTCGCGTGCTGAGGCTCATGTCGCTCCCACTTCTTTACACCCTTCCCTTTCTCCGCTCCCAAGGAGCACTGCTGCTTCGCAGAGGACTCGGCCAGGCGTTTCGGTGACTCAATGGGCGGTTCAGATGCAGCAAGTTAACCTAACAAGTGGGCGGGTTTCCGAGACTGAATGGCGCCGTAGTGCTGCGGGACGAGATGCGGGTGTTGGAGGTGAAGCACTGTTGGATCCTCTTCACCAGATCCTCCGCCTTCTCCTGATTCGACACCTCTCGCGTCGTGTCAAAGTCCACCCCAGCGTACTCATACGTCGGGTGAGCTCGCTCCTTCAATGGTTGGAGGCACCGAGTCGCGAAGTTGATCATCACCGCCATGCCGGTGAGGCCTCCGGCTTCGAGGGCCGCGATTGAAGGGGGGAGGGGGTCGCTGCTCACCTTATATGCACAGGGTGCAGGGTTACAAGTCGGTTGAGTACAAAAGTACTAGTCGAGTACGACTAGGAGAAGGCTACTGTCGGTTACAATGTATGCTTTCCTAATCTACGACTACTCCTGAGTTTCCATGTAGAGGAAGCCGTCTTGCACTGTGGTCTTCATGTCAGACAAGCCTCGGTTTCCAGCCCTATTAACAAGATTGTCCAACCTCAATTGTGGGCCCATAGATGTTTGTACGACAAACCCTCAAGTACTTTGTAGTTGAATGCAGCATGTTGGAGTAGTCTTGAATTGCTCCCGATTAGTTCTTGATCGTTTTGAGTACTTCATCTCAAACCACGACGAGGCTGAAATGTGCTCCAGCTCACTTGATCCTGAAGTCATAGTCCTCATCGTTGAGGTTTTATATGGAAGTGCGTTTGCAAAATCGCACTCCATATGGAGTAGACCCCGAAGCTTAGGTTGAATCGAAGAATTAGGCTGAGGGTCAATCTTTAATCTTGCATCAATTATCTCTCAAAATCCGGCGAAAATTCATGTAACCAAAGAACACGTGACATGGAGCCCCCGAGCCTTTAGTCGAGTATTTTCTCGAATATAAGGGTCAACTGACTATGTAACGTGTCCAAAGTTTGGAAACCTTAACCAAAAAACCTTCAATCCAAAATCTCGAGATTCTGAATCCTAGTGTTTAGGGAATCCATGCTGATCTGAAAAGATTTGCAGCTCAGTGTGATAATGTGCAGTTATTTAACAGAGAAGTTCCTCTTGAGTCTCCCCCATTCGCCTCACGCTTCATCTAGTCAAGCCAAGCGGGCATCGCCCAGAGTGGCATCTCAGATGGAGCAAAAAGAGCATGGAAGAGCCCTAACAGAAGTTAACAGTTATTACCCAATCCTATCTGCACCCCTCCCCCACAGATGAGCCTAAACAGAAGTTAAAAGTTATTACTAGGGGCACACAAGTGGGCTCTAATTCCTCATAAATAGATATATAGTTTCTATAGTACCACTACGGCACCAACTTCACAGCCATGTAGTGTGAATGTTCATGTGTGTAAGCAATATGTGCTGGGAAAGATTGATTGATTAGGGAGCCATAGGCTTGTGTACATATATAGGCAAGGATGACCTAGACTATACAAATCCTACGGTGATCCTTGCCTATCCCTATCAATCTATACAGGCCCCAAGAGGGGCAGGCGCACAACCCAATATGGGCTTGCGGCAGGAGATCCCAGGGCCCATAGGGCCATCCTATACAGCTTGCTAACACCCCCCCGTAGTCTGATCGTCGTTGCCGGCGACGTTCAGGCTGGACCGAAACTCCGTGAAGACCGACGACGGGAGGCCTTTGGTGAAGATGTCGGTGTACTGTGATCTTGTGGGAGCATGCTGGACCTTAACATGGCCAAGAGCAACATGTTCACGGACGAAGTGGAGATCAATCTCGATGTGCTTTGTGCGCTGATGCTGAACGGGGTTGCTGGACATGTAGACGGCGCTGACGTTATCACAAAAGACCACTGTGGCACGGCGGAGGGGGGCATGGAGCTCAAGGAGAAGCTGTCAAAGCCAGGTGGCCTCGGCCACGGCATTGGCGACAGCGCGGTACTCAGCTTCAGCACTAGAGCGGGAGACAGTCACCTGACGCTTGGACGACCAGGAGATGAGGTTGTCACCGAGGAAGACCGCATAGCCAGAGGTCAACTTGCGAGTGTCCGGACAGCCTGCCCAATCTGCATCTGAGTAGACCACAAGGGTGTCGATGCTAGAGGGGCAAAGGTGAAGACCTAGGTCCAAAGTGCCGCTGATGTACCGAAGAATGCGCTTCAGCACAGCCAGGTGGATGTCCCGAGGAGCATGCATGTGGAGGCAGACCTGCTGAACTGCATAGGCAATGTCCGGTCGAGTGAATGTGAGGTACTGCAGGGCACCGGCGAGACTGCAGAAATCTGAAGCCTCAGAGTCTAGAAGCGGCGTGCCGGCGAGAGCAGACAGCTTGGGATTGGTGTCGACCGGGGTGGAGCAGGGCTTACAGGCGGACATGCCAGCGCGGGCCAAGATGTCGAGCATGTACTGATGCTGGGACAGGAGGAAACCATCTGAGCAACGCTGGACATGCATGCCTAGGAAGTGGTGAAGCTGTCCCAGATCCTTCATGGAAAATTCCTTCTGCAACGCTGTGATGATGCGGTGGAGGAGATCCGTGGAGGAGGCTGTCAGAACGATGTCGTCGACATATAGCAGGAGGTAGGCCGTGTCTGTGCCTCATCGAAGGACAAAGAGACTCGTGTCGGCCTTGGACTCCAGAAACCCAAGCTGCAGCAGGAATGTGGCGAAGCGGCTGTACCATGCGCGAGGTGCCTGCTTCAGGCAGTACAGGGACTTGTTGAGGCGGCACACGAGGCCCGGCCGGGAGGAGTCCTCAAAACCGGCAGGCTGGGAGCAGTACACTGTCTCTGAGAGGATCCCATGAAGGAAGGCGTTCTTCACGTCGAGCTGATGGACGGGCCACTGGCGAGAGAGGGCAATGGACAAGATTGTGCGCACAGTGGCCGGTTTGACCACCGGGCTGAAAGTCTCATCAAAGTCAATGCTTGGTCGCTGTGTGAACCCACGGAGAACCCAATGAGCTTTGTAACGTTCCAGAGAGCCATCAGCATTGAACTTGTGCTTGAAGATCCACTTGCCAGAGACAACATTAACACCAGCCGGTCGAGCAACCAAATCCCTAGTGTTGAGCTTCAAGGCATTGAACTCTTCCTCCATCGCAGCCCGCCAATTTGGATCGGCCAGGGCTGCTCGGTAGGTCCTGGGGATGGGTGACAGTGGGGCGACGGTGTAAGCTACCGGGAAGCGGAGACCCTGCTTCGCCCTGGTGACCATCCGGTGCTGATTGGTCACAGGGGGAATTGGCACGGCTCCGCGCGGGAGGGCGACGGGCAGTGCTGGGGCGGCCGGTGCGGCTGACGGTGTCGTGACCGGTACGGTCTGCACGGGCGACGACGTCGTGGCCGGCGCGGCCGCAGGGGCGCGGCGGCCGTACGTCAGCCGGACGGGGCGCACCGGGAAACCAGGTGGGTGGCTCCCGGGTGGCACGACCCTGGTGGGCACCTCGGGTGGCGCGGGCGACGACGTGGGCGGGGCCGCGCGTGGCGCGGGCGGCGGGGTCGACGTGGCCGCGTGTGGCGCGGGCGACGGGGTCGACGGGTCCGCGCGTGGCGCGGCCAGGGGCGCCGACGAGAGACCTGCAGGAAGAGTCTGTGACGGGCCAATGGGCAACGGTACAACATCAGTAGTATCATCCAGGAACTCAAAATCCGAAGGGACCGGTGGGGTGATGAGGGTAGCAAAGGGAAAACTGGACTCGTGGAATGTGACATGATGAGAGATGATGATCCGATTGCTAGAGCGATCAAGACACCAGTACCCTTTATGATGCATGGAGTATCCGAGGAAAACACATAGGGCTGACCGAGGAGCAAGTTTATGTGGCGCGGTGGCAGATGTGTTAGGATAGCAGGCGCAACCAAAAATGCGGAGGTGGTCATACACAGGCGCAGTGCCAAAGAGGGCAAAGTGCGGTGTCAACAATCGCAGAGTTTTGGTTGGTAGGATGTTGAGGAGGTGGGTGGCAGTGTGCAGGGCATCAGCCCAGTAGGAAGGTGGCATGTTGGCCTGGAATAAGAGGGAGCGCACCATGTTGTTTGTGGAACGAATGATGCACTCGGCTTTACCGTTCTGAGCGGAGGTGTATGGGCATGACATACGGAGTTGGGCGCCATGGGTGAGGAAGAACGTGCGGGAGGCAGAGTTGTCAAACTCGCGTCCATTGTCGCACTGAACTGCCTTGATGGAGGCGCCGAACTGTGTACGTGCGTAGGCGAAAAACTGAGACAAGGTTGAGAAAGTGTCAGATTTAAGCCGCAAGGGAAATGTCCATAGAAAATGAGAGCAGTCATCAAGAATAACCAAATAGTATTTATAACCAGAGACACTTATGACTGGGGATGTCCACAAATCACAATGTATAAGATCAAAATTACTAGTGGCGCGCGATGATGACACATGAAACGGTAGGCGAGTGTGGCGACCTAGCTGACAAGCATGACACACTGAAGAGCTAGCATCCGAGGTACACGAAGGAATGATGGAAGCGAGCTTGCACAAGGCCTCGTGACCAGGATGACCGAGGTGACGGTGCCAGAGAGATGACGCGGAGCCGGCGACGAGGGACTGGGCAGCAGCAGGGAGGCGCAGGGGGTACAAGGACCCGGAGCTATTGCACTTGACGATCACGTTCCGTGTCAGCAGATCCTTCACAGAGCAACTAGTGGGGTCAAACTCGACAGAACAATTGTTGTCAGTGGTGAATTGGTGAACAGAAATGAGATTCTTAATAAGTTGTGGTGACACGAGAACATTATTAAGATATAAAGATGGTGACAAGGCAGTTGTGCCAGTGGCTGTGACTGGCAAAAAGGAGCCATTACCGACAACAATTGAGGAAGGAGGTGGAAAACAAGGTGGAGACGTGGAAGAGAGGGTACCGGCGTCGGAGGTCATATGGGATGTCGCACCTGAATCGAAGTACCAGTCGGTGTTCCGAGGTTGATTCAGAGACACCGTGCTGAAGGCGGAGGTGAGACTCTGCTGATCCCAACCCTGTACCGGAACGTACGTGTTGTTCTGGAGGGCCTGCTGATGGGCGAGGAGAGCCTGGTGCTGAGCGAGCGCGGCGGGGTTGGCGTAGGCGGCCTGCTGCTGCGCCTGCTACACCAGGAAGGCCTGTTGCTGGGCCAGGAGAGCCTGGTGCTACTGCGGAGTCAAGGAAGGAGCCCGCTGGCCAGGCCACATGTGAATGGCACCTGACCACGGGTTCTGCATGGACGGCTAGGGGCCGCCTACCCCTGCGGAGCCGGCGGTGGAGGGTGTCGCGCCTAGCTGGGAGCCGTTGCCGGAGCCCAGGGAGCCGTGCTGTTGGGTCCCCTTGCCGCTGCGCTTGCTGCGGCGGTCGGAGGGAGCCCGCTGGGAAGAGCCGCGACCACCAGAGTCCCTGGTGGCAGTGTTATGGTGCTGCTGCTACTGCTTGGCCGGGGGCCGGCTCGACGAAGAGGAGCGGCCACCGGCGGGCTGCTTGTCGCCGGACGCCAGCAGGGCGGTGGAGGTCGAGGAGGGGCGCTGGTCCATGGTGAGCTCCTCCAGGATCAGGGCCGAGCGAACTTCCAGGAACGTGGGGAGCACCCGGGAGAGGCGCAGATGGCGACCCACGGCCTCGAAACGATCGGCGAGGCTGCGAATAACGTTGAGCACCAGTGTGCGGTCGGTGACGGGCTCGCCAAGGTCGCTGAGGGCGTCTGCCATGTTCTTGAAATGCCTGCAGTAATCAGTGATGTTCAAGTCACCTTGGCAGAAGTTGCGGAACTTGGCGTCGAGGTGGAGAGCACGAGTCTCCTGGTTCCCAAGGAACTGCTCCTCGAGCGCGAGCCAGACATCGCGGGCGGTGGCGTCACGGGCCGTCACGGCCTCCGCCAAGTCGGCGGAGATGGTGCCGGAGATCCACGACTTGACGACGCAATCCATGCGGCGCCAATCTGGGAAGCCGGGCGCCGGGGTGTCCTGGAGGATGTGGTCGTCCAGGGAGTACTTACCGACGACGAGGAGAAGCTGATCGCGCCAGCGGTTGTAGTTGTCGCCGGTGATGTCGAGGATGACGTGCACTAGATTGCGAATGTTCTGAACACTCGCAGCATGGTGGTGCAGGTTGACGACGGCGGCGGCCTCATGCGTCAACATCGCCTGTTGAAGGGCGACGTCAGCAGCAACAAGGTTGGAGACGTGGGACTGGTCGTCGGCGTCGACGTCGGCGTCCTTGTCAGCGTTGGGATCGCCGAGAGCAGCCTCGGCGCGTGCCTGAGCTGCGCGCTTGAGGGCGTCGCGGGCTCAGTCAGCGGCAGCGTCACATTCCCGGGCGGCGGCGGTGGCGGTGGCCTCCTCCTCAGCTTTTTGGGCGTCCAGGAGGGCAGCGTCGCGGCGAGCCTGGATCTCCTCCGGGGTTAGCTGCTTGCCCTTGGCGGCGGCAGCGAGCTGGGAAGCAGTCTTGGAGCCGGCCATGGGTGTTGGTGCAGAGGACGGCGGTGGGGTGACGTCATGACGGGGTGGCGCAATTCGAAGCTGAGGCGGCGGCCTGGGCGTCGGGAGTCGAAGCTGAGGCGGCGGCCTGGGCGTCGGGGACGCCTGGAAGTAGCGGCAGCGCGATTCGGAGTGAAGGCAGCGACCTCGGCGTCGAGAATCGAGGCAGAGGCGGCGGCCGAGTCGTCGGGCGCAGCCTGGATGCGGCCGCGGCGCGATTCGAATCGGGGCGGCGGCGTGGACGTCGGCGGGCGCGGCTTGGGATTGACGGCGGCGCGGACGACACAGAGGCGGGGCGCAGCCGTAGGGGCGTGCGGGGGCGGGGGTCGCTGCCGGTAGCGTAGCCTGGAGGGCGCGCGGGGCTGGCGAGCGCCGCCGGGTGCGCAGCCAGGGAGGGCGCGCGGCGCAGCCGGAATGGCGCGCTTAGGGTTGCGGAAGCGAGAGAGGGGTCGTAACCCAAACTCGTGATACCATGTAAGCAATATGTGCTGGGAAAGATTGATTGATTAGGGAGCCATAGGCTTGTGTACATATATAGGTAAGGATGACCTAGACTATACAGATCCTACGGTGATCCTTGTCTATCCCTATCAATCTATACAGGCCCCAAGAGGGGCAGGCGCACAGCCCAATATGGGCTTGCGGCAGGAGATCCCAGGGCCCATAGGGCCATCCAATACAGCTTGCTAACAATGTGCAACTAAAGGTTGCACATGCCTATTTTGGCCATTTTTTCTCCCTCTTGATGTAATGATACAAAAGTCTCCTATCCTTTGTATTCCATAAAATGATTTTGGTTGTGTGATAAATAAATAATGTAAACCAGGTTACACGTAAATGCTAATTTGATCTCAATTTTTTTCCCAGTGTGCATTGGCTGCAATTGTGATTTCTGCTGTTACTGGCCTGGTAAGGGCATTTTACCGCCACTCTTATCACATACATTGATTGAAACAGATAATCTGCTGTATTGATGCCTACTGTGGCACCAGAGGGCTATTTGGAAGCATGTAAACTTATGATATCACTAGTTGTTATACCTTTATTTTTGTTTTATAAAATGTGATCTTAGTAATTATTAATGTATTAGTTTGTGTTGCGTTCCTCTTACTGTTTTTTATTGTTTTTTTGTGGTTAAACGTCACATATGATTTTTCATGGATATTGGTGTACTAATAACATTCAGGTAGATTATGAAGAGGCCATCTTTTTGTGGGGTATTGATAAAAAGGATTTCTTTTTGTGGGCAATCACATTTATCACAACATTGGTTTTTGGAATTGAGATTGGTGTCCTTGTTGGGGTAAGTCAAAATCTATCTATTTAAACTGATCACAGATTTGTCAAATTTCACATGAAACCAACATATTTTTAACTTTAACATTTTCCTTTGTAGGTTGGATTCTCATTGGCCTTTGTGATCCATGAGTCGGCAAATCCACATATAGGTAGGAGAACTTGCTTCAGTCAGCTAAATAGTGCCATGGTTCCCTTGATCATGGATCTTTAGATTCAGGGTTAAGTCTTACATTTGCAACCTTTTCAAAGTAAAAGTTATTAAGAGGTGCATCTCTTGAATTCACAAATTGGAATTGGACAGCCTAAATACTTCAGTGTATATAATAAAAAAACAAGTGAACATTCATGAAAAAGAAACGCAAAGACCACAGAAGATCGCTAGACCTAGCACATATAAGAAGCTACTGAACGTTAATAAAGGAAAAGATGAGTCATGACTTGTGAGCAGCTGGGTAGCCTACCCAACATAATTTCCTAGGTGCCTCCAGCTCTTTTCATTGGCTACCTTCATGCCATTATGCTGGCCAATGCCATAGCAATACAACAGTAACCCTGGTCTACAAGCAACAATAGAAATATACTACTACCTTTCCTTTCAGTTCTTCCAGCCTACTTTTATGTGAAGCTCCCTCCCTGTAGAGAGGTATAGTTTGGGGAAACACCACACACCCTAAGGGGGGGGGTTGACCTTCATTATATAGCCAATATGGTTTGGTATACAAGTAATCAAGCAAGGAAAGCTATCAATGTAGAATATCTCTATCATGTAGACAGCACTCAAGTTGTCACAATAGACAACCATAGTAGAGTCGAGGAGAACTTGCAGCTCCTGAAGAAGTTGGCAATCCAGCAGCACTTGGCACTAGGCCTGACACTGTGGTCTGGCACTTAGAGAACCAAGAAACTAGATTGTCGCGTAGACGCAAAAGTCGGAAGTGGAGCGATGACAATCTGGATAGCCAGCTGATTCCGCATCCGAGTAAGCGGTCAAGGACTGAACTAGACCGGTACCGAGGTGGAGTTCGGAGGAGAGAGTGCCCAACTACCCACCACGTAGCGCAGGATGCACTTGACCAATGCAAGGTGAGGCTTGCGTGGGGCATGCATGAAGAGGCACACCTGCTGGAGTGTGTATGGCAAGTCGGGTTGAGTCATGGTGAGGTACTGAAGAGCACCCACTAGACTCCTTAGTAAGAGCCGTCAGACGCTGTGAGTGGAGCACCATCGGATACCGAGAGCTTGGCATGAGTGTCAATGGGAGTCGTTGTAGAGTGTCAATGGGAGTTGTTGTAGAGTGACACTCAGCCATGCCAGCGCACTGGAGGAGATCCACAGCGTACTGTCTCAAGACAGAAACAGTCTGCCTACGGAACAGGCGACGGAGATGCCGAGGAAGTGATGTGGATCGCCGAGGTCCGTCATGGCGAACTCAGATGCGAGTTTGACCATGATGTGCTGAAGAAAAGTCGAGGACGTGACAATGAGTACGATGTCGTCGAGATAGAGCAGTAAGTAGGTGATGTGCACGCTCTCGTGGTAAAAAAAGAGAGGTGTCTCAGGCGGAGACAGGGGCGACGAAGCCGAGCCTTTGTACAAGGGCTTCTGCAGCAGGAAGATGTGATCAGGAGCAGCAAGGTCGACAAAGCTCGGAGGCTGTTGGTAGTAGACGGTCTCCTCAAGATGACTGTGAAGAAAAGCTTTCTTCATGTCCAGCAGATGAATTGGCCAAGCGCAAGAGGTGGCGATGCTTAGAACTGTCCTAATGGTCGCTAGTTTGACAACCGAATCGAAAGCCTCATCGTTGTCAATGCCGTTACGCTGTGTGAAGCTGCAAACCACCCAGCACGCCTTGTGGTGGGCGAGCGAACTATCGGAGTGGTACTTATGCTTGTAGATCCACTTGCATGCCACAACATTGACATCTGGAGATCGTGTAACAAGACGCCAGGTGGCGCTGTCGATGAGGGCACGAAACTCCTCTGTCACGTCTGCCCGTCAGTAGTTCGACGGGATGGGCGACGGTGTGGGCGAGGAAGTTGTGGTGTGCAGATTCCTGTACCACACCCGCGGGATGGCCTCGGTCATAGAAAGAGTGATAGAGCATCATGGCTCGGGTGGTGGGGTGGGCGCGGGTGGTGAAGACGGTGATGGTTCAGCAGCTGGGGTCGGTACTGGAGTAGGCGTCTAGTGCTCAGTTGATGAAGCAGGAACCACCATTGGTGGGCGATGATCGTAGACGGGGTGCAAGTCGCACCGTAGAGGAGGCCAGACAGGTCGGGGCGCTACTGCAGAAGCAGCAGACCCGCTGGTGGAGGGCAGACAGGGGTTTTCCATGGTGTGGTCAGACTCGTCAGGTGAGGTCCAAATAGGCAGGGCCATGGGCGCCAAATGCACGACCGGACCACGTACCAGGATGGCAGGGTCGTCCTCTGTGATCTACAAAACAAGTGGTGAGGGTCACTGCTGCTTGTTAGACTTATATTTACTCTCCTAGTTCCTTTATTGCTCTCTATTACTGCTCACCTGTAATCCTACTACTGCTCACCTGTAATCCTACTACTGCTCACCTGTAATCCAAGCTAGCTTGGCCCTTTGGGCTCCCTCTCTTCTCCTATATATGTAATCCCCATGTACTCTGGTATAATCAAGTAATCTAAGCCTATTGGCATTCTCTAATATGGTATCAGTAGACTAATTAAGTCCTGGCCTTTTCCCCTCCCCTCCTCTGCTTCCGCTCCTCTCGGCGCCCGCGTCCGCCCGTTCGGGCGTCGCGCCTCCTCTCTCGGGCAGCGCCCCTCTCTGGCGGGTGCGCCCATGGGTTCTCCCTCCAGCTCCGCCGCCTCGGCCGTCGCCGCTGCGACCCGCCTCCGCGACGAAGCCCTGGCCGCCGCCAAGACGCTCGAATAGGAGGCTGCCTCCTTGGCCTCCACCGACGCCGCGCGCAGCCAGCAACTCAATCTCTCCTCCAGTCCACCGCTGATGCCCAGGAGCGTGTCCGCGCCGCTGCCGCCGCCTTTGACCAGGAGCGCGCGCAGGATGCCATCCTGGAGCAGCAGGCCGCCGCTCTCCGGGCTCGTCTCGGCCCCACGACTCACCGCTCCTCAACAACCGTGAGTCTCGCGCCATGCTCCTCGACGCCGAGTTCCGCGCTCTGTCCCAAGGCACCGTCTCCGTTGACGATTACTGCCGCAAGATGAAAGGCGTGGCTGACACACTCGCCGACCTCGGCGAGCCCATCCCGGACCGCGCCTTCGTCCTGAACCTGCTCCGCGGCCTCAACGAGCGCTTCCAGTTCATGACGCAGTTCATCACTCGGCATCGCCCCCTCCCGACCTTCGTCGAAGTCCGTGCCAACCTGCGCCTCGCCGAACTCAACATGCCGACTCCTTCGTCCCCTGCCTCGGCTCTCGTCACCACCACGCCTGGCAAGTCTCCTCCACCACCATCGCCCGCCGGCTCTTCTTCGTCCCGCCCTTCGCCGACCACTGGAGGCAACACCCACGGCCGGCGCCACCGCGGTGGTCGTGTGTCAGTCCGTCGGCTCTCGCCTACGGCTTCTTCTCCAGTCTCACCGTCTGTGGTGCTCCCGCTGTGACTGCAGGGGAATGTTAGAGTATGTTTGGTAGTTGTAGATATATGTATCGTAGACTGCCATATGTATCCGGGGTAGCCTTGCACCCCAAGTCATGTACTCTCATATATACCAGCCGAGGCCTCAATGCAATACAATCAATTTATTATACCAATTCCACCTTTCTACATCGTGGCCAGGCCGGCACGCCTGGCAGCCCAGCCGGGGCCGCACAATGGCCCTCTGTCTTCAATCCATGGACCGGGTCCATCCATATGTGGCCCGGTCCGTCGACTGGTGGCCCCCGCGGTCCTCCGCCTCGCCCTGGCCCGCCGCCACACAAAGCGATGCTGACCGGCGCTCCTCCGACTCTCTACGGCCCAGGCTCCTTCTACACGGCGCCGCCACAGGCCCCTGCTCCTTGGGACACCCAGTCCCTCGCCGCCGCCTTAAGCACCATCAACCTCACCCCACCAACGAGCACCTCCGAATGGGTGCTCGATTCAGGTGCCTCCTCCCATGTCGCCGCCAACCCTGGTATGGTCACCATGTCTTCCTCTCCCTCCTTTCCTTCCTCCATCATAGTGGGCAATGGTGCCACTCTTCCTGTTATTGGCACCGGTTACTCCTCCCTCCCTGGTCCTTTCCACCTCCACAATGTTCTTCTAGCCCCTGCCATCATCAAAAAACTCCTTTCTATTCGACAATTTACTACTGATAATCGTGTTTCTGTCGAGTTTGAACCCTTCGGTATATCTGTGAAGGATCTCCATACCAAGGCTACTCTTCATTCGCAGTGATAGCTCAGGGCCTCTCTACACCTTGCAAGTGCCTCCGACGCCGTGTGCTCCCTGCATCCTTGTGGCCACTCCTTCCTTGACAACCTAGCATCGCCGTCTTGGCCATCTCGGCGCCACCACCCTACAGTCCCTCGTCAACTCGTCTTCCATCCCCTGCTCCAAGCACGACGACGATTCCCTCTGCCATGCTTGTCAACTTGGGCGTCACGTTCGCCTACCTTTCTCTAGTTCTCTGTCTAGGGCATCTCAGAACTTTGATTTAGTTCATTGTGATTTATGGACCTCACCTATCACTAGTGTATCCGGTTTTAAATACTATTTGGTCATCATCGATGATTGCTCCCATTTTCTATGGAATTTTCCTCTCCGATTAAAATCTGATACTTTTTCCACTCTCTCGAATTTCTTTGCTTATGTGCGCACCCAGTTTGGTCGCACCATCAAAGTTGTGCAATGTGACAATGGTCGTGAGTTTGATAACTCCGCATCCCACGCTTTCTTCCTCACCAATGGTGTCTCTCTCCGCATGCCTTGCCCTTACACATTGCCCCAAAATGGCAAGGTCGAGTGCATGCTTCGCACCACCAACAATGTCACTCGCACTTTGCTTTTCCAAGCCTCTATGCCTCCGAAATATTGGGTTGATGCCCTTGCCACTGCCGCCCACATCATCAACCGCCTCCCCACCAAAACCTTGCACATGAGCACCCCATTCTTCGCTCTCTACGGCACTCTCCCCTCCTACCATGACCTCCGTACTTTCGGGTGCACCTGCTATCCTAACCTCACCGCTACCACTCACAAATTAGCCTCCCCCTCCTCCCTTTGCATGTTCCTCGGCTATTCCCCCGATCATAAGGGGTATCGGTGTCTCGACCTTGCCACCAATCGTGTCACCATCTCTCGGCACGTTGTGTTTGACGAGACCACGTTCCCTTTTGCTCGTCAAAGGCCTTCCTCGTCCTCACAGGAACTCGACTTTCTCACTAACGATGATCTTGTACAAGTTTCTCTTCCCTCTACAGGTCCTCCTGGCGCTCCTGGGCCGCATTCTCCCGCTTGCCGGGCTCCCCTGCCTGGTTTCCCCGCACCACGGCGCACTACTGGCCCAGGCGTCTCGGCCCAGGAGTGCCCGACGCATTCATCCGGTACATGCGCCTCTCCCACCAGTTCCCCGCCACCTTGCCCGGCGCCTCCATCTCCTCCGTCGCCGCCACCTCCTGCGGCCTCCGCGCCCACGGCTTCCACGACCCCGGCTTCACCACTTGCCGCCTCGGCGCCTGCGACCTCGCCGCCCGAGGTCCCGGTGCTCGCGGCCCCACCGCCTGCGACCCCGACGCTCGCGGCGGCCTCACCGCCGGCGACCTCGCACCCTGCGGTCTTGCCTCCCGCAGCCCCAGTGTCCACACCCTCACCACAGGCGGTCTCGCCTCCCGTGGCTCCTACGCCCGCGACCCCGGCGCCTACGACCTCGACACCTGCCATCTCGGCGCCTGCTGCCCCGGTGTCCGCGGCCGCACCCGTCCCCAAGCCGCCGGTGGTTCACATCTGCTCCAGACGTGCCCCCGCGCCCGCCAATCCTCCTCGATGCTCCAACTTCATTCTGTCCCTGCCTCGCTACATCAACCAAGGCCCCCACTCCCGACGGGCACTGTCCCCATCCCGCCAGTTCTCAACTCCCACGGGATGGCGACTCGCGGCAAAACTGGTTTTCAGCAACCTCGTCTTGGTCTGCACTCCGAGGTACTCTCCTCAATTCCACGCTCCTTCCGCGATGCTCTAGCCGATCCAAACTGGCGCAAGGCCATGGAAGAAGAGTGTGCTGCTCTTCATGACAACCATACTTGGGATCTTGTTCAGCGTCCTCCTCAGGCCAATGTTGTCACTGGGAAATGGGAAATGGGTTTTCAGACACAAGTTTCATGCTGACGGCTCTTTTGACCGCTACAAAGCCCGTTGGGTTCTTCAGGGCTTCACTCAGCGTCCCGGCGTCGACTACGATGAGACATTCAGTCCCATTGTCAAGCCGGCCACCGTCCGCACCGTCATCACCTTGGCTCACTCTCGGGATTGGTCCATTCATCAGCTTGACGTGAAGAACGCTTTCCTCCATGGCACTTTGTCTGAAACTGTTTACTGCTCTCAACCCTCGGGTTTCACTGATCTTGGTCTACCTGATCATGTCTGCAAGCTCAACAAATCCCTATATGGATTGAAGCAGGCCCCTAGAGCTTGGTACAGCCATTTTGCAACATTCTTGTTCTCCCTGGGTTTCACTGATGCAAAGGCAGACACCTCACTCTTCATCTATCGTCGTGGCACTGAAACTGTATACTTGCTCCTCTATGTTGATGACATTGTGCTCACTGCCTCCTCCCCTCAGCTCCTCCAACATGTCATTGCAGCACTGAAGAAGGAAATTGCTATGAAGGACCTTGGGCCCTTGCATTTCTTCCTTGGCGTGGCTGTACAGCACCACAAGGATACTATCTTCCTCTCTCAGCGACAATACATCCTGGACATCCTCACTCGCCATGGAATGAGTGATTGCAAACCCTGCACCACTCCAGTTGATACTTGTGCAAAACTCTCCACTGATGCTGGTCCTCCTGTTGCTGATCAGACTGCTTATCGAAGCCTTGCCGGTGCTCTCCAATACTTGACTTTCACTCGGCCTGACATCACCTATGCTGTCCAACAAGTCTGTTTGAATATGCATGATCCAAGGGAAGGTCATCTCGTCGCTGCCAAACGGATTCTTCGGTACCTTCATGGCACGATCAGTCTTGGTCTTGTCATCCCTCGATCTGCCCCAAGTCAACTCACTGTTTACACCGACGCTGACTGGGCCGGCTGCCCCGACACTCGCCGCTCCACCTCTGGCTACGCCGTCTTCCTCGGCAACAGCCTTGTTTCTTGGTCCTCCAAGCGACAACCCACTGTCTCTCGGTCAAGCGCCGAGGCTGAGTATCGCGCCGTTGCAAATGGTGTAGCTGAAGTCTCCTGGCTCTGATAACTCTTCCAGGAACTACATCACCCTCTACCTTCAGCAAGCCTCATCTATTGCGACAACATCAGCGCGGTCTACCTCTCCTCCAACCCCATCCAACACCAGCGCACTAAGCACGTGGAAATTGACCTGCATTTCGTCCAGGAACACGTCGCTCTTGGGGCTGTTCGCGTGCTGCACGTTCCCACGACATCCCAGTTCGCCGATGTCTTCACCAAGGGACTTCCATCCTCTGTCTTCATGGATTCTCGCTCCAGTCTGAATGTACGTTCCTCCGACGTTCCCACTGCGGGGGGCGGGGTGTGGGGGGTGTTAGACTTATATTTACTCTCCTAGTTCCTTTACTGCTCTCTATTACTGCTCACCTGTAATCCTACTACTGCTCACCTGTAATCCAGGCTAGCTTGGCCCTTTGGGCTCCCTCTCTTCTCCTATATATGTAATCCCCATGTACTCTGGTATAATCAAGTAATCTAAGCCTATTGGCATTCTCCAATACTACTCAACACCTTGGGGTGGAGCGACTGGGGCAGCAAAAAGTGGGTAGGGTGGGAAGAGAAGGGAAAAGAGGACTCATCAAAGATGACTTGCCGCGAGATGATAATCAGACGAGTAGACAAGTCTAAGCAGTGATGGTCTTTGTGGGAGGTTGGGTAACCCAGGACGACACTAGCAGTCGAGGGTGGAGCATGTTTATGACATGTCGTGGCAGACATATTAGGGTAGCATAGGCACCCATACATACAGATGTAGGAGTACTCAGGAGGCTGTGCGTGCAAGTGATGATAGGGTATATCAATCTGAATAGCAGAACATGGCCATATGTTAAGAAAGATGGCCGCGAGATGATAATCTAATAGGTGGTAGCCATGTGGGAGTGAATGAGCAGAGTGCGAGTCACATTGTTTAAGGTGCGGAGGACACATTCAGCCTTGCCGTTTGGGGGGAGGTATAAGTACAGGAGAGGCCAAAAAGATGTTAGATTTAACGAGTAGGATGAATTGTGTTCGGGTGTAGGCACAGAAGTTGATAACGTGAGGGAATGTCAGACTTGTGAACTATGAGATAGGTCCAACAGAAATGTGAGTAGTCATCCAAGATAAATAGACAGTACCAATTGCCAGAGATGCTAGGCATAGGAGTGGTCCATACATCACAATGCACTAATTCAAAAGGAGTAGTACAATGTGAATGAGATGGAGAAAAAGGTAACCGCACATGTTTGCCTAACTAACACGAATGATCTAAGGTATGAGTCCCTTTATTACAATGAGTCGAAGAATTATATCTAAGGGTGTCGATGGTGGTGGGACCAGGATTATCGAGACGAAGATGCCACATGGTGGAAGAGACGGTGAGGCCGGCGCGGGAAGCGGCAGTGCATGCGGCTGGTGGAACAGTGTAAAGGTTGGATGCATTATTGCAGCGAAGAATCACGCGTCTGGTTGGAATGTCCTTGATTCTTTCGAGCAATTATTGTCCTTAGTAAACTGACGAATGGAAATCACATTAGGAATTAATGAACAATAAGAACATTATGGAGGTTAAAGGTGGAGGTGTTGGTGGAAAGAGTGGATGTGCCACAGCATGAGACAGGAAGTGTATGACCATTGCCTATGGTGGTGAAGGAGTGAGAGGGAGGTGGGCAGGAGTGTAAAATACCATCCGAAGACGCCATATGTCCAGAGGCGATGGAGTCCATGACCCAGCTGTTGTTCTGCATCACCATCTGGTTCAGGGTGCCGACAAGGCCGGCTTAATCCCACATCTAGGTCGGTTGGGAAACTTACAGGTGCAAAGGTTGTTTGCGCCTGCGGATGGGGCCCAAGGAGAGCAGATGTGTGTTAGCCACCTCCGCCACTAGACCTGTAGTGGCTGCTGGCTGGTTGTTGACGGCCACCTGTAATGTTATAGGGGCAGGTCCCTGGGCAGAAACGGATCCAAGGGTCGGAAGGACGAGGTTGGCCGCCAACGTTGGCTACCGAAGGATTGGAAGCCACCGCCTGACTGCTTGGGCCACCACTTTTTCTTGCTGTTGTTGTTGCTGATGCTGCTACCGCCTACGCCTTTATTCTCCGGAAAGCCTCCACCACCGCTGGTCTGGACAGCACCATAGGTGGAACGGCACCCGCCCATACTGGTATAGGAGGAAGAAGAGACTGTCCCCTTCATCTACTCCAACAAATGTGGGCTACATGGGCATCTTCTACCCCGCCATCGTGTGCCTGTGACCGTCATGGAGGCTTTCTCTGCTGAGCCCTAGACGATAACGCCTGGTGGTGCACCCTCCCTCGCACGTTTGGTATTGGCAACACTGGTGCGTGTCATCGTCCCTGAGATGTTTTCGAGCATGACAAACCTGAGAATGTCTCACCCGTCAGCCCCGAGATGTTGATCATGCCAGAAAATGAGGCAGAGCCAAGCGCGATCTCGGTGCTAGTGCTCATAGCCGACTTGGTGCCAGAGGCAGGCGAAGAGGGCGCCAAGCGACGCGATTGTGCCTGCGCCTGTGGCAGGCATGGTGGCGGCGCCGGTGGAATGTTGCGTGCCAGACATGGTAGACTCGATCGTGGGGGCATGATTTGACCAGGCGCACGACAGTGTAGGTGCACAACGGTGTAGGTGGCAGTTGTGGTCCAAGCGGGAGCACAGATTAGCCAGGCGCACGAAAGTGTAGGCGCACAACAGTGTAGGTGGCAAAGCCGTGCACGTCGAATTATCCCACCTTGCTTAGTTTGGGAGGACCAAGCCACCTTAAAAGGGAGAGCCACCCTTCCCCTATTGGACTAGTCTTTTGGGGTGATTGGGCCTTTCCCCGAGGGGTGTGCTAGGCCGGACTCATCATTCTCCCCTTCTTAACAAGAACCTGACTCTGATACCATGAAAGCAATATGGTAGGGAAGATAATAGATTGATTGATGAAGAGCCTGAGCTCGTGTACATATATAGGCAAGGATGACCTAGGGGACTACAATCCTACGGTGATCCTTGCCCCAATCTATATCCCTCTATGCAGGGACGGCGCATGGGCCATAGGCCTGCGCGTGGAGTACCCAGGCCCAAGGGGCCAGTCTATACAGCATGCTAACAACATGGAGAAAGCGCGAGGAGATCATGACGTGGAAGGCTAGGGACGCGCGGCGCAAGGTGGCAGCACTGGCAATTAGATAGTGAGTGTCGTGAGGTCATCACGAAAGGGCAGCGGAGGGTGGACGAATCGGGTGGATCCCAGACTCGTGATACAATGTAGAGAGGTATGATTTGGGGAAACACACACCCTAGGGAGGTGACCTTCATTATATAGCCAATATGGCTTGGTATATAAGTAATACATCAAGTATACAAGGAAAGCTATCAATCAGTATACAATCTATAATATCCCTCGAATATCTCTAATACTCCCGTTCACCCATCGTTTCCAGCTAGCCATCCATTTGTACACCTCTCCCTCCCCCCTTCCACAATGTCTCAAGAACCAGACTACTACCAGTACAAATTCTATCAGCAGCAACCTGATTCACAATTCACTGAGGTGTTCTGCAAATCTTGCAAACACAAAATATATTCATAGTTCCAAATTTTGTTAAAGTAGGCCACTACCTGAGTCCTGATGGCACATGGGGGAACAGATATTGGTTTGAAATATTTAATAAAATATTTAATATAATGTAATCTTCACTGTTTCTTGAAAACTATATGGCGGGGTTGCCCCCCACTGTTGTAAGATATATTAATATGTAATCTTCACTGTTCTTTCTGTAACTGTGTTAATGATTTTTTAACTCTTTGGTTGGGACTGGTATGTCCTTGCTTATACACGTTTTTGTGATCCTTGTACAGCTGTCTTGGGCCGTTTACCTGGTACCACTGTATACAGAAATACGTTACAGTACCCTGAGGCTTATACATATAATGGTGTAGTAGTAATTCGAATTGATGCACCCATCTACTTTGCCAACATTAGCTACATTAAAGATAGGTAAATTTATTGATCTGTTTTCATCATTTTTGCTAATAAATGTTCTTTGTTACAATATAATTTAATCTCTTCTGGTAATTGTAATCCTATGTCAGGTTGCATGAGTATGAGCTCAATCTTCCAAATTCAAACAGGGGGCTACTAGTTGGAAGGGTCTATTTTGTGATCCTTGAGATGTCCTGTAAGACTAATATTTTTTCTCTTACATTGCCTACAAGATACTTGTGAAACATTGCTGTTGTCAACAAATTATTTTCCTCTGTTTTATTCGTTTTGAAAAGATATGGATGAGGTTTTATTTGGTTTCCTGGATCACTTGTTATACTGATAAAAGGTTTTGGTCATGCAGCTGTAACATATGTTGACTCAATTGCTGTTCAAGCTCTTAAAGACTTGCACCAAGAATACAAAGCACGTCATATTCAGGTTCTTCTCATGGGCACACTTCTCTAATGGGCACACTTAACTTTTGCACTGAAAAATCAGTAAATGTGTATTTCAAACCTTAGGAGCCTTATTTTGTTGCAGATTGCCATAGCGAACCCAAACCGGCAGGTGCACCTGCTGCTGTCTAGATCAGGCATCATTGACTTGATTGGTGATGGTTGGTGCTTCGTGCGAGTGCACGATGCCATGCAAGTATGCCTACAGCATGTGCATAATTCATCTTCAAGTGCATTGAAGCTAGCATTACAAACATCAGGGGACTCGACCGATTCCATTTCAACTTCCAAGGTGGAGCAGCAGCGTCTAAAGCAGGATGGCTTCTTCAAGAACTTATGGAAGGCACAGGACTGGAATGCTGACTCCGGTGGTGAGGTGCAGCCACTGCTCCGGCAAAATCTTGTGTGATACTACCGGGACCGGACGGACTCACTCTATCACTAGCCTATATGCGTATTTTATTGTTGTTGAGTCAGTATTATGATGGGAAGGGAAGAAACGGTAGCGCACCTTCATTATGATGCCGTTTATTTTCCCCTTTTCGCTATATTTATAGGGGTCCCTGGTTGTTGGAAAGGACTGTAAATGACAGTTGGAACACATTTATTTTGATGAAAGAGATAGGTTTTTACTTGCAAATTCAGAACAATTTGTACTTAGTTTTACAAATGCGTACTTCGATCATCAACGATGAAGCTGAAAGATTTATGGCCGGTGAGAATTCTGCGGAATCTTATATTCCTTCACCTTCTGATTTCGGCATAGCAGGAAGGACGTTACCTTTAAAACAGAATAGAGATATTTCAAACTTGCAATTTGGAGGCTTTTCCATCTGTTCTTTACGGTTTGCATTGATACGGGCTGTGGGGGATGTGACTTCAGAGTACCACTCGATGGGCCTTGTCACCTCCTGATACGGGGCATCATGGCTCACACGAGATAAGCTAATGATCAAGATGATGGATCGGTATTAAGAGATCCAATTATAGATAGACTTGTTTAAATTTAGCAAGACATAACTTAGGACCAGTTTGGCAGGGCTCCAACACCGGCTCCATGTGAAGCCCTGCCAAAGGGGTTGAAACGAAGTGCTCCACGGTAGGCCCCGGCTCCAATTCCTAGAAACCCTGCCAAAGGGGTTGAAACGAAGTGCTCCACGGTAGGCCTTGGCTCCAATTCTTGGAAACCTTGCCAAAGGGGTTGAAACGAAGTGCTCCACGGTAGGCCCCGGCTCCAATTCCTGGGAAATCCGGTGACTGTTGGGTGAGGCGGTGCCACAAAAACGTGGCTCCGTCCGGCTCCGCCTCGCCTTTTCCAGCCTCGCTCCTAGGTTGGGCCCGCTGGAGTGCGACAGAGGACGTTGGCGCTCGCGGCAAGAGCGAGAGGAGGGAGGCACACCGGCGGCCGGTAGCGAAAGGGAGGACGAGGAGCACGCGGCTGGGGTGGGCGGCGGTGGCAGGCGGCCCCGGTGGTGCCTGCGGCCGAGGCAGGGAGGAGGCCGAGGAGCACGTGTGAGGGAAAGAGGAAGAGGGGGAGGAGAGACCCACCGTCACCAGATCTCGCCAGAGCCTGCAGATCCAAGCCGCCGCCGGCGTCCTCTAGGGTGGGCCGCAGCCGCCGCCAGCGTCCTCTAGTGGGGAACGAGAGAGACGGGGAACGAAGAGGCGATGGGTGGGGGAGCTCCACGGGTGGGAATGGATAAAGAGGGAGGTGTGGGCCCCACCTAGGTTGTGCTGTGACTTATGGATTTGAAAAAAAGGATCGATTGATGAAGAAAATAAATAAGTAAATAAAAGAAAAAATAGAAGGGCATTACGGACATTTCATCTTCTTATCCACCTTACACAGCCACGAGAAGTCGTTTTGCCAAATGTTTTCTTAGGGTGCCTTTGGCACGGCTCCGCGGGCGGCTCCGCGAGCGCCTGCAGGCGAAGCCGTGCCAAACACCCTCAAAAAACGGCTCCGTAAGGGAAGCGCTTCTCCGCCTCCCGCAATTCGCGGTGACTGGAGCTGTTGGGCGCGGGGGGAGCTGGGAAAACGTAGCTCCCCCCGCTCCGCCGCAGCTCCGGTCCCCTCTTTCCCACTCTTGCCCTCGTCGCAGGGTCCACGTGCAGGAGACAGCCGGACGGGGATGGTGGACGGGGTGGAGATTGGAGAGCATCGGAGGCGGGGGCTGACCGGCGGCGGAGGAGGCGGACCCCGGCGGCGCAGCTGGAGGAGGCCGGCGGCGCGGGGCAGAGGAGATCGGGAGAGCTGCAGCCAGTGGAGGAGCTGGTGGCCGCCGGTGTTGGGGAGCTCCCGGTGGCGCAGAGGAGGCCGGAGTTGGGAAGGCGGCGGCGCACTGCAGGAGTTGACTTGGACGGCGTGGCACGCTGCAGAGTGCCTCGAAGTTGGACGGCGACGACGCCGGAGCTGGATTCGCGGCCGCGCGGTTGCGTGCGTGTGGTTCGGATGTCCCTGCGAATGGATAAGCCCACGATGGGCATCCGGTGGAGATAAGGAAGGGAAATAGAGAAATAAGAGAAAAAAATGAGAAGGAAAAAAGATAAAAGAAAAAAGGAAGGAAAAAATAGGAGAAAAAAAGAAAATCAAAAGAAAAGTGAAGGGCATTATGGACATTTCACCTCTTTATCCACATTACACGGTCAAGAGAAACTGTTTTGCCAAACATTTTTCCGAAACGGATTCAGCTCCACCACAGAACCCACTCCACTAGCACAGTCATAGCCGGAGCCACCACAGCCGGAGCCGGAGCCATGCCAAACGGACCCTTAAAACGGCTCCAGCTCCACCAGAAGAGCCGCTACACTAGAGGAGCCGGAGCCAAAGCCGTTTTGGGTGGAGCCGGAGCCCTCCCAAACAGTCCCTTATATTTGAAGGCAATATGATTCATTGTAACTGACTAGGACTAGATCGTATCTGATATGTAACCCTTTCCGTCCGGAGTCCGGACTATATTAGAGTGGCGGGGGCCCCTCCAAAAACAAGTTATGGCATACAACCTAAATCCTAACCAATACACTCGAGAACAGAGCGTAGGGTATTACACCTTTCGGTGGCCTGAACTTGTTAAAATCTCTAGTATCCTTTGTGTTTATCCATCTGGCTCTACTAATTATGTTCTCCTCCAAACAACCTACCATCATAGTCGACCCCATGGTGGACTGCCGAACTATTCCCCTGACAGTTGGCACGCGAGGTAGAGATTCGTCGAAACCGTTGTCGAGCTTGATGTACGACGTCAAGATTCCAAGGTGTTGCCTCGTATTTGTTGCGATAGAAGTGACAATCCACCTTATGGGGAGATCATGTTGACTCTGCCGCCAGCGATCGTGCGCCTGGCCAGTTGATCCCTCTCGGGGGCTAGCTTCTCGTCGAGAAGATCCCTTGCATCATTCCCGACGCCTCGGTTCAAGCATCCAAACCTCTGATAGGGCTACTTCGCCAATCCAAGCAACTCAGATCTGGCTGTCATATCGGATCTGGTAGAGACCCAGGCAAAGGCTAACCGATCAGTCCTCGAGATGCCGTCCCTAGCTAGAAGCCCACAAGTTCTGATTGACGATCAGCTCCTTGAGGGCTCCAAAATCCTCTTAGCAGATGATCTGGTCCAATCTATGGATCGGATTACTACACAACTGGCTGAGTGCATCATGATCTGCAAGTCCAAGATCAAGACAAACCGACCAACCGCCTCCCTATTGTGGCCGAGTCGGACGAGGATGTGCCATGCTTCGTGTCCGCCATCAACGGAGGTCCTTGCTCCCGATCCAAGAAAAGGATGGGATCGTGGTCGAGTGGACTTCTGATTAGGATCACCCTTCAGAGGTCGCCACGGAACAGGAGTACTCTTGCACCCTCGGCACCATGTAGTCTAGTCCAACAACGATAGACGTGATCTCGGTGAACACCCCTACTGATCTCATGGAATACTCTAGAGATAATGTTTCTCAAGGTTTTGTTTACGCCGACGCAGCGTCCCACGAGGTCTCGGATGATGAACAGATTGTTATTGGAGAGACGAAACAAGCCAAGGCCACCTGAATTAGGAGGAATAATACTCAGGTTGCCACACATCAGTAGATTCTGGAGGCTGCATAGCGTATCTGACGTGACAAAGAGCGACATGCTAAGTCAGAACATCGGGGCCGCGGAAAGCATTGCAGAGCTGAAGCTAAGTACATCACAGCTTCAGAATCCGCAAAGGAGGGTGTTTGGATAAGGAAGTTCCTATCTGAACTTGGTGTGTTTCCGAGTGCGTCCAACCCATTGGATCTCTATTGAGTCAATAATGAGGTAATTGTGCACGCAAAGGAGCCAAGGAATCACAAAAAAATAAACATGTACTACGAATTTTGTATTGATTGACAATTTTGTGAATTGTTTTTGAAACTCTTTTACTTGTCTGGTTGTTCTAAAAGTTGTCCCTAGTCGAAGTTTGTGTGAGGACACACATGAATATTATACTAACACATGTATTAGTTGATGATTATGTTTCACAAGTCATAGACATGGAGATGTCAAACTAATTATGTGGGCGCATGTAGACATGTGTTAGGATTGATCCAACGCGAAACATAGGTATATGGTTCTCTCTATGTAGAATGTGTATGTTTAGTCCTTAGATTTGAGATTGTCGCATGTACTCAAGATGTGAATCGACTTACCTAGGGGTTGTCAAATGCTACTCCATTACTAGGTAATTAGATAGCTTTTGGCTTTGTCAAGATGGGATTTTGAAGGACCGGATTGGCGACCAGAGAGGGGAGAGAGTGAATGGAGCCGATAAAAATTCTTCCAAAAGAGAGGAACTCGGCCTATGGTCCCAAAACAACTCTGAAGCCTCCGACACTAAGCTTGCCAAATCCATGTAGTCACTGGAGTACTACTAGACCTAGGAACAAGACACACGAAACACACAGTAGAAGAAAAGCTCGAGTGCTATCTGCCCAGCAGGAGGCGGTCAGAACGGGGGTCACGGGCGGTTAGACCGCCCTGGACCTTTCAAGGCGGACCACGTACAGGGGGCGGTTTGACCTTCTCTGACAAACAACACCAAGAACCGAGAGAAACCGAAGCTAACAAACTCGAAACAAACTGAGAATTTGACCAAGGCTTCCTATGTTCAAGGCAAACTTTATCCTAGAAGATCTCCTCAAAAAACCAAACTTTCTCCGTATGAACCAAGGGTGGTTTGACCGTGTGCCTAGGGTGGACCATCCCCTCGGCAGCTCGGGAAGAACATCACCTGGGTCAACTCTAAACTTCCAATCGATCGATCTCCCAATTCACCCAACGGATTGAAGCGAAACTTTGAGGGAAGGGGATTACCTCATGGGCAACCTTTAGCTCAAAGATGAAGCCCCAAAACGCTCTCAATCATGAGGAATCGCAAATCTTAGGCCTCTACCTCAAGAACTCGGGCAACACCAAAAACCACCAAATTGAAGGCCTTGCACGGGTCTTGTACAATGTTGAATCTTGATGTGTTGGAAAGAAAACTTAATGGAGCTCCTGAATATTTAATTTTCCTCTTTTGTACATCTCTGAATAAGTGCTCAAACTTGATGAAAATAGCAGTGCTCCTTTTGGGATTTTGTAGGTGTTGATCTTGTTGCAACTTTTATCATGAACTCATGGGAGTGATTCGCCATGCCTGCAAAACAACACAAATGCACAAAGTACTCCATGAGGTGACGGTCGGGAATACTCACCCTATGCTGACAAACCAAAGACATCCCCAACATCTCAACTTGTGGCATAGTTAACCTAGTGAAAGAAAAATAAAATAAAATAAAATAAACTAAACTAATGGGTGTACGTGTGTGCAAGTGTGCATGCAAATGATAGGATGGTATAAATAACTAAAACAATGTTTACACAAAATTCTAAGCTCCATGCTTACAAATTGATTACCAAACTTTTCCATATACCTATAAAGATTTATTAACCAAGGTCAAAACACCATTCTTATCCCGAGATCAATAATTTTTATAGTGCAAGAGAAGTAGGGTGCAATGCAAAGTTTATAAACCAACCAATGCAACATGATAGAAAAGTTTATAGAACTGAATGATTGTGGTCTCCAATCATGTCTAAACACTATGTTTACACAAGGTTGCAAAAAGGAGTAATGCATGTCGACAGGCATTAACATAGATATGAAAGCATTCGTCATAAAGTTTCACGAAGACCTAGCTATCATAAAGTGGATGATGACAATGAGGTGGATGCAAAATGCAAATGCAAAGAGTTAGCACAAACAAACATTAGCACGGTTTGAAAAGACTTTTGATGTGGTCTGCAATAAGCAATGGACAAAGCTGTTTCACTTCATAAGAAGTAAGCATTATCAACAAGAAAATCACCCATCGAAAAGAATCAACCAACCAAACCAACAAGTTTAAGGGTAGGTTATGGGTATACTATATTTTTGGCTTAAATAAGAATTTTGAAGAGAGGAATCAAGTATAGAAATTTTATCTAAGGTGGCGCTAAGAGTCTTTCAACGAAAAACAAACCTATGGTTTTAGGATTTCTATAGGTAGGGGAGGTTTTCCTAAGGATTTTATAGGGAGGCTAGTCAAAGTTTTTTGTTAGAACAAGTGATAGAAGTAGACTTGGCCAACTGGAATGGTGTAGAAAGCTAATCAACACAAGACAACCCTACCCTTGTTAGCTATGGTTTTTGAGGACCAGAGTGTCCGATGGTCAGTGGATGACCACTCCTTAGTGATGAGTGATTGACAACGTTGAGTGGACTGACGTTGTGCTTAGTATTGTGGATGTAGGCTGCGACTTGGTTCGCGTTGGTGCAGGTGAAGAACAGGCGCAAAAGGTCTTAGCCCTACTGGGGCCTCCGAAGGACTAGAGGGACAAGTAGGCTTGGTTCGATAGATCCGGTGGCCAGATGGTATCAAGTGCGAGTCACATGGTGCGAGAAGAGCAAGTCAAAGTCATATGGTGGGTTCGATGGTTGATCCAAAAGCCAACATCGAGCCGGGGCGAACGTGGCGGCCAAGTCGAGGAGCTCGACGTGGAGGCTGCACCAAGCACGCGGGGTTTGCAGTGGTTCACCAGAAAACCACTAGGTTCCTTGGGTGCGCCACAAAGCCAAGTCCTAGTGGTCGATGCCTCGAAGCTGCACTGGGCCGGTTTGACCAGTGGACCTCACCGGCCTGACCGGTGTGGACCGGTCTGACCGGTGGTGGACATCAGTCTGACTAGTGGCGGCCGAGGAGCGCCAGGTGACTCGAAGCAGGGGACACGTGTCAGGATCACAAGCTTGGCGTCGAGGGTACGCAAGGTGCGGTCGTTGAGCATCCGTCCGATGGAAAAGCTGTCAAGTTTCCTAATTTGCCCTTCAAGGGGTATGTATCTCCTAAGGGCATTTTAGTCTTTCACCCCCACCGATGGACCTCATATATAAACTTGGTGCAAGGGTGTTGGCAGCCATCTCTTGGGCTTTAGGGTTTTCATTTCCTCTTGTTAGTTTCTCTTTTTCTTTCCAAATTTCTCTTAGGACTAGCTTGAGAGCTTCATGGTGAGATCTTTAGAGAGGGATGGATGTTAGGGAGGTAAGCTAGATCTTGTATGATTCTTTATTTTGATGTATAGAAGGTTCGGCGTGATTCTTCAAGAGTTTTTGTTGTCTCTCCCGTTTCTCTTTTTTGGTGATTTTCAGAGCTATTTTTAGAGAGATTTTTGGAGAGAGATTTGGGGCGGATTTCTTTGGGTTTGTTTGTGGAGATCACATATGAGTGCCTTGTTCCTCTTTGCTTGGTGATTTGGCTCCACAAACTCTGCGAAATCCACTCGAATCGGTGGCTTTTTGGATGAACTCGTGGATGAATGTTTTGGATCTTTGACTTTCGATTCCTCTTGATTTAGTGGATCTTCGGGGACGATCTTCTAGGCATGGCTTGTCCATGAGGTGGTCCACCTATCCCCAAAGTCTTGCTTGAATCTGTGGAGCGAATCGGGAGATCAGAATGGAGGAGTTGACCCGCGGGTTGGGGTTTTCCCGAGCGCCCAGGCAGGACCGGTCTGAACAGTGCTACACATCGGTCTAACCGGTGTAGGCCTTCATGGCTTTCTCAGGGGAAAACTTGGTCGTGGGATTTGTGTTCCTCCAGAGAAAGTTTTCTATGAAGGTTTGGTGCGTTTTCTTTCTCAGCAGTTCGAGTTCTTGCATCTGGGGTTTTCCCTTCCTTGACCGGTATGACCGACATAGGGCACCAGCCTGACCGGTGCCAGCGAATTTTGTGGGAAATCGCAGTGCTGCTCGGGTGACCCAGCTAGATGTGTGAGGCAACCCGGTTCGTCTCTGTTTGGTGTCGGGTGACCCCGTGGTGTGTTTCGGGTGGCCCGGTCAGGACCGGTCTAACCGGTGCAGGTTACCGATCTGACCGGTGTAGAGTGTTGCTCCTCGAGAGTTTGTTCTGCTACGTTCTTGAGTAGTTTGGCTGGTTTGCTAGTTCCTAGGTCCAGTAGCACTCTAGTGGCTGCGTGGATTTGGCTAGCGGGGTGTTGAGGATCTTGGAGTTGCGTTTGGGACCATAGGCCGAGTTCGACTCTACAGAGAAGAATTTTTATCGGCTCCCATTCACCCTCCTCTCTAGTCGCCATTTTGGTCCTTGAATTGGTATCAGAGCCGGATACGGATCATTGAAACTTTAACCGGTTGAGATCCAAAATGGCGGACTACGGGAAGGGGTCGGGTTCTCCCCACTTCGATGGGAAAGATTACCAGATGTGGGAAGCCCGGATGGGCGCGTTCATGCGTGGAAAGGGTCAGTTGATTTGGGATGTGACGGTTGACGAGAACTATGTCATTCTGAGTACGTTCATCTTGCCCGGTTCGACAGATATGTTTGATGCGAACAACAAGGTCGTGGATTATCTGTACCGTGCTCTTTGTGCAATTGAATTCAATCGGGTGTATGGAGAGCGGTTGGCACACAAGATTTGGACCCAGCTGAGGAATGCTCATGGTGGAAACAATCAGGTGAAGGTGTGTCGCTTTGTGACCTACCGGAGAGAGTGCGAGAATTTCACTCATCTCCTCGGAGAGTTGGTTGATGCCATGTTTGAGCGCTTCACTCTGATTGCGAACAATATGAAAGGAAACATCACCGAGCTCCCATACGACAATCATAATAGAGCCCTTGAGCTCTTACACGCACTAGATCTCGACGTATGGAGTGCAAAGGTTGAGGTGATTCAGGAGTCCGTGTGTATGAGACTTCGATGGTGGACGAGTTGTTCTATAAGCTCAAGTCGTCTGAGGTGACCGAGGCTTGAGAGCCAAGAAGAACAAGGGCCCAACTGATGATAGTTTTGCTCTTGTTACTGGACCGAGGACTAACACTAATCATTCTTCTCGAATGTTTTCTCTGTCTGCTCTTGTTTCTTTGCCAAATGAAGAGTTCGAGGTGCTGGACGACGATGATCTTGCTTTGCTGACCAAGAGGTTCAGGCGCCTGAACGAGAATCAGAAGAACTTCAGGAGGAACTCAGGGCATTGCTACAAGTGTGGAAACCATGGGCACTTCTTCGCCGAGTGTCCCGAGGTTAACGATTACAAGAACCCTGAGTACAAGCCCGAGTACAAGCACCATCCGAAGGCCGACTACAAGCAGACTGAGTACAAGCACCGCTCCCGAAACCACCACTCCAAGCATAAGAGCCAGGACGAGCACAAGGGAAAGAAGAAAGACGGCTACCACAAGAAGAAGTCTCGAGCGATGGTGGCCGGAGCGAGTGACGTCGACTCTTCTTCCCACTACACTTGGTCTAGCTCAAGCAGTGAAGAGGAAGACCATGGAAGGCACAAGGGCAAGAGGCACATGAACAAGAACTTCAACAGGCTCAGCTTCATGGCGACAAGTGGTTTCTACAGCATGGCACACAGTTCTAGTAGCAAGAAGAGCAACAAGGAGGACTCGAACTCCGACTCCGAGGATGAGGTACTACCCCCTACCATTGTCTCGTTGCTTGAGGTGAATGCTACTCTAAATGAATTGCTAGATAATCGTGATAGTGTGCTTAGAGATGCAAAGAAGAAGAGGAAAGAGCTTAGGGCCTCTCTAGATGAAGCTAGGGAGAAAGTGGCTGAGTTAGAGGCTAGGCATCTTGATGATATTCTTGCTTTGGATGCCAAGTCTGCTCCTATTGTTAGTGATGAGGTTGATTGCACTATTTTCCTATCTGATTTAACTGCTCTTACAGAAAAGCATGCCTCTGCAGTTGAGGAACTAGATTTTGTTAGGGTTGAGTTGGATGAGATTAAGTCTAGATCCAGTTTGCTTGGTGCTTGCAAGTCTTGTCCTGTGTTGCATGGATAACTAGATGAATCACATGCTAGGATTGTTTCTCTCGAGGCTGCTTTGAAAGATCCTATTGCTACTACTTGCTCTACTTGTGAATTACATGTTGTGAAGAATATGGAGCTTGCACATTATGTTGATCGCTTGCAGGGTGAGAATGATGAGTTGAGGAAAAGGATGAGTTGGTTGTCGAGCATGAGCCTCAGTTGAGTGTGATGATGGCCCCGTTTAAGCGCTTTGATGGCCAGGCTTGGGGTCTGAGAAGATTGGTGAGTGTAGTGGTGAGAGTGAGGAGAAGATTGGGGATATTCCAGTGCCACCACAAACTACACCCACAAACAAGTTTGGACCCAAGCCCAACCACCTACTAAACAAACTTGACACCGTTCCAGATCCACCCGTGTCCCCCCCACAAAACAGACAACTTCCAAAAACCAGTGAGATTTGTGAGCAACCTTGGGAATGTGTTTGAGGGAAAGCCAGAGAAGAAACCGGTGGAGAAACCACAGCCAAAGCCAAAACCAGTCTACTTCCATTGTGAGTATTGTGGGAGGGATGGTCAATAGGTGAGTTTTTCACAAGAAAAAAGGGATGAGAGGATGGCTAAGGAGTAGGCAAACAAGGACAGGTACCACCCTTCTCATGGTGTGCCTGAACCTTGTATGCCACTACCTAGAGGAGAGGCTGTGATGAGGTTTATACAAGCTTGGGGTGATAGGAGAGCTACTGATCGAGACAGGTTTGCTGGCCGAGAGGTACCAGTCAAACCGGTTAGAGGCATCGGTCAGACCGGTGTACCCCAGAGAGGTGGACAGTTTGGTTTTTGTGGTTTTCATTTGTACGGTCATTCCCAAGGGTCAGATTTTTCGAGTTGATTCCTCTCAGTCTGATGGTCCTGCACAATGTTTGGTGGTTGGTTCTTCTGATTTGTGGAAGTGGCATAGGCGGTTGGGACACTTGAGCTTTGATTTGCTTTCCCGCTTGGGTGGTCTCGATTTGGTACGAGGATTGCCAAGGCTAAGGTTTGAGAAGGAGTTGGTTTGTGCGCCTTGTAGGCATGGTAAGATGGTAGCTGCTTCTCACCCACCCCTGACTGCTGTCATGACAGAGTGTCCGACAGAGCTATTGCATACGGACCTTGTTGGGCCATCTTGAGTTCGCTCGGTGGGTGCGAAGTGGTATGTCCTGGTTGTGGTCGATGACTACTCTCTGTATTTCTAGGTGTTTTTCTTGGAGGATAAAAGTGAGACGTTTGGTTTTGTTCGAGATCTGATCTTGAGGTTGAAGATGAGAGGCATGGGAACACTATTCGAGCAACCCGTAGTGATAATGGCTCTAAGTTCGGAAACTCTCATTTTGACACCTTTTGCTGTGATCTGGGTCTTGAACATCAGTACTCAACTCCTTATGAGCCCCCTCAGAATTGAGTTGTGGAAAGGAAGAACCAAACACTTTGTGAGATGGCTAGGACGATGCTCGATGATGTTGACGGTCGATTTCCGTCAACCAAGAGCACTTGTTACACTTTGGTTTGATCTTTGAATTATAACTATCCCGCCACTAGGCATACTAATGATGTAACAAGTTCACACTTGCATGTGGTTTTTGGAGTATGTTGTTTACGTAGGATTTAAGCGCCTCAATGAAGACTTCCGGGTAGAGTTCATCGAGCACTTTATGAGAAGATCACGAAGCCCGGCACGAGTCAGACACAAAGTGAACATGACTCCAAATGACCCAAGGACCGAAGCATGAAGCTGTGAAACTCCGAGGACTTGAACAGAAGATGCAGGAGTTTGCGCGCCAAGCACCCTTATCTAAACCGCGGGGAAAACAACGTCAAGGACCCTCATGGACTTCGGCAAATATTCAAGAAAGCACGAGAAGCTTCAGGAAGAAAACCAGGGCCGAACCGAGCCAGAAAGGGCCTGGGCCGGCCGGCCCATGCCGACCGGCCCACCCCCTTCCAGCGCCGGTTCGGCCTCCCCTTTGACCTAGAGCCTCCTCGGCTTATTTATAGCACATGCCTCCGACGGCTGCCACATCCATCCACGAGAACTCAGCGAAACCTAGAAGTGAGCACCGGAGGGAGACGACGGCGGCGGAATCCTCGAAGTTGTCTAGGGGATGGCCTAGGCCAACCCTAGCCGCCATGGCCGCCCTGCGTGGTTGTGCCATGGTGGAGTTCTGGAGCTAGTTGAGGTCATCAATGGTATGTACTCGGTGGTGATGATCCAATCGCACCTATTATTATGTGAGCAATGTTAATCATGCTTTCCGATCTATTAGCGATTCCATGTCTCAGTTTATGCTTTTTACTTATTGTGAATGTGATTCGATCCCTAGTCTAATGCATTGGTTAGGCTATATAGCATGCTCTATGTAATCGTGGCGATTAGGTTTAGCATGTCGACCCTTCATGATTCGTAGACATGTTCACATTTAAGTGTGCCCTTAGATTCCCCGCTTCATTAAGGGTGTATCGTGACAGATGATTGCCCCCGAAAGAGCGGATGTCTTCGGGAGGTAGGCCGGAGGTAGGAGTTTAAGGATGCTAGTAGATGAGATGTTCGATTCATTGCTCATTTGTCGGAGCTTCAACTAGAAGGCGTTGGGCCTAGTTACCCCTTCAGAGGAGCTTTATCTAAGCTGATGTTCTTGGGTGTGATCAACTTATACACTTCATGAATATCTCTTTAGGTTTACCTCTTTTATGCAATCAACGCTGCATGTTAGGTTAGATTGACTAGACAAGGTAGAGAACCTTAGCGGTTTGCTTCCGATCCTTGGATTGACAAACCTTGAGGACCCTCCTTGGTGAAAAAGGCACCAAGTCACCCGTACGCTTGCGGTGAACTTCAACACGGTTTTGAACCGTCAACAAGCCCTTTTTCTGGTGCCGTTGCCGGGGATCGACAACTCGAACTCTAGGGTGATCTACCTTTCTTTTTGACTAACCCTAATTTTTATTATTGCATATACGCTTGTTTTCTTGTTTGTGTCCTTGAAAGCAGGTCAAAAGCTAGACACAAGATGTTCGAGGAGTTCTCTACACCCACACTTCAACAACACAAGATTCGCATTCCAACAACATGAAGATTCACTCTTTAATGGTAGGTGCTAACTTTTGTTAGTGGCCCATCATCGACTATCGAGCCCACACCCTACACAAGAGCACGTGAACAAGGTAAGTCAACGTGTCAATTAAATTTTTTAAGACTAATGTTTTGTGGAGATTCGTTTGTTCAAAGCAATAGGTATTGGAAGCTATCACGATGCCCCCAAGACCACAAGATCAAGCTCGTCAACATCTTCTAAGTTTCTGTTCGCATTAAGTTTTGCATAGCCTCATGGGAAGAACAACAGGATATCTTTAGATATTTAGAAGCCCCACAAAGTTACACTTCCAACGAGTCAAGAATCAAGTCGATCGGAGGTTCCTACAAGCGGATATGGCCGAATCACCGATGGTTGCATGTCCTGAAAATTTCTGGACAGCAAGCAAACCTGAAGTGAAACAACCATAACTCCATCATATGGACTCCGATTAAGATGAATGAGTACCTGTTGGAATGGTAATTTTATAAATTTTTCAATAGAGCAATATTTTGGTATATGTTCTGTTATGTATACAGGGGAAAATTCACGAGGAAGAGGCAGTAGCAATACGATGAGAACAAGATGCTGAAGATGAGGACGACGACAACGAAGAGGAGCTTGGGGAATGCTTCCATTAGACCACAAATGAAGAAATTCAGAGGCTTCGAATAAAACAAAGACCCTTGGAGCATTAGAAAATAAAGACACAAGTTGGCAACATCCGGCGCACGAAGATCTTTGAAAGAGACCACGAAGGATTACACACAAAGGACGACATCTGATGGCGCAGATACTTTGGGTTCTCACACAAAGGATCATGGAGCTACATGAAGACATTTAAGACATGTGTGAAGCCCCGCAAACAAGTGAAGAGGAGTGATCCTACACAAAGCAACCTTGATGACATGTGGCACGAAGGAAGGAATTGAGAAAAAGTCTACGCGAGCCACCTCTGATCATCAAGGATTGTTCGCTTTCAACTCTGGAGGATCACTCATGATGAAAAGCTCAAAGGCTAAGGTACACATTAAACTATTAAGGTACTTTTGGATATGATATCTTTCTTTTGATATATTCATGTTTTTATCTAATAGTATGTTTCGATTCTATGCCTTGATCCTTTGATGATCATGCTAGGCTAGAATTTCTTGAGTATGATAAAGAGGCTATGTTATGCTTAAACTTTATTAATTCCTTGCCTAGTGAACCTATGCCTAATGAGAGCCTTAGCGCTAAGCATGAAACTTATGCTACCTTTAATCACAACATGCTTTGTTCATCCAGTATAAATTGTGGTTATGTATGTATTTGTTTGCCTTACGTCTTGCAAATGTTGGACTTGCTTCGTGCTTGGTCCAGCTTGTGACCTTAAAAGAGCGTATGTCGGGGAAAAACCCGAGTTGCACTAACCATGCAGGTCATTAAACCTTAATAAAGAGAAGAGAAGTCATGCCCCAAAAGAATTACAAGCTCGTGCATCGCCTCCCCCGAATCTCGAGGATGGATGTTGTTGTTTTCATCAATTTTGAGCACCTGATCAGATATGTAGAAGAAGGAAAAAGTTGAAAATCAGAAGATCCATCAAGTGCGATTCCAATGCCTCCAAGATCGACGAATTTGAAGACCCGTACAAGGAGATATGGCAAAAACATCAGGCGCTGCGCAGTCTGAAATCACCTTAGACAGATTGCAGCATTGGAGTAAAACGGGCGTAACTCACTCGATCGGAGTCCGTTGGGGGTCAACAAAGACTTGATGGAAAGACAATTTCATGCGCCACGCATCAGAGAAGTTGTTTGCTACATGATCTGATCTGGACAGAGAGAAAAATTCGAGAAAAAGAGAGGCAACGACGAAGAGCAAAGGAGAAGGAGGGGATGATGATGCAAGAGACGATGGGCAAGCCTCTCATCAAGCAAAATGATCGTGTCAAGTATGGAGAGTGGATCAAAGCTGCATGGACATCTTCAAATCTTACATGAAGGACCATGGCTTCGTGACCATGAAAAGGTACGTAATAAAGTCAAGCTCTCTGACTTTAAATGAAGCGCTTTGCGGGAGGCAACCCGTTTTCTTTTGTCTATATTTATATATAAATATTATGACCGTCTACATTGTAATCTTAAACTGAAACATTAAGTAACATTATACCATTGCTCTAATAAATACCACAACACCATGTTGTTTGATTTAATTACTATTGAGAGAGCACTTTGTTCTTGATCTTGGAAAACTTGTAGACCCTTTTGTGTGCCTATTAGTGTTTAGAGTCTTTTTCTTTTGTGTCTTTTTAGAGAGAATATGAAGTTGGCACCATCCTTTGACTCTAAACTTGTGGCTAGTTAATTTAGGCTAACTCTTGCATTTCTTTTAGACAACCACCATATCATGTCATTTTGTTCATCCACATTGCATGTTTTGTGTTGATCTAACTTTTTGTCCAACCAACCTAAGCCTTCCTATAGCCCCCACCAAAAAAAATCGTAGCCAACAAGGGTAGGGTTGACTTGTGTCAATTGGCTTGCACCATTCTGGTTGGCCAAACCCACCTCTATCCCTTGTTCTAACTAAAAACTTTGACTAGCCTTTCTATAAAAGCCTTAGGAAAACCTCTCCTATCTTTAGTCCTCCTAAAACCATAGGTTTATTTTTCATAAAAAGACTTTTAACACCACCTTAGATAGAATTTCTATGCTTGACTCCCTCTCTTCAAAATTTTTATTTGAGCCAAAAATATAGGATACCCATAACTTACCCGTAAACCTTGTTAGCTTGGTTGATTGATTCTTTTTGATGGGTGATTTTCTTGATGACAACGCTTACTTCGTATGAAGTGAAGGCCAAGCTTTGTCCTTTACTTATTGTGGACCTTATCAGAAATCTTTCAAACCTTGCTAACGTTTACTTGTGCTAACTCTTTGCATTTGCATTTTGTATCCCCCTCATTGTCATCTTCCGCTTTATGTAGCTTGGTCTTTTTGTAAAACTTTATGATGAATGCTTTCATATTTATGTTAAATGCTTCGTACAACATTTTACCATTGCAATCTTGTGTGAACATGGTGTTTAGACATGATTGAAGACCACCATCATTTAGTTTTATATACCTTGCTATCATATTGCATTGGTTGGTTTGAAAACTTTGCAATGCGCCCTACTTTTCTTACACTATAAGGAATTACTAATCTTGGGATAAGCATGGTGTTTTGACCTTGGTTTATAAATCTTTATGGCAAGGGAGAAGTTTGGTAACCACTTTGTAAGCATGGAGATTAGAATTTGGTGTAAACATTGTCTTTGTTTTTATACCACCCTTTCATTTGCATACACACTTGCACACACGTACACCCATTAGGTTTTAATTTTTCTTTCACTAGATTAATTATGCCACAAGTTAAGATCTTAGGGGATGTCTTTGGTTTGTCGGCATAGAGTGAGTATTCCCGACCGTCACCTCAGGGGTACTTTGTGCTTTAGAGTTGTTTTGCAGGAATTGTGAATCACTCCCATGAGTTCGTGATAAAAGTTGAAATCAAGATCATCAACACCTCCAAAATCTCGAAAGAAACACCGTTGTCTTCATCAAGATTAGGCACATGTTCAGAGATGTAAAAAAGACAAAATTAGATATTCAGGAGCTCCACTAAGTTTTCTTTCCAATGCATCGAGATTCAACATTTTAGGAGACCCGTGTAAGGAGTTACAACCAAATCATTGGGCGTCACACGTTCTGAAATTAGCCCGGGACAGTTTGCATTGATGGAGTAAAAAGGGTGTAACTCTCTTGTTCGGAGTCCGATTAGGGTGAATGACCACTCGTTGGAAAGATAATTTCAATGACTTAGCAATGGAGCAATGGTTCAGTACATGTTCTATTCTGGAAGTTGAAGAAAAAATCGTGGAAGTTGAAGCAGCGATAAAGAACAACATGGAAGGAGGTGAAGACGAGTTGAGAAAAGATTGGGATTAAGGCTTGTGACAAAGGGTGGACGTTGAAGGACAATCAAGGTAACAAAAGTGAAGAGTACAATGATGATCTCCACACATGGCGGTAGGACTTCAAGAATTACAAGATGGTTCATCATCTTCCATGCCTAGCAACATGCTAAGCATGGGGGAGGACTTGGTGGACATGAGAAGACCGCATGGAGTACAAGGATCACGGTTGCCACGAGATGTCAATTTTCTTCTTCCATGTTAAGCACAATGCTTGAGCTTGGGGGAGGCCGCACTACACTTCAAGCATCAAAGGATGGTAACAAATCCTCAACCCTCTTTTTGTCCTTGTCTTTCTATATGTCTGTTCATGTATATGCTTCCCACAACCTTAGATGCAACCTTTGTATATCTCTCTATAGAATAACATGGCTACTAGGAGTACAACCTAAATTCGTTTTTGTTTTCAATAATAATCACTGTTATCTTGTGCTCACTATGATGATATCTTGTATGCTCTTACTTATGGATATATGATGATCGTTGCCACCTTGCTCATTCTTGTGCTTGGTTTGTATATGATTAAGCTAGTGCTCTCTTTAAACATGATCTGATAATTTAATAAATGCTAGCCTAATATTTTGTAGATGTTATGATAACTTGAGACCCATAGTATTTTTTGTTGCTCTCATTTTTGAATGATTCAAAGATCATTTATTTTTGTTCTTAAAAGATATGGTAACCTTGTCTTAAATACCACTTGCATTTTGCTCTACCTATCCAAAGCCTTATATATGAGTGCAAAAACCTTAGTTTACAAGATTTATTTTTGGGTGCATTGATTCAAGGCTTGATTTCTCTAGCTCAAGACTAAGAAGCTGGTCATTCTGTTCTTGCGAATCTATCTTTTTGCTAGCCTTTTCTATCTGTGCATTGTGAGTTTCCACATCAGGAATTTTGCAAATCTCACCGTATATCCACCCACAAACCCAAAATATCTTTTTGTGTATACCTCCTTGACCAGAACCCAATATATGAGTATGGATGAATATTTCGAGGAAGATTACAAGGAAGGTGCCGTCAAGTGAGCAAGACTTTAGGAGACTTCCAAAAGGATCCCTAGAAGATTTTTGAGTATCTCTCCAAGAAAATATGAGAACTTCAATTTCTACCTTGGCATATTTATCACCTCTTTTGCCCGAGGACGAGCAAACGTCCAAGCATGGGGGGTTGCCAAGGAAGTGATAGTATAGTCTAGAGTTCAAGGGGAGTAATAAAAAAAGTATGATGAGAAAAAGAAAGAAAGAAAAAATATATATAAATAAAATAAATATCCCCGGTTCTCTAGGTATGTTTAGTGCTTTTCGAGTTTTCAAGAGGATTCAAGATCAAGACCCATACTCATCTTTCCAATCATGTGCAATCTGATAATGAGGACTTCGTTTGTGCCTCGGGATCACTCTTTCCTATTTGCACATGTCCACCTATCTCAAAGTGTGTGTATTTTTCTCTCCCCCCTCCTTGGAACATTATTTTTCCAATGACCTTTTTGACGAGTCTCGGTAAGTTCATGAGAAGCTTGTCTTGTTTTGATAATATCTCGACTATAATATCTTGGTAGGACTAAACTTTCCCATAGCTCCATATAAAGCCTTCCACCAAATATTTGAGAGAGGAAAGGAGTAGAACAAGTAGGCTTGAGAGACAAGATGAGATGAGAGTTCATGAGCAAGATGCAAGGAGGTTTATCATTGATCTTGGTAAAGCAATTTTTCTTCATCCCGCTCTTTATTTTCAAAATTTCTGAGATTTGTTTAAAATTTGAGGGCATGATTAATTACTTGTGGAAAGAGCTTAAATGATATATCTACCTTCCATAGAGATGAAAGCTAGCTACATTATGGAACTTTAACAATGTAAACTTGGAGAGCATTATGTTTTCTCATGTATAATCAAGTGCAGGGTATGGACATTGAAAGGCAATACTGATATCCATTAAAGGCTTACTCGAGAACGAGCAAGGTTTAAGCATGGGGGAATGTTGACGGTCGATTTCCATCAACCAAGAGCACTTGTTACACTTTAGTTTGATCTTTGAATTATAACTAACCCGCCTTGCATGTGGTTTTTGGAGTATGTTGTTTACACAGGATTTAAGCGCCTAAATGAAGACTTCCGGGTAGAGTTCATCGAGCACTTTATGATAAGATCACGAAGCCCCGCACGAGTCAAGACACGAAGTGAACATGACTCCAAATGACCCAAGGACTGAAGCATGAAGCTGTGAAACTCCGAGGACCTGAACAGAAGATGCGGGAGTTTGCGCGCCAAGCACTCTTATCTAAACCGCGGGGAAAACGACGTCAAGGACCCACATGGGCTTCGACAAATATTCAAGAAAGCACGAGAAGCTTCGGGAAGAAAACGGGGGTCGAACCGAGCCAGAAAGGGCCTGGGTCGGTCGGCCCATGCCGACCGGCCCACCCCCTTCCAGCGCCGGTTCGGCCTCCCCTTTGACCTAGAGCCTCGGCTTATTTATAGCACATGCCTCCGACGGCTGCCACATCCATCCACGAGAACTCGGCAAAACCTAGAAGTGACCACCGGAGGGATATGACGGCAGCGGAGTCCTCGAAGTTGTCTAGGGGATGGCCTAGGCCAACCCTAGCCACCATGGCCGCCCTGTGTGGTTGTGCCATGGTGGAGTTCTGGAGCTAGTTGAGGTCATCAATGGTATGTACTCGGTGGTGATGATCCAATCGCACCTATTATTATGTGAGCAATGTTCATCATGTTTTCCGATCTATTAGCGATTCCATATCTCCGTTTATGCTTTTTACTTATTGTGAATGTGATTCGATCCCTAGCCTAATGCATTGGTTAGGCTATATAGCATGCTCTATGTAATCGTGGCGATTAGGTTTAGCATGTCGACCCTTCATGATTCGTATACATGTTCATGTTTGAGCATACCCTTAGATTCCCCACTTCATTAAGGGTGCATCGTAGACACGTTCATGTTTGAGCGTGCCCTTAGATTCCCCGCTTCATTAAGGGTGCATCGTGAGAGGATGATTACCCCCGAAAGAGCGGATGTCTTCGGGAGGTAGGCCGAAGGTAGGAGTTTAAGGATGCTAGTAGATGAGATGTTCGATTCGTTGCTCATTTGTCAGAGCTTCAACTAGAAGGCGCTGGGCCTAGTTACCCCTTTAGAGGAGCTTTATCTAAGCCGATGTTCTTGGGTGTGATCAACCTATACACTTCATGAATATCTCTTTAGGTTTACCTCTTTTGTGCAATCAATATTGCATGTTAGGTTAGATTGACTAGACAAGGTAGAGAACCTTAGCGGTTTGCTTCCGATCCTTGGATTGACAAACCTTGGGGACCCTACTTGGTGAAAAAGGCACCAAGTCACCCGTACATTTGCGGTGAACTTCAACCCGGTTTTGAACCGTCAACAGATGAGCATAGGACTCCAAGGAGGTTTTGGGCTGAGGTAGTCAGTATCGCGTGTCATGTTTCCAACCGGATCTTCCTTCGAGCGTTCAGGAAGAAAACAAGCTACGAGATCATGCATGGCCGAGCTCCTAAGGTGAGTCATTTCTGAGTTTTTGGTTGGATGTGTTTTATTCTCAAGAAGGGTAAGTTGGATAAGTTTGAGGCTAGATCTAGTGATGGTATCTTCTTTGGGTATGCTAACCATTCTAGATCTTATAGGGTGCTTAATCTTGAGACTAATAAAATCATGGAGACTTGCGAGGTAACCTTCAACGAGACAATGCCATGTACCTCTGTTGGCTTTGAGTGTGCAGTGATGAGGAGATGGCTGAGACGCTTTTTGAGGAGGAAGAAGCTGGTGATGATGACAGTGAGGATCGTCTACCTACTATAGATCGTGTATCCTCTACTTCCACAATGACTATAGTTGATGACGGGACTTCTACTTCTACGACTATGCATCAACATGTACCGCAAGCAAGGGTGGAAGCTATTGTTGAGGGGGATGTAGTCTCCAGGCGAGAGGCTCCTCGGCGTGTGCAAGTTGATCATCCCCCCTTCAAGAATCATTAGTGACATCAACGAGCGAACCACACGGTCAAGGTCACGAAATACTTCTCACTTCGCTCACTCTGCATTTGTTGCGTCTTTTGAGCTCAAAGATATTAGACACTCATATTCTGATGCAAACTGGGTGAATTCCATGCACGAGGAGCTTGAAATCTTTGAGAGGAAGCAAGTCTGGATGTTAGTAGATCCACCTCCAAATTGCCATCCTATAGGTACCAAATGGGTGTGGAAGAACAAGGAAGGTGAGAATGGGATGGTTGTGAGAAACAAGTCTAGGTTGGTGGCTCAGGGGTTCAATCAGAAGGATGGGATAGATTATGAGGAGACATTTGCTCCTGTGGCCAGACTGGAGGCAATTCGGATCCTTCTAGCCTTTGCTGTGGATAAAGGGTTCAAATTATTCCAAATGGATGTGAAGAGTGCTTTCTTGAATGAGGTGATTGAGGAAGAAGTGTATGTAAAGCAACCACCGGGGTTTGAGAGTGAGAGATACCCACACCGTATGTACAAACTTCAGAGAGCATTTTATGGGTTGAAACAGGCACTGAGGGCTTTGTATGGAAGGTTGAGAGGCTTTTTGCTTAGCAGGAGGTTTGTGATGGGTACAATAGATAAAACCTTGTTTCTTCTTAATCATGGAATGACCTATTGATTGCTCAGATTTATGCGGATGACATAATCTTTGGTGGCTCCTTTCATAACCTTGTTTCCAAGTTTGCAGAAGACATGAGCAGAGAATTTGAGATGTCGATGATGGGTGAGCTACAGTTTTTCCTTGGGCTTCAAGCAAGTCAAGGACGGGACCTTCGTACACCAGATCAAGTACACCAAGGACATGCTAAGGAAGTTCAACATAAATGAAGCTAAGCCGATGTCAACACCTACGAGTTTGACTACACCACTGGTTGTGAACGAGGATGGTGAACCAGTGGACCAGAAGGAGTACCGGAGCATGATCGGCCCCCTCCTCTACTTGACAGTGACAAGGCCAGACATACAGTTCAGTGTGTGTCTGTGCGCTCGTTTTTAGGCTTCACTGAGGACTTCACATCGACAAGCCGTCAAGAGGATTTTCAAGTATTTGCAGTACGCTCCTAAGTTTGGTCTTTGGTAATCTGCCTCCTCGACACTCACACTTCACGGATTTTCCGTTACTGACATTGCTAGGTGTCGTGTGGAGCGCAAGTCTACCTCTGGTACTTGCCAGTTTCTCGGTTCCTCTTTGGTCTCTTAGTCTTCCCATAAGCAGTCGAGTGTAGCCCAATCCACCACAGAAGCTAAGTATGTTTTTTTGACGAAAAGACTGTGGGGGAGATCCCCACAGTGTTGAATTTAAAATTTTAAAAAATGTATAGAGTTCAGGAATACAACCTAAGAGACTGTCTCCAAGAAATTATTGAAAGCTACACGTTGATCCTCCCTAACTCTCACGAGTTGGAGGAAGCCCTGATCCCTAAACTTGCGAGCCCAAAGCCTAAGCGTAGGTACACCCCTATCAAAGATTTTTGAGTTCCGAAGGTTACATATCTCCCAAAGGGCGATCATGACAATCTCCATGAAGAAAGCTTGAGACGACTGCCGATTAGCTTCAAGAATTTTGTCACAAACGTTGAGCCGGCCATTCCATTGAATACCTAACTTCTGCCAGCAAGATAAAGCAAAAGGACAGCCAAAGAAGAGATGGTCAATGTCTTCCTCTGTCACAACTGAGCACATCACACAGTTGGCATTTGGTTGGACATTGTAATTCCTACGCAAGAGCATGCTTTTAGTATTTAGCCGATCAACTACAATTAGCCACATGAAGAACTTGATGCGCGGCATGCACTTGGCATGCCACATCTTCTTGAAAATTGGAGAAGCCAGGAAATTATTGAATACTGACTTGTAATATTTCCTGGAAGAGTAAGTTGATGAACCCCACGGAAAGCTCCAAGAATCTGACATTGCAGGATCGTAGGGTATAGTACTCACGATATCTTGAAGGGCCAAGAGTTCATCCAAAGCCTCGGGCAAGAAAGGTAAACAGAACAGGGAATACAAATCCTCGGCAAGCATTACCCCTTGGACAGAGATGTTTTCATTGGCTGTGAAAGAGAACAATCTTGGAAAGGCTTGTGATAAAACTTCTCCCGTCCAAAGATCTTCCCAAAAGGACACTGAAGCACCATTGCCAATGGTGCACTTAGCAATTCCCCTAAATAAGATATGAAGCCTAAGCAAATCCTTCCACCAAAAGGACCCAGTTTCAGGGGATAGATGAGGAACCTTAGTAACATAGTATCTGTCCCAAATAAGATTGACCCAAGGAATATTATTGTGGTTGTAAAACTTGTGCAACTGCTTTAGAAGCAAAGCATCATTCTGGAGCCTTAGGTTCAGCACTCTAAGGCCACCCTTGTGCTTTGGTTTCTACAGCATAGACCAAGCTGCTAAGTTTCCACCTTTTTTTGTTTCTACATTCCCTCGCCATAGACACTGCTTCCTGATCCTGTCAATGTTTTCTATGACTCTATGGGGAGCTTAAAGGAGCACATGGCATATGTGGTAGTTGGAGTGATGACAGAATTGATCATCTCTAGTCGACCTGAGTAAGAGAGAAAGTTGGAGCAGGCATTGAGACGCCTTTCAACTCTATCCATCAAAGGGGTGAGATCTTCCATCCTTGGCTTGGTTGTTCCCATGGGTAAACCAAGATAAGAGCATACTGTACTATTGGAAAATCCCTGGAACCATGAGGGATGGGCAAGGAAAGAAATCCATTCTCTTTGGAGTCATTAACCAAGTATTGGAGGAGCCCTGTAGCAAGGACAAACAAAAGAGGTGAGAGAGGGTCTCCTTGCCTAACCCCCTCTTGCATTTGAATTGTCCCATTCAGCAGTATAGAAGAGAAATCAGATGAAAGGATGAGGTTGATCCATTAAAGCCATTTTTAAGGAAAATTTGAAGCTCTCAGCATTTCAAGAATTGCACCATGCTCAATTGTGTCAAAAGCTTTTGCAAAATCAAGTTTTAGAATGATGATTTCCTTCCTGCTCTACTGACATTAATGAATATACTCGAAACACCGAGCAGTACAATCTTGGATACTTCTGGACTTGATGAAGCCATATTGATTGGCATGCAGGAGTTGCAAAATTACTGATTGCAATCTCCCGGCCAGTATCTTGGTGAGAAGCTTAATACTGCTGTTGAGCAGGGAGATGGGCCTAAAATCATTCACAGTCTCTGGATTGTTGATCTTTGGCACAAGGGTAATGAAACAGCCGTTTATACTTTCAAGGTCCACACTGCCATCAAAGAAGTCCTGACACAATTTATAGTAATCAGCCTTGATAATATTCCAACATTTCTTTATGAATAAACCATTAGAACCATCAGGGCCAGGAGCCTTATCCACAGGGATTAGTTTGATTATCCTGTCAATTTCCTCTTTTAGGATTGGAGCAACCAAACTGTCAAGATCCACTGTAACTGTGATCAGCCTCGAAAGGTCAAAAACCATTTGAGGTTGAGCTGAGACACCCATTCTATTCTTAAAAGCATGATATAAGAGAGCAGCCTTGCCACCATGATCTTGAATCATATTACCATTGTCATCTTTTATCTGGGTTATAGTATTCCTTCTAAAATTGACTATTGCCATAGCATGGAAAAACTTTGTACATTCATCCCCATATTTGATTCTATTTATAGTGAACCTTTTCTTCCAATAAATACTCTTGTATTGCAGCAGGGTTTGTAGATGCCTTTTAACAATGTCTCTCAACTTCCATTCTGGGTTGAACAAAACTCTGCATTCCTCTAAGGAATCAAGAAGAAGTTGACCTTATTGCAAAGCTTAATGAAAAGAGATAGCTGTGAGAGTCCTTTGCTCCAACTCTTCAAAATGTACCTGACATTTTTAAGTTTTCTAGCTAACACTGCAGCTAAATTTTGAACACCTTTGATGGGTCTTTCCCAACCTTGCTCAACAACCTCAAAAAAGCCAGGATGCTATGGCCAAAAATTTTCAAATCTGAAAATGCTGGCCTTGGGGATGGAAGTGCCAATAAAAATTCTACAAGGGATATGATCCGAGGTTATTTTGGCCATGGGTAAACCAGAGTATTTGGGTAATCTTAAGTCCGGTTGACTGATGTGAAAAACCAATCATGTTGCTCAAGAAGTGGGTCTTGCTGCATATTAGACCAGGTAAAGGACTGACCTTTCAAAGGCAACTCTACGAGACCAAGATGGCCAATAAGATCATTGAAAAAACCAAAGTATCACTGAGGTTACCTCCCGCTTGTTTCTGTCTTGCAAGGACCAATAAAAATTGAAGTCACCTAAGAAGAGCCAGTTCTCCTCATCAGAGATATCATAGGAGCGTAGCCACTGAACAAACTCAGTTCTCTGTGGTTCTCGACAAAGACCATAAACAGTAGTTAATCTCCAAGAACTACCATTAAGTTGAGAGGTGAACTCAGTGGTTAAGCCAAAGCTCAGATTGTCAACAGTCATTCCAACAAATTGTGCACTATTCCATAAGACAAGAATACCCCCAGAAGCACCACATGAGGGAACAAAATCAAATTTATCAAAATGACAAGGAGAAAATTTGCGCACAAGCGCCATATCCACGAGGCCAACTTTTGTTTCTTGTAAACAAACTATGGAGCATCCACTTTCCTCAATTTTATTACGAACAGCGTCCTGCTTTCTCACATCATTCAAACCTCTAATATTCCAACATAAAATGTTCCAATCTCTATTCATCATAACCAAGTCCAGTTAAGTGAGGTGCTTAGGACTGCAATCAATATAGCCCTGTTGAAGGACCAGATTGGCGACCAGAGAGGGGAGAGTGAATGGGAGCTGATAAAAAATTCTCTTCTCTAAGAGAACTCGGCTTATATCCCGAATACCACTCCAAAACGTGTCTCGCGTCTAATTGCCAAGATGACATAAGTCAACTAGTGACACACTCACCCTAGGAACAATTCGACACGCTCAAAGCATAGAGGAAGGAAATTAACTCGAGACACCAAAAAACTTGCACAAGAGAGGAGCCAAACAACAATTAAAACAACACTCACTGGACATGTATAAGGATAAGTAAATGATTCCCAATTAAGCATGTAACCATTAGCAAGAAATAACTAATGAAACTGTCGCTAAGCAAATCACAGTGATCAATTAGGGCAGTTCCAATGGAAGAAACTGGCACGATTTCCATAGCATAAGAAATCATCTATAGAAATTATCTTCCACAATGGTAGTGTCTTCAAGTAATAATTGTTTTCTCTTTCTCTCTCTTAACTCTAACTTCTTCCTCCAATGAGAGAGTGACATGAGTCCCTTAGAAACTAGTAGTTTCTTCCCAATGGTAATTTCATGATTTCTTGGTGCATTGGTTCAAGAGAAGACTTGGTTTCATCATGAAGAAACCATTTCTATGATTCTCCATCTCTTTCCTCATTAACTAGGCTGCCACATCACCATTTTAATTAATTGACAAGTTATTTAAGAGAGATAGAAACTACCATTAATACACCATTAGAAGTGCCCTTAAAAGCTGAGACAATCAGCAAGGCATCTCATGATAAAAAGCTAGCAATTACTGATAGTTATTAATTCAATCATGACAAGCAACACTAGCAGGAAAGAGACGCTTCGTGAAAGTAAATTGGAGCTCACGGAAAAAACTAGATAAGCTACTGCCTACCAATACACATGCATCCAGGAACTAAAGCATCCAAAAACTGCTGATTATTCAAATCATTAATCAATATTGCTAGAAAGCGACATGACAACTCAAATGTGAAATTCCAAGCTGCAGTTGTCTCCTTGCTCGCCTGCGTGCTGATACCTGGGCTGCTGCGTGCAGGCCTGCTGTTGTGGGTTAGCGTCACAGACGGATCGGCCTGCAAGAGCGTGTGCTGGCGCCTTGCTTCACGGCCTGCTGCAATGCTTGCTGGAGGCACGGTCGGAGGAGACAGGTTGCTGCACGCCTAGCTCGATCGATGGCCTGGGACGACCTGCTGAATTCGCCTGCTGCTGGCGAGCTATGCCGCCGCTTCGCCGCCGAGCTGGATGCTTGCTCGGCCTCCTACTGCGCGTGGGCTGGAAACCACGCCGGGCTAGAGTGCAGGCCCTCTCGAAGAACCTGAACGCCGGCCTGCCTTGCGCACGTGAGCGAGCACCTCGCTGCACCGTGCCGCGTGACGCGCGCGTGACCGCGTGTCGCCTCTGAACTCCTGCGCGCACGAACAGAAACGGACACCGAAGAACAACAGAAGGAACCACGCAAAAGCTCTCAACTTCGATTTGAAATTCCGCCCAAAATACTCCACGAATCCAGATGAAATTTGAGCAGTTGATGCACAACCTCAAGGGCTAATAGATCTGAGAAAATTTCTACTAAAGCTCAAGTATTCATCACGAAAATCGAAGTCAACCGAAACCTTACAAAAAATTCGGTTTTGAGGAAATCTAGAAATTCAAACCGAATCCTTGCAGGATTTGAAGAGGGATTACAAGATATGCTCACAAAGATCCTAATAATAATTCCCTCAAAGAAATCTCACTCGAAACAGCCTCAAATCTGACGAATAAAAAATCCTTTGAACATACCTCTGAAAAAGCAGAAAAAAACGCATGGGATTAAAGGATTTGGCACAAGATTAAGAGAAAGTAATCACTATGATTCACTTAGTCATATTCGGTTACAAGTCACTCACAAGAATCACAAATCTTGGATGGCAAAAAGCTCAAACAAAGAGTCAATTCTCTTCTCTCTCTTTCTCGCCCAAAAGCACCCCAAAATGAAAGAGTATTCCCACCACTAACCAAAGAGTTGACTGAAAATTCAGCCCCCTCCTCCTATATATAGGCTCTCCGGAAAAGACCGAAGTGCCCCTACACTAGGAGATACAATACAAGCCCTCACAGGGGCATTTTGGTCAACACATGAAGTTCAACATCGGACGGCCGCGCATCCATCGGGCCTTCACGTTCTCCCGACGCAAGCACCTCGATTATGCCGCGTGTCGCCCGCCTCGAAGCTTCCCGACGCTCCCGGATCCCCGTCTCCGTTGCGTTGGGCCTTCGGACTTGGTTTTGAGGCCCAAACTAAGAAACCGTCATCTTATGGTTTTGTGGTCAAACCATCAAACTCCGCGTACACGGCCCGGCCTCACCACGCCAAGCGTCGAGCTCGTCAAGCCTTTCACCTCCGGCGCCCGGACGGTCTACTCGGTCTTGCCTCGTTCATTAACTTGGCCGCCACCGATGCACCGGCTCCATGTCCACGACTTTGTCTTGCTCTTCTTGCAGTATGTGGCCCGCACTTGATCTCGTCGGCCACCGGGTCCCTCAAACCAAGCCTACTTGTCTCTTCACTCTTCGGAGGCCACACAGGCATAAACCTTTCGCACTTGTTCTTCACCTGCACCAACGCAAACCAAGCCGCAACCAACACCTGTAATACTAGGCCAAGAGTCCGTCCACACAACGTTGTCAACCACTCCTCACGAGTGCATTGACAACACACCACATAAACATATGAAGTTACACGACCGACAACACAACCCGACGAAGCACACTCAATACAAAGCCTCAAAACATCCGGTCAATCGCTCATCATATACAAACCAAGACACATATCAACTTGGTTTCTCAATCTCCCCCTTCATGAGTACATTGACAAAAGGTGGTTTGAAAGCAAAAGGAAAACTCATTCAAGTGTCCAAAAGCCAACAAAAAGCAAACACAAGGCAACTTAAAATGAGAAGAGCTCCAACTAAAGACTCTCGGAACCAAAGGAAGCACAAAGGCTAAACACCGCTGAAGAGTCAAGCAATCCACAAGAGCTACAAGCAATCCCGAAAGCCATCAAACCAATTCCAGCTCTTAACAAAGCACTTGTCAACCACTCATCACCATCAAATTAAGGTTCATATCAACTTGATTTTCCAAATTTTCTCCCCCTTGATGAGTGTGTTGACAACATATGAGCACAAAAAAAATGATTTGAGAGGGCAAACGCCGAAAATCTCATCCAAGTGAATGAAAACCACACAAGGGCAAAGAGCAAAGTCACTTGGCATGAGACAAACCACAAAGGCCATAACAATATCTCGGTCCCCAAAGACATGGGCAACGGTTAGACACAACCGAGACAAGAACACATGATCCCTCAAGAAGAGGCACAAAGGGCTCAACACCGATCATGGACAAACAAAAACTCAAATCAACCGTCGGCTCCTCAAGAAGAGGCAAAGAGGCTCAACACCACCGACAAAAGAGCAAAAGAGCACAAAACTCACAAGTTCTCCCTAAACACATGCACTAGGGCCAAAGAGCATACAAAGCTCACCCTAAACACATGTGATAGAGCAAAGAGCAAATCACCAAAGCACAACTCAATCAAGCAAAAGAAGCTCCCCCTGCACACATGCAAACTCACCCTGAACATGTGCATGCAAACTCAAGTTCTCCCCCTAAACTGAGTATCCTCTGGATGCAACAAATGCATGAAAACTGAAACATTTTCTCCCCCAAATGCAACTTTTACTCCTTGTTGACAATGCATGAATCAATGCAATTTTGCAAAAGATTCAACTACTAGCTTCTCAAATATACAATGAGCACTACAAAATTCTACGAGAGAACAAATTAGCAAGCAAGACATTCCACAGTTCCGTATAAGCATTGCCATCATATAATAAAGTTATATAGGCACATGACAAAGGCATGATCAAATTAAGTATTTTTGCGAAAAATTTCCCTCTCATGAGCAAAGACCTAAACATGAGCAAAACATGCCAAAGTGAATCTAGATCACACAAACTTCATGTTAGGTCACATATCTTCATCACAAGATCATTACAAACACCCATAAACATCTCATGTCATGTTAAAGCCACCGAGCCATGTGTCTACTTCTTAAAATGAGACTTCTCATGGTAGACATCATGCAACGGTTTAGCACCCATATTAATTCAGATTTAAAGCAATTATGACATAGAATAGGTGAGAGCATAACTTCATGCAAAACATTTCATACCAGTTTCATTTTTCACATCTAAGCATAAAATGGTACATGAAGTGTCTTTGCGGCAAAAAGAAGCTTATGCTCCCCCACAAGGGGACACATGGGCTAAACACTCATAATGACAAATGGGTCTTTGACCCCAAGTAAAAAGCATATGCTATCCAAGCACAAACTAAGCATGATAAAGACCACCAAAGCACACTAAGATCATGAAAGGCTTAAACTCGTAAGAGAGAGCCTATCCTAGCATTTTCCAGAAATAGTCATCTCAACATGCATATATAGGAAAACTATCAAGAGCATAGCTATCCATCACCAAATCATATCAAACATGCTCAAAAGCTCACAAATAGCATATCACAGTATTCATGGCATATAGGAGAAGCTCAACCTACCATGCATATGATACAAATGCAACAAAGGTAGATATGTACATCAAATGCAACATGATATATGACATAATGCAAGATATGAATGTCAAACCTACCAAAGTCTATACATCATGATACATATGCAATGCAAAATGCATGGGAAGACATGGAACTTGACTTAACACCAAGAAGGCTCAGAAGGGGACACACCAACTAAGAACCGCTACAAGCGAGAGAAGAATCACCAAAGATTCCAATTGAGTACCATAGAAAAGAAACCAATTGCAAGACCGCCGAAGATCCCAATTGAGTACCATAGAAAGGATACCAATTGAAGGATCACAAATGACTACCAAAAGCCAAAACACGCCTTGAAACCAAATTCCCCATCGAAAGAAGCCAAGCTCCCCCTCAACCAAAGATACCTAGCAAAGCAGAAGTTAGGAAAAGAAATAGCAAAAGAGAAACTCTAACACCAACCGAAAAAGAGAGAAAACCAAAGGAGGAACAAAAACACAACCCGAAGATAAGGCAAGCTCAAAACCCAAAAAAACGCTCAAAACATGCTACACAATGCATTGACAATACCAATCAAGATAAATAAGGCATTGTAATATGATTCCACATATATGAATAAGTATGGGCTAGCAAGCATGTCAACAAGATACAACCCTATACAAGGATACTAAACCAAAATGATACCAAAGAACAACATGCCAAACATGATACAAGAACTAAACAAAGGCATGATATAAGTTCATATTGATCATCCACCAACATATATTACAAAGCGCATGACAAGATATACATTAGAGACAAATATGCTAACAAGAAAGGTACCATAGAGCTAGCCAAACATGATATAGATGAACAACATAACATAACCATAAAGAGCAACAATAAAGCATGATGTTCATAAATATCATCTACCACAATATCATACAAAAATAGCAAGATAGATATAGAAGATCACAAAGTTATCATGAACAAGGTGGCTAGCCTACCATGGTTTACACACAAGCAACACACAAGTATATACAAGTGAGGACAAGGGGAAAGGAAAACTCACTATACATATGTACAAAGGTTTTCAAGAGCCATCAAAGCGGTGTGGAGAACCATCTTGTCTTGATCACCTCACGGGCAAAGATCAAGCACCATCCAATCGATATTCTCCAATCACGTCTCCATACCTACACACAAGGAGACGAAAAAGACCGAGTCTTAGATCCCAAAGGGTTAGCTAGCACATACTTGGGAATCCAATACTTAGTCACACGGGTAAACGATGCACTCAACTTATCATGTGGGTTAGCATGATGCAAATGCCGGTTCGAATGAAAAGGTTTTCGAACACTCTTAGAACCATGCCTCAAAGAAGCAACTCGCGAAGAAAGCCGAGTGCTACCACCAGCAAAAAGGCAAAGATCCTTCGAGGTCATAGGAGAAGAACCAACACAAGCACCAAGGGAAGCATGTCGCGGACCAACACAAGAAACACTAGAAGCATGTCCACGAGCATGGCCTAACTCACTAGAAAGACTGTCATAAAACCCGTCCACAAATCGTGCCTTCTTAGGCTCACAAGTGTTCATGCCATGAGAAGGGCTATGAACAACCAAAGGCCTAGAAGCACGAGCTCGCCGCATTCTGCTTGCCCGGCGGTAGCAAAAGCTCTCTTGATGACCATCCTTCCCACAATGAGAGTAATGGTACAAAGGCCTATTGGGAGGCACAGTCCGAGTGGACAAATCACCATTCTCTTGTAAGTGAGAAGTCCCTTGGGACTTAGAGAAAGAAGCATCAACCTCAACATCCGACTTGGTGCCCACATTAGAATCACACGTGCCGTGAGAAAGGCTACGTGGCTTCTTAAAAGCTTTGGCATGCACACGTCGCTCGTGCTTGACACGGCGAAAGCAAAACTCAAAAGTATGCCCATCCTTCTTGCAAAAAGTACATTTGAACTTCGGTTTAGGAACATGAGTTCCAAATATGTGAGAAGCACCTTTGCCATCCGACATCTCTTGGGCAACACCGGAAGAAGCAACAAGCTTAGGAGTAGCTATGAAAGAGCTATCCAAAGCACCACCATACGTGCCACCAACCACCAACCAAAGACTCACGCTCAAGAGAAGAAGTCAACTCCGGTTGAGAAGAAGCAATTTTAAAAGCATCAACATCGGAGTGACAAAAAATGCGAGAATCCAAACCCTTGGCACAAAGACTCTTGCACCTTGTGCGCAAAACCTCATTTTCAAACTTGAGGCACTCACAAGTACCACATGTCATATTTTTCAAATTATCAATTTCCTTTTCAATGCACTTAGCATATGTGGTACGCAAGAGTTCATTTTCTTTCTCAAGGTTGGCACTCATCTCATCATGCACAACCAACTTGGCGCTCATATCATCGCGCAATTTTTTCAAAGCCAACACTTCACTTTCCAAATCAATGCATGAAGTGCAAATGAGACCACATGAGTAAGTATCATCATTCACATCAACTAATGCATCACCACCATCACAAGAAGTATGGCAAGAATCATCTACATGCAACAAAGAGCACTTGCTACAAGGCATGGACATCATATCACAAATTTCAGCCCTAGCATGCTCAAGTTCATCTGTGGTGTGAGTCAATTTTAGCTCATTAATTTCAATATGCAAAGACTCACAAGAAACACATGGTACGGAAGCACTTATCTCCAACAAAGCAATCTTACTTCTAGCCACATCAAGAACAATATTCAAAGCAACACAAGAATTGCAAGACATAGAAGCATTGGATTTCAACAAGTCCAATTCAGATTTCATGCAAGCAAGAGAAGAGTTCAATTCATCATTCTCAAATTCAAGATTATTACATGCTCTTCTAATGACTTCAACATGCTCTCTACGACAATTAGCCTCATTTTTCGGTTTCTCATTTTCAACACACAAGGCATCACAAGATTTGCATGGCAAAGAAGCATTGAATTTCAACAATTTAATTTCTGGTTTCAAGCTAGCAAGAGAAGAGTTCAATTCATCATTCTTAGCATGCATTGTATTACAACAAGTGCATGAATTCAAAGTACAAGACTTCTAATGAGCCATACCACATTTCAACCTAGAAAGGGAGCATTTCATCTTCTCATTCTTCCTACGCAAGGTATCACACAAATCTATGTTTCTCCTATGCAAATCTCCACAATCACATTCACAATCATTCAACCTATTGTATAGGATTAAGATGTCTTTAGCAAGCGTACCTTGGTTCATGTCTCTTAGCTTGTGGTAGAGCTCTCCCTTCTTGAGGTCACCATTTTGATAGTCCTCGATGAGGGACATCATCATCTCCACTCCGGCTTCCGCCTCAACCTCCATACTCCTGCTCAAAGAACCACAAAGAGAACAGCTCAGTGCCATACTCAAAGCACCAGTTAGGATTAGCCGAAAACACACTCAAACCGCGCAAACCAAAGCCGCGAGCAAAGCACCCCTTCTCTTTTGTCACCCTATGGATCTTAGACTGGTTAGAGTCGCAAAGACCTGTAACCGGCTTTGATACCAATTGAAGGACCGGATTGGCGACCAGAGAGGGGGGGAGTGAATGTGAGCCGATAAAAATTCTCTTCTCTAAGAGAACTTGGTCTATATCCCGAATGCCACTCCAAAACGTGCCTCGCGTCTAATTGCCAAGATGACATGAGTCAACTAGTGACACGCTCACCCTAGTAACAATTCGACACGCTCAAAGCATAGAGGAAGGTAATTAACTCGAGACACCAAAAAGCTTGCACAAGAGAGGAGCCAAACCACAATTAAAACAAGACTCACTGGACATGTGTAAGGATAAGTAAATGATTACCAATTAAGCATGTAACCATTAGCAAGAGATAACTGATGAAACTGTCACTAAGCAAATCACAGTGATCAGTTAAAAGCTGAGACCATCAGAAAGGCATCTCATGATAAAAAGCTATCAATTACTGATAGTTATTAATTCAATCATGACAAACAACACTAGCAGGAAAGAGACGCTTCGTGAAAGTAAACTGGAGCTCACGGAAAAAAACTAGATAAGCTACTACCTACCAATACACATGCATCCAGGAACTAAAGCATCCAAAAACTGGTGATTATTCAAATCATTAATCACTATTGCTAGAAGGCGACTTGACAACTCAAACGTGAAATTCCAAGCTGCAGCTGTCTCCTTGCTCGCCTGCGTGCTGATACCTGGGCTGCTGCGTGTAGGCCTGCTGCTGTGGGCTAGCGTCGCTGACGGATCGGCCTGTAGGAGCGTGTGTTGGTGCCTTGCTGCACGGCCTTTTGCACTGCTCGCCGCCGAGCTGGATGCTTGCTCGGCCTGCTACTGCGCGTGGGCTGGAAACCACGCCGGGCTGGTGTGCAGGCCCTCTCGAAGAACCTGAACGCTGGACTGCCATGCGCGCGTGAGCGAGCACCTCACTGCACCGTGCCGCGTGATGCGCACGTGACCGTGCGTCGCCTCTGAACTCCTGCGCGCACGAACAGAAACGGACACCGAAGAACAACAGAAGGAACCACGCAAAAGCTCTCAACTGCGATTTGAAATTCCGCCCAAAATACTCCACGAATCCGCATGAAGTTTGAGCAGTTGATGCACAACCTCAAGGGCTAATAGATCTGAGAAAATCTCTACTAAAACTCAAGTATTCATCGCGAAAATCGAAATCAACCAAAACTCTACCAAAAATTCGGTTTTGAGGAAATCTTGAAATTCAAGCCGAATCCTTGCAAGATTTGAAGAGGGATTACAAGAGAGATGCTCATAAAGATCCTAGTAATAATTTCCTCAAAGAAATCTCACTCGAAACGGCCTCAAATCCGACGAATAAAAAATCCTCTGAAAATACCTCCGAAAAAGCAAAAAAAGAAAAACGCACAGGATTAAAGGATTTGGCACAAGATTAAGAGAAAGTAATCACTATGATTCACTTAGCCATATTCGGTTACAAGCCACTCACAAGAATCACAAATCTTAGATGGCAAAAAGCTCAAACAAACAGCCAATTCTCTTCTCTCTCCTTCTCTCCCAAGAGCACCCCAAAATGTAAGAGCACTCCCACCACCAGCCAAAGAGTTGGCTGAAAATTCAGCTCCCTCCTCCTATATATAGGCCCTCCAGAAAAGACCGAAGTGCCCCTACACTAGGAGATACAATACAAGTCCTCAAAAGGGCATTTTGGTCAACACATGAAGTTCACCATCGGACGGCCACGCATCCATCGGGCCTTCGCGTCGTCCCGACGCAAGCACCTCAATCATGCCGCGTGTCGCCCGCCTCGAAGCTTCCCGACACTTCCGGATCCCCGTCTCCATTGCGTTGGACCTTCAGACTTGGTTTTGAGGCCCAAACCAAGAAACCGTCCTCTGATGGTTTTGTGTCCAAACCACCAAACCCTGCGTACACGGCCCGGCCTCACCACGCCAAGCGTCAAGCCCGTCAAGCCGTTCACCTCCGGCGCCCGGACGGTCTACTCGGTCTTGCCTCGTTCCTTAACTTGGCCGCCACCAATGCACCAGCTCCATGTCCACGACTTCGTCTTGCTCTTCTTGCACCATGCGGCCCACACTTGATCCCATCGGCCACCGGGTCCCTCGAACCAAGCCTACTTGTCTCTCCACTCCTCGGAGACCACACAGGCATAGACCTTTCGCACTTGTTCTTCACCAAAACCAACACAAACCAAGCCGCAACCAACACAAACCAAGCCGCAACCAACACCTCCAATAGTAGGCCAAGAGTCAGTCCACACAACGTTGTCAACCACTCCTCACGAGTGCATTGACAACACACCACATAAACATATGAAGTTACACAACCGACAACACAACCCGACGAAACACACTCAACACAAAGCCTCAAAACATCCTGTCAATCGCTCATCATATACAAACCAAGGCACATATCAACTTGGTTTCTCACCTGTCTCAGGAAAAAACCTGGAGAAGACCAGGTTGAGCATCTTAGAGAGAATAAAATAACCAAGGCAAGAAATGAACCTAGAGAGGACCAGGTTGGGAAGCCTGAGGAATATAAGCAAGCCACAACAGAATAAAAGCCTTGAAGGCATAATAGTTTAGTAAATAGTAGTAGCCACAGAAAAAGAGAGCACACACAATGTCTTGACAGGCACAATGGCCAGAAGAAAAACAAGCAAAAAATAAAAGGCTAGCAGCAAACACTAGAACTAGAACTGGCACGAAACTAGGCCTGTGCATCATCATCATTGTTCCTTGTTGCCAGGAGAGCATCAAGTGTAACCTCCCCAGGAGGAACACTGCACTGGATTGCCCAGTCTTGCAGGACCTGCAGTGGAACAGGAGCAGGAACTTCACCTGAGGGCTTAGGAGGTGCATCAAGAGATGGAGCAGTAGGAGGTAATAGTTTTCTCTTCTTCCTTGGGGTCTTATCCAGCTGAACATGCTTGAACCCTTCTGTATTGTTTAGCCTGGGACGCCTACGACTTGCCACCAAAACCAGAGTTTTCCTAGAGTTCTTCTTAGAAATAATCTCAGGCGGCGAAAAAGTCTGGCTGGAGGCACTGTTGGAAACAACATCAAGAAGAGGCTCTAAGTGTTTCTTTGCAGGCACAGGGTCAACAATCAAAGTAGCTAAGGAAGCTTCAACTGAACCAGTTTGAGACATGAAACCATCAGAGTGTTGTGGCGAAGGTTGGGTGCCCAAGTGCTGAGAAGCTGAACTGTTGACAGAGATCCAATGAGCCCAGACTGTCAGAAGAATAGCATGATAACTAGGAGGCTGTGCTGGGACAATAGCAAGAGGGTTGTCATCAACAGGCATTTAGAAAAGATCCACTAACCTGCCCCTGAAGCAAACTGGCATCAACTCTCATTGGAAAAAACAGAGGCCTGGGAATCACAGTGGCAGGGTCAGTCATCAGAAGCCTGAAAGCATGCATCTCAGCCAACTAAAAGGACTAGGGTAGGAGCGAGCTCTGGACTTCATGATCAGCAGTTGAGGAGTGCTCTGTAGAGACGGAGGAAGAGCTGGAAGAGCCATACAGGCCAGCTCGAACATCATCTATGTTCAGCATAATATTTGGTCCAGTTGCTCGCAGGTATTCCGCTGTTGATCCAGATTGGTCAAAAGAAATTGATTCTTGTGGCTGAGCATCCTCTTGCAGATGTTGATCCAAAGCAGCCCATGGATCATCTTGTTGTTGATTCTGATCCTGAAGCTCCTCAGCTTGATTCACATCTGGCCAAACATCCCAACCAGCAAGACCATTCTCTGGGATGGGTTGGGCCTGAAGTTCCTCCTGCACATTGTTCATTTGTTGCTCATTCGGCCCAACATCCTGAAAAACATCCGGAGTAGCTCCATGTAGATCATGCTGCCAGCCTTGGACAATATTTGGATGTGCTTCATGAACATGCCCATGAGCTAGATGAGGGTTACCATCCACCGGTACAAGTTCCTCATCTTGTGGGAACCCATCAGGAAAATTGCCATTCAAAATGAACACGGGAACGGTCCAATATCGACCCGCACCCCCTAGCAAGGTACCTTGCGAAACAATGATACTTCTCGGCACACGATCAGGAGTGAGCAGCATACAATGAACAAGCACACGTGACTTATTAGGACCCTCAAACCATCTGAGCAATCTTCCAAAGGGAGCAACAGAAGCCTGGATGAACTCCTTAAGCTGATAATATAGGGGAAAACCAAGAAACATGATCCAAGACTCACGAATGTAGTTGCAGGTTCTAAAGTTCAGCGCTTCATCGTGCTTGTGGACTATCAGGACCCATTGCTCAGAATTAATAGGAGAAGCATCTAAAAAGTTCTTCACGCTGGATGGGGTTTTCAAACTGAAACAGACCTAACCCAAAAGGTGATGGAAAAGCAGACTGCACCTGCACATGAAACTGATGCTCAAGAAACTCACTGACATGCTGAAGGAGACCAGGAATCTGACCCTGCTATGGCTCCAGATTCAACAAGATGATGACATACTCCTTATGACGACGGAGCGGTTCCTCTCCAAGTGCCACCCGAGCTCGAGCAGGGTGGTGCCAGCCATGCTCCACATGAATTCCAACCGGGAGGAACAACATGGGATTGCATGGGAAGTTCGCCATGGGGTCAGGTGGCGGTGGCGTCGGGGGAGGCGGTGGTGGAGGTGGCTCCGATTGAGCAGTACTGTAGTTAGTTGGCGGAGAGCAATCTCTGGTGTCACTAATTTCTCAGGAGTCGTGGAAATCAAGGGGAGATGTTTCCAGGGGTCACTCTTAAGTTTCCTTAGCATTGGCCGGACTCGATGATGGGCCGGCTTTGAGAGCCCAAAATAATTTGGGCTGAGCTTTAGTTAAGCACCAGCGGGCCTTGTGCCCATAGTTATGACAAGCTAAACAGCACCAGGGTGATCATGGTACATATTTTATTAGTTTTCGTTATATCTAATACTGATCGAGCACCCTTTGTACACATGGTTTTATTAGGAGTTGTGAATCTTCTATAGTTGGTTCTTTTTCAAATTCATGGAACAAGCAAGGATGGTAGAGTTGTACCCTGGTTGCAAGGATTGTTCAAAGGTTTTTTTCATTGTCAGGCTATATCAGATCAAGTGCATGTGTGGTTTAAGCAACGCTGCACTGGAGGAAATACTGTTCTTATTCTCTCTTGTGCTGCCTAAAGGGCATTGTCTCCCAGATACCCTGGATAAAGTTCGAAAGGTGGTTCGAGACCTTAGCTTGGACAATGAATGACTTTGGACAATAAACGACTTTCCTACTTACGGGATGTCATCTGGCTGGAGCACCAAAGAGAGGTTTGCTTGTCCTTATTGTCACAATGACCAGTCTGAGAGGTACCTACGATCCCTCAAAGGATACATGATTAACAAGGCATGCCCAGAGGGTTCAATGGCAGAGGGATATATTTCAGAGGAGGACCACCATGACGATTTGACAACTTGAAGGAGCGAAGGTGTGGAAGGGACAAGTGTTGATGCTTTTGTTCTTGCTCGTGCTACGCCCATGCCTGAACCGGATCATGCAGACATACCTGAAGACGATGACGATGGTGATGATACCTAGTTACCTACATTGGTGACGGAGTAGTGGTTGCTCCAGCCGTTTGAGATGTACATGACGACGACAATTTTTCTCATAATTAGGGCTTCCATTGGTTACTTGTGTATTGAACTAGTACGTCCAAAATTTGTGTGCAATAAATAATTTTAGTATTCCTGACTCTTTCGTTCGACATCATTTATTACCCCAAATAAATACTCCCTCTGTCCCAAAATATTTGCACCTTTTTGACTTTTACGCTTCACGTTTGATCATTCATTTTATTCAAAAAAAATTGTGAAAATGTAAAAATAATTATGATATACTTAAAATATATATGGTGATAAAACATGTCATAGAAAAATAAATAACATTTTCACAATTTTTCTTGAATAAGATGAATGGTCAAACGTGAAGCACAGAAGTCAAAAAATGTAAATATTTTGGGACGGAGGGAGTATGTGAATTTGTCAACAATTGAAATTTTAAACCTAAATAGTTGAATCTCGGCCAACTAAATATGTGGCAGCACGCAGGAGGGAAAACTCAACGTGTTTTCGTCCAAAAAAAATTCACATCCCGCCAGATTAACCCTTAGATATATCGGCCTCATCCCCACGTCCCCCAAAAACACGCGCGGCGGCTAATCACCCTAAACCACGTGTGGCGGCTGTGCGATGACCATAGTGACAAAATCATTGTCTTCAGGAAGGCGGCGACCAAGGGAGGGAACTGTGGAGGCCGGAGGTGGAGGATGGTTCTATTCTTCCCTAGTGAGTCCATCCATGGCATTAGTCGTAATACGGAATGGGATCATAGTCGAAGATGTCAAAGTTGTTGACGAAAATGGTGCCCTCAGGTCCGTATAACTGCGTGTAATAGATACGTTGTTCCCTCTGTACACTCGATTTGATATACCTCTTAGCCCATCTAGGGTTCTCGGATCCAGGATCGAAGTTCAGGGGGCTTATCTTCTTCTTTCTCCTCTTCTCTCTTCTCGTTTTCTTCTTCTTTCTCCTTTTCTTCTTCCTTCTACTGAAAACGTAGCTCCGCCCCGGCCCGTTTATTGCATTTGTTTTTTCGACAATCAATTACATTCATGAGTATACACACTGGCGGAGCTACCTTGTGGCCAAGGTGGGCCATGGCCCCCCTTCCTTCATGAAAACTCCACTTTATACTCTGAATTTGCATAGTTACAAGCATATGGATGCATGCAAATCTAATCTCTCACACCAATAGTTGCACAAATTAGACTATCTGTGTATGTGTTTTAGTAGTTTACAACTCACAAGAGTTTGAATTACATGTACAACTCATATGTAGCACCTGAATTTGTGAACTTATTAGGTTAGGATGAAATTGGCCACCCCTTAACTCTAATCCTAGCTCCGCCACTGAGTATACATATACATGGACATCAATTAATTTAGTTATTTTCAACATTCGTCCATTGTCTTCCTTCCCTTAATCAGAAATACTTGTTCATTTTTATGTGCACATGCATATCTATCTCAATCTTAAACTTTGTAACCGATCCTAATTGTTGTTGTTGTAAAAATTACTGAGCTGAATAGGCATTGTGCTATTTGACACTGCATATTTGTTTTGCACATACTAGCTACTAGTGTATATATATATACATATATGCATATATCATTATTAGTACTACAACTGAATTTTTTCATGCTGGCGTATTAATATTTATGTGCACATGTAGAGATAACGACAAAACAGGTGACGTGTGGAATATACTAGTTGAATTCCGCGGCAAGGGAAAGATAATATACGTTTCTAGTGCATTGGACAAGGGTCTTATAGACTTTAAGGTCCTGTCAGATCTTAAAGAAAGTTTTGGATATGATCAGCGGGACTACGTGTACTACATGAAGAGAGATGATGAAGATAATAGCGCATCATCGTCTCTTGAGGAAATTAGTAATAAAAAAGCATTAGTGGCCATGATTGATCACGTGGAGTCATCCAACGAGAAGACAATAAGGATGGTACTATCAACAACTGATTTGAAGGGAGAAAATCCAAATTACACCCCTGAAATGACAGAGCCGGTGTGGGCATAATGGTGATAGTGATGATGATGATGATGACGATGACTTATTAGTTTGTGATGAATACAAAGATTGGCTAGAAGAGCAACCTGATGATTATGGTACGTATGTTGCTTGTTCTACACTGTCCACATTTAGCCTTGACTGGAAATTTTACTGACATACCAGTGTGTTTAATTTGCAGCCCTATTCAATGACTTCAGGGAGGAAACAAGAAATACGTACCAAAAATGGTTACAGTGCAAAGGATTTCTAAAACGAATTCGTAAATCCTTTTTCGTTGTCGACGACAGCTTATTTGTGATGAATAATGTGAACTACTAATAAGTAGAAGTGCTTTCCTTTTTCAGTGGCTTATAATAAAGCTCAAGCAAAACCTACAGAATTAGTCGTACTCCCACGTGATGAGAGCAATGACAGCAGCATGACGCCACCACTAGAAACGATGCCACCACCAAAAATGATGCCGCCACTGGAAACGACACCGCCACCACAACATCCATCGCATGCTAGGAGAAAAAAGAAGACAAAAGGTTATAAAAGCTTCACACCTCCATAAACTTCACTATGTATTGTTCATTGGTTACAGAAACTGCTTTCATTCAGTAAGTAAATGTTATATTATCTGATGTGAATGCAAGTAGGTGGCAAGAAAGTTGGGCGTGGAACCATGAAAGCGTTATCTGCAAGTTCCATGAGAGCAAAATCTAGATGCGACAAACTAAAAATTGAGTTCTCAGGAAAGTTGGGTGGTCCCTGTGGAGAAAATAGACGTGCCTTTGTTGATGAGATTGTTGTACAAACAAAGTTGAAGGCTCCAGTAATTGGAGTCAGATCTTGGAAAGATATTAGTGAAGATGTCAAGAAAGACATCGCAAATTGTGTAATGGTAAGTCACTGTCCAGCGCATGCACTTGTTTATGTTATATAGCAGATGCGTCCCCTATATTTGCTCTGTACACAATTCTATGATTGAATCATGCATGCATAACAAGTTTCCTCCCCACCAGGAAGGATGGGATTTTGAGGGCATTAAAGATCCAAAGGAAAAGATATGGAAGATTGCCCATGCACGCTACAAAGGTTAGAGAGGCGACTTGAGTGCTACATATAAGTCATACGACAGTTATCACTAGTATAGAAGTTCACATCAATGACAAAACACTTTCGTCATGGAACAAGCCAAATTCGTCATTAAAAACTTTCTGTGACGAACTTATGACGATTCTGAAATCGTCATAGAACACGCGTCACATTTGACGCACCGTGACAAATCGGTCAATTTCATCACAGAACTGCTCATTTTCCGTGACGAACATGTTTTTCGTCACGTAACCGCTTGTCTTCTATGACTAAGGACTATCGTCACTGATTTCGTCATGGAAGTGACTGCCACGTGGCGCCGTGCATGCTGGCAGCTGACGTGGCTCGGTGCCACACTGACTGCTGACGTGGTTCGTTGCCACGCTAGTTGCTGACGCGGCACGGTGCCACACTGGCTGCTGACGTGGCACGGTGCCACGCTAGCTGCTAACGTGACTACATGGACGATGACATGGCTGCTACGTGAACGATGACACACCTGTTACGTGGACAATGACGTGGCAGGTGACTTGGCAATTGATGACGTCATCTTCAAGGTGGCCTTTTTTTTGAACCAATAGGACCAGCCCACTTTATTTACATACAGCCCAATTCATTCAACAGTAAGCAATTAGAGCCCATCAAACAAGCCTATAGTAAAATCAGCCCACCAAATTCAACCAATTATCAAAATGATCAATTCAGCCCACAAAAAACCAACCAATCATAACTTCATACATGATACAGCCTCAGGTTTACATTCATTCATCATAATAATAGAAACAACAAATCAACAAAGAGTAACCCAAAAGTTCGAAAGCTACCACTTGACAGAATGAACAAAAGTTCCAAAAATAGCTCAGCACACATCCTTTTCACATGGCAGCTTGCCTTCTCGCGATCCCAGTAATATGTCAGATAAAGAATCTGTTGGATAAAAAAATAGGTGATTAGTGCTTGAAAACATATACACATCATTGGAAAGTAGCGGCTAGCAGCCTGAACATTGTATATCATAAACGCATATCATCAGGTTGTATCTTTTGTCCGATAGTTTCATTGTACTATCAAAAGTTATGAAACATTCATGATCAGTTACTCACATCCACAAGGACCAAAACAGATGTGCAAACACGTGAAAGATATGCTTCAAATTAACCACACTCAGTAGCATTCTATAGTCAACATAGGAAAATGATAAGTGTTCCTGATGAAAGTTTCAGTCCTACACAGTAGCATTCAAATTGACATTCAGAAATTAATAGGTGTACATTCTGTCTTTCCAAGACCATCAACATTCCACAAAGCAAGGCACATGTTACCAATTGATCATTTTGTAAAACAATAAATAATTATTGATGCACTGGCATTTGCTCCGTACAAAATGATTGGAGAGAGTACTTCACATGAGCTAACCAACGCCAAACAAACAAGTTCCCAAATCTCAATGAAGTAAGCAAACACAACTGCACCAGAGGCTTGCTTTAGGGAGGGGAGAGACTGAGTACCATGGAATTATTAGTGAGCAAAATATGCACCTTTTATAGATGCTAAAAGAAATATCATGCTAGGTAAACAGAATAGAGAACAGAGCACATTAGAAAAGTTAGCACAAGGCAACAGATGAATGTGAATGATATTAAGCAGGGAATCTGTAGTAAGGACTGTGTGATGTTCACAATGAAAAGTGGTTCCAATAGCCACATGAATATCAAGGAAATTCCTAGTACAGTAAATAATCCGACAATGAGCTTCTGTAATATACTAACAGTTACAGCTATTCAAAATTAGTACATGAAATTGGACCATTGGAACAGAGATACCGATTAACATGACAAACCCACAAGTTACAAATCAAGCAAGGTATTCTACATAAGCATAATAAGCACTCATTTCGCTAGTACACAAAACAATGGATAGCAGATTCAAAGCTATCTTCACGGGCTAGTACTCTATACACACACAAAACAATGGATAGCAGATTCAGAAATTGTGTTGCAGTTTAGGTAGCCCAGCTAACATTAGCTTCAAGCTCTACGACATGTCGCCATATGACACAGACACATGACACATGGTATTTGTTCAAACAATTTTAGAAAGAGTGAAGTTCTGGTTTGGATCCAACAAGGTATCAGAAACAATTGTTACCGGCTTCTTATGGATTCCTAGTTGCGCCCAGGTGATGACCTCAAGCAACTCCTCCAGAGTCCCGTAGCCGCCTGCAACATAGTGCAAGGGAGCGTGTCAGATCCGGCATCCCAAAACCATCAGTTCACAAGTGTTGTGATTCAAATAAATAATCATACCAGGTAATGCTATGAAAGCATCAGCGAAGCGAGCCATCTTAGCTTTTCTCTCATGCATTCCAGAGACTGCCCTTACTTCCCCAACTGGCTCACCAGTTACCTGCAGAAACAGAAATTTGGAATCTAAGCATCTGACACAGTTTTAAATGCTCCACTAAAATTAGAAATTTAGCGCTAATCCCCCGACAGATATGATATATGAATGTATGTTTCACGTATGTCAATGCATGACCATAATGGTTATATGTGAGCTCATCCTTTGCATTAGAAAACAAAAGACTACTAGTTCCACATTATGTGCTCGTCAAGGACACTGACCAAGATGATTCACACAGGGACCAAATCTACTTTGAACATAATAAAGTACATGTGCAAAGAAGTAAATAACAAATCAGTTACTACACTAAAAACCAATAAAAACTCTAGAGCAAGCAAGTGCTCTATTAGTACAGTAAAATCTTAAAGCCTGAATAGTGTAGCATGCATCTAATGTTCAGGTCAGGTGCATTAGATTCATGTGATTGATATAAATGAAACATGTCTCCCTACTCAAAAGGCCCTTGTTATTTACTGGTACTTGATGTCTATTGTTCACTCAAGATGCAAGCCGTGTGACCACAGGTATCAGTATCGCAAAAGGACCTAGACATGCATTCCAAAAAAAAACAGAAGCAGTATCAATGATGTACAAGAAGAGACTCACCTCTCTGGGCATCAATGATCTTAGGATGACCCTGCAGTCAAGCAAAGAGGGAAACAGAAAGGCACCTTTTCAACATTGAAACCTACAACATGATAATGGGTATGGTGTAAATAAACACATGAATGACTTCAATCATTGAATGTGATAGCTGCTAAGTTGGAGGAACTATAGTTTGGCACTTTGGCTAAGGTTGAACGCCAAAGGAACAAAATGCACAAGCAAAAAGGTAGTAAATTGTACTAATGGTAGGGACGGTGTTGATAACTTTGCCAATGTGGAGCTTATAGAGTATAGTGGTTTTCCCAGCTGCATCCAACCCAAGCATCACCACCTGAAAACAACCAAGCGGGCATCCTATCAGAAGTATATTCAGTAAAACTAGGGTGCATATCACAGCTATGCATCACAGGCCCCAGAATTATAACACTCAGGTGACCAAGTCCCGGACAAGCTCAAATGCACAACTCACCAGTATGCCGTCCAGGTAATACTACCTCAATTGACATGGCCTATGAATTTTTTGGAGCAGTGATGCTTTTAATTTCAATAACAAGCAATCTAAAACTGGTAAGGCATGCACCATGAGATGATTCATTTCAGACAGTAAAAAATGACCTCAACCTGCAAATAGGTGGTACCTGCCCATAAATAAACACAATCTACTGATTTTTTTATATTTATTCTTTATTCCAACACAATATACAGGCAGATAGCTCAGAGGAAATGACAAATCAGCAAGACATCATACCAGCAAGGACATCACACATACTCATGAAACACTGAGGACGCTAAAACAGTGATTCAGGATGTACTCAACCATATCTAGAAAAGAAAAAAGTGACAACAAGAGGTTTGGTAGAAGAAAAAAGGCGCATAGTAGCACTAGCACATCACAGTATCAGCAAAGATGGCCCATCACAGTATCAGCAAAAGTGACAACATGAGGATTTGCTAGGCTGCTAGCAAAAAAGAAAAGCACTAGTACTACTACACTTTGCTAGCAGTGATTGTTAAAACAACTGCAAATCATGCGCAGATCTACTAAATGCCATCAGAAGCAACGGTGCTTTCAGTCAGTTAGCATGGCATGAGAGCAAAGGAAGGGGGATTTGAAGCCAGGAGAGCGACTTACACATGCACGTCGTCAACCACTGCAAATCACATCGTTGAAGACAGGATCTCGTCGTGGCCGTGGTGGCTGTTGCTGGAGCCGACGCAACGGCTGCCGGAGACGATGGCGGTGAGCTCGAAGGAGCGGCGGGTGGAGAGGGACGCGGCGTGCGGGCACCAGAGGGAGTCGTCAGAGATGATGAGGAGTGACAGGGAGGGCGGGGCGACCGCGCAGCGCCAGGCCGTGCAGGTGCCCTACGCTCTGGCATACCACTTGAGGTCGAGGCGGTCGCCGATGCGGCAGAGGAGATCCGGCGGTAGGTCCGCCCAGCACCGGAACGGAGCCATGGGGGTGGCAGCGGCCGGATTTGGGCCACTAGGGTTTGGCGGGGGAGGAAGAGGAGGGGGCGGATGCGGGGGAGGGGGAGGAGTAAAGGAGGAGGTCGGGGAGGAGGCGGCGGTGGAGGGGTGGATGGGTGCGTGCGGGCGTGCGGCTGGGTGGGGAGGTAGGGTTTGGTGGATCTGCAGGAGGTGGTGGGGATAAGACCAGATTGTAGTGGGGAAATTACCGGTGTGCCCTCAAATGAATAGCTGGTGTAAGTGGAAATCCATGGGTATTTCAGTCAATTTATGCGGGGACTTTTTGTTCCACAGCGCCCGCGGTTTGGCTGGGCGCCCGTGCATTTCCATTTTTTTGAAGGTTCTACAAGTCCAGAAAGGCTGACGTGTAGGTCCGATGTCGATTTTTTTTACGAAATTTTTCATCTTTCAAATACCTAACTACTCGAGTCCAAAAATTCAACAAAAAAATTTCTGGAAAGATAAAAATATATATAACAATATAAGATATGTATTGCCTTTTGATTTTTTATGGTTTGATTACAACTCAAAAAGAAAAATTCAACACAAATGATAACTATAAACAAAATTTTTAACACTAAATGATGTCAAAATAAAAATTGATGAATACAAAAGTTTCATAACTCATCAATATGTACAAACTTTATTTTGATCATTTCTCCATCCGACTCTGTTTGAACAATCCAAATTTTGAATTTCGAAAAATGACAACTAGATGCAAGTTTTTCAAACACTAAATGATGTCAAATCAAAAGTGATGAATACTAAAGTTTCATAACTCATCAATATGTACAAACTTTATTTTGGTTATTTCTCCATCCGACTCTGTTTGAACAATCCAAATTTTGAATTTCAAAAAATGACAACTAGATGCATGTTTTTCGAACACTAAATGATGTCAAATCAAAAGGTGATGAATATCAAAGTTTCATAACTCATCAAGATCTACAAAATTTATTTAGACCACTTTATCATTTGAGAAAATGGTTACAATACTTAGTTCAAATTTGACAAACCCCTCACATAGTTTCATAAACTATGTGAGTGAACATAGGATTAATGAGTGATGTATACTATCACTTTCTCAAATCAAAAAATGAATTAAATAAAGTTTGTAGAGCTTGACGAGTTATGAAACTTTGGTATTCATCACTTCTTCAGCTGAAATCATTTCGAGTTTCAAAATCTAGTCTAAAATTGTCACTTTTAAAAACAATTCAAATTTTGAATTATCAAACTTGATCACATGAAACAAGACCAAACTCAACACATTATCTTGATAGATCATGATTTTAGAAAATTTTAGAAAAAAGAATCATCCGATTTGGAGTTAGTATGAGGGAGAAAAACTAGTTACAAGTTTTAGTCAAAGATTAAAAAGAGAAACCACACTTGTTCATCCCAGTTCATCCATAGATCCACCTTCATTGGTTCCTCACGGGCAGAACTGGAATGATTCATCTGTGACGAAATAGGTTCATTGTTCGGTGACCATCCTTTGAGTTTCATCATTATTTTGAGTGGCTTGGCACCGTCACTCATTATTTGTGACGAAGTTACGAAATTCGTCACGGTAAAAACCACTTCCGTGACGAATAAATAAAACGTCACTACCAAATCGTCATAGATATTAACATTTCTACTAGTGTATGAAGAGAGAATGCAACACAAGCCTGACGAGTTGAACATTGTGGAGTGGCACTATTTGTGCCTGTACTTTGGAACTGAATATTTCAAGGTACATTTTTTCTACTTAATTTAAGAACAACATTGTGAGTTACATAAAATATGAGTTCAACCTTTCATCTCGCTTAACATCACTGTTTCATTCCTTGCAGAAAATCAGCAGCAGGAACTCTGGCAATCATGGCCAAATGGTTACCTTGCATTCGGGGGGTTCGAAACCTTACTCTTAGTGGAGTTCGGAACAGGTAAAGATTGGTTACAATATTCTCATCATTCACTATCTGCATAAGACAATCATATATTAATGTCGTGCAACGGTGCAATCATAGCGAGATCCCGAAACTGGTGTTGAGCCACGCCAGTTGGTACTCTGGAGGGCTACTCACTCGAAGAAAGGAAAATGGACATCTGACGTGGCCTAGAATATTTATGTGAGTAGAAATTCGATCGTAACCTTTGCTTGCACATAACACTCATTTCGTTCTGCATCAAACCATGGCCATTGTTTTCGATCTTACAATTCTATCTTGCCCTCAGGATCGTACATATATGAAATTAGCTCAGCTAGCAAATTCAGATGAAATGGATGAAGAAGGAACACCAAGTGTCACTTCTGCGGCTGTTAGGGAAGAGCAATGTTTCCAGGAAGCATACAAGGAAATGACGAGAGTCAAATCCTCTGTGTCACGTGGCCATGGTTACATGGCGATTCCAATTAGCAACAAAGAACTTCAGGAGAGGATGTTACAGGAGAGACTCGAGAAGGTTGAAGCACGAGAACGTGAGTTTGAAGAAAGACTCCGAAAGCATGAAGCTGACAAGGAAGCCGAGAATCAAAAAATGGCCAAAGACATTGAACAACAAATGCTGCACAAGTTTGAAGAGATGATAGATCCATACAAATGCTTATTATTACCATCTTCTGAGGTAACCAGAAGATTGTACTTATTGTGATCGTAGCTTGACCAATGCACCTAATATCTTACCTTCCCTCTTTTCAAATACGCAGAGTACACCTCAACCCAACAGGACTACAGCTGACGTTGAAGCTACGGTCAATGAGGATGGCACTGCTGCAACAACATTAGTGCAGAGTCAAGAAACAGCGAACAAGGTATCGACTATATATACCTGGTTTTGAGTGACTAAATATATATTTATGTCACTAATCTCTTACCTGCCCTCTCTTACAATGTGCAGACTCCCTCTAAAACCATCAACAACACAGAAGCAGTAGCGCAGAGTCAAGCAACGGTGAACAACAAAATAACGACACTTGGTTGTGATTGACAAATAAAACAAATTTATGTCACTAATCTCTTGCATGCCCTCTTTTGTAATGTGCAGGCTACCACTGGAACCATCAACAATAATTCAAATGACGTTGTACCTCCGAGGACTGTCCAAAACGTTCCCGTAACACCAGTACCGCAAGATCATATAACAAGGAACCAGGTATTAATGAACAAGCTACCTAATCATGATGCATGGTGTACATTGAATTGCAGTTTACGTTGTTCCATTATCTTTATAATCCAGAATGATCCAACAAGCACTACGACAAAAGATAAGGAAAATGTGGCACCTAACATCCATCATACAAGTGCCAATGTTTCAAAGAGATTGTTTGCTGAGAAACATAAAAAATGTGGCACACCTATAAATCCCAAAGTTATTGGTCCACAAGAGCTGATGAAGTAGGATACTAAAACACGATCAGGCAAGAAGAGAGCACAAGAGGTAATAACTAGAATTGTCTTTACATAATGCCATTAAAATTTTCCATGTCCAATTCATATGTTGCTGCATTTGCATTCAAAGACAAATCGGGTTCAGATGCTGAAATTCTCTAATTCATGTACATTCAGGATGACATGGTAGATGCTCTAGCACCGAAAAAAATCAAGACTGACTATTAACAAAGTCCCACCTACTGGCACGAAACCTAGCAAGAAATTTCCGCTCCAACCTAGATGAAGATCATCAAGTGTAGGAGTAATATCCAGATTGTAGTAGTGCGTAAGAACAATATAGGTTCTTTACAAAATGTTTTTACTGTGGTTGATGGACAAGAGTTGTTACTTTGCTGTGTTGATGAATATCATGTTATATGATGAATGGTGGTCATCAATAAAGAATTGATTTCATTAATGATTTGTATGAACATGGGTTGCATCAGTTTATGTTTTGGAAATTTTGTTGCATGAAAGAACCATAATTTGGCGACGTCGGGTATCCAGCGTGTAGCCTATGGCGACCAATATTTCATTATGCTATCATCTACACAAATAGTGACGAACCACAGTTCGTCGTGACATACCCAATGCATATGGCGACTAAGATTAATCTGATGCGTTATCAGCTGAGCATATAGTGTCGACATAAGCTTTGTTGCAATACCAATACACATATATAGCGACGTTCATTAGCATTGCGTTTTGGGTCGACGACATGGCGACGACACATCTTTGGTTGCGTGACCAACTTCGTGTTTAGCAACGGCAACTAGCATTGTGATTTTGTTCCAGAATATAGCTACGACCCGTCTTTGGTTGTGTGACCATCAACGTGTATAGCAACGATAGTTATCATTGCGATTTGGTTCCAGAATACGGAGACGACCCATCATTGGTTGCGTGACCATCAACGTGTATAGCAACAGTCGTTAGTGTTGTGATTTGGTTCGAGAATACGGTGACGGCCCGTATTTGGTTGCGTCACCTTCAACATGTATAGCGCCGGTCATTAGCATTGCGATTTGGTTCATGAATATGGCGACGACCCGTGTTTGGTTGTATCACCTACAACGTGTATAGCGCCGGTCGTTAGCGTTGCGATTTGGTTCAGGAATATGGCGACGACCCATTTTTGGTTGCGTATCTACGTGTATAGCGACGATAGTTAGCATGGCGAATTGGTTCAATCATATCACGATGATACCTTTCAGTTGCAATTAGTCGTATTGCAACACCACGAAATGGTCGCTATGTCAACCAGTTGCTACGCCAGGCCCCGTCGCGAAAAGGGTATCTCAAATAGCGACACCAATTCTGGGGCGTCGCTATAAGCTATTGCGACCGACAATATAGCGACGCCCGGCGACGGACTCACGTGGTTGCTTCACGCGGATATCGCGACCAAAAAACACGTATTGCGACAATTTCAAGGCATCGCGGGACGTACGAAACACTGTAGTGTGAGTAACATGCTCAATGGTGGAGGTGTCATCTTGGGCAGTGAACTTGGTGAAGTCGGGCACCTTGAACCTCTAAGGAAATAGGATTTGATCAAAGGATGCAGGGTAGGGTGTCCGGTACATGTGCGTTTGCTGCTTTGGCTTTAACCCGAATTGATTCTGCAACATATTTGTTACTTTAGCCATCAGGTTTTTCTGATCAATCGGCTGAGAAACTGCAGAAGGATACTGCTATCTTGAAATTGCTCCAATTGTTCTTGCCTGCTCTTGAACAATCGCTTGGATAACCGGAGGATTAGAAGGAAACCAAGATTGCTTCACGATCTCAACAGTATGTGATGTCCCTTGAACCGACTGTCTAGCTGAGAAGCCCTGGTTTGGCTAGCTTGGTTGTGGAGCAATTGGTTGTTGTACATGCTGAACATTCGAGAGATCCTAGATATGTTGTTCTTGATATGGTGTCGAGAACAAAGGAGATCTGTCATTGTTTCCAAGAGTGCAGCTTGATACATGGCTTCATTGTATTCCTCTTGGAGTTTAGCAGCATATCTCCTTACCGCAGATGCTTTCATGGTCGGGGTCATCTGCTCCTGTGCCATCTGGTGACTTACAATCGGCTGACTAGCTGAAAATCCACTTGATGCACTTGGCCGAGGCATCTCCTGAGTCCTATGAACTCTCTGAGGAGGAGGTAGTGGCTTAACCATATAAGCGTGTCGGGGTGATATTTCATAACTTCGCTGACTCTGGGTCTTGGGATTGTAGAATGTGAATGTAACCCCATCGTCGTGCTGAAGAGCAGTACCAACCATGTCATTGAGCTTTGCTGCATAAGGGCTAATGATTTTGGGCACTGTTGTATTCTCTTGTCCTTGGCTTGACTCTGGTGTAGAACTCGCAGGCATTCTGAATCCTATCAGCTTCCCATCTGCATCTCTTTCTGGTGGAAATCTTGGTGCCACAGGAGTAACAGATACAAAGCCCTGAGATCCTGGCTGACTAAACTTCCCCACGATCGTTGATGGTGGTAAAGAAGAAGGAGGAGTTGTCGTGACGATGCTGGGAGCAGTAGTTGGAATCGACCAGGAAACGGGTAGCACTTCATTGAATCTCTTATTGGAAGTAAATGGAAAAGTCATGCTAGGTTGATAATACGCTGGTCCCTTGTATGAGCTCATGATCTCTTCTTTGAGAACCTCCTTCACACTGTTTTACACTGAATTGTTGAAGACAGAAGACTGATTGATCAAAGCGTTATGCATAGCTTCTGTCATCATGTCTTGTAATTTTCCAAGTTCGGCCTGTACTATGATCTGTGTGGGCCTTGGAAGAGGAACCTTCCTCACTAGCCCTCTTTGGTGAGGCCAAAGCTGCACATCAGAAGCCGACCATATTCTGCCATGCAATTCTCGTACTCGGCCTTGTCAGCTTCTTTGAGTTGATCCACAAGAATTGGATGTATGTTGTCCACATGGACATCTTCAGGCTTCTTGAGCTCCTTAGTCATCGTTCGTGATTCTTTGGGTCCCACCAAACGTGCCAAGATGTGTTGATGCAAAAAACAGAATAAAGTTCTTCACGGCAACACGTAACGGATCCCCGGGATGTAACAAGACGTGCCAGCTGACCTGACATGGAAGAGAGTAGGATGTTAAATACGGGTTAATCGGCTAGAGAACCGATGAGAGTATTCCACGCTTGCACAACGTAACAGCCTGATCGTCCGATACGGGAGCAGGCGAAATCGGCCGGCCGGTGGGGCAGCCAAAGTGCAAGTATGTTCAGAGCGGCTATGTCAGCCAATCTGCTGACGTCAGTAGCGAGATGGATCTGGATCGGTTGTGAGACCAGTACGTCGATGACGCAATGAGAGGTAGCCGATACGATCGAGCCTCGAGCGGGATAAATTGGTGATAAAAGCTAAATAAACAAGAAATTGGTACAGAAAACTTGCAGAACTAGCTGATATCGGTAAATTGTGAATAAATCTAGACGAAACCACAGTGATACGCCCGAAGGTTAAAGCCTAGAAATTACTTGGTAAAGTGGTACTCACAAGCCTGCCGGAGGTTGATCGATGCAGCCCGGCGAACTCGAAGGACGGCGCTTGAAGAAACAAGAAAACAAGAAAAACTTTTGGCAAAGTCGCCGACTTGAAAGGTAAATTGAAGAAAAAAGTAAAGGTTTTGTGTTTGTTGGTGTGTACAACCTTCTCCGGCCACACAGGGTCACTATTTATGCCTTGAGAGCAACTTGACTCCTAGTCGATGATGACACAACTTACTCGACTCTAAAGAAATTACAACTGCTAAAAATAAATGACTCGTGCAAGAGTCGGACTTGCTAAATTGACTTTGACCCGTCATCAACTGAACGTTGACCCACCTTAACCTCCTTGTCTTCCTTTGCATATTCTTCCCTTGCCGCTTTCTTTCCTTTATATTGGCCGATCACCTTCTTCGACCATCGGCTGGTCTCATTGACTTCTTCTCAATCGACCGATTTCGAATCGGTTGGTTGCTCCTTCTTTTCTCTCTTTCATCGGCTTTGTGACTTTCCTAGCACCTCTTTGCCTCTTACTGACACGTGTCAGAAAACAGTGTCAATAGCTCCGGCTCGATGTTGGCTTTCGGATCAACCAATGAACCCGCTATCCGACTTCGACTTGCTCTTCTCGCACCATGTGACTCACACTGGATCTCGTCTGGCCACCAGGTCCATCGAACCAAGCCTACTTGTCCCTCTAGTCCTTCGGAGGCCCCGCAAGGCTAAGAGCTTTCGTGCTTGTTCTTTACCTGCACCAACACAAATCAAGCCGCAGCCTACATCCACAAGACAAAGCACAACGTTAGTCCACACAATGTTGTCAACCACTCATCACTAAGGAGTGGTCATCCACCGGCCATCGGACACTTCGGTCCTCAAACCATGGCTTGAACTTTTTCAAACCTTTGTCAAGTCTAAGTGGTTCATTTGCTCATTCCTAGCAAATTTTATGGCTCTATGTCCATTTGAGAAGCCTATAGCCCAAATTTTCGTAGAAATGCCTTGATTCATGCATTGTCAACAACGGGGAGAAGTTTGTGCATGGAAAAGCTTGCTGCGTGCATTTAGAAAGTTTTCCAACAGGTTTGGCAGCATTTATAGCAAAGGTTGTGGGGGCGGCCTTTCAAGGCGGTCTGACTGCCCAGGCCTGTAATGTAACCGCCCCAGGCGGTCTGACCGGCCCTGACTGGGCTGAGCAGGATTTGCTCTTTGTTGTTTGGAAGCATGTGCATTGGTTCAGGAGGAGTTTGCATTGGCTCAGGGGAGCTGCATGTATTCAGGGGGAGCTCCTTGTGTCGTCTGAGTTCTTGCTTTGGTGGTTTGCTCCATGTGGGCTTTGGTGGTTGTCTCGGTTGTGTTGATTCGTTGCCCTTGCCTTAGGGGACCGAGACTTTGGCTATCAGGTGATCAGGTGTTTGTGTTGTTTGCCTTTTGGATCACTTGATTGAGGTTGTTTTCGCTTTCTTTTGTTTTTTCTTTTTCATTATGTATCTGTTACTATGTCTATTGTCAATGCACTCATCAAGGGGGAGACTGAGGACCAGAGTGTCCGACGGTCAGTGGATGGCCACTCCTTAGTGATGAGTGATTGACAACATTGTGTGAACTGATGTTGCGCTTAGTATTATAGATGTAGGCTGCGGCTTGGTTCGCATTGGTGTAGGTGAAGAATTTTGGCGTTTCTTAACGTCACCACTATGGCACCGGGTTAGCGTGAACGTGTAAGGAACACCCGGGTACACTGACGAGTGCGAATGAGTCCGCAAGCGCACAGATACACCGTTGTAGCACTTCACCTACGAAGGAGTATTCCCAGGGTATCGAATCCAAGGACGGATGAGCTCTCGCTCCAAGCCTGACTGAGGGTCTAAGGACACAACTCCGAGGATAGGATAGGTAGGAAGGATCTGCTTGATAGGGAGTAGAGCTAGCACTGTCTCTCTGGTATGAGCAATCGCGTCGGGCGCCGGCACACCCTAGCTTTTAAAGGTCTAAGTGTGCAACCGGCCTAGGGGCCCTACTTAGTACACAGGCGCGGAGGATTTCAAAGGGTCCAACAGGCTGTCACCACTGCAGCCTACCTCTATCATTACACGAATGCACGTGGTATCCATAGGATAACCGGTAGTCTAGACACCACGTCTACACTACTGACTACAACTATAGCCTGACTCCGTCTGACGTCTCGGAAGCCCTACTATAGCACTCCATATAAATACGGAACTACAAATCAGCGAGGGAGATACTGGCACTAGCTCAAGATATCCACTATCACTTATGCAAGATCACGAATGCACTTTGGTCTAATTACAGCTATGCAGGAGCATCAACTTTATTCTAATATACAAGCTAACACACAAACGGAATGCAAACTTATGATCCAGTTCAACTAGATCGAAAGGGTTGTGTTCGAAGAACACAAGCCTCTAAATTAAGAACGAACGAAGAACACAAGAACAAATCACCTATGCATGCATACGACTTTAGTCTAAATAGAAAATGTCAAAACACTCACTTTACTCTAAATGAAGAACAGAGGCACCGCTGAGGATCGTTCTTAGGGAAGATGTCATGAACATGACATGGCCTTAAGCATTCCCCTCACTTCTTAGCACTAATCCTATACAAAGAGCTCTCCTCTCCTAAAGAGAGAGGCCTCCAGCCAAAACGAAAGAGGAGGAGGAGAAGTGTGTGTCCCAAAAGTGAGCCCCTCCCCTTCTATTTATAGGCAAGGGGGTGGCTTGCTTCGGGCACCAAACGTTGCTAAAACATACCGGAATGCAGCAAGGGACCAATTATGGAGCAACACATGGAGGATGGAGATCAGAGGAGCCAGGGTTGGTTCGGCCGATCCTACGGTCGACCGACCACCCCGAGCCTCCTTCCTCGGTGTGTTTTCTCCAGGTGGCTGGCAGGTGGACCCCATGATCATTCCCCCATGCATGCCAAGTTTCCTGGCGGTTTGGGTCCTTGGTGGGCCCATGGATCCTTGTGAAGTTGACATGGCTGCGCGTGATTCGTCGAGGATGTTTCACATGGATTGATGATGTCATTGATCCAGGGGAATCCTATGTGGCAACCCCTCATTGGTTGAGCTTGAAATACTTGGATCAAAGGCATGTGCTTTTGCTCCCCTTTCTAGTGCTATTTGCCTATATTCACATAAACACCAACACTTGTGGAAATGATTAGTTTAAGCCTATTCTAGTGTTGATGATCATTTCTCATGCTAAAATGTACATGTTGACGGGTATAAAATGAGTGGATAACAACCATCAACAAATACCCCCACACTCGACCTTTGCTCATCCCGAGTGAAGGGAAGAACAAGATCAAGGCGAGCCATGATATCCATAGGTATAAAGTGAGCATAATAGATATTCCAAATCATACCTTGCACCTGTGAACTCTGTGAAGTGTCTATCATGCTTTCTTGGGTAGTTGAGGAATGGAACGGTCATGAATCAAATCACTCCAACTCATCATGTCAAGTAACTTGGGGTTTTGCAATAAGTTTTCAAAACAAAACCTTGCTTAGCTCCTTGTTTGATTCTCTCAGATCCTCAATGTGTATATATCCTCACCAAGGCATTAGATTGCCTTTCTTCATCCTACTTCTAATGATGGCTTATGTGGAGCTCAAGTTAGGGTATGAATGATAAGGCATACTTGCATCACATGTATTGCAAAGTCAAAAACCGGATCCACAGAGAAAATCAAATCATACAATCAGATCAAGATGTGCACATGGATGGATATGGTAAGGTGGATACTAGGCCCGGAATGGGTTCTAGATATTATCATATGTGATGAGAGTTGGGGTGATGGTAAGGTGGACACTAGCCCTGGAATGGATACTAGTTATTACCATCTAAATTATGGAACTCCTTTTTGGATGATTCTTCTTCCCGTACAAAATGTTTTGAGAACATGGCTATCTTTCTTTCTTTCTTTTCTTTTTTTGCAATACTTGGACCTTCATGTGTCCATATTTTTTTCCGATAGCCATGTCTCTTGTGTAACAACAACTTGGAAGGAGAGATCGACACATATGGAGCTTTATTTTGTGGAATGGATGATGATACAAAGCTAACTTCCAGTGTAGAAGCATAGCAAGGGGAAAATGGTGGTGTGCACATGAATCTTGATCATGAAAGTAATGAAAAGAATCCTCACAAGGGTCACAGAATTTGACAAAGCTCAATGCAATAACAAGCAGCATATGAGTATAAGGTTTTCAACTAAAACATCATATGGCTTTGGTAGGACGGAGGCATATCAAAGAGGATCTTTGCAAAGGGTTTTCGAGTTTTCAAATAAAATTCCCAAGCACTTAAACATAAAGAGCAAAGATCATATCATCAAACCATATTTCGGACGCCAACTACTTAGATAAGCATGAGTTCCCTAATGATATTTGTTCACAAGAATCAAGACGACGAGTAAGGAATAAAACATATGCACACCAACCACAGGAATCATGTTAAGCAAGAGAAATATGATACATAGAGTTTGATATGAAGAATAGGAATTGAAATTCAATCAAACTCATGGATAAGGGAGAGTGAGATAGAGGGTGCGCATACCTGAGGTTCTTCTTGTATTCTGCAGGTTGGGGATCTCCCCCACACTGGCTTCTTCCTAATACGTGAAGTAAAACTAAAAAGAGAGAGAGTAGGGAGGAGAAGAAACTTACCTGTTGCCCGAGCCTGTGGCTATTCATCCTTGATGAAGTTGATTATCTCATATTCTTTTTCGTCAGGCTCGAGAAAGATTTTCAATGGATGGCCATTCACCTTGAAGTAGTTGCCCTCGTTGTTTCGTACAGTGATGGCTCCATGAGAGGCTACCTCTACAACTGTGAATGGTCCTTCCCACCTACTACGCAATTTTCCTTTTCCGAACAGCTTGAATCGGGAGTTGAATAGTAGCACCTTATCTCCAGGTGCAAATTCCTTCTTTTTGATCTTCTTATCATGTCATCTCTTTGTTCTTTCTTTGTAGATCTTTGCAGTGTGATAGACTTTCTCTCTCCATTCTTCCAACTCTGATAACTGCTTTTGCCTACTCCTTCTGGCCTTGAGAAAGTCCAGATGAAATCTCTGAATGGCCCAATAGGCCCTGTGCTCAACCTCCACAGGTAGATGACATGTCTTTCCATATACTATCTGGTACGGAGACATTTCAAGTGGGGTCTTATGGGTTGTCCTTTAGGCCCATAGAGCATCAGGGAGATGCTTTCTCTAGGACCTGCCTACCTCATATACTATTTTCTGTAGAATGGTCTTGATCTGCTTATTGGAGGTTTCAGCTTGACCATTCATCTGGGGTGATATGGAGTAGCGATACTATTGAAGGACCGATTAGGCGAACCAGAGAGGGGGGAGTGAATGGGAGCCGATAAAAATTCTTCTCGAAGGAGATGAGAACTCCAACAAGACGAACACGGCTTCCGAATCGCGTCTCCGACTCAACTACCCAAGTTGGCCAAGACCACGCAGCCACTGGAGTGCTACTGGTCCTAGGAGTCAACACACAACCCTGTGAGCCAGAACTCACCAAAACACACAGCGGAAACTTGCACGGCTTGCTGCTTGTGCTACACCGGTCAGACCGATGACCTGCGCCGGTCAGACCGGTGACACCGGTCAGACCGGTGGACAGAGCCGGTCAGGCCGGTGGCTACAGCAGCCGCACAGCAAACGTTCCAGGAAGCCTCAGTGACTCCTCTATGCCCTGGAACAAAAACCACCTTCGAAACACAACCTGGAAGGAAGAAGAACCCCTCACAAAACCTAGCAAAACAACTCCAAACACACCAAGAACTGATCAGCAGGACCACGGGACAAAACCACACGGACAAGGCTATTCCCCGAGACAAATCCCACCAAGGGCTAGCACCGGTCAGACCGATCAAGAGCACTGGTCAGACCGGTCGCGCCTGGACAGCTCGGGATGAACAGAGCCCGCGAGTCAACTCCTCCAAATCCAACTCCCGATCTCCCGATTCGCTCCACGGTTTTGCACAAGACTTTGGGGATAGTAGGAACACCTCATGGGTACTCCATAGCCAAGATTTGGTCCACCAAAACTTGTCAAATCAAGAGTAATCGAAGAAATCCCACCAAGAACGCCTCTAACCCTAGAGCCACGAAAACCCCAAAATCGAGCCCCTTTGCTCACGGATTTGGGAGAGGAATCAAAGGGAAAAGAACCACGAAGGGTTCATGCATACATCCCCCACCAAATCCCAAAGAGAAAGGCCTCGAAATCGCTCCAAGAAAATCGCCAAGAAAGGGCTCCGAAAATCACCAAAAAGGAGAAACAGGAAAGACACAACCAAGCCTTGAGGAACCACGCCGAATCATCTATACATACCAAAGAGGTTCATACAAGGTCTAGCTTGCCGCCTGATCATCCTTCCCTCTCACAAGATCTCACCATGAAGCTCTCAAGCTAGTCCTACGAAAATCCTAAGAAAATAGGAAGGAAAATAGGAAAACCAAATGAGCTAGGGTTCCAAGAGATGGCTGCCATCCTCTCACCACTTGGGTTATATGGAGGCAACCGAAAGACGAAAATACCCTTACTAGCTAACTAGGGATACATGCCCCTCAAGGGCGAATTCGTAAATCTTTGTCTTCGCTCCATCGGACGGATGCCCAGCGACCGCAAACTTGCTTAGCCTCGACGCAAGCCTTGCGATCCCGACGCGTGTCCTCCACTTCGAAGATTCCGGACTGCGTCGTCGCACACCGGTCAGACCGGTGCTCCTCACCGGTCAGACCGGTACCCACCGGTCAGACCCACCGGTCAGACCGGTCTGGAGCTGCTACACCTCCGTCTTCGGTTCTTCGGTCTTGGCTTTGAGGATCAACCAAGGAACCCTGTGGTTTTCTGGTGAACCACCGGAAACCCCACGAACTCGGTGTAGCCTCCGCCAATCACCACTCATGACTCGGCTCCCACGTAGTCCCGGGTCGACCTTGGTTTTGAGGCTCAACCAAGAAACCGTCCATGACTTCATCTTGCCGTTCTTGCCACCATGCGGCCCGCACTTGACCCCGCTGGCCACCGGGTCCCTCGAACCAAGCCTACTTGTCTTCTCCACACCTGGAGGCCTCACCGGCAACGACCTTTCGCGCTTGTTCTTCACCTGCACCTGCACCAGTCAAGCCGCAACCTGCACCTGCAATACTTAGCCAAGAATCAGTCCACACCACGTTGTCAATCACTCATCACACCAGGAAGCGACCATCCACCGGTCCTCGAACCACACCTGGCTCTCAATCTCCCCCTTGATGAGTGCATTTACAACACACACATTTTGGTAACCAAGAGAAAAGGAAAAGAAAAGAAACGACTAAAAGAAACTCCAACAAGCGATAGAAAGCCAAAGAAAGGCAAAGAGCAAGATCACTTGAAGAAGACAAGTCTCGGACCCCTTAGGCAAGGGCAACGGGTCGACACATCCGAGACAAAACATGCTCAAGCAAAGAGCACAAACCAACAATCCAAAGCTCGAAAACCACAAAGAGCTCCCCCTGCACACATGCAAGCTCCCCCTGAACCAATGCAACTCCCCCTGGACGAATGCATGCAAACCACTTGACGAAACAGAGCAGCTGCATCAGCTCAACTCAGACCGGTCAGACCGGTCGACACCACCAGTCAGACCGGTGCTCAACATATGAACAGGACCAGCACTCTGACCGGTCAGACCGGTGACCTCAACCGGTCAGACCGGTGCACAACAGAGCCCAAAAATGGCTCGAAACCACCTGAAAACCTTCCAAATGCATTCAGTAGGCCAAAACATGCTCAAACTTCTCCCCCTTGTTGACAATGCATGAATCAAGCCAAAAATGCAAAAAATGCAACCTAGAGCTTCTCAAATAGACAAAATTCACCATAGGATGCTACACATGTCCAAATGAGCAAGTTAGATACTCTATAGCTTCGTAATGACATAAACTTCATGATCACCAAGTTTCACAACCATTGGGCGAAGCTAAGATAGAATTGAGTAATTTTGCGAAAAATCACCCTCTCATGAGCAAAGTCCTAAACATGAGCAAAACATGTCAAAATGGCAAAGCCACACAAACTTCATGCTAGGACAACCATTCTAAGCATAAGACCATCATAAACACCCACAAGCACCTCATGTCATGTCAAAGCCACCGAGCCATGTGCCTACTTCTATATATGAGACTTCTCATTGGTAGGCATCATGCAACGATTTAGCACCCAAAGCAAATTAAAATTAGCACATATGACATGGGAGCACATTTTTCAAGCAATTTACATTTCATTTTCAGATTTATAATTGGTACATGAAATGTTTTTGCGACAAAAAGGAACTTATGCCCCTCCACAAGATGAAGCATGGGGGCTAAACATTCATGATGGCAAATGAGCCTTTGGCCCCATATGATCAAAATAAGCTATCCAACCACAACTTAAGCATAGCCAAGCCACAAAAACATGTCAAGATCATGTAAAGGTATTTACTCACAAGAGAGCATATATATGAAATTTTTCAAAAACATAGCCATCAACCATGGATATAAACCAAGATTATCAAGAGCTAAGCCAAACTAACCATAGCTTACCAAATTAGCTCACAAAGACATATATGTCATTCCATGGTGAACAATGTATATAGGAGAAGCCTTTCCTAAACAATGCATATGTTACAAAATGCATGCAACCTAAGATACAAAGATGCCTATACATCATGTTACATATGCCATGCCAAATGCAAGAAATGCACAAAGGAAAGCTATACATATGCTACAAAGGAGCTCCCACACGCCAACTCAAGAAATCAAACAAACACCAAGCTCCCCCCGCAAACGAGTGAAAGTTGCTTGATCTAGGGGTTTGGTGAAAATATCGGCTAGTTGGTCATGTGTGGGTACATGGATCAAAGCTATCTTCCCTTTCTCTACGTTGTCTCTCAGAAAATGATACCTCACTTCTATGTGCTTGGTTTTGGAATGAAGCACTGGGTTCTTTGCAACGCTTATGGCACTGGTGCTATCACATTGAAGTGGGACATTGGTATACTCCTCACCAAAGTCACTCATGGTGTATGTGATCCAAAGGAGCTGAGAGCAACAACTAGCTACGGCCACATACTCTGCCTCGGTAGTGGATTGAGCAACACTCGACTGTTTGCGGGAAGACCAAGACACCAAAGAAGAACCCAAGAACTGGCAAGTCCCAGAAGTGGACTTCCTATCCAACCGACACCCAGCAAAATCCGCGTCTGAAAAACCATGAAGCGCCAAAGAAGAAGACACAGAGTACCAAAGGCCGAAGTCGGGAGTTTGTCGCAAATACCTGAAAATGCGCTTGACTGCTTGCCGATGCGAAGTCCTCGAAGACGCTTGAAAACGAGCGCACAGACACACCGAGAATTGAATGTCCGGCCTCGTCGCCGTCAAGTAGAGGAGTGACCCGATCATGCTCCAGTACTCCTTCTGGTCCACGTGTTCACCTTCCTCGTCCGCATCAAGAGCTGTAGTCGTACTCATAGGCGTCGCCATGGCCTTGGAGTCCTCCATCTTGAACTTCCTCACAATGTCCTTGGTGTACTTAGCTTGGTGCACAAATGTTCCTTCCTTTGATTGCTTGATTTGTAGCCCAAGGAAGAACTGCAACTCGCCCATCATGCTCATCTCAAATTCCCTGCTCATGTCTTCTGCAAACCTTGCAACAAGAGAGTTAGACGAGCCACCAAAGACAATATCATCCATGTATACCTGCACAATCAGGATATCTCTGCCCTGCCTGAGGAGAAACAAGGTCTGGTCGACCTTTCCCATCTCAAACCCTCTCTCAAACAGGAACCCCCTCAACCTACCATACCAAGCTCTAGGCGCCTGCTTCAACCCATACAGCGCCTTCCTCAACTTGTACACCCGGTGGGGGTACTTCTCACTCTCAAACCCCGGTGGTTGCCTCACAAACACCTCTTCCTCCAACACACCGTTCAGGAAAGCACTCTTCACATCCATCTGGTACAACTTGAACCCTTTAGCCACGGAAAAGGCTAGAAGGATCCTGATCGCCTCCAAACGAGCTACAGGAGCAAAAGTCTCCTCGTAGTCGATCCCCTCTTTCTGACTATACCCCTGAGCAACAAGTCTCGACTTGTTCCTCACCACTTCTCCTTTCTCTCCCTCTTTATTTTTCCACACCCATTTTGTCCCAATCGGCTTACACCCTGGGGGAGGGTCAACCGACACCCAAACTTAGTTCCTCTCAAAATTCTCCAACTCCTCATGCATCGAATTAACCCAATTATGATCAGATAACACGTGTCCAATGTCTTTGGGCTCAAAGGTGGCAACAAAAGCAGCATAAGCGAGATGAGAATTATTCCGAACCCTCGACCGTGTAGTACGTTCATTCATGTCGCCTATGATTCTCGAAGCTGGGTGATCCACTTGCACTCGCCGGGGAGGTTCTCGCTTTGATGCTACCTCCCCCTCAACAGCAGCTTCGCCTTGATCTGGGTTTGTCGTTGAAGGTGTGGGAGAGGGTCCATTCTCGATCGTCGTCGAAGTAGTAGGTACATGTTCAGCCGAGGGCACCACACCGCCATCTTCATCATCTCCATGTTCATGCTCCTCCTCCTGAAAGATCTCCTCGCCAAGTTCGTCGTCACCTGCACACTCAAAAACAAGCTGACTACGTGGCTGTGTCTCGTCGAAGGTTACCTCGCAAGTCTCCACGATTTGGTTAGTTTCAAGATTGAGCACACGAAATGCTCTAGAATGAGATGCATAACCAAAGAAAATGCCATCGACAGACCTAGCCTCGAACTTGTCCAACTTTTTCCCTTTCTTCAGAATGAAGCACTTACAACCAAAGACATGGAAGTGACTCACCTTGGGTGTGCGACCGTGCATCAACTCGTAACAGGTTTTCTTCTTATGAACCCTGAGGTAGATCCTGTTCGACACATAGCACGCGGTATTGACCGCCTCAGCCCAGAACCTTCTCGGAGTCCTATGCTCGTCGAGCATCGTCCGAGCCATCTCGCACAAGGTCCTGTTTTTCCTTTCCACCACGCCATTCTAGGGAGGCGTATACGGACTCGAAAACTGGTGTTCAAGACCCAAGTCATGGCAAAAGGTTTCGAAGCGAGAGTTTTTGAATTCCGAGCCATTGTCACTGCGGATCACTCGTATGGCATCTCCGTGCCTCTCGTTTCTTAACCTCAAGACAAGATCTCGAACAAAACCGAACGTCTCCCCTTTCTCCTCAAGAAAGAACACCCACGCATACCGAGAGTAGTCGTCCACCACAACAAGGACATACCACTTCCCACCCGCAGATCGCACACGAGCTGGGCCAACAAGGTCCATATGGAGCAGCTCGCATGGACGCTCAGTCATCACATCGGTGAGAGGCGGGTGAGAAGAGGCTACCATCTTGGCATGCCTACACAGCGCACAAACCAACTCTTTCTCAAACCTCAACCGTGGCAATCCTCGGACCAAATTGAGTTTACTCAAGCGAGACAAAAGGTCAAAGCTCAAGTGACCCAACTTCCTATGCCACTTCCACAACTCACTCGAAGAACCAGCCAAGAAGCAACGCTCCACACCAGAAGACTGAGAAAAATCAGCTCGGAACACTTGACCCTCGGGAACGACCATGCAAACAAGATCCTCCCGAGAATCTAAAATCCGAGAACCACCAGGCCGAAACAACACTTCAAAACCCTCATCCAACAACTGGGACACAAAAAGCAAATTGTATCCAAGCGATTGAACAAGTGCAACACACCTGAGAGTGATCTTGTCACTTACCTTAATCTCACCTTCTGACAGCACACGCCCTCGCCCATTGTCCCCAAAGGTGATGTACTTCTTTGTCACCACCGGGACGAGACTTGAGAACCACCCCTTGTCTCCGGTCATATGCCTCGAGCAACCGGAGTCAATCAACCAAATGTTCTTCAAGTCTCCCACCTGAAATTCAAAAGCGAGCACGTGAGTGAACAAACGACTCAGCACTGGGGTTAGTACCAAAAGAGTAAAACCAGTGCCGAGCCATTTGCTCCAAAGTGGGGTTAGCACAAACCAAATCATCACGCCTATCAAAGCTACCACCACGAACACCACCACGGTAACCACTACGAGGGAACCAACCCTCTCTAGCTGGAGGAGGACGAAAGCCACGAGAGGGAAACCGTGGATCGTTCCTCCTCTCCATCTCAAAGCTACGACTCCTCCCACCCCCGTATTGAGCACGAGGTGGAGAACGCCTAGCAAACTGACCACCTGCAAACTTTCCAGACCAACCACCAGAACCACGACCTCCAGAACCAAACCGAGCATCCTCACGAGCACGAAACCCGACTCGCTGTCTGCCCAGACCTGCACCGGTCTGACCGGTGTAGTACACCGGTCTGACCGGTGTAGCTCGGCCAGCAGCAGCACCTGCAGTCTTCCGGTCTCCCCAAGCCGGAACCGTCCTCACAATCGCCTTGGCCCTGGGTATCTGCATACGAGGCTCAGGTACACCATTAGAGGGGTGGTACCTGTCCTTGTTAGCCCACTCTCTAGCCATTCTCTCCTCATGCTTCCTCTTGAAGCAAAACTCATCCTTGTGACCATCTCTCCCACAATACCCACAATGGAACTTTATGGGCTGTGGCTTAGGCTTAGGCTTAGGCTTAGGCTTGGGTTGGGGCTGCCCACTCGGCTTCTCACCCTTCTTCTCTCCTTCCTCACCTCCCTTTGGGCTCACAAACTTCACCGGTTTCTGAAAATCATTTGTTGGGTGAGGGAATATGGCTGGATCTGGAGTAGTGTCAAGTTTGTTTCTGAGATGGTTAGGCTTGGGCTCAAACTTGTTCTTGTGTCTGTTTGGTGGTGGGATAGGAATCTCTCCAACTCTCTCAACTCCCTCACCACTGTTCTCTCCAAGCTTGTCAGCCCCAAGTGCCTGACCATCATAGCGTTTAAAAGCCGCTATCATGATACCAAGCTGAGGCTCCTGACCCGACAACCAGCTCATACATTTTCTCAGCTCATCATTCTCATCCTGCAAGCGATCAACATAATGTGCAAGCTCCAAATTCTTAACCGCATGCAATTCACAAGTAGAGCAAGAAGTGGGAATAGGCTCTTTCAACTTAGCCTCAAGCGAAACAGTGTAAGCATGCATCTCATCAATCTTTCCATGCAGAACAGGGCAAGAAGTGCAAGCACCTAGCAAAGCAGGTCTAGACTTAAGCTCAGCCACTTCAACCCTAAGCATATCTAGTTCATCACAAGTAGAAGCATGCTTATCCTTAAGAGCAGTAAGATCAGCAAGGTACACAGAGCAATCACAGCAATCAATCTCATCAGAAACCACAGGAGAAGCCTTAAGCGAATCAATCTCAAGCTTAGCATCTAGGTTCTGGGTTTCTAGCTCAGCCACACGGTTCCTAGCATCTTCTAGTGAGGCCCTAAGCTGTTTTCTCATCTTCTTGGCCTCTCTAAGCATGTGATCGCGGTTATCAAGCAAGTCAACCAACTCATCATTCTCCTTGCGCAAAGAAGAGAGCTCATCACATACCTCATCCTCGGAGTCAGAGTCCGAGTCACTCTGGTGGCTCTTCTTGCTGCCGGAGCTACGGGCCATGCCGCAGAAGCCATCCCCCGCGAAGCAGGTCAACCCGCTCAAGTTCCTGGATGACTTCTTGTTCTTGCGCCGATCACCTTCATCTTCACTGCTACTCGAGCTCGAGGAAGAGTAGGTGGAGCTGGAGTCGACGTCGCTCGCTCCGACCATCGCTCGGGCCTTCCTGCCGCGGCCGTCCTTCTTCCTCGACCGTCGCTCGTCCTTGTGCTTGTTCTTGTGCTTGTGATCGCGCCTCGATCGGTACTTGCCATCCTTGCTCGATCGGTGCCTGTAGCCGTCCTTGTAGCCGTCCTTGTTCTCCGTCTTCTCCGGGCAGTCGGCGACGAAGTGTCCTGGCTTGCCGCACTGAAAGCACGTCCGTGCTGTCCTCCTCGTGTTCACCCGGTTCTCGTGCAGCCTCTCGAACCGCCTGGTCAGCAATGCCAGCTCGTCCTCTCCAAGCACGTCGAACTCCTCGTCTGGCAAAGACATCAAAGAAGACAGAGAGTACATCCTGGAGGATGCGTTAGCGTTAGACTTAGCTCCTTTGCCACTAACGAGAGCGAGACTATGAGAATTAGTCGGGCTCTCGATCTTGGCTGTCATACCACGGTCCAACTCAGCCGACTTGAGCTTCGAGAACAGCTCATTCACCGTCAAGGTGTCATACTTCTCGGACTCAACAATAGCCTCGAACTTCCCATCCCATACGGTATGATCCAACGAATGCAAGAGCTTCACGGCTCTATCATGATCATTGTATGGGAGGACGTCCACATTGGCTCTCATGTTGTTCACAACGACCGTAAATCGCTGGAAAAGGGCATCGACGGACTCGCTGGGGAGATGAGTGAAGTTCTCGTACTCTCTCCGGTAAGTCGCGTACATCCGAGCCTGAACCTGAGCATTCCCAGCATGAGCATCCTTCAACTGCTCCCAAATTCTACAAGCTAAGTCCTCTGTTTGAACCCGATCGAATTCAGGCTGACATAGAGCACGAAACAAGTAGTCGACAGCCTTGTTGTTGGCTTCGAACATATCCCTCGATCCTGGAGCAAGGAAGTTCATCGGATGAACATAAGCTGTGTTCACCGTGACATCCCAAAGGATCTGACCCTTTCCGCGGAGGAACGCCGCCATCCGCCTTTGCCACATCTGGTAGTTCTTCCCTTCGAAGTGCGGAGGACCCGAACCCCGTTCCTGGAACGCCATCTTTGGATCTTAGATTGGTAAGAGTCAATAAAGACCCGAACCGGCTCTGATACCAATTGAAGGACCGATTAGGCGAACCAGAGAGGAGGGGAGTGAATGGGAGCCGATAAAAATTCTTCTCGAAGGAGATGAGAACTCCAACAAGACGAACACGGCGTCCGAATCGCGTCTCCGACTCAACTACCCAAGTTGGCCAAGACCACGCAGCCACTGGAGTGCTACTGGTCCTAGGAGTCAACACACAACCCTGTGAGCCAGAACTCACCAAAACACACAGCGGAAACTTGCACGGCTTGCTGCCTGTGCTACACCGGTCAGACCGATGACCTGCGCTGGTCAGACCGGTGACACCGGTCAGACCGGTGGACAGAGCCGGCCAGGCCGGTGGCTACAGCAGCCGCACAGCAAACGTTCCAGGAAGTCTTAGTGACTCCTCTAGGCCCTGGAACAAAAACCACCTTCGAAACACAACCTGGAAGGAAGAAGAACCCCTCACAAAACCTAGCAAAACAACTCCAAACACGCCAAGAACTGATCAGCAGGACCACGGGACAAAACCACACGGACAAGGCTATTCCCCGAGACAAATCCCACCAAGGGCTAGCACCGGTCAGACCTGTCAAGAGCACCGGTCAGACCGGTCGCGCCTGGACAGCTCGGGATGAACAGCGCCCGCGAGTCAACTCCCCCAAATCCAACTCCCGATCTCCCGATTCGCTCCACGGTTTTGCACAAGACTTTGGGGATATTAGGAACACCTCATGGGTACTCCATAGCCAAGATTTGGTCCACCAAAACTTGTCAAATCAAGAGTAATCGAAGAAATCCCACCAAGAACGCCTCTAACCCTAGAGCCACGAAAACCCCAAAATCGAGCCCCTTTGCTCACGGATTTGGGAGGGGAATCAAAGGGAAAAGAATCACGAAGGGTTCTTGCATACATCCCCCACCAAGTCCCAAAGAGAAAGGCCTCGAAATCGCTCCAAGAAAATCGCCAAGAAAGGGCTCCGAAAATCACCAAAAAGGAGAAACGGGAAAGACACAACCAAGCCTTGAGGAACCACGCCGAATCATCTATACATACCAAAGAGGTTCATACAAGGTCTAGCTTGCCGCCTGATCATCCTTTCCTCTCACAAGATCTCACCATGAAGCTCTCAAGCTAGTCCTATGAAAATCCTAATAAAATAGGAAGGAAAATAGGAAAACCAAATGAGCTAGGGTTCCAAGAGATGGCTGCCATCCTCTCACCACTTGGGTTATATGGAGGCAACCGAAAGACGAAAATACCCTTACTAGCTAACTAGGGATACATGCCCCTCAAGGGTGAATTCGGAAATCTGTGTCTTTGCTCCATCGGACGGATGCCCAGCGACCGCAAACTTGCTTAGCCTCGACGCAAGCCTTGCGATCCCGACACGTGTCCTCCGCTTCGAAGATTCCGGACTGCGTCATCGCACACCGGTCAGACCGGTGCTCCTCACCGGTCAGACCGGTACCCACCGGTCAGACCGGTCAGACCCACCGGTCAGACCGGTCTGGAGCTGCTGCACCTCCGTCTTCGGTTCTTCGGTCTTGGCTTTGTGGATCAACCAAGGTACCCAGTGGTTTTCTGGTGAACCACCGGAAACCCTGCGAACTCGGTGTAGCGTCCGCCAATCACCACTCATGACTCGGCTCCCACGTAGTCCCGGGTCGACCTTGGTTTTGAGGCTCAACCAAGAAACCGTCCATGACTTCATCTTCCGTTCTTGCCACCATGCGGCCCGCACTTGACCCCGCTGGCCACCGGGTCCCTCGAACCAAGCCTACTTGTCTTCTCCACACCTGGAGGCCTCACCGGCAACGACCTTTCGCGCTTGTTCTTCACCTGCACCTTCACCAGTCAAGCCGCAACCTGCACCTGCAATACATAGCCAAGAATCAATCTACACCACGTTGTCAATCACTCATCTCACCAGGAAGCGACCATCCACCGGTCCTCGAACCACACCTGGCTCTCAACTATCTTGAATCCCTTGTTCCTGAAGAAATTTTTTGAATCCTTTATCAGTGAAATGGGATCCTCCATCACTAATCACAATTCTTGGTGTGCCAAAGTGAGGGAAGATTATTTCATTGAACATCTTCTTAGACTGCTTAGCATCTGCCATCTTGTAGGGTATTGCTTCCACCCATTTTGACACATAGTCGACTGCTACTAGGATGTATTCAGCCCCGTCAGACCTTGGAAATGGTCCCATGTAATCAATGCCCCATACATCAAAAAGTTCTACTTGTAGATTATCATGTAGAGGCATTGCATCTCTGGCAGTGATTCCTCCATGTTTCTGGCATGCCTTGCATCTTTGAATGAAATTTTTTGTGCCTTCATACATGGTTGGCTAGAAAAAACCACTCTACCATATCTTTGCATGTGTGCGGAAGGTACTATAGTGGCCACCATATGGCCTTGCATGGCATTTTTCAATAATCTGCAATCCATCATTGCTTGGCACACATCTTCTTAATAGCCCATCAGCGCAAACTTTATATAAATACAGATCATCCCACATGTGCCGAGTAGCTTCATGAACTAATTTCTTCTTATCTGCCCCTGGTGGTATATATCCTGTAACCAAATAATTCACAATATTTGCATACCAGGGGTTGGTGTCTGTAACCTTAAGCAACATGACGTCCCGTAGGGAATCATTTATGGGTGCTTCTTGCATGTTAGTGGTACACATTCAGGACAAATGATCCGCAACAGAATTTTCTACTACTTTTTTATCCCTTATTTCTAGATCAAACTCTTGAAGGAGCAGAATCCATCTGATTAGACAAGGTTTAACATCTTTCTTAGTGAGCAGATATTTAAGAGCAGCATGATCAGTGTAAACAATTATTTTGGCTCCTACTAAGTAAGATCTAAACTTGTCTATGGCGAAGACAACAGCAAGGAGCTCTTTCTTAGTGGTGGCATAGTTAAGCTAAGCTCCTGTCATGGTTTTGCTAGCATAGGCTATAGCATGATGTTTCTTGTCCTTAGTTTGGCCTAGGACGGCCCCTACAGCGTAATCACTAGCATCACATATGATCTCAAAAGGCAGTGTCCAATCGGGAGGTTGGATGACTGGGGCGGAGATGAGAGCCTTCTTGAGGGTGAGAAAGGCTTCCATACACTCCTCTGTGAACTCGAAAGGTGCATCCTTGGCTAGAAAATTGGTGAGGGGTCTAGCGATCTGTGAGAAGTCCTTAATGAACCGTCAGTAGAACCCAGCATGGCAAAGAAAACTACAGATGCCCTTGATGTTAACAGGAGTTGGAAGTTTTTCTACAACCTCGATCTTAGCACGGTCCACCTCTATCCCTCGTTCGGACACCAGGTGTCCTAGCACGATGCCCTCTTTAACCATGAAATGGCATTTCTCCCAGTTGAGGACTAAGTCCTTCTCATAACACCTTTGCAAGACCTTGTCTAAGTTCCCCAAACATTCATCAAAAGTTTTTCCATAGACAGAAAAATCATCCATGAAAACTTCTATGATCTACTCAATCATGTCTGAGAAGATAGACATCATGCACCTTTGGAACGACGCGGGCGCATTGCACAACCCGAAAGACATTCTATGATAGGCATAGGTTCCATAGGGGCATGTGAAAGTGGTCTTGTTTTGGTCATCAGGGTGGATAGGAATTTCATGATAGTCAGAATACCCATCGAGGAAACAGAAAAAGGAGTGGTTCGCCAACCGCTCTAACAACTCATCAATGAAACGGAGTGGGAAGTGATCCTTCTTTGTGACCTTGTTGAGCTTCCTATAATCTATGCACATCCTCCAGCCTGTGAGAAGGCATTGAGCAACCTGCTCGCTGAAGGACCGATTAGGCGACCAGAGAGGGGGGGGGGAGTGAATGGGAGCCGATAAAAATTCTTCTCCAAGAACTCGGCCTATGTCCCAAAATCAAACCCACGAATCCTACACTCGCTCAAGCTAATCGTCAAGGTTACGTGGTCATAAAGGGACTACTAGCCTTAGGAATGATCCTTGGTTCACCTAGTGGAAGCGCGAAACAAAGAGCCAAAGCAAACCGAGCAAAACTGAACCGAGACGGGTCACCCTGACATAGGGGGCGGGTCACCTGCCTCCCAACAGAGGCAAAACGGGTCACCTTAACATAGGGGGTGGGTAAAATGGGTCACCTTAACATAGGGGGCGGGTCAACCACCGGCCGGGTCACCCTGACGTAGGGGGTGGGTCACCTTGGGCGCCTAGAAATTCAGCAAGCTGACGATCGAATAAAAATTCAAAACCCAATCAAACGACCTCCTAAAATCATGAAATTTTAACCAAGGCTTTGCAACAACACTAAATAGTTTCTCCCAAAAGATCTCCTCAAAAAGATCAAGGAAACTCTACAGATCTGAATCAGAAGAAGAGGAACTCAAAATTCAACGCCACCTAGGGTCACCCGGCCATAGGGGGCGGGTCACCCGGGGTAGCCCAAAAAATCGCTCGCGGGTCAACTCCAAACTTTCGATCGATGGATCTCCCTAACCGCTTGATGGATAGAGCCCAAATTTTTGGTAGATGAGAAGAGTCTCTAAGAGAAGCTATGCCCAAAATCTTGGAGCCCCAAACATATCCAATCAACCGGAATCGCAAATCTCGGCCAAGAACACTATGAACTAGGGTTCAACCGAAAACTCATGAATCAAGGGCAAATCCCGGCATTTGAGGGGTCAAGATCATCCAAAAAGATGCACAAGACATCCACCCATGACCCCCCTAAAGAAATCAGGAGAAAAACAACCTCAAATTGACGAATCAAGCGACGAACGAAAACACCCAAAAATAGCTTCGAAAATTACACGAAAATCATAAAGAGCTAAGAGAGGGAAATCATCACAGCGACAAATGCTTCCATACATCCAGAGATCAGAGTCTATACAAGAATCTAGCCTAAGGAAATACATGTAAAAGAAGCAGTCTAGAGCGGATAATCCGGGGGAGGAAAAACTAGAGAGAGATGACATCCACCTCTCCGCTATATATATATGAAGTTCACCGGAGCAGGCAAATGATCACGCTACCCCTACAACTTAAACTTAAGATACACACCCCTCAGGGGCATTTTGGTCAAGTCTTCAGATATTCCCATCGAGCGGACACGCTTCCACCGTGGACTTGCTTAGCCTCGACGCAAGCCCCGCGATCACGCCACGTGCCCCCCGCTTCGAAGCTTCCCGACGCTCCCGGATCACCATCTCTATCGTGTTGGGCCTCCGGCCTTGGTTTGAGGCCCAAACCAAGAAACTCTCCACCGATGGTTTTGTGGGCAAACCACCAAACCCCGCGTGCAAGCTTCGGCCTCGAACCGCTACCTTACACCGGCCCATGTTCATGACTTCAACTTGCTCCTCTTGCACCGCACGGTTCGCACTTGACCCCATCGGCCACTGGGTCCATCAAACCAAGCCTACTTGCCTCTCCATCACCCAGAGGCCACCACGGCTAAGGCCTTTTGTGCTTGTTCTTCACCTGCACCAACATGAGTCAAGCCGCAACCTGTACCTGCACACTGAGCCAAGTGTCAGTCCACACAACGTTGTCTATCACTCATCACTAAGGAGTGACCCTCCACTGGTCCTCGGACACACCTGGTCCTCATTCTCTCCTTTGATGAGTGCATTGACAACACCCATAGTAACCAACACAGAGAAAAAGGAAAAGAAAACAACCACGAACACAAACTTCCAACAAGTGATCCAAAACCAAAGAACAAGTGAAAACGAGATCACTCGCCAGACCAAGTCTCGGCCCCCTAAGACAAGGGCAACGGCTCAACACAGACGAGATAAACAAAGCTCTACAAAGAGCACGCCATAAAGCACAAAAACTCAGGCAAACAAAAGGAGCTCCCCCTGCACATATGCAAACTCACCCTGAGCAAATGCAATCTTTTCTCAAATTTTCTCCCCATATGCAAAACTTACCATTTTTCTCCACAATTTCTCCCCCTTGTTGACAATGCATGAATCAAGCTACCATGAAAGTGCACAAATGCATGTCAAAGTATATACAAGCTACCAAGCTTCTTAGATATACAAAGAGCACAACAAAATGCTACAAATGAGACATAGAGCAAGCAAAGTAGACATGGTGTAGTTAGCGCATTGCCATCAAGCAAGTAGAGACATAGATACATGTGTCATGGCCAAAAGCAATTTTTCAAACAAAAGTCATCTCATGAGCAAAGCCCTATCCATGGTCAATTTGAGCAAAAATGAACTAGAGCACACAAAGCTCATACAAGATCACAAGTTCTCATCACAAGATCATAGCAAACGCCCATAAGCTACTATATGTCATGTCAAAGCCACCGAGCCATGTGTCTACTTCTTAAAATGAGACTTCTCATGGTAGACATCATGCAACGGTTTAGTACCCAAGATATGTACATAAAACCATAAAGACATGATTATGAGCATATTTTTCAAGCATAAGACAATTCATAGACCGAACTCATTTTCAAAATTAAGCATGGTACATATGGGCTAAACATTTTTCCAGCTTATGCTCCTTCACAAGTGAACATATGGGCTAAACATTCACCATGCTAAATGGGTCTTTGACCCCAAGCGAAAAGAGCATGATACTCAAGCACAAAGTAAGCATGATATAAACATTTGAGCACAAATTGAGCATGAAAGAGAATCTACTCATGAGTCAAGCATTTTAGCATTTTCACAAAAAGGAAGCTATCTCATCATGAACATATGACAATACCATCAAGAGCATAGCATTCACATCACCATTCCTAAAGCATACACATATCTCACATATAGCACATCATGGTGATCAAAGTATATAAGAGAAGCTCATCTTAACAAGTATGATACAAAGATGGCTATCCTACCATGTTTTGGTACAAATAGAAAATGCATGCAATGCCACAAATGATACATATATCACATATATACATGATAAGCTCCAAGATCCAGCTAAAAAGGGAAACACACTCCAAGTTCACCTCGCAAGCGTGTGAAGGTAACTTGGTCATGTGGTTTAGTGAATATGTCGTCTAGCTGATCTTGGGTAGGTACATAGGACAAGGAAATATTCCCTTTCTCAATATTGTCCCTCAGAAAATGATATCTCACTTCGATGTGTTTAGTCTTGGAGTGAAGGACTGGGTTTTTGGTTACACTTATTGCACTGGTGATGCCACAAAAGAGTGGAACCTGGGAGCACTCCTCACCAAAATCGCGCATAGTGTAGGTCATCCATAGTAGCTGGGAACAACAACTGGCTGCAGCAACATACTCGGCCTCTGTAGTGGACTGGGCTACACTGGATTGCTTGCAAGACGACCAAGAGACCAAAGAAGAACCAAGAAACTGGCAACAACCCGAGGTAGACATGCGATCCAAACGTCACCCAACAAAATCAGCATCGGAGAATCCGTGAAGTCTGAGTGTCGAGGAGGCAGAGTACCAAAGACCAAACTCAAGAGTGTAGTTCAAGTACCTGAAAAACCTCTTGACAGCTTGCCGATGTGAAGTCCACGGTGAAGCTTGAAAACAAGCGCACAGACACACACTGAACTGTATGTCCGACCTCGTCGCCGTCAAGTAGAGGAGGGAGCCGATCATGCTCCTGTACTCCTTCTGGTCCACGGGTTCGCCATCCTCATCTGCATCCAAAGCCATAGTGGTACTCATCAATGTAGTCAGCAGCTTGGAGTCGTTCATGCCAAACTTCTTCACCATGTCTTTGGTGTACTTCGCCTGATGTACAAACATCCCGTCCTTGCACTGCTTGATCTGGAGCCCTAGGAAAAACTGCAGCTCGCCCATCATAGACATCTCAAATTCCCTGCTCATGTCATCTGCAAATATGGTAACAAGATCATGAGAAGAGCCACCAAAGATTATGTCATCCACGTAAATCTGAACAATCAACAGGTCATTTCTATGCTTAAGGAGAAACAGAGTCTTATCTACTGTGCCCATCACAAACCCCTTACTCATAAAAAAGCCTCTCAACCTGCCATACCAAGCCCTAGGTGCCTGTTTCAACCCATAAAGCGCTCTCTGGAGTTTGTATACACGGTGTGGGTATCTCTCACTCTCAAACCCCGGGGGTTGCCTCACATACACTTCTTCCTCTATCACCCCATTCAAGAAAGCACTCTTCACATCCATCTGAAATAACTTGAACCCTTTAGCCACGACAAAGGCTAGAAGGATCCTAATTGCCTTCAGATGGGCCACAGGAGCAAATGTCTCCTCATAATCTATACCATCTTTCTGGTTGAACCCCTGAGCCACCAACCTCGACTTGTTTCTCACAACCATCCCATTCTCACCTTCGTTGTTCTTCCACACCCACTTGGTAACTATAGGATGACAATTTGGTGGTGGATCAACTAACACCCAAACTTAGTTTCTCTCAAAATTCTCCAACTCCTCATGCATGGAATTCACCCAGTTTGCATCAGAAAGTGCGTGTCGAATATCTTTGGGCTCAAACAAGGCAACAAATGCAGAGTGAGCAAAGTGAGAAGTATTTCGTGACCTCGACCGTGTAGTGCATTCATGAAGGTCACTTATGATCATCGATGGTGGGTGATCCACCTGTACACGACGGGGAGCCTCTCGCTTAGACACAACCTCCCCCTCAGCAGCAGCCTCCACTCGAACAGCCTCTGTCATCGTAGGCGTAGGGGACGGACCATCCTCGATCGTCATCGTCATAGTGGAAGTAGCATGTACACGATCAGCCACGGGAGCATCACCACCATCATCATCTTCTTCTCCATCTCCATCCTTCTCATCCTCAAAGATCATCTCACCAACTTCATCGTCACCTGCACACTCAAAAGCAGAAGAACTATATGGCTGTGTCTCATCGAAGGTTACCTCGCAAGTGTCCATGATTCGGCTAGTGTCAAGGTTGAGCACACAATATGCTCTAGAGTGAATCACATAACCAAGAAAAAATACCATCCAAACATCGAGCCTCAAACTTGTCTAACTTGCCCTTCTTCAGAATAAAGCACTTGCAACCGAAAGCATGAAAGTGACTCACCTTGGGTTTCCGCCCATGCATCAGCTCATACGAAGTCCTGTTCTTGAAAGCACAAAGGAAAATGTGATTCGACACATAGCTAGCGGTATTGACCGCCTCGATCCAAAAACGCCTAGGAGTCCTATGCTCATCAAGCATCGTCGTAGCCATCTCACAAAGGGTCTGGTTCTTCCTCTCCACTATGCCATTCTGGCAAGCGACATATGGAGAACAGTACTGATGATCGAGACCAAGATCACTGAAAAGACATCAAAATGAGAGTTCCCGAACTCTGTGCCATTGTCACTGCGTATAGCTCGAATGGCATCCCCATGTTTCTCATGCTTCAACCTCAAGATCAAGTCCCGAACAAAGCCAAATGTCTTGCTTTTATCCTCTAAAAAGAAAACCTAAGAGTACCTCGAGAAATCATCAACCACAACCAACACATCCACTTCCCACCCACAGAGCCAACACGAGCTGGACCAACCAAATCCATGTGCAACAGCTCATAAGGTCGCTCGGTCATGACCGCAGTCAGATGGGCGTGAGAAGCGGCAACCATCTTTCCATGCCCACACAGAGCACAAACCAAATCCTTCTCGAATTTCAACTTTGGCAATCCTCGGACTAGGTCTAGGCCACTCAAGCGGGAAAGCAACTCAAATCTCAAGTGTCTTAGCCTCCTATGCCACTTCCAAAGCTCGGTCGAAACCCCTGAGGACCAGAGTGTCCGACGGCTAGGGGTTGGCCACTCCTTAGTGATGAGTGATTGAAAACTTTGTGTGGACTGATGTTGTAATCTATTTTGTGGATGTAGGCTGCGACTTGATTTGCGTTGGTGCAGGGAAGAACAAGCACAAAAGGTCTTAGCCTTGCGGGGCCTCTGAGGAGTGGAGGGACAAATAGGCTTGGTTCGAGGGATCCGGTGGCCAGACGGGAATAAGTGCGAGTCACATGGTGCGAGAAGAGCAAGTCAAAGTCAGATGATAGTGGGTTCATTGGTTGATCCGAAAGCCAACATGGAGCTGGGACGAACGTGGCGGTCAAGTCGAGGAGCTTGGCGTGGAGGCTGCACCAAGCTTGCGGGGTTTGCAGCGGTTCACCACAAAATCGCTTGGTTCATCAGTTGTTCCAGAAAGCTGACCCGAGGTTCTGGCGCGGTCAAGGCACCAGAATCGGCCTGGCCAGTTTGGAGAACTAGCCTGGCTGGTTTGGACGTGGCATGGCCGGAAGTCGTCGAAGCTGAGGACATGCGTCGGGATCACAGGATTGGCGTCGAGGCTACGCGAGGTGCGGTTGCCGGGTGTCCGTCCGCTGGAAAGGCTGTCAAGTTTCCAAATTTGCCCTTCGAGGGGTTGTATCACCTAGAGGGCATCTTAGTCATTTACCCCCACCGGAGGACATCAGATATAAACTTGGTGGAAGGGTTGTGGTAGCTATCTCTTGGGCTTTAGGGTTTTCATTTGCTCTAGGCAATTTCTCTTTTTAGTTTCCTATTTTCTCTAGGACTAGCTTGAGAGCTTCATGAGAGATCTTGAGAGAGGGATGGATGCTAGGGAGGCAAGCTAGACCTTGTATAAATCTTTCCTTTGATGTATAGAAGGTTCGGCGTGATTCCTCTAGATCTTGTTGTGGTGATTCCCGTTTTCCTTTTTGTGGATTTTCGGAGCCTTTTCTTTGGCGATTTTCTTGTGGTTGATTTGAGGCCTCCCCTTTGAGGATTTGATGTGGGATGTATACATGAGCCCCTTATGGTTCTTTTCCTTGTGATCCTCCTCTAAATCTGTGGGTTTGGGTGCTCGATTTTGGGGTTTTCTTTCGGTTCCGGGAAAAGGTGTTCTTGGGGTTCATCCTTCGAAACCTCTTGATTTAGTGGATCTTTGGGGATGATCTCTTAGGCATGGCTTGTCCATGAGGTGATACACCTATTCCCCAAAGTTTTACTTGAATCCGTGGAGCGAATCAGGAGATCTAGGCATTGGAAGGTGGGTGTTGACCCGTGGGTGGAGTTCTTCCCGAGTGCCCAGGCCAAAACCGGCCTGACCGGTTTTGCCCACAGTGGGTTTTCGTGGAGATTTTTGGCTGGCAAGTTCTTCTCCACTAGAAGGTTGGGACGCTTGAGCTTTGATTTGCTTTCTTGCTTGAGTGGTCTCGACTTGGTCCGAGGATTGTCGCGGTTGAGGTTGGAGAAGGAGTTGGAGTGTGTGCCTTGTAGGCATGGTAAGATGGTCACTGCTTCTCATCCACCCCTGACTGCTGTCATGACAGAGTGTCCGACAGAGCTGTTGCATATGGACCTTGTTGGGCCAGCTCGAGTTCGCTCAGTGGGTGGGAAGTGGTATGTCCTGGTTGTGGTGGACGACTATTCTCGTTATGTCTGGGAGTTTTTCTTGGAGGATAAGAGTGAGACTTTCAGTTTTGTTCGAGACTTGATCGTGAGGTTGAAAAATGAGAGGCATGGGAACACTATTCGAGCAATCCGTAGTGATAATGGCTCTGAGTTCAGGAACTCTCGTTCTGATGCCTTTTGTTATGATCTTGGTCTTGAGCATCAGTACTCGACTCCTTATGTGCCCCCTCAGAATGGAGTTGTGGAAAGGAAGAACCGGACGTTGTGTGAGATGGCTAGGACGATGCTCGATGAGCACAGGACTCCTAGAAGGTATTGGGTTGAAGCGGTGTGCACCGCGTGCTATGTGTCGAATAGGATCTTACTTCGAGCGTTCAAGAAGAAGACGTGCTATGAGCTTATGCATGGTAGAGCTCCTAAGGTGAGTCACTTCCGAGTCTTTGGTTGCAAGTGTTTTATTCTCAAGAAGGGAAAGCTTGGTAAGTTTGAGGCTAGATCTAGTGATGGTATTTTCTTTGGATATGCAAACCATTCTAGAGCTTATAGGGTGCTTAATCTTGAGACTAACAAAATCATGGAGACTTGCGAGGTGACCTTCGACGAGACAGTGCCATGTAGCTCTCTTGGCTTTGATTGTGCAGGTGATGAGGAGATGGACGAGACGCTCTCATAGGATAGCCATCTTTGTATCTTGATGTATAGTTTTTGCATCTTTGTAAGATATGCTTTGCATTGCATTTGTATCATATGCATTGATTAGGAATGGCTTCTCCTATGTACATTGATCCCTATGATATGCTATGTTTGAGCTTGTGAATGTACTTGATTGATATTTGGGATGATAAGCTATGCTCTTGATAATTTGGTTGTATATTCAAGATGAGATAGCTTACTTTTATCAAAATGCTAGATAGGCTCTCTCTTGTGAGTATAAGGCTTTAAATGATCTTAGTATGCTTTGGTGGTTTATATCATGCTTAATTTGTGTTTGGATATCATGTGCTTTTCTCTTGGGGTCAAAGACCCATTTGTCATTATGAATATTTAGCCCATGTGTTACCTTGTGGGGGAGCATAAGCTTCTTTTTGCTGCAAAGGCACTTCATGTACCATTTTGTGCTTAAATATGAAAATGAAATTGGTATGAAATGCTTGTGCTTGAAGTTATGCTCTCATTAATTCCATGTCATAAATGCTTTAAATCTAAATTTATATGGGTGCTAAACCGTTGCATGATGTCTACCATGAGATGTCTCATTTTAAGAAGTAGACACATGGCTCAGTGGTTTTAACATGACATGAGATGCTTATAGGTGTTTGTCATGATCTTGTGATGAGGATATGTGACCTAGCATGAAGTTTGTGTGATCTAGATTAACTTTGGTGTGCTTTGTGTTTAGGTCTTTAGCTCATGAGAGGGAAAGTTTTCAAAAAAAATGCTAATTTTTACCATGGCCTGAACTTATGTGTATGCAACTGAACATTCTTGATGGCTATGCTATTTTGAACCTTTGTCAAGTCTAAGTGGTTCATTTGCTTGTTCCTAGCACATTTTATGGCTCTATGTCCATTTGAGAAGCCTCTAGTTGAAATTTTTGTAGAAATGCCTAGATTCATGCATTGTCAACATGGGGGAAAAGTTTGTACATGGAAAAGTTTTCTACGAGCATTTAGAAGGTTTTCATGCTTTTTTGGGTTGCATTGGAGCATATTTTTTCTGACAGGCAAAACCGGCCTGGCCGGTTTGGAAACCGGCCTAATCGGTTTCAGTGCTGCTGCACGGTAAGTTTTGCACGCATTGATTCAGGGGGAGTTGCATTTGCTCAGGGGGAGTTGCATGTGTTCAGGGGGAGCTCCTAGTGTCATCTGAGTTCTTGGTTTGGTTGGTTTGCTCTCTGTGAGCTTTGGTTTGTTCTTTGTGAGCTTTGGTGGTTTGTCTCAGTTGTGTTGAGTCATTGCCCTTGACTTAGGGGACCGAGACTTTGGATTGCAAGTGATCAAGGTTCGATTTTGTTTGGTTGTTGGATTACTTGTTTGGCTTGTTTGCGTTTGTCTTTTGCTTTTACTTTTCTTTATGTATCGATTATGTGGTGTGTTGTCAATGCACTCATCAAGGGGGATATTGAGGACCAGAGTGTCCGACGGCTAGTGGTTGGCCACTCCTTAGTGATGAGTGATTGACAACGTTGTGTGGACTGACGCTATGCTCTATTTTGTGGATGTAGGCTGCAGCCTGGTTTGCGTTGGTACAGGTGAAGAACAAGCGCGAAAGGTCTTAGCCTTGCGGGGCCTCCGATGAGTGGAGGGACAAGTAGGCTTGGTTCGAGGGACCCGGTGGCCAGACAGGATCAAGTGCGAGTCACATGGTGCGAGAAGAGCAAGTCGAAGTCAGATGATAGCGAGTTCGTTGGTTGATCTGAAAGCCAACATCGAGCCGGGGCGAACGTGGCGGCCAAGTCAAGGAGCTCGGAGTGGAGGCTGCACCAAGCTCGCGGGGTTTGCAGCGGTTCACAACAAAATCGCTGGGTTCATCGGTTGCTCTAGAAAACCGACCCGAGGTTCCGGTGCGGTCAAGGCACCAGAACTGGCCTGACCGGTTTGGTGAACCGACCTGGCCGGTTTGGGCGTGGTGCGGCCGGAAGTCGTCGAAGCAGAGGACACACGTCGGGATCGCAGGCTTGGCATCGAGGCTACATGAGGTGCTGTTGCCAGGTGTCCGTCCGCTGGAAAGGATGTTAAGTTTCCAAATTTGCCCTTCGAGGGGTTGTATCGCCTAGAGGGCATCTTAGTCATTTACCCTCACCGGAGGACATCATATATAAACTTGGTGGAAGGGTTATGGCCGCTATCTCTTGGGCTTTAGGGTTTTCATTTGCTCTAGGCAATTTCTCTTTTTAGTTTCCTATTTTCTCTAGGACTAGCTTGAGAGCTTCATGAGAGATCTTGAGAGAGGGATGGATGCTAGGGAGGCAAACTAGACCTTGTATGAATCTTTCCTTTGATGTATAGAAGGTTCGGCGTGATTCCTCTAGCTCTTGTGGTGGTGATTCCCGTTTTCCGTTTTGTGGATTTCCGGAGCCTTTTCTTGGCGATTTTCTTATGGTTGATTTGAGGCCTCCCCTTTGAGGATTTGATGTGGGATGTATACATGAGCCTCTTGTGATTCTTTTTCTGGTGATCCCCCCTCTAAATCCGTGGGTTTGGGTGCTCGATTTTGGGGTTTTCTTTCGGTTCCGGGAAAAGGTGTTCTTGGTGTTCATCCTTTGAATCCTCTTGATTTAGTGGATCTTTGGGGACGATCTCTTAGGCATGGCTTGTCCATGAGGTGATGCACCTATCCCCAAAGTGTTACTTGAATCCGTGGAGCAAATCGGGAGATGTAGGCATCGGAAGGAGGGTGTTGACCTGTGGGTGGAGTTCTTCCCGAGTGCCTAGGCCAAAACCGGCCTGGCCGGTTTCCCAAACCGGCCTGACCGGTTTTGCCCACAGTGGGTTTTCGTGGAGATTTTTGGCTGGCAAGTTCTTCTCCACCAGAAGGTTCCCCTGGTCCAAGTTTTTCAAGTTTTGAGTTCGTTTGCTTAGTTTTGGCCTCGTTGATCTTTTAGGAGTTGTCTGTGCAAAACTGGCCTGACCGGTTTGCCAAACCGGCCTGACTGGTTTGTCTTTGGAGGTTGTGCTCAAGTTGTTTTCTGTTGTGTTCTCGAGTGTTTTCGGTAGTGTGCTAGTTCCCAGGTCCAGTAGGACTCTAGTGGCTGCGTGGATTTGGCTAGCGGGGTGTTGAGGATCTTGGAGTTGCGTTTGGGACCATAGGCCGAGTTCTACTCTTTGGAGAAGAATTTTTATCGGCTCCCATTCACTCCCCCCTCTTTGGTCGCCATTCTGGTCCTTCAACACCAGCAACAAAGCATCGAGGAGGACCAACAGACTGGGAAAAATCGGCATGAAAGTTTTGACCCTCGGGGACGATCGTACATACAAGATCGCCTCGAGAATCAAGCACACGAGAAGCACCGTACTTAAAACGAACCTCAAAACCCTCGTCAAGCAACTGGGATACTGACAACAGGTGAAAACCAAGTGACTTGACCAAAGCCACACTCTTTAAGTTCACCTTGCTATTCACCTTCACCATATCTTCAGCAAGCACTCGTCCTCTCCCATTGTCCCCGAAAGTGATGTACTCCCTCGTACTCACCGGGGTGATGCTGGAGAACCACCAACGATCTCCATGCCTCCCACCTGCAAATCAAGAACAAGGACGAGAATGAGCAAGCGACTCAACACTGGTGTTAGTACAGAAAGAGTCAAACCAGTGTCAAGCCATTTGCTCAAAAGAAGGGTTAGCAAAATCCATCCTATCAAAACCTCTAGGCGGAGCCCTCTCACACCTACCACCGAAGAACCTGTCACGTCTCACTGGAGGGGAACGCACACCACTAGGGGGAAAACGTGGCCCATTGTCCCTTTGAGAACCAAAACTGCGATCATGCCTCCCAAACTCGTAACGGTCACAAGCAGCAACACATCCAGCAAACTCACCACGCCCAAACCCAACACGCCTATCTCTCTGAGGAAAACCACCTCCACCACCCCGAGTGGGAACCGTACGCACAAAGCCATCACCTCAAGGTAGAGGCCCTCTACGAGGCTCAGGCACACCATGAGACGGGTGGTACCTATCCTTGTTTGCCATCTCCCTAGCAAACCTCTCATCCCTTCTCCTCCTGAAACAGAACTCATCATTATGACCATCCCTCCCACAATACTCATAATGTAAGCGGACTGGTTGTGGCTTAGGCTGTGGTTTCTCTGTGGGCTTTTCAACAGCTTTCTCTCCAGGCTTCCCCCAAACACATTCCCCTCGGTGCTCACAAACTTGACTAGTTTCTGGTAGTTTTCTGTTTTGTGGGGGAACACTGGTGGATCTGGGGTTGTGTCTAGCTTGTTTCTGAGGTGGTTTGGTTTGGGTGCATATTTGTTCATGGGTACAGTGTGTGGTGGAATAGGAATCTCTCCAACTTTCTCTTCTCCCTCACCACTCTTCCTAGCTCCAAACACCTGACCATCAAACCTCTTAAACTCAGCCAACATCAAACTCAGCTGAGGATCATGCCCAGACAACCAACTCATCAATTTTCTCAATTCATCATTCTCATCCTGCAAACGGTCAACGTAATGCGTAAGTTCCATGTTTTTCATAGCATGCATTTCACAGGTAGAGCATGATGTAGGAATAGGAGCCTTCAAAGCTGCCTCAAGAGAAACTATCCTATCATGAGATTCATCTAGCCTAGCATGCAACACAGGACAAGAAGTACAAACACCTAACAAAGTAGGTCTAGATTTCATCTCATCAAGTTCAACCCTAAGCAATTCTAGTTCCTCAACCTTCGAGGCATGCTTCTCCTTAAGGGCAGTCAAGTCAGCCAGGAAAATATTGCAATCACCACAATCAACCTCATCAGAAACAATAGGAGCAGCTTTCAAAGATTCTATCTCAGTTCTAGCATCGACAAGAAAAGGTTCAAGCTCAACTATCTTGTCCTTAGCATCACGTAACAAAGACTGAAACTCTCTCTTCTCCTTGTTGGTCTTCCTAAGCACATCATCACGGTTATCAAGCAACTCATTCAGCCTAGCATTCTCCTCTAGCAAGAAGTTCGGATCTTGACTTACCTCATCCTCAGAATCAGAGTTCGAATCCGAGCTGTGCTTCCCACCCTTCTTGGAGTTGTGCGCCATGCCGCAGAAACGGTCTTGCGTGACGAAGTTGAGGCCGGTGAAGTTCTTGCCCATGCGCTGCTTGTCCTTGTGCCGATCTTGCTCTTCCTCGCTGCTCGAACTGGATAAGGAGTCACTTGAAGTAGAGTCGATGTCGCTCGCTCTGGCAACCATCGCTCGAGCCGTCTTCTTCTTGTACCCGCTGCTCTTCCTTGGCCTTCTCTCGCCCTTGTCCTTGCGCTTGTCCTTGTAGTCATTCCGGGAGCGGTACTTGTAGTCGTGCTTGGGCTTGCCCTTGTAGTCGTTCTTGATCTCCATGGCTTCCGGACACTCGGTGATGAAATGCCCATGCTTCCCGCACCGATAGTACATCCCCGAGCTCCTCGTTGCATTCTTGCGGTTCTTGTATAGCCACCCAAACCTCTTGCTCAACAAGGCAAGATCCTCCTTGTTCAGCACCTCAAAGTCCTCATCTTGCATGGACACAAGACAAGATAAAGAAAACTGCATGGCAGTAGGGTTAGCATTAGTCCTTGATCCTGAGACAAGAGCCAAACTATGAGGATCATTGGGGCTCTCGCTCTTGGCTCTCATGCCACGGTCAACTTCGGAAGACTTGAGCTTAGAAAATAGCTCGTCCACCGTCAGGGTCTCATACACACCCGACTCCAAGATGGCCTCGACCTTGGCACTCCACACGGATCTATCAAGAGAGTGCAAGAGGTTGATAGCTCGATCATGATCCATGTATGGGAGTACCGCCACATTGGCTCTCATGTTGTTCACAATACAGGTGAAGCGCTGGAACATCACATCAATCGACTCACCGGGGAGATGAGTAAAGTTCTCGTACTCTCTCCGGTGAGTGGCAAACAAACGAGCCTGCACCTAAGCATTCCCAACATGAGCATTCTTAAGCTTAAACCAAATATTTCCAGCCACATCCTCTCCGTACACTCGATCAAACTCCGAGGCACAAAGAGCATGGAACAAGTCATCAATGGCCTTGTTGTTGGCCTCAAACATGTCCCGCGATACTGGAAGAAGGAAACTAGCAGGAATGACATAGTGAGGATTTTGAGTCACTTCCCAGATCAGTGTCCCATTCCCACGAAAAAACGCGCCCATGCGCCTCTCCCACATCTGGTAATTCTTACCATCGAAGTGCGGAGGACCCGACCCCTTACCATAGTCGCCCATCTTTGGATCTTAGACTGGTTAGAATCACGAAGATGCGTAACCGGCTCTGATACCAATTGAAGGACCGATTAGGCGACCAGAGAGTGGGGGGGGGAGTGAATGGGAGCCGATAAAAATTCTTCTCCAAGAACTCGGCCTATGTTCCAAAATCAAACCCATGAATCCTACACTCGCTCAAGCTAATCGTTAAGGTTATGTAGCCATAAAGGGACTACTAGCCTTAGGAACGATCCTTGGTTCACCTAGTGGAAGCGCAAAACAAAGAGCCAAAGCAAACCGGGCAAAACTGAACCAAGATGGGTCACCCTGACATAGGGGGCGGGTCACCTGCCTCCCAACAGAAGCAAAACGGGTCACTCTAACATAGGGGGCAGGTCACCCACCAGTCGGGTCACCCTGACGTAGGCGGCGGGTCACCCTGGGCGCCCAAAAAATCAACAAGTTGGCGATCGAATAAAAATTCAAAACCCAATCAAACGACCTCAAAAAATCACGAAATATTAACTAAGGCTTTGCAACAACACTAAGAAGTTTCTCCCAAAAGATCTCCTCAAAAAGATCAAGGAAACTCTACAAATCTAAATCAGAAGAAGAGGAACTCGAAAGTCAACACCACCTAGGGTCACCCGGCCATAGGGGGCGGGTTACCCGGGGTAGCCCAGAAAATCGCCCGCGGGTCAACTCCAAACTTTCGATCGATGGATTTCCCTAACCACTGGATGGATTGAGCCCAAATTTTGGGTAGATGTGAAGCATTTCTAAGAGAAGTTATGCCCAAAATCTTGGAGCCCCAAACCTATCCAATCAACCGGAATCGCAAATCTCGGCCAGGAACACTATGAACTAAGGTTCATCCAAAAACTCACGAATCAAGGGCAAATCCCGACATTTGAGGGGTCAAGATCATCCACAAAGATGCACAAGACATCCACCCATGATCCCCCCAAAGAGATCCAGAGAAAAACACCCTCAAATCGACGAATCAAGCGATGAACGAAAACACCAAAAAATAGCTCCGAAAATGACACAAAAATCACAAAGAGCTAAGAGAGGGAAATCATCACAGTGAAAAATGCTTCCATACATCCAGAGGTCAGAGTCTATACAAGAATCTATCCTAAGGAAATACAGGTAAAAGAAGCAGTCCAGAGCGGATAATTCGGGGGAGGAAAAACTAGAGCCAGAGAGAGAGAGATGGCATCCACCTCTCCGCTATATATATGAAGTTCACCGGAGGAGTAAAATGACCACGCTACCCCTACAACTTAAACTTAAGATACACACCCCTCAGGAGCATTTTGGTCAAGTCTTCAGATATTCCCATCGAGCTGACACGCTTCCACCGTGGACTTGCTTAGCCTCGACGCAAGTCCCGTGATCACGCCACGTGCCCCCCGCTTCGAAGCTTCCTGACGCTCGCGGATCACCATCTCCGTCGCGTTGGGCCTCCGGCCTTGGTTATGAGGCCCAAACCAAGAAACCCTCCACCGATGGTTTTGTGGGCAAACCACCAAATCTCGTGTGCAAGCTTCAGCCTCGAACCGCTACCTTGCACCGGCCCATGTTCATGACTTCAACTTGCTCCTCTTGCACCCCACAGCTCGCACTTGACCCCGTCGGCCACAGGGTCCATCGAACCAAGCCTACTTTCCTCTCCATCACCCAGAGGCCACCACGGCTAAGGCCTTTCGTGCTTGTTCTTCACTTGCACCAACATGAGTCAAGCCGCAACCTGTACCTGCACACTGAGCCAAGTGTCAGTCCACACAATGTTGTCAATCACTCATCACTAAGGAGCGACCCTCCACTGGTCTTCGGACACACCTGGTCCTTACTCGCCGAACTCGTTGGGGGCTGTTGTCATCCCTCCTTTCTTGGGTACGCATTGAACGGGTCTAACCCATTCACTATAAGGGACTGGATAGATGACCCCAACATGGAGAAGTTTTAGAACTTCTTTCTTAACTACCTCTCTCATCGCAGTATTCAACCTCCTCTGAGGCTCCCTAGTCGGTGGGATATCTGTGTCTACGGGGGTGCGATGGGTGCAGAGAGTCAGACTTATCCCCTTAAGGTCCTGGAGATAGTATCCGGACACAGATTGGTGCTTCTCTAGGACAGAAATGAGCCTCCTGGATTCCTCCTCAGAAAGTTTATCATTAATGATTTACTGGAGACTCTGTGTCCCGTGGAGGAAAACGTATCTAAGGCATGTGGGCAATGGTTTGAGCTCAATAGGAGGCTTAGGTGGAGCCTGGAATTCAGATATATCTATAGGCTCAGCAGGCTCAGCGGTCTCCTCTATGAACCCAGGTGCCCACTCATCGAGGAGGGATTCGGGCGAGTCTCTTGGAATAATTGCCTTGACCTCCTCGATTTGTCGAAAGTCATCAGGGGGATCCGTTCTTGCATTTTTCACCCTTAAAACTTCTACAGAGAAGACCTCCTTTCCTAAGCAGACACTGAGTTTGCCTTGGGTAGGAGCCTCTATGAGAAATTTCTCAAGGGGTAATCCTATCATGAGGTCGAAGCTGAGGATATCGTAGGTGTGGAAATCAAGATCGAACTCAGCCTCTTTATATCAGACAGGAATAGATTTTAGAATCCCTATTCCTTCTAGGGTCTCTCCCTTAGGAGTCCTGATGGATTTCTTGGTAGGAATCAAAGGTCTTTCTCCAAAGTTTCTCCAAGCAAAAGCACTAGAAATCATATTGACTCCTACCAAGGTGTTGTAGAGAACCCTCCTCGTCTCCCCATTTATAACACAAGGGATGGTCGATCGGGGTGGAAGGAGCTGAAGAGTTCCAGCCGCCGACTCCATCTCTTTTGACCATTCTTGAGCCATAATGGTGGTGAACTCCCGAACGTTGTCTCTAAGGAAGTGTGGGACATGGGTACCTTGGGGTCCCCACCGACCAGTCTCATGGCCGTCCCCGACAAGTGGGTCCGGCCCACCAGAAGACCAACCGACCTGATAGTGGGTCCAACAGATCTGATCTGTGGTCCACACGACCTCCTGAAGACCTTATCCGAAACGACTACAGGACATGGTGTGCAAGACAAAACAGCGGTGGATCCGACAGGCAGTCTAGGATATATGGAAATAGTTGTAATCAACTAGACTTAGGTCTCCCGGCCATAACCGACAGGAGTCTAGGCGCCGACCTTGTCCGTTGGCCAATATAAGACAGGCAGGGTGACCCTATTGTAACATATGTAATCCTCAAGCAATCAACGCCAACAACTGGACATAGGGTTTTACTCTCCGGAGGCCCGAACCAGTATAAACTCGTCGTGTCCCGTGTGCTCTCGCATAACCATCAAATCCTTAGCTCTCGGTCGCCCACATCCGAATCTGAAGCACCGGGGTTGACCCCCCGTGGACTGTGCGGATCTAAACCTCCGACAGTTAGCGCGCTAGGTAGGGGCAGATCGAAAGTTCTTCGTGCGACTTCGATGGCTTCATTCAACAGCGTCATCTTCCCCACCAGCATGGCAGACTTCCTCGCCAATCCTGTCGACATCAGCTTCGGCTCCATGTCGTCGAGATCCACCACTCCAGCTGTCGGCCAAGTCGTCCTCGACAACGCCGCGGTCAAACCCGTTCAGCAGGTCGAATCCGGCTTGCTAACGGAAACCCACCCACCCACTCCTCGCGACATCATCACGGGGCTTGATCGTGTCGCAACCATGCTTGCAGACACGATCAAGATCTACGAAAGCGTACAATGCTCTAGCAGTCTGACTCCGACTCCAACTCGCATGCCTCTCAGCTTGCGCAGCGCAGCCCGTGTGCTCTCCGACCACATGAGGAAGAAGATCCAGACAAATCTGGGTCAGATTCGACTACCCCCCAGGCCACGGTCTGTGGGCACTGCAGGGACCTTACAGATGATCCCTGTCCTCTCCACAAGAAAGCCAAGCACACTACCCGCTAGTGTCACGCTTTGAAGAAGCTCCACTGACCTATACCACCTGCAGCGACCCCACGTCGCCCGATCCATCCACCCGCGCAGTCTCCGGACTGTGGCAAATTCCAGGATGCCCGTGTCATCCTCATGCCCAACACCTATGATGACGAGGTCTTGGCATGTTGCGGTCTCTCCAATCGCAAGGACCTCGTGGTCCCAATGGATGTGCCAGCCCGGGCTGGTGAAACCGACGCTCAGCTCGCACAACGTGAAGCTAACAACGCCAATCGAGCTCTCCGCCGCCAGCCGAGGCCGATCAAGCCAACGCAGCAGCTCAGGCTGCCACAGCTGCAGCAACTGGTGGTGATCAGGCGCCACAGAACAATGCGTAGAATAACATGCAGAACAACGCTCAAGGTGCACCCCCAGGGGGTCAAGGCGTGGTCCAGCAACAGGAGCAACTTCAGATGCCACCTCCTCGAGGTCGCACGCGCACACGATCTACGCAAGGACTTTGAAGATGCTAGCCACGAGGACTACGACTCCCCCCAAGCCAACTTAGGGGCAACACTGTAGGAGATCCAACAAATGGGGGATACCCCACAAATACGGCAAGTTGTCGCTAAGATCAGGATCGCTATGGCCCAGGTCGAGGAAAGAAGCCAAGGCTACAGCAGGTCGACACGCACTACGCACTCAAGAAGTAGGTCGGTGCGAGACCAGAACAACAACAACAATGCCAGGCAAGCCCCTTAGCAGCCTGCTATGGAGGGATGTGGCGAGAACGATGTGGTGCAGCAACCCAACCCAAGACCTCAAGATGGAGGACCTCAAGCTGCAGGGAACGTGCCGATCCAAGTTGCACAAGCTCCTTCTGCCAACCCGCAACAGCCATGACGCGATGAGCATGAGATCCAGCGCCGTGCAAACTACGATCGCATCAATGGTCACCCAGACCCTCTTGATGCCAACAACCTGCTGCAAGCAGCTGACCTCCGGGCGATGCATGATGTAGAGTTTTAGAACCGTGCCAACTATGACCCGATCAACGACACACACGACAATTTGTATGTCGTCCCCTCGGGACCTCGCGCAGCCGACCAACCAGGCTCCAGTAACATCAAAAACTTCGTGGCCTTCTCTCAACGTCTCTGCAAGTTGAACTATCCTAAGGAGTTCAACCCCAACATCGACAAGTACGACGGTCGCTCCGACCCGAGTATCTGGCTCAAGATGTACACCATCCCTGCTAAGCAGCAGGAGGCAATGAAGACCACATGGCGGGCTACTTCCCCTTGGCGATGGGCAAAGCGCCACTCTTGTGGCTCAATAACTTACCAGATGAGTGCATCTCATCCTAGGCAAGTCTGTCACGATTGTTCACTACGAACTACTAGGCAACCTACAATAGACCCGGCAACACACATCACCTCGCAAGGGTGACCATGAAGACTGGTGAAACCCTTCGGGACTATAGCAATCGGTTCTTCAAGAACCGCAACGAGCTCGCTAGAGTCAAGGATGACAATGTCATCACCGCGTACAAAAAGGCGTCACCAACATCAAGCTCTTCGAGAAGATCCATGAGGCTGGAGCCAAGACCATCACCGACCTCATGGCGTACGTTGATAAGCTCGTGGATACTTAAGATGCGGTGGTCCACGACTTCAAGGGGATCAAAACCGACGAGATGTCCGGGGCCCTAGCCTCCGACGGTGCTGGAAAGTCACGCAAGCGCTCCAATGAGGTCTTAATAGCCAACTCCAGCTTCATACGCGATGAGTTCCAGTCAACTCTCGACGACGTGTGCCAGTTCCATCATGGAGCAAAGCACTCTATGCGTGATTGCATAGAGCTCAAGTGCACCCTTGGCGTGCCAGAAGAGCCTAAGCCGGCGAAGAAGGCCAACAACAACGACAACCGCTACAACTACAATCGGCGCTACGACAACCGGAACCGTCGACCTGATTGGCGTGATCACCGGGACAGGCGACCTTATCGCCGGGACGATCGCCGTGATGACAGAGACCGCCGCGATGATCGCCGTGACAACCGTCGTGATGATCGTCGTGATGATCGTCGCGATGATTGTCGTGACGACCGCAGAGATGACCGCAATGGTGACCGGCACAAGGAAAGGACACCACCACCACCACCACCACCTCCGTGTGGCAACCCTAACGGTGCCTACCAAGCACTCAATAGGGAAATCAACTTCATCGTCAGAGGTCGCAGGGCCGCTCAAACCCAAAGACAACAACACGCTAGAGTTCGAGAGATCGGGCTCGTCAACACAGAAGCTCCGAAACCTCTAAGGTGGTCGGAATACCCCATAACCTTCTCCAGGGAAGACCATTGGGTACACATACCAGACCCCGGGACTTACCCGTTGGTCGTCAATCCTATGGTGGATGGAGTCACGTTCCCCAAGACGCTCATCGACGGAGGTAGCAACCTCAACATCATATTCACCAAGACGCTGAAGGAGATGAAGTTCGACTTCAGCAAGATGACAGCCTGCGACGAACCCTTCTACAGGGTCGTGCCTGGCAAGGTGCCATATCCTCTGGGACGTGTTAGCCTCCCAGTCACCTTCGGGACAGAAGCCTGCTAATGGACGATGGTGTGGGGGATTTTCCCCTCATAAATATGGACTATACCCTCTGACTTGGATGACTCTTAAGCAACAACCGCGCCACCGCGCCACCCACTCCTCGTCGCGCCCGCGGACCTAGCAATCTGGTGTGCGACGCTTCCTTCCTGTACGTGTGGATACCTTGGAGGTGCTGCATCTGGAGTACTCGGACGAGCCACACCCCAAGGACGCGACGTGAGCAACTGCACAGCACTACTACCCTCGACACATTCGTCTACATCGAGATGGTTCCACTGCAACTGTACGTCTAGTGGTAATCCTATGATCTATAACTGCAGTAAATCTTGTTTGCGGGGAATTTTGTTTTGCGCTAGCGTAGCCTCCCCGTATCCCTTCAGTGGTACCAGAGCCATAGCTGCTAAGTTTTAGATTCGGGATGTGTGCATATGGTGATATGCGTGGACGTAGATCAAAAATTGTGATCGGTTTTGTGTACTTGTCGTGATGCTCGTGTAACGAATTACTCCTACCGGTCGGAATTCCGCCATCGGAGTTATGTGATACACGTAAACCCAGTCATGTCGAGGAGGAGATCAAATTGGATTGATCGAATCAAAACTAGGTCAAGTGCCATGCGCATGGGATGCGCGGCGGCGGCGGATTAGATCCGCTACCGGCCCTGAGAAAATCAAAAAACATGCTGTTCGGTAAAACAGCCGTAACTTTCTGTGGTTAACTCAGATGGAGACGTTTTCTATATGAAAATTGATCTACATAAAATTTTACACATGAGATTAACTAGCGTTGCTAGTCTCAGTGAAATTAGATTTCCCAAAATCAGCTTGTAAGATGGGTTTTTCGACGGTTTAAGCTTAGATGTCGGAAGTCGATAATCTGTTTTGCAGGTTTTGTGATCGGTATGGCCCATATGTGTATGTGATGCATGTGTGTAATTTATTCGTGACCTGCATGTCACGCGTACGGAAATATGGCTGGAGCCACATGTATTGTCAAAATTGATATAATGGTCTGCGTACCAATTTGTGATGATCTAATGCGTAATTGTGTAACTTACTGTACTATCACACGTTAGATAGTTCTTGGAGGACTCATCACATGAAGGATGGCGCACACAGATCATGGAGATGGAGATCAACATGATGTACAGGTCAATGGAGATGGAGATCACCATGTTATAATGGGCCATACCATGTTACAACTGTGTGAATGTCGTTCTTACCATTCTACTTTTACATGCGACAATAGTTATTTTCTTGCGTGTGATGTTACAAGTAGAACGATCCATTTGAAATTTTAATTTAACATACCCTCCCAACACTTGCCACCGTCCCACGTCTCGTACAATTAGTGGTGGGTTTATGAAATTAGGGTGCCACTAGTTTTCCTTGACTAGACGGGTTTGTATCGGATACTTACACGCATAAGTGTTGGTTTGCTTATCAAAGTCATCTTAACGGTTAAGAACTTTGGGGCATAAAGGTTGGGAGCCGAGACATAGAGATGTCAGCCAACAACAGGAGTCATATGTGATATGATTAGCAAAGAGTTGCTTACCGATCTACCTTGTTTGATAGCGGTGATGCAAAAGCTCACTAGTAGACTTGTTAGTTGTGGATTCTGAATCACTAAGTATCAACACGGGGATATTGATTTTAGTGGGAGTAAATTCTTTTATTTTACTCAGTCATGGATATTTTGTCTTAGTATTTTGCTTTATTATTTTGTTGTAGTTCAATGGCACCAAGCAACACCTCCTTGTTTTCTTTATGTACGGTCCTTGAGAAGGACAAATTGAATGGAACAAACTATACGGATTGGATCCGTAACTTGATATTTGTTCTCAGGGTAGAGAAAAAAGGAAGAGGTTCTGGACACCCCATTACCAGATGAGCCTGCTGATGATGCAACAGCTGCTGAAAAGAACGCTTACAAGAAGGCATGTGATGCTAATCTTGAAGTGAGTTGCCTTATGCTTGCTTGCATGGAGCCTGAGCTGCAGATGCAGTTTGAGACTAACCATGAGGTGCGCGATATGATCGTAGCACTCAAAGACATGTTTGCCACATAGGCTAGGACTGAAAGGTTCAATGTCTCTAAGTCCTTTGTGGAGAGCAAGTTAGCAGAAGGCGCAGCAGTTGAGCCACATGTGATCAAGATGGTTGGTTACACTCAAAGGTTGGAGAAGCTGGGCTTCCCACTTGGCCAAGAGTTGGCCACTGATTTCATTCTTTCATCTCTTCCGCCTAGTTATGGGAACTTCATCTCAAACTACCATATGCATGGGGTAGAGAAGGGTTTGAATGAGCTGTGTGGCATGCTTAAGACAGCAAAGAGTGACATCAAGAAAAGCGCTGGCAGCAGCCATGTGATGGCGATTCAAAACAAGCCGACCTTTAAGAGGAAGGGCAAATCTTGGAAGAAGAAAGGCAAGGCCAAGGATACGATCCTCATGCCAAACTAGGTGCCCAAGGCTAGTCCAACTGCTAAGGCTGAGTGTTTTCATTGTAAGGAAATTGGTCACTAGAAAAGAAACTGCAAGTTGTACCTAGCTTTTTTGAAGAACAAGGGAAGTAAGGGTACTTCCACTTCAGGTACACTTCATGTTTATGTTACAGATCATATTTTCCTCGCTGATACAGTTACCAATTCTTGGGTATTTGATACCGAATTAGTTGCTCATATTTGCAATTCGATGTAGGGAATGATAAGAAGTAGAAGTGTGGAAAGAGGAGAAGTTGATTTCCGCGTGGGCAATAATGCAAGAGTTGTTGTGTTGACCATCGGGACGATGCAACTCCACCTCCTATCAGGATTTATTATGGAGTTGAATAATTGTTATTTTGTTCCTAGTTTGAGTCGAAACATTTTGTCTCCTTCATGTTTGATGAAGGATGGTTATTCATTTGCGAGTGAAAATAATGGTTGTGTGATCTCTAAGAATAATATGTTTGTGGCTTGTGCATCCATTGTGAATGGCTTATTTGTTTTAAATCTTGATGATTCACCTGTTTGTAACATAAGTGCTAAAAGGTCTCGACCTAATGATTTGAGTCCTACCTACATGTGGCATTATCGTTTAGGTCATATAAGTGAAAAGCGCATGAAGAAGCTCCATACTGATGGACTTTTAACTTCGTTTGATTTTGAATCTTACGAGACATGTGAGGCTTGTTTGCTCGGCAAGATGACCAAGATGCCTTTCTCAGGTTTTCCTGAGAGAGCTTCAGACTTGTTGGAAATCATACATACGGATGTGTGCGGACCAATGAGTACGACAGCTAGAGGTGGATACAAATACTTCATAACGTTCACTAATGATCTAAGTAGATATGGCTATGTCTACCTAATGAGGCACAAGTCTGAAACATTTGAAAAGTTCAAAGAATTTCAGAATGAAGTAGAAAATCAGTGTGGCAAGAAAATTAAGGCCTTACGATCTGATCGTGGAGGCGAGTATTTGAGTCACGAGTTTAGCAGTCATCTGAACAGTTGCAGAATTGTTCCACAGCTTACGCCACCTGGAACACCTCAGAGAAATGGTGTATCCGAGCAACGTAATCGAACTTTGTTGGACATGATTCGATCAATGATGAGCCAGTCAGACCTACAGTTATCATTTTGGGGTTACGCTCTAGAAACCGTATCTTTCACATTAAATAGGGTACCATCTAAGTCTGTAGATAAGACACCATATGCGATATGGACTGGTAAGACTCCCAGTTTGTCTTTTCTTAAAATTTGGGGTTGTAAAGTCTTTGTCAAGCGACTTCAGTCAGACAAGCTTACATCCAAGTCGGACAAGTGCATATTCATGGGATATCCTAAGGAGACTTTAGGGTATTATTTCTACAACCGCTCAGAGGGCAAAGTGTTTGTCGCTCGGAATGGTGTTTTCTTAGAGAAGGAGTTTCTCAAACGAGAGAAAAGTGGACAAAAGGTGTATCTTGAATAAGTTCAAGATGAGCCGCTCGGGCAAGAGTTCACAAATGATGCTAATGTAGCTGAACGAGTTGAGATGCATGTGGCAAGAGAAACACCATCGCAACCACGAAGGTCTGAAAGGGCACATCACGCAACTAATAAGCTCAATCTCATGATTGCGGGAGAGCACGACATATTGTTGTTGGACAATGATGAGCCTATGACATATACGGAAGCAATGATGGACCCAGATTCCGAGAAATGGCAAAGTGCCATGGGTCCGAGATAGATTCCATGGGTGACAATCAAGTTTGGAACTTGATTGACCCACCAGATGGTATTAAACCTATAGAGTGCAAATGGATCTATAAAAGAAAGATAGATATGGATGGAAATGTTCATATCTATAAAGCTCGACTTGTTGCAAAAGGTTTTCGACAAGTTCAAGGGGTTGACTACGATGAGACATTCTCGCTTGTAGCGATGCTTAAATCTATTCGGATTATTCTAGCTATAGCTGCATATTTCGATTATGAGATATGGTAGATGGATGTCATGACAACTTTTATAATGGGAATCTGACTGAGGATTTGTATATGACACAGCCTGAGGGATTTGTTGATCTGACCAATGCTGGAAAGGTATGCAAACTTCAGAAGTCCATTTATGGATTGAAGCAAGCATCTCAGAGTTGGAACCTTCGCTTTGATGAAGTGGTCAAAGGGTTTGGCTTCATTCAAAGTGAAGAAGAACCTTGTGTTTACAAGAAGGCAAGTGGGAGCTCTGTAGTATTTCTAATCTTATATGTGGATGACATATTGTTGATTGGAAATAACATTCCTATGCTTGAGACCACTAAGACCTCATTGAAAAATAGTTTTTTGATGAAGGACTTAGGTGAGGCAGCATACATTTTGGGCATCAAAATCTATAGAGATAGATCAAAAAGGCTTATAGGATTAAGCCAAGACACTTACATTGACAAAGTGTTGAAATGGTTCAACATGGAAGAGGCAAAGAAAGGGTTCTTACCTATGTCACATGGCATACATCTTAGCAAGACTCAGTGTCCTTCGACTGCTGATGAGCGGGAACGCATGAGTAGAATATCATATGCTTTGGCTATCGGATCTATTATGTATGCAATGGTATGTACACGTCCAGATATTTTGTATGCGCATAGTGTTACAAGCAGATACCAATCAGATCCAGGTGAGGGTCACTGGACAGCAGTTGAAAATGTTTTTAAGTACTTAAGAAGGACTAAAGACATGTTCCTAGTCTATGGTGGTGAGGAGGAGCTCATTGTAACGGGTTACACTGATGCTAGTTTCCAAACTGACCAAGACGATTCAAAGTCGCAACCAGGATATGTATTTACGATAAACGGTGGTGCTGTGAGCTAGAAGAGTTCCAAGCAGGAGACAGTGGCTAATTCTACAACAGAAGCCAAGTACATCGCAGCTTCGGAAGCTGCGAAGGAGGGTGTTTGGATAAGGAAGTTCCTTACTGAACTTGGTGTGTTTCCGAATGTCTCCAGCCCATTGGATCTCTACTGTGACAACAATGGGGCTATTGCACAAGCAAAGGAGCCTAGGAATCATCAAAAGAACAAACATGTACTACAGAAATTTCATCTGATACGAGAGATTGTTAGATGAGGTGATATCAAGATATGCAAAGTACACACGGATTTGAATGTTGCAAATCCTTTGACAAAACCCCTTCCACAGCCTAAGCATGAGGTGCACATGAGAGCTATGGGTATTAGATACATTCTAAATTAGCTCAAGTACAAGTGGAAGAATGTTAGAAATATGTCCTAGATGGAATCATAGAGATGATTATATTTCATTGTATCCATGACACATTATTCTCTTATTGAATATCCATGAAAGGCGACTTGTATTTGATTGACAATTATGTGAATTGTTTGTGAAACTCTTTTACTTGTATGGTTATTCAAAAGTTGTCCCTAGTATAAGTTAATGACTAGCACATTTATTAGTTGATGACTATGTTTCACAAGTCATGAACATGGAGATGTATAACTAATAATGTGGGCACATGTATGACATGGGGCTGGACTGACCCAATTTGAGATTTTGTTACATAGTTATCTCTTTACACAATGTGTACGCTATGTCCTTAGACTTGAGATTGTCGCATGTACTCAAGATGTGAATTGACCTACTTAGGGGCTATCAACCGCTGCTCCGTAACTGGGTAGTTATAAAGGTGGCTTTCGGGTTTGTTAGGAGCATGCTGTGAGGCATGGTCAATTAAGATGGAATTTGCCCCTCTACTTGAGAGAGATATCTCTGAGCCCCTCGAGTGATCGGATCAAGAAATGCATGGTCGTGCTGGGTTAAAGTGTTAACCTATGAAAGGATCCGAATCACGGTATCGAGAAAGAGAGGTCAGCTTGGAGCTAGAACAAATATCGTGAGGCAAAGGGAATAGCATGTATGCTACGATGTGATGGTTCATCTGATATGATCTTTACATATGCATAGGAGTTGACACGTCTTGCTAGAGGCTGCTATCAACTATTGGTTGAGTAGGAGTACTCGAGCCATGTCTATGTATACGTGAACCCGTAGGGTCACACACTTAAGGGATTGGAAGTCGAATGAGGATGTACTTGCATAGTTGACTCTAGTGCAAGTGGGAGATTGTTGGAGATATGCCCTAGAGCCAACTGGATTAGATCCATTAGTGGGTTTAGATGGATTTGATCCATTGGGTTGTAGAAGTCATAATGGGCCACAATTGTTGTAAAGCCCATTTGCATTGGAAAGGGGGTACACCATCTATTAGTCTCTTAGTGCTAATGGACGATGGTGTGGGGGATTTTCCCCTCATAAATATGGACCATACCCCCCTGACTTGGATGACTCTTGAGCAACAGTCGCGCCGCCTACTCCTCGCCGCGCCCGCGGACCTAGCAGTCCGGTGTGCGACGCTTCCTTCCCGTACGTGTGGATACCTTGGAGGTGCTGCATCTAGAGCACTCGGACGAGCCACACCCGAAGGACGTTACGTGAGCAACTGCACGACATTGCTACCCTCAACGCGTTCGTCTACATCGAGACGTTTCCACTGCAACTGCGCGTCTAGTGGTAATCTCGTGATCTATAACTGCAGTAGATCTTGTTTGCGGGGAATTTTGTTTTACGCTAGCGTAGCCTCCCCGTATCCCTTCACCTAGCATCTCAACTCCATGAAAATGTGGAAGCCTACGTCGACAACGTGGTCGTTAAGACCAAGATCGAGGAGAACCTCATCGCCGACCTTGAGCAGACCTTCACTAACCTTCGCACCTACCAATGAAAGCTGAATTCGACCAAGTGTGTCTTCGGTGTCCCCTCTGGGTTGCTCCTGGGCTTCATGGTCGGGAATCGAGGCATTGAAGCCAACCCTGCGAGGATCGATGCAATATGCAACATGGCCCGACCATCTTGCAAAAAGGACGTCATGAAGCTCACCGTCATGATGGCGGCTCTAGGTCGTTTCATCAGCAAGCTCGGAGAAAAAGGCCTACCCTTATTCAAGCTGTTGAAGAAGGCTGATAAGTTCGTGTGGGATGATGAAGCTCAGCAAGCCTTTGACAAGCTCAAAGAGTCTCTCACCTCACCGCTGATCATGACGCCACCCAAGCCGAAGGAAACGCTCCTCCTCTACATCTCTGCAACCACTAACGTGGTCAGCACCGTCCTCATCGCAGAATGAGAAGAAGAAGGTATCCTGTCCAACGACCTGTTTATTACATAAGCGAGGTCCGACGCTAAAACACGATACTCTCAGCCTCAGAAGTTGCTCTATGTGCTTTCGATCACATCAAGGAAGCTCTGGCACTACTTTCAAGCTCACTCCATCAAGGTGCCTTCAGCCTTCCCGCTATGGGAGATTCTTCGCAACCGAGACGCCAACGACCGCATCATCAAGTGGTCCATTGAGCTCGGTGAGTTTGACCTTGAATTCTTCCCTAGGTAGTCTATCAAGTCTCAGATCCTCGCCGACTTTGTGTCAGAGTGGACGGAAATCCAGATCGTCCCGCCCGCGGAATGACCTGAGCACTGGATCATGTACTTCACTCTACCTTGAGGGCGCCGGTACCGGTGTGCTGTTCATCTCGCCTAAAGGTGATCACCTCAAGTATGTGCTTCAGATTCACTACAACGCCTCCAACAATGGAGCTGAGTACGAAGCTCTCATCCATGGGCTCTGTATCACTATTTCCCTGGGCATCAAGCGACTCATCACCTATGGCGACTCCAAGTTCGTCGTGGAGCAAGTCAACAAGATCTGGGATTGTGTTAAAGACACAATGGACACCTACTGTGCCAAGATTCGAAAACTCAAAGGCCACTTCGAGGGAATAGAATTCCATCACGTTCCTCGCGAGAACAATGTTGTTGCAGATGTCCTCTCTAAGATGGGCTCAAAGCGAGCACTAGTCCCGGCCGGTGTGTTCGTTCAAGACCTGCGGAAGCTGTTGATCAAAATCCTGGACCCGGACAATCCAGTTCTAGAGCAAACAGACCTAGCACTTGCACCGCCCCGAGATGTGCTTATGGCGGATACAGAAGATGATTGGCGCCAGCCTTTCCTAGACCTCCTGGTCTACTAGTTGGTTCCATATGACAAAGTTCAACGAGAAAAGATAACGCGGTGTGGTGCCAACTACGTCGTGATTGGCAAAGAGCTCTACCGCAAAGCAGCCTCTACTAGTGTGCTGATGAAGTGTATCTTGTGATCAGAAGGTCTTCAGCTCCTCGCTGAGATTCATGGTGGCGAGTGTGGCTGTCACGCAACTTCTGCCAATCTGGTCGGCAAAGTGTACCGATCTGGTTTCTACTGGCCCACGGCCATGAATGATGCCAAAGACCTCATCAAGAGGTGCAAAGGATGTCATTTATTTGCCAAACAGCAGCACCTGCTCGCCTAGGTCTTGCGCACGATTCCTCCGTCATGGCCCTTCGGCATGTGGGGTTTGGACTCTATAGGTCCGTTCAAAACCACCCCTGGTGGCTACAAGCACATCATTGTTGTTGTAGATAAATTCACCAAGTGGATTGAGGTTCGACCTGTCCTCAAGGTCACATCGGAGGAGGTGGCAAAATTCATCAAGGAGATCACGTACCTCTTCGGTGTGCCCAATAGGATCATCACCGGCCTTCACGAGCTCCGCATTTTGGGACTTCTGCTAGGACAACATGATTGACGGCCAGGTCGAGCGTGCCAACGGCATGGTTTTACAAGATCTGAAGGATCGCATCTTTGATGCCGGCACCAATTATGCTACCCGCTGGTTAGCAGAATTTCCACATGTGATCTGGGGTCTCAGGACTCAGGTCAATTCAGTTACCAGTTTCTCACCCTTCTTCTTAGTCTACGGATCGGAAGCCATCCTCCCCACCGACGTAGTGTTCGATGCACCTTGCATCCAACACTATAATGAAGGTGAAGCAGAGCAGACACGTCGAGTCAGCCTCGACAGCCTTGAAGAAAACAGAGTGGCGGCCATAATGCGGCAGGCGTCCCACGACCAACAGTTGCGCTGCTATCATGATCGCAATGTCAAGGAGTGCTCCTTCAACATCGGTGACCTAGTCCTGCGAAGGATCTAGAAGATCGACGGGATGCACAAGCTATCGGCTCCTTGGGCGGGCCCCTTCATCGTCACGGAAGTCATCAGCCCATCGACCTATCATCTCCAGTGGGGCAACGGTCAAGGGGTTCCAAACCCCTGGAATGTGGAGCACCCGTGACAATTCTATCCATAGAATATGTATAATACTAAGATATGTAATCTTTACTATTATTAAAGTTAGTTCAATAAAGTTTAGTTTTTAGACAGTTTTCTGTCGACCTTTGAAAATTGTTGTCCCTTTCTCTATGTGTTGTGCTGATTCCCTCCCCCTCGACATGCTCGGGGACTTGGCCTTGCCAACTATGGGGCCGTAAGACCTGGGGGTACACTTTTTTTCCTCACCCTCGACATGCTCGGGGGCTTGGCCTTGCCAACTGAAGGGTCGTAAGACCTGACGATCGTTTTTCTACCTTTGGAGTGACATGTCTCTTGCTTGTTCACCTTTGATTGTGAGGTTGCCAAACCTGGGTCCTTGACCCTATTCACGTGTCGATCATATCGTAAGTCTCCCCGCTGAGCTGTATGGTCGGTAAGTCATCATCTCCGTGAGTAGTGGTTAGTGAATTGAAAACACAAGTGCTTCCAAGCCATCAAGGTCGAACAAGGAAAAGACTTGACCTCTCAAAGCTGGATTTCTTCTATTAACATTTTTTACACAAGCACAGAGACTGTTGTGCTCCAGCCAACAAGGGCATGCAAAAGCTAACATATCTTACAAGTCAGGACTACACTCCTCGTCATCTTCAAAAACAAGGCTCTCTATGACCATATTGGCAGCATCCTCTACTTCGGTTTTGACCTGTTGAAGGTCAACTCCGGCATTGGGACCTTTGGCAATCTTCTGGACTTCTACCTCGAGGAAGTGTGACTTCACCCGCACCAACGTCTCCAATGTTGCTGCTCTGCTCGCAGACTGTAGAAGCTCGTCGACCTTCTCTGGAGCCGCCATGAGCCGCTCTAGCAAAGTCTTTGGCTCCCCTTCGGTGGGCTGTGGGACGACCTTATCCATGATAAAGCCCGCAGCATTCTGAAGGTCGCCTATCTCCACCTCATGACCTGCAATGATCACTTGATCATTATACAGTGACTGCATTGCAACCACGAGGTCGATCTCAAGATCCCTCCTAATTTGCTTTTTTAAGCAAGTTTCTGGCAAATGGTGTACTCACTACCGATCAGCGCCTTGTTCTCCTCCTTGAGGGTAGCAATGGCTTTCTCAGCCTCCTGGAGGTCTTCCTTCAGGCGCTTCTCCGTGGCCCTAGCATCTGTTACATTAACAGTTGTCAGCACAAGTTTATTGCAAAATAAACATGTTCTACGACCTGGGGGAAGCAAGGTCTTACCTTCGCTGATCGACTTCAACGCTACGTCAGTATTAGCGGCGAAGAGCTTCTGCTCAGCCAGCTCATCAGCGAGCTTCTTTTTCTCAGCCTCGAGCCTTTGCTTCTCGAGGGCAGCCTCCCTCTTCACCTGTTGGAGCTCCTCGTCCAACTGGTGCGCCTCCAGCGTTACAGCTGCGGCACCTCTACACAAGTCTGCCCGAGCCTTGGCTCGGGTGGCCATCCTCTACAAAAACCAAAACAAAGTTGTTAGCTTGCTAGCAAAAACAAAAGATCTTCCTGTATCTTCTGTGATATCAGTGATCCCTTACCCCAAAAGCCTCTGATAGGCTGATGATGGAGCCCTTGATCACCTTGGTGTCTTCATAGTCGTTGAGGATATCATCCTCGAAGGGAGTAAAGACCAGAGTGTCCGATGGCTAGTGGTTGGCCACTCTCTAGTGATGAGTGATTGACAATGTTGTGTGGACTGACGCTGTGCTCTATCTTGTGGATGTAGGCTGCGGCTTAATGTGTGTTGGTGCAGGTGAAGAACAAGTGCGGAAGGACTGGAGGGACAAGTAGGCTTGGTTCGATGGACCTGGTGGCCAGACGGGATCAAGTGCGAGTCGCATGGTGCGAGAAGAGCGAGTCGAAGTCGGATGATAGCGGGTTCGTTGGTTGATCCGAAAGCCAACATCGAGCTAGAGCGGACGTGGTGGTCAAGTCGAGGAGCTCAGCGTGGAGGCTGCACCAAGCTCGTAGGGTTTGCAGTGGTTCACCAGAAAACCACTGGGTTCCTTGGTTGATCCACAAAGCCAAGTCCGAGTGGTCAGCGGCTCAGCTCTACGAGTGGCCGGTCTGACCGGTGCATCTGACCGGTCTAATCGGTGCCACCGGTCTGACTGGTGGGGAGCACCGGTCTAACTGGTGGAGGCCGAGGAGCGTCGGGTGACTCGAAGCGAAGGACACACGTCGGGATCTCAAGCTTGGCGACGACACTACAAAAGTTGTTGTTGCTGGGCGTCCGTTCGATGGAAAGGCTGTCAAGTTTCCAAAAATACCCTTCGAGGGGTTGAATCGGCTAGAGGGCATTCTAGTCATTTACCCGCACCGGAGGACCTCATATATAAACTAGGTGGAAGGGTTGTGGCAGCCATCTCTTGGGCTCTAGGGTTTTCATTTGCTCTTTGTATTTTCTCTTTTTAGCTACCTATTTTCTCTAGGACTAGCTTGAGAGCTTCATGAGAGATCTGACAGAGGGATGGATGCTAGGGAGGCAAGCTAGACCTTGTATGAATCTTTCCTTTGATGTATAGAAGGTTCGGCGTGATTCCTGTTTTTCTTTTTGTGGATTTTCGGAGCCTTTTCTTGGCGATTTTCTTGTGGTCGATTTGTAGCCTCCCCTTTGCAAATTTGATGTGGGATGTTTACATGAGCCCCTTGTGGTTCTTTTCTTTGTGATTCCTCTTCCAAATCTGTGGGTTTAGGTGCTCAAATTTGGGGTTTTCTTTGTGTTTCGGGAAAAGGTGATCTTGGTGTTCATCCTTCGATTCCTCTTGCTTTAGTGGATCTTTGGGGCCGATCTCTTAGGCATGACTTGTTCATGAGGTGATACACCTATCCCCAAAGGTTTACTTGAATTCGTGGAGCAAATCGGGAGATCGAGGGATTGGAAGGTGGGAGTTGAATCGCGGGTGGAGTTCATCCCGAGCAGCCCAGGCTTGACCGGTCAGACCGGTGCCCTCAACCGGTCAGACCGGTGTGGCTGTTTCTCAGGGAGATCTTCTCTGGAGTGTTGGTCGTGATCTTGGCTTGCTGTTGTTTCAGTTTCGTGCAGTTTTGGCCTTTGGGAATCGAGTTCTTGCAGTAGGGGTTTTTTGAGCCAGACCGGTCAGATCGGTGCGGGTGACCGGTCAGACTGGTGTGGGTGACCGGTCTAACCGGTGTAAGTAGGTTGCTGCTCGAGGTGTTTTCCGCTACGTGTTCGAGTAGCTTGGGTGTGTGACTAGCTTTTTATCGGCTCCCATTCACTCCCCCCTCCCGCCCTCTCTGGTCGCCATTGTGGTCCTTCAATTGGTATCAAAGCCGGCTACGGATCATTGAGACCTTGACTGGTTGAGATCCAAAGATGGCGGACTATGGGAAGGGTTCGAGTCCTCCCCACTTCGATGCGAAGAACTACTAGATGTGGGAAGCCCGTGATGAGGACATGACACCCATGCATATGACCATGATTGGTGCATGGAATGGAGTAGAAGAAGTCCATCAAGGGTGTCCAAGTCGAAGAGGAGGCACGAGGCTAATTCAGTTCGAGTGCCCAAGGTGGAGGCCAAAAGCAATTCAAGTTCGAGCTCAGTTTGGAGTCCAGGACCAATACACACTAAACATGACGCCCAGGTCGCATACGAAGTCGGTTTTGGATGTTCGTTATATGGTTGGAAGCACAATTTCATATAGCTTCCAATGGCACCGGTTTGAGACCCAAATTCGTCTCGAGTCAATGGGAATCTGCTAAGGTGCTGCGTCGCCGGTTTGTTGGGCTTTAAGCCCAAGTTGAGGGCGCCCCATCCTAGGTCGCCCCCAACCCTAGGACGCCCCTCCTCATATACTCAGTAACCGCTGCATTTAGAACTCGAGTTTCATTTTACATCTAGCTTTAGCAACACCAGATCACGCACAAATATATGTTGTCCTCTGTGATTCAGAACTCCACCTTCGAGTGATATTAAGATTGCTCGCCTCAGATTCTTGTTCATTCTTCGATTGCGTACAGGAATCAATCTTCGTGATCAGGCTGATCTTGCGCCAGCAAGGTCGGGAACCATCGGGAGTTGGTTCAGTGATTGCATTGGTGCTTCGAGTCTCGCTCGTTGTAGTCGGATCGTGAGGGTCGCCTCCCACCAGATCGAAGTTATCTCCACTCACCGAAAGATCGGGCACTCCGCCTCTATCAAGTGGTATCAGTTTTCCAGGTTGATCGGTGAGTTTATCCAGTGTTTTTTTATTTCCTACAGCCCACAAAAACCAAACAAAAAATTTGTTTTTAGGTTAGATCCTTGTCCGAGCAACCCTTTTAGCCTCACACCTTCATTCAATAACTTGCTTTGTTGAGTTTGCGTGCTTTGTTCATTCAATCATTGCTGGTTACTTGTGTTCTATCCTTTGTTTCTTGTTTTTCATCTAAACCCTAGTTTTCGCTGCTGTTTCTTTTTCTTCTCCGCTGCTCTCTCTCTGTGTATCTTTCCCCCATGCAGAAAACCCACGCACGTTTCACCCTCATGCGACCTTCCTGCAGTCGTGATCCGTGCGTCGTGCCGCGGTACCTTCCGTGTGGTTCGGTTTCCTCCCCCCTTCGTGCCCTTGTGTTTAGGAAAAAGGAAACAATAAAAAAGGCAAGTAAAAAAAGGAAAGCAATAAAAAAAAGGAAGGGCAAATCACAAAAGGGGATAGGAGGACACCGTGACCCTCCACGCACGCCGCGACACGCTCACGCACGCCGCATGCCTCTTCCCGTGTTTCCGTTCCTTCAATTGAGGTGCCTAAGTAAAAAAAAGGAAAAAAAAGAGAGTCCAAAGAGAGAAGGACCGATCGGTTTGGTGGATTTCCTTCCCACCGAGCCCTCACGCGCGCGCCACTCTCCACGCCTGGGTCGCGAGCACGCCGTGTTTTTTTTTCTTTTTTTCCCCTGTTTGTGTTTCAGCCTGAGGCAACACTGAGCTCCCTTTCCCACGTGCACCACGCCCTAGTTCCCTGCTCGTGGTTCCTGGGCAACACCGTGAACCCCCCTCCCCCCTCCACGTTTTGCTCTTTGTTCTCCTCTGCTTTCACACTTGTCTCCAGTAGCGTTTGATCGTGTTTAGCACTCTTATTCAACTTTGCATTATTGTTTGATTGTGTTAATCCTTCAATTGAGTGTAGCCTTCCTAGAACTCCACAAAATTCTACTACGAGCAGATTTTGTTTCTCCAGGCAATCGCTCCTCCAATCTTTCGCGAGTTCCACCGGTTGGTTGTGGGTGGTCCCTGTTTGCGTGGTAAGAACGTATAAGAATTTGATAATAGCACTAGTGTGAGCGTCTTGTGAGCCGTTCCACCCCTATTTTGGTCTCGTTTTGTTTTCTGTTTGCGCTAACCATGGCAAAAGACGTAGACACGAAGGATGAACAGCCGCAGGCCACTAAGAAGGATTACGGTGGCGCCATGGAGATGGACGCTGGAGACCTCCGTGGACGCGCCCACCGTGTGTTCATCCGTGGTGGTAATGATTCTTTTGCTAAAATTAAATTTCAAATTCCACCTTACAATGGCAAATATGATCCAGCTGCATATCTTGATTGGGAATTAGAGGCCGCACAACAATTTGCATGCCATGATATTCCTGCTAGTTCTCAAGTTAAAGCTGCTATTAGTGCATTTACTGATTTTGTTTTAATTTGGTGGCGTTATGAACCAAAACATCCCACTACAACTCCCACCACTTGGGCTGAATTAAAAGCTGCTATGCGACGCAGATTTGTGCCTTCCTATTATGCCCGAGATTTTCTTAATAAATTGCAGCGTTTTCAGCAAGGCCAACAATCTGTGGAGCAATATTATCAAGAACTACAAAAGGGTATCATTCGTTGTGGATTATTGGAGGACAATGATGCTGCTATGGCACGTTTTCGTGGTGGCTTGAATCGCGAAATTCAGGATATACTTGATTATCAAGACTATGCAGATATGAACACATTATTTGAATATGCTTGCAAAGCTGAACGTGAAGAGCAGGGACGCCGCTTGAGGACATATTCTAACTCTCTTGCAGGAAGAAGCTCGACATCTAGCTCAGCGGCCGCTCTTCCTACGCCATCCACGCCCACCACTACACCGCGCGAGAGGACGGCCACACCTGCAGGCACATCCTCATGTACAAATTCAGAACCATCACTCCACAATGCATCGAATACTCCTACTGCGAACATAGGTAATGCCCATGGTGCTACATTCACGGAAGGTAAGAATTCTGTTAATGTGCTGAATTTTTCCACAAATCATGCTTTAGTTGAGCAATTCACAGTGGAACCATCTCTTGATTTATCTTTGTCACATGGTGATTTGCTTGATGTTTCTTGTGATAAAGATGGATTGTGTGCTCCTACTTTAGTTTTACATGCTAGTGCTGAAAATAAAAATATTATGCATGTTGCTAGTAAAAATGATGAGCTACATTTGTTGTCTTCTTTACATACCTTGGGTTGCATTGAATTTGATGATTTGTGTAATTTAGATTTTTTAGAAGAGAGACTTTTTGCATATACTGATTTGCCATGGTTTTCTAGACATTCATATCAAGTTATTGGCAAATATAACAACAAAGGACAATATATGGTACATCGGGTTTACATTTGTACAAATCTGAATTTTCCTTTTGTTGTGCACAATTGTGATCGATTAGAGGGTAACCATCCTACAAACATTTTCACATGTTCCTCTAGTAGTTTTGTTTCGCAAGAAAGGAAGCATTGCTGGTGGCTCCCTATGATTTTTGGTGCAAAATTTTCTTGCAATCAACCATCCATTTGTGTTGTGTCTTTTGTTGGTACTAATCTTTTGCAGGATAGTAATGACAAACCTTATGCATCTTTCAATAACGAAGTCTCTAGATATGCTGACAATTTGATGCGACATGACATGATACACATTTGGAAACATGGTCACATCCCTCTTCACAATTGTTTTGGTTTGCTTTATTTCCGCAACCCTGTTCTCCCTTGTGTTGTGCAGGATCATTTTCACGTACACTCGACGTCGAGGACGACTTTTCTTCAAGAAGGGGGGAATGATGAGGACATGACACCCATGCATATGACCAAAATTCGTCCCGAGTCAACGGGAATCGTCGAAAGAAGTTGACATCCAGAATCTACCAAAGTGCTGCGTCGCCGGTTTATTGGGCTTTAAGCCCAAGTTGAGGGCGCCCCATCCTAGGTCGCCCCCAACCCTAGGACGCCCCTCCTCATATACTCAGTAGCCGCCGCATTTAGAACTCGAGTTTTGTTTTATATCTAGCTTTAGCTACACCAAACCACGCACAAATACGTGCTGTCCTCTGTGATTCAGAACTCCACCTTCGAGTGATATTAAGATTGCTCGCCTGAGATTCTTGTTCGTTCTTCGATTGCATACAGGAATCGATCTTCGTGATCAGGCTGATCTTGCGCCAGCAAGGTCGGTAACCATCGGGAGTTGGTTCAGAGATTGCATTGGCGCTACGAGTCTCGCTCGTCGTAGTCGGATCGTGAGGGTCGCCTCCCACCAGATCGAAGTTATCTCCACTCACCGAAAGATCGGGCACTCCGCCTCTATCAGTCCGGATGGGCGCGTTTATGCGTGGAAAGGCTCAGCTGATTTGAGATGTCACGGTTGACGAGAACTATGTCATACCGGAGTTGTTCATTTTGCCCGGGAGTAGGGATATGTTCGATGCCAACAACAAGGCCGTGGACTATCTCTATCTTGCTCTTTGTGCATCCGAGTTCAGTAGGTTGTATGGAGAGAAGTTGGCAAATCAGATATGGACCCAGCTGAGAAATGCCCATAGAGGTAATAGTCAGGTGATGGCGCGTTGCTTTATTACCTACCAGATAGAGTACAAGAACTTCACTCATCTCCCCGGAGAGTCTGTGGATACCATGTTCGAGCGCTTCATGCTGATTTTGAACTACATGAGAGCCAACATCACCGAGCTTCCATACGATGATCATGATAGAGCAATCAAGCTCTTACACGTGCTAGATCTTGATGTATGGGGAGCGAAGGTTGAGGCTATTCAGGCGTCTAGTGTGTATGAGACCCTGACGGTGGACGAGCTGTCCTCTAAGCTCAAGTCGTCTGAGGTGGACCATGACCTGAGAGCCAAGAAGGACAAGGGTACTGCTGATGATAGCCTTGCACTCGTGTCTGGACCAAGAACTAACTCTAATCAATCCTCTAGGATGTTCTCTCTGTCTGCTCTTGTTTCTTTGCCAGATGAGGAGTTCAAAGCATTGGATGATGAGGATCTTGCTTTGCTGACCAAGCGGTTCGGGCGCCTGAACGAGAACAGAAAGAACTTCAGGAGGGACTCGGGGACGTGCTACAAGTGTGGGAAGCATGGACACTTCTTCGCTGAGTGTCCTGAGGCAGACAAGAACAAGATCGAGTACAAGAAGCCCGAGTACAAGCATCGCCCGAAGAACGAGTATAAGCAGGCCGAGCACAAGCATCGATCCCGAAACCACTACTCCAAGCACAAGAGCCGGGACGATTACAAGGGCAAGAAGAAGGACGGCTACCACAAGAAAAAGTCGAGAGCGATGGTGGCTGGTGCAAGCGACGTGGACACCTCTTCTTCCTGCTACACCTCATCAAGTTCAAGCAGTGAAGATGAAGACTGTGTGAGGCACAAGAGCAAGAAGAACTCGAGCAAGAACTTCACCGGATTGAGCTTCATGGCGGCGAGCGGGTTCTGCGGCATGGCACACAGTTCAGGAAGCAAGAAGAGCAGCAAAGAGGACTTGGGATCTGACTTCGAGGATGAGGTATCACCACCCACCATTGACTCTTTGCTTGAGGAAAATGCTATTCTGAATGAATTGCTAGATAATCGGGATAGTGTGCTTAGAGATGCTAAGAAGATGAGAAAATATCTTAAGGCCTCACTTGAGGAAGTTAGGGAGAAAGTGGCTGAGTTAGAGGCTAGGCATCTTGATGACATGCTTGCTATTGATGCTTTGAAATCTGCTCCTGTTGTTACCGATGAAGTTGATTGCAGTGATTGTTCTGTTGTCTTGTCTGACTTGACTGCTCTGAAAGAGAAGCATGCCCTCACTGTTGAGGAACTAGATGTGGCTAGGGTTGAGTTGCATGAGTTGAAAGCTAGATCTAGTTTGCTTGGTGCGTGCAAATCTTGTCCTGTGTTGCATGCTAAATTGGATGATTCACATGCTAGGATTGTTTCCCTAGAGGCAGAGTTGAAAGCTCCTGTTCCTACTACTTGTTCTACATATGAATTGCACGCTTTGAAAAATATGGAACTTGCACATTATGTTGATCGCTTGCAGGATGAAAATGATGAGCTACGAAAGCTAATGAGTTGGTTATCTGGGCATGAGCCACAGTTGAGCTTAATGATGGCTGAGTTTAAGAGGTTTGATGGTCAGGCGTTGGGCTCTGACAAGATTGGTGAGAGCAGTGGTGAGAAAGGAGAGAAAATTGGAGAGATTCCTATTCCGCCACAAACTACACCCATGAACGAATTTGCTCCCAAGCCTAACCACCTAAGAAACAAGCTTGACACCACTCCCGATACACCCGTGTTCCCCCACAAAATAGAAAACTACCAAAAACCCGTGAAATTTGTGAGCAACATGGGAAATGTGTTTGAGGGGAAGGGTGGGAAGAAAGAGGAAGAGAAACCCATTGAGAACCCACAGCCAAAGCCAAAACAGGTTCGATTCTGTTGTGAGTATTGTGGGAAAGAAGGTCTTGTTGGAGAGTTTTGCTACAAGAGGAAGAGGGATGAGAGGTTGGCTAAGGAGTGGGCGAACAAGGACAAGTACCACCCCTCTCATGGTGTGCCTGAGCCTCGTATGCCACTACCTAGGGGAGAGGCTGTGGTGTGGTCTAAACCAGCTTGGGGTGGTAGGAGAGTTGTTGATCGGGACCGGAGTGATGCCGGGGGGAAACCGGTCAGGCCGGTTCACCTCAGAGAGGTGCTGAGTTTGGGTTTCGAGACCGTGGAGTTGGTTCTGGTGGTCATGATGCAAATGGTAGTGAGGTGTCTGGTCGTGGGTTGTTTGCTGGACATTCTCCATCTCATGGTCGATATGAGGATGGGAGAGGTCGTCACAGCTTTGAGTCTCAGAGGAGGTATGGGCCACGCTCTTCCTTTCGGGGTAATCGTACTCCTCCAGCGAGATGTGAGGTGGTTCAGTGTGCTAGGGGTCGTAGTTTTGGTGGATATAGTAGGATGGATGTTGCTAACCCCTCATTTGAGCAAATGGCTCGACACTAGTTTGACTCCTTTTGTACTAACCCCAGTGTTGAGTCGCTTGCTCACTTTCGTCCCCGTTTTTGATGTGCAGATGGGAGGCTTGAGGAACGTTTGGCTGTTGGACTTCGGTTGTTCACGACACACGACCGGAGACAGGGGTGGTTCACAAGCCTCACCCAAGTGAGTACCAGGGAGTACATCACTTTGGGGATAATGGTAAGGGGTGAGTTCTTGGTGAAGGAATGGTAAAGGTAAGCAGGAAGGTGTCTCTGAGGCGTGTTGCTCTTGTCAAGTCGTTGGGGTTCAATTTGCTTTCTATGTCTCAGCTGCTTGATGAGGGGTTTGAGTTCGGTTTAAGTTGGGTGCGTCTGAGGTGCTTGACTCTCGAGGCGACCGTGTTTGTATGGTCGTTCTTGAGGGTCAGATCTTTCGAGCTGATTTCTCTCAGTCTGATGGTCCCGCACGGTGTTTGGTGGCTGGTTCTCCTAATTTGTGGAAGTGGCATAGGCAGTTGGGACACTTGAGCTTTGATTTGCTTTCTCGCTTGAGTGGTCTCGACTTGGTCCCAAGATTGCCGAGGTTGAGGTTGGAGAAGGAGTTGGTGTGTGTGCCTTGTAGGCATGGTAAGATGGTCGCTGCTTCTCATCCACCCCTGACTGCTATCATGACAGAGCGTCCGACAGAGCTGTTGCATATGGACCTTGTTGGGCTAGCTCGAGTTCGCTCAGTGGGTGGGAAGTGGTATGTCCTGGTTGTGGTGGACGACTATTCTCATTATGCCTGGGTGTTTTTCTTGGAGAATAAGAGTGAGACTTTCGGTTTTGTTTGAGACTTGATCGTGAGGTTGAAAAATGAGAGGCATATGAACACTATTCGAGCAATCCGTAGTGATAATGGCTCTGAGTTCAGGAACTCATGTTTTGATGCCTTTTGCTGTGATCTTGGTCTTGAGCATCAGTACTCGACTCCTTATGTGCCCCCTCAGAATGGAGTTGTGGAAAGGAAGAACCGGATGTTGTGTGAGATGGCTAGGACGATGCTCGATGAGCACAGGACTCCTAGGAGGTATTGGGCTGAGGCGGTGAGCACCGCATGCTATGTGTCGATTAGGATCTTCCTTCGAGCGTTCAAGAAGAAGACGTGTTATGAGCTTATGCGTGGTAGAGCTCCTAAGGTGAGTCACTTCTGAGTCTTTGGTTGCAAGTTTTATTCTAAAGAAGGGAAAGCTTGATAAGCTTGAGGCTAGATCTAGTGATGATATTTTCTTTGGATATGCTAACCATTCTAGAGTTTATAGGGTGGTTAATCTTGAGACTAACAAAATCATGGAGACTTGCGAGGTGACCTTCGACGAGACAGTGCCATGTAGCTCTCTTGGCTTTGATTGTGCAGGTGATGAGGAGATGACCGAGACGCTCTTTGATGAGGAAGAAGATGATGGTGATGGCGAGGATCGTGTACCTGTTGCGGATCGTGTACATACTACTTCCACGACGACGACTATAGTTGATGGCGGGCCTTCTACTTCGACTACGACGCATCAACATGTACCTCAAGCAAGGGTGGAAGCAGCTGTGGTGGGGGAGGTACTCTCCAGGCGAGAAGCTCCTAGGCGTGTACAAATGGATCACCCTCCCTCGAAGATCATTAGTGACATGAACGAAAGAACTACACGGTCGAGGTCACGAAATACTTCTCACTTCGCTCACTCTTCATTTGTTGCCTCTTTCGAGCCCAAGGAATTGGACACGCAGTTTCTGATGCAAACTGGGTGAATTCCATGCACGAGGAGTTGGAGAATTTTGAGAGAAACCAAGTCTGGGTGTTAGTCGATCCACCACCAAATTGCCGTCCTATAGGTACCAAGTCGGTGTGGAAAAACAAAGAAGGTGACAATGGGATGGTTGTGAGAAACAAATCAAGGTTGGTGGCTCAGGGGTTTAACCAGAAAGAGGGTATAGATTATGAGGAGACATTTGCTCCTGTGGCCCGTCTGGAGGTGATTAGGATCCTTCTAGCCTTTGCCGTGGCTAAAGGGTTCATGTTGTTACAGATGGATGTGAAGAGTGCCTTCTTGAATGGGGTGATAGAAGAAGAAGTGTATGTGAAGCAACCACCGGGGTTTGAGAGTGAGAGATATCCACACTGTGTGTATAAAGTCCAAAGGGCGCCCTATGGATTGAAACAGGTGCCGAGGGCTTGGTATGGCAGGTTGAGAGGGTTTTTGCTGAGTAAGGGGTTTGTGATGGGCACAGTTGATAAGACTCTGTTTCTCCTTAAGCATGGAAATGACCTGTTGATTGTACAGATTTACGTGGATGACATAATCTTTGGTGGCTCTTCTCACGATCTTGTTGCCAAGTTTGCAGATGACATGAGTAGGGAATTTGAGATGTCTATGATGGGCGAGCTGCAGTTTTTCTTAGGGCTCCAGATCAAGCAGGTCAAGGATGGGACCTTTGTGCACCAGAGCAAGTACACCAAGGACATGCTGAGGAAGTTCAACATGAATGATGCGAAGCCCATGTCAACACCGATGAGTACGACTACAGCTTTGGATGTGGACAAGGATGGTGAACCAGTGGACCAGAAGGAGTACCGGAGCATGATCGGCTCCCTTCTCTACTTGACAGCGACGAGGCCTGACATACAGTTCAGTGTGTGTCTGTGCGCTTGTTTTTAGGCTTCCTCGAGGACTTCACATTGGCAGGCTGTCAAGAGAATTTTTAGGTACTTGCAGTACGCTCCTGAGTTTGGTCTTTGGTATTCTTCCTCCTCGACACTCACACTTCACGGATTCTCTGATGCTGACTTTGCTGGGTGTCGTGTGGAGTGCAAGTCTACCTCTGGTTCTTGCCAGTTTCTTGGCTCCTCTTTGGTTTCTTGGTCTTCCCGTAAACAGTCGAGTGTAGCTCAGTCTACCACAGAAGACGAGTATATTGCAGCTGCTAGTTGTTGTTCCCAGCAGCTTTGGATTTCCTATACCATGAGAGACTTTGGTGAGGAGTGCACTCAGATCCCACTTCTTTGTGATGCACCAGTGCCATAAGTGTTGCCAAAAACCTAGTGCTCCATTCCAGAACAAAACACATCGAAGTGCGGTACCTCTTTCTGAGGGACAATGTTGAGAAGGGAACCATAGTGTTGAGCCATGTCCCTACCCAAGACCAAAAAGCCGACATATTCACAAAACCTCTTGACCAAGCTACCTTTGCTCGTTTACGAGGAGAGCTTGGTGTGTGTTGTCCTTTTTGAGTTGGTCTTTGGGAGCTCACTTTGTAGCATATGTATCTTACATGTTTACTTTGATGTATAGCATGCATGTTTAAATTCATAGGGTAGCCTTCTTTGTATGTTGGTGTATAGTTTTGCATCTTTGTAAGATATGGTTTGCATTGCATTTGTGCCATATGCATTGGGTAGGAATGGTTTCTCCTATGTACATTGATCCCTATGATATGCTATGTTTGAGCTTGTGGATGTTCTTGATTGATATTTGGGATGATAAGCTATGCTCTTCATAGTTTGGTTGTATATTCATGATGAGATAGCTTTCTTTTGACAAAAATGCTAGATAGGTTCTCTCTTGTGAGTTTAAGGCTTGGCATGATCTTAGTGTGCTTTGGTGGTTTATATCATGCTTAATTCATGGTTGGATATCATGTGCTTTTCACTTGGGGTCAAAGACCCATTTGTCATTATGAATGTTTAGCCCATGTGTTACCTTGTGGGGGAGCATAAGCTTCTTTTTGCCGCAAAGGCACTTCATGTACCATCTTGTGCTTAAATATGAAAAATGAAATTGGTATGAAATATTTGTGCGTGAACTTATGCTCTCACTTGTTCCATATCTTAAATGCTTTAAAACTGAATTTATATGGGTGCTAAACCGTTGCAGGTTGTCTACCAGGTGAAGCCTCATTTTAAGAAGTAGACACATGGCTCGGTGGCTTTAACATGACATGAGATGCTTATGGGTGTTTGTAATGATCTTGTGTCAACGATATGTGACCTAGCATGAAGTTTGTGTGATCTAGATTCACTTTGGCATGTTTTGCTCATGTTTAGGTCTTTGCTCATGAGAGGGAAATTTTTCGAAAAAAAATGCAAAATTTGACCATAGCTTGAACTTGTGTGTATGCAACTGAACATTCTTGATGGCTGTGCTATTTTGAACATTTGTCAACTCTAAGTAGTCCCTTTGCTTATTCCTAGCACATATTATGGTTCTATGTCCATTTGAGAAGCCTAGTAGTGAAATTTTTGTAGAAATGTCTTGATTCATGCATTGTCAACAAGGGGGAGAAGTTTGGGCATGAAATGGCTTGCTGCATGCATTTAAAGAGTTTTGGTGGAGTTTCGGACGAAAAATGGGCAGGTGCTTTTTCCTAGATGGTCATCGGTCTGACCGGTGCGTGCACCAGTCTAACCGGTGTGAGTTGTGAGCTCGGTTGCTCTAGGTAAGTTGCATGGTTTGGTTCAGGGGGAGTTTCATTTGCTCAGGGGGAGCTCCTTGTGTCGTTTGAGTTCTTGCTTTGGTGGTTTGCTCTTTGTGAGCTTTGGTGGTTTTGTCTCAGTTGTGTTGAGCCGTTGCCCTTGCCTTAGGGGACCGAGTCTTTGGTTTGCAAGTGATCAAGGTTTGTGTTGTTTGGTTTTTGGATCACTTGTTTGGAGGTTTTCGTTTGTCTTTCGTTTTTACTTTTCTTTATGTTGTGATTATGTGTTGTGTTGTCAATCCACTCATCAAAGGGGAGATTGAGGACCAAAGTGTTCGATGGCTAGTGGTTGGCCACTCTCTAGTGATGAGTGATTGACAACATTGTGTGGACTGATGCTGTGCTCTATCTTGTGGATGTAGGTTGCGACTTGATGTGCATTGGTGCAAGTGAAGAACAAGCGCGGAAGGTCTTAGCCTTGCGGGGCCTCCGAAGGACTGGAGGGACAAGTAGGCTTGGTTCTATGGACCCGGTGGCCAGACGGGATCTAGTGCGAGTCGCATGGTGCTAGAAGAGCAAGTCAAAGTCGGATGATAGCGTGTTCGTTGGTTGATACGAAAGCCAACATCGAGCCGGAGCGGACGTGGTGGTCAAGTCGAGGAGCTCGGCATGGAGGCTGCACCAGACTCGCGGGGTTTGCAGTGGTTCACCAGAAAACCACTGGGTTCCTTGGTTGATCCACAAAGCCAAGTCTGAGTGGTCGGCGGCTCAGCTCTACGAGTGGCCGGTCTGACCGGTGCATCTGACCAGTCTAACTAGTGCCACCAGTCTGACCGGTGGGGAGCACCGGTCTGACTGGTGGAGGCTGAGGAGCGTCGGGTGACTCGAAGCAAAGGACACACGTCGAGATCGCAAGCTTGGCGTCGAGGCTACGCAAGGTGTGGTTGCTGGGCGTCCGTTCGATAGGAAGGCTGTCAAGTTTCCAAAAATACCCTTCGAGGGGTTGTATCGCCTAGAGGGCATTCTAGTCATTTACCCCCACCGGAGGACCTCATATATAAACGGTGGAAGGGTTGTGGCAGCCATCTCTTGGGCTCTAGGGTTTTCATTTGCTCTTTGTATTTTCTCTTTTTAGCTACCTATTTTCTCTAGGACTATCTTGAGAGCTTCATGAGAGATCTTGAGAGAGGGATGGATGCTAGGGAGGCAAGCTAGACCTTGTATGAATCTTTCCTTTGATGTATAGAAGGTTCGGCGTGATTCCCGTTTTCCTTTTTGTGGATTTTCGGAGCATTTTCTTGGCGATTTTCTTGTGGTCGATTTGAGGCCTCCCATTTGTGAATTTGATGTGGGATGTTTACATGAGCCCCTTGTGGTTCTTTTCTTTGTGATTCCTCCTCTAAATCTGTGGGTTTAGGTGCTCAAATTTAGGGTTTTCTTTGTGTTCCGGGAAAAGGTGTTCTTGGTGTTCATCCTTCGATTCCTTTTGATTCAGTGGATCTTTGGGGCCGATCTCTTAGGCATGACTTGTTCATGAGGTGATACACTTAACCCCCAAAGTTTTACTTGAATCCGTGGAGCGAATCGGGAGATCGAAGCATCGGAAGGTGGGAGTTGAATCGCGGGTGGAGTTCATCCTGAGCAGCCCAGGCATGACCGGTCAGACCGGTGCCCTCGACCGGTCAGACCGGTGCGCCCTGTTGTGACTGTTTCTCGGGGAGATCTTCTCCGGAGTGCTAGTCATGATCTTGGCTTGCTGCTATTTCAGTTTCGTGCAGTTTTGGCCTTTAGGAGTCGAGTTCTTGTAGCAGGGGTTTTCTGAGCCAGACCGGTGGGGTAGACCGGTCAGACCGGTGTGGGTGACCGGTCTGAACGGTGTAAGCAGGTTGCTGCTCGAGGTGTTTTTCCGCTGCATGTTCGAGTAGCTTGGGTGTGTAGCTAGCTTTTTATCGGCTCCCATTCACTCCCCCCCCTCTGGTCGCCATTGTGGTCCTTCAGTTGGTATCAGAGCCGGATACGGATCATTGAGACCTTGACCGGTTGAGATCCAAAGATGGCGGACTATGGGAAGGGTTCGGGTCGTCCCCACTTCGATGGGAAGAACTACCAGATGTGGGAAGCCCGGATGGGCGTGTTCATGCGTGGAAAGGCTCAACTGATTTGGGATGTCACAGTTGACGAGAACTATGTCATACCGGAGTCGTTCATTTTGCCCGGGAGTAGGGATATCTTCGATGCCAACAACAAGGCCGTGGACTATCTCTACCGTGCTTTCTGTGCATCCGAGTTCAGTAGGGTGTATGGAGAGAAGTTGGCAAATCGGATATGGACCTAGCTGAGAAAAGCCCATGGAGGTAATAGTCAGGTGAAGGCGGTATCGTGTGTCATGCTAGCAAAGGCGTAACATGAACATAGATGCTCGAACTCTCACAGATGTGCATAGGGGTTCTGATTGTCCCTGGAAAAGGTATATGAGTCCCGAATCAATGTGATAAGATCGGAACTGAGTTGATAGCTAGGTGTGGTAATTGGATGTTCCAATTGTGGTAGCTCTAACAATTCAGGTTTGGGAGCGGAAAGATTCTGGATAGAAGTTTGCTCCATGGTAACTGGAGTAAAGGTAGAACAAAAAGGAAATGAAAAAGATACGAAGACCGCTAGGCTCAAAGATAGAAATAACAACTGTCCCCGGCAACAGCTCTAGAAATGCTTGTTGGCATTTCTTAACGTCAACACTATGGCACCGGGTTAGCGTGAACGTGTAAGGAACACCCGGGTACACTAATGAGGACCATGTGTGGTTCGAGGACCGGTGGATGGTTGCTTCCTGGTGTGATGAGTGATTGACAACGTTGTGTGGACTGATTCTTGGCTAAGTATTGCAGGTGCAGGTTGCGGCTTGACTGGTGTTGGTGCAGGTGAAGAACAAGCGCGAAAGGTCATCGCCGGTGAGGCCTCCAGGTGTGGAGAATAAAAGTAGGCTTGGTTCGAGGGACCCGGTGGCCAGCGGGGTCAAGTGCGGGCCGCATGGTGGCATGAACAGCAGGATGAAGTCGGTGGACGGTTTCTTGGTTGAGCCTCAAAACCAAGGTCGAGCCGGGACTTCGTGGGAGCCGAGTCATGAGTGGTGCTTGGCGGAGGCTACATCAAGTTCGTGGGGTTTGTGGTGGTTCACCAGAAAACCACCGGGTTACTCGGCTGAGCCACAAAACCGAGGCCGAAGACCGGGCGTGGCTGTCAGGCCAAAACAGGCCTGACCGGTTTGGGAAACTGGTCTGACCGGTTTGGGGTCACAGGGCGCTGGAAGCTTCGAAGCGGAGGACATGCGTCGGGATCGCAAGGCTTGCGTCGAGGCTAAGCGAAGTGCGATCGCCGGGCATCCGTCCGATGGTGTTACGAAGACAAATTCCCAAAGTGCCCTTGGTGGGCGTGTATCCTAGTTTAGGCTTTAGGGGTATTTTAGTCTTTCGGCTTGCCTCCATATAACCCAAGTGGTGAGAGGATGGCAGCCATCTCTTGGAACCCTAGCTCATTTGGTTTTCCTTTTTCCTTCCTATTTTCCTTTGGATTTTCATAGGACTAGCTTGAGAGCTTCATGGTGAGATCTTGTGAGAGGGAAGGATGATCGGGCGGTAAGCTAGACCTTGTATGAACCTCTTTGGTATGTATAGATGATTCAGCGTGGTTCCTCAAGGCTTGGATGTGTCTTTCCCGTTTCTCCTTTTTGGTGATTTTCGGAGCCTTTTTCTTGGATATTCCGTGGGGGAGTTTTGGGGGCATTTCTTTGAGGGATTCTTGTTGGATGTCACGTATGAGGACCTTGTGCCTCTTTGCTTGGTGATCTTGCTCCAACAAACCCTCCGAAACGGCTTCAATTTGGTGGGTTTCGGTGGTATCCATGGGAAGGTGCTCTTGAGGGTTGACTTTCGATTCCTCTTGATTGAGTAGGTTTTGGGGACCGAGCTTCTAGCCAAAGGTAGCCCACGAGGTACCCCAGCTATCCCCAAAGTCTCACTTAAATCTGTGGAACGAACCGGGAGATCGATCGAGGTGAAGGCTAGGTTTTTCCCGCGGGCTGAGTTCTTCCCGACTGTCCAGGCAAAACTGGCCTGACTGGTTTCCCAAACCGGTCTGACCGGTTTAGCCCCAGTGGGCCGTCGTGAGGATTTTGAGCAGGAGAGTCTTGTTCTGGCTATGGCTTTTCTTGTTCAAAGGTGGAGAGGTTCTTGAGGTGTTTTGGGGCAGTTTTGGCCTCGAAGGTCTTTTGGGGATTTCCTGGACAAAACCGGCCTGACTGATTTGCCAAACCGGCTTGACCGGTTTCCCCTGCCTGTGAGAGGCTAAGTCCCGGAGAATCGGTCTGACCGGTTTCAGAAACCGGCCTGACCGGTTTTGGTTGCCAGCAGCAGTTTCGGGTTGTTGTCCGCTGGGTGTTTCGAGTGGCTGTTGGTTGGATCTTGCTCTTAGGTTCAGTAGCACTCCAGTGGCTACGTGGACTTGGCAAGAGAAGCTTGCGGAGGTGTCCGAGTGAAATTGGGTTCATAGGTCGAATTCCTGAGTAGAATTTTTATCGGCTCCCATTCACTCCCCCCTCTCTGATTCGCCGTTCCGGTCCTTCAAGTGGTATCAGAGCCGGTTCGGGTCTTCATTGACTCTTACCAGTCTAAGATCCAAAGATGGCGTACCAGGAATGGGGTTCGGGTCCTCCGCACTTCGATGGGAAGAACTACCAGATGTGGTAGAGGAGGATGGCAGCGTTCCTCCGCGGAAAGGGTCAGATCCTTTGGGACGTTACGGTGAACACAATTTATGTTCATCCGATGAACTTCCTTGCTCCAGGATCGAGGGATATGTTCGACGCCAACAACAAGGCGGTCGACTACTTGTTTCGTGCTCTGTGTCAGCTCGAATTCGATCGAGTTCAGACAGAGGACTTAGCTTGTAGGATTTGGGAGCAGTTGAAGGATGCTCATGCTGGGAATGCTCAGGTTCAGGCTCGGATGTACGCGACTTACCGGAGAGAGTACGAGAACTTCACTCATCTCCCCGGCGAGTCCGTCGATGCCCTTTTCCAACGTTTTACAGTTGTGGTGAACAACATGAGAGCCAATGTGGCCGTGCTCCCATACGATGATCATGATAGAGCCGTGAAGCTCTTGCACTCGTTGGATCATACCGTATGGGACGGGAAGGTTGAGGCTATCCTTGAGTCCGAGAAGTATGACACCTTGACCGTGAACGAGCTGTTCTTGAAGCTCAAGTCGGCTGAGTTGGACCGTGGTATGACAGCCAAGATTGAGAGCCCGACTGACTCTCATAGTCTTGCTCTCATCGGTGGCAAAGGAGCTAAGTCTAACGCTAACGCATCTTCCAGGATGTACTCTCTGTCTTCTTTGATGTCTTTGCCAGATGAGGAGTTTGACGTGCTTGGAGAGGACAAGCTGGCGTTGCTGACCAGGCGGTTCGAGAGGTTGCACGAGAACCGGGTGAACACGAGGAGGACAGCACGGACGTGCTTTCAGTGCGGCAAGCCAGGACACTTCGTCGCCGACTGCCCGGAGAAGACGGAGAACAAGGACGGCTACAAGCACCAGTCGAGCAAGGACCCCAAGTACCGATCGAGGCGCGATCACAAGCATAAGAACAAGCACAAGGACGAGCGACGGTCGAGGAAGAAGGACGACCGCGGCAGGAAGGCCCGAGCGATGGTCGGAGCGAGCGACGTCGACTCCAGCTCCGCCTACTCTTCCTCGAGCTCGAGTAGCAGTGAAGGCGAAGGTGATCGGCACAAGAACAAGAAGTCATCCAGGAACTTGAGCGGGCTGAGTTGCTTCGCACGAAATGGCTTCTGCGGCATGGCTCGTAGCTCCGGCAGCAAGAAGAGTTACCAGAGTGACTCGGACTCCGACTCCGAGGATGAGGTACGTACGAGCTTCCCTTCTTGCAAGAGGAGAACGAGCGTCTTGGCAAGTTGATTGATAATCGTTATGACATGCTTAGAGAGGCCAAGAAGATGAGGAAAGAGCTTAGGGCCTCACTAGAAGATGCTAGGAACCGTGTGGCTGAGCTAGAAACCCAGAACCTAGATGCTAAGCTTGAGATTGATTCGCTTAAGGCTTCTCCTGTGGTTTCTGATGATGTTGATTGTGTTGATTGCTCTGTGTACCTAGCTGATCTTACTAGTCTCAAGGATAAGCATGCTTCCACTTGTGGTGAACTAGATATGCTTAGGGTTGAAGTGGCTGAGCTTAAGTCTAGATCTGCTTTGCTAGGTGCCTGCACTTCTTGCCCTGTTTTGCATGAAAAGATTGATGAGATGCATGCTTACACTGTTTCGCTTGAGGCTAAGTTGAAAGAGCCTATTCCCACTTCTTGCTCTACTTGTGAATTGCATGCGGTTAAGAATTTGGAGCTTGCACATTATGTTGATCGCTTGCAGGATGAGAATGATGAGCTGAGGAAATGTATTAGTTGGTTGTCGGGTCAGGAGCCTCAGCTTGGTATCATGATAGCGGCTTTTAAATGCTATGATGGTCAGGCACTTGGGGCTGACAAGCTTGGAGAAAACAGTGGTGAGGGAGTTGAGAGAGTTGGAGAGATCCCTATCCCACCACTAAACAGACACAAGAACAAGTTTGAGCCCAAGCCTAACCATCTCAGAAATAAACTTGACACTACTCCAGATCCACCCATATTTCCTCGCCCAACAAATGATTTCCAAAGACCGGTGAAGTTTGTGAGCTCCAAGGAGAGTGAGATTGGAGAGAAGAAGGGTGAGAAGGCAAGTGAGGAGATACCGAGTGAGCAACCCCAACCAAAACCAAAGCCAAAACCAATCCGGTTTCATTGTGACTATTGTGGGAGAGATGGTCACAAAGGGGAGTTTTGCTTCAAGAAGAAGCGAGAGGAGAGAATGGCAAAGGAGTGGGCAAACAAGGATAGGTACAACCCATCTAAGGTGTGCCTGAGTCTTGTATGCCACTGCCTAGGGGTAAGGCCATTGTTCGCACAGTTCCGGCTTGGGGAGAAAAGAGTGCTGTGGGTGGAAGGAACCCTGCTGGAGGAGTTAAACCGGCCAGACCGGTTTGGAAACCGGTCAGACCGGTTCCAGAATCAGTCAGACCGGTTTGGAGACAGCAGGGTGACCAGTTTGGTTTTCGTGCTCGGGATGAGGCTCGGTTCAGGTTCTTTGGTCGTGGTCCAGGTGTTTGGCATGGAAAGTCTGGTAGTGATCAGTTTGCTAGACGTTCTCCACCTCGTGCTCAATACGATGGTGGGAGGAGTCGTAGCTTTGAGATGGAGAGGAGGAATGGTCCACGGTCTTCCTTTTGTGGTTTTCGTTCTTCTCCAGCGAGACAGGGGTGGTTCCCTAATGGTGGTTCCCGTGGTGGCTTTCGTGGTGGTAGCTTTGATAGGCGTGATGATTTGGTTTGTGCTAACCCCACTTTGGAGCAAATGGCTCGGCACTGGTTTTACTCGTTTGGTACTAACCCTAGTGCAGAGTCGTTTGTTCACTCACGTGCTCACTTTTGAATTTCAGGTGGGAGACTTGAGGAATGTTCGGTTGATTGACTCCAGTTGCTCGAGGCATATGACCGGAGACAAGGGGTGGTTCTCAAGTCTCGTCCCGGTGGTGTCCAAGACATACATCACCTTTGGGGACAATGACCGAAGGCGTGTGCTATTAGAAGGTGAGATCAAGGTAAGTGACAAGGTCACTCTCAGGCGTGTTTCTCTTCTTCAATCGCTCGGGTTCAATTTGCTTTCCGTGTCCCAGCTTTTGGATGAGGGCTTTGAGGTGTGGTTTCGGCCTGGTGGTTCTCAGATTTTAGATTCTCGAGGGGACCTTGTTTGCATGGTCGTTCCCGAGGGTCAAGTGTTCCGAGTAGATTTCTCTCAGTCTTCTGGTGTGGAGCGTTGCTTTTTGGCTGGTTCTTCGAGTGAGTTGTGGAAGTGGCACAGGAAGTTGGGTCACTTGAGCTTTGACCTTTTGTCTCGCTTGAGTAAACTCAATTTGGTCCGAGGATTGCCACGGTTGAGGTTTGAGAAAGAGTTGGTTTGTGCGCTGTGTAGGCATGCCAAGATGGTAGCCTCTTCTCACCAGCCTCTCACCGATGTGATGACTGAGCGTCCATGCGAGTTGCTCCATATGGACCTTGTTGGCCCAGCTCGTGTGCGATCTGCGGGTGGGAAGTGGTATGTCCTTGTTGTGGTGGACGACTACTCTCGGTATGCGTGGGTGTTCTTTCTTGAGGAGAAAGGGGAGACATTTGGTTTTGTTCGAGATCTTGTCTTGAGGTTAAGAAACGAGAGGCACAGAGATGCCATACGAGCGATCCGCAGTGACAATGGCTCGGAATTCAAAAACTCTCGCTTCGAAACCTTTTGCCATGACTTGGGTCTTGAACACCAGTTTTTTAGTCCGTATACGCCTCCCCAGAATGGCATGGTGGAAAGGAAAAATAGGACCTTGTGCGAGATGGCTCGGACGATGCTCGACGAGCATAGGACTCCGAGAAGGTTCTGGGCTGAGGCGGTCAATACCGCGTGCTATGTATCAAACAGGATCTACCTCAAGGTTCACAAGAAGAAAACCTGTTACGAGTTGATGCATGGTCGCACACCCAAGGTGAGTCACTTCCATGTCTTTGGTTGTAAATGCTTCATTCTGAAGAAAGGGAAGAAGTTGGACAAGTTCGAGGCTAGGTCTGTCAATGGCATTTTCTTTGGTTACGCATCTCATTCTAGAGCATTTCGTGTGCTCAATCTTGAAACTAACCAAATCGTGGAGACTTGCGAGGTGACCTTCGACGAGACACAGCCACGTAGTCAGCTTGTTTTTGAGTGTGCAGGTGACGACGAACTTGGCGAGGAGATCTTTCAGGAGGAGGAGCATGAACATGGAGATGATGAAGATGACGGTGTGGTGCCCGCGGCTGAACATGTACCTACTACTTTGACGACGATCGAGAACGGGCCCGCTCCCACACCTACAACGACAAACTCAGATCAAGGCGAAGCTGCTGTTGAGGGGGAGGTAGCATCAAGGCGAGAACCTCCCCGGCGAGTGCAAGTGGATCATCCAGCTCCGAGAATCATCGGCGACATGAATGAACGTACTACACAGTCGAGGAAGACATGAGCAGGGAGTTTGAGATGAGCATGATGGGTGAGTTGCAGTTCTTCCTCGGGCTACAGATCAAGCAATCAAAGGAAGGAACATTTGTGCACCAAGCTAAGTACACCAAGGACATTGTGAGGAAGTTCAAGATGGAGGACTCCAAGGCCATGGCGACGCCTATGAGTACGACTACAGCTCTTGATGCGGACGAGGAAGGTGAACACGTGGACCAGAAGGAGTACCAAAGCATGATCGGGTCACTCCTCTACTTGACGGCGACGAGACCGGACATCCAATTCTCGGTATGTATGTGCGCTCGTTTTCAAGCGTCTCCGAGGACTTCGCATCGGCAAGCAGTCAAGCGCATATTCAGGTATTTACAACACACTCCCGACTTCGGCCTTTGGTACTCCACGTCTTCTTCTTTGGCTCTTCATGGATTTTCGGACGCGGATTTTGCCGGGTGTCGGTTGGATAGGAAGTCCACTTCTAGGACTTGCCAGTTCTTGGGTTCTTCTTTGGTGTCTTGGTCTTCCCGCAAACAGTCGAGTGTTGCTCAATCCACTACCGAGGCAGAGTATGTGGCCGCAGCTAGTTGTTGCTCTCAGCTCCTTTGGATCACATACACCATGAGTGACTTTGGTGAGGAGTATACCCATGTCCCACTTCAATGTGATAGCACAAGTGCCATAAGCGTTGCAAAGAACCCAGTGCTCCATTCCAAAACCAAGCACATAGAAGTGAGGTATCATTTCCTAAGAGACAACGTAGAGAAAGGAAAAATCGCTTTGATCCATGTACCCACACATGACCAGCTAGCTGATATTTTCACCAAACCCCTAGATCAGGCAACTTTCACTCGTTTGCGGGGGGAGCTTGGTGTTTGTTTGATTTCTTGAGTTGGGTGTGTGGGAGCTCCTTTGTAGTATATGTATAGTTCCCTTTGTGCATTTCTTGCATCTTGCAAGGCATGTGTAACATGATGTATAGGCATCTTTGTATCTTAGGTTGTATGCATTTTGTATCATATGCATTGTGTAGGAAAAGCTTCTCCTATATACATTGTTCACCATGCTATGCTATATATGATCTTGTGAGCTAGTTTGGTATGATATGGCTTAGTGTGGCTTAGCTCTTGATGAGCTTGATCTATATCCATGGTTGATAGCTATGTTTTTGAAAAACGTCATATGTATGCTCTCTTGTGAGTAAATGCCTTTATATGATCTTGATATGTTATTGTGGCTTGGCTATGCTTAATTTGTGGTTGGATAGCTTATTTTGATCATATGGGGCCAAAGGCTCATTTGCCATCATGAATGTTTAGCCCCATGCTTCATCTTGTGGACGGGCATAAGTTCCTTTTTGTCGCAAAGACATTTCATGTACCAATTCAAATCTGAAAATGAAATATAAATTGCTTGGAAAATATGCTCCCATGTCATATATGCTTAATTTACTTGCTTTTGGGTGCTAAACCGTTGCATGTTGCTTACCAATGAGAAGTCTCATATTCAGAAGTAAGCACATGGCTCGGTGGCTTTGACATGACATGAGGTGCTTGTGGGTGTTTATGATGGTCTTATGCTTAGAATGGTTGTCCTAGCATGAAGTTTGTGTGGCTTTGCCATTTTGACATGTTTTGCTCATGTTTAGGACTTTGCTCATGAGAGGGAAATTTTTCGCAAAAGTGTTCAATTCTCTCTTAGCTTTATCCAATGGCTGTGAAACTTGGTGATCTTGTAGTTAATGTTCATACGATGCTGTAGAGTATGTAGCTTGCTCATTTGATCATGTGTAGCATCTTGTGATGAATTTTGTCTATTTGAGAAGCTCTAGTTGCATCTTTTCCAAATTTGATCCTTGATTCATGCATTGGCAACAAGGGGGAGAAAGAACGGCTGAGAAAAGTTGCATTGCATCCCTAGAACCTATCCCAACAGTCAAGGGGGAGCTTGTGCTTTTCTTTTGCATTTTTGGCTTTTGGGGGTGTGATCTGCTGAGTTAAATCGGCCTGACCGGTTTGGTGGAACCGGCCTGACCGGTTTGTGCCTAGTGTTGGCACATGTTCAGGGAGAGTATGCATATGTGCAGGGGGAGCTCTTGTATGCTTTGGTGATTTGTGCTCTTTGCTTGAGCTTGTCTTTGACTCGGTTGTGTCGAGCCGTTGCCCTTGCCTAAGGGGACCGAGTCTTTCCTCTTTCAAGTGATCTTGCTCTTTGCCTTTGTTTGGTTTTCGATCACTTGTTTGAGTTTCTTTTAGTCGTCTCTTTTCTTTTCCTTTTCTCTTTGGTTACCAAAAGTGTGTGTTGTCAATGCACTCATCAAGGGGGAGATTGAGGACCATGTGTGGTTCGAGGACTGGTGGATGGTTGCTTCCTGGTGTGATGAGTGATTGACAACGTTGTGTGGACTGATTCTTGGCTAAGTATTGCAGGTGCAGATTGCGGCTTGACTGGTGTTGGTGCAGGTGAAGAACAAGCGCGAAAGGTCGTCGCCGGTGAGGCCTCCAGGTGTGGAGAAGACAAGTAGGCTTGGTTCGAGGGACCCGGTGGCCAGCGGGGTCAAGTTCGGGCCGCATGGTGGCATGAACAGCCGGATGAAGTCGGTGGACGGTTTCTTGGTTGAGCCTCAAAACCAAGGTCGAGCCGGGACTTCGTGGGAGCCGAGTCATGAGTGGTGATTGGCGGAGGCTACATCAAGTTCACGGGGTTTGCGGTGGTTCACCAGAAAACCATCGGGTTACTCGGCTGAGCCACAAAACCGAGGCCGAAGACCGGGCATGGCTGTCAGGCCAAAACCGGCCTGGCCGGTTTGGGAAACCGGTCTGACCGGTTTGGGGTCGCAGGGCGCTGGAAGCTTCGAAGCGGAGGACACGCGTCGGGATCGCAAGCCTTGCGTCGAGGCTAAGCGAAGTGCGGTCGTCGGGCATCCGTCCGATGGTGTTACGAAGATAGATTCCCAAAGTGCCCTTGGTGGGCGTGTATCCTAGTTTAGGCGTTAGGGGTATTTTAGTCTTTCGACTTGCCTCCATATAACCCAAGTGGTGAGAGGATGGCAGCCATCTCTTGGAACCCTAGCTCATTTGATTTTCCTTTTTCCTTCCTATTTTCCTTAGGATTTTCATAGGACTAGCTTGAGAGCTTCATGGTGAGATCTTGTGAGAGGGAAGGATGATCGGGCGGCAAGCTAGACCTTGTATGAACCTCTTTGGTATGTATAGATGATTCGGCGTGGTTCCTCAAGGCTTGGATGTGTCTTTCCCGTTTCTCCTTTTTGGTGATTTTCGGAGTCTTTTCTTGGATTTTCCGTGAGGAAGTTTTGGGGGTATTTCTTTGAGGGATTCTTGTTGGATGTCACATATGAGGACCTTGTGCCTCTTTGCTTGGTGATCTTGCTCCAACAAACCCTCCGAAACGGCTTCAATTTGGTGGTTTTCGGTGGAATCCATGGGAAGGTACTCTTGAGGGTTGATTTCCGATTCTTCTTGATTGAGTAGGTTTTGGGGACCGAGCTTCTAGCCAAAGGTAGCCCACGAGGTACCCCAGCTATCCCCAAAGTCTTACTTAAATCCGTGGAACGAACCGGGAGATCGATCGAGGTGAAGGCTAGGTTTTTCCCGCGGGCTGAGTTCTTCCCGACTGTCCAGGCAAAACCGGCCTGACCGGTTTTCCAAACCGGTCTGACCGGTTTAGCCCCAGTGGGCCGTCGTGATGATTTTGAGCAGGAGAGTCTTGTTCTGGCTATGGCTTTTCTTGTTCAAAGGTGGAGAGGTTCTTGAGGTGTTTTGGGGCAGTTTTGGCCTCGAAGGTCTTTTGGGGATTTCCTGGACAAAACCGGCCTGACCGGTTTCCCCTGCCTGTGAGAGGCTAAGTCCCAGAGAATCGGTCTAACTGGTTTCAAAAACCGGCCTGACCGGTTTTGGTTGCCAGCAGCAGTTTCGGGTTGTTGTCCGCTGGGTGTTTCGAGTGGCTGTTGGTTGGATCTTGCTCTTAGGTTCAGTAGCACTCCAGTGGCTACGTGGACTTGGCAAGAGAAGCTTACGGAGGTGTCCGAGTGAAATTGGGTTCACTTGAGTAGAATTTTTATCGGCTCCCATTCACTCCCCCCTCTCTGATTCGCCGTTCCGGTCCTTCAACTAACGAGTGCGAACGAGTCCGCAAGCGCACGGATACACCGTTGTAGCACTTCACCTAGGAAGGAGTATTCCTAGGGTATCGAATCCAAGGACGGATGAGCTCTGGCTCCAAGCCTGACTGAGGGTCTAAGGACACAACTCCAAGGATAGGATAGGTAGGAAGGATATGCTTGATAGGGCGTAGAGTCTATCACGATCTCTCTGGTATGAGCACTTGCGTCGGGTGCCGGCACACCCTAGCTTTTAAAGGTCTAAGTGTGCAACCGGCTTGTGGGGCCTACTCAGTACACGGGCGCGAAGAATTTCAAAGGGTCCAACAGGCTGTCACCACTACGGCCTACCTCTATCGTTACGCGAATGCATGTGGTATCCGTAGGATAACCTGTAGTCTAGACACCACGTCTACACTACTGACTACTACTATAGCCTGACTCCGTCTGACATCCCAGAAGCCCTACTATAGCACTCCATATAAATACGGAACTACGAATCAGCGAGGGAGATACTGGCACTAGCTCAAGATATCCACTATCACTTATGCAAGATCACGAATGCACTTTGGTCTAATTAGAGCTATGCAGGAGCATCAACTTTATTCTAATAGACAAGCTAACACACAAATGGAATGCAAACTTATGATCTAGTTCAACTAGATTGAAAGTGTTGTGTTCGAAGAACACAAGCCTCTAAATCAAGAACGAACGAAGAACACAAGAACAAATCACCTATGCATGCATATGACTTTAGTCTAAATAGAAAATGTCGAAATACTCACTTTACTCTAAATGAAGAACAAAGGCACCGCTGAGGATCGTTCTTGCGGAAGATGTCATGAACATGACATGGCCCCAAGCATTCCTCCTCACTTCCTAGCACTAATCCTATACAAAAAGCTCTCATCTCCTAAAGAGAGAGGCCTTAAGCCAAAATGAAAGAGGAGGAGGAGAAGTGTGTCCCAAAAGTGAGCCCCTCCCCTTCTATTTATAGGCAAGGGGGTGGCTTGCTTCGGGCACCAAATGTTGCCAAAACATCCCGAAATGCAGTAAGTGACCAATCATGGAGCAACACATGGAGGATGGAGATCATAGGAGCCAGGGTCGGTTCGGCTGATCCTACAGTCGGCCGACCACCCCGAGCCTCCTTCCTCGGTGTGTTTTCTCCAGGTGGCTGGCAGGTGGACACCATGATCATTCCCCCATACATGCCAAGTTTCCTGGCGGTTTGGGTCCTTGGTGGGCCCTTGGATCCTTATGAATTTGACGTGGTAGCGCGTGATTCGTCGAGGATGTTTGACATGGATTGATGATGTCATTGATCTAGGGGAATCCTATGTGGCAACCCCTCATTGGCTGATCTTGAAGTACTTGGATCAAAGACATGTGCTTTTGCTCCTCTTTCTAGTGATAGTTGCCTGTATTCACATAAACACCAAGACTTGTGGAAATGAATAGTTTAAGCCATATTCTAGTGTTGATGATCATTCTCATGCTAAAATGTACATGTTGACGGGTATAAAATGAGTGGATAACAGCCATCAACAAAGAATAGGCACGAAAGGTCTTAGCCCTACTGGGGCCTCCGAAGGACTGGAGGGACAAGTAGGCTTGGTTCGATAGACCCGGTGGTCAGATGGGATCAAGTGCGAGTCACATGGTGCAAGAAGAGCAAGTCGTAGTCTGGTGGGTTCGTTGGTTGATCTGAAAGCCAACATCGAGCCGGGGTGACCATGGCGGCCAAGTCGAGGAGCTCAGTGTGGAGGCTGCACCAAGCTTGTGGGGTTTGCAGTGGTTCACCAGAAAACCACTGGGTTCATCGGTTGATCCACAAAGCCGACCCGGAGACTCGACGTGTCGGCTGCGAGACGCCAGGCGGTCTGACCGGCCTCCAGGGGCGGTCTGACCGGCCCAGGTGGTCTAACCGCCCAGGAGGGGCGATCTGACCGCTGGTGCCGCAAGAGCGCCGGGTGCTTCGAAGCGGAGGACACGCTTCGGGATCGCAAGCTTGGCGTCGAAGGTACGCAAGGTGCGGTCGCTGGGCATCCGTCTGATGGAAGAAATCGTCAAAGTTCTAGATTTGCCCTTAAGGGGTATGTATCGACTTAAGGGTATTGGAGTCATTTGCCACCACCATGGGACCCGACATATATACTTGGTTGGTGGGAGTTGGCTGCCATCTCTTGGCTTAGGGTTTTCATTTTCCTCTCTAGTTTTCTCTTTTTCCCTTCCTATTTTCTCGATAGGACTAGCAATAGAGCTTCATGTACACATCTTGAGAGAGGGAGGATGATTGTGGCGGTTGCTAGACCTTGTATGAACCTTTCATGGTATGTATAGAAGGTTTGGCGTGGTTCCTCAAGTGCTCTAATTGTCTCTCCCGTTTTCCCTTTTTGGTGATTTTCGGAGCCTTTTCTTTGGATTTTCGTGGACAGGATTTGGAGGTGTTTCCTTACAGGATTTGTTGGTGCATTCACTCATGAGGTCCCTGTGCCTCTTTTCTTTGGAATTTTGTGGAGTGGATGTGGATGTGTTTCCTTGCAGAATTTGTTGGTGGATTCACTCATGAGGATGGTGTTCCTTTTTTCTTTGTGATTTGTCCCATCCAAACCCGTGGAAAGGCCTTCGATTTTGGTGGTTTTTGGAGTTGCCCGAGTTCTTGAGGTTGAGAGCTTTGATTCGCGATTCCCTTTGATTGAGAGCGATTCGGTGGATTTCCCTTGGTGGAGAGGTCGTCCAGGAGGTGACCCAGCTATCCCTGAAGTTTCGCTGCAATCCGTGGGGTGAATCAGGAGATCAGTTGATGGGAAGTTGAGGGTTGACCCGCGGTTCGTTTTCTGGGCAGGGGGCAGTCTAACCGCCAGGGGAGGGCGATCTAACCGCCCTGGGATCTTCGCCCAGGAAAGTTTGATTTTGCGAGGGATTTCTCAGTGAGTTTGTTCGCCTTGATTAGAGAAGTATCTAGCTGAAAGTGTGGTTCATTTTGGGGTCGTGTTCCTCGAGTTCTTGGTTTTTCAGTTCAGACAGGGGGAGGCAGTCAGACCGCCATTGACACCGGGTCTACCCGCCCCAGGGGCAAGTTTCAGGGGGGAGGCGGTCATACCGCCCCTGGAATGCGGTCTAACCGCCCCAGGTAGAGATTCAGCGTGTTGTGTGTTTGCTGCTTGAGAGTTTGTTCTGCTGCGTTCTTGAGTAGTTTTGGTTGTTTGCTAGTTCCTAGGTTAAGTAGCACTCCAGTGGCTGCGTGGACTTGGCTAGCGGGGTTTCGAGGATCTTGGAGTTGCGTTTGGGACAATAGGCCGAGTTCGACTCTTCGGAGGAGAATTTTTATCAGCTCCCATTCACTCCTCCCCTCTTTGGTTACCATTCTGGTCCTTCAACAATGCATGTGAAAGTATACACAATCTAAATCATACAAAACTATGTTAGAGCTCCCCACTTAGGGAATTCTTTGGACTCTCAGCCATCCACGTTAGCTCCGGCCCCACCACTCCATCTCCATCCCGCGTCCCACCCGTACACGATGCGCTGCCCCGCCCCCCTCTCCACCCTCGTGCAGGACTGCGGGCGCGCCTCAGACCCGCTGCCGCCCACCACACCTTCATTAATGACGCCGTCGCCCACCACGCCTTAGTGCAGCACGCCCGGCTTGCCTCCTCGGCTCCTCGCGACCATCCCCTCGCCTCCACGCCACCTCGCCTCTCCACCACCGTGGTGCCGCCCCCTCGCCTCCCCGCTGCCACCCCCTCACCTGTCTCCATAAACTCGCCCCCGGCCCGTGCACACCCTCCCCACGTGGCTACTCTGCCTCAAGCTGCCGGTGTTGTCTCTCATCCGCCTCCCCTCGAGCCGGCTGCGCTCCTCCTCTGTCTCCCCTCGAGCGGCTATGGCCAAGAATAGTGGCCGCCAAAGCTGGAATAGCTGGAGCATATCGAGTCCTCGATGCTAGAGAACAAGGTGAATTTAGGGGATGCGCGGCCGTCGTTGCACCCGTTGATCTCACCGGAGAAGGCGGTGGCATACAGGTATGTGACACTGGCATGCATCACTGCAAGACACCCTATTGTGCTTGGCATCGAGGACTGTCGCAAGTGCATGTCGAGCTGTCCTGGGCGTCCAGCTACTTCCTGTCCTCACCGTCAGGTGCCGAGGACGTGCTCGATGAAATGCAGCAATGAGGAGGCGTCGATGAACTAACCCTGAAATTGATGGGTGATTTTGCAAATAAATTAGTTTGTCATAGACAGATTGTTATGCAATGCGTATTTGCTTTGGTTGGTTGATCTGCAGGCCGGCCACCTCCTGCAGGTAGGTAATGATACTCCCCTCGCTTTGTTCTTCATACTGCTAGATGGGTGTTATTGTAAATAAAATACTTTAGAGTTAAGTGGATTGTTATGCATTCTTTTTTGCTTTTCCATAACGGTTTTGTTTGCTCTCTGTCTTCGTTTAATTAAGGAACAATATTTTGTTTCGGTTTGTTGACCTTTGTCTGGATTGCAGGGATAAAATATTTATGTATATGGTGAATCATATCATATGCACCTCATGGGTGAATAACCTTTGATATTGATCCAAGGGGAAGCTAGCTAATCTCATCAGATAAAAATGGGAATCCTTATTTGCTTTGCCATAATGGCTTTGGTTGGTTAAGCCGAGCACCTCTTGCAGGTAATGATACTCCCCCTCCCCTCTTCATTCTTCCTGCTGCTAGATGGGTGATATTGCAAACAAAGTAGTTCAAAGTTAAACACATTACTATGCATTGCTTCTTTGTTTACCCAAAACAAATTAGTTCATTTGATTTCATGAAATCTTCATTTCAACATATGGTGTCCTATCATCCCAAGCAGTAACCACATTGATTTATAGTTTATTAAACGAACTCTCTCAAACCCCGCAGCAACGCACGGGGAATCACCTAGTAAGCTTCTCAAATAGGTCACAAGCACTATCAAAGGCAATAAATGAGACAAAGAGTAAGCAAGTAGATCATAGCTCAGTAAAAGCATTGTCATCAAGGAAATATCATAATACAAGCATGTGACAAAGCATTTATCAAGTTTAGGCATTATTCCAAAAAGTCTCACCACATGAACAAACACCTAACCATGAAACATCCGAACCTAAAAATGCTAGATCACACAAAGCTCATGCGAGGACAACAAGTTCTCATCAAGAGATCATAGTGAACACCTGTCAAGTAAATTAAGTCATGTCAAAGCCAATGAGCCATGTGTCTACTTCGGGAAGATTTCTTCACTGGTAGACATCATGCAACATTTTAGCACTCATGTGTTTAGATAAAACATATAAAGCATAAAGACATGATGGATAGAGCACATTTAATTTTTTCATACATAGGCATTTCATTCAAGTTTATTTTAGTTCATGGTACATGAAATGCCTTTGCGACATAAAAGAGCTATGCTCCTCCGAGATGTGCAACATGGACTAAACAATCACAATGACAAATGGTCTTTGACCCAATTGAAAAGAGCATGTAATCCAAGCACAACCTAGGCATGATATAGACATCTATACTCAAACAAGACATGGACAAGCATCTACTCATGGGTGAAGCACATTTCATAGATTACATGTCAATTTAAGCATTTGATTCAAAAAGTGATATCTCATCATGAATATATCACAATATAACCAAGAGCATAGCCACACATCACCATTTCACCACTAGCATACACAATATCTCACAAGTAGCATAAGGTAGTACACATGGCATATAGGAGAAGCTCATGTACAAAATGTAACCATGACATGTATGAACAAAGGTGGCTAACCCATCATGGTACATAAAATAAACATGATGCATATGCTACATGAGAACCTAAACTAGTATAGTGAACAAGGTGTGATATGATATGATACCAATTTAGCAATGCAAAAGGCATGGGGAGATAAGGGACTCGGCTCAACAACAAGAAGGCTCACAAGGGAACACACCAAACAAAAAAAACTTCAACGATCCCAATTGAGTACCATAGAAAAGATACCAATTGAAAGATAAAAAAACTACCAAAATCCAAAGCACACCCTTGAAACCAAAATCCCATCGAAAGAAGCCGAGCTCCCCCTCAACCAAAGACTCCTAGCTAAAGAAAAGCTAGAGAAAGAAAGAGCAAAAGAAAAGTTCTAAAACCAAAAGAAAAAGGGGGAAAGCCAAAGAAGGAGCAAAACGCAACCCAAAGACAAGACAAGCCCAAAGCCAAAGCCACAAGAAACGCTCAAAACATGCTACACAATACAATGATGATATCAATTAAGATAACTAAAGCATTGTGACATCATCTCACATATATGAATAAACACATGGGCTAGAAAGCATGTCAAGATATACATGGGGGTCACACATACTAACATAAAGAGGTGCCATGGAACTAGGCAAAAATGATATGGATGAACAACATGACATATCCATAAGCAAGCACCCATAAAGAATGGCATGATGTTCATAAATATCATCCACCATAATGTCATACAAAAGATAGCAAGATAGGTATACAAGGTTACAAAGCTATCATGAACAAAGATGGCTAGCCTACCATGGTTTATACACAAGCATGACACAAGAACAAAGCATGTAACAAGTATATACAAGTAAGAACAAAGGGGAAAGGAAAACTCACTATACATGTGTACAAAGGCTTTCAAGAGCCATCCAAAGCGGTGTGGAGAACCATCTTGTCTTGATCACCTCACGTGCCAAAGATCAATTACCATTGAGCTCATGTTCTCTAACCGCGTCTCCGTACCTACACACAAGGAGACAAAGAAGACCTAGCCTTGGATCCCAAAGGGTTAGCAAGCACATACTTGGGAATCCAACACTTGGTCACACGGGTAAATGATGCACTCGACTTATCAAGTGGGTTAGCATGATGCAAATGCTGGTTCAAACGAAAAGCTTTTTGAACACTCTTGGAACCATGCCTCAAAGGAGCAACTCGAGAAGAAGAGTGAGTGCTACCACGAGAAAAAAGGCCATGACCCCTCGAGGTCTTAGGAGAAGAACCAACACAAACACCATGAGAAGCATGTCGTGGACCAACACAAGAAGCAGAAGAAACATGTCCACGAGCATGGCCTAACTCACTAGAAAGAGTGCAATAAAACCCATCAACAAAACTTGCCTTCTTAGGCTCACAAGTGTTCATGCCATGAGAAGGGCTATGAACAACCAAAGGCCTAGAAGCACAAGCTCACCACATTTTCCTTGCACGGTGGTAGCAAAAGCTCTCTTGATGCCCATCCTTCCCACAGTGTGAGCAATGGTACAAAGGCCTATTGGGAGGCACAGTCCGAGTGGACGAATCACCATTCTCTTGTAAATGAGAAGTCCCTTGGGACTTAAGCAAGAAGTCTTAACCCCAACATTCGAATTGGTGCCCAAATTAGAATCACACGTGCCATGAGAAAGGCTACGTGGCTTCTTAAAAGCTTTGGCACGCACAGATCGGTCGTGATTGACACGGCGAAAACAAAACTCAATGATATGCCCATCATTCCTGCAAAAGGTGCATTGGAACTTCGGTTTGGGAGCATGAGTTCCAAAAATGTGAGAAGCACCTTTGCCATCCGAACCATCTTGGGCAACACCGGAAGAAGCCACAAGCTTCGGAGTAGCTATGGGAGAGATATCCAAAGCACCAGCACATGTTCCACAATCCAAAGACTCGCGCTCAAGAGAAGAAGTCAACTTCGGTTGAGAAGAAGCAAATTTAGAAGCATCAACATCGGAGTGACAAGAAAAGCGAGAATCCAAACCCTTCGCACAAAGACTCTTGCACCTTGTGCGCAAAACCTCATTTTCAAATTTGAGGTGCTCACAAGTACCACATGTTATATTTCTCAAGTTATCGATTTCCTTCTCAATGCACTTAGCATATGTGGTACGCAAGAGTTTATTTTCTTTCTCAAGGTTGGCACTCATCTCATTATGCACAACCAACTTGGCGCTCATATTATCGCGTGTTCTTTTCAAAACCAACACTTCACTTTCCAAATCAATGCATGAAGTGCAAATGAGACCACATGAACAAATATCATCATTCACATCAACCAATGCATCATTATCATCACAAGAAGTATGGCAAGCATCATCTACAAGCAACAAAGAGCACTTGCTACAAGGCATGGATTTCATATCACAAATTTCAGCCCTAGCATGCTCGAGTTCATCTACACATGTGGTGTGAGTCAATTTTAATTTTTTTAATTTCAGAAAGCAAAGACTCATAAGAAACACATGGCAAGGAAGCATTTGACTCCAACAAAGAAATCTTCTTTCTAACCTTATCATGTTCATCATTCAGATCACCACCACATTACCTAGCAAACTCAAACATATTTCCTCTGAATACCTCATTTTCATCAAGCAAAGCATCACAAGATTTGGAAGGCAAAGAAGCATTGAATCTCAACAACTTAATTTCAGATTTCAAGGTGAAGAGTTCAAATCATCATTCTTAGCATGCATGGTATTACAAGAAGTGCAAGAATTTAAAGCACAAGACTTCCAATGAGCCATACCACATTTCAACCTATCAAGAGAACATTTTATCTTCTCATTCTTCCTACGCAAGGCATCACACAACTCTATGTTTCTCCTATGCAAATCGCCACAATTACATTCACAATCATTCAACCTATCGCATAGGACCAAGATGCCTTTGGCAAGCGTACCTTGGTTCATGTCTCTTAGCTTGCAGTAGAGTTCACCTTTCTTGAGGTCACCATCTTGATAGTCCTCGACGAGGGACATCATCTCCTCCACTCCGGCTTCCGCATCAACCTCCATACTCCACTTGCTCAAAGAACCACAAGGAGAAGAGCTTGGTGCCATACTCAAAGCACTGGTTAGTATTAGCCGAAAACAAGCTCAAAATACGCAAACCAAGACCGCAAGCAAAAGTGAGCTCAAAACACACAAACCACGACCATAAGCAAAACACCCCTTTTCTTGTCGCCTAATGGAGTTTAGACTGGTTAGAGTCGCAAAGATCCGTAACCGGCTCTGATACCAATTGAAGGACCGGAATGGCATTCAGAGAGGGGGGGTGAATGGGAGCCAATAAAATTCTCTCCTTGAAAGAACTCGGCCTATATCCCGATTGCCACCCCGAGAGTCACGCACAAACGAGCGGAAGCAAACACAAACCTCTCTTGACTCCTTAGGAACAAAGCTAGAAAGGCTTAAGAACCAAAGCATAAGCAAGAACCAAAGAATGAAAGCAAACCGGACAACTCAGATTCCTGCCGGGTCACCTTGACATTACGGCCGGGTCACCCTGAGGCAAACAAAGCCATACCGGGTCACCCTACCCCAGTTTTCGGGTCACCCTGGACATCCCAGAAAAATGCCCACATGTCAAACTCAAACTTGTGATCGATGGATCTCTCAAATCACCCAAGGGATTGAAGCCAAATTTTAGGTGGAGTAAAAGTGCCTCTAGGAGAAGTTATACCTAAAATTTTGTGGCCTCTAACCCACTAAAACGAGAGCAACCGCAAATCTTGGGCATGAACACGAAGAACACGAGCACAACCTTGAAATAGATCAATCTCCCAATTCACTTGGACCCTTGAGGCGAAACTTTAGGGAGATGATGAATACCTCAAGGAGAGGTTATGCCCCAAAAATCTCGGCCTATAACTCCCTACAACTCCCGAAATCATGAATCACGTGGATGAACACCTAGAGCTCAAGTTCATCTGGAAAATCACGAACCAACAGTGAATCCCGGCGTTTGAGGATGCAAGATCACCAAGAAAAGAGTCACAAGGTACTCATGTGTGATCCCCTCAAAGAAATCCGAGACGAAACACCTCCAAATCCGACGAACGAAAATCCCTCCAAAAATACCTCTGAAATGCATAAAAAGGAAAATGCATGGGAGAAAAAGATTTGGCACAAGATTAAGAGGATGAATTCACTATGAATCACTTAGCATACCCGGTTACAAGCCACTCACAAGAATCACAAATCTTGGATGGCAAAAAGCTCAAACAAAGAGCCAACTCTCTCCTCTCACCTTCTCTCCCAAGAGCACCCCGTAATTAAAGAGCACTCCCGCCACTAAGCCAAAAAACTTGGCTGAAATTCAGCCACTCCTCCTATATATATAGGCCCTCCGAAAATGACTGAAGTTCCCCTACACTAGGAGTTACAACACAAGCCCACGCAGGGGCGTTATGGTCAATACATCATTAAGCTCATCGAATGACATGCATCCATCGAGCCTTGCTTACCTCTGATGCAAGCTCCTCGATCACACCGCGTGCCCTCCACTCCAAAGCTTCCCGACGCACCCGGATACCGTCTTCGTCACGCCGAGTCTTCGGGCTCGGTTTTGAGGTCCAAACCAAGAAACCCTCCTGATGGTTTTGTGGCCAAACCACCAAACCCCGCATACAAGCTTCGGTCATTAGTCGCTACCTTGCACCGGCTCGATGTTGGCTTTGTGGACAAACTAACAAACCCCGTGTGCAAGTTTCGGTTGCTAGCCGCTACCTTGCACTAGCTCCATGTTCACGACTTCATCTTGCTCTTCTTGTACCATGCGGCTCGCACTTGATCCCATCGGCTACCAGGTCCATCGAACCAAGCCTACTTGTCTCTCTGTCACCCAGATGCCACCTCGACATAGACCTTTCACGCTTGTTCTTCACATGCACCAACGCAAATCAAGCCGTAACCAACACCTGCAATACTAGGCCAAGAGTGAGTCCACACAATATTGTCAACCACTCATCACGAGTGCATCGACAACACACCACAACACATAGAAAGTTACACAACCAACAACACAACCTGACGAACCACACTCAACACAAAGCCTCAAAACATCCGGTCAATCGTTCATCATGTACAAACTAAGGCACATATCAACTTGTTTTCTCATCTCTCCATCACCTGGAGACCACCTTAGCTAAGACCTTTTGCGCTTGTTCTTCACCTGCAATAATACAAACCAAGTCGCAACCTACACCTGCAATACTAAGCCAAGAGTCAGTACACACAATGTTGTCAATCACTCATCACTGAGGAGCGACCATCCACTGATCCTCGGATAATGGGGTCATGAATCCATGTACTCTCTTCTCATTGGATAAGAGTGTGCTTCCTTGTATGAGTGGGCCTATGGATCCATGTGAAGTCTATGTGGCTGTCTTCCTTTGGTTGAAGTTGAGTTGCTTGGATCCATAAGGTGTGTTTTCTCCCATTTTATAAGATAAATCACCTGCACTCAAATATTCATCGACACTCATGGAAATTGTCAGTAATAACTCCTACCACAAATATTGATGCTCACATTTTATGTATTTATGTAGGAGTTGACGTCTAAATTTGGTACTTAACAGTCATCAACATTGGGGTAGTTGCCTGTGCTGCGAGGCCTAGCGCAACCCGCTGACGCTGGGAGGCAGAGGTGGTTGTACTAGATACTGAGGTGGGGGCGGATCTAGGATTTGTCTAGGACTATGGGAGAAGAGGAGAGGGAGTGAGGCATACTCGGTTTTTTGCTCAAGTCCGATGGAGGACGAAAATGATGAGTTCATGCATGAAATTGAGCATATTTCCCTAAAAAGATTTTGAGAAATTCCTATGAGTAACGATGAAAACAGATCAGATACGAATGTATACAGATCGGATACGAATGTATGTTGAGATACAAATACAATAGCTATTTTCTCAGATTGAATTCGAATACAAATAGTGATGAGATATGTTGAATATTGATATTCATGCTATTCATATAATAGAAATGCGATGTTGGGGTAAAAAACCGTCCTCAAAGGGAGGCCAACATCCATAGGAAAAAATGCGACCAGTCCGGGGGCCGTCACCCCTCTCAACCCCCTTGGGTTGCTTATATAGCTGAGGAGTTGAAAGACATCTAGGCCCTAAGTGGGTTTTGGTGTATTGATTGACAGCTAGATTACATATCTAATGCCTTTGTTAAGCATGTGAGCAGGTTGTTACATATAAATAACAAAGCATGATGTATGACATTGAACATCTATATGTGAAGACAAGCCATTGTTGTACAAGATAGATTGAGGAATGGTTTATTGCCTCATATTATTAAATGGCTTTATATAAGATTGAATGTCATGATTTGTGTTATGAGTGATCCCATAGAGTACTTGACATATAAACAAGCTAATGAAGGTGAAGAAAGAGACATAGTGATATTGGAATATTGGATGGTCTCTAAATAAATTGGAAGGCTTGTCATGATCAAATGGGACTATAGAATCAAAGAAGGCATGAACTCAAGTGGATTTCATTCTTAATGTTAAATCAAAGCTTAACTCAAGATGGTAATGAATGGATGAAGAAATCAAGCAAGGGATTAGCAACAAGGTACTAAGCTAAGGTTGGCCAAGTAGTGACTTGGACCATGTGCTTAGCTAGGGTGAAGTGGCTATAGCTTGGAGTATTTCGAGGTATCAAGTCGAGTCTAACCGAGGGAAGCAATGAAGAAGCATTACATGTTCTTTGAGTCATGTGAAGGGTGACTTGATCAAGAAATGGGTTTCATTCTTATATGGAGATCAAAGTCACTAACTCAAGGTATAAGTGCTCAAATCAACGAGACATTGTTGGATGGATGTCTCAAGTGGATATATTGACCAAGTATGGCTATTCAAGAAGATGAAGCTCAAGTGGATCTTTATAGGGCTTATATTTGATCTTGAGTATAGGTACGCCGTACTATCAAGAGGGATGCATCACAAGGTGTCTTGAAAATGTCTTAGTGCTCAAGTAACCTATGTGAGTTGGGAGAGACACAAATTCCACACGTACACATTCTCGGGTTTGACCCTATGTCAAACCCGGTGGCACCAGTTTTGGGAAACCGGTGGCATCGGTTTTGTGTCAGCTAGCCCAACAGCTACTTGGTTTGAAATCTCGGTGGCACCGGGTTTGGGAACCTGGTGGCACCGGTTTTCCCCTGAGTTTGCAACGGCTAGTTTTTGGGGAGTTGGGTATTTATACCCCTAGGTCCCCACTGTTGCAAGCTGCTGTTCCTGAGGTTGCTGGTGTGCTTCCTTGCTATTCCTTGCTAAGCCAAAGCCATTCTAGCTCTCCCCAACCCCTCTTGGTGAGGTTGTTTGATCTTTGATAGATCTAGTGAGTTGGGTGGTAGAGAGAAGCCTTTGTGAGCTATTCAAGAGCACTTGAATCCCTTGAGCACTGTTGGACGTCGTCAAGCTCGTGTGAAGCGTTTGTTACTCTTGGAGGGTTGCCTCCTAGACGGCTAGGCGTCGCCCACAAGCTCCCAAGGTGTGGTGAGCTGTGGGATAGTTTGTGAAGGCCTTGCTTCGCCTCCGAAAGGGAAGGAGCTATCTAGTGGATCGGGAAAAGGGTTGAGTGCAACTCGGCTTCGGTAGGAGAAGCACCCAACGGAGACTAGGATTCATACGGTGGTGAATCCGAACTTTGGTAAAACAAATCACTGTGTCTTGTGTTGGTTTACCTCACTTTATCCTTCTTATAATTCTTAGCTTGCTCTTGTCATATTTGTCGATCTACGTTGTTGTTAGTGTTTTTGGAGTGCAGGGACCTTACTTCATCTAAGAATCACTCCTTAGCCTATACACCAAGTGGATTTTAGTTTGGAGCAAGCAAACAAGGAGAAGACCAAAAGGGGAGTCACTGCCAGGCAAATCCGGTGGCACCGGATTTGGGCAGTGGTGTATATTCCGCTATGCAGGCGCAGTCCAGAGACTCCAGACATTTTTCCAGAGACTCCGGACAAAAATCCGGAGTATCTGGGTTTCGCTGACAAAGTTGTTTTAAATATGTGATTTTCAGGTTGCGCCTATTCACCCCTCCCTCTCTAGGCGACATCAAGATCCTTTCAATTGGTATCAGAGCTTGGTGCTCCGATTCGAGCTTAACCACTTGGAGTTAAAAATGATGTCGACTATTTGTGAGGTATCGTTTGAGCCTCTTCGGTTTGATGGCTCAAACTACTCTTCTTGGTCCGCTCACGTTCTTCATGTATTAAAAACTTAGGGTCCTTCATATAAGCGAGTTGTGGCTGCTAGAATCCTTCCCGATGACTTTGATAGTGAGGACATGTCCAATCTAGCAAAAGAGGAAAAGGAATGTGTGCACGACAACTCCACCATTATTAACTTCATGTTCAATAATGTGAGCAAGGTAATCCAAGAGTTCATCTTCAATCATGAGGACATTTGTGATGATGCACATCTTATTTGGGTGGCACTCAAAGAAATGTATACAAGTGTCAATGATGAAGATGATGAAGAAGAAGAGGATGAGTCCCTAGAGGAATGCTCAACATCAACGTCTTGCATTTCTCCTCTAGAGACCTCACCCATGAAGCAAAAGAGCTGCAACACCAATGTTACTGCCACTGACCAGGCAAACTCAGTGGAACCGAGTTTGAAAACCGGTAGCGAGCAGAGCTGCAGCACTCCGTCGAGCATCAATGCAATATCTCATCAACCCAATGAGGTGAACACATATCCTAGTACTTCCTTTCTATGTACTAACAATGTCAAGTCTCAAGTGACTAAAGGTAAAAAGAAGAAAGGAAGCCAAGTCGAGCAATTTGACTTTGAACTCAATAAGATGACCAAGAAAGATAGAAAGAATGTGCTGGAGCTCATCAAGAGAGTAAGAAGGCAAGAAGATGAGCTCACAAGACAACAAGCTTATCGAGACTCCTTTGAAGAAGAATTGAAGAAGCTTAAGGAGTCAAATGATACCTTGTCTACCAAGTGCAAGGAGGACATCACTAAGGCATATGCTTGTGCTACTAACTCTCTATCTTGTGCAGCATCCCTAGAAAAGGAGAATAAAGCTCTAAAGGATCAACTTGAGGAAATCACTTGCAAGTTTGTCAAACTACAAGGCACTCAAGAAGAACTTGAATATTCTCATGAGAAGCTTGTAAAATCACACACCTTGCTAGAAGTGACAAATGAGGTTTTGGTAAACTCAGTTAAATTTTATACACCTCATTGCACAACAAGCACATGTCCTCAAATTGAAAATGATATATCTTGTGCTAACCTATGTGGCCCAAAAGGCAAACCTACTTGGTATGATTGTGTGGTTGTAGAATCTTGTGATGACTCTATTGCTCAAGAAAATGATGATCTTATGCATGAGGTCGAAAGACTCAAGAAAGAGGTAGCTAAGTTGAAGGGAAAAGAAAAGGTGCAACCTTCTCAAGATAACTGTGAGCCCATGGTGAAGAAGCTTGAGAAGAGGATAATCGTCACTAGATCAATCTCCCAACAAAGCCACAAGATCAATGATCACAAGATTGGCAACAAAGAGAGGCTAGATCACATCAAGTGCTACAAGTGCTCACACATGGGACATTATGCATCCATGTGCTCATTCAAGGAAGAGGGCATTCCAAATCAGTCAAAGAGGCAAAGAAGTCTTGCTCAGAGAAGATGCTTTGGCTATCAAGAGAAAAGGTACAAGATTGAGGCTTGTATCAACCGGTCAAAGGTTTCCTCAGGGAAAACCGGTGGCACCGGATTTGCAAAACTGGTGGAACCGGTTTCCACTGAGAAACCTCAAGAGAAGCTCAACAAGGGATTTCTGAAGGCACAAGATAAATACAAGGAGAAAAATGGCTCCAAGACAAGTGTGAAGAAGACTAGCAACATCAAGCACAAGATTTGCTACACTTGTCGTCAAAAGGGACATTTTGGTAAAGATTGTCCCATGGGTAAAAATCCTAAGCCTATTCATGTTCACAATGAAAGCAAATTGCTTAGGATGAACTCAAATGACCATTGTGCCTCTAGAGTGGTTGTATCACAAAGAAAGGGCACAAAGGCCATTTGGGTACCTAAGTCCTTAATGACTAACATTGACGGACCTAATGCACGTTGGGTACCAAAACATGCCTAGAAGGACTTTGCAGGTACTTTGAGCAGCATTGGAAGCTTGGTTCACTTGAGAAGATATTCTTTTTCATTTATCTATATCTCAAGAGAAATTGTGTGTTTCATCTCTAGAAAAGGACCAAGTGAAAAATATGGAAGAAATCTTACTCAATGCTTCTTAAATGATAAGTACCTATCTCTATAGCTGTTCATGCTCATATGTGAAACTTGTTCTTGTGCTAGGTTAATCATATGAGTTGAACAAGCTACCTATGCTCTCTCTAGCAAAATTATGTCAAATACCATTCGGTGCTATTAACCGCTTCATCTAGAAGCTTTGAGTGGTTGTTGCATGTAGGAGCATGGATGTGAGTAAAATTAAAATAAAGGATCAAGAAAAATCATTTGCATCTCTAGGGAATACAAAAGTGCAAAACTCCGGGAGAATCCGGTGGCACCGAATTGGCAAACTCGGTGGCACCGAGTTTGTCAGGATCAGCAAAAAGAAGAAGAAAATAATTCAAATGTCTTAAGCAACATTCTCCTGGTCCTACCTCAGAATTATTTGTGAGCTTTTCTTGATCATATTCATCAATGCTTATTTGCTCATATGTTTGGACCAAAATGTGGAGTGTGCTACCCTTGTGCTTTAACTGAGCCAAAAGTGCATTTCTCAAGATTCAAATACTTGATGCACCTACTTAGGGGGAGCTCACTTCACAGTTTGTGTCTCTTGGTACTAACACCACTTGCAAGGCTTCATGTGTGTAGTTCAAGTATGAGGTGCTTCATTTATATATCCATAATCTCTACACTTAAATATATCTTATGGCAAGAGTGTTGGTTCTATCATGGGTATTGCATATCTAAAATTGACTAAGATGAAGATGGAAATATCAAAAGAGAGCTCCAGCTCATCTTTCATATGACTTCATCTTATGAAGAGTGACAAGGTAAGCTTATTGAAAAATCAAAAAGGGTGCAAGCTCTCTTGTGAGTTCCTCTATGTGAGAATTCTATATATTAGAGGCTAATGTATGCAATTCTAAATTCAAGCAATTATTTCAAGCATCTAGGCCTTATTCTTGCTAGTGTGAGTTTTGGTGTGCAAAGTTGCCTAGTGTCACCTTGGATTTGTTTCATGGTGATAGTAATAAGTTTTGGATATTTAGTTGATGCCTCACAAATTAATTGTTGGAAATTTTGTTTTCTAACCATGGTTGAAATTTCAGTAGGGGCATGAGCTAAATATGCTAAGACTTATTTCAGCTAGTAACCTTTGCATACTCTTGGTGACCTAGAATAGTTTTTCAAAATATACTAGCATGTGTAGGGGGTATGCTTTTTGCAAAATCCTTGAGTATTGATCTTTTTAGATTATGTCTTGTTATTTATGGTTATTGTTACTCCTGTTTAATTGCTGGCTAACCATAAATGGCAAGATTCTCTAAAGTTCAAAGGAAGCTACTCATTCTTATCTCAAGGGCTTGCAAACTTTGGATTTCTCAAAATTCATCAAACTCTATCAAAATCCATATCTGTGTACAAGGGCTGTGTGAAAATGGATATAAAGGGTAGAGAAACTGAGGAAGAAGGAAAAGGAAGTGCAGATTTGAAAATATGGACAAAGTCCACGGGTTAAGTAAAACCCGGTGGCACCGGTTTCCAGAAACCGGTGGCACCGGATTTTGTCGGCAGCACAGGATATACCCGTGACTTGCCCCTTCACAGTTACCATGTGATTTTACAACATGGATTAAATGCATTTTGATATGTTGGTTATGTTGTTATGTTGTTATTTTGATATGTTGGCAGCAATTTTGATATGTTGGTTATGTGTGCACAGCATTTATCCATCAGAAGTTGTCCTTTGTCTTGAAATTTTTTTCCAGGATTAATGCTATGTTGCCATAAGTTTTTCTATACTAATCCATCAAGCTGAAGGACTCACATGACCTAACTCTGGAATTCCTGGATACTTCATGGAATGGGTCTTCGGAATAATGAGGTTCTAGCTAAGTTTGTTGGCTATTTTGATATTGGTTCTTCGGGTATTCAACACTATATGGCTCTTCGGCACAAGTGCCTCCGGTATTTCAGAATTGGCTCTTCGGCCAAGGTGCCTCGGGTATTTCAAGCACCGACTCTTCGGCTAACTCTATATGATTCTTCAGGCATTTCAGTATTGACTCTTCGGTTCAATCTATATGACTCTTTGGACATCTCTATACGGCTCATCGGGTTATCATATTGGACTTCAATGTCTCTTCGGTTAAATACCTCATGCGAAGACACTATATGGAAGACTTTGTCTCTATCACCGACAAATACATTATCCTCGCAATTAGCGGCTTCTTCGCATCAACATCAACTTTAATCTACATCGATCGCTCTACTATTACCACGACATACAGTCTTCGCCACAAGCATCGACCAAGGGGGCTACGGAAGGATCTTGGAGAACCAATTCACCCATCTTGCCCAATGCGTGCGAACGAAGACCCAAGAGCTTCGGGAGGACGAAGAAGGCATCACACTCTCCTCTACTTCGGCTACACCGAGTACACAGGAGGAACGACTACGGGAGGATGAAGCAGAACCGAAGCGGGAAGACCATTTTTCAGCAGGGGCAGCAAAGCCGACGTCGTCACCGAAGGAACTTCTCATCGTCAAGTAAAGACCGAAGATAACATTAGTTGGGTTAGCTGGTGAATGTGTATGTGTAATTCTACGAGGTGTACGTGCTCTTTTCTCCATTCTGTTTTGTCCCACTGGGTTTTCGGAATGAAGTTTTTAGCGAGGCGTACGGGCGGATGGTCCTGAGGGCATGTCCTCGGGGCTGAAGTAGGGTGTGCCTAGGCTTTCCCCTTGTTTTCAGCTACTTCGCTTTGTTGTGCCATCCAAACCAAAGTGGCTGAGGGGCTACTGTTGGGGAAAATAGTTCTCTAGGCACCCCCTATTCGGCCCATTGTACAAAATAGGGGCTCGGTTGTAATTTTTGTACCCACCAGGGGCTTGGGGCTAAAATGCCACCCCACTCCTAAAAGGATCTTGATGTCACCTAGAGGGGGGTGAATAGGTGCAACCTGAAAATCACAACTTTAAAACAACTTTGTCAGCGAAACCCGGATACTCCGGATTTTTGTCCGGAGTCTCTGGGAAGTCCGGAGTCTCTGGAAAAATGTCCGGAGTCTCTAGACCGCGCCTGCACAGCAGAATATACACCACTGCCCAAAACCGGTGCCACCGGTTTTGCAAATCCGGTGCCACCGGATTTGCCTGGCAGTGACTCCCCTTTTGGTCTTCTCCTTGTTTGCTTGCTCCAAACTGAAATCCACTTGGTGTATAGGCTAAGGAGTGATTCTTAGATGAAGTAAGGTCCCTGCACTCCAAAAACACTAATAACCACGTAGATCGACAAATATGACAAGAGCAAGCTAAGAATGATAAGAAGGATAAAGTGAGGTAAACCAACACAAGACACAGTGATTTGTTTTACCGAAGTTCGGATTCACCACCGTGTGAATCCTAGTCTCTGTTGGGTGATTCTCCTACCGAAGTCGGGTTGCACTCAACCCTTTTCCCGATCCACTAGATAGCTCCTTCCCTTTCGGAGGTGAAGCAAGGCCTTCACAAACTATCCCATAGCTCACCACACCTTGGGAGCTTGTGCGCGATGCCTAGCCGTCTTGGAGGCAACCCTCCAAGAGTAACAAACGCTTCACATGAGCTTGACGACGTCCAATAGTGCTCAAGGGATTCAAGTGCTCTTGAATAGCTCACAAAGGCTTCTCTCTACCACCCAATTCACTAGATCTATCAAAGATCAAACAACCTCACAAAGAGGAGTTGGGGAGAGCTAGAATGGCTTTGGCTTAGCAAGGAATAGCAAGGAAGCACACCAGCAACCTCAGGAACAGCAACTTGCAACAGTGGGGACCCAGGGGTATAAATACCCAACTCCCCAAAAACTAGCCGTTGCAAACTCAGGGGAAAACCGGTGCCACCGGGTTCCCAAACCCGGTGCCACCGAGATTTCAAACCAAGTAGCCGTTGGGCCGGCTAACACAAAATCGGTGCCACCAGTTTCCCAAAACCGGTGCCACCGGGTTTGACACAGGGTCAAACCCGAGACTGTTTATGTGTGGAATTTGTGTCTCTCCCAACTCACATAGGTTACTTGAGCACTGAGACATTTTCAGGACACCTTGTGATGCATCCCTCTTGATAGTACAGCGTACCTATACTCAAGATCAAATATAAGCCCTATAAAGATCCACTTGAGCTTCATATTCATGAATAGCCATACATGGTCAATATATCCACTTGAGAGATCCATCCAATAATGTCTCATTGATTTGAGCACTTATACCTTGAGTTAGTGACTTTGATCTCCATATAAGAATGAAACCCATTTCTTGATGAAGTCACCCTTCACATGACTCAAAGAACATGTAATGATTCTTCATTGCATCCCTCGGTTAGGCTCGACTTGATACCTCGAAATACTCCAAGCTATAGCCACTTCACCCTAGCTAAGCACATGGTCCAAGTCACTACTTGGCCAACCTTAGCTTAGTACCTCGTTGCTAATCCCTTGCTTGAATTCTTCATCCATTCGTTGCCATCTTGAGTTAAGCTTTGATTTAACATTAAGAATGAAATCCACTTGAGTTCATGCCTTCTTTGATTCTATAGTCCCATTTGATCATGACAAGCCTTCCAATTTATTTAGATACCATCCAATATTCCAATATCACTATGTCTCTTTCTTCACCTTTATTGGCTTGTTTATATGTCAAGTACTCTATGGGATCACTCATAACACAAATCATGACATTCAATCTTGTATAAAGCCATTTAATAATATGAGGCAATAACCCATTCCTCAATCTATCTTGTACAACAATGGCTAGTCTTCACATATTGATGTTCAATGTCATACATCATGCTTTGTTATTTATATGTAACAACCTGCTCACATGCTTAACAAAGGCATTAGATCTTTAATCTAGTTGTCAATCAATACACCAAAACCCACTTAGGGCCTAGATGTCTTTCAATCTCTCCCTTTTTGGTGATTGATGAAAACCTCGATTAAAGCTTACAAGATATGTATAATAAAGCTTAAAAACAACAGATTTAGGTTGAGCTCCCCCTTAATATGTGCTATGAATGGAATTCATAATATTTGGCCTTAAATGCCATTTTGCACATTTTCAAGAAAATATGGAGCTCCCCCTAAATCTCTGCAGCAGTGGAGTGCAAAACAAGTGTGTGACCAAATAAACCGTGATGCATGCACAAGATAAGCATTTCAACAAGTAAAAATAGAGAATGGCAGTGTTGTCTGGCCAAACCTGGTGCCACCGAGTTGCCAAACTCGGTGCCACTGGTTTTGTCCAGGCAGCCCTGTCAAAAAGCAATACATCACCCAAAAATTCACACTAAGATGCATATGAGTCTTAATAAGCATAAATAAGTTCAACACACATTAAAGAACACATCACAAAGGTTCTTAAGTTCAACTGAAGCTAAAGAGAATTTTATTACATGGGCTTGTTGCATCCAACAGGCAAAACCGGTGCCACCGGTTTTGGAAACTCGGTGCCACCGAGTTTGCCAGTAGAACCAACAGAGAGCAGCCACTTTAGAAATCTGATGCCACTGATATCTGAATTCGGTCCCACCAGTTTTGTGCAGACAGAGCAGATGCAGAATAGATTAGAAAGCTTTCAATCGACAAATCTTCTCCCCCTTTATCATCTATCACCCATAAAGGTCCGAGGGAGTTCTCTGACAGTAGCTAGTCCTCCTCTTCATCATCTTCCCTTTGGTCTTGGCTTGGTGGCACAAATGAGGGTGGATTATGGGGAGGTGGAGGAGTTGGAAACATTCCCGCATATGGATTAACCGAGCCAAATAAACCACCATAGAGGTAACCTCTACCAGTGCTAGACCCTCCCGGTGCATTAGGATCCACGGGAGGCATACTAGAGGATGTGCCTTGACCTTGTGTTCCCATGAAAGGTGCCTCTGAATATGAAGTTCGAGCACTATACATTCCTCCAAAGGTTGGGTTGTAGTATGAGTTTCCATAAGCTCTATCCCAATAATCTTTGTTAGTGGCTTGATCAACTTGTTGAGATTTTTCCAATATTCTTTCAAAGGTCTCCGGCTCACTATCTTCATCATCGGAAGGTGCACTAGGAATGGGAGGCCTATTTGTGGGAGAGGGATTTTCATACATTTGCCTTATCATGCTTGAATCCCTCTTCCTTCTCTGTCTATCCTTGTGAGCAACATCATTTGCATTCATGCAAGCACCACACATGAAGTTGAATAATTTTCTGAGGGGATCGGGGGGCTTTTGCACATCTTGCCTACCACGTCCATGACATCTACCATATGAGGGCTTTGCTACCCTAGAAGGTGCAGCAGCTGCAGTGGGCTTCTCAGAGGCCCATTGGCCTTCAACATTCTCCCTTTGACTCCCCGAGCCAACTAGGGTTGTGTCCTCAATGTCATTCTTCAAGTGGAAGGGTTTGTGCTCATGATCATACTCAAACTTGAAGTTGGTGATGGCCTCAATGGCGTGCATGAGATAAGGAGCATATCCACAACTCTTTTGAGGAGAGGAGGCTATGGTTTTCATTTCTTCCCAAATGTAGTCCACCACACTAAATTCTTCCTCACTAGGATCCATAAATTTCAGCAAGTCTCTCCCATAGTGTGACACATTTGATTGATCCCCTTCCCTAGGAGCAAGTGTCTTTCTAAACATGCGGTGAAGATATGCATAGAAGGGTATCATTCCCTTAACGCAACCATAATTCCACTCTCTTCCCGAAATATACATGAATTTCATTTCCTCCTTGTCTATGTAGTGAGCCATATGAATCCTCACTTTAGATTTGTCTTCCTCACCAAATCCAAGTAGAGAGGCAAATTGAGTATAGGACATACCAAACCACTTTCCCTCTGTCATCCAATGCACAATCCTCTCATCATTTCTAGAAGTGAAGTAACAAGTGGCACAGAATTGTGCAATCACTTTATTGTTCCATGACTTTCTAAATCCCATGATTCCATAAATATTTTTTCTTTTGCACTCCCGAATAATTTCAGCAATTCTAGGGTCTTGCAAGTTGGTCAAGAAGTTCCAATCAATGTATTCTGAGCCAGCTATGGGATAGTCCTTTTTGAGTATTGCACTTGCATAATAGTCTTGATGAAATTTGGTGCCAAACCGGTAGTCCAAATTTCTCCCACCCACCTCTATGGGATTCTTTTCTCTCTCTTTTCTTGCCTTCTCTGTCATGCCCCTTGCCTTGTAGTTGACCACATTGCGGTGCTCGGGATCAAATGGTGGCCTTGTTCTGATGTGGAAGTAGGTCTCTTCATCACTGTCAGGTATCTGAGGTCCAATGACTGAAATAAAAACAGCCTCATCACTGTCATCATCCCCGGTGCCCTGACTGTGCTCATGGCTAGCTGTGCGGATATTTTTACCCTTTCTCTTGCGCTGAGCTGCTGCTGTAGGAGAGTCTGGAGGAGTGGGTTCCTTCCTATATGGGCTCTCCTCATCATCATCACTAGAGGTTGCCTCAACCTCAGAGTCTTTAATGCGCAAGGTTCCCCTAGGAAGATTGATTCTTCCAGCTGCTCTCTTGGACCTTCTACGCGACGCTGGTACTTCTTCCTCAATCTCAAGATTGCTGCTAGGTCCTTCTCTCCTTCTCAACTCATATTGAGCATTCTTTGTTCGTCGAGGTCTTCTCCCATACACTTGCTCAAATGATGGATCTGTCACACATAGAGACACAAACAGGCACACAAGTGTTTTAGAAGCATATCCCTGTCATGTATATATCCATTTCATTTTTGTAGAGCAGATTTTGCAAACTTGACAGAGCCTCTGTGCTGAAACCGGTGCCACCGGGTTGGGAAATCCGGTGCCACCAGGTTCAGTATGAACCCTAGGTTATGCCCCCAACAATGCAGCCATGGAAATCTTAAACCACTGATTGGAATCTGTTCTAGGACCATATAGATGCAATTCTACCAAAGGAATCCAAGAGATAGTCCCTAGAAAAATAGATCGGGCAAAACCAAGACATGGGGTACCTCCCGACATGGTGACAGTGCTGCTGCAGCCCTGAAATGGTGGGGAATCCGATCCCACCGGGTTGGAGAACCGAAATCTTGCCGAAGGATTAAATGCATCAGAACATGGATTAATCTTGGTTATGTTGTTACTCCACAGGGCATTGAGGTCGATAGCAGCAAGATTGCTGCCATTCAGGAGTGGCCTACACCGACGACGGTCACATAGATTCGGAGTTTTCTTAGACTTGCAGGTTTCTACCGCAGGTTTGTTCGTGATTTTAGCTCCATTGCAGCGCCTCTACATGAGCAAGAAAGATGTGCCATTTGCTTGGAGTGATTCGCAGGAGGTAGCGTTCAGCACTTTGTAAGATAAGTTAACCCATGCTCCCCTTCTGCAATTACCTGATTTTAATAAAGTGTTTGAGCTTGAATGCGATGCTAGCGGTATTGGGCTAGGTGCTGTTTTGTTACAAGAAGGAAAACAAGTTGCTTATTTTAGTGAGAAATTAAGCGGTGCTAGTCTGAAATATTCTACTTATGATAAGGAGCTTTACGCTTTAGTGCGCACTTTGCATACATGGCAGCACTATCTTTGGCATCGCGAGTTCATAATTCATTCTGATCATGAGGCTTTGAAACATATTCGTACCCAAACAAATCTGAACCGTCATCATGCTAAATGGGTAGAATTCATTGAGTCTTTTCCTTACATAATTAAACACAAGAACGGGAAGGACAATGTTATTGCTGATGCTTTGTCTCGTCGCTATACCATGTTGTCACAGTTAGATTTTAAAATCTTTGGCTTGCAAACTGTGAAAGATCAATATGTAGACGATGCTGATTTTAAAGATGCTTTTGCCCATTGTATTAATGGCAAACCATGGGGCAAATTTCACATACAAGGTGGGTTCTTGTTTCGCGCTAACAAGCTGTGTATTCCAGCTAGCTCGGTTCATCTTTTGCTGTTACAGGAAGCGCATGGAGGCGGTCTCATGGGACACTTTGGCGTCTACAAGACGTATGAGGTGTTGGCTACCCACTTCTTTTGGCCCCGGATGCGTGCTGATGTTGAGCGCCTAGTTGCACGCTGCACTACTTGTCAGAAAGCTAAGTCACGGTTGAACAACCATGGTTTGTATATGCCTTTACCTATTCCTACTTCCCCTTGGCTTGATATTTTTATGAACTTTGTTTTGGGATTGCCTAGAACTAAGAAGGGGAGGGATAGCATTTTTGTGGTTGTTGATCGATTCTCCAAAATGGCTCATTTCATACTTTGTCATAAGACTGATGATGCTAGCAATATTGCTGAATTGTTCTTTAGAGAGATTATTCATTTGCATGGTATCACAAATACAATAGTCTCTGATCGTGATGCTAAGTTTCTCAGTCATTTTTGGAGATCTCTGTGAAATAAATTGGGAACTAAATTGCTGTTTAGCACAACTTGTCACCCTCAGACTGATGGGCAGACTGAGGTGGTTAATAGAACTTTGTCAACCATGCTTAGGGCTGTTTTAGATAAAAATTTGAGACGTTGGGAGGATTGTTTGCCTCATGTTGAGTTTGCTTATAATCATGCAACGCATTCTTCTACAAAGATGTGCCCTTTTCAGATTGTGTATGGTTACATCCCTCGGGCGCCTATTGATTTGTTTTCTTTTGATGCTGAAGATGCCCCACACTTAGATGATGTTGCACATGTTGAACAAATGGTTAACTTGCATCAACAAACTCACCAAAACATTACTGTTGCTAATGCTAAATATCAGGTTGCTGGTAGTAAAGGTAGAAAACATGTTACTTTTGAACCTGGTGATATGGTTTGGTTGCATTTGAGAAAGGATCGTTTTCCTACTTTGCGCCATTCTAAATTAATGCCTCGTGCTACTGATCTTTTTAAAGTGCTAACCAAGATTAATGATAATGCTTATATCCTTGACCTGCCTGTGGAGTTTGGTGTTTCCACTAGTTTTAATGTTGCAGATTTGAAGCTATATCTGGGTGAGGATGAGGAGTTGCCGTCGAGGACCACTTCAGTTCAAGAAGGGGAGGATGATGAGGACACCACGAGTACATCTACGGCAGCAGCACCTCAGGCACCTCCAGATGATCCACCACTTCAGGCGCCACCAGTTGGGCCAATTACTCGGGCCCGTGCGAGGGAATTAAACTACATCATGCTGTTAAAGAACGAAGGCCCAGAAGCATAGAGGACGGCCCAACAGGGGCCCAGGATGGGGCGCCTAGGGTTGGCCGCCGCCCCACTCTCCTGCCGCGCGCCCCCTCTCCTCCCTCCGTTGTTTGGGGTTGCGTCCCCTTATTTAGTCAGAGTCCCTTTTGTTTTACAACTCGAGTTTTGTTTTACATCTAGTTTTAGCTACACCATACCACGCACAAATACGTGTTGTCCTCTGTGATTCAGAACTCCACCTTCGAGTGATATTAAGATTGCTCGCCTCAGATTTTTGTTCGTTCTTCGATTGCGTATAGGAATTGATCTTCGTAATCAGGCTGATCTTGCGCTAGCAAGGTCGGTAACCATCGGGAGTTGGTTCAGCGATTACATTGGCGCTTCGAGTCTCGCTCGTCGTAGTCGGATCGTGAGAGTCGCCTCCCACCAGATCGAAGTTATCTCCACTCACCGAAAGATCGGGCACTCCGCCTCTATCAACCGTGGTCCAAGCAGATATTGGGCATTTGGGCCCGAAGAAAAAGTTGCGGATGAGTCAATTTGTCTTCGGCTTGCTTGAGCTAAAGCGTTGTCCTTAAAGACTCAAGACTTGTGACTGATGAAAAGAATGATGATGTCCCTTAAACAATTAAACCCGGCAAGTATCTGAGTACTGTGTCATATCAGCGAGTTTGGGCCTGCTTTCCTGGTATGAATATTTGCTAGCAGCTGCATTTCCGAAGCCCAATAAACCCCGGAGCAACGGTAGTTTTTATACCGAAGATACCAAACAGGTGGCAACCTTTGTTGTAGTACCGAAGTCCACATGTATATAGTTTCAAAAAAAAAAGTCCACATGTATATAAAAAGACTATGGTGTGGTGACATGATAATAAGGAATATTAAAAAGACAAAATGAGCTGCTTTTTCGCTAGCACTAGAAACCCAGGCGCAGCATTGCCGCGCCCAGCAATAAGTCTACCAGCATAAGAGGCGAACTTTTGGAGAGTATATGAATATTCTCACAAGAGTTGTATGTATATTATCATCTGTCTTTTTTTTATCATATTTGGTTTGTGTATTCCTCAAAAAAATATTTGTTTTGTGTTTAGAAAAAATGATTGTTGACATGACTTACATTATGTAGAGGGACAAAGGCCGAAAGAATAGAAATTAAGGAACATGTTCATTGTGGCAATTCCTCAAATTCGTGTTCGGAAGAGCATTCGTGCTGCAAATACCATGTTTTTGGACTACATAGTTGTCTTGTTAGTATTATTTGATATTTAGATTAGATGTTTAATTGTATAATTCTGAAACACTAAGTGCATATTCATGCTTGAAAGTTTAGAAATGGTCCTCTGAACCCAAATATGATTTCACGACTCAGACACAGGCGAAACAATAGTATAGATGCAGTATAGTTTAACGCTTACATATTAATCACAGACTGTGTTATAGTTTAAGCAGTCCTGTCTTTCTATCGGTGTTATATTATCTATGCTGCCACTACATGCATTGAGTAGCATCAACTCTGTAAGTAAATGCAAAATTAGTGAAAAGGTAAAGATGAAAATGGGCAAGATGCCTACATAGTACTCGTAGTGATCAAAGTGAATGTAGTGATACTCGAACTAATCTAAATCTTAATGACTTATATTGACTATTTTGCTCTGTTGAAAAAAACTAGCCAGAGAGGAAGTCTTAGATTACAGAACTGTAATTTAATTTTCGGATATCAGTATATAGAGATAGGTTACTAAAAAAAATTCGATTCCAAGCTATGCTCATCAGTTCCGATTTCCCTATAGTAATATCCAGGCTTAATGAAAGTGTCTTGGGTCTGATCTTTTAACTGTTCCAATCGGTTGCATTCGTCAGCCACATCCCACAGCTATGACTATGATTATTCTGATCCAATCCAAGCTTGAGCATTTCATCAAATATGTACCATGGTCCATGAGCATCTCAGCTTGTCCAAGATGTGGCAGCAAGATGGGCCGATGGCTTTTACGGGGCATCTACAAGCTATGACCGGAAGAGCTTGCGAAATGAGTTGTTCACAAGCTGCTGCATCTACAAGTCCAGAAGCGCACACACCGACACACGGCGAGGATGAGGCACACAGACACAGCGCTTCCGGTGAGTGCTGCATCCTGCTAGTGGACGTTGCTCTGTAGTCAGTACTCTGTACCCAGCCAGCTTACCATGCTCTAACCGTACATAGCCGGTCTCTCCTTCACGCACTCAGAGAACTTCATCAAACGAGATATTGCTTACAGAGAAGACGACTCCATCGAACGCCAGTAAGACACGGCCGAGGACGTTTGGGCGCAGGGTTATTTCAGTGAGCATTTTGCGTTGTAAGCATTTCGTCGAGTAGCAGTTGGGCGTCGTCCATATTGATGGAATGATGGCCGGCGTGCTCTGCAAAGCGGGAGGGCGCACGGGAGTCCATATCAATGGTTGGCAGTTGGCACTGCTTGCTTGCTCCGTCGTGTGTGTCTTGCTTGGCGCCGTTGCTGACACCGCGGCTCCTCCGAGATCGATAGGCAGTGTGAGTTGGGATTGACCGGAGGGAGGAGTAGAATTTGGTGACGAGAAGAGTAAGTGCCAGAAGACTCTGGACATGCTATGGGCTAAACTCGATTTTGAACCGTCCGATCATGATCCAGCGTGCAGAAAATGGAGGTGACGTGGCCCAGTCGCGTTCGTGAGCTTGGACTCCGGATTCGGTACATAGAGATATCCTGCATGCGAAGTCGAACAATCTCACCAGCAGCACAAATCAAAAGGAATCTAAGTATTTTAGCATGCGACTGAATGTACACAATATTTATGTACATTCATTTAGGGACATCTCTTCGGCCGTAATAAAATGGAAACAAGCAAGCGATGCCAATGCTTGAACGGGCTTTAATGGATGCTTTCACCATGCAGTAAACCGTCCACATGGTGGTAATGAATGTTGCACAGTCCGATCGATAATAAGGCCCATTTACACAGCAATTCCCTGGCCACAGTTGGCCCATCGGACCGAGAAGAACTTTGCCTTGGTTCCTTGCCTGACCGGTCCATTCATGTGGCTGTGCGGCCTGCGAAAGATACGGATCATGAAACGACCGAAAGTAAGGAAACGGGACTACTAGCGTCCGGATGTTCAGAGGAGAGTAAAAAATCGGACGCATGCACAGCCGTCAGATCAAGGTACTGTAGACGTCAGATCAACACTGTAGCACTGGAAAAAGTACAAATCCCATCGCAACATCAAGTCATCCCATCGCAACATCAAATCATGTTGCATGCAACATGGAGAAAAAATTTCGCAACATTAAAAAATAACATACACAATATTTGAAAACAACACCCGCAACATCAAGATCTACTTTTGCGACATTGTAACATCGAGATCTATTTTTGCAACATTGACATGAAACACTTGCAACATTCCCTCGAACCCTCGTAAACACCCAAAACATATATTTGCAACATACACCACGCTCTTTCCCATGACCGCATCAGAACCCCCGGACGGTGTGGCCGCCCTCGCCATCACCGGCGCCCTGCCTCCCCACCGGATCTCTGCCGTCTGGGCGCCGCCGTTGCGATCTCGTCTGCGACCACCTCGGCAACTGCTTCTCCCCGACCGCCTCCTCGTCCTCCTCCTGCTCCGCCACCGTCGCCACGGGGGGAGGGGCACCGCCTACTCCCCGCAACAGTGCCTCTCACACTCAACATCCACAGGAAAACACTTGAAACATACAACACAAATAGTTGAAACGCTTTATGAGCACAGCTATTGCAATATAAAAAAAATCTCAAATCAACACCCCAACATTAGAACCTCAGGTACTGCAACATGAAAACAACACTGACGCAACATTGCCAGAAACAACACTGATGCAACAAAATGCACATCATTTGAGGGGAGGGATGGGGCGATGGTGACGGCTGACCAGCGGCCCGAGGCGTCGAGCACAGCGGCGAGGTGCGCGGCCCGAGGACGAATGGGAGGGGTGGCTCGCGCGGCTGCCGACGCAGCTCGCCCCTGGCCGCGGGCGCCAGGCGAGCGGCTTCCCGTCGGGAGAGGCCCTGGGGCGGGCGGCGCTCCGCCGGGATTCGGCCGTGGAATCCGTTGGAGCAGGTGGATCTCCATGGAAGCAGCAGCACACAAGGGGCGCGCGCGCGGAGCTCCAGCTGGTGCAGAAGGTGTGCGGAGCCACGGAGAGCCTCCAGGCGTCGTGGTCCGCAGCGGATCTCGGCTCCTCTGGCCGGCGTGCAGCCGCGGAGGGCCTCCAGGCGGAGCTCCCACTGGGATCCGCGACTCCAGGCTCGGGGGCTGCAGGCTCCCTCTCTCGCCGACGACCGGCACACGGGGGTGAAGGCGGAGCAGGCGGCGCGCACGAGAAGGCCGAGTCGAGCTCGCACAGCGGCTGCTCGTCCTCCGCGCACAGGCAAGCCCAAGAGAGCTAGCAGCAGGAACGATGTGCACGGGGTGGAGCGAGTGGAGAAAAGGGAGCAGCAGAAACGAGTGGAGAGAGGAAGCGCAGAGAGATGCACATGGAGATGTAATGAGTGGATAGAGAACTGCTCTACAAGAACGAGTGGACCAGAGACGATGTGGGTGGGCAAAGCAGGAGGGGGCCGGTGCGTCCAGACGTCAGCGCGCGCGGTGGGCTTGCCGCCTGCGGGATGGCGTCCAGTTTTTTGTCCTCGCTCCGGACGTCTGGTTTGAAGCATACGGTTCTGCTAGCGCCCGGACGTCCGTTCCGGGCGCTAGCGTCGGACGGGTCCCCAGCCACACGATCGCGATCGTGAACCATATCAACCGTCTGATCGTGTTGCGAAGAGTTTTGATGTTGCGAAGCATGTTGCGAGCGGTTTTGAAATGTTGCGAATCATGTTGCGACCAACATTCAACCTCGGAGCCCCCCTCCCTCCTGCCCGATCGATTCAGTGATGTTGCGAGCGTGCGATGATCATGTTGCGAGCTTGTGGCGAGCATGTTGCGACCAACATCCAAACATTAGCGTGTTGGGGCCATGTTGCAAGCTATGTTGCTTGCAACATCCAAGCATCAGCATGTTGCGACCGTGTTGCGAGCTATGTTGCTTGCAACATCGTGGGCGCTTCTTCATCCACGTCCTTTCTTCCCCGTCTCGGCCGGCCTTAGAAATGAGAGGGGCGGACTCCAGGCGAGGTGTTCTCATCCCGAAACCTTGGATCCGCAACGTGGGGAGTGTTAATGGCGCATATACTCCACAAAATTGAGTACCCCTCACCGGATCAACCCTATCCCGCCCGTCCCGGAGGGATTGTTGGAAGAAATTCTTCAGATGTGGTCATAGTGTCCCTCACGACCCGCCCAGCTACGTCGAGCAACATCCCTGGAGCCTTGGGCTCCGAGTCAAGGGTTCTAAGGCGAGTTGCATCCGCAGAGCAGGTTAGGTCCCCCCTCTCCCCCTGTCCCCCCTCCTCACCTCGATGTTGCTCCCCAATGTTGGAGATGTTGCTGCTTCTATACATGTTGCTGGGCTATTTGCATGATATGCATGATGTTGGGTTGTTTCTGGTAGATTTTGCTACGTATTTTCGATTGTTTGGCTTTAAAAGTTTTTGCTGCATAGTGTTTTCAGGATCAAAACATTTGATTATATCGTTTGCAACATCTGATTGAAACTTCTGCAACATCAAAAATGCAGGTGCGTCTTCCAGATCTGCTACCCCAGAGTGCTGCCAACTCCAGCAACAACAGTGTCGGCCACCCAAATGTTTCGGCAAACTCGGCTGATCGTGTGCAAGTAGAGGTCGGTGAAGAAGAGGTCTATTATGAGGATGAGGATGTTGTATGCTCACAACCAGTTCATCCGTGTGTTGGTATGGAGTTTGACAGCATTGAAGAAGCACAAAGGGTGTACAATGATTATGCGTACAAGATGAGTTTTAGCATCAGGGTGGCGTCGACGAGAAACAGCAGCAAGAGAAATAGCAAGGAACTTATCAGGAAAGAATGAGAATGCTCACATGCTAGGAAGCCCAACATCAGGAGCCCTCCTCTCTCCTCCCCCTCTAGACATAGCACCCAACATCACATGTCTACAACATCAAAACTCAACATCTGCAATATTTAAAATTAATATTTGCAACATCCAACATCAGGGCTCTTCTCCCTCCTCCTTCTCGACACAACACCCAACATCACATGTCTGTAACATGGAAACTTAAACATCCGCAAAACATCAAAAAATAATGTTTACAACATCAAAAATATGTATATCTAATTTTGAAAACATTCACATGAAACACTCGCAACATATCAAGAACACAGATGCAACATGTTCACAACGACTACAACATGAACAACAAACAATTGCAACATGAAAGGTAACCAATTGCAACATGTAGCCGTCAAATCTAAGCACTGTAGCAAAAAATCTCGTCGCAACATCCAGTCACCTGTCGCAACATAAGTCGTGTAGCGTGCAACATAGAGACAATTTTCGTAACATTCCGTCCGATATTTGGACGACGCGTCGGACGTCCGTTCGTGAGCATTACCGGTAAGGAAAAGGTCGCATCACAACGTCAACCACTTTTACCTGTTAAAAATCTGAAGTCCATTCTGAGGCTAGAAAATTGTAGCCGGAGCACTCCATAGAAAATCAATGGTGGAAATAGATTTCCAGTGACCTGCTGCCCGCTTCTGCATCCACACGTAGCTCCAAATGAACAACGGGGCTTCGTATGCTTCGCCAGAGGCCAGAGCGATGATCAATTAACTAAGACAGGTAAAAACCACACTGGTTACTTTCGCTTGCATGCAGATTGTATCCATCCATCCATATGTACGCTGGCGAAGCTAAATGGTATGTCTTGAAATTGTTGTGCCTACTTGTTAGTACCCCTGTTCCTGGTACGATGCCAGCTGAAGACAGGAACGCTGCTGAGATCGATGATGGGCCTCGACGGAGTGCTCGGCCCAGGAAAGCTAACATCCGTGTATCTGGGCCTGAATGGTCTCGACCCATGTAATGTGACTGCTGAGCGTGCGTGTGCGAGTGATAAGAGGAGACGAACGCCTGAGAGCGAATCAGACTTGTAAACGAAGTTGAACTCCGTATTCGAACCTTCCTCTGCCCGATCTAGTTGTTGTTCGTCCTCTCGATCCCCAATGCTTCCCCTTAATCCCACCTGCTGCTAACATATCTGGTATCAGAGAGCTCGATTCTCGGCCGCTGTATCCTAATCCGTGCTCGAATTGCAAGCTGTTCGCTAGATTCAGGGAATTCGCTGGTGATCGCGATTCGTCGTGGCTAGCAATTGTCCCTGTGTTCTAGTCGATCTGTGTAGTTGAGCGCTGGATCCACCATCTTCATCATCCCATAACCACTATACGCGTCTACAGAAGAAATCCGGCGCGATAAGTCCCGAAACCCAACTCATCCTCGACGAGATGCAGAAGCAGTTCAGCGAGCAGAATCAGAAGCTCGACAAGCGCTTCGCGGATAGCGAATCCAAGTGGGAGAAGCGATTCTTCGATCTGGAGTCCCGTGGTGAGGAGCGTGTTGCGAAGGTGGAGAAAGTCGCTGGGGAATTGGAGGACTGGAAGCCTGAAATCGAAGGGAAGGTTGATGATATCAAGCTCGAGGTCGGGAAGCTCACCAAGCACTGGGAGCGTTCCGTTCGAGAGAGTGCGATGAGCCACCCTGGCATCATCCCTCAACCCGGATCGGCTGCCGCGCGCCCATCTGCCGGAGATCCAGCTGATCGGCCCAGAGGGCACTGCGATGATTCAAGCTTCCGGGAGAATGGTTGTGGTTATGTTTCCACAATTCATCTCCCGGGCAAGGGTACGTACAGTGCTCCTCCCCCTTCCTCACCGCCTACGTTTCCAAAACCTTCGTATTCTGCTCAGAAATCTACTTCTAGTGGTAATTCGGAGAGATTGCCTAAAGTGAATTTTCCTGAGTTTGATGGAGAGAATCCTAAACTGTGGCTGTCCAGATGTGAAAATTACTTTGATATGTATAACCTAGAGCCTCATAGGTGGATTAAATTTGCTACGATGCATTTTACTAAATCTGCTGCTCGTTGGCTCACCTCTGTTGACAACCGCTTGCGTTTTGTTACGTGGGCTGAGTTTGCTAGAATGCTGCTAGATCGCTTTGGTAGAGAGCATCAGGAGCTTTTGCTTAGGCAGCTTTTCAATATTAGGCAGTTAGGGACAGTCACTGAATATGTTGAGCAGTTTGCTGAATTAGTGGATCAACTCATATCTTATGGGCATTCCACTGATCCTTTGTATTTCACCATGCGTTTCATTGATGGGTTGAAGCATGATATTAAGCCAATTGTACTTGTTCAGCGTCCCAAAGATCTAGATACTGCCTATTCCCTTGCTCTGTTGCAGGAAGATGTCACTGCTCCATCTCAATACAGTAGCAGGAAGACTGATTGTGGGCCTTCTCAGAAGCATCCACCACGAGCTCCATTACCTCTACCTCCACCACCTCGTATTGACAAGCAGCCAACTCCTATTCTACCTGAAGAAAGAAGAATTTGTGAAGGGAAAACTCTAGAGGAGAAATGGGCAGCTCTGAAGGCCTACAGGAGGGCTAAAGGCTTGTGCATCAAATGTGCCGAGAAATGGAACAGAGACCACAAGTGTGCTGCTGCTGTTCAGTTACATGCCCTGCAAGAGGTTATTGAGCTATTCAGCCTGGAAGATCAAGAGGATAGTGAATCAGTTCACTCCCAATCCCAGTTATTCCTGGCACTGTCTGCTCATGCTGTCAATGGTACTGAAGGGCCCAGAACTATGAGATTGGAAGGGTCACTCAGGGCACCAAGATAACTGTGTTAATTGACTTTGGCAGTTCTCACACATTCATAAGTGAGAAGTTGGCAGCTCAGTGTGCTGGAGTTCACTCCTTGGCTGTACCATTAAAAGTTCAAGTTGCTAATGGAACCAAATTGGCTTGTACCAGTATTATTTCTGATAGGGTTTGGTCTATGGGTGGTTATATGTTCAAAGCTGATATGAGAGTTCTACCTCTGCACAGTTATGATATGATTATAGGCATGGATTGGTTAGAGGCCTACAGTCCTATGAAGGTCCACTGGAGGCTTAAATAGATGTCAATTCCATACCAGGGTTCTCATGCCTTTTTACAGGGTATTGTTACTGAAGTCCCTGAAGAATTTGTTGTGCATCTTGCAGTTGCTACTGAAGCTTCAGATGTTAAGTCTGTCCCTGCTTGGCCTCAGGAGATTGATATGTTGCTCCAAGAGTTTGCTGAAATCTTTGAACCTCCTACTGAACTTCCACCCAGAAGACATTGTGATCATGTTATCCCATTGACTCCTGGTGCTAAGCCTGTGTACATCAGACCATACAGGTATCCACCAGCCCTGAGAGATGAGATTGAGAACCATGTAGCAGAAATGAACACCACCTTGGCACCACTTCTGAGGAAATGTGTGGTTGTCTTCTTTGATGATATCCTCATATACAGTGCTTCCTATGAAGAACACCTCCAACATATCAGAGAGGTTCTGCTTCTCCTACTTAAAGATAAGTGGTGTGTGAAGCTTTCTAAATGCACTTTTGCTCAGCAACAGATACATTACTTAGGCCACATAATCTCTGATCACGGCATTGCTACTGATCCTGCTAAGATTAGTGCTATTGTTGACTGGCCAACACCAACTGATGTCAAGCAACTAAGGAGTTTCTTGGGACTAGCTGGATATTATAGGAGGTTTGTGAGGCACTTTGCAGTCATTTCAAAAACTCTAACCTCACTTCTGAAGAAGAACACACTGTTTGTATGGACTGAGGAACATGACATTACCTTCAGAACTTTGAAGCAAGCCCTTACACAAGCACCAGTTCTGGGAGTTCTTGATTTCACTAAGAAATTCAGCATTGAAACTGATGCTTGCAAGAATGGTGTGGGAGCTATCTTGATGCAGGAGGGCCATCCCCTAGCTTTCATCAGCAAGTCCTTAGGCCCTAAAACTCAGGGTTTATCAACCTATGAAAAGGAATACTTGGCCATTTTGATTGCTGTTGAGCAGTGGAGACATTACTTGTTACATTCAGAATTTGATATTTTCACTGACCAGAAGAGTTTAATTCACCTGAATGAACAAAGGCTGCACACACCTTGGCAACAAAGAGTTTTCACCAAATTGATGGGGCTTCAATACAAAATTGTGTACAAAGTGGGCACAGAAAACAGAGTTGCTGATGCTCTCTCTAGAAGAACTCATGGTGAAGCTCAAGCTTATGCCTTATCTGCAGCTGTGCCACAGTGGTTAGAAGCAGTGGTGGCTGGTTATGACCAGGATAAGGGTACTTCTGAGATGATTACCAAGCTCACACTATCACCTGATTCAGTCCCACATTACACATTTCAGGATGGGGTTCTCAGATATAAACACAGGATCTGGATTCCTAATGTTCTTCCCTTGCAGTAGAAAATTATGGTGGCTCTGCATTCTTCACCTATAGGTGGACATTCTGGGTTTCCTGTCACTTACAGGAGGATTAAGCAAAATTTTGCTTGGACAGGTATGAAGAAACAGATACACACCTTTGTGGCTGGCTGTTCTATATGCCAACAAGCCAAACCTGACAGGGCCAAATACCCAGGTCTGTTACAACCCCTCCCCGTCCCTCAATCTGCCTGGCAAGTGGTAACACTTGATTTCATTGAAGGGTTACCTAGATCTGGCAGGATGAATGCTATTCTGGTGGTGGTCGATAGTTTTCCAAATACAGCCATTTCTTACCCTTGAGTCATCCTTTTACAGCACTGATAGTAGCTAAGCTGTTCTTTTCTGAGATATACAGACTTCATGGCATGCCAGTCACAATTGTGTCTGACAGAGATCGTATTTTCACAAGCAATCTTTGGAGGGAGTTGTTCAACTTGTCTGGAGTGACTCTTGCAATGAGTTCAGCTTATCATCCGCAAAAGGATGGTCAGACAGAAAGGGTAAATCAGTGTTTAGAGACATTCTTACGCTACTTTGTGCATGCCTGCCCCTCTCAATGGCTTCAGTGGTTAGCTCTGGCTGAGTATTGGTACAATACATGCTTCCATTCTGCTGTTGGCAAATCACCTTTCGAGATCATCTATGGGCAATCTCCTAGGCAATTGGGCATTCAATCTGCTGATGCTTGCACTGTCACTGATTTGGCCTCCTGGATGCAACAGAGGAACCTGATGGAAGATCTCATTCGCCAGCATCTGTTCCGTGCACAGCAGCGCATGAAGTCCCAGGCTGACAAGAACAGATCCGAGCGATCCTTTCTAGTGGGAGATAAAGTATACCTTAAGCTCCAGCCATATATTCAAGCATCTTTGGCTCCTCGAGCAAACATGAAGCTTGCATTCAAGTACTTCGGTCCATATGTTATTACTGAGAAGATTGGAGCCACAGCATACAAGTTGCAGTTGCCACCGGGTGCATCCATTCATCTGGTGTTCCATGTGTCCCTCCTCAAGAAAGTGGTTCCACCATCTATTCAGGTAACACCTACCATTCCTGATGAAATGGTTGCCTTTCAGATTCCTGAAGAACTCCTGCAACATCGCGTGGCACCTGGAGATAATGCTGTCACTGAAGTTCTGGTGAAGTGGTCCGGCATGCCAGCATCTTTGGCGACTTGGGAGAATCTGGAGTACCTCAAGCAACAATTTCTGCAAGCACCTGCTCTGGTACATGCAGGTTCTCTTGGAAGGGGGGGTGTTAGTACCCCTGTTCCTGGTACGATGCCAGCTGAAGACAGGAATGCTGCTGAGATCGATGATGGGCCTCGACGGAGCGCTCGGCCCAGGAAAGCTAACATCCGTGTATCTGGGCCTGAATGGTCTCGACCCATGTAATGTGAGTGCCGAGCGTGCGTGTGCGAGTGATAAGAGGAGATGAACGCCTGAGAGCGATTCAGACTTGTAAACGAAGTTGAACTCCGTATTCGAACCTTCCTCTGCCCGATCTAGTTGCTGTTCGTCCTCTCGATCCCCAATGCTTCCCCTTAATCCCACCTGCTGCTAACACTACTCTACTGGTGTGAAATGGTTTGAGCGAAACTGTATTAGGGCTGAGCAGAACCATGGTCGAAGTAAAATATTGTCTGACTCCGCAGTTTGCTTCATTGGATTTATCTGTTGTAACAACGTTGGCAACGAAGAAAAGCGCTTCGCGTTTGTCCGACTGATGCTTTCGCGGCTGCGAACGAGCTCAAATGAAGTTAAAAGTTCCTAATTAAATGCATTCCTGGGCCAAAAGTTGATTGTGCCTTCGCTGTGTCTTGATGACTGTACAACTTGCTTTCCCCTACAATGTTTTCTCATGCAAAAAGCCTACATGCTGTCCTGAAGCACAATATAATATACCTCATTCTGGCCTGATTAGTTCGCTTCCTGGGCTTCGCTAGTGCTGCCAATTAATAATTGACAAACATTTTCCATTTCCGAAGAAAGAATGTGTTTTTTTTTCCAATTGCACTTCCGGGAGTGGGCCACTAGGATGAATTCCCTCCCTTTTACTGCGAACGAAGTCACTTATGTGTTTTTCTATGAAACAAATCAGCATCTTTCAACCTTCTCGGCTCAATAGCTGATGCTAAGTTGAAATGGTTCTTGTTGCGGCGTTTGGATGTGAGACCAAATAATTTCAAGTTTTTTATTGCGAAGTGAAACTCTGACTGGCTGATAATAGTCGATATTGGATATTGGTTCCCTGAACCAAATTGCATCAGTTCTATTCCCAAAGTAAGAAAATCTGTGCCTGGGCTTCGCTAGAATCGCTGATTGATGATCCTTGCACGAGTCCCCAAAATGACTCAATTAATACGGAGCTTCATAGAATAATTCCCGAAGCAAAACTTGGAATAGCCAGCCTAGCGTTGAGTTTTCACGAGACTTGTACAGAAAATTCAGCCCATGGAATACTGCAGGGAAATATTTGTCACTTTTGCTGCTGCTTTCTTACGATTGAAGAGGCTGAGCTGTAATCAAGCTATTTTGCTGCTGTAACACTCTAAATTTCAAATTCATGCTTTAAATAAAATTTGCTAGAAAACATTTGCTTGAGCTAAGGACTATAAGGATTTTTGTTTATTTTAATAGGCATTTAAATGTTTCCATTAATAAATAATGAATCATAGGAATTTATTGATGCATACATGCTGGTGTATTATTTTGGTTGCTTGAATTTAGACACAGGTTTGAATTCAACCGTTTGAATCAAGTTTAAATTCTTTTGTTTGAATCTCTTTTTCAAAATGTTCACAACCTTCTCCTTCCCTCCCTTTCCCTTTCTCTCTTTTGGCCCGTGAACCCTTTCGGCCCAGCAGTGCAGCAGCAGACGCGGCCACCGTTTTGGCCCAGCCGGCCCATGACCGCGTTCCCCCTTCCCTCTCCTGTGGTCGCCGACAGGTGGGGCTGGGGTGTCATCCCCGACCTCCCGCTCCTGTCCGAGCCGGACTCCGCCCGAGTCCGAACCCGCTGAGACCCGCGCCTTCACGCGTCCCCGCCTCAGAAGTCTTGACCCGCACGTCAAGATAGGTGCGTCGGTCTACTTAAGGGCGCCGCCACCTCGGCCTCGAACCCTAGCCCCTAACCCTAGCTGCTCGTGCCCTTCAGTGCCGCTGCAAACCCTAGAGCGCCGCCGCTGTCAAACCGCCGCTCCGTCGCTCTCCCGTCGCCGTGAAGCTGTATCGGAGAACCGCGCGAAGGTGAGGAACACCCCAGTGTCACGTGTGGTCGTTCCCGCACTCCGTTTTGGCCGCGCCGCTTCGCCGGAGCTCGGTTTCCGCCCCGCCGAGCCGCGAGTCTTCTTCACAGGCGAAGCTTCACCCCGAGCCTCTGGTTGTGTTCGCCGTCTCGCTAGCTGCAGCCCGGTGCAAACCACGTTGAAATCTGAGCACACCAGCTCCAGATCGATCTAGCTCGCCGGAGCCCCGTCGCTACGCCGCCGCTCGCCGTCGTTCCCGCCGCCGCTCGCCGTCGTTCCCGCCGCCGCTCGCGCCTGCATCGGTCGCCAACCGTCAGATGGCGATCTGACGGATCGGATCTAATCCAATCCGGGTCAAACCGGTACCCATACCAGTCAACCCGCCTTTGCGTCACCGTTTTACAAAAAAGCCCCTGAAGTTTTTAGTATCACAAGTCGGTTCTTCCACCGTTTAAAGATCCTTGCATATAAGTCCTTTTCTTCGTGTTTTAGACCCTGGGGTTTTTGGTTTTAGCGCCTGAGGTCCGGCTTTATGTTTTTTGCATCTCAGCCCTTAGGTTCATACGTTTAATTATGTTTTAGCCCCTATTTTCTTGCAGTTAGGCCCCTGGAACCTTAGTTTTCTCACAAATAGACCCTTGCATCTTCTTTTAGCCATATCTTTTCCGTTTTAGCTCCGTTTTTAGCGTTCTTTATGTCCAAACGATCGTATCGAAGTGTAGATTAGTTTTATGCCCCTGTTCAGTTCTGTTTGTATTGTTTGGTGCCTGTTTCTTAATTTATTCTATTGTGTGCTTGTATGTTGGATGTGATGCGTAGAGAGTGAACCATTCATGGAATTCAAAGAGCAAGACTTCCAAGTGTCTGAGCAGCAGCACGATTCAGTTGAAGGCAAGTCTACCTTGATGCATTCCCGTTTTCCTATATAACATGCATTTAATTCATCGTATTTACTTTTGCTTGCATTAAATTGATGGGTCCCAATTAAGGTTCGACTAGATGCTTATACCCTATATCTTGATCAACTGGGTTCACTTTTATGTTGGGTAGTTCTCGCTATGCTTTAACTGGTTACATGGTGGTATTAATGAAACAATGTTTAATCTTGATTTATTTATGTTATACCTTCATTAATACAAGACCATATGTTAATTGGAACATGGAGAACCACCTAGGACAACAGTGCAACCACAAGAGCTAAATGGCTCTGGCCTTGGCTAATTAATTAGTAACCCTGGCTAGAAGTGGCTTTACCTAATAAGGAGAAGGGGCGGCGGCACTGTGGGGTATGGACCCGCTCTAGTAGGGAGTTGGGCTTTGCTAAGACACGGTACCCGCTAGGGGACTTTATACCTTGCTAACTGATCCGGTAATCTTGTGGGTTGCAACTACCTGGGGAAACTTTGTAAAGGCCTCGTAGCATCCCTATGCGATCACACCTCGGTAGTGTGGTATGATGCCTGATCAGCATCGCGTGGTTGGGTTTAAAGTCTTTTGAACTTTTATACGACTTGTGGTGAAAGTGTACAACCTCTGCAGAGTGTAAAACTAACCGGTTAGCCGTGCTCACGGTCAAGAGCGGCCTGGACCCTCAAGTGATTAAATTATGAAATATAACATTAATCTGATGCATTCTTGATAGAGGCGGAGTGCCTGATCTTTCGGTAAGTGGAGATAAATCCGATTTGGTGGAAGTAGACCCTCACGATCCGACTACGAAGAGCGAGACTCGAAGCGCCAATGCAATCGCTGAACCAACTCCCGATGGTTACCAACCATGCCGGCGCAAGATCAGCCTGATCACGAAGATCGTTTCCAGTACGCAATCGAAGAACGAACAAGAATGTAATACGAGCAATCACTATATCACTCGAAGGTGGAGTTCTGAATCACAGAGGACAACACGTATTTGTGCGTGTTCTGGTGTAGCTAAAGCTAGATGTAAATCAAAACTCGAGTTGTAAATGATACAGGACTCCGACTAATAATGCGAAAAGGGGCGCAACCCATAGGGGAGGCACAGCCAGCAAAGGGGGCGCTGCCCCTAGCGTCGTGGGTGCTGGGGTGCAACCCTAGGCGTCCTCTTGGGCCCGTCCTAGGCACCCACGCACAAGGCCTCCTGTTGGGCTAGCCTTCAGTCTTCTGGGCCTTCATTCTTCAGCATCATGACGAAGTTGAACTCTCTTGCACTGACCCGAGTAATTGGCCCAGAAGGTGGCGCTGAAGAAGGTGCTGCCGGCGCTGGAGTAGGAGAAGGTGTTGTTGGTGTAGATGTACTCATGGTGTCCTCATCATCCTCCCCTTCTTGAACTGAAGTCGTCCTCGACGGCAACTCCTCATCCTCACCCAGATATGGCTTCAAATCTGCAACATTAAAACTAGTGGAAACACCAAACTCCGTAGGCAGGTCAAGGATATAAACAATATCATTAATCTTGGTTAGCACTTTAAAAGGACCAGCAGCACGAGGCATTAATTTAGAACAGCGCAAAGTAGGAAAACGATCCTTTCTCAAATGCAACCAAACCATATCACCAGGTTCAAAAGTAACATGTTTTCTACCTTTACTACCAGCAACCTGATATTTAGCATTAGCAGCAGCAATGTTTTGGTGAGTTTATTCATGCAGGTTAACCATGTGTTCAACATGTGCAACAACATCGAACTGTGGGGCGTCTTCAGCATCAAACGAAAACAAATCAATAGGCGCCCGAGGGATGTAACCATACACAATCTGAAAAGGGCACATCTTTGTAGAGGAATGCGTTGCATGATTATAAGCAAACTCAACATGAGGCAAGCAATCCTCCCAACATTTCAAATTTTTATCGAAAACAGCCCTAAGCATGGTGGACAAAGTTTGATTAACCACCTCAGTTTGTCCATCAGTCTGAGGGTGACAAGTTGTGCTAAACAACAATTTAGTTCCCAATTTATTCCACAGAGATCTCCAAAAATGACTGAAAAACTTAGCATCACGATCAGAGACTATTGTATTTGGAATACCATGTAAACAAATAATCTCTCTAAAGAACAATTCAGCAACATTGCTAGCATCATCAGTCTTATGACAAGTTATGAAATGAGCCATTTTGGAGAATCGATCAACAACCACAAAAATGCTATCCCTCCCATTCTTAGTTCTAGGCAATCCCAAAACAAAGTCCATAGAAATATCAATCCAAGGGGAAGTAGGAACAGGCAAAGGCATAAACAAACCATGGTTGTTCAACCGTGACTTAGCTTTCTGACAAGTAGTGCAGCGTGCAACTAGGCGCTCAACATCAGCACGCATCCGGGGCCAAAAGAAGTGGGCAGCCAGCACATCATGCGTCTTGTAGACGCCAAAGTGTCCCATGAGACCGCCTCCATGCGCTTCCTATAACAGCAAAAGACGAACCGAGCTAGCTGGAATACACAGCTTGTTAGCGCGAAACAGGAACCCGTCCTGTATGTGAAATTTGCCCCATGGTTTGCCATTAATACAATGGGCAAAAGCATCTTTAAAATCAGAATCATCTACATATTGATCTTTCACAGTTTGCAAGCCAAAGATTTTAAAATCTAACTGTGACAGCATGGTATAGCGACGAGACAAAGCATCAACAATAACATTGTCCTTCTCGTTCTTGTGTTTAATTATGTAAGGAAAGGATTCAATGAATTCTAATCATTTAGCATGACAACGGTTAAGATTTGTTTGGGTACGAATGTGTTTCAAAGCCTCATGATCAGAATGAATTATGAACTCGCGATGCCAAAGATAGTGCTGCCATGTATGCAAAGTGTGCACTAAAGCGTAAAGCTCCTTATCATAAGTAGAATATTTTAGACTAGCACCGCTTAATTTTTCACTAAAACAAGCAACATGTCTTCCTTCTTGTAACAAAACAGCACCTAGCCCAATACCGCTAGCATCGCATTCAAGCTCAAATACTTTATTACAATCAGGCAATTGCAAAAAGGGAGCATGGGTCAACTTATCTTTCAAAGTGCGGAACGCTACCTCCTGCGAATCACTCCAAGCGAATGGCACATCTTTCTTCGTAAGCTCATGTAGAGGCGCTGCAATGGAGCTAAAATCACGAACAAACCTGCGGTAGAAACCTGCAAGTCCAAGAAAGCTCTGAATCTGTGTGACCGTCGTCGGTGTAGGCCACTCCTGAATGGCGTCTATCTTGCTGCTATCCACCTCAATGCCCTGTGAGTAACAACATAGCCAAGAAACGAGACACGTTGTGTGCAAAAGATGCATTTATCCATGTTACCAAACAAATTAGCAGCACGCAATGTATCAAAAACAGCACGTAAATGTTCTAAATGTGCTTCCATGGACTTGCTGTGAATCAGAATATCATGAAAATAGACAACAACGAATAATCCAATGTAAGGCCTTAGAACTTCATTCATTAAGCGCATAAAGGTGCTGGGAGCATTAGTCAAACCAAATGGCATAACCAACCATTCATATAAGCCAAATTTTGTTTTAAAAGCCGTTTTCCATTCATCACCTAGTTTCATTCTAATCTGATGGTAACCACTACGCAAATCAATCTTTGTGAAAATAATGGCACCACTAAGCTCATCTAGCATATCATCAAGTCGTGGTATGTGATAGCGATAATGAATGGTGATGTTATTAATAGCACGACAATCTAGACACATACGTCAGGATCCATCTTTCTTTGGAACAAGTAACACAGGAACTGAGCAAGGGCTGAGAGACTCACGAATGTAACCCTTGTCAAGCAATGCCTGTACCTGGCGCTGGGTCTCCTTTGTCTCATCCGGATTTGTACGGTACGGGGCGCGATTCGTAAGCTGTGCGCCTGGAATGAGGTCGATCTGGTGCTCAATGCCACGGATTGGTGGGAGACCAGTGGTAAGTCTTTGGGAAAGACATCAGCGTACTCCTGCAAAAGGTTAGCAACCACAGGGGGAACATCCAAAGACGGTGCATCATCAAGTGAAACGAGCAGACTAGAGCATACTAGTGCGTAGCAAGGCAATTGAGCATCACATAAATCATCAAAATTAGCACGTGTAGCAAGTAGAACAGGAGCATGCAACTTGATTTCAGAATTAACCGACGGTGATGGTTCAAGTTTCTTAGCAGTTTTAGCAGCTCTAGCAACATCATCTTTAACAATTTGTTCAGGTGTCATAGGATGTATAATGATTTTCTGTCCCTTAAACATGAAAGAATAATGATTCAAACGACCATGATGCAATCTATCAATATCTTATTGCCAAGGTTGACCAAGTAACAAGGAACATGCTTCCATGGGAACAACATCACAATCAGCAAAATCAGAATAAGCACCCATGGAGAAATGAACACGCACTGTTTGTGTTATTCTAATTTTCCCACCATCATTAAGCCATTGAATGTGATATGGATATGTATGCTTAAGAGTGGGTAAGGATAGTTTCTCAACCAGCGCGGTACTTGCCAAATTGTTGCAGCTGCCGCTGTCGATGATGATGCGAATCGACTGTTCCTTCACAACGCCCTTTGTGTGGAAAAGGGTGTGTCGCTGATTCTGCTCCGGCGGCGGGACCTGTGTACTAAGAACATGCTGCATAACAAGAGTTTCATACCTATCGGCGTCATCCGGGTTGACATGTACATCCGTCTTTGCTGCATGGTCCGTGGCCAGCATGGTATGTTGAATATCCTCAGAATCACTAGCGGAAGAGTACTCACCATCGTCACAAATGAGCAAAGTACACGTGTTCGGGCAGTCCCGAGCCACGTGGCCTCGTCTGCTGCAACGAAAACACGTGATATCCCGCGTACGGCCTGTGGTGGGGGTCGCGCCTGTGGATGGAGCGGCACCTACAGGTTTGGACGCCCTATCACGGGATGTAGGCGTGGCCGCAGATGATGCCGCAGAAGCGGCCGCGGGGCTGGATGTCGAGCTATGACCTGCAAAAGGGTTAGAAAAAGTCTTTGGGCGGCGTCCCTGCACTTCACGTTCAGCTTTGCAAGCATATTCAAATAATTGAGTCATATCATGATATTTCTTATAATCAAGTATGTCCTGGATTTCGCGGTTTAAGCCACCACGAAAACGTGCCATAGCAGTGTCGTTGGTCTCCAATATCCCACAACGAATCATACCTTTTTGTAACTCTTGGTAATAGTCCTCAACAGACTGAGAACCTTGCTGAAAACGCTGCATCTTATTAAGCAATTCACGAGCATAATACGAAGGCACAAATCTATGGTGCATAGCTGTTTTTAATTGATCCCAAGTGGTCAGAATGGCAGTAGGATGTTTAATTTTATACTCACGCCTCCAAATTAAAGCAAAATCAGTAAATTCACTAATAGCAGCTTTAACTTGAGAATTTGCAGCAATATCATGGCATGAAAATTTTTGTTCAACCTCTAACTTCCAATCAAGATATGCAGCAGGATCATATTTGCCATTGAAAGGTGGGATTTTAAATTTAATCTTAGAAAAAGAATCATTACCGGGGCGGCGTGGCACACGGCGGGCACGACTGCGACTATCTCCGGTGTCCTCCTCCGAATCACCGCCATAGTCCTTCTGCAACTCTGTGATCGTGGTGTGCATGGCATCGAGTCGGGCCACGAGAGCGTCGAGTGTGGTCTTGGTGGCCGTCTGGGTGAGGTCGAGCTGATCTAAATGGTCGGTCGACGTAGTGATCATTTCGTCCAGCTGTTCATGTATCGTCTGAATGTCTGCGGCTAGTCCTTCCACTTGTGCTCGCATGTCTTGCAGCGGATCATCCCCGGCGGCGCCGTCTTCTGCCATGGTTAGCGCAAACAAAAAAAACAAAAATGACGACAAAAATAGGGGTGGGACAGCTCACAAAGACTCTCACACTAGTGCTGTTATCAAATTCTTATCTGTTCTTACCATGCACACAGGGGTGACCTGCAACCAACCGGTGGAACTCACGAAAGATGGGAGCAGCGATTGCCTGGAGATACAAAATCTGCTCGCCATAGAAATATGTGGAGTTCTGGGAAGGCTGCACTGAATTGAAGGATTAGCACAATCAAACAATAATGCAAAGTTGAATAAGAGTGCTAAACACGATCAAACGCTGCTGGCAACAAGTGAAATCGAAAGGATAGCAAGGAAGGTGGAGGGCGCAGCAATTTGCTGTTTTTTTTGCTTCTGTTTTTTTTTGCAGGAGTCCTCAAAACTGATAATATGAACATAGAGGATCTCCAACAGCAAAACACCACACACACTTTTTCTGAAAGTACAGGGGTATTCCGGTAAAAAAAAGATGGTGCTTCTGTCCTGTTGAGCTTATCTGTTCTTACCACGCACACAGGGGTGACCTGCAACCAACCGGTGGAACTCGCGATAGATTGGAGGAGCGATTGCCTGGAGAAACAAAATCTGCTCATCTAGAAATATGTGGAGTTCTGGGTAGGTTGCACTCAAGTTAAGGATTAGCACAATCAAACAATATTGCGAAGTTGAATTATAGTGCTAAACACGAAACAAACGCTGCTGGCAACAAGTGAAATCGAAAGGATAGCAAGGAAGGTGGAGGGCGCAGCAATTTGCTGTTTTTTTTTTCTTCTATTTTTTTTGCAGGAGTCCTCAAAACTGATAATATGAACATAGAGGATCTCCAACAGCAAAACACCACACACACTTTTTCTGAAAGTACAGGGGTATTCCGGTAAAAAAAGATGGTGCTTCTGTCCTGTTGAGCTTATCTGTTCTTACCACGCACACAGGGGTGACCTGCAACCAACCGGTGGAACTCGCGATAGATTGGAGGAGCGATTGCCTGGAGAAACAAAATCTGCTCATCTAGAAATATGTGGAGTTCTGGGTAGGTTGCACTCAAGTTAAGGATTAGCACAATCAAACAATATTGCAAAGTTGAATTATAGTGCTAAACACGAAACAAACGCTGCTGGCAACAAGTGAAACCCAAAGGACAGCAAGGAAGGAGGAGAGGGTGCATCAATTTGCTGTTTTTTTTGCTATTTTTCAGGAGTCCTCAAAACTGATAATATGAACACAGAGGATCTCAAACAGCAAGTTGCGACACACACTTTTTCCGAAAGTACAGGGGTATTCCGGTAAAATGAAGATACTCTCTCTCTCTCTCTCTCTCTAGAGTAAAGCCAAACTCAGAATATGGTGCTAAGAAAGAGAGATACGAGTATGAAAAGATGGCACAGTGTGGGAGAAGGTTCGGTGGGAAGTGCACGAACCAAGGATGGGGAACTCGGCGAGGGAGGAGGAGTTCGTGACTGTGTCCAGGAAGGACACGGCCTGGCGCGCGGTGTGCGTGGTGCGGCGGCCCTGTTTCCTTTTTTGTTTCTTTCCTTTTTTGGATTGCTTTCTTTCCTTTTTTTTTTTGATTGCTTTCTTTCCTATTTTTTTCTTTCTTTCCTTTTTTTTACTTTCTAAACACAATGAAACTAGGGCCGGCGGCACACCAGGGAGGGGGCACGCGCCCAGGGGGTTCGCGATCAGGGGAAGGCGACGGCGTGCGTGGGAGGGAGAGCGGCGCGGTAAGGTTTGTGGAGAACAGTAACAAGGCGATGAGAAAAACAAACACAAGTAACCAGCAACAATTGAAATGTAAAACACACAAATTCAACAATGCAAATTATTGAATGAAAGTGCGAGGCTAAAAAGGGTTGCTGGGACAAAGATCTAACCTAAAACAAATTATTGTTTGGTTTTTGTGCACTATAGGAATTAAAAACACTCGATAAACTCACCGATCAACCTGGAAAACTGATACCACTTGATAGAGGCGGAGTGCCCGATCTTTCGGTGAGTGGAGATAAATCCAATTTGGTGGAAGTAGACCCTCACGATCCGACTACGACGAGCGAGACTCGAAGCGCCATTGCAATCGCTGAACCAACTCCCGATGGTTACCAACCTTACCGGCGCAAGATCAGCCTGATCACGAATATCATTTCTTGTACGCAATCAAAGAATGAACAAGAAAGTAATGCGAGCAATCACTATATCACTCAAAGGTGGAGTTCTGAATCACAGAGGACAGCACGTATTTGTGCGTGTTCTGGTGTAGCTAAAGCTAGATGTAAAACAAAACTCAAGTTGTAAACGATACAGGACTCCGACTAATAAAGGGAAAAGGGGCGCAGCCCCTAGGGGAGGCGCGGCCAGCAAAGGGGGCGCCGCCCCTAGCGTCATGGGTGCGGGGATGCAACCCTAGGCGTCCTCTTGGGCCCGTCCTAGGCGCCCACGCACAAGGCCTCATGTTGGGCTTGCCTTCAGTCTTCTGGGCCTTCATTCTTCAGCATCATGACGAAGTTGAACTCTCTTGCACGGGCCCGAGTAATTGGCCCAGAAGGTGGCGCTGAAGAAGGTGCTGCCGGCGCTGGAGTAGGAGAAGGTGCTGCTGGTGTAGATGTACTCGTGGTGTCCTCATCATCCTCCCCTTCTTGAACTGAAGTCGTCCTCGACGGCAACTCCTCATCCTCACCCAGATATGGCTTCAAATCTGCAACATTAAAACTAGTGGAAACACCAAACTCCGCAGGCAGGTCAAGGATATAAGCATTATCATTAATCTTGGTTAGCACTTTAAAAGGACCAGCAGCATGAGGCATTAATTTAGAACGGCGCAAAGTAGGAAAACGATCCTTTCTCAAATGCAACCAAACCATATCACCAAGTTCAAAAGTAACATGTTTTCTATCTTTACTACCAGCAACCTGATATTTAGCATTAGCAGCAGCAATGTTTTGGTGAGTTTGTTCATGCAGGTTAACCATGTGTTCAACATGTGCAACAACATCTAAGTGTGGGGCGTCTTCAGCATCAAACTAAAACAAATCAATAGGCGCTCGAGGGATGTAACCATACACAATCTGAAAAGGGCACATCTTTGTAGAGGAATGCGTTGTATGATTATAAGCAAACTCAACATGAGGCAAGCAATCCTCCCAACATTTTAAATTTTTATCTAAAACAGCCCTAAGCATGGTGGACAAAGTTTGATTAACCACCTCAGTTTGTCCATCAGTCTGAGGGTGACAAGTTGTGCTAAACAACAATTTAGTTCCCAATTTATTCCATAGAAATCTCCAAAAATGACTGAGAAACTTAGCATCACGATCAGAGACTATTGTATTTGGAATACCGTGTAAACAAATAATCTCTCTAAAGAACAATTCAGCAACATTGCTAGCATCATCAGTCTTACGACAAGGTATGAAATGAGCCATTTTGGAGAATCGATCAACAACCACAAAAATGCTATCCCTCCCCTTCTTAGTGCTAGGCAATCCCAAAACAAAGTCCATAGAAATATCAATCCAAGGGGAAGTAGGAATAGGCAAAGGCATATACAAACCATGGTTGTTCAACCGTGACTTAGCTTTCTGACAAGTAGTGCAGCGTGCAACTAGGCGCTCAACATCAGCACGCATCCGGGGCCAAAAGAAGTGGGCAGCCAGCACCTCATGCGTCTTGTAGACGCCAAAGTGTCCCATGAGACCGCCTCCATGCGCTTCCTGTAACAGCAAAAGATGAACCGAGCTAGCTGGAATACACAGCTTGTTAGCGCGAAACAGGAACCCGTCCTGTATGTGAAATTTGCCCCATGGTTTGCCATTAATACAATGGGCAAAAACATCTTTAAAATCAGAATCGTCTACATATTGATCTTTCACAGTTTGCAAGCCAAAGATTTTAAAATCTAACTTTGACAGCATGGTATAGCGACGAGACAAAGCATCAGCAATAACATTGTCCTTCTCGTTCTTGTGTTTAATTATGTAAGGAAAGGACTCAATGAATTCTACCCATTTAGCATGATGACGGTTAAGATCTGTTTGGGTACGAATGTGTTTCAAAGCCTCATGATCAGAATGAATTATGAACTCGCGATGCCAAAGATAGTGCTGCCATGTATGCAAAGTGCGCACTAAAGCGTAAAGCTCCTTATCATAAGTAGAATATTTCAGACTAGCACCGCTTAATTTTTCACTAAAATAAGCAACATGTTTTCCTCCTTGTAACAAAACAGCACCTAGCCCAATACCGCTAGCATCGCATTCAAGCTCAAATACTTTATTAAAATCAGGCAATTGCAAAAGGGGAGCATGGGTCAACTTATCTTTCAAAGTGCGGAACGCTACCTCCTGCGAATCACTCCAAGCGAATGGCACATCTTTCTTCGTAAGCTCATGTAGAGGCGCTACAATGGAGCTAAAATCACGAACAAACCTGCGGTAGAAACCTGCAAGTCCTAGAAAGCTCTGAATCTGTGTGACTGTCGTCGGTGTAGGCCACTCCTGAATGGCGTCGATCTTGCTGCTATCCACCTCAATGCCCTGTGGAGTAACAACATAACCAAGAAACGAGACACGTTGTGTGCAAAAGATGCATTTATCCATGTTACCAATTAAGTTAGCAGCACGCAACTTATCAAAAACAGCACGTAAATGTTCTAAATGTGCTTCCATGGACTTGCTGTAAATCAGAATATCATCAAAATAGACAACAACGAATAATCCAATGAAAGGCCTTAGAACTTCATTCATTAAGCGCATAAAAGTGCTGGGAGCATTAGTCAAACCAAACGGCATAACCAACCATTCATATAAGCCAAATTTCGTTTTAAAAGCCGTTTTCCATTCATCACCTAGTTTCATTCTAATCTGATGGTAACCACTACGCAAATCAATCTTTGTGAAAATAATGGCACCACTAAGCTCATCTAGCATATCATCAAGTCGTGGTATGGGATATCGATAACGAATGGTGATGTTATTAATAGCACGACAATCTACACACATACGCCAGGATCCATCTTTCTTTGGAACAAGTAACACAGGAATTGAGCAAGGGCTGAGAGACTCACGAATGTAACCCTTGTCAAGCAATGCCTATACCTGGCGCTGGATCTCCTTTGTCTCATCCGGATTTGTACGGTACGGGGCGCGATTCGGAAGCTGTGCGCCTGGAATGAGGTCGATCTGGTGCTCAATGCCACGGATTGGTGGGAGACCCGGTGGTAAGTCTTTGGGAAAGACATCAGCGTACTCCTGCAAAAGGTTAGCAACCACAGGGGGAACATCCAAAGACGGTGCATCATCAAGTGAAATGAGCAGACTAGAGCATACTAGTGCGTAGCAAGGCAATTGAGCATCACATAAATCATCAAAATCAGCACGTGTAGCAAGTAGAACAGGAGCATGCAACTTGATTTCAGAATTAACCGACGGTGGTGGTTCAAGTTTCTTAGCAGTTTTAGCAGCTCTAGCAACATCATCTTTAACAATTTGTTCAGGTGTCATAGGATGTATAATGATTTTCTGTCCCTTAAACATGAAAGAATAATGATTCAAACGACCATGATGCAAGCTATCAGTATCATATTGCCAAGGTCGACCAAGTAACAAGGAACATGCTTCCTTGGGAACAACATCACAATCAGCAAAATCATAATAAGCACCCATGGAGAAATGAACATGCACTGGTTGTGTTATTCTAATTTTCCCACCATCATTAAGCCAATGAATGTGATATGGATGCGGATGCTTACGAGTGGGTAAGGATAGTTTCTCAACCAGCGCCGTACTTGCCAAATTGTTGCCGCTGCCGCTGTCGATGATGATGCGAATCGACCGTTCCTTCACAACGCCCTTTGTGTGGAAAAGGGTGTGTCGCTGATTCTGCTCTGGCGGCGCGACCTATGTACTAAGAACACGCTGCACAACAAGAGTTTCATACCTATCGGTGTCATCCGGGTTGACATGTACATCCGTCTTTGCTGCATGGTCAGTGGCCAGCATGGTATGTTGAATATCCTCAGAATCACTAGCGGAAGAGTACTCACCATCGTCACGAATGAGCAAAGTACGTGTGTTCGGGTAGTCCCAAGCCACGTGGCCACGTCCGCTGCAACGAAAACACATGATATCCCGCGTACGACCTGTGGTAGGGGTCGCGCCTGTGGATGGAGGGCGCCTGCAGGTTTGGCCGCCCTATCACAGGATGTAGGCGTGGCCGCAAATGATGCAGTAGAAGCGGCCGCGGGGCTGGATGTCGAGCTACGACCTGCAAAAGGGTTAGAAAAAGTCTTCGAGCGGCGTCCCTGCACTTCACGTTCAACTTTGCAAGCATATTCCAATAATTGAGTCACATCATGATATTTCTTATAATCAAGTATGTCCTGGATTTCGCGGTTTAAGCCACCACGAAAACGTGCCATAGCAGCATCGTTGGTCTCCAATATCCCACAACGAATCATACCTTTTTGTAACTCTTGGTAATAGTCGTCAACAGATTGAGAACCTTGCTGAAAACGCTGCATCTTATTAAGCAAATCACGAGCATAATACGAAGGCACAAATCTATGGTGTATAGCAATTTTAATTGATCCCAAGTGGTCGGAATGGCAGTACGATGTTTAATTTTATACTCACGCCACCAAATTAAAGCAAAATTAGTAAATTCACTAATAGCAGCTTTAACTTGAGAATTTGCAGCAATATCATGGCATGAAAATTTTCGTTCAACCTCTAACTCCCAATCAAGATATGCAGCAGGATCATATTTGCCATTGAAAGGTGGGATTTTAAATTTAATCTTAGAAAAAGAATCATTACCGGGGCGGCGTGGCACATGGTGGGCACGACTGCGACTGTCTCCGGCGTCCTGCTCCAAATCACGGCCATAGTCCTTCTGCAACTCTGTGATCGTGGTGTGCATGGCATCGAGTCGGGCCACGAGAGCGTCGAGTGTGGTCTTGGTGGCCGTCTGGGCGAGGTCGAGCTGATCGAAATGGTCGGTCGACGTAGTGATCGTTTCGTCCAGCCGTTCATGTATCGTCCGAATGTCTGCGGCTAGTCCTTCCACTTGTGCTCGCATGTCTTGCAGCGGATCATCCCCGGCGGCGCCGTCTTCTGCCATGGTTAGCGCAAACAAAAAAAACAAAAATGACGACAAAAACAGGGGTGGGACAGCTCACAAAGACTCTCACACTAGTGATGTTATCAAATTCTTATCAGTTCTTACCACGCACACAGGGGCGACCTGCAACCAACCGGTGGAACTCGCGAAAGATTGGAGCAGCGATTGCCTGGAGAAACAAAATCTGCTCGCCGTAGAAATATGTGGAGTTCTGGGAAGGCTGCACTCAATTGAAGGATTAGCACAATCAAACAATAATGCAAAGTTGAATAAGAGTGCTAAACACGATCAAACGCTGCTGGCAACAAGTGAAATCGAAAGGATAGCAAGGAAGGTGGAGGGCGCAGCAATTTGCTATTTTTTTTGCTTCTATTTTTCTTTTGCAGGAGTCCTCAAAACTGATAATATGAACATAGAGGATCTCCAACAACAAAACACCACACACACTTTTTCTGAAAGTACAGGGGTATTCCGGTAAAAAAAAGATGGTGCTTCTGTCCTGTTGAGCTTATCTGTTCTTACCACGCACACAGGGGCGACCTGCAACCAACCGGTGGAACTCGCGATAGATTGGAGGAACGATTGCCTGGAGAAACAAAATCTGCTCATCTAGAAATATGTGGAGTTCTGGGTAGGCTGCACTCAAGTTAAGGATTAGTACAATCAAACAATAATGCAAAGTTGAATTATAGTGCTAAACACGAAACAAATGCTGCTGCAACAAGTGAAACCCAAAGGACAACAAGGAAGGTGGAGAGGGCGCATCAATTTGCTGTTTCTTTTTGCTTTTTTTGGAGTCCTCAAAACTGATAATATGAACACAGAGGATCTCAAATAGCAAGTTGCGACACACTTTTTCCGAAAGTACAGGGGTATTCTGGTAAAATGAAGATACTCTCTCTCTCTCTCTCTAGAGTAAAGCCAAACTCAGAATATGGTGCTAAGAAAGAGAGATACGAGTATGAAAAGATGGCACAGTGTGAGAGAAGGTTCGGTGGGAAGTGCACGAACCAAGGAGGGGGAACTCGGCGAGGGAGGAGGAGTTCGTGACTATGTCCAGGAAGGACACGGCCTGGCGCGCGGTGTGCGTGGTGCGGCGGCCCTATTTCCTTTTTTTTGTTTCTTTCCTTTTTTGGATTGCTTTCTTTCCCTTTTTTTATTGCTTTCTTTCCTATTTTTTTCTTTCTTTCCTTTTTTTTACTTTCTAAACACAAGGAAACTAGGGCCAGTGGCACACTAGGGAGGGGGCGCGCACCCAGGGGGTTCGCGATCAGGGGAAGGTGACGGCGTGCGTGGGAGGGAGAGCGGCGCGGTAAGGTTTGTGGAGAACAGGAACAAGGCGATGAGAAAAACAAACACAAGTAACTAGCAACAATTGAAATGTAAAGCACACAAATTCAACAACGCAAATTATTGAATGAAAGTGCGAGGCTAAAAAGGGTTGCTGGGACAAAGATCTAACCTAAAACAAATTATTGTTTGGTTTTTGTGGACTATAGGAATTAAAAACACTCGATAAACTCACCGATCAACCTGGAAAACTGATACCACTTGATAAAGGCGGAGTGCCTGATCTTTCGGTGAGTGGAGATAAATCCGATTTGGTGGAAGTAGACCCTCATGATCCGACCACGCGAGCGAGACTCGAAGCGCCAATGCAATCGCTAGACCAACTCCCGATGGTTACCAACCTTGCCGACGCAAGATCAGCCTGATCACGAAGATCATTTCCTGTACGCAATTGAAGAACGAACAAGAAAGTAATGCGAGCAATCACTATATCACTCGAAGGTGGAGTTCTGAATCACAGAGGACATCACGTATTTGTGCGTGTTCTGGTGTAGCTAAAGCTAGATGTAAAACAAAACTCGAGTTGTAAACGATACAGGACTCCGACTAATAAAGGGAAAAGAAGCGCAACCCCTAGGGGAGGCGCGGCCAGCAAAGGGGGCGCCACCCCTAGCGTCGTGGGTGCGGGGTGCAACCCAAGGCGTCCTCTTGGGCCCGTCCTAGGCGCCCACGCACAAGGCCTCCTGTTGGGCTAGCCTTCAGTCTTCTGGGCCTTCATTCTTCAGCATCATGACGAAGTTGAACTATCTTGCACGGGCCCGAGTAATTGGCCCAGAAGGTGGTGCTGAAGAAGGTGCTGCCGGCGCTGGAGTAGGAGAAGGTGCTGCTGGTGTAGATGTACTCGTGGTTTCCTCATCAATTCTATCCTTATTTATGTTTATGATCTCTATGTTATCTTAAGGGTTGGTATGAACTTACACTGCATAGTAATTTTGTTGCTAATAAAACTTGACCAACTAAAGTGTTGACTTGCTTAACCATCAGCCATCCACATAGAGCCTTGCATGTGATGAGGACACCACGAGTACATCTACACCCGCAGCTGCGTCTCCAGACGCTCAGGCATCATCTCCAGAAGCTCAGGCGCCACACCAAGATGTTCCACTACGTCAGGCGTCACCAGTTGGGCCAATTACTCAGGCTTGTGCGAGGGAATTAAACTACGTCTTGCTGTTGAAGAACGAAGGCCCAAGATGCATAGAAGACGGTCCAACAGGACGGCCCAGGAGGGGCTCCTAGGGTTGGGCGCTAGGAGAGGGAGCCGCGCGCCCTCCCCCTCGCGAGACGCCGCGCGCCCTTCCCCCGAGGGTGCTAGGGGCTGCGCCCCCTTCTCCCCTCTATTTAGATAGACCCCTCTTTTACTTTCAGACTTGAGTTTTGTTTTACATCTAGCTTTAGCTACACCAGAACACGCACAAATACGTGCTGTCCTCTGTGATTCAGAACTCCACCTTCGAGTGATATTAAGATTGCTCGCCTCAGATTCTTGTTCGTTTTTCGATTGCGTACAGGAATTGATCTTCGTGATCAAGCTGATCTTGCGCCAGCAAGGTCGGTAACCATCGGGAGTTGGTTCAGCGATTGCATTGGCGCTTCGAGTCTCGCTTATCGTAGTCGGATCGTGAGGGTCGCCTCCCACCAGATCGAAGTTATCTCCACTCACCGAAAGATCGGGCATTTCGCCTCTATCAAGTGGTATCAGCTTTCCAGGTTGATCGGTGAGTTTTATCTAGTGTTTTTCCCTTCCTACAGTCCAAAAAAAAACCAAACAAAAATTTACTTTCAGGTTAGATCTTTGCCCCAGCAACCGTTTAGCCTTGCACATTCTTTCAATAAGTGTCTTTGTTGAATTTGTGTGCTTACACGTTCAATTGTTGCTGGTTACTTGTGTTTTCTACCTTTAGTTCCTTCTTTTCTTCTAACCCTAGTTCGTTGCCGTTTCTCTCCGCTGCTCATCCATCCACCACCTCGCCGCACTCCTCCTCGCGTGCACACCTGTCGCGCAGCCGCCTCTCGGTCGCCCCGTCCCTGTTCCGTGGTGCGGTAGGTCAAAAAAAAGGAAAGAAAAAAAAGGAAAAAAAGGAAAGCAATCAAAAAAAAAGAAAAAAAAGAATCCAAAAAAAAAGAGAGACCGCCGCACAGTCCAAGTGGGAAATGGGAACCGATTCGTCTCGGTGAAGGAGTTTTGCGCCACAGTTTCCCCTGGCTCGCAAGCCTCCTGGGCTGCACCGTGCATGCCCTGGTAGCTATCTCTCCCTGATCGTGCTGCGTACCCCCACACCAAGCCATCTCCTCTCTCTTTTCCAGTACCATATTCTGAGTTTGGCCTTACCATATTCTTTTAATTACCGGAATACCCTTGTACTTTCGGAAAAAGTGTGTGTGGTAATTTGCTGTTGGAGATCCTCTGTGTTCATATTATCAGTTTTGAGGACTCCTGCAAAAAAATAGAAGAAAAAAAAATAGTAATTTGCTACACCCTCTCCACCTTACTTGTTGTCTTTTGATTTCACTTGTTGCCAGCAGTGTTTGTTTCGTGTTTAGCACTATAATTCAACTTTGCATTATTGTTTGAGTGTGCTAATCCTTGACTTGAGTGCAGCCTACCCAGAACTCCACATATTTCTACGACGAGCAGATTTTGTTTCTCCAGGCAATCGCTCCTCCAATCTTTCGCGAGTTCCACCGGTTGGTTGCAGGTCGCCCCTGTGTGCGTGGTAAGAACAGATAAGAATTTGATAACAGCATTAGTTTGAGCACCTTTGTGAGCTGTTCCACCCCTGTGTTGGCATCCGTTTTGTTTCGTGTTTGCGCTAACCATGGCAGGTGACGACGATAAGAAACAGCTGCAGGACATGCGGGCTGAGATTGATGGCCTTGTCACAGACATCAAGACGATCCACGAGCGGATGGATTCCACGGTTACTACGGCCAACGGGCGGTTCGACCAGCTTGATCTCGCACAGACAGCCACCAAGACGACGCTCGGCGCCATCGTGTCACGACTCGATGCATTGAACACGGTGGCCACTGATTTGGTGGCCCAAGGATGTGTGGGTGACGATGAGCAGGAGGATGCTGACCGCCGAGACAAAGCCCGCCGTGTACCACGCCGCCCCGCTGGTAACGATTCCTTCTCTAAAATCAAATTTAAAATTCCACCCTTTAATGGCAAATATGATCCTGCTGCATATCTTGATTGGGAGCTAGAAGTTGAACAAAAATTTTCATGTCATGATATTGCTGCTAGCTCTCAAGTTAAGGCTGCCATTAGTGAATTTACTGATTTTGCTTTAATTTGGTGGCGTGAGTATAAAAATAAAAATCCTACTGCTGTTCCGACCACTTGGAAGCAATTAAAAACTGCTATGCGACATCGCTTTGTGCCATCATATTATGCTCGTGATTTGCTTAACAAAATGCAGCGATTTCAGCAAGGTTCTCAGTCTGTTGAGGACTACTACCAGGAGTTGCAAAAAGGTATGATTCGTTGTGGTATATTGGAGGAACCCGACGCTGCAATGGCACGCTTTCGTGGTTGTTTGAACCGCGAAATTCAGGACATCCTTGATTATAAAGAATATGCTGACATGACCCAATTATTTGAGTTTGCTTGCAAAGCTGAACGCGAAGTGCAGGGACGCTGCTCGAGGACATATTCTAACACTTTTGCAAGTAGAAACTCGTCGTCCAGTTCAGCACCTGCTCTCCCTGCGCCATCCACACCTACACCGCGTGAGAGGACAGCTACGCCGGCAGGAGCCGCCCCAGCCACAGGCACCACTCCATCCACAGGCGCAGCATCCACCACAGGTCGTACACAGGATATCACGTGTTTTCGTTGCAGCGAACGTGGCCACGTGGCTCGGGACTGTCCGAACAAGCGCACATTACTCATTCGTGACAATGGTGAGTACTCTTCAGCTAGTGATTCAGAAGAACTTGAACATACTTTTCTTGCCACTGACAATGCAGCTAAGACGGACATACATGTCAATCCGGGGGACGCCGATAGGTACAAGAGTCTTGTTGTGCAGCGTGTTCTTAGTACACAGGTCGCCCCAGCCGAGAAGAATCAGCGACACACTCTGTTCCATACGAAGGGTGTTGTGCAGGAGCGGTCGATTTGCATCATCATCGACAGCGGTAGCTGCAACAATTTGGTGAGTACTATGCTGGTCGAGAAGTTGTCATTACCCACTCGTAAGCATTCAAACCCATATCACATTCAATGGCTTAATGATGGTGGCAAAATTAGAGTATCACGATCGGTGCGTGTTCCTTTTTCTATAGGTGCTTACTCTGATTATGTTGAAACCATACGCGGGAGAAGATGAGGAGTTGCCGTCGAGGACGACTTCAGTTCAAGAAGGGGAGGATGATGAGGACACCATGAGTACATCTACACCCGCAGCTGCGTCTCCAGACGCTCAGGCGCTATCTCCAGAAGCTCAGGCGCCACACCAAGATGTTCCACTACGTCAGGCGTCACCAGCTGGGCCAATTACTCAGGCTCGTGCAAGGGAATTAAACTACGTCTTGCTGTTGAAGAACGAAGGCCCAAGATGCATAGAAGACGATCCAACAGGACGGCCCAGGAGGGGCTCCTAGGGTTGGGTGCCAGGAGAGGGAGCCGCGCGCCCTCCCCCTCGCGAGACGCCGCGCGCCCTTCCCCCGAGGGTGCTAGGGGCTACGCCCCCTTCTCCCCTCTATTTAGATAGACCCCTCTTTTACTTTCAGACTTGAGTTTTGTTTTACATCTAGCTTTAGCTACACCAGAACACGTACAAATACGTGATGTCCTCTGTGATTCAGAACTCCACCTTCGAGTGATATTAAGATTGCTCGCCTCAGATTCTTGTTCGTTTTTCGATTGCGTACAGGAATTGATGTTCGTGATCAGGCTGATCTTGCGCCAGCAAGGTCGGTAAACATCGGGAGTTGGTTCAGCGATTGCATTGGCGCTTCGAGTCTCGCTCATCGTAGTCGGATCGTGAGGGTCGCCTCCCACCAGATCGAAGTTATCTCCACTCACTGAAAGATCGGGCACTTCGCCTCTATCAGCATGTTATATATCTTTTCCGCTTGCTGAGTACGGCATGTGCTCACGCTTGTTTTCATTATTGCAACTACACTACTCGGATTGCTGCTCAGACTGGGAGAGGTTTGAAGACTATCCCAGAGACTTTGACGAGTTCTAGGCGATCATGACTTCAGTCAGCTGCATGTGGAGGCGTTCGTTCCGCTGCTAGATGCTCTATTTTGTTTAAGTTATGAGACTGTCGGTCTGTAATAAGTTTCATACTCTCTTTACGTTGAGACATTGTCTTTTGGTATGTACAATGTCGTTATATGTGTGAAACTTGATCCTGGCGCACATATAATCTAGCATTCGAGTTTGCCTTTAAACTTGGGTGTGACAAAGTGGTACCAGAGCCAGGTTGACTGGAGGATGTTAGCCTAGTTAGAAAATGGTCGTGATTAAGGATTTATATACTAGAAGCCACACTAATGCTTTCTTTATAAAAATTTATTTTTAATCTACTTACTCTTGTTTCTCCTCACCCTTGATTATCTACTTGTGTCTTAACCTTGTTTCATCATCTGTAGCTATGTCTTAATTCAGCACTTGTCTTCTGTTTCTTTAGATGGTTCGTCGTTTGAGGACGTCTCGCGTGGGAGCCACCCATTGGTACACACCACAAGAGGACTACAATGATTTCCATGAAGGTGATACAGATGAGGAAATCGAAGCAGAAGCACCACCAGCAGCATCTGTTCCTGCACCTGACCCAGAGATTGTGGTTGTGCCTGATGAAGAAGAAGAAGAGGACCCAGAAGAGGTGGTTCCAGAAGGAGAACAAGCGCCAGAGGAAGACGATGGTGAACATCAAGACCCCGTGGAGGAACATGAAGAGCAAGAGGAAGCAGAAGAGGAGTCAGCTCAGCCTGCTGAGGAAGTGGCTTGGAGGGGATATTTTCACAACGTGGATGGGAGAGGCATTCCCATAGCTGATAAGCTGAGATAAACAGTGTTCCGCCTGGGGCACAATGTGGCGCCAGCCTACCACTACGAGCTATGGACACACCCATGGTTGGAACCCCACTGGGACGTGACTGCTATTCTATATAAGGAGGAACCTTTCTATGGGAACAAGGAGGTATCAAGGCACCCAGATGTTGCTCACAGGACTACCATGAATGCTGGGATCGTTGAAGCTGTGAGGAGGGCACTTTATGTACTCTCTCACGACGCACGTGCTGATCTGGAGGATACATACCACAGATACACTCCATACAGAGCTAGTGGGGAAGCAAAGACCTACATCGCTCCAGCTCCAGCTCATGAAGGAACCTTGAACAATGTTCGAGAGTTGTTGGCTGCCGTTAACACTGCCCTGGATGACGCCAACAACACTCTTGCTGAAGCTCAGGAGAAGATCTATGTCTTGGAGGCTCACAACTGTGCGTTGCAAGCTGCTCTGATGAACAAGGAGGAGCCAGTGATCCTTGATGATGAAGAGCCCCACACCTCTCCAGCACCTAAGAGGCCCCGCTACGATTCTCCAGAAGCTCGCACCGAACCTCTTCAAGAGAATAGGAGTCCTTAGGTGTTACTCAGAGTCTTTGTAACCGTTAGTTTTGAACGATCATTTAGAGTGTGCTTAGTTTTAGGAGTGTGTTTGGTTTGCGTGTGTATGCAACATTGGTTGATTTGGATCTTTGTTTGAGTGCAATGTGTTGTGGGGTGATGACCACAACAACATTGGTTTAATAAAGTTGGTTAGTTGGGTTTAAGTTCCTGTTCCATATCTTTCTTTATCATATTCTATATGTTTCCTTTACTCAATCTTATATCAAGATCTGTGAGAATCAAATCTGTTCGCGCTGCTTTTGACCTATCAGTACTGTTTATTTAATATCTCGAGCTACAAAATTCCTCTTGATGCAAATCTAGTTGGGTTAGTTCGGGAATTTCATGATTGTGTTCCTGAAAAAAATTTGAGCACCATCTAACTTATATTCTGGGAGTTATGCTTAAACTTTTACTGCCATCAGAACCTGATAACTCTGCTGATACAGATGCCTTAATAATTTGATATCTCGGGCTACAGACTTCCAAATGAGGTGGTTCCAATTGGGTTGGATCTGTACTTTTGAATACGTCACCTCAAAAAAATTTTAGAATTTTTGGCTACTCACACAGAGAGTTGTAACTAGTTCTTTAAGATCAACAGAATCTGTCCTAATCTGGAAATCTGCCTTGTATTAACTTTTAAGCTTTTCTCTTGATTCAATCATCTAAATCAATGTTCCTAACACTCAGATGGTGACAACCAGGTCAGGATCAGGAGTTGATCAACCTGCAGTGGTTCGTCCAGGGAGAAGCAGCGGATCTAGCAACGTACCTCGACAACCACCGATGGATCCAGCTATGCAGTAGTTCCTGCAGGCGTAGATGTTGACGGTCAATATTTGCCATTTTCAAGGCCGTCAACTCCTGCAAATCTGAGCATGAATTGAACATCCACACTAGAATAGGTGCTTAAACTCACACTTTCCACCAGTGTCGATGTCTATTTGAATGCAGGTATTTAGTATAAGAAATGGGAGGAATCCATGCACATTCACTCCACTCCAATCCAAGGCACTCAACTGCTGGCCAATTAGGGGCTACCACATGGATTCTCCTGGATCCATGATGTCACCAATCCATGTGAAGGACTTTCGACGAATCATACGCTGCCATGTCAGCATCACATGGATCCATGGGCCCACTTTGCCAACTAAACCGCCAGGAAACGTGCCATGCACGAAGGAGAGGCATCAGGGCCCACATGGAAGCGATCCAGAGGAAACACGGGCCAGGAGGCCACCCAAGGGGGCCGGCCGACCCTAGGTTCGGCCGAACCGACCTAGGGTCGGTTCATCCTGGCCCTCCACGTGTTGTACTCCCATTGGCTCCCTGCTGCAGTCCCGGGCGTTTAGGGGCACTTTGAGCCCCGGAGCAAGCCACCTTGTCTATAAATAGGAGGGGAGGGGCTCCATTTCTCACACACCACCAAGCTCTCAAGGTCCACTTTCTCTTGTGTAGCTCTCTCTCCCTCTCTTCAATTCTGCCCATGAGAGGTGATTCTCACCTCTTTGTGGTAGAATGGTGATGAGGAGAGATCTAGATTAGGATTAGTGAGAGGTAGAGGAGGGGTAAGGAGTGAGTTGATGTCCTCGTGGATGCTTGTTCTTCATTTAGATCAAAGTGAGTATTTCAGCATTTCTTATTTAGACTATAGTGGACATCATGCATGATTGCTTGTTCTTGTGTTCGTGGCTCGTTCATAAGTTAGAGGCTTGTGTTCTTCGTGACAGAATGCTTCGATCCTTTAGAACCAGAACCATAGTTCATTTACTTGTTTGCATGCTCTGATCCTGTTTAGTTAAGTAAGTTCGTTGTATCTCGTTCAGCTGCATCCATAGCTTCCTTTCTGCTCCCAGTTCAATGATAAGATCTGATTCCGATCTTTCCCTTGTTCGTGGGACCGTATTTATATGGTTGCTATAGTGTAGTTAGCGGGCTAGCATACGACGCACTATAGTATTTATCTGGGGTACAGACGTGGTGTCTGGGCCTTGGGTTTCCAACAGAGACCACGTACGATCGTAGCGTAGAGGTAGGCCACAGTGGTGACAGCCTGTTGGACCCTTTGTCAACCCTCTTAAGTCGCGTACCGAGTTGGGCTCGCTTGCCAGCACCTCTTAGTGTTGTCGCCCCGCGGGGACGACTAAGATCTGACAGGAATACATCTTGAGAGCTAAGTCCCTTAAGGAAGTGCTTCTTGTATCCCGACCTATCCCAGCAAAAGCTGGTGTCCTTGGATAGACCCTCTCTGGTTACTCTCCGTCCTAGGAACGAAACCCGACGGGAATACTCATTCTACTAGGGAGAAGTGCTGCAGTGGTGTATCCGTGCGCTTGCGGATTCGTTCGCACTTGTCAGTGTACCCGGGACTTTCTTACATGCCTCACGCTACAAAGGTGCCGAGCGTTGAGGATAAGAAACGCCAACAAGCATTTCTGGCGCTGTTGCCGGGGACGGCTGTTGTTAACCTTCGAGCCCGTCTATCCTCGTATTTATCTTTTTCATTTTTTCTTCTACCTTCACCCCCGTTACCCTTTTTGAGATATCCCTTTTGTTTTCTTTACTTCTACCTCTACCTCTACCCCCGCTACCCATGGAAGGTTATCCTTGTAAATACCTTCCACCTTCGAGGAGTGAACCCTCAGAGCCATCTTCGTCAAGAACTACTCTTACATCTGGCTTATGGATTCGCCCCTCTCATGAAGCTAATTCAGGATCTATCCATCTCGGGATTAAGTCATGAGAACCCTTTTGATCATGTGAGAGACTACGAGCGTCTGATTGAAACTCAGGGTAAAACCGGAGAATCACCGGATGCTCGAAAAAGAGAGTGTTTCCCGCTATCCCTCTCCGAGGAAGCTCGGGATTGGCACTGAGAGACATGGGTACCCATGGGTCCCCACCGGCCAGGGTCCTAGAGGCCCCTGTCAAGTGGACCCGACCTTCCAGAAGACTCGCCGACCTTACAAGTGGGCCCAGCAACCTAGTCAAGCTCCCGGAAGACCTGCAAAGCCTTGGCGTGCAAGACAAGACACGGCGACCTGGCGCGCCTCCGCCTGTAGCTCCGAGTATCACGGGATACTCCTTGTAATCTGGGAGATAAGCCTCCCACAGTTGTAACTAATGCCGACACGGGTCAACCGACCTGCGCATGCAAACCCTAGCCCGTCCCCCAATATAAGGCGGCCTAGGGCTCCATGCACAGGACAACTCATCTTCATCCTCGTATAATCCACCACAACTGGATGTAGGGTTTTACTCTCCGGAGGCCTGAACCAGTATAAACCCTTGTCCCCCTGTTCTTTGCCGCCATACTCGCCTAGCTCCGTGTGCACCACGTGGATAACCACCTACGCTCTTAGGCCCCGATCCTCCATTAACCTGCAAACCACTAGGGCAACCCCCTAGCGGATCTGTCCAGATCTCACCCCCTGACAATTTGCGCGCCAGGTAGGGGCGATCGGGAACTCGCTGTGTAGCATGGTGGCCCAAACTGGCGTCGTCTTCCCGGTGAGCATGGCGGCCTTCCTCGCCGACCTCGTGGAGATCTGCTTTGGATCTTTCACGGTGACCTCACCTGCTCCGGCAGCTTTGACTCTCCCAACGACCTCCGAGAAGGTCGTCACGGCGTCCGCCGCCGTCCCTGTTTCCGATCTAGTATCAGAGACCCACCCACCCAAACCCTGTGATCTTGTCCAGGGGATGGAAGATGTCATCGACTCCATGAGGGAAACCTTGGAGATCTGCGAACGAGCTCAACGCTCAGCGCAGACAGCGCTACGCCACGACACGTTTCCCTTTGGCCTGAAATCTGTGCCCGGCCTTCATCTGAGCCAACTCTCCACGCCTCCTCAGATCCAATTTGGGCGGCGACCTTCGCGCGACCCAAGGCCTACGCCTCGCGCTCGGCGCGACCCCCTCGACGTGCCCTGCACTTACCACAAGGGCACAAAGCACACCCTCCGCGGGTGCCGCCTGCAGAAGAAGATCGACAACGAGCTCCCTCGTCGAGCTAAGCGACCTACCCAGTCTCCGGACTGTGGGGAGTTCCAGAAGGTCCGGGTTCGTATCTCCCCGAACGACCCGAAAGTCATCTTCCATCAGGTGATGGTGATCTCGGAGAACGAGCCACCACACGCGGGTGCGACCAACTCCCAGGAGGCAGCCCGTATCCAAGAAAACGCCCGCCGCGCTGAGCGACGTGCGGAAGAGCAGCGGTGCGCCTTGCCTTGCGCTCGTGACCTGCGCCTCGAGTTCGAGGAAGCCGGGATCCCGACCTTCAACAGCCCCCAGGCCAACCTGGGTGCGGCCATTACTCAACTCCAGCAAGTCCAGATGCCTGAAGCTGAGTAGGTCCGCCGCGTCGTCCTCAACCCGCCACTCGCGCAGTCGATCCCATCGACCTGCTCATAGCCATCTCTCCCCCGTCCGGGAGGAGGTCGCTCAGCACAACCCCGAGCAACCTGCTCAGCAGCCCGCTGCTACCCGGGACCTTCGCGTCAACCTTGACGCCAACAGGCATGCTCGTGATGCCCGCACCGTCGTCGACCAACGCCACTGGGAGCGCGAGGAGCGCGAGCTTCGCCGCCACCTGGACTACGACCGAGAATACAGTGCACCCGGGGGTGTTCACCGCATCATGGAGCACGAGCTCCGTGATCAACATGAGATTGAGAACCAGCGGCGTGCCAAGTACGACGCCGACCACGGTGACCCCGCCATCGTCCAGTACGATCAGGATCGGCAGCCACGCTCCTAGGTTGTCGTCCCGGAGTGCAGCATCCATCCGCGTCACGAGATGTCGCCCCGGCAAGAGGCACCAGCGACGACCTTGAGCTCAACACCTTCCCAGCGCTGGATGCCCACTTCAAAAGGGTGGAGTACCCTGACAACTTCAAGCCCAACATCAAGCCGTATGATGGGCGCTCCAACCCCAACATCTGGCTGTCGACCTACTACGTCGCCGTCAAGGCGGTCAGCGGTGACTTCGACCACATGACGGCCTACTTCCCACTGGTGATGGGCAAGGCCCCTTCGCTCTGGCTCAACAACCTTGCGCCAAGCAGCATCAAGACCTAGGCCGATCTATCCCAGGCTTTCACATCGAACTTCCAGGCGACCTACGATCGCCCTGGGAACACCTTCAGCCTGGGGCGGGTCATGCAGAAGCCTAAGGAGCAGCTCCGCGACTACAATACCCAGTTCTTCGAGAACCGGAACGAGTGCGTTGGCGTCAGGGACGACTAGATCGTCGACAGCTACAAGAAAGGCATCAAAGATCGCAAGGTCTTTGAGAAAATCCATGAGGCTAGCCCGACCAACGTCAAAGAGCTCATGGTCATCATCAACAAGCTGATGCACACAGAAGACGCGCTCCAGAATCAGTTCGACGCTGATAATGCTGGTGCATCTGGCACTGCAGTGGACAAGCTCCGCAAGCGACCTTCCGAGGTCCTGGCGGCCGAAGGGCGGCGAGGTTCATCCTTCAACCAAGTGGAGTTCGACCTGGCACTCGATAGCATCTGCGGGTTCCATGAGGGGGCCACCCACACTCTCCACGAGTGCTCCCAGTTCAAGAGGGCCTTCAGCACCTCCGCGGATCCCAAGCGACCCAGGAACGACGGCAGGCGACGCGACAACCGCCCATACAACAACAACTACCGCCGTGACGACCGGCGAGACTGGCGCGACGACCGCCGTGACGACCGGTATGATGATCGCCGCGAGCCACCTCGTAGCGACCCGTCTTGCAACGACCCTGCTCCAGCAGCTGCCCGCGACGAGACGAACCTGCCCCCTCCACCAGCGTCAGGCAACCCCAATGGGCCCTTCCAGGCCACAACCCACGCGATCAATATGATCGTTGGCGGAATCAAGTCCAGTGCCAGCAGGAGGCGCTACCAGAAGGACAAGTGCGATGTCCACCTCGTCCACACTCATCCAATCGTGCCCCTACGATGGTCTGAGCAGCCGATCACGTTCTCCAGAGCTGATCACTGGGTCCATATCCCAGACCCTGGGTCCTACCCGCTCGTCGTCGAGCCTACAGTGGATGGAGCCCTGCTCTCCCAGACCCTGATCGACGGAGGTAGTGGGCTCAACAGCATCTTTGTTGGTACCCTCAAGAAGATGGGCTTCGACTTCAACAAGATGACGGAGTGCGATGAGCCTTTCTATGGCATCGTCCCAGGAAGGCGGCCCAACCCCTGGGTCGAGTCTCCCTCCCGGTGACTTTTGGTCCGCACGGAGTACTTTAACTTCGAGGTCGCTAACTTCAAGTCCTCCTACCACGCGATCCTAGGTCGCCCAATGCTGGCCAGATTCATGGCCATCCCGCACTACACCTACTTGGTGTTGAAGATGCCGGCTCTGCGAGAGGTCCTCTCCGTCAAAGGGGACCTCGTCATCTCCTTCAAGTGCAACACGAAGGCCCTCGACCTCGCTGCGACCTCCGCTGCCGTCGAGGCCTCCGCGGTCTTGGTAGCTGAAGCCGAAAAGTAGACCCTGTTGACCAGTACGTCCCGGAGCAGAAGCGCATCGAAACCGCCCTAGACGCGGCTCCATCGACGAAGAAGGTCTGCCTCGGCCTTGCCGACCCAGAGAAGACGGTGGTGATCGGCGACGGGCTCGACCCCAAATAGGAACTCGCACCCACCAGCTTCCTCCGGGATAACGCCGACATATTCGCTTGGAGTCCATCGGATATGCCAGGTGTTCCTAGAGAGCTGGCTGAGCACGCCTTGGATGTAAGCAAGACGGCGAAGCCTGTCAAGCAGAAGCTTCGCCGCTTTGCGAAAGATCGCAAGGATGTTATTAGGGTAGAGCTAATAAAGCTCCTAGCTGCCGAATTTATCCGAGAGTGTAAAAACCCGGTTTGGCTCGCCAACTCGGTTCTTGTACCAAAGAAAACCGGTTAATGGAGAATGTGTATCGACTACACCGATCTCAACAGGCACTGCCCTAAAGACCCCTTCCCTCTTCCGCATATCGACCAGGTGGTGGACTCCATGGCCAGGAGCGTCCTTCTCTGCTTCCTCGACTGCTACTCAGGGTATCACCAGATAGCCCTGAAGGTCTCTGACCAAGACAAGACGGTGTTCATAACGCCCCATGGCATCTACTGCTATACAGCCATGACCTTCGGCCTCAAGAACGCGGGTGCGACCTATCAAAAGGCCATCCAGAAGTCTCTGGCCAGCCAGATCAGCAAGAACGTAGAAGCCTACGTCGACAACGTGGTCGTCAAGACCACTCACGAGGACAAGCTCATAGCTGACCTCACGGAGACCTTCGCCAACCTCCGCACTTACCGCTGGAAACTCAATCCTGAGAAGTGCGTCTTCGGTGTCCCGTCCAGCAAGCTCCTGGGCTTCATGGTCAGCAACCAGGGCATCGAAGCCAACCCCTCCAAGGTGGATGCCATCCTCAAGATGAAGCGACCTACCGGCAAGAAGGACGTCATGAAGCTCACAGGCATGATGGCGGCCTTAGGCCGATTCATTAGCAAGCTCAGAGAAAAAGGCCTACCCTTCTTCAAGCTGCTAAAAAAGGCGGACAAGTTCGCCTGGATCGAGGAGGCGGACCAAGCTCTTGAGCAACTCAAGACCTTCCTCACGACGCCCCTGGTGATGGTGCCCCTGGCACCTAAGGAGCCCTTACTGCTCTACATCTCGGCGACCACCCTCGTGGTCAGTGCTGTCTTGGTAGCTGAGCAACCTGAAGAGGGGCGACCTTACCCCGTCCAGCGACCTATCTACTACATCAGCGAGGTCCTGTCTGACAGCAAGACCAGGTACAGCCAGCCCCAGAAGATGCTCTACGCGCTACTCATGACTTCGCGAAAGCTCCGGCACTACTTCCAATCCCACAAGATCAAGGTCGTCTCGGCCTTTCCCCTTGCCAAGATCCTACGGAGTCGTGACACCTCTGGGCGCGTCGTCAAGTGGTCTATCGAACTAGGTGAGTTCGACCTGGAGTTCTGCCCCAGCCAGGCCACCAAGTCCCAAGTCATCGCAGACTTCGTCTCAGAGTGGACAGAGATCTAGCAGCCTCCGTCGCCGGAGCGACCTGAGCATTGGAAGATGTACTTCGACGGTTCCCTGAACCTCGAAGGAGCAGGCACTGGCGTCTTGTTCATCTCCCCTAAGGGTGACTACCTCAAGTACGTCCTACAGATCCACTACAAGGCGTCCAACAATGGCGCTGAATACAAGGCCCTCATCCACGGGCTCCATATCGCTGTCTCCCTCAGGATCAAGCGCCTCCTGGCCTACGGCGATTCCAAGGTCGTCATCGACCAAGTCAGTAAGGACTCCGAAGCTAGGAAGGATACGATGGATGCATACTGTGCTGAGGTGCGCAAACACGAGCGTCACTTCGAAGGGCTCGAGTTCCACCACGTCTGCCGCAACAGCAATGTCGCTGCAGACGTCCTCTCGAAACTTGGCTCCAAACACGCACTGGTTCTGGCCCGCGTGTTCATCCAGGACCTACGCAAGCCGTCCATCAAGCTCATCCCCGACCCAGAGTCGCTTGATGACGAGCTTACCTCGCCTAAAGGTCGCGAGATCCTGATGATCGACGCAGAAGATGACTGGTGCCTCGATTTCAGTGCCTTTCTCCTCGAGCATCGAGTACCTAAGGACAAGGCAGAGCAAGAAAAGATCACGAGGTGTAGCATCAACTACGTCATCGTTGTCCAGGAACTCTACCGGAGGTCCGCCTCCACCGGAGTACTAATGAGGTGCATCCTGAGATCCGAGGGCCTCAGGCTCTTGGACGAGATCCATGGCGGTGAGTGCGGCAACCACGCCGCCTCTTCCAACCTGGTAGGCAAGGCCTTCAGGTCTGGCTTCTACTAGCCCACGGCCATGGCTGATGCCCAAGAACTTGTACGTCGTAGCAAGGGGTGCCAGTTCTTCGCTAAGCAGCAGCACCTCCCGGCTCAGGCCCTCAGGACCATCCCTCCGTCGTGGCCCTTTGCAGTTTGGGGTCTCGACTCTGTGGGACCTTTCAAGACCGCACTAGCCAGCTATAAGCACATACTCGTGGCGGTGGATAAGTTCACCAAGTGGATCGAGGTCCGTCCCGTATCCAGCGTCACGTCAAAAGAGGCGTCCAAATTTATCGAGGAGATTACCCATCGCTTCGGGGTGCCAAATAGGATCGTCACCGACCTTGGCACGGCCTTCACAGGAGCCGAGTTCTGGGACTTCTGTCAAGATAGCCTGATCGATGTATACTACTCCTTGGTAGCACACCCGCGGTGCAACGGCCAGGTCGAGCGGGCCAACGGCATGGTTCTCCAGGCCATAAAAGACCGTATCTTCGACAGCTCAGCGCTTTACGCCACCAGGTGGCTCTCAGAGCTCCCTCACGTCCTCTGGGGTCTCAGGACCCAGGTCAGCTCGGGTATAGGGTACTCATCCTTCTTCCTGGTCTACGGATCAGAGGCTATCCTCCCCACCGATGTGGCCTTTGGTGCCCCTCGCATCCAGCACTTCGATGAAGGAGAAGTAGAGCAAACACACCGCCTCGACCTCGACAGCATCGAGGAACACCGTGTGGCTGCGCTCATGCGCCACACTCACCAGGAGCAGCAGCTATGTCGCTATCACGATCGCAATGTGCGCAAATGTTCCTTCAACATTGGCGACCTAGTCTTGCGGTGGATCCAGAACACCAAGGATATGCATAAACTCTCTGCACCTTGGGAAGGCCCCTTCATAGTTAAGGAGGTCATTGGACCGGTGACCTATCGCCTCTAATGGGCCGATGGCCAGGGTGTGCCTAACCCCTGGAGCATCGAGCACTTGCGTCGCTTCTATCCTTAGGAGCCTTGTATCACAATAAAGCTATGTACTCTATCCTTTGTAATTCTATATAAAAATAAGGATTTCTCTTTCAACCTGCTTGTTTTCTGTGTACCCCTTCCCTTCGACATGCTCGAGGGCTTGGTTTAAAACCGGACCCCTCACGCTCGGGGGCTTGGCTCTAAGCTCGGCCCTTCACGCTCGGGGGCTTGGCTCTGCCAACCTAAGGGTCGCCCGACCTGGGGTTCCTACCTTTCTCTTTACAAGTGTTCCCTTACCACAACTTCTTATGCATTTTATAAGTATTCCTAGGTCGTGGGGTTGCTTGACCTTGGGTCCCTGACCCGCTCCGCGCGCTGGCCGCACTTAAGCCTCCAGCGTCGAGCCGTGTGGTCAGCAAGCCGTTCCTCCATTGAGTTGGGTTAGCAGAGGAAAAGGGGTCTCGCAACTTCGTTACATTTGCGTTCTTATAAAGAGTATACAAAGTCAAATAAGGGATCACATAACATGCCTCTTTCATTCATGCAATGTTCATATTACATCAAAAGGGTCCGTGACCCATTGTTACTAACTGTCTGCCAGTTCTAAGCTACGTCTACAGGTCTATTTTCTTCATGACCTCCTCCGCGGCGGCTTGAATCTCTTCGCTAACCACCAGCTGCGACAAGGCGAGCTCCTCCTTGACCTTCTCCAGGTCGAACGACGGCTCATGATGCTTCACCGTGGCCAATGCCGTAGCAGCAGCAAGCTTGCCGCTATCCACTAGCAAGGCCTTTATGCGACCTTCCGCGTCTTCCAACCGTGTGACGAGTTCCTGTGGACCACCCTCGACCTTCGGGGCGTACACGTCCACAAGATACTCGGCAGCCTCCTTGAGGTCGTCCAGCTCCTTCTCAAGATCTACAGCCATCTCTTGGTGATCAATAAGGGTTTGCATCGCCCGGCCAAGGTCGATCTCTAGATCCCTGCGTGCCCCAAATTCCTAAGCAGCTTTACGGGTGAAGTAAGACTCACTCGCGATGAACTCCTGGTGCTTCTCCTTGAGGATCTTCACCTGCTCCTTCGACTCCTTGAGATCCTTCTTCAAGGCAGTCTCCCTCTTCTTGGCCTCTACAAGTGCCGAGGTCAAGAACGTGTCACCACGACGGTTAAACATAAAAGACCAAAAAGGCGTCTCTCGACGTACCTGCGGTGGCGTTCTTCAAATCGTCCTCCGCTTCCTTCGCCTTCAGCTTTGTAGCTTCAAGCTCCCGATTCAAGGCCTCAACGGCCTGGTCCTTTAAGATCGCCTCGTCCTTGAGGCTCCTTATTTCCTTCGCGGCCTCCACCTTGGCCTGAAGCACGGCCTCCCGGGCCGTTACCAGCTCCGCGTGAAGATTGGCGCCCTCCTTTAGCAGGGTCGCCCTTTTCTGCGCGTGCTCTGCAAGAGTCTGCACCAACACATCGAGATCGTTAAAACATTGCGTTTGGGCGAACCCAAGATGCAGCCCCAAAGGTAATGCAAACTTACCACGAGCGTCCTGCCGATGGTCGCTTGCGCCGCCTTGAAGTCATCAAGATCCTTGGCATCGGCCCAGACGTCGTCCTCCCATGGAGTACCTTCATAGAGGCAGGGTTGTTGTTCGGCTTCCCCGCTTCCATCTTCGGCTACCGCCCCCCCGCGTCCCCGGCAGACTTGACTCTAGCAGGTCTTGCTGGCGCGGCCCTCCTCCTGCCGTGCGCCCTCTGCAGCGACATTGGCTGTCGCCGACGGTGTTGTCTCCACGGTCTCAGGGGGCTTACTGCTAAAATCCCCACCTGAGGTCGCGGGTGACTGCCCGGCCGACAACTTCTCGACCTTCCAACCAAAGGCCTCTTGGCCTGAGGCGTTCTTGCTACTACCAGAAACGGCAGGAGTCCCCCTGCCCAAAGTACACAAATCTCGTCATCACCGACGCACTCAACAAGCACCAAGATGAAGAAAAAGCATACAATCAATCTCTGTAACGTACCTGCTGTCGGCCTTCAACTTCACCGACATCGGCCTAGGCGGCGCCCGTCTTGGCTTCTTCTGCGACCCTTGGTCGCTCACGCCTCCTGCACTCGACTTCGGCTGTTGCTCACTTACAACACTGAGCGCGGTGCCGTCACCTCCCGCGGCCGCTACGTCACCCGATCCTGTGGTGACGTCGCGTGACCACGCATCGTCCTGCTCCTCGTAAACGACCTCCGTGTGAGTCGTTGCCGTCTCCGATGACGCAGTGACGTCTTTCCTCTTCCTTTTCTTCTTCTCCGCCTCGATGGTGGCGGAGATGATCTTGACGCCCTTGTGTGCCGGGATCTTAGCGGTGGCCTGCCGCGTACGATGAGTCGTCGGCGCAGAGCTCGCCACGGGCGGATCTTCATCATCGCTATCCCCCACCGATGAGTCGGAGAGGTAGTTCTCCAAAAATTCCGGTGGTGGAGCCCTCACGTCCTCTGCCGCCCGGACCTTGAAACTGCGCTCTCCCTCGTCCGCGAGGGGAGCCGGACACCAGAACAAACCTTCACGACCCTGCGAATCAGTCAACCTTCATTTCAGAACAAGGGGAATTTAACAACAACAGAGAAATCAAGGTCGATCAGCGACATACCACGTCCGCGGGCCGTGTGAGGGAGAATGCCTTGGGGCATGTCCGGTTCCGGATCACCCCGTTGAAGAGCTCCCTCACCTGCGCCACCATCTCCTGCTTGGAGACCTTCCGCTGCTGTACGCGGGTCGGGTCGGTCTGCCCCCAGTACTCGTAGGCCGGGTGCACCCGATCTTGGATCAGCTGCAGCAGCCTCCGGCTGAAACTAATGGCCACCGCTCTGCCGGTCAGCCCTTCTTCCTTCTGTTGCTTGAGGTCCTCCAGCAGCGGCTTGACGGCGTCCATCTCCCGTGACATTAGCTGGTTGGACCACTCTGGCACCGGGACTGCGCGCGAGCCCCGACCTGGTTGGCAGCGTTGGTTTGGGGTTGTCGATGTAGAACCAGCCCCGCCTCCAGCCTTGGGTGTTGTCCAGCAACTCCATGTCGATGTACACCGTCTTCATGTGGCGGCGTAGCATGAAGCCGATGGCGCCGACGATGCCGTTCTTCCCCGTCTTCTTCACCTCGAAGAAATACCGCCACAAGTCGAAATGTGGTGATATCCCCAGGTACGCCTCGCACAGGTGGATGAACGAGGATACTGTGGTGATGGCATTGGGGACGAGATGCACCAGGTCGATGCGGTAGAAGTGGAGAAGCCCGCGGAAGAAGTCGCCCGCCGGAACTCCGAAGCCGCGCTCGACATACGAGACGAAGGTGACGGTCTCCCCAGTTCCCTCGGAGGGGAACGCTTCACCGGCGGCGGGCCTCCACCCTACCTGCTCCCTGGGCTTCAGTAGCTCGCGCTCCACCAGCTCCTTGAGCTGCGCCTCCGTCACCGTTGAGTGCTCCCACACCTTCTCCGGGGCCAGCGCAAGCTCTGGGGCCATTTCCTCTTCCTCAAAACTGGTGGATTTAGCTGTAAATACCACCAGAGATTTTTGGCGCATATGGCGGCGCTGGTGCGTGGTGGATCTAAGCACGGCAACGCCGGCGATTCTATGCGCTAAAGCTTCTGGCGGCGGATTGGAAACCCTAGCTACTACGGGGAATGGAAGCGAGTGGGGTCCTCGACCCTTCGCTCGACCTTTTATAACTGGGCCATCTCAGTGCGGTGGGCCGCGGCGCCCCAAACATCCCCTCGGTTTTGCCGACATCACCGGCGACCCAACGGATACATTGCCTAACGGCTCTTTCGGCCAAACGGCTACAAGCAGTTACGGCTCGAGCCGTGCGGGAATCCATGCCCGTTGGTTTTTACCCAACGGCCAGGTGTCCATGGACTCGCTATGCCTTATTTCAAGCCCCCCCTTTATTTTCTTCAAGGTCTCCTGGCCTCTGACGACCTTCGGGTCTATGATAACACCTTCTCAAGGTCGATAGGTACTACGCTTGGTAGGCCGCCTCAGCTTTCATTAGCGAGTTCACATCCCTGGCTCCTAGGTCCTGCTACCTACTGGATTGCCTTAGCCTTCGTGGCTGGTTTACACCGACGGCCCTGTGCTTAAAGGCTCCATTGCCCGTTGGTGACCTCCGGGTCAAGTAGCACCTCCTTGAGGTCGCTAAGGTCCTGCTACCTACTAAACTGCCTTAATGGCTAATACTAACGGCCCTGTGCTTAATGGCTCCACTGCCCGTTGGCAACCTTTTGGTCAAGTAGCACCTCCCTGAGGTCGCTAAGGCCCTGCTGCCTCCTAGGTCGTGTTGACCTAGAGCTTCCAGGCTGACTACCTGCATTGTGTCACTGCACAACGGCCGTGTCGACCCAGGTCGACACGGGCTCCCTGTCTCTACGAAAGGCCTCTCGAAGGTCGGTGTGCTATTACAACCCCGCTGGGACCTTGGTATCCGTACCATTGCAGCCCGGGCGCCCCTACAAATTACTAAAGCCATGTCACTGCTCATGCAAATCTATATTTACAGCTTCATAAGCTACAAGGAGTTTGGCCCTTGGCCAAATTACAAGATACAAAGATCTTAAAGATCCTGAATTACCTTCCAAAGTGCTTACGACTCAATCTACACTAATAAGGCTTGTTGCAAGCTTTCTTCTGGCTTCAGGGCCTACTCGACGACCTCTACAGTCACTGTGGAGGCAGCTGCCACACAGCCACCTCTACTCACGCACCAACCAGTCTCCTGCAGTGCTCAGCATCAAGTCTAAGCTTCGCCGCACGATTGCAGAAGGTCCGAGCTTTAACACCAACCTCATCGGGTGGAGCGCGGTGCTCACCAGCATCACATCAGGCCTGAAAGTGTCAGGGCCGATGATGCAACTGCTGCTTCATACTCCTTCCGGGCTCCTCGGTGAGGATGGGAGAAGAGGCCAATCGAGTTCTTCGAGCCTCGCAAGCATTCTTCTAGGTCCAAGCATGAACTACATCACTTCTCCACTCTGGTGGGCGGACACAAGCCCACGGTGTGGCAATATTACTACACTGGGTCATCTTGGATCTCCTCTGAAGATTGGTGCGGTTTGCTTCAAACCTTGGGCACCTATTTATACCACCAAGCACATGCAATCCAGTCTCACTCGCCAGGCCAACATGCGTGGCGTCCTTATCCTCGAAGGTGTTGTGCCCTCGTGGAGCACGAGGTTACTGTTCGCCTGTAAAAAGGCATCGGCGCGCCTGACCCCCACCTGACTGCACACTGAGGCACTTTTGTCTTTTGCGGGTGGCAGTAACCTGTGCTTCATGAGTATGCTGGCCCGTGACCGTACAGTGCACTTGTGACTCCAGTTATGACAGACCTGCTGTCTGCTACCCTCTGCAAGATTCTGGAGCTCTTGTCCTCTAGCGTCAACCCTACAAGAGCATCAGTTTCCTATACAGAAGGTCGTAGGTTCAGCCAATTCTTTTTATTCTTCTTCAGAGCATCAAACCGGCCATACTGGCCGCTTTACTGCTCGGGGGCTACTACACTAGTGCGTCTTCGACGCCCTATTTTCTTTGGGTCGCCTCGGCCTAATGGAAGCCTGCGTCCATCACATCTCGGCTCGACCTACCCTTGGTAGACTTGTTGACCTTTCTAAAGGTCGTGACTGCTACTACAACATGCCTGATTCAGGTCAGGTCGGCGATTCTGCATGATCTACGCCTCGTCTTCACTTCGACCTTATGGTCCTTCGACCCAAAAGCTCGACGTTCAACTTCGAGCACGCATCGGAGGGGTTTCTTTTCTTTTTGATCCCCGTGCACCCTTCACGACCTCGATGGTGCCACGCCTCTGCTGCTCTTCGACACGACCCTACCTCGGCCGCTATGCCTACACGTCGATCAGGGGCTTGAGAGACATGGGTACCCATGGGTCCCCACCGACCAGGGTCCCAGAGGCCCCTGTCAAGTGGACCCGACCTTCCAGAAGACTCGCCGACCTTACAAGTGAGCCCAGCGACCTAGTCAAGCTCCCGGAAGACCCGCAAAGCCTTGGCGTGCAAGACAAGACACGGCGACCTGGCGCGCCACTGCCTGTAGCTCCGAGTATCACGGGATACTCCTTGTAATCCGGGAGATAAGCCTCCCACAGTTGTAACCGACCCCGACACGGGTCAACCAACCTGCGCATGCAAACCCTAGCCCGTCCCCCCATATAAGGCGGCCTAGGGCTCCATGCACAGGACAACTCATCTTCATCCTCGCATAATCCACCACAACTAGACGTAGGGTTTTACTCTCTGGAGGCCTGAACCAGTATAAACCCTTGTCCCCCTGTTCTTCGCCGACATACTCGCCTAGCTCCGTGTGCACCACGTGCATAACCACCTACGCTCTTAGGTCTCGATCCTCCATTAACCTGCAAACCACTAGGGCAACCCCCTAGCGGATCTGTCCAGGTCTCACCCCCTGACAGGCACCATTGTTTTGGTAGAGACTACCTTACTTGGGAAGGGTTGAGAGCAGCTTTTTGCTCCCACTTCTTCCCAATATGACGTGTCATCTCGTTAAGGGCAAAGATTCTTTGTTTCAAGCAATGTGAGGAGGAATCACTAGGAATGGCATGGAATCGTTTCGCCTCCGCGGTGGAAGATTGCCCAGTCCTCTGCATTCCCGATTGGATGTTGCTTCAGCACTTCTGGTTTGGATTGTGGAAGGATGATGCCATGAGGCTTAATGCTCTCTCCGGAGGATCCTTTGTGCACCTAGATGCTGTCGAGGGAAAAGAGATCGTGGATAATCTCCAAGATTTCAGCTCCCCTTGCATCCCGGTCAATGAGGCACCCACCAGAGGAAATGTTAAGCCACCTAGATCCATCGTCAGCTGAGTCCGAGATTTCATATCCACTCTTTCTGAGTTCTGGCTGAAGATGTCATTCCTGAATAGCAGGAGTCTAAGGGAAAGGTTTCGTAGCACGAGATCCACCCTTGGGTTCCCCTCTCGTGCATCTTCTTAGACCCTCTCCCCGAGACTTTGTCTCGTGGGAGGACGGAGAGAGTAGTTCGGAGAGAACGACCATTCCCTTGTTCGATCCTCACTACTATCTCCTAAGGAGGGTATGAGAGGCCCATCGTGTTTCTACGTCGAGGTTTGAGCTGATGTGCTTTGCACTAAAGTTCCATATAAACCAAGACATCGATCTCTGCTTTATAATCCGTTGGATTCATCCATCAGACCGAAGGATCACGATCATTTACCGATCGAATGGAGTGCATTCACTTTTTATCTCGAGTACATCGATCGATGCTGATCAATCAAGAGAAGCTTGCACTATGTATCATATGCCTGATTTGATCGATGCCCAATGGGAGGTGCGCTTTTCAGTTCATCCATAACCCCCCATTGGAAGCTTAGGCCAGACTTGGGAATGTTTTCATCACTTTGATGAGAACATCGAACCCTCTGCCTAAGGCAAGAGCGAGTAAATCTTGCTCTTCGTCCGAACTCTAGTTCCTGATCGTACACCGGCCTCTGGGAGTCCACGTTTATCCTTTTGAGAGCCGCGTGTCCTTCTGAGCTTGAGTTCACTCGGAGATCGGTACCTATTGGTGAAGCACTAAGCCTCAGTGCTCGATATTTTCATCTCCGAGTTCCACGACCCCAGTGCTATAGTCCTCGAGTCCCATGACCACCTCTGGAAAGGCCTCGGCCTCTCTGGGATGATCATGCTTGCTCTCAGCCTCGATATACCTTTTTGGGCTCGAGTTCGTATATGCACTGCCCTTGCAGAGCAGAGCTTATCATCACATCAACATCATCTGCAAGGAGACGGACAAAAGTTGAGACAGGAGATCACAAGACACCCGCACCCTGAGTACTCTTGGGACTCATCTCGTTTCCCTAGGATGAATTATCCTTCGGGTATCTTGTGGACCGTGGTCATGCAGGAAAAAGAAAGTGCCAAAGATTAAGAGGAGTAGCGAAAGGTCCACAGGAAGGCAGCAACATTGTGGCGACACAGACGCTTCGTGACTACCGCCGGAAGTGCCTACACTTCTGACGAACCCAATATGTCACCAAGGTGATTTCCCCCAGATTCTCTATGGATATATCATGGTTTGGCCAAGGTTGGTATATAGTTGAGGATGAATTTTCAACCTCAACCTTATCTTAGCCTTAAGCCTAAGCCAATCTTTCCATCTCGGGGAATCCACCTGGGCCGTCAATCCTGAGACTTGCTAGAGCCCACACGAGAAGGGGGAGGACCAGAGGGGCCCACAGGGGGCCGACCGAACCCTGGTTCGGCCGAAACCCTAGTGCCGCCTCTCCCCTTCTTCTTTCGCGTGTGCGTCTCGTTCTCCTCCAGAAACCTTCTCCCTGCCGCCCGACGAATTTTCGCATCACGAATTCCATCTCCTCCACCTCACCATCCTCAGCATCGCCACGTCCATGACCGGTCATGGTTTCGCTCGGCTCCATAGGGAGGCCTCGCCCCTCACTTCAAGGGGAGGGAGCCCCTCTCATCTCATCGACCACAGCAACTTGGATGAGGTGATGGGGTTGCCGGATGCCATGACCCCCGAGAGAGGCAGGAGTGTAGAGAGCACTCGCAGGGTGCGCACCGACTCTCCGGTGCAGTCGTCACGGCGAGGCTCCTCCTCCCCACCTTCGTTCCCGGCCAGGATGGCCACCATGGGGAACGAGACCGCTGCCAAGCGCGTCTTGTTTGATGATCCCCCTGGGCCACCCTTGAAGCCAGGAGAGCGTTACGTTGGGTCTGACTTCAACAGCTATGGAGAAGCCTTCTGCCATACTTATGAGCAGGATGTGTGGGACGAGTTCCCGCTTCCACAGACCCGGTGCAAGATCTTCGGAGTAAAGACAGCCACTGGAGGCTATGGTACACCGTACCATAAGCCCCCTTAGTGGGAGCGAATCCTCGTCAAGATCATTGCAAACATCCGGGCAAATGGCGCCAAGAAGACCCCGGCCCTAGCGAAGCTGGTACATCGACTAGCTGAACTGTTCTTAGAACATGAGAAGCTAGTTGAGGAGCTGGCTAAGCAAAGGGACGAGTACCACGAGCTCAGGCTTGAGTATCGCCAGCTGGAGGAAGACATGACCCAGAAGCTGCAGAGGTTGGCAGTTGCTGAGGGAGAGGAGCAGATCCTCTCCAAGTAGTGGGGATTAGCCCCAACTTTAATTCATTAGGCGCTAGTCTAGGTCTAGGTTTGATTTCCCTTTGTTTCCCTTCATTTCATTTATTTATTTTGCATGTGTGTAAGCGCCTAATCATTTTGCTTAAAACATTTGGATTTGAATAAAGTGGCTCACCGGTCATGTAACCCGGTTTAGCCACCTGTTGTGTCATTACTTTGGTCTCTTTGATTTAGAGGACATCTAGGTTCGTGACAGTGTGGGGGTAGAGCCATTAGTCTCCCAATGCAAGCACGACGTTATCGTATGTACCCACTGCGAGCACTCCGCGCTAGCTGATTAATCACCTACCGAGAACCTGAACAGGACCCGCACGAGTTCACTCCTGTGGAGAGCCTCCCACGGTTCATCTTCCATGCATAGCGCCGGTTTGCATCTCGACAACTCACTCTCTTTCATTCCTGAGTTTTATAAGTTATATCTGTCTATCTCTAAACTAAAACTCGAATGATGATGCTAAATATCACCCAGCTCATTTGTACCTGAGTAGACTTACATATGTTTTATTCCTTGTTACCTGCCTGATGCTTGTGAACCATAATCTTCTTAAGGACAAGCATGTTCACCTAAGTAATTGATGAGTATGATATGGCTGGATGATATGATCTATTGCTCTGATGACTAACTCTCTTGGGAAATTTATTTTTTGAAAACTCAAAACCTCTTGGAAAGGCTCCTCTTTGATATGCCTCTGTCCCATTAGAGCCATATGATCTCTGTAGGTAAAAACCTTCGATTCATATGCTGCTTGTTATTACTTTGAGCTTTGTCAAATTCTGTGACCCTTGTGAGATGTCGTCTCATTACTTTCATAATCAAGATTTATGTGCACCCCACCTATTTCCCCTTGCTATGCTTCTACACTGGAAGTTGGCATTGTATCATTTATCCATTCCATAAGAATAAAGCTCCATATGTGATGTGACATCTCTTTCTAGAAGTCCTTCAAAAAGAGACATAGGCTATGAAAAATATATATATATATACATGCTCAAGGCATGATGAAAAAAAAAGAGAGAAAAAGATAGAATAGCCCATGTCCAAAATAAAGGAGGAATAGGAGAGAGATGAGATCATGCAAAAAGGAGTTCCATATCATAGATGGTAATAACTAGTGTCCATTCCGGGGCTAGTGTCCACCTTACCATCAACCCACATTTTCACCATATATATGTATGGTAATATCTAGCACCCATTCCGGGCCTAGTATCCACCTTACCATACACACCATAGCCATCCAGTGCACATCTTGATCTGATGGTATGATTTGATTTTCTCTGTGGATCCAGTCTTTGACTTTGCAAAATATGTGATGCAAGTATGCTTTCTCTTTATCCTACCCTGAGCTCCACATATAGCCATCATTAGAAGTAGGATGAAGAAAGGCAAATGCCTTAGTGAGGACATATACACATTGAGTGATTTGAGAGAATCAAATGAGGAAGCCACCAAGAGTTTTGTTTATGAAAATCTTGCAAAACCCCAAGGTGTTTATCATCAGGTGCATAAGTGACTTGATTCACAGCTGTTCTACTTTTCAATCACCCAAGAGAACATGATAGCCACTACACAGAGCTTCACAAGAGCAAGGTATGACTTGGAATATCTCTTATGTCTGTCTTACTTTTCGGTATTTATGACCCGCTTGGCTTTGTTTCCCCTTCACTCGGGACGAGCAAAGGTCAAGTGTGGGGGTGTTGTTGACAGTCAATATTTGCCATTTTCAAGGCTGTCAACTCCTGCAAATCTGAGCATGAATTGAACATCCACACTAGAATAGGTGCTTAAACTCACACTTTCCACCAGTGTCGATGTCTATTTGAATGCAGGTATTTAGCATAAGAAATGGGAGGAATCCATGCACATTCACACCACTCCAATCCAAGGCACTCAACTGCTAGCCAATCAGGGGCTGCCACATGGATTCTCCTGGATCCATGGTGTTACCAATCCATGTGAAGGACTTTCGACGAATCATACGCTGCCACGTCAGCATCACATGGATCCATGGGCCCACTTTGCCAACTAAACCGTCAGGAAACATGCCATGCACGGAGGAGAGGCATCAGGGCCCACATGGAAGTGAGCCAGAGGAAACACGGGCCAGGAGGCCACCCGAGGGGGCCGGCTGACCCTAGGTTCGGCCGAACCGACCTAGGGTCGGTTCATCCTGGCCCTCCATGTGTTGTCCTCCCATTGGCTCCCTGCTGCAGTCCCGGACGTTTCGGGGCACTTTGAGCCCCGGAGCAAGCATCCTCCTTGTCTATAAATAGGAGGGGAGGGGCTCCATTTCTCACACACCACCAAGCTCTCAAGTTCCACTTTCTCTTATGTAGCTCTCTCTCTCCCTCTCTCCAATTCTGCCCATGAGAGGTGATTCTCACCTCTTTGTGGTAGAATGGTGATGAGGAGAGATCTAGATTAGGATTAGTGAGAGGTAGAGGAGGGGTAAGGAGTGAGTTGATGTCCTCGTGGATGCTTGTTCTTCATTTAGATCAAAGTGAGTATTTCAGCATTTCTTATTTAGACTATAGTGGACATCATGCATGATTGCTTGTTCTTGTGTTCGTGGCTCGTTCATAAGTTAGAGGCTTGTGTTCTTCGTGACACAAGGCTTCAATCCTTTAGAGCCAGAACCGTAGTTCATTTACTTGTTTGCATGCTCTGATCCTATTTAGTTAAGTAAGTTCGCTGCATCTCGTTCAGCTGCATCCATAGCTTCCTTTCTGCTCCCAGTTCAATGATATGATCTGATTCCGATCTTTCCCTTGTTCGTGGGACCGTATTTATACGGTTGCTATAGTATAGTTAGCGGGCTAGCATACGCCGCACTATAGTATTTATCTGGGGTACAGACGTGGTGTCTGGGCCTTGGATTTCCTACGGAGACCACGTACGATCGTAGCGTAGAGGTAGGCCGCAGTGGTGACAGCCTGTTGGGCCCTTTGTCAACCCTCTTACGTCGCTTACCGAGTTGGGCTCGCTTGCCAGCACCTCTGAGTGTTGTCGCCCCGCGGGGATGACTAAGATCTGACAGGAATACATCTTGAGAGCTAAGTCCCTTAAGGAAGTGTTTCTTGTATCCCGACCTGTCCCAGCGAAAGCTGGTGTCCTTGGATAGACCCTCTCTAGTTACTCTCCATCCTAAGAATGAAACCCGGCGGGAATAATCATTCTCCTAGGGAGAAGTTCTGCAGCGGTGTATCCGTGCGCTTGCGGATTCGTTCGCACTCGTCATTGTACCCGGGAGTTTCTTATACGCCTCACGCTACAAAGGCACCGAGCGTTGAGGATAAGAAACGCCAACAGCAGACTCAGCTCCTCCAGGACTTGACCAACACCATGGCCAACCTACAGGCCCAAGCCAATAATCCACCACCTGTGCAGCAGCAGGCTCCAGTGAACAAGCATCGGGTGTTTATGAGCCACCAGCCACCCAGTTTCTCACATGCAGCGGATCCACTAGAAGCTGATGACTGGCTGAAAACTATTGAGAAGATGCTCATGATAGCTCAATGTGATGACAGAGAGAAAGTCCTATACGCTTCTGGACGACTATAGGGATCTGCTTTAGCATGGTGGGATGCTTTTGTTGCTGCTCATGCCAATCAGAATGCCATCACCTGGCAGGAGTTCACCACTAACTTCAGAAGCCATCATATTCCTGCTGGTTTGATGAAGTTGAAGAAGAAAGAGTTTCTTGCTCTTAAGCAAGAAGGGATGTCCGTGGCAGAGTTCAAGGATAGGTTCACAGAGCTATCATGCTATGCTCCTGAAGATGTTGACACAGACAGGAAGAAGCAGGAGTTGTTCCTGGAAGGACTAGCTAGACCACTTCAATACTAGCTTATGTCTCATACCTTCCCGACCTTTCAAGAGCTTATTGATAGGGCCATAGGCTTGGAGTCCAAGCGTAGGGAATTGGGTGATCAGAAGAGGAAGGCTACTAGCTCTAGACAGTCTGGGAGTCTCACTCGTCCTCGCTTCAACCCACCACAGGGGAACTATGCACCGTTCCGCTATGGAGGTTCGAGAGGGAACTTTGGGCAACAGCAGTATCAGCACCCTATGCAGTAGCAGTTCCAGCGTCTCGCTCAGCAGCCCTAGCAGTCTGTTCAGCGCTCAGCTCCACAGACACCACGCCCCGCCTTCCAGCAGAATCAGCAGAGAGCTCCAGTTGGCACCCCTGTGAGGCCTAGTGCACCCCCCCAATCCTGCAACTACCACTTGCTTCAAGTGCGGAGAGCTTGGTCACTATGCCAACGCATGTCCTAAGAGGCATTCCCCCAACACTCTAGTGCAGAATCAGCAGATGCAGCAGATGAGGAATGGGAATCAGACCCCACAAGTCAACAAGGGACGGCAGAGCTATGCACGTGGCAGGGTGAATCACATTGATGCGGGTGATGCTCAGGAGGATCCGCGAGTAGTGCTCGGTATGTTCCTAGTCAACTCCACTCCCGCCTCAGTTTTATTTGATTCTGGAGCATCCCATTCTTTTATTACTTCCAGTTCGTGCTCAACATAATCTACCCATTAGTCCTATGCCTTGCAATATGGTAGTTAGTACACCAGGGGGAGAGATGAAAACCACATATCAGTGCAATCATGTCAGTCTCAAGATTATGGGTAGCGATTTCCGGGCAAATCTTATAATACTGCAATCAAGAGGGATCGATGTGATACTGGGAATGGGATGGTTGACAGCATGTGACGCAGTGATTCAGTGTGCCAAGAGGTCAGTTCTTCTCACTAGTCCAGCTGGGGAAAGGTTTGAGTTTGCAGCAGATCCACCTCCAGCTACAGACAGTACAGTGAATCAGCTTGATGGGAAGATCTTGGAGGATATCAGAGTTGTGTGTGAGTTTTCGGATGTCTTTCCTGATGAGTTACCAGGTATGCCTCCTGACTGTGATGTTGAGTTCGTTATTGATCTCCTTCCTGGTACTGCTCCTATTTCCAAGCGTGCATATAGAATGTCTAGTGATCAGTTGCAAGAATTAAAGGCACAAATTAGAGATTTAATGAGTAAAGGGTTTATTCGAGCTAGTTCTTCACCTTGGGGAGCACCGGTTATCTTCGTGGGAAACAGAGGATGTGTGTGCATTACAGGTCTCTTAATGATGTTACTATTAAGAACAAGTATCCATTACCTCGCATTGAAGATTTATTTGATCAGATGAAAGGAGCCAAGGTGTTCTCTATGATTTGCATTCTGGTTATCATCAGATGAAGATCAGGGCTTCAGATATTCCTAAGACTGCATTCACCACCAGGTATGGGTTATATGAGTACACAGTTATGTCCTTCGGATTGACCAATACACCTGCCTACTTCATGTACTTGATGAATAAGATCTTTATGGAGTATCTGGACAAGTTTGTTGTGGTGCTTATTGATGATATCTTGATCTACTCCAAGAATGAGGAAGAGCATGAGGAGCATTTGAGGCTTGTGTTACAGAAGCTTAGGGAGCAACAGTTGTATGCCAAGTTCAGCAAGTGTGAGTTTTGGCTCAAGGAGGTAGCTTTTCTTAGTCACATTATCACCAATGGAGGTATTGTAGTGGATCCAAGCAAGGTCAATGATGTGTTAAAGTGGGAGCAGCCTCGGACAGTGACAAAGATCAGGAGTTTCCTTGGATTAGCTGGTTACTATCGTCGATTCATCAAGGGATTCTCTAAGATAGTGAAGCCACTCACGACACTGCTGGAGAAAGACAGAGAGTTCAGATGGACAGAGGCATGTCAGGCTAGTTTTGAAGAGTTGAAGAAGAGATTGACCACAGCCCTAGTGTTAGTAATGCCAGATCTGCAGAAGAGCTTCGATATCTATTATGATGCTTCTCTACAAGGTTTGGGTTGTGTTCTTATGCAAGAGGGACATGTTATAGCCTATGCATCTCGACAGTTGAGGAAACATGAGCAGAATTATCCTACTCACGATCTAGAGCTTGCAGCAGTGGTTCATGCGTTGAAGATTTGGAGGCACTATGTTATGGGAACTAAGTGTCAGATTTACACCGATCATAAGAGTCTAAAGTACATCTTCACTTAGAAGGATCTCAATCTGAGACAGCGTCGTTGGTTGGAACAGATCAAAGACTATGATTTGAAGGTTCATTATCACCCTGGGAAAGCAAATCTGGTTGCAGATGCCTTGAGTCAGAAGGGTCATGCTAATATGGTTCTGGCTTTTCAACTACCTGATGAGCTAATGAAGGAGTTTGAGAGGCTTAATTTGGGGATTGTTGCTCACACAGACGGGGTGACCCTGTAATTGGAATCTACCTTGGAACAGGAGATACGAAAAGGACAGTTGGAGCATGAGATGATTAAGAAGATTAAGGAGACTATGGAGAAGGGTAATGCTCCAGAGTTCAGAAGGGATGATCAAGGAACCATATGGTTTAAGGATAGGATTTGTGTGCCAAATGTGAAGGATCTCAGAGAGACCATCTTGAGGGAAGCTCATGATTCAGCCTATTCCATTCATCCGGGTAGTACAAAGATGTATCAGGATATTAAGCAGAGGTATTGGTGGTATGGAATGAAGAGAGATGTGGCAGCACATGTAGCACTGTGTGACACTTGTCATCGAGTTAAAGCAGAGCATCAGAGGCCAGTCGGATTACTTCAACCATTGAAAGTACCTGAGTGGAAGTGGGAAGAACTCGGTATGGATTTTATTGTTGGATTGCCTCGTAGCAGGGATGGTTATGATTCAGTATGGGTTATTGTGGATCGGTTAACTAAAGTTGCTCACTTTATACCAGTGAAGACCACCTATACGGGAGCAAAGCTAGCTGAGTTGTATATGTCCAGAATTGTGTGTTTGCACGGTGTGCTGAAGAAGATAGTGTCAGATCGGGGTACTCAGTTCACATCTCGATTTTGGGAAAAGTTTCACAAGTCCATGGATACAAAGTTGAACTTCAGCTCGGCCTATCATCCCCAGACAGATGGGCAGACTGAGAGACTCAATCAGATTTTGGAGGACATGCTAAGAGCTTGTGCATTGAAGCATGGAGGAAGTTTGGATAAGAGCTTGCCATATGCGGAGTTTTCTTACAATAACAGCTATCAAGCTAGTCTTAAGATGGCACCCTTTGAGGCTTTATACGGAAGGAAGTGCAGAACACCGTTGTATTGGAGTGAGACGGGAGAAAGTCAGTTGTTTGTGTCTGATATCATAAAGGAGGCAGAGAGACAAGTTCAAGTGATCAGGGAAAATCTAAAGACTGCTCAATCTAGACAGAAGAGTTATGCGGATCAAAAGAGGAGAGATGTAACCTTCCAGGAAGGAGACTATGTGTATCTGAAGGTTTCACCAATCAGAGGGTTGCGTAGGTACAAAGTCAAAGGAAAGTTGTTCCCTCGCTTCATCGGACCTTTCAGGGTTACTGAGAGAGTTGGAGAAGTGGCCTACAGATTGGATCTACCCGCTCAGCTCTCCAATGTGCATGATGTGTTCCATATTTCACAGCTGAAGAAGGGATTAAAGTCTTATGATAAGGATCCGTTGCCTATGGATGGGTTGGATGTCAATCATGACCTTACTATTACTGAACACCCGATAAGAATCTTGGATACTATGGCACGAGTTATGAGGAATAAGGTAATCAGGATGTGTAAGGTACAGTGGAGTAATCATGCAGAAGATGAGGCAACATGGCAAAGAGAGGAGGAATTAAAGGCAGAATTTCCTGGTCTTTTCACTGATCTATCCGAATCTCGAGGATGAGATTCATCCTAAGGGGGGTTGGATTTGTAACACCCTAAATTTCAAATTCATGCTTTAAATAAAATTTGCTAGAAAACATTTGCTTGAGCTAAGGACTATAAGGATTTTTGTTTATTTTAATAGGCATTTAAATGTTTCCATTAATAAATAATGAATCATAGGAATTTAATGATGCATACATGCTGGTGCATTATTTTGGTTGCTTGAATTTAAACACATGTTTGAATTCAATTGTTTGAATCAAGTTTGAAATCTTTTGTTTGAATCTCATTTTCAAAATGTTCAAAACCTTTTCCTTCCCTCCCTTTCCCTTTCTCTCTTTTGGCCCGTGAACCCTTTCGGCCCAACAGCGCAGCAGCAGACACGGCCACCGTTTCGGCCCAGTCGGCCCATGGCTGCGTTCCCCCTTCCCTCTCCTGCGGTCACCGACGGGTAGGGCCGGGGTGTCATCCCCGACCTCCCGCTCCTGTCCGAGCCAGACTCCGGCCGAGTCCGAACCCGTTGAGACCCGCACCTTCACGTGTCCTCGCCTCGGAAGTCTTGGCCTGCACGTCAAGATAGGTGCGCCGGTCTACTTAAGGGCGCCGCCACCTCAGCCTCGAACCCTAGCCCCTAACCCTAGCTGCTCGTGCCCTTCAGCGCCGCCGCAAACCCTAGAGCGCCACCACCGTCGAACCGCCGCTCCGTCGCTCTCCCGTCGCCGTGAAGCTGTATCGGAGAACCGCGCGAAGGTAAGGAACACCCCAGTGTCACGTGTGGTCGTTCCCACGCTCTGTTTTGGCCGCGCCGCTTCGTCGGAGTTCGGTTTCCGCCCCGCCGAGCCGCGAGTCTTCTTCACCGGCCGAAGCTTCAGCCCGAGCCCCTAGTTGTGTTCGCCGCCTCGCTAGCTGCAGCCTGATGCAAACCGCATTGAAATCTGAGGACCCCAGCTCCAGATCGATCTAGCTCGCCGTGGCCTCGTCGCTGCACCGCCGCTCGCCGTCGTTCCCGCCGACGCTCGCGCCTCCATCGGTCGCCAGCCGTCGGATGGCGATCTGACGGATCAGATCGGATCTAATCCAATCTGGGTCAAACCGGTACCCATACCGATCAACCCGCCTTTGCGTCACCGTTTTACAAAAAAGCCCCTGAAGTTTTTAGTATCACAAGTCGGTCCTTCCACCGTTCAAAGATCCTTGCATATAAGTCATTTTCTTCGCGTTTTAGACCCTGGGGTTTTTGGTTTTAGTGCCCGAGGTCTAGCTTTATGTTTTTGCACCGCAGCCCTTAGGTTCATACGTTTAATTATGTTTTAGCCCCTATTTTCTTGCAGTTAGGGCCCTGGAACCTTAGTCTTCTCGCAAATAGACCCCTGCATCTTCTTTTAGCCATATCTTTTCCGTTTTAGCTCTGTTTTTAGTGTTCTTTATGTCCAAACGATCGTATCGAAGTGTAGATTAGTTTTATGCCCCTGTTCAGTTCTGTTTGTATTGTTTGGTGTCTGTTTCTTAATTTATTCTATTGTGTGCTTGTATGTTGGATGTGCTGCGTAGAGAGTGAACCGTTCGTGGAATTCGAAGAGCAAGACTTCCAAGTGTCTGAGCAGTAGCACGATTCAGTTGAAGGCAGGTCTACCTTGATGCATTCCCGTTTTCCTATATAACATGCATTTAATTCATCGTATTTACTTTTGCTTGCATTAAATTGATGGGTCCCAATTAAGGTTCGACTAGATGCTTATACCCTATATCTTGATCAACTGGGTTCACTTTTATGTTGGGTAGTTCTCGCTATGTTTTAACTAGTTACATTGTGGTATTAATGAAACAGTATTTAATCTTGATTTATTTATGTTATACCTTCATTAATACAAGACCATATGTTAAGTGGAACATGGAGAACCACCCAGGACAACAGTGCAACCACAAGAGCTAAATGGCTCTGGCCTTGGCTAATTAATTAGTGACCCTGGTTAGAAGTGGCTTTACCTGATAAGGACAAGGGGCGGTGGTACTGTGGGGTATGGACTCGCTCTAGCGGGGAGTTGGGTTTTGCTAAGACACGGTACCCGCTAGGGGACTTTATACCTTGCTAACTGATCTAGTAACCTTGTGGGTTGCAACTACCTGGGGAAACTTTGTAAAGGCCTCGTAGCATCCCTATGCGATCACACCTCGGTAGTGTGGTATGATGCCTGATCAGCATCGCATGGTTGGGTTTGAAGTTCTTTGAACTTTTATGCGACTTGTGGTGAAAGTGTACAACCTCTGTAGAGTGTAAAACTAACCAGTTAATCGTGCTCACGGTCAAGAGCGGCTTGGACCCTCATGTGATTAAATTATGAAATATAACATTAATCTGATGCATTCTATCCTTATTTATGTTTATGATCTCTATGTTATCTTAAGGGTTGGTATGAACTTACACTGCATAGTAATTATGTTGCTAATAAAATTTGACCAACTAAAATGCTGACTTGCTTAACCATCAGCCATCCACTTAGAGCCTTGCATGTTATATATCTTTTTCGCTTGCTGAGTACGGCATGTGCTCACGCTTGTTTTCATTATTGCAACTACAGTACTCGGATTGCTGCTCAGACTGGGAGAGGTTTGAAGACTATCCTGGAGACTTTGACGAGTTCTAGGTGATCATGACTTCAGTCAGCTGCCTGTGGAGGCGTTCGTTCCACTGCTAGATGCTCTATTTTGTTTAAGTTATGAGACTGTCGCTCTGTAATAAGCTTAATACTCTCTTTACGTTGAGACACTGTCTTTTGGTATGCTCAATGTCGTTATATGTGTTAAACTTGATCCTGGCGCACATATAATCTAGCATTCGAGTTTGCCTTTAAACTTGGGTGTGACAGCTGCCTCTGAAGCAATAATGCTGAACTTTGCCTTGATTCTGCCATATTCACCGAAGAGCCGAGCCATTGAAGGACCGAATAGGCGACCAGAGAAGGGGGGAGTGAATGGGAGCCGATAAAAATTCTTCCCGAAGGTCGAACTTAGCCTATACCCCGATTGCCACTCCGAGTACTCGCACACACCAAAGAAGCTCTAGACAAGGCACACACAAGTCCACAAGAACTAGAGACAAGCCTAGAAGCAAAGAGCGGAAGCACAAGACAAGAATCAAAGCACTTGGCCAATTCTGGAAACAGCCAGCGTGGACTGTCCGTGCAGTACGGGCAGACTGTCCGCTATGAACAGGCGGACTGTCCGGACCGACCTTGCGGACTGTCCGAGAAAGGCAACACAACCACCAGAGACGCACCGAGGAAATTCAGACAGTCCGGGCAAGCACAGATAAGGACACGCCTGTTGTGCCCGAGATTTGTCCCAATCTTTCACGGTACAAATTATGAAGGAATTGACTGCACTGAAATTTATGCTAGCCAACCGAGTACTGTGCAAATAAATTAATTATCTCATCCCTTCAAATAGCAAAACAAACTCTTGCCGTGATGTCAGTAGAGCAGGCAACCGCAACAGAGCAATACTGATGAGTACGGACGAAGTAAATAAGCAGTCACCCAAAACGGAATAGTGTTTATTCCATAGACATGCAGATTGATCAATAATTAATTCAGCTGCCCAAGTCACAGCAACGCACAAATGGCACACACGAGTCTCACGGCAACAAGATTCAGAAATTGAGTCTCATGGGGATAATTAAATCGCAGGAGCAAACTCTATAGCTATATATAATTAAAGGCAACAGTAGTTCACTTTGATCCAGCACCACCAGCAGTATCAATAAAGAAGAGAGATCGGCTTACAGTGATTGAATCTGAACCCTAGATAATTTCTTCTACCTGCGGCTAAGATGAACCACAATCAGAAGATGGGGAACTCCGAGAATTCCAAGCGACGCACCCGAGCTGTAGCAACTCGATCACGCACTCCGCACAAATCCGACGAGAGGATCAGCTTCAATTCTTGATAACAGATGGGATCACCATCTAGGGTTCCGGCCAAGAAAGACAGCTTGACAGGAAAAATTCACGATCCCAAAAACAAGCCTGATCCCCCCGTTACAAGGCCAGACCTAGGCCATATGTAATTCACGCAGGCACAAACCACTCAAAAAGACTCCCAACTAGGCTCTAATTAGCGCATAGTTCGCCCATTACACATGTCCGACCCACTTTAATTAAAATAGAGCTAATTAATATTAATACGGCAACATATAGGAATATATAATAAACTATTTTGCCACGATGCAAGTCTTACCATCAGCATTATGAACCTCGTACTAGCACTTGCATATTTAATCCCAAAAATGGCTCATGTGACATCGACCTCAATGCTGCCAATTAGGATATATTTTCTTTACTTCTTTTCCTCCTTTTCCTTGTGAAAATTAACTCCTCTAAATAATATATTTGACGATAGACCCAAGCTAGAAAATGTCTCCATATTTTTACCATATTTCTCATCAAAATAAATAGCTCCAAATTGAAGACCAGATGATATTTGAGAATTACCAGTTGCTATATTTGAATTATCACAAGTCATATCTCCATAAACATCTTGACGAGTCATGGGCTCATCAAGCACCGCGGACAGTCCGGAGCCTCACGGACGGTCCGACCCCACCTGGCGGACGGTCCCGCAACACTCTCTGAAAACCCCAGACAAAAGGACACCACCCCAGACAAAACTCAAGGCCACACGGACAGTCCGGACAGCACACGCGGACAGTCCGCAAACTACTTGCAACAAAACCCTAGCGGCGAAACAAATCGAAACGCGAACGCGAACGAACATGTGACGAACTCTGAAGAACACACGCCACGCGGACAGTCCGCGACGCTCGAGCGGACAGTCCGCGACACGCGGACAGAGCGGAAAAAACTCGACCTCGCGAAGTCAACCCTCCAAATCCATCACCGGATCTCCCAAACAGCTAGAGCTCTTGAGACAAGATTTGGGGGAGATGATAAGCAACACAAGAAGAAGCTATGCCCCACAAATCTCGACCTCTAACTCACTAAATCGCTGGGAATCGCGGATCACACGAACAACCACCAAGAACTCGGGCTCTCGCCAAAAACTCACGAATCGAAGGTGTTTCCCGGTGTTTGAGGGGTCAAGATCACACACAAAGATGTGCAAGGCATCCACCCATGATCCCCTCAAAGAAATCCGAGAGAAAACCCCTTCAAATCCCCGAATCGAGCGAAGAACAAAACTCCCCAAAATAGCTCCGAAAATGACACGAAAATCACAGAGGACTAGGAGATCACTGCAACGTCGAATGCTTCCATACATCCAGAGGTCAGAGTCTATACAAGAATCTAGCCTAAGGAATACAGAGGAAAAGAAGCAGTTCAAAGCAATCTACCGGGGGAGGAAAACCTAGAGTCCAAGAGAGAGAGATGCCATCCACCTCTCCGCTATTTATACGAAATCCACCAGAGGGAGGTAAATGACAACGCTACCCCTACAACTTGAAGTGAAGATACAACCCCTCAGGGGCATTATGGTCCAGTCTTCATCGAGCGGACACGCTTCCACCGCGACCTTGCTTAGCATCGACGCAAGCCCCGCGATCACGCCACGTGCCCCCCGCCTCGAAACTTCCCGAAGCTCCCGAATCAAGTCTCCGTCGCCTCGGGCTTCCGGACTTGGTTTTGAGGCCCAAACCAAGAAATCGTCCACCGATGGTTTTGTGGGCAAACCAACAAACATCGCGTGCAAGCTTCGACCTCGATCCGCTACCTTGCACCGGCCTATGTTCCTGACTTCAGCCCGCTAGTCTTGCACCGCACGGCTCGCACTTGACCCCATCGGCCACCGGGTCCATCAAACCAACCCTACTTGCCTCTCCATCACCCGGAGACCGCCACGGCTAAGGCCTTTCGCGCTTGTTCTTCACCTGCACCGACACGAGTCAAGCCGCAACCTGTACCTACACCCTTAGCCAAGCATCAGTCCACACAATGTTGTCAATCACTCATCACTAAGGAGCGACCCTCCACTGGTCCTCAGACACACCTGGTCCTCAATCTCCCCCTTGATGAGTGCATTGACAACACCCATAGTAATTATCATAGAGAAAAAGAAAAGAAAACAACCACGAACACAAACCTCCAAGAAAGTGATCCAAAGCCAAAGAATTAGCGAAAACCCGATCACTCGCCAAACCAAGTCTCGGCCCCCTAAGGCAAGGGCAACGGCTCAACACAGCCGAGACAAAACAAAGCTCACAAAGAGCACACCACAAAGCACAAAAATTAGGCAAACCAAAGAAGCTCCCCCTGCACATATGCAAACTCCCCCCTAAGAAAATGCAACCTCTTTCTTCTCAATTTTTCTCCTCACATGCAACATCTCACAAATGCATGAAGATTCTCCCCCTATCATACAAAACTCTCCCCACATGTACATAACTTCTCCCCCTTGTTGACAATGCATGAATCAAGGTATATGAAACTCTTCCCCTTGTTTTCATGAAAAATGCATGTCAAAGCATATATACAGTCTACCAAGCTTCTCAAATATACAAAGAGCACAACAAAATGCTACACATGAGACATAGAGCAAGCTAAGTAGACAGGGTGTAGTTAGCGCATTGCCATCAAGAAGGTAGAGACATATAAGCATGTGACATGGCCAAAAACAATTTGAAGCAATTTTCACAAAGAAATATTCATCTCACGAGCAAAGCCCTATCCATGGCAATTTGAATAAAAATGCATCACATCATCCAAAGTTTATACAAGATCACAAATTCTCAGAGCAAGATCATGATAAACACCCACAAGCTACTCAAGTTATGTTAAAGCCACTGAGCCATGTGTCTACTTCTTAAAATGAGACTTCTCATGGTAGACAACATGCTACGGTTTAGCACCCAAGATATGAATATCAAAACATGAGAACATGATTAAGAGCTTATTTTTCAAGCATAAGACAATTCATACACCAATTTCATTTTCAGGTTTAAACATGGTACATGAAATGCCTTTGCGGCAAAAAGAAGCATAAGCTCCTCCACAAGTGAACAAATGGGCTAAACATTTACAATGACAAAAAGGTCTTCGACCCCAAGCAAAAAGAACATGATACTCAAGCACAAACTAAACATGATAGAGGCATTTGAGCACAAATTGAGCACAGACAAGTATCTACTCATGAGAGAAGCAATTTTATCATTTTCAGAAAAGGAAGGCTATCTCATCATACATATATGGCAAAACCATCAAGAGCATAGCATTCACATCACCATTTACCAAACATGCACATATCACACATATAGCACATCAGTGATCAAAGTATATAAGAGAAGCTTTTCCTAGCACAAGTGATCCAAACATGGCTATCCTACCAGGTTTTGTACAGAAAGTAAAATGCATGCATGGAATGCAACAAAATGCAACATATATCACATATATACATGAGAAGCTCCAAGACCTAGCTAGAAAGGAAAGGACACTCCAAGTTCACCCCACAAGCGAGTGAAAGTGACTTGGTCAAGTGGTTTGGTGAAAATGTCGGCTAGCTGATCTTGGATAGGTACATAGGACAAAGATATGTTTCCATTCTCAACATTGTCCCTCAGAAAATGATATCACACTTCTATGTGTTTCGTTTTGGAGTGAAGGACTGGGTTTTTGGCTACACTTATGGCACTGGTGCTGTAACAAAAGAGTGGAACCTGGGAGCACTCCTCACCAAAGTCGCTCATAGTGTAGGTCATCCAAAGCAGCTAGGAACAACAACTAGCAGCAGCTACATACTCGGCCTCTGTAGTGGACTGGGCTACACTGGATTGCTTGCGAGATGACCAAGAGACCAAAGAAGAACCAAGGAACTGACAACACCCAGAGGTAGACTTACGGTCCAATCGACACCTAACAAAATCAGCATCGAAGTACCCGTGAAGTCTGAGTGTCGAGGAGGCAGAGTACCAAAGACCAAACTCAGGAGTGTAGTTCAAGTACCTGAAAATCCGCTTGACGGCCTGTCGATGTGAAGTCCTCGGTGAAGCCTGAAAACGAGCGCACAGACACACACTGAATTGTATGTCCGACCGCGTCGCCGTCAAGTAGAGGAGGGAGCTGATCATGCTCCGGTACTCCTTCTGGTCCACGGGTTCGCCATCATCGTCCACGTCCAAAGCCGTAGTTGTACCCATCGGTGTAGTCAGCGGCTTGGAGTTGTTCATGCCAAACTTCTTCACCATGTCCCTGGTGTACTTCGCCTGATATACAAACGTCCCGTCCTTGCACTGTTTGATCTGGAGTCCTAAGAAAAACTGCAGGTCGCCCATCATGGACATCTCAAATTCCCTGCTCATGTCATCTGCAAATCTGGCAACAAGATCATGAGAAGAGCCACCAAAGATTATGTCATCCACGTAAATCTGAACAATCAAAAGGTCATTCCCATACTTAAGGAGAAACAAGGTCTTATCAACTGTACCCATCACAAACCGCTTACTCAGCAAAAACCCTCTCAACCTGCCATACCAAGCTCTAGGTACCTGTTTCAACCCATAGAGCGCTCTCTGGAGTTTGTATACACGATGTGGGTATTTTTCACTCTCAAATCCCGGGGGTTGCCTCACATACACTTCTTCCTCTGTCACCCTATTCAAGAAAGCACTCTTCACGTCCATTTGGTACAACTTGAAACCTTTAGCCACGGCTAAAGCTAGAAGGATCCTAATTACCTCCAAACAAGCCACAGGAGCAAATGTTTCCTCATAGTCTATGCCCTCTTTCTGGTTGAACCCCTGAGCCACCAACCTCGACTTGTTTCTCACAACCATCTCATTCTCACCCTCTTTGTTCTTCCACACCCACTTGGTACCTATGGGACGGCAATTTGGCGGTGGATCGACTAACACCCAGACTTGATTTCTCTCAAAGTTCTCCAACTCCTTGTTGGTGTTTCTCAACGTCACCACTAGTTGTACACCTAGAGGGAGTGTATAAGAACAACCGGGTATACCGCAAGCGCACAGAAATACTGCTATAGCACTTCCCCAAGGAAGGAGAGTATTCCAAGGGTATCGAATCCAAGGAACGGTGTGCACTATCTCCTACTCTAGTATGGATGATCCAAGGACACAACTCTGATGGATAGGATAGGTAGAAAGGATCTGCTCGGACCGAGCGCAGAGTCTAGTTACGTTCTCTCAGGTATAACACTCACTTAGGGCACCAAGCACAAGGCCTTTGTGCTGGCTCGAGCCCAACTCGGTACGCGACGTAAGAGGGTTGACAAAGAGTCCAATAGGCTGTCACCACTGCGGCCTACCTCTACGCTACGATCGTACGTGGTCTTCGAAGGGTAGCTTATGGTTCAGACACCTCGTCTACACCACTCACTATTCCTACGAATCCGCGAGGGAGATACTGGCACTAGCTCAAGGTATACTCTATCACTCATGCAAGATCACGGATGCACTTTGATCTAACTAGAAACATGCAAGAGCTTCACTTTACTCTAATAGACAAGCTGGCAAACTAGATGCAAGCTTATGATCTAAGTCTACTTGATCAAAAGGGTTGTGTTCGAAGAACACAAGCCTCTAAACCAAGAACAAATGAAGAACACAAGAAAACAGCATTCTAAGCATGCATACGACTTTATTCTAAATAGGAAATATCGAAATACTCACTTTAGTCTAGTTGAAGAACAAAGGCACCGCTGAGGATCGTTCTTGAGGAAGATGTCATGAACATGACATGGCCTCAAGCCTCCCACCTCACTTCCTAGCACAAATCCTATACAAAGAGCTCTCCTCTCCTAAAGAGGGAGGCTCCAAGCCAAAATGAAGAGGAGGAGGAGAAGAGTGTGTCTCAAATGGGAGCCCCTCCCCTCCTATTTATAGAGGAGGAGGTGGCTTGCTCGGAGGCTCAAAGTGCCCCTAAACGCCTGGGATCGCAGCAAGTGGCCAATGGGAGACTTCCACGTGCAAGGACAGGATGAACCGACCCAAGGTCGGTTCAGTCGATCCTAGGGTCGGCCGAACCCCTAGGGCGGCCTCCTGGCCTATGTTTTCTCCAGGTGGCTGACTGGTGGGCCCTGAAGTCACTCCCCCGTGCATGCCAAGTTTCCCGACGGTTTTGAGGGATAAGTGGGCCCTTGAATCCATGTGATGTCCATGTGGCGCTTCTTGATTCGTCGGGCTTGCCTCTCTTGGATTGATGACGTCAGTGATCCAGGGGAATCCTAGGTGGCATCCCCGCATTGGCTGAGCTTGAAGTACTTGGATCAAAGACTTGTGCTTTTACGCCTCTTTCTAGTGCTAATCATCTGTATTTGCATAATCACCAACACTTGTGGAAATGATTAGTTTAAGCCCTATTCTAGTATTGATGATCAATTTCCATGCCAAAAGGTATATGTTTGACGGGTAAGAAGTGAGTGAAAATCAGCCATCAACAAATACCCCCACACTCGACCTTTGCTCGTCCCGAGCGAAGGGAAGAACAAGAGCAAAGTGAGACATGATATCCAAAGGTATGAAACAAGCATAAGAGATATTCCAGACCATACCTTGTACTTGTGAATTCTGAAGTGTCTATCATGCTATCTTGGGTAGTTGAAGAATGGAACGGTCATGAATCAAATCACTCCTGCTCATCATGTTAAGCACTTGGGGTTTTTGCAATAAATTTTCAAAACAAAGCATTGCTTAGCTCCTCATTTGATTCTCTCAGATCGCTCAATGTGTATATGTCCTCACCAAGGCATTAGATTGCCTTTCTTCACCCTACTTCTACTGATGGCTATATGTGGAGCTCAGGGTAGGATAAAGGATAAGGCATACTTGTATCACATATATTGCAAAGTCAAAGACTGGATCCATAGAGAAAATCAAATCATACAATCAGATCAAGATGTGCACGTGTATGGATATGGTGAGTATGGTAAGGTGGATACTAGGCCCGGAATGGGTGCTAGATATTACCATACATATATGAGGAAATGTTGGTTGATGGTAAGATGGACACTAGCTCCGAAACGGAAACTAGTTATTACCATCTAAGTTATGGAACTCCTTTTTGCATGACCATCTCTCTCTTTTTCCTCCTTTATTTTGGACATGGGCTATCCTTTCTTTTTTTTCTTTTTTTTCATCATGCCTTGAGCATGTGTCTCTTTTTTTTATAGCCCATGTCTCTCTCTCTTTTTTTTGAAGGACTTTTGGAGAGAGATGTCACACCACATATGGAGCTTTATTTTTATGAAATGGATGAATGATACAATGCTAACTTCTAGTGTAGAAGCATAGCAAGGGGAATATGGTGGTGTGCACATGAATCTTGATCATGAAAGTAATGAAAAGAATTCTCACAAGAGTCACAGGATTTGACAAAGCTCAATGCAATAACAAGCAGCATATGAGTAGAAGGTTTTCAACTATGAATATCATATGGCTCTGGTAGGACGGTGGCAAATCAAAGAGGAGCTTTGCAAAGGGTTTTCATGATTTTCAAATAAAATTCCCAAGCACTCAAACATAAAGAGCGAAGATCATATCATCAAACCATATCACAAACGCCAACTACTTAGATGAGCATGAGTTCCCTAATGATATTTGTTCACAAGCATCAAGATGATGAGTAAGGGATAAAACATATGCAAGCCAACCACAGGAATCATGTAGAGCAAGCATAGCACACATTGCTGAGTTTGATGTAAAGGATATTAATTGAAATTCATTCAAACTCATGGATAAAGGAGAGTGAGGTAGAGGGTGCACATACCATCGCTTCTGAAGGATAAGAGATCAAGGGAGACTAGTGGTGATTCGGCTGACCAAAAGGCAGCCGGCTCACTCCAGTTTACCTTGCTCTTGTCATGAAGGATGTTGTGCAGCGCCTGTGTGGGAGTTCTCGAGTGGATATGTCGATGATGAGTTCGAGAGAACTCCCCCACACTAGTGCTTGAACCTGGTGCTTGTTCTTCAAACAAAAAGTGAAAACAAAAGAGGGACTCTACTGGTTCAAGAACCATAGAGCCTTTATTCAAATTCAAATATTTTTGTTGTTTTTGTTTTATTTTTATTGTCACCATGTCATTTGCTCGAAAGGGTTAGATCAACATTACATTTCATACACAACGGGGAATATACTTACCTTGGACCTTTGAGAGGTCATATGTACCACCTTTGCATGATGTGCAACATGAATCTGACACCTCATCTTACCTTCCCATTTGAATTTAGCTCAATGACTTACCCATTCAAATTTGACAATTTTCTGCAGGGGTTAGTAAGCATATATGCAACCAAGATCTATGAAAATATAACTCTAAGGTTCATCAATCAAAACTCGACACCATGTCTTGTTTTGATTGAAGAAGACAATTTTAACCTAAGCACCATGCTTAATTTAAAACAATCTATGAATGCGTGTATACTCAAACATTCAAACCAAAGCATATGAACAAAGATAAAGGAGGCATGAAAGCATGATCAAGCTATCATCAACAAGGGACATAAGCATGAGCATAAGACGGTGAACCTCGGGAGCCTCCCGGAAGGGTTTTGTTTAATGTCAAAAGCAGGACTTACCTAGCTAGTGGGCAAGATGCAGGAGCTGACATCATCTTCACACCAGGATAAGATTTGGTAGAGGAGGAACTTTACTTAGGATACTCACATACCTCCCCCACACTTGAAGTTTGCATTGCTAGGCAAAAAAAACTCAAGTGTGTGGTGATCAAGCTTCCCTTTTGTAAACGTTCCCTCACCAAAACTGATCTAGGTGTTGCAGCTAATGTGGCTCACATGTTCGTAGGCATCACCAGTCCATCTTTCTTTTCAATCTCCACCTAAAAGGTTAGTGACCAAAAATACCCGAAGGACAATCTATCCTAAAAACATGTTCTTCCTTTTATTCGAAAAGGGAAATAAAACCTAACCTAATACAGGCTATCTCCTGGTAGTGCTTTGTTTATTTAAGGTCATAAGCTCGACCATGGGAACTTCATCTTGCAGCTATCGTTGGTGGTGTCGTTCCTGTCTCACCACCAATCCTTGATGTATCAGTGAAGCTTTAGCTGCAAGGTTAGTGCAACAGTGTGCACACGAAATCTGATATGCTTATGATAGACATACACATCTACAACCAACCCTCTGAACTTTCTACAAAAGAGGACCATAAGGTGATTGCAGCCCTCATGCGTGCTTAGCGCACTAAGCATGTCTGACTCTAGAGGGGCATGATGCGAGCATGGTCTGTATGGTGGATCAAGAATGAAACTGCCATGCTCGTGCGTGGAATCCTTTCCTCCGGACTCCAGAGTCAGCGCCTCGAAAGGTTCCATGGACCATTGATTCTCTATCTCAAGAGAGTCATCGTGGAAGCTCGATGTTGACTCTCGATCATGATCGAAAGCAACATGATATGGGCCAGCGGGAAGAGGCTGAAACTCGGTCAAGAGTGGTGACGATCGTTCGCCTTCACAAAGGTGAAGAGAGTCTCCCGAGTCGTACTCATGAGGGGTAGAACATTCTACGACCTTAATGAGAACGATCTCGGATGATGTAGACGGCGATATATGCATCATCTTCTCGAGCGGGTTTTGTTCGGGAAGAGGCTTCGCCATAGGGTGTCCCGGACAAGGGGTATCAGCGGCAGAAATGACTCCCCTAGGCTTATCATCTAGGCTCCCTATGGATTCCTCAAAGAATTTCTTTAGCGGGGAGCTTAGGAGTAGATCAGGATCGAGGACATTGAAGATGTGAAAGTCTAAGCTAGCTTCGATCCTATCCATGATAAGCGGCACGGCACTTGCGATCCCCTGACATTCAAGAACGTGCCCAAAGGGACAAGTCTCGAGGAGCATGTCGGATGGTGCTAGCGGAACTTTTCCTAAAAGAGTTTCCGCTAAGTGCCATGGCATGATGTTAACCTCCATGATGGGGTCGCAAAGGGCCTCTACGGCAATCCCTCTCACAGAACAAGGAATAACCAGAGAGGGTGTACTATCCCATGCTTCGGAAAAGCATATCACTCCATCTGGCCATTCCTTCTTCATGGCCTCCTTAGGAAATGCTTCGTCAGGAGGCGAAGGAGATACCGTAGGTCTAGGGAAAGGTTCTGTCAGAGTATGTCTAGATGGTTCAGCATGGACAGAAACGGTTTCCCTAAGCTCTTCTTCCGTGTTTCCTTGGGATTTATCAAGAAGTTTTTCTAAGGGGAAACCTAGGAGAAGATCAAAATCCATGATATCATAGATGTGGAAATCTAACCGCACCTCTATGTCATCAATGGTGATCGGCACATCCCTAGCAATCCCTTTACATGGAAAAACACAGCGTCATCTGGGGCTATGGAAAAGTCTATCAGTCGGGATCAAGGGCACGTCACCCACCAGAGTATCCAAAAGGGTCTCTGGTATGATGAAAGCCCCAACAGTAGGGTCATGGACAACATCTACGGTATTTCCTCTCATGGAACAGTGGATGATCGTAGAAGTCGAGCTAACCCGAATTGCTTCGGATGTATGCTTTTGAGGTGACCAATCCACTATCGTCCCATGATTCCAAACTTCATCGAGGACCTCATAAAGGTCCAACGATGTCGTAGGCTTCTCGTGCCAAGAGTGATCTGAGGTATTTCAGATGTTTTGAGAAGGATCATCCTCAAATCGGGAAGAGAACTCCGAAGGTTGAATTTCTTCTTCCTTCGATGTTTGTGGTTCGGGAGAGGGCTCAACAGAGGAATCAAGGAATTCAGAGAATGAAAGCTCAGATTCGGCTATTGAGAGACTCTCATGGACCAACTCAGACTCCAAATGGGGTTCATTGTAAACGATATGGGAAGAAGAGGTTTCTAAGAAGAATTCTAGGATCTCTCTTCTTTCCACTAGAGTTTGGTTTTCAAACGAACCTCCAGCTAAAAGGTTGAGCTCTTGTGCAGATTCCATGTCTATACGAGTATAAAAGGTGTACGTCGCTATATCAACGGGTATAGACATGTCTGGGATAGATGTCATAAGATGTAGGAACCTAGCCCAAGCTGCACCTATGGACTCACCCTCTAATTGCTCAAAGTCAAGGAGCTCACACGGCAAGAGCTCTATGCGTTCATAAAGGGAGAACGAGTCACAAAAGTTTTCTCGTAGTTCTCCCCAATTATTCACATGCTCTGCTGTGTGGGTGTACCATTGCTCCGCTCTATCTACGAGAGAGAAAGGGAACAATTTCCACCTCAAAGTTTCCTGTGTCATGCCTGGAATTACCAAGCACGAACACAAGTCCTCGAACTCCTCTAAATGAACATTAGGATCGTCACTGATCGCTCCAGATAAAGGTCGATTCCGAACCATGGCTATAAAGTCGGGATGAAGCTCGCAGCAAGATGAGGAAGTTGATGGTTGCTCTAAGACGAACTCACCCCTAGGGGTAGAGAGGCTTTGACAGGAAGGCATCATAAAGGGTAACGGGGGTAAAGGTAGAACAAAAGAAACAAAAAGGATATCTTGATGGGTAACGGGGGTGAATGTAGAAGAAAACGAAAAAGATAAATACGAGGACCACTAGGTTCGAAGATAGATACAGCAACCGTTCCCCGGCAACGGCGCCAGAAATGCTTGTTGGCGTATCTCAACGTCACCACTAGTTGTACACCTAGAGGGAGCGTATAAGAACAACCGGGTATACCGCAAGCGCACGGAAATACCGCTGTAGCACTTCCCCAAGGAAGGAGAGTATTCCAAGGGTATCGAATCCAAGGAACGGTGTGCACTATCTCCTACTCTAGTATGGATGATCCAAGGACACAACTCTGATGGATAGGATAGGTAGAAAGGATCTGCTCGGACCGAGCGCAGAGTCTAGTTACGTTCTCTCAGGTATAACACTGACTTAGGGCACCAAGCACAAGGCCTTTGTGCTGGCTCGAGCCCAACTCGGTACGCGACGTAAGAGGGTTGACAAAGGGTCCAACAGGCTGTCACCACTGCAGCCTACCTCTACGCTACGATCGTACGTGGTCTTCGAAGGGTAGCTTATGGTCCAGACACCTCGTCTACACCACTCACTATTCCTACGAATCCGCGAGGGAGATACTGGCACTAGCTCAAGGTATGCTCTATCACTCATGCAAGATCACGAATGCACTTTGATCTAACTAGAAACATGCAAGAGCTTCACTTTACTCTAATAGAGAAGCTGGCAAACTAGATGCAAGCTTATGATCTAAGTCTACTGGATCGGAAGGGTTGTGTTCGAAGAACACAAGCCTCTAAACCAAGAACAAACGAAGAACACAGCATTCTAAGCATGCATACGACTTTAGTCTAAATAGGAAATATCGAAATACTCACTTTAGTCTAGTTGAAGAACCAAGGCACCGCTGAGGATCGTTCTTGAGGAAGATGTCGTGAACATGACATGGCCTCAAGCCTCCCACCTCACTTCCTAGCACTAATCCTATACAAAGAGCTCTCCTCTCCTAAAGAGATAGGCTCCAAGCCAAAATGAAGAGAAAGAGGAGAAGAGTGTGTCTCAAATGGGAGCCCCTCCCCTCCTATTTATAGAGGAGGAGGTGGCTTCCTCGGAGGCTCAAAGTGCCCCTAAATGCCCGGGATCACAGCAAGTGGCCAATGGGAGACTTCCACGTGAAAGGACAGGATGAACCGACCCAATGTCGGTTCGGCCGATCCTAGGGTCGGCCGAACCCCTAGGGCGGCCTCCTGGCCTGTGTTTTCTCCAGGTGGCTGACTGGTGGGCCCTGAAGTCACTCCCCCGTGCATGCCATGTTTCCCGACGGTTTTGGGGGATAAGTGGGCCCTTGAATCCATGTGATGTCCATGTGGCGCTTCGTGATTCGTTGGGCTTGCCTCTCTTGGATTGATGACGTCAGTGATCCTGGGGAATCCTAGGTGGCATCCCCTCATTGGCTGAGCTTGAAGTACTTGGATCAAAGACTTGTGCTTTTACTCCTCTTTCTAGTGCTAATCACCTGTATTTGCATAATCACCAACACTTGTGGAAATGATTAGTTTAAGCCCTATTCTAGTATTGATGATCAATTTCCGTGCCAAAAGGTATATGTTTGACAGGTAAGAAGTGAGTGAAAATCAGCCGTCAACACTCCTCATGCATGGAATTCACCCAATTCTCATCAGACAAAGCGTGTCGAATATCTTTGGGCTCAAAAGAAGCGACAAAAGCAGAGTGAGCGAAATGAGAAGTATTCCTTGACCTCGACCGTGTAGTGCGTTCATGAAGGTCACCTATGATCGTCGTCGGTGGGTGATCCACCTGTACACACCGGGGAGCCTCTCGCCTGGACACGATCTCCCCCTCAGCAGCAGCCTCCACTCGAACAGCCTCAGTCGTAGTGGGTGTAGGGGATGGACCATCCTCGATCGTCGTCGTCGTAGTGGAAGTAGCATGTACACGATCAGCCACTGGAGCATCACCACCATCATCGTCTTCATTCCATCTCCATCCTTCTCATCCTCAAAGATCCTCACTCCAATTTCCTCGGCACCTGCACACTCAAAAGCAGGAGAGCTACATGGTTGTGTCTCGTCGAAGGTTACCTCGCAAGTCTCCATGATTTGGTTAGTGTCAAGATTGAGCACACGATATGCTCTAGAGTGAATCGCATAACCGAGAAAGATACTATCTGAACATCTAGCCTCAAACTTATCCAACTTGCCCTTCTTCAGAATGAAACACTTGCAACCAAAAGCTCTAAAGTGACTCACCTTGGGTTGTCGCCCATGCATCAGCTCATAAGAGGTCTTCTTCTTAAAGGCACGAAGGAAGATGCGAGTTGAGACATAGCAAGCGGTATTGACTGCCTCGGCCCAGAAATGCCTAGGAGTCCTATGCTCATCGAGCATCGTCCTGGCCATCTCACAAAGGGTCCGGTTCTTCCTCTCCACTACGCCATTCTGGCAAGCGACGTATGAAGAAGAGTACTGATGATCAAGACCAAGATCACTACAAAAGGCATCAAAATGAGAGTTCTTAAATTCTGTGCCATTGTCACTGTGTATAGCTCGAATGGCATCACCATGTCTCTCATTCTTCAACCTCTAGATCAAGTCCCAAACAAAGCCAAATGTCTCGCTCTTATCCTCCAAAAAGAAAACCCAAGAGTACCTCAAAAAATCATCAACCACAACAAGAACATACCACTTTCCACCCGTAGAGCAAACACGAGCAGGCCCAACCAAATCCATGTGCAACAGCTCACAAGGTCGCTCGGTCATGACCACAGTCAGAGGGGTGTGAGAAGCAGCAACCATCTTTCCATACCGACAAGAAGCACAAACCAAATCCTTCTCGAATTTCAACTTAGGCAATCCTCAGACAAGATCAAGACCACTCAAGCGGGAAAGCAACTCAAAGCTCATGTGTCCCAACCTCCTATGCCATTTCCAAAGCTCGGCCAAAACGCCAGCAACAAAGCATCGAGGAGGACCAACAGACTGGGAAAAATCGGTACGGAAGATTTGACCCTCGGGGACGATCGTACAGACAAGATCGCCTCGAGAATCAAGCACACGAGAAGCGCCCGACTTAAAACAAACCTCAAAACCATTGTCAAGTAACTGAGATACTGACAACAGGTTAAAACCAAGTGACTTGACCAGAGCCACACTTCTTAAGGTCACCTTGCTACTCACCTTCACCATACCTTCAGCAAGCACTCGTCCTCTCCCATTGTCCCCGAAAGTGATGTACTCCCTCGTACTCACTGAGGTGAGGCTGGAGAACCACCCACGATCTCCAGTCATGTGATGTGAGCAACCGGAGTCGATCAACCAAAAGTCCTCCAAGCCTCCCACCTACAATCAAAAACGAGAATGAGAATGAGCAAGCGACTCAACACTGGGGTTAGTACCAAAAGAGTCAAACCAGTGTTGAGCCATTTGCTCAAAAGAAGGGTTAGCAAAATCCATCCTACCAAAATCTCTAGGCGGAGCCCTCTCATGCCTACCACCAAAGGACCTGTCATGTCACACTGGAGGAGTACGCGCACCACAAGGGGAAAACGTGGCCCGTAGTCCATTTGAGACCCAAAGCTCTGATTGTGCCTCCCAAACTCGTAACGGTCACGAGAAGGAGCACGTCGAGCCAACTCACCATGCCCAAACCCAACACGCCTGTCTCTCTGAGGAAAATCACCTCCACCTCCACGAGTGGGAACTGTACGCACATACACCTCACCCCTAGGTAGAGGCCCTCTACGAGGCTCAGGCACACCATGAGAAAGGTGGTACCTGTCCTTGTTTGCCATCTCTCTAGGAAACCTCTCATCTCTCTTCCTCCTGAAACAGAACTCATCCTTATGCCCATCCCTCCCACAATACTCACAATGGAAGCGAATTGGCTATGGCTTAGGCTGTGGCTTCTCTACAGGCTTCTCAACAGCCTTCTCTCCTGACTTCCCACCAAAGACACTCCCCTGGGTGCTCACAAACTTGATGGGTTTATGGTAATTTTCAGATTTGTGGGGGAACACTAGTGGATCTGGTGTTGTGTCTAGCTTGTTTCTGAGGTGGTTTGGCTTGGGTGCAAATTTGTTCATGGGTGTGGTATGTGGTGGAATAGGAATCTCTCCAGCTTCCTCTTCTCCCTCACCACTCTTCTCACCACACTTGTTAGCCCCCAACGCCTGACCATCAAACCTCTTAAACTGAGCCAACATCAAACTCAATTGTGGCTCATGCCCAGACAACCACCCCATCATTTTCCTCAATTCATCATTCTCATCCTGCAGACGATCAACATAGTGTGTAAGTTCCATGTTTTTCAAAGCATGCATTTCAGGTAGAGCATGATTTAGAAAGAGGAGCTTTCAATACCGCCTCAAGAGAAACTATTCTAGTGTGAGATTCATCTAGCCTAGCATGCAACACAGGACATGAAGTGCAAGCACCTAACAAAGCTGGTCTAGATTTTAATTCATCACACTCAATCCTAATCACATCTAGTTTCTCAAGAGTAGAGGCATGCTTCTCCTTGAGAGCGGTCAAGTCAGCCAAGAAACACATTACAATCACCACAATCAATCTCATCAGACACAATAGGAACATATTTCAAAGAGCCTATCTCATTCTAGCATCCACAAGCAAGGATTCAAGCTCAGCTATCTTGTCCTTAGCATCACCCAACAAAGACCTAAATTCCCTCTTCTCCTTGTTGGTCTTTCTAAGCACATCATCACGGTTATCAAGCAACTCATTGAGTCTAGCATTCTCCTCTAGCAAGAAGTTGGGATCATGTTGTACCTCTTCCTCGGAGTCGGAGTTCGAATCCGAGCTGTGTTTCCCACCCTTATTGGAGTGCGCCATGCCGCAAAAGCCACCTTGTGCGACGAAGCTCAGGCCGGTGAAGTTCTTGCCCGTGTGCCGCTTGTCCTTGTGCCGTTCTTGCTCTTCCTCACTGCTCGAGTCAGAAGAAGCATCGCTAGATGTCGAGTCGATGTCGCTTGCTCCGGCAACCATCGCTCGAGCCGTCTTCTTCTTGTACCCGCCACTCTTCTTCGGCCTTCTCTCGCCCTTGTCCTTGTGCTTGTCCTTGTAGTCGTACAGGGAGCGGTGCTTGTTGTAGTCGTGCTTGGGCTTGCCCTTGTAGTCGTTCTTGATCTCCATGGCTTCAGGGCATTCGGCGATGAAGTGCCTGTGCTTCCCACACCGATAACACATCCCCGAGCTCCGCCTTGCATTCTTGCGGTTCTCGTACATCCGCCCAAACCTCTTGCTCAACAAGGCGAGATCATCCTCGCTCAGCACCTCGAAGTCCTCATTTGGCAAAGACACAAGACAAGATAAAGAGAAACTACCAGAGTTAGCGTTAGACCTTGATCCTGAGATAAGAGCCAAACTATGAGGATCAGTGGGGCTCTCGCTCTTGGCTCTCAAGCCACGATCAACCTCTGAAGACCTGAGCTTGGAAAACAACTCATCCAGCGACAATGTGTCATACACGCTCGACTCCTCAATGGCCTCGACCTTGGCACTCCACACAGACCTATCCAGGGTATGCAAAAGCTTGATAGCTTGATCATGATCCGTGCATGGGAGCACTGTCACAATGGCCCTCATGTTGTTGACTATGCTAGTGAAGCGCTGAAATATAGCATCGGTCGACTCACCGGGGAGATGAGTGAAGTTCTCGTACTCTCTCCGGTAAGTGGAAAACAAACGGGCTTGCACTTGGGCATTGCCAACATGAGCATTTCTTAACTTGAGCCAAATCTTTCCAGCCACATTCTCTCCGTACACTCGCTCAAACTCCGAGGCACAGAGAGCACGGAACAAGTAATCAACGGCCTTGCTGTTGGCCTCAAACATGTCCTGCGATCCTGGAAGTAGAAAACTGTCTGGGACGACATAGTGAGAATTCTGAGTGACCTCCCAGATCAGAGTTCCCTTCCCTCGCAAAAACGCGCCCATGCGCCTCTCCCACATCGGGTAATTCTTGCCATCAAAGTGCGGAGGACCCGACCCCTTGCCATAATCGTCCATCTTTGGATCTTAGACTGGTTAGAATTAAGAAGATCCGTAATCGGCTCTGATACCAATTGAAGGACCGAATAGGCGACCAGAGAGGGGGGGAGTGAATGGGAGCCGATAAAAATTCTTCCCGAAGGTCGAACTCAGCCTATACCCCGATTGCCACTCTGAGTACTCGCACACACCAAAGAAGCTCTAGACAAGGCACACACAAGCCCACAAGAACTAGAGACAAGCCTAGAAGCAAAGAGCGGAAGCACAAGACAAGAATCAAAGCACTTGGCCAATTCTGGAAACAGCCAGCGCGGACTGTCCGTGTGGTACGGGCGGACTGTCCGCTATGAACAGGCGGACTGTCCGGACCGACCTTGCGGACTGTCCGAGAAAGGCAACAAAACCACCAGAGACGCACCGAGGAAATTCGGACAGTCTAGGCAAGCACCGCGGACAGTCCGGAGCCTCGCGGACGGTCCGGCCCCACCTGGCGGACGGTCCCGCAACACTCTCTGAAAACCCCAGAAAAAAGGACGCCACCCCAGACAAAACTCAAGGCCACGCGGACAGTCCGGACAGCACACGCGGACAGTCCGCAAACTACTTGCAACAAAACACTAGCGGCGAAACAGATCGAAAAGCAAACGTGAACGAACACGCGACGAACTCTGAAGAACACACACCACGCTGACAGTCCGCGACGCTCGAGCGGACAGTCCGCGACATGCAGACAGAGCAGAAAAAACTCAACCCCGCGAAGTCAACCCTCGAAATCCATCACCGGATCTCCCAAACAGCTAGAGCTCTTGAGACAAGATTTGGGGGAGATGATAAGCAACACAAGAGGAAGCTATGTCCCAAAATCTCGACCTCTAACTCACTAAATCGCCGGGAATCGCGGATCACATGAACAACCACCAAGAACTCGGGCTCTCACCAAAAACTCACGAATCGAAGGTGTTTCCCGGCGTTTGAGGGGTCAAGATCACACACAAATATGCGCAAGGCATCCACCCATGATCCCCTCAAAGAAATCCGAGAGAAAACCCCTTCAAATCCCCGAATTGAGCGAAGAACAAAACTCTCCAAAAATAGCCCCGAAAATGACACGAAAATCACAGAGGACTAGGAGATCACTGCAACGTCGAATGCTTCCATACATCCAGAGGTCAGAGTCTATACAAGAATCTAGCCTAAGGAATACAGAGGAAAAGAAGCAGTTCAGAGCAATCTACCGGGGGAGGAAAACCTAAAGTCCAAGAGAGAGAGAGATGCCATCCACCTCTCCGCTATTTATACGAAGTCCACCGGAGGGAGGTAAATGACCACGCTACCCCTACAACTTGAAGTGAAGATACAACCCCTCAGGGGCATTATGGTCTAGTCTTCATCGAGCGGACAAACTTCCACCGCGGCCTTGCTTAGCATCGACGCAAGCCCCGCGATCACGCCACGTGCCCCCGCCACGAAGCTTCCCGAAGCTCCCGGATCAAGTTTCCGTCGCCTCGGGCCTCCGAACCAAGAAACCGTCCACCGATGGTTTTGTGGGCAAACCAACAAACCCCGCGTGCAAGCTTCGGCCTCGATCCGCTACCTTGCACCAGCCCATGTTCATGACTTCAGCCCGCTAGTCTTGCACCGCACGGATCGCACTTGACCCCATCGGCCACCGGGTCTATCGAACCAACCCTACTTGCCTCTCCATCACCCGGAGGCCGCCACGGCTAAGGCCTTTCGCGCTTGTTCTTCACCTGCACCGACACGAGTCAAGCCACAACCTGTACCTGCACACTTAGCCAAGCATCAGTCCACATAACGTTGTCAATCACTCATCACTAAGGAGCGACCCTCCACTAGTCCTCGGACACACCTGGTCCTCAACCATAAAGAGAGCAACAGACAATGCGACTTCTAGAGAGAGTTCAATTCGCCGATGGACTAATTTTGAGCCACCTGCTGCCAGCCCCATGCTGACCTTCATTGAGCCCCATTCAAGATAAGTCATGGATGTCACAACACAATAAGTGAATTGCCAAGTGTAATTTTTCCACCATAAGGATCATAGACAATAAGCGAAGGACCCATAAGGTAGTGACCGAAGAGCCAATATGTTGTCCGTGAATTCCAGTTCAGTTGTACCATTAAGACCAGCGGTAAATCCACTTAAACTAGAGATTAAACCCTCGACAATCAAAGGTTGACGCTTCGCGCGCGAGAGAAAACAGCCTCCTCAGGCGAAGTGATCGCGAGATAAATTAATTGGATCCGAACTCCGAAGAATAACAAGCTGAAGATAAATTAACCAGGTTTGATGCCTTTAAATTTTCTCTCACAGATGATTCCAGCCCCAATCCAAAATGAACACCCAAAACTTATTCCGAAGGATGAATCTCTGAGAGTCTCATAAATGGACACTATTTTATCTGCAAAATCTTATCATGGAGCACCAACATGTGTATTTTACAAGTGAATAGTAAACAAATGTTTGTGCGATCATAAAATTGATGAACAATAGAAATTGAGGTATTATTTATTCGAGGTATAGAAATATCAATGTTGCTTTAATAAAGAACAAAACGTATGATGCTAAGAATAAATTGAAGTCATGCGGCTATGAAAACCAAGTGGCTGCTATTTGACTAGCACAAACAGGTGTTAGATACTTTGCCTCCTATTCGACATTGCTAACTTTGCTTAGAGATGACCAGTAAAGTACAGAAAACACAGATATATGTCTTATCATGTGTGAATAAGCAACTACTTGTTTCCTAGCAAAACAGTATGACATGATTAGGCATGTATGCTAATTAAAGTATAAACTCCCAAGAAACGGCAACGAAGCTGCTGGAGCACTCACCAATAACATACGGCTCGATAAAACGTGCTAAGCTTCAGAGCACGAGATGCTAATCACCAAAATGAGGTTTTGGCAGCCAATCAAACCATAACCAAAAAATGTACTGTGTAACAGAGTATGTGGAGCTGCGTTTTTTCAACGAGCTAACAAGGACCATAATTTTGAGCAAAAAGAAATTGCCTGATGCTTGTCATGACAAAATTTATGCACACCCAAAAACTTCAATTTACCTGAGGAAGTAACTATGCTGGTGTGTAAGCAAAAAGAAAAGAGAGATGGCTGCCTTGATGTCGCCTAAGCAAAAGCATTTGAGCTACCACAATCAACTGTATCTTTACTTCTTTAGTATAAAGAAAGGAGAATATGAGCCGAATCAAAAACCATACTTGTGGTCTACTGGCTAGCGCAGCCAACACCGAGGCCTTGGGAGAAATGAGGTAGAGGTTCGAATCCTCCTTAGCGCACTCATTTTTGCGAATTAGACATACCTGGGCCGAGATTCATTGTGTTGGTCTTCGGAGCGCGGTAGGCCGAAGAGGTTCTCGAGCTGGGCTTCGGTGGGAGCTGAGCCCAAAGAGTTTCCTGAATTGGGCTTCAGTGGGATTCCATGGGTTGGTCTTTGGAGCGCAGTAGGCCCGAAGAGATTCCCAAACTGGGCTTCGGTGGAAGCTGACCCGAAGAGATTCTCGAATTGGGCTTCGGTGGGCTTCCGATGGGAGATTCCGCGAGCTGGTCTTCGGTGCGAACTGAGCCCGAGAGAATTTCCAAACTGGACTTTGGAAAGCTCACGTTGCTACTTCGGTGGCTCGTGAACCGATTGGGCCGAAGAGGTCTTCGGGCCCGAAGAGTGCGATGGCCAACTAGGATCTTCAGAAGGCCGTCCCATGTGGGCCGAAGGGGTCTTCGGCGGCTACCAATTGGACCGAAGAGGAGATCAGTGTTGTACGCTCCAATGGGAGAGCTTCGGTGTGCTGGACTGAAGAAGAACTTTTTGCAAATTGGACACGGAGATGGGCTGTGGTCATGGGAGTGACAAACGGTGGGCCCCAGAAATGTTGAGGTAAAAAACCGTCCTCAAAGGGAGGCCAAACATCCATAGGAAAAAATGCGACCAGTCTGGGGGCCGTCCCCCCTCTCAACCTCTTTGGGTTGCTTATATAGCTAAGGAGTGGGGTGGCATTTTAGCCCCCAAGCCCCTGGTGAGTACAAAAATTACAACCGAGCCCCTATTTTGTACAATGAGCCGAATAGGGGGTGCCTAGAGAACACGGTGGGTGCCAGAAATTGAGAGACATGGGTACCCATAGGTCCCCACCGGCCAGGGTCCCAGAGGCCCCCTGACAAGAGGACCCGACCTTCCAGAAGACTCGCCGACCTTACAAGTGGGACCAGCGACCTGAGCAAGCTCCCAGAAGACCCGCGAAGCCTTGGCGTGCAAGACAAGACACGGCGACCTGGTGCGCCGCCGCTTGTAACTCCGCGTATCGCGGGATACTCCTTGTAAATCGGGAGATAAGCTTCCCACAGTTGTAACCGACCCCGACACGGGTCAACCGACCTGCGCACGGGTCAACCGACCTGCGCATGCAAACCCTAGCCCGTCCTCCCATATAAGGCGGCCTAGGGTTCCATGCACAGGGAGAACTCATCTTCATCCTCGCATAATTCACCACAACTGGACGTAGGGTTTTACTCTCCGGAGGCCTGAACCAGTATAAACCCTTGTTCCCCAGTTCTTCGCCGCCATACTCGCCTAGCTCCGTGTGCGCCACGTGCATAACCACCTACGCTCTTAGGTCTCGATCCTCCATTAACCTGCAAACCACTAGGGCAACCCCCTAGCGGATCTGTCCAGGTCTCACCCCCTGACAGTTGGCGCGCCAGGTAGGGGCGATCGGGAACTCGCTCTGCAGCATGGTGGCCCAAACTGGCGTCGTCTTCCTGGCGAGCATGGCGGCCTTCCTCGCCGACCCCGTGGAGATCTGCTTTGGATCTTTCACGGCGACCTCACCTGCTCCGGCAGCTTCGACTCTCCCAATGACCTCCGAGAAGGCCGTCACGGCGTCTGCCGCCGTCCCTGTTCCCGATCTAGTATCCGAGACCCACTCACCCAAACCCTGTGACCTTGTCCAGGGGATGGAAGACGTCATCGGCTCCATGAGGGAAACCTTGGAGATCTGCAAACGAGCTCAACGCTCGGCGCAGACAGCGCTACGCCACGACACGTTTCCCTTCGACCTGAAGTCTGTACCCGGCCTTCGCCTGAGCCAACTCTCGACGCCTCCTCAGATCCAATATGGGTGGCGACCTTCGCCAGACCCAAGGCCTGCGCCTCAAGCTCGGCGCGACCCCCTCGACGTGCCCTGCACTTACCACAAGGGCGCAAAGCACACCCTCCGCGGGTGCCGCCTGCGGAAGAAGATCGACAACGAGCTCCCTCGTCGAGCTAAGCGACCTACCCAGTCTCCAGACTACGGGAAGTTCCAGAAGGTCCGGGTTCGTATCTCCCCGAACGACCTGGAAGTCATCTTCCGTCAGGTGATGGTGACCTCGGAGAACGAGCCACCACGCGCGGGTGCGACCAACTCCCAGGAGGCGGCCCGTATCCAAATAAACGCCTGCCGCGCTGAGCGACGTGCGGAAGAGCAGCGGCGCGCCTTGCCCTGCGCTCGTAACCTACGCCTCAAGTTCGAGGAAGCTGGGATCCCGACCTTCAACAGCCCCCAGGCCAACCTGGGTGCGGCCATTACTCGACTCCAGCAAGTCCAGATGCCTGAAGCTGAGCAGGCCCTCGCGTACCTCCGGGTCGCCAACACCCTGGTGGAAGAGAAGAGCGCGGCCTCCAGGTCCGCCGTGTCGTCCTCGACCCACCACTCGCGCAGTCGATCCCATCGACCTGCGCGTAGCCATCTCTCCCCCGTCCGGGAGGAGGTCGCTCAGCACAACCCTGAGCAACCCGCTCAGCAGCCCGCTACTGCCCGGGACCTTCGCGTCAACCTTGACGCCAACAGGCGTGCTCGTGATGCCCGCACCATCGTCGACCAACGCCACCGGGAGCACGAGGAGCGCGAGCTTCACCGCCGCCTGGACTACGACCGAGAATACAACGCACCCGGGTGCGTTCACCGCATCATGGAGCACGAGCTCCGTGATCAACATGAGATCGAGAACCAGCGGCTTGCCAAGTACGACGCCGACCACGGCGACCCCGTCGTCGTCCAGTACAATCAGGATCGGCAGCCACGCTCCCAGGTTGTCGTCCCGGAGCGCAGCATCCACTCCGCGTCACGAGATGCCGCCCCAGCAAGAGGCACCAGCGACAACCTTGCGCTCAACGCCTTCCCAGCGCTGGATGACCGCTTCAAAAGGGTGGAGCACCCCGACAACTTCAAGCCCAACATCAAGCCATATGATGGGCGCTCCGACCCCAACATCTGGCTGTCGACCTACTACGTCGCCGTCAAGGCGGTCGGTGGTGACTTCGACCACATGACGGCCTACTTCCCACTGGTGATGGGCAAGGCCCCTTCGCTCTGGCTCAACAACCTTGCGCCTGGCAGCATCAAGACCTGGGCCGATCTATCCTAGGTTTTCACATCGAACTTCCAGGCAACCTATGATCGCCTTGGGAACACCTTCAGCCTGGGGCGGGTCGTGCAGAAGCCTAAGGAGCGACTCCGTGACTACAATACCCGGTTCTTTGAGAACCGGAACGAGTGCATTGGCGTCAGGGACGACCAGATCGTCGACAGCTACAAGAAAGGCATCAAAGATCGCAAGGTCTTTGAGAAAATCCATGAGGCTGGCCCGACCAACGTCAAAGAGCTCATGGTCATCATCAACAAGCTGATGGACACCATCTGCGGGTTCCATGAAGGGGCCACCCACACTCTCCGCGAGTGCTCCCAGTTCAAGAGGGCCTTCAGCACCTCCGCGGATCCCAAGCGACCCAGGAACGACGGCGGGCGATGCAAAAACCACCCCTACAACAACAACTACCGCCGTGACGACCGGCGCAACGACCGCCGCGACGACCGGTATGATGATTGCCGCGAGCCACCTCATAGGGACCCGCCTCGCAACGACCCTGCTCCAGCAGCTGCCCGCGACGAGACGAACCTGCCCCCTCCACCAGCGTCGGGCAACCCCAATGGGCCCTTCCAGGCCGCAACCCGTGCGATCAACATGATCGTTGGCGGAATCAAGTCCAGTGCCAGCAGGAGGCGCTACCAGAAGGACAAGCGCGACGTCCACCTCGTCCACACTCATCCAATCGTGCCCCTACGATGGTCTGAGCAGCCGATCACGTTCTCCAGAGCTGATCACTGGGTCCATATCCCAGACCCTGGGTCCTACCCGCTCGTCGTCGAGCCTACAGTGGATGGAGCCCTACTCTCCCAGACCCTGATCGACGGAGGTAGTGGGCTCAACATCATCTTTGTTGATACCCTTAAGAAGATGGGCTTCGACTTCAACAAGATGACGGAGTGCGACGAGCCTTTCTATGGCATCGTCCCCGGGAAGGCGGCCCAACCCCTGGGTCGAGTCTCCCTCCCGGTGACTTTTGGTATGGAGGAGAACTTCCGCACGGAGTACCTCAACTTCGAGGTCGCCAACTTCAAGTCCTCCTACCACGCGATCCTAGGTTGCCCAATGCTGGCCAGATTCATGGCCATCCCGCACTACACCTACTTGGTGTTGAAGATGCCAGCTCCGCGAGGGGTCCTCTCCGTCAAAGGGGGCCTCGTCATCTCCTTCAGGTGCAACACAGAGGCCCTCGACCTCGCTGCGACCTCTGCCGCCGCCGAGGCCTCTGCGGTCTTGGTAGCTGAAGCCGAAAAAGTCGACCCTGTCGACCAGTTCGTCCCGGAGCAGAAGCGCACCGAAACCGCCCTAGACGCGGCTCCATCGACGAAGAAGGTCTGCCTCGGCCTTGCCGACCCAGAGAAGACGGTGGTGATCGGCGACGGGCTCGATCCCAAATAGGAACTCGCGCTCACCAGCTTCCTCCGGGATATGCCGACATATTCGCTTGGAGTCCATCGGATATGCCAGGTGTTCCTAGGGAGCTGGCTGAGCACGCCTTGGATGTAAGCAAGACGGCGAAGCCTGTCAAGCAGAAGCTTCACCGCTTTGCGAAAGATCGCAAGGACGTCATTAGCGTAGAGCTAATAAAGCTCCTAGCTGCCGGATTTATCCGAGAGTGTAAAAACCCGGTTTGGCTCGCCAACCCGGTTCTTGTACCAAAGAAAACCGGTCAATGGAGAATGTGTATCGACTACACCGATCTCAACAGGCACTGCCATAAAGACCCCTTCCCTCTTCCGCGTATCGACCAGGTCGTGGACTCCACGGCCGGGAGCGTCCTTCTCTGCTTCCTCGACTGCTACTCAGGGTATCACCAGATAGCCCTGAAGGTCTCTGACCAAGACAAGACGGCGTTCATAACGCCCCATGACATCTACTGCTATACGGCCATGACCTTCGGCCTCAAGAACGCGGGTGCGACCTATCAAAAGGCCATCCAGAAGTGTCTAGCCAGCCAGATCAGCAAGAACGTAGAAGCCTACGTCGACGACGTGGTCGTCAAGACCACTCACGAGGATGAGCTCATAGCTGACCTCGCGGAGACCTTCACCAACCTCCGCACTTACCGCTGGAAACTCAATCCAGAGAAGTGCGTCTTCAGTGTCCCGTCCGGCAAGCTCCTCGGCTTCATGGTCAGCAACCGGGGCATCGAAGCCAACCCCACCAAGGTGGATGCCATCCTCAAGATGAAGCGACCTACCGGCAAGAAGGATGTCATGAAGCTCACAGGCATGATGGCGGCCTTAGGCCGATTCATTAGCAAGCTCGGAGAAAAAGGCCTGCCCTTCTTCAAGCTGCTAAAAAAGGCGGACAAGTTCGCCTGGACCGAGGAGGCAGACCAAGCTCTTGAGCAACTCAAGACCTTCCTCACGACGCCCCCAGTGATGGTGCCCCCGGCACCTAAGGAGCCCTTACTGCTCTACATCTCGGCGACCACCCTCGTGGTCAGCGCTGTCTTGGTAGCTGAGCGACCTGAAGAGGGGCGACCTTACCCCGTCCAGCGACCTATCTACTACGTCAGCGAGGTCCTATCCGACAGCAAGACCAGGTACAGCCAGCCCCTGAAGATGCTCTACGCGCTACTCATGACTTCGCGAAAGCTCCAGCACTACTTCCAATCCCACAAGATCAAGGTCGTCTCGGCCTTTGCCCTTGGCGAGATTCTACGGAGTCGTGACACCTCTGGGCGCATCGTCAAGTGGTCTATCGAACTAGGCGAGTTCGACCTGGAGTTCTGCCCCAGGCAGGCCATCAAGTCTCAAGTCATCGCAGACTTCGTCTCAGAGTGGACAGAGATCCAGCAGCCTCCGCCGCCGGAGCGACCTGAGCATTGGAAGATGTACATCGACGGTTCCCTGAACCTCGAATGAGCAGGCGCGGGCGTCTTGTTCATCTCCCCTAAGGGCGACTACCTTAAGTACGTCCTATAGATCCACTACAAGGCGTCCAACAATGGCGCCGAATACGAGGCCCTCATCCACGGGCTCCGCATCGCTGTCACCCTCGGGATCAAGCGCCTCCTGGCCTACGGCGATTCCAATGTCGTCATCGACCAAGTCAGCAAGGACTCCGAAGCTAGGAAGGATACGATGGATGCATACTGTGCCGAGGGGCGCAAGCTCGAGCGTCACTTCGAAGGGATCGAGTTCCACCACGTCTGCCGCAACAACAATGTCACTGCGGACGTCCTCTCCAAACTTGGCTCCAAACGCGCACTGGTTCCGGCCGGCGTGTTCGTCCAGGACCTACGCAAGCCGTCCATCAAGCTCATCCCCGACCCAGAGTCGCCTAATGACGAGCTTACCTCGCCTAAAGGTTGCGAGATCCTGATGATCGACGCAGAAGATGACTGGCGCCTCGATTTCATTGCCTTCCTCCTCGAGCATCGAGTACCTGAGGACAAGGCAGAGCGAGAAAAGATCACGAGGCGTAGCGCCAACTACGTCATCATTAGCTAGGAACTCTACCAGAGGTTCACCTTCACCGGAGTACTGATGAGGTGCATCCTGAGATCCGAGGGCCTCAGGCTCTTGGACGAGATCCACGGCGGTGAGTGCGGCAACCACACCACCTCTTCCAACCTGGTAGGCAAGGCCTTCAGGTCTGGCTTCTACTGGCCCACGGCCTTGGCCGATGCCCAAGAACTTGTACGTCGTTGCAAGGGGTGCCAATTCTTCGCTAAGCAGCAGCACCTCCCGGCCAGGCTCTCAAGACCATCCCTCCGTCGTGGCCCTTTGCAGTTTGGGGTCTCGACTCTGTGGGACCTTTCAAGACCGCACCAGGCGGCTACAAGCACATACTCGTGGCGGTGGATAAGTTCACCAAGTGGATCGAGATCCGTCCCGTATCCAGCGTCACGTCGAAAGAGGTGTCCAAATTTATCGAGGAGATTACCCATCACTTCGGGGTGCCAAATAGGATCATCACCGACCTTGGCACGGCCTTCACAGGAGTCGAGTTCTGGGACTTCTGTCAAGATAGCCTGATCGACATATACTACTCCTCGGTAGCACACCCACGGTGCAACGGCCAGGTCGAGTGGGCCAACGGCATGGTTCTCCAGGCCATAAAAGACTGTATCTTCGACGGCTCAGCGCCTTACGCCACCAGGTGGCTCTCAGAGCTCCCTCACGTCCTCTGGGGTCTCAGGACCCAGGTCAGTTCAGCTACAGGGTACTCACCCTTCTTCCTGGTCTACGGATCAGAGGCTATCCTCCCCACCGATGTGGCATTTGGTGCCCCTCGCATCCAGCACTTCGATGATGGAGAAGTAGAGAAAACACGCCGCCTCGACCTCGACTGCGTCGAGGAACACCGTGTGGCTGCGCTCATGCACCACACTTGCCACGAGCAGCAGCTACGTCGCTATCACGATCACAATGTGCGCGAACGTTCCTTCAACGTTGGCGACCTAGTCTTGCGGCGAATCCAGAACACCAAGGATATGCACAAACTCTCTGCACCTTGGGAAGGCCCCTTCATAGTTAAGGAGGTCATTGGACCGGTGACCTATCACCTCCAATGGGCCGATGGCCAGGGTGTGCCTAACCCCTGGAACATCGAGCACTTGCGTCGCTTCTATCCTTAGGAGCCTTGTATCACAATAAAGCTATGTACTCTATCCTTTGTGATTCTATATAAAAATAAAGATTTCTCTTTCAATCTGCTTGTTTTCTGTGTACCCCTCCCCTTCGACATGCTCGGAGGCTTGGTTTAAAATCGTACCCCTCACGCTCGGGGGCTTGGCTCTAAGCTCGGCCCTTCACGCTCGGGGGCTTGGCTCTGCCAACCTAAGGGTTGCCCGATCTGGGGTTTCTACCTTTCTCTTTACAAGTGTTCCCTTACCACAGCTTCTTATGCATTTTATAAGTATTCCTAGGTCGTGGGGTTGCTTGACCTTGGGTCCCTGACCCCCTCCGCGCGCTGGCCGCACTTAAGCCTCCAGCGTCGAGCCGTGTGGTCAGCAAGCCGTTCCTCCATTGAGTTGGGTTAGCGGAGGAAAAGGGGTCTCGCAACTTCGTTACCTTTGCGTTCTTATAAAGAGTATACAAAGTCAAATAAGGGATCGCATAACATGCCTCTTTCATTCATGCAATGTTCATATTACATCAAAAGGGTCCGTGACCCATTGTTACTAACTGTCTGCCAGTTCTAAGCTACGTCTACAGGTCTATTTTCTTCATGATATCGTCCGCGGCGGCCTGAATCTCTACGCTGGCCACCGGCTGCACCAAGTCCAGCTCCTCCTTGACCTTCTCGAGGTCGAACGACGGCTCATGGTGCTTCACCGTGGCCAGTGCGGTAGCAGCGGCGAGCTTGCCACCGTCCATTAGCAAGGTCTTTATGCGACCCTCCGCGTCCTCCAACCGCGCAACGAGCTCTTGTGGTCCACCCTCGACCTTCGGGGCGTAGACATCCACAAGATACTCGGCGGCCTCCTTGAGGTCGTCCAATTCCTTCTCAAGATCTGCAGTCATCTCTTGATGACCAATAAGGGTTTGCGATCTCTGCGCGCCCCAAATTCATAAGCAGCTTTACGGGTAAAGTAAGACTCACTCGCGACGACCTCCTGGTGCTTCTCCTTGAGGATCTTCACCTACTCCTTCGACTCCTTGAGATCCTTCTTCAAGGTAGTCTCCCTCTTCTTGGCCTCTACAAGTGCTGGGGTCAAGAACGTGTCACCAGGATGGTTAAACATGAAAGATCAAAAAGGCATCTCTCGACGTACCTACGGTGGCGTTCTTCAAATCGTCCTCCGCTTCCTTCACCTTCAGCTTTGCAGCTTCTAGCTCCCGCTTCAAGGCCTCGACGGCCTGGTCCTTTAAGATCACCTCGTCCTTGAGGCTCCTTATTTCCTTCGCGGCCTCCACCTTGGCCTGAAGCACGGCCTCCCGGGTTGTTACCAGCTCCGCGTGAAGATTGACACCCTCCTTTAGCAGGGTCGCCCTTTTCTGTGCGCGCTCAGCAAGAGTCTGCAACAACACATCAAGATCGTTAAAACATTGCATTTAGGCGAACCCAAGATGCAGCCCCAAAGGTAATGCAAACTTACCACGAGCATCCTGTCGATGGTCGCCTGCGCCGCCTTGAAGTCATCAAGATCCTTGGCATCGGCCCAGACGTCGTCCTCCCATGGAGTACCTTCATAGAGGCAGGGTTGCTGTTCGGCTTCCCCGCTTCCATCTCCGGCTACCGCCCCCGCGTCCCCGGCAGACTTGACTCAGGCGGGTCTTGCTGGCGCGGGCCCTCCTCCTGCCGTGCGCCCTCTGTAGTGACATTGGCTGCCACCGACGGCGTTGTCTCCACGACCTCAGGGGGCTTACTGCTAAAATCCCCACCTGAGGTCGTGGGTGACTGTCCGGCCGGCAACTTCTCGACCTTCCAACCAAAGGCCTCTTGGTCTGAGGCGTTCTTGCTGCTATTAGAAACGGTAGGAGTCCCCCTGCCCAAGGTGCACATGTTCGTCAGCACTGACCTACTCAACACAGCCGCAAAGATGAAGAACAACATAAATCAAGCTCAACAACATACCCGCTGCCGGTCTTCAGCTTCATCGACATCGGCCGGGGCGGCGCCCGTCTTGGCTTCTTTTGCGACCCTTGGTCGCTCACGCCCTCCGCACTCGGCTTCTGCTGCTGCTCACCGATAACCACCGGTGGGGCGTTGCTTTCTCCTACGGCCGCTGCGCCGCCTGATCCTCCAATGATGTCGTGCGACCCCGCATCATCACGCTCCTCGAAGACGACCTCGGTGACAGTCGTTGCCGTCTCCGATGATGCAGTGACGTCTTTCCTCTTCCTCTTCTTCTTCTTCTCCGCTTTGATGGTGGCGGAGATGATCTTGACGCCCTTGTGCGCCGGGATCTTAGCGGTGGCCTGCCGCGTACGCCGAGTCATCAGCGCGGGGCTCACCACGGGCGGATCCTCATCATCGCTACCCCCCACCGATGATGAGGACATCCTCCACTATTACCCGTTGGCAAAGACGCAACATAAATGGGCCATGTGGCCCAGTTGTAGTCGGGCGGCGACCGTGTGAGCCTCATTATCCCATCTTGCTTAGCTTGGGAGGAGGAAGCCACCTTAAAGGGGAGAGCCACCCTTCCCCTAACGGACTAGTCTTTTGGGGTGATTGGGCCTTTCCCCGAAGGGGCACCCTTGAGTTGTGGTTTAGCGATTGCATTGGCGCTTCGGGCTTGCTCGTCATAGTCGGATCGTGAGGGTCGGAACCTCGGGTGTGCGAATGCTAAACTGAGTAATCGGTGCATCGGGCTTGCCATAATCCAATCCCACCTAGGCCGGACTCATTATTTGGTATCAGAGCTGGGCCCTTGGTAAGAAGGGGAGAATGATGAGGACATCCTCCACTATTACCCGTTGGCAAAGACGCAACATAAATGGGCCATGTGGCCCAGTTGTAGTCGGGAGGCGACCGTGTGAGCCTCATTATCCTATCTTGCTTAGCTTGGGAGGAGGAAGCCACCTTAAAGGGGAGAGCCACCCTTCCCCTAACGGACTAGGCCATGTGGCCCAGTTGTAGTCGGGAGGCGACCGTGTGAGCCTCATTATCCTATCTTGCTTAGCTTGGGAGGAGGAAGCCACCTTAAAGGGGAGAGCCACCCTTCCCCTAACGGACTAGTCTTTTGGGGTGATTGGGCCTTTCCCCGAAGGGGCACCCTTGAGTTGTGGTTCAGCTATTGCATTGGCGCTTCGGGCTTGCTCGTCGTAGTCGGATCGTGAGGGTCGGAACCTCGGGTGTGCGAATGCTAAACTGAGTAATCGGTGCATCGGGCTTGCCATAATCCAATCCCACCTGGGCCGGACTCATCAACCGATGAGTCGGAGAGGTAGTTCTCCAACAATTTCGACGGTGGAGCCCTCACGTCCTCCACCGCCTGGACCTTGAAACTGTGCTCTCCCTCGTCCGCGAGGGGAGCCGGACACCAGAACAAACCTTCACGACCCTGCGAATCAGTCGACCTTCGTTTCAAAACAAGGGGAATGCAACAACAACAGAGAAATCAAGGTCGATCAGCGACATACCACGTCCGCGGGCCTTGTGAGGGAGAATGCCTTGGGGCATGTCCGGTTCCGGATCACCCCGTTGAAGAGCTCCCTCACCCGCGCCACCATCTCCTGCTTGGAGACCTTCCGCTGCTGTACGCGGGTCGGGTCGGTCTGCCCCCAGTACTCGTAGGCCGGGTGCACCCGATCTTGGATCAGCTGCAGCAACCTTCGGCTAAAACTAATGGCCACTGCTCCGCCGGTCAGCCCTTCTTCCTTCCGTTGCTTGAGGTCCTCCAGCAGCGGCTTGACGGCGTCCATCTCCCGCGATGTTAGCTGGTTGGACCACTCTGGCACCGGGACTGGCGCGAGCCCCGACCTGGTTGGCAACGCTGGTTTGGGGTTGTCGATGTAGAACCAGCCCTGCCTCCAGCCTTGGGTGTTGTCCGGCAACTCTATGTCGATGTACACCGTCTTCTTGTGGCGGCGTAGCATGAAGCTGACGGCGCCGACAACGCCGTTCTTCCCCGTCTTCTTCACCTCAAAGAAATACCGCCACAAGTCGAAATGTGGCGGTATCCCCAGGCACGCCTCACACAGGTGGATGAATGAGGATACCGTGGTAATGGCGTTGGGGACGAGATGCACCAGGTCGATGCGGTAGAAGTGGAGAAGCCCGCGGAAGAAGTCGCCCGCCGGAACTCTGGAGCCGCGCTCGACATACGAGACGAAGGCGACGGTCTCCCCAGTTCCCTCGGAGGGGAACGCTTCGCCAGCGGCGGGCCTCCACCCCACCTGCTCCCTGGGCTTCAGTAGCCCGCGCTTCACCAGCTCCTTGAGCTGCGCCTCCGTCACCGTCGAGTGCTCCCACACCTTCTACGGGGCTGGCGCAAGCTCTGGGGCCATTTCCTCTTCCTCAAAACTAGTGAATTTAGTTCTAAATACCACCAGAGACTTTTGGCGCATACGGCGGCGCTGGCGCGCGGCGGATCTAAGCACGGCGATGCTGGCGATTCTATGCGCTAAAGCTTCTAGCGGCGGATTGGAAACCCTAGCTGCTACGGGGAATGGAAGCGAGTGGGGTCCTCGACCCTTCGCTTGGCCTTTTATAACTGGGTCATCTCAGTGCGGTGGGCCGCGGCGCCCCAAACGTCCCCTCGGTTTCGCCGACATCACCGGCGACCCAACGGATACACTGCCTAACGGCTCTTTCGACCTAACGACTATAGGCAGTTACGGCTCGAGCCATGCGGGAATCCATGCCCGTTGGTTTTTGCCCAACGGCCCGGTGTCCATGGACTCGCTATGCCTTATTTCAAGCCCCCCCTTTTATTTTCTTCAAGGTCTCCTGGCCTCTGACGACCTCCGGGTCTATGATAACACCTTCTCAAGGTCGACAGGTACTACCGCTTGGTAGGTCGCCTCAGCTTTCATTAGCGAGTTCACATCACTGGCTCCTAGGTCCTGCTACCTACTGGATTGCCTTAGCCTTCGTGGCTGGTTTACACCGACGGCCCCGTGCTTAAAGGCTCCACTGCCCGTTGGCGACCTCCGGGTCAAGTAGCACCTCCTTGAGGTCGCTAAGGTCCTGCTACCTACTAAACTGCCTTAATGGCTAATACCAACGACCCTGTGCTTAATGGCTCCACTGTCCCTTAGCGACCTTTTGGTCAAATAGCACCTCCCTGAGGTCGCTAAGGCCCTGCTGCCTCCTAGGTCGTGTTGACCTAGAGCTTCCAGGCTGACTACCTGCGTTGTGTCACTGCACAACGGTCGTGTCGACCCAGGTCGACACGGGCTCCCTGTCTCTACGAAAGGCCTCTTGAAGGTCGGTGTGCTATTACAGCCCCGCTGGGGCCTTGGTATTCGTACCATTGCAGCCTGGGCGCCCCTACAAATTACTAAAGTCATGTCACTGCTCATGCAAATCTATATTTACAGCTTCATAAGCTACAAGGAGTTTGGCCCTTGGCCAAATTATAAGATACAAAGATCTTAAATGTCCTGAATTACCTTCCAAAGTGCTTACGACTCAATCTACACTAATAAAGCTTGTCGCAAGCTTTCTTCTGGCTTCAGAGCCTACTTGACGAACTCTACAGCCACTGTGGAGGCAGCTGCCACACAGCCACCTCTACTCACGCACCAACCGGTCTCCTGCAGCGCCCAGCATCAAGTCTGAGCTTCGCCGCACGATTGCAGAAGGTCCGAGCTTTAACACCAACCTCACCGGGTGGAGCGCGGTGCTCACCAGCATCATATCAGGCCTGAAAGTGTCAGGGCCGACGATGCAACTGCTGCTTCATACTCCTTCCGGGCTCCTTGGTGAGGCTGGGAGAAGAGGCCAATCGAGTATTTCGAGCCTCGCAATCATTCTTCTAACTCCAAGCATGAACTACATCACTTCTCCACGTTGGTGGGCAGACACAAGCCCGCGGTGTGGCAATATTACTACACTGGGTCATCTTGGATCTCCTTTGAAGATTGGTGCGGTTTGCTTCAAACCTTGTGCACCTATTTATACCACCAAGCACATGCAATCCAGTCTCACTCGCCAGGCCAACTTGTGTGGCGTCCTTATCCTCGACGGCGCTGTGCCCTCGTGGAGCACGAGGTTACTTTTCGCCTGTGAAAAGGTATCGGCGCGCCTGACCTCTATCTGACTGCACACTGAGGCACTTTTATCTTTTGCGGGTGGCAGTAATCTGTGCTTCATGAGTATGCTGGCCCGTGACCGTACAATGCACTTGTGACTCCGGTTAACGACAGACCTGCCGTCTGCTACCCTCTGCAAGATTCTGGAGCTCTTGTCCTCTAGCGTCGACCCTACAAGAGCATCAGTTTCCTAAACAGAAGGTCGTAGGTTCGACTAATTCTTTTTCTTCTTCTTTAGAGTATCAAACCGGCCATACTGGTCGCTTTACTGCTCGGATGCTACTACACTAGTGCGTCTTCGACGCCCTATTTTCTTTGGGTCGCCTCGACCTAATGGAAGCCTACTTCCATCACATCTCGGCTCGACCTACCCTTGGTAGGCTTGTTGACCTTTCTGTAGGTCGAGACTGCTACTACAACATGCCTGATTCAGGTCAGGTCGGCGATTCTGCATGATCTACGCCTCGTCTTCACTTCGACCTTATGGTCCTTCAACCCAGAAGTTCGACGTTCAACTTCGAGTGCGCATCGGAGGGGTTTCTTTTCTTTTTGATCCCATGCACCCTTCATGACCTCGACGGTGCCGCGCCTCTGCTGCTCTTCGACACGACCTCGCCTCGGCCGCTATGCCTACACGTCGATCGGGGCTTGAGAGACATGGGTACCCATGGGTCCCCACCGGCCAGGGTCCCAGAGGCCCCCTGACAAGTGGACCCGACCTTTCAGAAGACTCGTCGACCTTACAAGTGGGCCCAGCGACCTGATCAAGCTCCCGGAAGACCCGCGAAGCCTTGGCGTGCAAGACGAGACACAGTGACCTGGAGCGCCGCCGCTTGTAACTCCACGTATCGCGGGATACTCCTTGTAAATCGGGAGATAAGCTTCCCACAGTTGTAACCGACCCCGACACGGGTCAACCGACCTGCGCATGCAAACCCTAGCCCGTCCCCCATATAAGGCGGCCTAGGGTTCCATGCACAGGGAGAACTCATCTTCATCCTCGCATAATCCATCATAACTGGACGTAGGGTTTTACTCTCCGGAGGTCTGAACCAGTATAAACCCTTGTCCCCCTGTTTTTCGCCGCCATACTCGCCTAGCTCCGTGTGCACCACGTGCATGACCACCTACACTCTTAGGTCCCGATCCTCTATTAACCTGCAAACCACTAGGGCAACCCCCTAGCGGATCTGTTCAGGTCTCACCCCCTGACAGAAATGTTGGGGTAAAAAACCGTTCTCAAAGAGAGATCAACATCCATAGGCAAAAATGCGACCAGTCCGGGGGCCGTCCCCCCTCTCAACCTCCTTGGGTTGCTTATGTAGCTGAGGAGTGGGGTGTCATTTTAGCCCCCAAGCGCCTGGTGGGTACAAAAATTACAACCGAACCCCTATTTTGTACAATGAGCCGAATAGGGGGTGCCTAGAGAACACGGTGGGCGCCAGAAATGTTGGGGCAAAAACCGTTCTCAAAGGGAGGCCAACATCCATAGGAAAAAATGCGACCAGTCCGGGGGCCGTCCCCCCTCTCAACTAGGGGTGGGCATTCGGTCTATTCGGTCATTTCGGTTCGGTCTATTCGGTGTTTGGAAATTTCGGGTTTTGAAAAATGAGAACCGAAATTTTAAAAATACATAATAGGAACCGAACCTGAATAGACCGATTATTTCGGTTCGGTCTATTCGGTCCACCGAATTACCCGAATTTTCATAGGTATCCTTGTCACCTCTCAAAATTCTATGGTAGAAATTCAAATTCCCAACTCATTTCAAGTCTATGGATTTAAGGACTACTCGACGAAAGCAAGCAACTAACAAGTTCATGGGAAAAAAATAAAATAATTTAAAACACGAAGTTGTAACGTTGATAGTCTGATTCAAAATACACAATTATATTGAATTTCGGGTTATTCGGTCTATTCGGGTTATAGACTATAGGAACCGAAACCGAATCCGAATTTTGAATTATAAAATTATCTGGACCGAACCCGAACCCCGAAACCCGAATAGACCGACAATTCGGGTTATTTGGGTTGGGTTCGGTTCGGTTTTCAGGTTTCGGGTTCAAAGTGCCCACCCCTACTCTCAACCCCCTTGGGTTGCTTATATAGCTGAGGAGTGGGGTGACATTTTAACCTCAAACCCCTGGTGGGTAAAAAAATACAACCGAGCCCTATCTTGTACAATGGACCGAATAGAGGTGATTAGAGAACTATTTTCCCCAACATGTGACTTTGAGTATCTGAATTAGGCTAGGTACAAATATTTTCGGATATTAAAAATTTGAATGTGGATATAAACTTACTTTAGAGTCTATTTATATTGTAAATTTGCAAGTATGAATAATACTTTTGAATGGAAAGTACGAAATGTTGTCGGATTAAACCACATACAAAAATAAAATGTGACTCGATGTTTCGAGTGAATAATTCAATGCGAACGGGTAAAGCTGGTCCGTTCGGTCGGAGGAAAATTTCATCCCGTCCACGAGGAAGGGGGAGCAGGAAGAGAGGAGCTTCCTCCGGCGGGAAGCGGCAAATCTTTTGCGCGAGGACCCCAAAACTTCCCTCCCCAAATTCCCCAAACCCCATCGCCATCGTTACCATTGCTTGCCGAACCCTAGAGAGAAAGAGCGGAAACCCTAGCCATGGTGATCGCCGTCGAGGGCAACGGGTTCGTGCACGGCGAGGAGGAAGAGGAGGAGGGCGACCGCCCTATTCGCTACCTCCCCCTCGGTTACGTCTACTCCTCCTCTGCCCCCGCCCCCGCCCTGTGCCCCCCGGCCCCAAAGAAGCCTCGCGTGGACGACGGCAAGCCCCCCTTGAAAGTGTACTACCGCCGCCACAAGAAGCCGCGGGTCGAGGAGCCGCCGCCGCCGCCGCCGCCGCTCTCGCCAGCGACGGCCCCACCCCCGCCGCTGGTACAGGATGAGGACGCTGGACCCTCATGGCGGAAGGGCTCCCTTAAGCACGAACTGCTCAGCCTGGGGTCCGCTCCGCCTGCATTGGACGGGGACGGGGAGGGAGGGAAGCCCACGCGGCGGCAATGGCGAATGAGACGCGGTGGAGGGGTTGAAAAGACGGCTTGCTTCTCTGGGCATGACAGGCGGCGGCCGGGCAGACCCAAGGGGTCAGTCGGGAGGAGATGGGTCGAGTGAGTTGAATAGGCGTACCTGATGGTTTCAGCTCAAAAAAAAACTGTTTTTAATCTAAAATCCAGCTAGTATTGATGCTAGTTTTGTCACAGGTTGGATATTCAAGGTGCGGATCCTAACACACTTGTCGGATTAGCGTGCAAGGTGTGAGCTCTTGACAATTTTTTCATCTTCTCATGGAATTGATGGGATATTAGGACCTGAATTCTTATTGAGTGCAGGTTTTTTGGCCACTGGATGATAATTGGTACAAGGGATCCATCACAGTGTACAATGAAGCAACAAAGAAGCATTCAGTATGTTCTGTTCCTGTTAGTGTAATTTTTTTTGTTTTCTTTAATTTATTGAATTATCCTGTTAGTTGTGATGAATCCTCACTGTTTTTACTGGGTTATTAATTGGATGGGTTTGCTTTTCCAATTTTTTCCTCTGTACTTCAATTCCTTGCCACTCAATTTCCATCCATTCTCTGAATTAGAAAATGTGCAACACCCAGTGATTGAACTGTATCTACATGAACTGCAGGTAAAGTATGATGACGGTGAAGCAGAGGACCTTAACCTGCCAGATGAAAGGATTAAATTTTTCATCTCCTCTGAAGAAATGAAGTCCCTGAATGTAAATATTGGAATTTCCAATCAGGATAAGAAGGGTCATGATGAGTTGCTTGCACTTGCTGTTAGCTTTCATGACTACCAGGGTCTTGATACAGGTGACCTTGTGTGGGCTAAAATTACAGGTAGTCTGCACACTTAGTTCTCTACCACTGACGTTTCATTTCTTCATTTATCTAGTGTTGGTGAAATTTTGCATAATTTTACCTACACATTTTTGTCTTTTGAGCTCCTTTCACATGTGCTAGTTTCCAATTATTGGATCCTGCATGCCCTTGGTAGCTTTAGGTTTATGATAATTTTGTATTGTTGCCTGAAATTTTAACTTTGTACTGGACATTTGTGTTTTATTATTCTTTGATTGTGACTTTAGCTCCTAGTCCCCCCCCTCTCTTCCTAAACTATAAACCCAGGTGCATGCATTTGCCGTCCTTTTTGTGGCTTACATTCAGGATCTGATTGATTTAATTTGTTTCTTTTGTGGTTCTTTCCAGCTTTGTTTGTTTGTAAGTGGTCTGCCTTCTTTCTCAGTCACACAAAATCATTCAGTCTTCTGATGGGGCCTGATGTGCTTGAACAGGTCATGCAATGTGGCCAGCAGTTGTGGTGGATGAGTCAGATGTACCTGCCAACCGGGCTTTGAAGCCAGTTCGATTGGACCAATCAATACATGTTCAATTCTTTGGTACTCATGATTTTGCAAGGTTGGTCCTGTAGAAACAATTTTTACACCATTGACTTCTTTTCCTTAAACTACAATTTGTATTTTGTCCTCAGGGTTAAGCTGAAGCAAGCTGTCCCGTTTCTGAATGGACTTCTTTCTTCTTTGCATCTCAAATGCAAGCAAGCAAGTTTCAGCCGGAGCTTAGAAGAAGCCAAGGAGTATGTATCCCTAACCTACTACAGGAGTAAATCGTCTCACAAATTTTAAGAGGAGCAGCACATAGATAGACCACCGGGTTGTCCTTTTATCTTCTATGATTCTCTTTGTTATGACCATTGGACTTTTTTATTCTGTAGATTTCTGCACACACAGCAGCTTCCGGAAATTATGTTGCAGCTACGGAAATGCGTTCAACATGATGGTTCTGATGTCAATTCCTGCGAGAACAGGGTAGACTCTTGTGGTAATTTATCAGAAGATAGAGCAGTGCAAAATGGTGCGGAGTATGCTGAAATGACTCAAATAGAACTAGGAAACCTTCGTGTGAGCAATTTAGGTATGGGTTCAACCATATAATGCAGCATCTTTTCTATTTGTCTTCCTTTGTGCACTGTTGGGCCATATGCTTACTGCATCATCATCAACAACAACATCGAAGCCTTTCAGTCCCAGGCAAGTTATGGTAGGCTTGAGTTGAAACCCAACAGGGACCACTGATCAAGGTTCAGGCACGTTAATTGCTGTTTTCCAAGCATGTGAATATGCTTACATTAAATGAAAAATGAACTCATGAAAAGGTGATATAATGAATTGAAATGTCTTCTGGCCTCCTTTACTTTATGCCTTATTTTCGTAGGACTTATTGTCACTTCACTCTGGGCATTCACTTTCTACTCTACTTTTACTATGCCTCACGTGACAAGTTGAAATGTATAAAAATGTAGAACTGCAGCCCAGTTGTTTTTAATTCCAAACTATAGTCAGATGGGTATCATCACTTCCGTATGTAACAAAGATACTTACTAGGCTAAGAGCATATTTGGAGATATTATTTGTTTGCATAACCTTTTCATGCTAACATGATTTTATCCCAATGTATTCATTTGCTCTCTCCTTCCTCTGCTGTGTGACAAACTTCTATTTTGTGAGTTCTTTTCCAGGTAGGATAGTATCTGATTCAGACCATTTCCATAATAAAAATTATATATGGCCTGAAGGATATACTGCTTTCAGAAAGTTCATGTCAATAATAGGTAATTCTCCTTCAAACTTATCTAATCCTATCAGCAACATTTATCCAATTTTTTATATTCATTAGATTATGCATTTATCTGGTTATAAAAAATCTTGTTGCAGACCCAAATTCAGTAACATCCTACAAAATGGTAGTACTAAGGAATTCAGATACAAAAGCACGCCCATTGTTTAGTGTGATCTCAGAAGATGGAGTGCAAGTAAGCAAATTGACAGTTTTGTCTTATTGATGTTGTTCTTGCTAATAATTTTGAAAGAAAGAATATGCTGATTCGAAGGGTTTTCACAAGCTAGTGTGTTGTGAGATGTTGTGTTGAATAGACATTTGAAGTGCTGGCATCATGTAGACTTGAGAGTTATCTGTATAGCAATCTAATTGTCTTGTTTCACTAGCTACAGCTTCTTGGGTCTTAAGAGATGCTTAAGAGTAATGGTTGATAATCTATATGCATGTTTGGCTGTTATTGTCTAGCTGCTACTTAACCGTGTCACTGTTTTTGTCCTGTTATCAGTTATCCTGGTAACATCATCTTCTTTATTTGACAGAAGCCATTTAATCCATATATTCTTCTAGGAATGGGCATAAACATTTTGATAAGAACCTTTTCGTAATGCTTTGTTTTCAGTGGTATATCAAATTGCACGCTTAAGGTCCTTCTAAGGATAATTTAGGCTCTGGATTTCTTAACGAGATACCTGGCAATGTTAACTGATTGAGTCACTTAAGGCACTTCACTTCAATGTTGCTTTCTCATGGTATACTTGCCTTTATTTCTTGCCAAAATGACCTAGTTTTCTTGTTGGAATGTAAAATAGCAAACTTGTGGTAAAGATAAGCTAAGATCTTGGTTTTATGTTTTATTACTCCACTCAATGCATCCAGTTTTAGTTATTACATGCAATGACTTTATGAAAAATTCATGAATCATTTTGGTGCTGGGGTAGCAATACAGATTGACAACGCCTGAAATTTTCCAACTTCCTTCTAAACACAAAATTAAACTTTAGTGGAAGCCTTAGATTTAATGTATTACTATTTTGGATGGAAAGCCTATTTCTGCTATTACAAGTTATAATATGTTATTGTTACCCAAGTCAATTTACTAATACATACTGGTTCCGATCAATTATTTCCGTGTAGTTTATGGACAAGAGTATGTTTTGTATGCCGTGGATCTATCAGCATCTTGACAAATTTAGCAGTTCCAAATCTTTACATTTCCCTAATGTCGAGCCTTTTATAATGTTCAGATTGATGGATCTACCCCTAATGCATGTTGGAAAGAGATATACTGCAGAGTAAAGCAAAAACAGTGCAGTGCCGTCACTGAGCTGGAAAGAAATGTATGCCAAAGATCTGGCTCGTACATGTTTGGCTTTTCAAATCCGCAGATAAGGCAGCTTATTCAGGTTTGATATGAAATACCAGTTTGATATTTCTACTTTTATCAATTTTAATTTTATCAACAAGTGCGTTGGGGCTTGGGCTAGACAATTAATTCATCTTTGATCCATGTGTTTGCATTGTGAAGCAAATATATTACAAATCCATTTTTTGTGCCAGCTATGTTACTTCAATTTATTTGTGCAGACTGACAAACTTAAGAGTACTTGAGTTCTTGACTGGTGGATGGGCCTACACTTTCTTCCATCAGACTGTTATTACAAATTGGTTTCAGGATGTCTTTTGCAATAATAAGCCTCGAGCCACTTGTTCTTCTTAGCTTGGTTATGCTTGGTATTATTTATAATATAATGCTCATGTAGAAGATAAGAAGACACGGTCCATTTTTTTTCTTATTTAACATGTTGTGTTGGTGAGGAAACAAAGTTGTTGCATGCCTGGGTTATCTGTTTAGAGAACAACAAAAAACACCATTAGTCTAGAAAACAACAAAACAATAACTTTTTATCCCAAACAAGTTGGGTTAGGCAAGAGATGAAACCCAACAAAACAACATTAGTCTAGAAAACGACAAAACAATAACTTTTTATCCCAAACAAGTTGGGTTAGGCAAGAGATGAAACCCAATAATATCCACCAATAGTCCAATAAGGACCTTCTGGTTCTCTGCTTGCCAAACAAAAAAAGAGGGAAAGAGAAAAAAATATACTTCCATTATGTTGACCTGAGGTGGAGTTGATTAATGAAATTTGAATCCTTTATACATGTTTTACATTGATAATATCTTATTGCTTTGACATTTTCCCACTGGCTTATATATGTTGGCCGTTTATCTACTTAACTAATGTCATAAATACTGATGTGCTGTGTTCATTATACAAACATTTATGCAAAAAGTTTGCTATTACTAACCGCTACTGAATGCTGTCACTGTGCATGTTTTAAAGCCCTTTTCTTTTTCTGTAGAAGCTGTTTATTTTCATTAAATATGGTAATCTTTAGACCCATGCATTTGTAAGAATTCTTTATCACAGCTTCTCTTCTCTTTACTTCATAACAGAAGAATTTTGATGGGTAGTGGATTTCATCCTTAACTTCAAAGTTCAATTGTGTATGTCAGGAATTGCCCAATGCCAGGTCATGTCTGAAATATTTTGAGAACAGTGGGGACACCATCCTTGGTTATAGAGCTGTTCATGTTAATTGGAAAGATCTGGACTTTTGCAATGTTTGCGATATGGATGAGGTAAACAATCCTATTCCTAATCTCATATAGGTTATTCAATAGGTAAGTAATCAATCTAAAAGTTACTGAGTTTTGTTTTGCTTCTAGGAGTATGAAGACAACTTATTTTTGCAGTGCGACAAGTGCCGTATGATGGTATGCACTCTTTTGTTGCTTGACTGTCATAAGTTATCAATATGGAAGTGTTTACAGATGCCTTAAACATGATCCAGGTTCATACTAGATGTTACGGCGAACTAAAACAATTGGATGGAGGACTTTGGCTTTGCAACTTGTGTCGACCTGGTGCTCCTCGAGTGTCTCCAAAATGCTGTCTATGTCCAGTCACAGGTACAGCCTTGCATCCAAGTTATTGCAAAATAGATTATATACTTATGGCATATAAAACTTTCTTAGGTGGTGCAATGAAACCTACAACAGATGGCCGTTGGGCTCATCTTGCTTGTGCTATATGGATTCCTGGTATAATCACTTCATTAGTCCTTGTATCTTCGTGATGTTGTGGCGTGATATGCTTTTATTTCTCTCAATCTCAATTCTTTTGCAGAAACATGCTTAAAAGATGTAAAGAGAATGGAACCGATTGATGGATTGAGCAGAATCAACAAGGTCTGCCCCTCCCTTTGTTTTTTGTGAACTTATTTTTTCAATCTTTTCGTATTTCTGTTGAAATATCATCTTTTGTCATTGTGAGTTGCCGATCCAGGACCGGTGGAAACTTGTATGCAGCATTTGCGGAGTTTCCTATGGAGTTTGTATACAGGTACATTACTGTTGGTTGAAGCTATTGTTAGTGTTAGAGTATGTGTGTGTATGGCCCATATAGAGGCCCATGTATCACTGTCTATATACCCACCCATCTAGGGTTGGAAGAATACTAGGGAGAATATTTCCTACATGGTATCAGCTAGGGTTTCTTCTCCTTCTTCCCTTCCCCTTCCCTGAGCCGCCGGCGCCCCTGCCATGGCCGGCCGGCCACCACCTCCTCCCCTCTCCTCCTTCCCTCCCCTTTCCTATGCCGGTGCGGTGGCTGCGGGTTCTCTCCCTGGCGGCCTCGCCCATGGCCTCACCGTCCAGGCGCCGCCGCAGCCGTCTCCCTCCGATCCACCACCTCCTCTGCTCGATTCCGCCGTCGCCGACTCGATTCAGGGCGCCACGGCCGCGGATGCGGCACGCACGGCCGCGGACGCCCTCCGCCCGGCCGCGGATGTGACCCGTGCGACCCCAGTGGACCCGGCCGCCGCCGCTGCCGCTCTCCGCGCGGCGCGGCTGAGCGCCGACGCGAACGCGCGCGTGGAGGGCGAGCTGGCCGTCCTGGCCGCCGCCACATCCCCTGCCACGGCGGCCGCAATCGCTGCTGCAGGGCCCGCCGCCGTGGCAGCAGCCCTGCGCGTGCTGGCGGCCTGCACGGCCAAGGACGGGCCATCCTCTGCTCCAGGCGCCTCCTCTGCTCCAGGCGCTCGGCTCTCCTCCTCTGCTCCTGGTCCATCCTCTGCTCCAAGCGCCCGAATCCCCTCCTCTGCTCCTGGCGCCCTGGATGGGCTGGCTGGGCCGGCCACAACCCCTGGCTGCCTGGTCACGGCTGATCCCCACCCGGCCTCCTCTACTCCAGGCTTGGGTGACGACTCGGCCGGCACTGGTGGCGACCTCCTCCTCCCGGGCCACCCCTACATCGGCGCCGTCTCCTCTCTATGGGTTTGGTATGCCCCCTGTGGCTGCGCCCTTCTCCGCCACGGCCTTCCTCCGGGGCCGGTCGCCGCGCCCTGCCTCCGTCGCCGGTGCCGACAGCGCCCTCGCTGCGGCTCTGGAGAGCGCCAAGACCAAGGCTGCAGCCGCTTAAGAGCGTGCGCGTCTGGCTGCCCTCACCTGGGAGCACGAGCGTGCCACGGCCGACGCTCTTGCTCGCCAGGTCGCTGAGGCGGAGCACTTCCTCCACGCGTCCGAGGTGGAGCACGTCGCCTCCTCCCACCAGGCGCCGCCCACCGCTCCCGTCGACCCCATGACCGCCTACCTCCACCTTCAGGCCGCTAGGGTCCCGCACATCAAGAACCTGGTCACCGTCCTCCTCGACTCCACCTCCACCTCCTACGCTCGCTGGAGGGACCAGATTCTCCTCGCACTCTGCCGCTACGCCCTCGACGACCACGTCCTCACCGACACTCCGGTCCCGGCTCGCGACCTAGGGTGGCAGCGCCTCGACAGCATCGCGACGTCCTGGATCTTTGGGACCATCTCCCACGATCTGCAGGACATCGTGAGGACTCCGCGTGGCACCGCACGCATGGCCTAGTTGGCTCTCGAGACCCAGTTTCTCGGGAACGCCCAGACGCGCGCCCTCCAGCTCGACACTGAGCTCCGCACCCTCGAGCTGGGTGACATGTCCGTGGGCGACTTCTGCAGGCGGATGAAGAGCACGGCCGATGGTCTTCAGGACCTTGGGTACCCGGTCCCGGAGCACGTGCTGGTGCTCAACGTCGTCCGGGGCCTCCCTGCCAGCTACGAGGCCCTGCGGACGATGTTCACTCACCAGAAGCCAACTCCTACCTTCCTCCAGCTTCGTGATGCTCTCACCCTAGAGGAGCTCACCCGGGGTCTTCACACGCCTGCCTCGACCACGTCGTCGTCTTCCACCACCTCCCGTGCTCTCGTCGCTGCCCCGCCACCGTCCTCCGCCTCGCCGCCCGCCTCTCTCCTTGGTGCTCCCCCCCGGGCCGAGCGGGGGTGGGGGGGCCGTGGGGGCTGCCGAGGTCGCCGAGGACGCGGTGGTGGGGATCGTGGGGGTCGTGGGACGCCCACCCAGGCTCCGACCCCCGCTCTCGCTCCTCCCGGGGGTGCGCCCTGGCCGACCTTCGCCAACCCATGGTCCGGGCGCATCTCCATGTGGCCCTTCCAGGGTCAGGGAGGGGGGGGGACCTCGTCCCCCGCACCAGCCGGCTGCCATGGTCACGGGTGCTGCCTCCTACGCGCCGTCCTGGACTCCACCTCCTCCTCAGCCCAGTTCGGTGTGGCCAGGGGGGGTGGGATCAGGCTGCTCTGGCGCAGTCCTTCAGCACCGTGGGCCTGACACTGCCTGTCGGCACGGAGTGGATCGCCGACTCGGGTGCCTCCTACCACACCACCCATGCGGGTATCCTTTCTTCTGTCCGCTCTCCTCACCCTTCTTGTCCTTCTTCCATCATGGTCGGTGATGGCTCTTGTCTCCCTGTCACCTCTGTGGGTTCTGCTCCCGGTCCTTTTCGTCTCTCTGATGTTCTTGTGGTTCCTCAGATGGTCCACAACCTCCTTTCCATTCGTCAATTTACTTCTGATAATTCTTGTTTAGTTGAGTTTGACACTTCTGGTCTTTCTGTGAAGGATTTGGCTACCGGGCGTCCACTCCTTCGATGTGATAGCTACGGGCCCCTTTACACCTTCCGGCCTCTGCTGCTTCACCTTCGACCTCTTCGTCTTCCTCCGCTGCTCTTGCTGCGACGCCGTCCTCCACCACCTGGCACCGCCGTCTTGGTCATCCTGGCTGAGATGTTTTGGCTCAGATTAGTCGTAGTGCAGATGTCTCTTGTACTAGGACTAGTGCTGAGCACCTCTGTCATGCGTGTCAGCTTGGTCGCCATGTTCGGCTTCTTTTTTCTTTTTCTTCTTCGCATGCCTTGCATGCTTTTGATCTTATTCACTGCGATTTGTGGACCTCTCCTGTACTCAGCATGTCTGGTTATAAGTACTATCTTGTGATCGTGGATGACTTTTCTCACTACTCCTGGACTTTTCCTTTGCGTGCCAAGTCCGACACCTTCCCCATACTCCTTCACTTCTTTACCTGGGTGTCCACTTAGTTCGGCCTCACCGTGAAGGCCGTCCAGTGTGACAACGGTCGTGAGTTCGATAACAACACCTCTCGCTCCTTCTTTCTCTCCCGAGGTGTCCAGCTGCGTATGCTTGTCCGTACCCTAGTCACCGCGTTCCCGGGTCGACCGGATCGAGGAACGGGAACGAGGATCGTGGTACGCCGTTTTTGAAAACTATTTGGGACGACGAGTATACAGCTTCAGCACGTCCCAAACTAACTTGGATCGTGATCCAAGTTAGTCCGGGACGATGTTCCCGGAACGATGGGCAGGAACGAGGTCGATTAATGGAGTCTAACTAACTTAATTGTCTGACACTCAAAGCTAGGAAAAAAAAATAGCAGGTCCATGACTGAAGACATACACCGATACGTAACATATATTGCAGGACTGCAGGAGCAGATCGACGGCGGCCTCACCTAATAAAGCCCAAGCAGCATGGAGTCTGACCGACGCTTTGCCTCCCTCGTGTTGCCCTGATCTGAACGCGCTGCTTGGCCTTCTCACTGCCAGGACCGGTCGATCCCAACGCGGTCGATTTCCCACGGTCTCGCGGTCGAGTTCCGGCGGCGGCGCGGTCGAGTACCGCGGGCGGGGTGGGCGGGCGGCGGGGTCGTGTTCCGCATGCGTTCCTTGCGCCGTCCCGGTGCGTCCCCGTTCCGCGTTCCGGGACGTCGTCCCGCGGAACGAGGTTCGCCGCGTCGTCCCGCGTTCCCGGTGACTAGGGTCCGTACACTTCTCCCCAGAACGGCAAGGCTGAGCGCATGATTCGGACCACGAACGATGTCATGCGCACCCTTCTCCTCCAGGCCTCCCTGCCCCCGCGCTTCTGGGCAGAGAGCCTTCACACCGCCACCTACCTTCTCAACCGTCTTCCTTACATAGCTTCACCTGCTCCGACTCCTCACCACGCTCTCTTCGGTACCCCACCTACCTACGCTTACCTCCGTGTCTTCGGGTGCGCTTGCTACCCGAACCTTGGTGCCACTGCTCCTCACAAGCTCGCACCTCGCTCGACACGTTGTGTTCCTTGGTTACTCCCCTGACCATAAGGGGTACCGTTGCTTTGACCTCTCTTCTCGTCGGGTTCTTATTTCCCGACATGCTGTGTTTGACGAGTCGGACTTCCCCTACTCCTCCACCTCCACACCTTCTCCTGATCCTGACATTGAGTCTATGTTTTCTGACCCGGTGGTTCAGCCACCTGTTTCTGTTTTTCCTTTTCTAGCAGGTACTTCTGGCCCACTACAGGCTCCGACACCTTTAGCTGCGCCGCGCGCGACGCCGGAGCCTCTTCTTGCACCATCGCTGTGCTGGTGCCCTTTGTCGCACCTGACGCGGGCTTGGTGCCTCTGGCCACGTCACGCGCGGCCCCGGCACCCCTGGAGCCTCCCGCCGCGCCATGCGCGGCACCGGCGCCTTTTGCGCCCTTGGAGCCTGCAGCCGGGCCACGCGCGGCCCCGGCGCCTTCTGCTGCGCCCAGCACCGTCCCGGTGCCTCCTCCCGCGCCACGCGCGGCCCCGACGACACCTGCACGCTACGCCGAGCCGGTGCAGGTGTATCGACGTCGTCCACAGCTGCCTGCTCCTCTGGCTCCGGTTCCGGCAGTGCCCGTGGACTATGCGCCCCCTGTGCGCTATGTCTACGAGCGCCGCTCGACGGCTCCGCCTCCTCCACCACCGTCTCTAGAGCCGTCTCCACCTCCTCCACCGCCGTCTTCGACACCGTCTCCGCCTCCTCCGCCGCCGCCACCGCCGCCTCCACCACGCCGTTCTCGGGTGGAGCCGGCCGTGTACCACCCACCGGTCATCCATCGGGATCCTCGACACACCCATCCCATGGTGACTCGGCAGGCGGCTGGGGTTCTTTGGCTCGCGGCTCTCTCCGCCACAGAGGGACAGCCGCGGCTCTCTCCGATCCCGACGTCAGTTCGTGAGGCTCTGGCAGATCCGAACTGGCGTCGTGCGATGGAAGAGGAGTATGGAGCTCTTCTTGCCAACCAGACTTGGGATCTTGTGCCGCGTCTGTCTGGTTGCAATGTGGTGACCGGCAAGTGGATTTGGACAATCAAGCGTCGGGCAGATGGTACTCTGGAGCGTTATAAGGCGCGTTGGGTTCTTCGGGGGTTCACTCAGCGCCCCGGTGTGGATTATGATGAGACCTTCAATCCAGTGGTGAAGCCCGCTACAGTGCGCACTATCCTCTCTTTGGCTCTCTCGCTCTTGGCCGGTGCACCAGCTCGATGTCAAGAATGCTTTTCTCCATGGCACTCTGACGGAGACAGTCTACTGCAGTCAGCCAGCAGGTTTTGTGGACTCCAGTCGTCCGGATTTGGTCTGCCGGCTGAACAAGTCTCTCTATGGTCTGAAGCAGGCTCCTCGGGCATGGTACTCTCGGTTTGCTGCTTTCTTGGTGACACTGGGCTTTGTTGAGGTCAAGTCAGACACTTCACTGTTCATATATCACCATGCTGATGGCATTGCCTACCTCCTTCTCTATGTTGATGATATTGTACTGACTGCCTCCAGCCCACAGTTGCTCCAGCGGATTATCTCCTCTCTTCAGCAGGAGTTTGCTATGAAGGATCTGGGCAAGCTTCACCACTTCTTGGGCGTGACAGTTGAGCCCCGCCCGGATAGTCTTCTCCTTCACCAGCGTCAGTATGCTATTGATATCCTGGAGCGTGCTGGGATGACTGATTGCAAGCCTTGCTCCACTCCTGTTGATACTCAGGCGAAGCTGTCTGCTACTCTGGGTGATCCGGTTGCTGATCCGACTGCCTATCGGAGTCTTGCTGGAGCCTTACAGTACCTCACTTTCACCAGGCCGGACCTCACCTATGCTGTCCAGCAGATCTGCCTCCATATGCATGATCCTCGGGAGTCCCATCTTGCTGCCCTGAAGCGTCTTCTTCGCTACCTCCGAGGCACGATTGGCTTCGGCTTGGTCCTCCACCGGTCTTCTCCTGCCGAGCTGGTTGTCTACACTGATGCTGACTGGGCAGGTTGTCCGGACACCCGCCGCTCTACCTCAGGCTACGCTGTCTTCCTCGGCGGCAACCTGATCTCCTTGTCGTCGAAGCGACAGCCGGTTGTCTCCCGCTCGAGTGCTGAGGCGGAGTACCGGGCTGTTGCTAACGGCGTGGCTGAGGCGTCCTGGCTCCGGCAGCTCTTGGCTGAGCTTCACAGTCAGCTCACCAAGAGCACGCTCGTCTACTGCGACAACGTCAGCGCTGTGTACCTCTCCACCAACCCGGTTCAGCATCAGCGGACGAAGCATGTGGAGATTGACTTGCACTTCGTTCGTGACCGGGTGGCTATCGGCGATATCCGTGTTCTCCACGTACCGACCACCTCCCAGTTCGCTGACATCTTCACCAAGGGTCTTCCCTCGACCTTCTCGGAGTTTCGGTCTAGCCTCAACGTCGTCAGTGGCTAGTTGTGGCTGCGGGGGGCCCTGTGTGTGTGAGTTTCTTTATTTGTTGGCCAGTCTCGTACACCGCTGCGCCGGTAGTCCAGACTGCGGGGGGGTGTTAGAGTATGTGTGTGTATGGCCCATATAGAGGCCCATGTATCACTGTCTATATACCCACCCATCTAGTGTTGGAAGAATACTAGGGAGAATATTTCCTACAGTTAGGATGATCAAAACATGTTATAACTCTTTCTTGTATCAATATAGTGTTCTCATCCTACCTGTCGTGTCGCATATCACCCTCTGTGTGCACGTGCTGCTGATCTTTGTGTTGAGGTACAGTACGAAACCTTTTTTTTTCTGTGGGGTATTTCTTTCCTGATGACTACTTTTGTGCCTCCACTAACATGAAATCCGATTGTGTGCATCTGTTTTGTTAATTTTAGCTTGAAGATGATGACAAAATCCACCACATGTTACTTGATGAAGATGAGGATCCTTGTATTCGGTTACTCTCGTACTGCAAAAAGCACAGACAACCATGTGCTGAACGTCCATATCTAGAAAGTGACCCTGCTGAGCCCTCTCAGTTAGTTCAGACGGATATGGCTTCATCATCTGGTTGTGCAAGGACCGGTAAGAGAACAAGCATTGTTAATTTGACAAACAGTTTCTTAATGTTCTCTGTAGTAATTTATTGTGCATTAGGACACCTTAATCACAGGGTTTAGCATTATGATATTTTATGCTACATAGGTTTGGTGGTTTGTATCCTTGGCTTTGCAATATCATCTGGATCGAAGTGCATATGTATTTGCTATGAATTTAATAAATTTTTATTTTACTAAACATCACCCTGTTAGTTTGATTACCTGTCTTGTACTCTTAAACAATTTCGTATCTGAGTTCCCTGTTTCCTTTCCAGAACCTTATAATTTTCACCGGAGAAGGGGCCAAAAGCAACCACAAGTCATGGCTACTGCATCTCTGAAACGTTTATATGTGGAGAACAGACCCTATGTTGTCAGTGGCTACTGCCAAAATAGAGTCGGCAATCATACTTGCAGTGAATCACTTCAACCGGTTGGCTTGTCAGATGCTGCTCTGCAAGAAGCTTTTGGCAATGTGTCTTCTATGGTCGAAAAATATACAAACATGAAGGCTACATTTAGGAAGAGACTAACTTTTGGTGAGTTCTATCTATTTTTTATCCTTTTGTGTTTCCATAGCATAATCTTCTGGAGATGAACAAGTTTTCGTACCATTTTCCAATAAATACATTTTGAGCCAAATATAAGATAATGTTTCTTTGTGATCTTAGTCACTTAAGTTTTTCCTCCATCTGCTACCTCTTTTAATCAGAGAAGCACGTCTTTTGCCTAAACATCTTGTGTTCTTTTTAAAGGAAAGGAAGCTTCGTGTCCTATTTCACATACATGTATTATCAATGTCTGTGTTTCATCGTTTGTGGTGTTGTACTAACTTTGTTACCTAAAAAAACTCGTCCTGCAAGGGGTAAGAGTAAGACAGACCCCGAGGATTTTGCTAAGAAGAGAAGACCTTCTCATGTAGGTTGAGAAAACCCCTGAACCCTGTCCCACCCTCACATAGCGGCACCATAGCCTGTGTGAGACGACCAAAGACCGGGGCGAGGCCTTATACCTGTGCTTTAGTGTGGTGACAAACAAGGGGATTTTTTTAAACCTGAGTTTGAAAATTCACTCCCACAGGAGTCGAACCCAGCACCTACTAAAGCCACCTAACCAACTCAGCTAGAGGCCTGTTCATTGGACGCATCATTCTCTTTAGTAATATAGTAATAGTGGAGTCTTTAGTAATATAGTAATAGTGGAGTCTAGCAAGAAATGGAGAATATATTGATACAAATCTGTCGCACTTTTGTATCTTACAATTTGGTATTAAATTGGGATTATGGTGTCAATTAGGATTTAACTGCTAGCAATTGTGAGGGGATTACCCCCTTGTAGAAATATCATAACTATATTTTTTTGCTTAATTAGTTTCTTGCAAAAAACTATCTTTTGCCTAACCGGTTTCTTTGCAAAGCCCTTGTCGGATTTAGTGTTCTAGTGATTGGCAGTCTACCTTAAGATCAAGATCTTGAATGGTATTTTGCTCAGTCTTCTTGCTTGTGATCCACACGTCTTCATGCATTGTCAGGCTGGGACCTATGGGTACGCTTATCCCTCAAGTCCTCGAGCAATGGGCAGTGGAGTAATGGGGAACAGGAGCATGATGGATGCATAACAAAACTTGAAATGTACTCGAATGAAGTTGCGGTTTCGTCATAGTGACGGAGAGGCTGCGCACTTCAGCAAGCATATGTCTGAATGTGCATGCCCAAATCAACTCTCCAGCTTCGGGATGTTGGACATCGTGAAGATCAAAGCGAAGCATGTGAGGGCGTTGCAAGATGCAGTCCATATGGAGTAGCCCTTGAGCCCTGAAGTGATTAAAGTAATCGATCAGGGTCAATAAATCTTGGTAGATTGAGTAATTGTCTCGTTAAATGACCAAAATGGGACGCTCAATGCCTTCCGAGCGCAAGGACCGTCGAAGCTGAGGAAGCACCCTGACCAAATTAAGGCGTCCTGCCCCCCGAGCACGAGGACTGTTAGAATTGACGTGGCACGACGACCAAAATTAAAGCGCCCAACTCCCAAGCATGAGGACTGGCGGAACAAGGAGGCACGCCAACTAAAATTAAAGCACCCAACCCTTGAGCGCTAGTGATAGAGTCAATAAGGCACGCCGACCTGAATTGGCGCCCAACTCCTGAACGTGAGGTCTCGGTGGAGCTAAGGAGGCATCTCAAGTCGCCTCCCCCATCCATCCCCCGAGCCTTGTAGGTCGACCGGGTGGTACGAGGCAAGCGGAGTCGTCTTGGCGCCCAGCCCTCGAGCCTAGGAGCCGGATGAGGTTGCCTCCCGCACCTAGCCCCCGAGCATGGGAGGTCGACTGGGTAGTGGGAGGCATGCTGAGTAGTGGTGTCCGACCCTTGAGTTTGGGAGTCGGACGAGCCATGGAAGCATAACAAGTCGCTCCCCACCCCAGCTCCCAAGCTAGGGAGGTCGGCTGAGCGGTGGGAAGCATGCCGAGTTGTTTTAGAGCTGTAAAAGGACAATAGATGTTACCTTTGGAGAAGATGACCAAGGACGCTGAAGCAGAAGTGCTTCATGTGTATATGTACAACAGTGACCATATATGTAGCTGATGTTTGAGCATATGCAGCCGATGTTGTTCTCGAGTTTGTGCTTTAGTAAAGAAATCTGCCACTTGCAGTTCTGATGGCACGTACTGAAGAGCAATCGTGTTTTGATGGCAGTGAGATCGATTGAAGAAAGCATCAACACCAATATGCTTTGTAAGTTCATGCTTCACAAGGTCTTTGGCAATCTGTATGGCCGCCTCCAGAGAATCCCCTGTTGGCCGGAGGACGCGGGGACCCCGTTCTTGGTGCTGAGGAAGGAGCAGGCGGCTTGCTGGGCGCGGAGATGACGAGAGCTGAGGGAGGCGGAGACGGCGCCATGTTGAGCTCAGCGAGGCGGAGGTTGGCGCGAACGTCGGCGAAGGACGGGAACGGCCGCTGGCAGGGGATGAGCTGCGCCACGACTTGGAAATGCTCGCTCAGGCCGCGGAGGATGTTGAGCACTAAGGTGCAGTCCTGAACGGGTTCGCCAAGATCAGCGAGCGTGTCGGCCATGCCTTTCATCTTGCGGCAGAAATCGTCGATGGAGAGCGTGCCTTGGGAGAGGGTGCGAAACTCGGTGTCGAGAAGCATGGCGCATGACTCGCGGTTGAGGAATTGTTCCTCGAGACCGAGCCAAGCTTCGCGAGTCTCTTGGAGTAGTTGGGGGCTTGGAGATCCAGAGTAAGTGGAATAAGATTCCAGATGTTCTGGATGGTTGCGGCCTCACTGTGGAGCCAGGCGACGGCCGCAACATCGGAGGTGAGGGAGGAGTCGTCGTCGCGGACCCTGGTGTCGCAGGAACGACCACGGAGAGCAGCGGCCCGCTGCTCCAAGACGTAGGCCTCCGCACGCTCTCTGTCGAGAGCATCGGTGGCGGCGCGGACGCGGTCTTGAGCGGCGGCAGCGGATTTGAGGAGCTCGGCGTCCTTCAGGAGCTGTTGACCACACACAACATTGGAGGAGCGTAGAGAGACGGCTTCGTCTTCGAGCAGCTTGGCGGCGGCGAGGGCTTCGTCGCGGAGCTTAGCCGTGGTGGCCGCAGTCGCCGCGCCGGAGCTGGTGGAGTCGTCGTCAGGCGCAGCCATGGCGCGGCAGTTGGAGGGGCGCGCAGCCGAGGCGCGGGTGGAGGAAGGCGCGGCGTCTGAGTGGGCGGACGCGGGTGCCGAGAGGGCGCAGCGTCCGAATCGACGGATGCGGGCACCGAGGAGCGGAAGCAGAGAGGAAAGGAGGTCAGGACTCTTAATTAGTCTACTGATACCATATTGGAGGAATGCCAAAGGCTTAGATTACTTGATAATAAGCAGGATACAAGGGGATTACATATATAGGAGTAGAGGAAGGGAGATTACAGTTGAGCAGTAGAGGATAGCAGTAAATAGCCTAGGAGAGTAATGACTAGTCTAACAGCTTGTTAAGCATCAACACGTTAGCTTTTTGATAGTGGATCATGAATCCTGCTGAATGACTCGCCATCTTTGTGTACGTGTGCGGGTGTGCGGCTGCTTGTGGCGTATCCTGCCGGCACGACGTAGCATGATGGGTTGTCTTGCTCAGGCTGCCCTGCTGGCTGCAATGCTGCCGCCATTGATGCAATCGAGGTCGCTGGATCAAAAAACAAAATCAGTATGATATTAGGAAACTGAAGTAGCAGATCAATCTGAGGGTGATGCTAAGAATGACTCGCCCGATTTATTGACGATTTTTGCCATCTAGCTCGCTAAGAGGATCTCATGATACCCTTACCTGACGGGCCAACTGCCAGATTTATTGACCGGCAGTCCACCTAGGCGGTGCCCAAGTGGCAGATTTGCACGCCATGGTCGGGCGGGGCCCACTTGTCAGGCTGGCCAGTATCCTGGTCAGTGGGGACCCATGGGTACCCTTATCCCTCAGCCCTGTATCGGGTATGGTGTGATTTGATTACGTCTTATTCAAACCAAACATGATTTAATGGGATGTGTTACCATGCAATCAGATTGTGGAGCAAAAACAGCGAACCAAAGTACAAACAGCACCTAAGTTTTGTACTTTTGTTGAAATGCTGGACTTGAAATGAAATAATTTGGTAATGTTATGATAGTCACTTGTGCTTGTGTCAAATTATTGTTTATATGTTAATTGTATTGAATTTTGACAGGAAAATCTAGAATTCACGGCTTTGGTGTCTTTGCCAAGGTTGCACACAAGGCAGGAGATATGGTATGTTCTTCAGCTTCCCCTTTACATAAAGGTTCCAAATGCTTATGGTAAGAAGTAGGTTGTTTTGAATGGAAAAACGGGTGCATCAGTACATGGTTTCACAAAGAAGAAAATACATAAGTCGTATAGATAAGGAAATAACACTGCTAAGTCACCTAGAGCACATGTCAATGCCATGATTCCTGTAATGGTTCAATGTTAGTCTCATTTGCATGTCTACTATTTTTCCTTGAATTTGGATTTTACTTTTACAGATGATTGAATACATAGGGGAGATTGTTAGACCACCAATATCAGACATCAGAGAGCGGCGAATATACAACTCACTAGTGGTAAGTTTGTTTGTAGCATTTAGTTCATTTTTTTCATTGCAGATAATTTTTATATAGAGACGTGGACAACTAGATTGGAGATTTATATAAGATTGCTTTATCACACTGTTCTGATGATGGGTTCTCAATAATAATAGTTTGCAAAAAGGAGTGGATGGGTCAGCTGAACTTTTGCTTGCAGTTATTTTCATTGGTCAAAATTGAAGACAATTTAGTACTAACACCGTTTGAAATTATAGGTTGTTTTGGCTTTTCTAGGTTCCTAGGTGTTTGTATGCATCTAGACATACACTATATTTAGATGCTTACAAGCACCTATGAACCTAGAAAAGCCAATACAACATATAATTTTGAATGGAGGTAGTAGGCAGTAATGGTTTAACCTTTGTAGGAACTTAATAGCTCTCCAACTCATACTGCTACCAAAAAACTACTACCTTCGTTGTCAAATATATCAATTTTAGGACAAGGTAGCTAGTTCATTTCTAAACTGATTAGCTTGTCCTAGCGTCATATAGTTAACAATGAATGGAGAACAGTAATAACTCCTGGCTCTAACTCTAAGACTTCAGCTGTGTAAGGGATGGCAGTTGGACCCATGGGTGTGGGTACCCACGGGCGCCATACCTTCTAGGGTGTGGGTGCTGGTGCCAGATTGCAGTGGGTTGGGGCCGATTTGTATGCGGTGTGGTTAAAGATGGGGGATGGAGCTCCGTGGAGTGAGCCGGAACTGATCCATCGACCCATAGGAGTAACGTGGAGCACTGGTTCGATCCATTTATGATTCTGGCTGCTCCACTGGATCGGAGGGTTCGATCCAGGCCAGCACCCTGCACGTGGGCAATCCATGCCAGCTCTCTACGCGTGCGCACCCTTGCAGCTCTGTTTAGTTCGTTCACTTGCCAAAGCAGATCACACATCTCCGACTACTACCTAGCACCAAGGTAGCATACTAATAATATATAATCTAGAAATTTTAATAATTAATCTAGAAATTTATATAGAAATTTATACTGATCAGACAGCATTTTGCCGGAGCACCTTACAAAAATACAAACAATGATAGTAACAATATATCCATCACGAACTGCATTGTCGAGCCAGCAGTGATTAGCTACTACAATGATTAGCATCGTCCAACATACAACTTTTGAACTACATGATCTGCTTACATGGGCACTACCGTACTAGTACAATAAATCTATCCATTTGAGAGCAGCAATTGAACAATAAAAACGTGAAAATCAGTGGCAGGTGTATGAAATTGTATGAAAGATCCAATTCCAATAGATTCGGTATCAACTTCACTATGGATGAAACTCCGACATCACATTCTGACAAATGAGACATTTCAAGAACCTGCAATGGTAAACATGGAAGATCAGTAAGCAGAGTTCTGAGGTACTATCAGACATGTTTTTTACAAGATGGCTAGTTCAGATAAGACCTACAAAGTTCAGAACTTAACAGTATAAGCTCAAGCAACAATTACACTGGGAAAATAATATGAGAGCAGCAATTACAGAGCAATAATGAGTTCAATAATATGAGAGCAGCGAGCAATAGTAAGTTGTGAACATGAACTAGTACAATCAATCTATCCATTTGAGAGCAGCAATTGAACAATAAAACGTGAAAATCAGTGGCCTACTATCCATCTATTCATCCAGAGCATTACAGAGCTCACAAATCATCCATGTAAAGCAACAAATATTTCCAGAAGCATCATAAAAAAAAGCACTCATTATTCATTCAGGGGCACTCATGTAGGAACAATCTTGTGACAAAATGATCTGAAATTCAGAACGATCACAGCATTCACATCAACAGAAATTCACAATGATAACAGAATTTCGCATTGACAGTAGTGTCAAACGAAGAAACCATTAATCTGAAATTGCAGGCAGCTGCTTATTGACCTGACCTGAGTACCTGACCCATGCAGCTGAGAACAACACATAGAGTACATAGTAAACTTCAAGTATTTCACTACTTAGCTGCAACATTTTTATGAATATGTATCCATAGATATGTAAATCCAGGCAGCTTAATGGGCGTGTTTTAAATTGACTAATGCAATTCTATTCAGATAACTGCAATCAATGGCAAGAAAGCTCTCTTTTGTTATCTGCAACACATGATATGTTTGCATTGGTTCAGCACATCATGATAGGTGCGTTTACTCATATAACTGCAAAAGAAACTGAATCTATGGCCACACAAAATGCACAGACGACAGGCCCTATTAGTTTCAGGTACAACGGCAAGTTTCAGCTGACTGAAGTAGAATTTCACCATGACAGTAGAAAGTTGTAACAGCTGGAATATACACTACACCACAACAAATTGTACTAGTAGCCCAGTACAGTGAACTTAAAAGTATGTGATTCAAAAACCCTAGGAAAATAATATGCCAATTGAACTAGTACAATCCATCTATCCATTTGAGAGCAGCAATTGAACAATAAAAAGGTTAAAATCAGTGAAGTACTATCCATCTATTTATCTGTCCATTTGAGATCAACAATTATGAACAATAGAAATTGAGAGCAACAACTGAATGAAGAACTAGGACTATCTATATATCCATCTCTCATTTCAGAGCAACAACTAAACAATAAAAATCGAGAGCAGCAGTTGAACCAAGAACTACAACTATGCATCAGAGAGGACAGGGACTTTATCTGTCCCTTAGTCGGTCGAGGAGCACAGGGATGAAAGGGGGCTTGGAGTGCCTCGGCTCTGGACAGGGCGCATGCTTCCGGCGGCCGTGGAGGACGCCGGGAAGGCGGACGGGCTCGGGGTGGTAGTGGGAGGGTAGCCGGCCGTGGATCTTGGCGCAGACGCCGGTGGGTGGGCGGACGCTGAGACGGAGGAGGTTGCGTCGGCACACGGGAATGGCCTGTAAGCACGGCGTCGGCGTCAGGAGGCCGGACGACTGTCGGAGGCTGGACGGCCGTAGATCTTGGGCAGACGACGAAAGGGATGGCGGTGGTGGGATGGGAGACGGGGGCGGCGCCGGCGGCGCGGGTGCGAACCGCTCGACCCTTGGTTCTGATCCACTGACCCTAGGTGGTTTCGTGGATCAAAAGAGGAGCCCGTTAGGATTGTTTTTGGTCCTGTTTGGGTACTCTAACAGGATTAGAGTTAGAGTTAGTTTCTAACTCTAGCTCTAGCTCTAAACTAACTCTAGCTCTAGAGGTGTTTGGATGGAATGGTTAGAATGATATTAAATACACTTTTTCAATCATTAGGTGTGGGTGGAGGGAGAGAGAAAAGTCACTTTTTGGTGGACCCAACATGAACTAGCCAATAAGCACCTCTTGGGTGGGATAGTTTTTTTGGGTGAGTTAGATGCAAACTAGCCCAATCTAGCCCTCATGTTTGGATACTTTGTGGCTAGTTGAGCTCCAACTAGCTAAAACTAACTCTAGCCCATGGATCCAAACAGGGCCTTTGTGGGTCGGGTCGTCGAACCTGTGGGTCGACCCGCACCATGCCCATCTTTAGGTGTGGTGTGGATTGGCCTTTTCACTCATGGGTGCCTCGCGTGCCTGCCATGCATGCAAATCTAGGTCAACAGATGCATCCGACCAGCCTAGCCCACCAAAAAACCCAACTATGTAGGCATCCCTATGCTTATTGCGAGTTGCTCCTAGCCTCTTAATCTCATTGCTTCAAATAAATGTTAATGTACTTGCAGTCATTGTGAGTTGTTGTCCCCACTGATAACTCCTATTGCAGATTTAGTGTACTGAGTTGTGATTGCTATGGCTTATGTCCTATTGTATTGGTTACTTGGACGACAATTTGGGTGCTAAAACGCTGCAACTTGATTCATGTTCATAGTGTTTGTTGTGTTAACACCCCCAGTCACCCACAGGTGACCCCCCTTGTGTGTGTCGGTGACGTTTCACCCATGGGTCTAGTCAAGGGTGGGCGTGACCAAGTGTCGCGGGTCTTTCAATGGCGGGTTTTTACTCCACTCACACTTCACATGACATGTTGCGATCATGAAGTCATATCTCATAATAACGGAAGTCAACATGACAACTATTTATGTACATCTATGTTGTTCACAGAAGTCATAACACATGTATGTAGGGTGCTGGGACATATATGTTCAGGATAGATGATGAGCATGTTGTGGATGCTACACGGGCAGGAAGTATAGCTCATTTGATCAATCACTCATGTGAGGTAAGGAATTATGTATTTGTTCTGCAAGGGCTTTTCCATTTTACAAGTTCAGATCACCTCATCTCTTATATACTGATGATTGCACATTCATTTACTTATCTGCACATATGGATAGCTGAAATAACAAAAAATCATCAAACTAATGACCAGAGTTATCAATATTATTTTCATGTTATACCCATCTCAGATACATAAAACATAATGTCATATTAATACTTGTCATGTCTAGGCCTTAAAAACTTGAAACATAATGACCAGAACTGTCGATATTATTTTCATGTTTTACCCTTCTCAGATAGGTAAAACATAATGTTGTATTAACATTTGAGTCATGTGGGGGCCTTAGAAACTTGAAATATCTATATTTTGTCATAAATGGAATGGGAATAACTTTTTATGAGCTTAGTAGGCTACATGGTTATGAAGTTCAGGAAAATAGCAGCTGTCACCCACTAAGTAATCTGTAAGTTGTTTCTAAAACTTCTTGCATGGTGGTTTTCATAACAATCTCTGTTTATTGTTGCAGCCTAATTGTTATTCGCGTGCTATAACTGTTAATGGGGATGAACACATCATTATTTTTGCAAAGCGGGACATAGATCCATGGGAAGAGTTGACATATGACTATAGGTCAGGAATGGATCATCAAGCCTTTTAACCTTTTATACTTTATAGCTCTTTTACAAAATCATGTTGATGCTTTCTTCAGGTTTTTTTCGAGTGATCAACGACTACCCTGTTATTGTGGATTCCCCAAATGTCGTGGAGTTGTTAATGATGTTGAGGCAGAGGAGCAGGCAGCTAAGATAAGGGTCAAGAGAAGTGAATTGTTTCGAAAAACAGATAACTAAAGGTCAGTGTACTTAAGATCTGCCTTGTGTCTGCCAATATGAAATTGCTGCTGCTGTGTTCCAACAAAGTCCGTATCCCATTATTTTTTCCCTTCGGTATGGTCTCTAAAGAAACAAGCGAGATAAATATGAAGTCAAGTTGTTGATCAGGACCTGGGAAAACAAAATCGAGTTAACATTTATATAAACCATGCTCATTAGTTTCTTTTGTTTCTGCCTGTTTCCTTAAGTGTTTATGCTCAGAGAATTTTAAGAAAACTGTTGTTTCCTCTGTATTTGCCCCACTAATGTCATTATATTTCTGGCAGGTAGAGAGTATTGCATGGGAGATGCCACAGGCTTGGATGATATATTTGCCTGTGGCTACTGTCAAATTCTGAAAAAAATGCTGAGTTCATTCTAGGAATTCTGATAATTCTTGTCATTCTTTTAGAATGGAATGCCAATGTAATTGTATAGGTAGCAATGTTAGGCAATCAAATTTGGGAGCGGCAGTTGAATCAATTTGTGTGTTTATGTTTAATTGGGCCACTAATTATGCCACCTATTAACCTTTGGTGTTGGAATTGGGGTGGTTCGATTAAATGGTCTGAGATGGCATGGAAGTACAGAACCAAAATACATGATTGGAATTTGGGCAATGGCCTTCTATGCTACCGTAACAAATTGTAGCGACAATGGTTGGGTTTCTAAAACCTTTGCGAAAGAGAAACATCATGCACTTCAACTGAATCTGTTTGTGCTTACAAAACAAAGCTGCGCTTGTACCCTTTTTTGAAGCTGGAAATATATACTTCATAGTAAAATACACAGATGTTCCATACTCTCAAAATTCATTTTTTAGGTTCACAAATTTATGTCAAGTTGTCATCTGAGTGCATCCTCTAATTTACCTTACGGTATCATTTGCGTCCCTATTAGCTCCAAAATGCATTTTAATTTGGGTTTTTTGGATTCTTGCCATTACAATTCTTCAACTTTGGAAATAAGACATTACAATTCATCTATTTTGAAACTTGCCATTACAATTCGTCTACTTGATCCTTGCAATTTTCTACGTCTTCAGTGGTGTCTCGATCCACAGGCTATATACCCATGGATGATGTGCTCGTGAGGCCATGGTGGTGGCGGCTCAGATCGCGTGCCAGCGGTAGCAGCTTGTCTGGGCGTGGCCATGGCGTAGTTGTGGGAGGTTGAACTCACGAGCAGCTTCCTCTTCTCATCTTTCCTTGCTGGCTATGCAGCATCCATCTCAGTCTATCGCGAGCAGCAGTAGCAACACGTGACACGGGTTAGCGAGTAGAAGCGGCGAGGCGCGGGCGGGTGTGGGCCATGGTTTCGGTCTTCAAGTAGGGGCCTCACCGAAGCTCCTGCAGATTGCAGGCAGTGTTCCCTGTCCCTCCCATCTTGCATGGATGGAGATTGAAGGAGAAGGTGATGTGTGGGGATCCACACATCAGCGAGTGGAGAGAGAACATGCGTACAGTCTACCCAGACGCCTAGAAAACGTAGGAAATATTGACAAGATCATATATAAGTAAAATTGTAATGACAAGTTTCAAAATAAGTGAATTGTAATGACATATCTCCAAAGTTGTAGAATTGTAATGAAAGAATAAAAACTCCTTTTAATATCGTAGATTTCATGAGCCTAAACAAAGATGATGAATTATTTGTTTTTGTGCTTGATCTTGTCCATTTCTTGTTACTGGGGGCTCTAACGCCTAGGTTGTTGTTCTTCCCAATCAAGCGTCAAGCAACACATGCGTGATCCTAGTATAAGGTGGTTGATAGGGTAGTGAGCAAGATGGAAGAACCGACATAAGCAATAGGTGACTAGTTTTGAGGTTTAAAAATATATTTTGAGAGTTTAGGAACTTGGTCGTTCGAGAATAAGTTTGGGATCTAAATATACAATTTGAGAGCTCAAAGACTCGGGTGACATATTGAGTCAAGTTTTTATCAAAATGCATTTTGAGAGTTTAGTGATCACATTGGCACCTCACAAGAAACCAAACCATTCTTTTGAGTAAATTTCCCGTATACCACTGAAAAATTTAACTCATCCCTAGTGTACATCCAAATTTAGATGATCCTTTAAGTGCCACTGCAAATTTAACTTCATCCTGACATGCCATTACGGTCATATATGTTGTTAACTCTCAAAATCTCAGTCATGAGCCTATCCGCACCGGGCTACGGCATGATTTGTAGTAAACTGCTAGCGTAGATTTTTGCAATAAAAAGTACGAGAGCGTAAAGGCTCCCTTAGACCATCCGCACTGCTAGCTCTAGAAGTTTACTCCAAAAGGAATATTCTAGCCACATCAGCAAGAATTTTTACTCTACATCAATTTCTCTCGCACCCCTGTTACTCTACATATTTACTCTATGTCCAACAACTATATATTTTATTCCTCCACCCAAACTACCATCTTCAGTTAAAAATCATTTAATTCCTCTTTAGGGATTAAAATGTGAGGTAATATAAGTTATAGGGATTAAATTGTGAGGAAATTTAAGTTATAGAAACTAAAGTATAATTATTGGAAACTGAAAGAGGCAAAATAAAAAAATACAACTTTATCTACTCTCCTCTTCCTTTCTACGGCCATTTCTATCTCCACTTCTTCTCTACTCCAGTCCACCCCACCTAAGCCTACCAATGGTTGGAGAACCGCACTATATCCACACCAAATCAATACGTAATTAATCATCAACCCACCCACCCCATCATTATTATTTCTCACTGTAGCACCAAAACCAAACCAAACCATGTGCATGAGTCCACCAAACCATTCGACGAAACCAAGTTTAAACCGGTGAGGACTTGTGTGGTCCGAGGACTAGTGAATGGTCGCTCCTTAGTGATGAGTGATTGACAACGTTGTGTGGACTGAATCTTAGCTTAGTATTACAGGTGCATGTTGCGGCTTGAATCGTGTGGTGCAGGTGAAGATCAAGTGCGAAAGGTCTATGTCTGTGTGACCTCCCAGGAGCAGAGAGACAAATAGGCTTCGATCGAGGTACCCGGTGGCCGACGGGATCAAGTGCGGACCGTACACTGGCAAGAAGAGCAAGACGACGTCGAGAGGGATGGAGCCGGTGCAAGGTAACAGCTGACGACTGAAGCTTGCATGCGGGGTTTGAAGTGGTTTGGCCACAAAACCACTAGGTTACCTGGTTGAGCCACAAAGCCAAGGCCGGAGTTCGGAGCGTGGCGGTTCTGCACCGGACCGGCCTGACCGGTGGGCCTGACCGGCCTGACCGGTGTGGACTGGTCTGACCGGTGAGGAGGACTGGTCTGACCGGTGAGTCCCGTGGGCGTCCGGAAGCTTCGAAGCAGAGGACACACAGCGGGATCGCAAGGCTTACGTGGAGTTGAAGCGGCTTGCGGTCTGCGGGCGTCCGTCCGATGGAGATATCGACCAAAGTTCTCAAAGTGCCCTTGGTGGACGTGTATCTTAAGTTAAGTAAGTAGGGGTAGTTTGGTCATTCGGCACCCTCCATATATACTCACTTGAGTGGGAGATGGCAGCCAACTCTTGGAACCCTAGACCATTTGCTCTTTTCCTTTTCCTAGTTTTTCTTAGGCTAGCTTGAGAGCTTCATGTTGCATCTAGAGAGAGGGATGGATGATCGGGCGGCTTGCTAGACCTTGTATGAACCTTTCATGATGTGTATAGAAGCTTCGGCGTGGTTCCTCAAGTGCTCTAGTTGTTTCCCTCATTTTTCCTTTTTGGTGATTTTTGGAGCCCTTTCTTTGGATTTTCGTGGTGAGATTTTGGGGGTGTTTTCCCACGGGATTTGTTGGTGGATTCACTCATGAGGATGTTGTGCCTCTTTTCTTGGTGATTTGTCCCCTTCAAATCCGTGGAAAGGCCTTCGATTTTGGGGTTTTTGGAGTTCCTTGTGTTCTTGAGGTTAGAGCACGAGATTTGTGATTCCTCCTATTCTAGAGAGATTTGGGGCATATGCTTCGAGCTAGAGGTCACCCATGAGGTGTTCCTACCTTCCCCAATATTTCTCTTGAATCCGTGGATCGAATCGGGAGATCAAGCGAAGGGAATCAAGGGGTTGACCCGCGGGTGGAGTTCTTCCCGAGCTGCCCTGGCCTGACCGGTCTGACCGGTGCCTCCTTGTAGGTATTTTGCTTGAGTGAACGTGTGGTTCAGAGGAGTTGCGCGTGTGATTTCCCAAGCTCAGTTCTTGGTAAGTTTCTCCTCAGTTTGCCCATTCTTGGCTAGGTTGGAGTAGTTTCTTGTCGTTGATGGTTTCTTGGTTTGAGGTGGTTTTGGTTCCAGGGCCTAGAGATCTCATTAAGACTCTCTGGAACATTTCTGTGCACGTTACTGTGCACACCGGCCTGACCGGTGCCATTGATCTGACCGGTGCTCCTCATCGGCCTGACCGCTGTAGCATAGACAACATGCAGCACAGTTTTCCGCTGCGGTTTTCGGTTGCTTGTTTGGGTGGAGATACTTGCTCCTAGGATCAGTAGCACCTCCAGTGGCTACGTGGTCTTGGCAAGGTGTGCATGAGATTGCTCGGAAGTGAAATCGGGGTATAGGCCAAGGTTCTTCTTGGGAAGAATTTTTATCGGCTCTTATTCACTCCCCCCTCTCTGGTTGCCAATCGGTCCTTCAATTGGTATCGGAGCCGGTTATGGATCTCCTTGATTCTAACCAGTCTAAGATCCAAAGATGGGCGACTATGGAAAGGGGTCGGGTCCTCTGCACTTTGATGGAAAGAACTACCAGATGTGGGAGAGGCACATGGGCGCGTTTTTGCGTGGGAAAGGACAACTGATCTGTGAAGTGACGTAAAATGCAAACTATGTCATTCTAGACAGTTTCATTCTTTCAGGTGCTCAAGTAATGTTTGAGGCCAACAGTAAGGCTGTGGATTACTTGTTCCGTGCTCTTTGTGTCGCGGAGTTCAATCGCGTGTACGGAGAGGATGTGGCCGACAAGATTTGGGTTAAGATGAGGAATGCTCATGTTGGGAATGCTTAGGTGCAGGCTCGCTTATTTGCCACTCACCGGAGAGTACGAGAATTTCACTCATCTCCCCGGCGAGTCGATTGATGCGATGTTCCAGCACTTCACCTGTACTGTGAACAACATGAGGGCCAATGTGATGGTGCTCCTATACACGGATCATGACAGAGCTATCAAGCTCTTGCACTCACTTGACAGATCCGTGTGGAGTGCCAAGGTCGTGGCCATCTTAGAGTCCGATGTGTATGAGATATTGACCGAGGATGAGCTGTTCTGTAAGCTCAAGTCGTCAGAGGTGGATTGTGGCTTTGAAGGACCGGATTGGGCGACCAGAGAGGGGGGGAGTGAATGGGAGCTGATAAAAATTCTTCTCGAGAGAGATGACTCCTCTAACAAGATGAACACAGCCTCGATCCCAAATTCACTTTCACCACTCTATCCACACGTTTGCCAAGACCACGCAGTCACTGGAGTGCTACTGATCCTAGGAGCAAACCTCACCAGCAAGCTACCCAACTATGCACACACAATAGCGGAAACCACACACTGGGAAACTTCCTACCAGGGCTGGTCAGACCGCATGGACAGGGCAGTCAGACCGCCTCGGCATGGAATTTCCCAAAACTACAACTCGAAGCTCACGACACCAAAACTACCCAAGATTTCGCCTGGAAACTCCTTTGATCAAGGCAAACACACTATCAGAGAAATCACCTAGAAAACCAAAACTTTCCTTGCGAAACCCCCAGGGCAGTCAGACCGCGTGCCCTGGGCGGTCAGACCGCGTGGCCTCCAGGAACCTGGCCGCGGGTCAACCCTCAACTTCTCTTCACCTGATCTCCCGATTCACTCCACGGATTGCAACGAAACTTCGAGAATAGTTGGGCCACCTCATGGATGACCTCTCCACCAAAGGATATCCATCGAAACCCATCCAATCAAGAGGAATCGCGAATCAAAGGCCTCTAGGTCATGAACTCCATGAACTCTGAAAACCAACCAAATCGAAGGTTTTCCCGAGAGATTGCTGGGGCAAAATCACCAAGAAAAGAGGCACAAAGACCTCATGTGTGATACCCAATAAGAATCCCTCCAAGAAACCCCTCAAACAAGCCAACACAAAAATCCCCAAAAAGAGCTCCGAAAATCACCAAGAGGGAAAACGCTGGGAGACAAAGGGAGACAAGATGAATCACGCCGAAGCTTCTATACATGCCATGAAAGGTTCATACAAGGTCTAGGAAGCCGCTCGAACATCCAACCCTCGCACAAGATCTCTCATGAAGCTCCCAAGCTAGGCCTAGGAAAACAAAAGAGGAAAGCAAATGAACTAGGGTTCCAAGAGGTGGCTGCCATCTCCTCTCAATTGAGTTTATATGGAAGGAAACCAATGACCAAACTACCCCTACTAACTTAACTTAAGATACACACCCACCAAGGGCACTTTGGGAACTTCGGTCGTTTTGTCCATCGGACGGACGCCCACTGGCCGCAATCCGCTTCATCTACACGCAAGCCTCACGATCGCACCGCGTGTCCTCTGCTTCGAAGCATCTCGATGTGCTACATGCCAGGCGGTCAGACCGCCTCTCCTGGGCGGTCAGACCGGCCTCCCCCGGTAACGCCTGGCTAGGCGGTCAGACCGCCCTATCCAGGCGATCAGACCAGCCCAGGCAGGCTGGTTCGCCCCGTCGAGCCTTCGGCCTTGGCTTTGTGGCTTAGCCAAGTAACCCAGTGGTTTTGTGGCCAAACCACTGCAAACCCCACGTGCAAGCTTCTGTTGTTAGCTGCTACCTTGCACCGACTCCATCCCACTCGAAGTCGTCTTGCTCTTCTTGCCAGCATACGGTCCGCACTTGATCCCATCGGCCATCGGGTACCTCGATCGAAGCCTACTTGTCTCTCCGCTCCTGGGAGGTCACACAGACATAGACCTTTCACACTTGATCTTCACCAGCACTACGCGAATCAAGCCGCAACCTGTACCTGCAATACTAGGCCAAGAGTCAGTCCACACAACGTTGTCAATCACTCATCACTAAGGAGCGACCATCCACCGGTCCTCGGACCACACAGGTCCTCAATCTCCCCCTTGATGAGTGCATTGACAACACCCATACACATAGTAACCATCAAGGAAAAGAAAAAGAAAGAAAGTAACAACAACTCATCAAGTGATCCAAAAACCAAACAACACAAACACTGATCACTTGAAGCCAAAGTCTCGGTCCCCTAAGGCATGGGCAATGGCTCAACACAACCGAGACAAAAACCAAAGCTCAAAAAGAGCAAACCACCAAAGCAAGAACTCAGGCGACACAAGGAGCTCCCCCTGAACACAAGCATGCAAAGAACTACAGCAAATGCATGAAAACGAGCAAAACTTGCTCTGCATAGACCCCAGCCTGTCAGACCGCCTAGCCAGGCCAGTCAGACCGCTTGGGCCGGTCACACCACAGACAGGGCGGTCAGACCACCCTATGTTACCGCCCCTAGAAAACATGGTCCGAAAAATTCCGAAACTAGCTGAAAACCCTCTAAACATGCTCAGATCCATTTTCCAAGCACAAACTTCTCCCCCTTGTTGACAATGCATGAATCAAGGCATTTTTACAAAAATTTCAACCTAGAGGTTCTCAAATAGACAATGAGCACCACAAAATGCTACAAGTGAGCAAATGAGCAAGCAAGACATTCCAAAGATTCGTATGAGCATTGCCATCAAGATAGTAAAGCTATATGAGCATATGAACAAGCCATGATCAAAATACACAATTTTGTGAAAAATTTCTCTCTCATGAGCTAAAGACCTAAACATGAGCAAAGCACACCAAAGTGAATTTGAATCACGCAAACTTCATGCTAGGTCACATATCCTCAACACAAGATCATTACAAACATCCATAAGCATCTCATATCATGTTAAAGCCACCGAGCCATGTGTCTACTTCTTAAAATGAGACTTCTCATGGTAGACAACATGCAACGGTTTAGCACCCATATAAATTCAGATTTAAAGCATTTTTGACATGGAACAGTTGAGAGCACAATTTCAAGCAAATCATTTCATACCAACTTAATTTTTCACATTTAAGCACAAAATGGTACATGAAGTGTCTTTGCGGCAAAAAGAAGCTTATGCTCCCCCACAAGGTAACACATGGGCTAAACATTCATAATGACAAATGGGTCTTTGACCCCAAGTGAGAAGCACATGATATCCAACCATGAATTAAGCATGACATAAACCACCAAAGCACACTAAGATCATGCAAAGCCTTAAACTCACAAGAGAGAGCCTATCTAGCATTTTCCAAAAAAATTCCACCTCATCATGCAAATATATCAAAACTATCAAGAGCATAGCTATCCATCATCAAGTCATATCAAACATGCTCACAAGCTCACAACTAGCATATCATAGAAATCAATGTATATAGGAGAAGCTCATCCTACCATATGATACAAATGTAAAAACCAACCTAAGATACAAAGATGACTATACATCATGAAACAAATGCAATGCCATGCATAAAATAAATATGATACATATGCTACAAAGGAGCTCCCACCACCAACTCAAGAAAGCAAACACACACCGAGCTCACCCCGCAAGCGGGTGAAAGTGGTTTGGTCAAGTGGTTTGGTAAAGATATTGGCTAGTTGGTTTTGGGTGGGCACATGGATCAAAGCAATCTTTCCCTTCTCCACATTGTCTCTCAGGAAGTGGTACCTCACCTCTATATGCTTGGTTTTGGAGCGGAGAACTGGGTTCTTGGCTACACTTATGGCACTAGTGCTATCACAAAAGAGTGGAACATGGGATCACTCCTCACCAAAGTCGCTCATAGTGTAGGTAATCCATAGGAGCTGGGAACAGCAACTGGCTGTAGCAACATACTCGACCTCTATAGTGGACTGGGCTACACTGGACTGCTTGTGGGATGACCAAGAAACCAAAGAAGACCCAAGAAACTGACACACACCAGAAGTAGACTTACGATCCAAACGACACCTAGTGAAGTCAGCGTCCGCAAACCCCGTGAAGGTTGTGTGTCGAGGCCGCAGAATACCAAAGACCAAACTCAGGGGTGTAGTTCAAGTACCTAAAAATCCTCTTGACGGCTTGCCGATGTGAAGTCCTCGGTGAAGCCTGAAAACGAGTGCACAGGCACACACTGAACTGTTTGTCCGGCCTCGTCGCCGTCAAGTAGAGGAGGGAGCTGATCATGCTCCGATACTCCTTCTGGTCCACGGGCTCACCATCTACATCCGCATCCAAAGCTGTAGTTGTACTCATCGGTGTAGCCATCGACTTCGAGTCATCCATCTTGAATTTCTTCACTATGTCCTTGGTGTACTTGGCTTGATGCACAAATGTCCCATCCTTGCACTGCTTGATCTGAAGCCCGAGAAAGAACTGCAACTCACCCATCATGGACATCTTGAATTCCCTGCTCATGTCATCTGCAAACCTGGTAACCAAAGTGTGAGAAGAGCCACCAAAGATTATGTCATCCACGTATACCTGCACGATCAGAATGTCAACACCCTGCCTGAGGAGAAAGAGAGTCTGATCTACTACCCCCATCACAAACCCCTTACTGAAAAGAAACTTCCTCAACCTGCCATACCATGCCCTGGGAGCTTGCTTTAGGCCATATAGTGCTTTTCTGAGTTTGTATACCCGATGGGGAAACCTCCCATTCTCAAAACCCAGGGGTTGCCTCACATACACTTCTTCCTCTAAAAACCCATTTAGGAAGGCACTCTTCACATCCATTTGGTACAACTTGAACGCTTAAGCAACTGAAAATGCTAGAAGGATCCTAATTGCCTCCAAACGGGCCACCAGAGCAAATGTCTCCTCATAGTCTATCCCCTCTTTCTTGCAAAACCCCTGAGCAACCAACCTCACCTTGTTTCTCACTATCTCCCCATTTTCTCACTCTTTGTTCTTCCATGCCCATTTTGTCTCGATAGATTTGCAATTTGGTGGAGGCTCAACCAACTCCCACACCGGATTCCTCTCAAAATTCTCAAGCTCTTCATGCATAGTGTTCACCCAATCTGGATCGGAAAGTACGTGTCCAATATCTTTGGGCTCAAAAGAAGCGACAAATGCAGAATGAGTGTTGACGGTTTAATAACGCGCCAACGTTCACCGCAAGCTTACGGATCATGTAGTACCTTTTTCCCTCGAGTATCACCCAAGGTATCGAATCCGTGGAATAGTGTGTAACGCAAGACTCAATCCAATAACCGAGAAACACTTGCATCTTAAAGAGGTTTCGAATGCATCTAATCTACTAAGATCAAAAGAGGTAGCAAGAGAAAGCATTAAGGTACCGATCTAGAGGGATCTAGATCGTGTTTATGTCGTCGTTCCGAGCAAGATAGAAGAGAGAGTAAAATGAATCTCATTGAAAGCGTCTTTAAACCTCGACCTCCGGTCAAACCCCCAAGTCGCCCTGCCGTACTCGGTGTCAACATCCTGTCACGATGTTCCTCTTTCTTCGTGATTGAATCTTAGAGCACACTCGCAAGGAGTGCGTTGAACTACGTGGTAGTTCGGGTATGCACCTCTAGCCACCGCGGCTACAAGAACATCCCATGCAATCTATCTCGAGAATAGATTGAGGAAGAAAACACCCAAGCAAGAACAAGAATTGCAAACAAAGGTACTCGATCGTTAGGAATTGGATCCATTAAAACTCCATCAAAAGTATGCATACATGAATAAGAACCAACCGGGATCCTACCTTGATCTTGATTCACGCCTCCGGAACTCCGACGTGGTCTTCCTTGCAAGGTTCCCACGCCGGTTAGGCAAACCCTAGATGACTAACACGACCCTCCTCTCCAGGGTGGTGTCCCTCAAGCTCCTCTGCTCCTCGGCGGCAAATGACGAATGACTTGATAGTTGCAACTTCGCATGGGGGCTATAAATAGCCTGAGCATCATCTAGGGCGGCGAACTGACCCGGGGATAGGCCAGGCCGGCCGGCCTGGGCCGACCGGTGCAGGGCCTCCTCGGCTCGGTTCGTCCCCGGTTTTCTTCGTGAAGCTTCTCGCGACTTCCTGAGTTTTTGCCGAGTTGCATGTGGGCCCTTGACGTCATTTTCCTCGCAGTTTAGATAAAGGTGCTTTGCGTATGAACTCCCGCATCTTCCGTCTAGGTCCTTCGCACTTCTCGGCTTCGCGCTTTAGTCCTTGGTTCATTTGGAGTCATGTTCATCTTGTATCTTGACTTGTCTCGGGGTCCGTGATCACCTTGTAAATCCCTTGATGAACTTTACCTGTTAGTCCTTATTTAGCTCTTGATTCCTGTGTAAACAATAAACTCCAAAAATCATGCACGAGTGCGAACATAACATATAATGGGGGTTAGGATCGTTAGTGTGAATATCAAATTAATACCAACATAGAAGGTAAACAAGTGGCTAGGTTGACGGAAATCGACCGCCAACATCCCCCCATGCTTAAACCTTGCTCGTCCTCGAGTAAGCCTTCAATGGATATCAGCGTTGCCCTTCGATGTTCATACCCTACACTTGATCATACATGAGAAAACATAATGCTCTCTAGATTTATATTAATTAAAGTTCCATAATGTACTAACTTTTATCTTTATGGAGGGTAGATATCATTCAAGCTCTTTCCACAAGTACTTGATCAAGCTCTCAAACTTTTAAACAAATCTCAGAAATTTTGAAAAATAAAGAATGAAATAGAGAGAAAAATTGCTTTACGAAGATAAAAAATAACCATCTTGCACTTTGCTCGTGTACTCTCACCTCATCTTGTCTCTCAAGCCTACTTGTTCTACTCCTTTCCTCTCTCAAAGTATTTGGTGGAAAGCTTTATGTGGAGCTATAGGAAAGTTTAGTCCTACCAAGATATTATAGTTGAGATATTATTAAAACAAGACTAGCTTCTCATGGTCTTACCGAGACTCGTCAAAAAGGTCATTGGAAAAATAATATTTATCAAGGAGGGGGGAGAGATGAACACACGCACTTTTAGATCGGTGGACATGTACAAATGACAAAGAGTGATCCCAAGGCACAAACGAAGTCTTTGTTATCGGATTGCACATGGTTGGAAAGATGAGTATGGGTCTTGATCTTGAATCCTCTTGAAAACTCAAAAAACACTAAACATAGCTAGAGAACCGGGGAGCTTTATTTTCTTTCTTTCTTTTTCTCATCATACTTTTCTCTTTTTTTCATTTTCTTTCATCATACTTTTTCTCTCTTTCTTCTTCTTCTTTTTTTATTTGCTCCCCTTGAACTCTAGACTATACTAGCACTTCCTTGGCAACCCCCCCTTGCTTAGACGTTTACTCGTCCTCGGGCAAAAGAGGTGATAAATTGCCAAGGTGGAAATTGAAGCTCTCATTTTTTCTTAGAGAGAGACACTCGAAAAATCTTCTAGGGATCCTTTTGGAAGTCTCCCTTTCTCACTTGAAGCACCTTCCCTGTAATCTTCCTCATAATATTCATCCATACTCATATATTGGGTTGTGGTCAAGGAGGTGAACACAAAAAGATATGTTTGAGTTTTGTGGTTGGATATCCGGCGAGGTTTGCGAAATTCCCAATGTGGAAACTCACAATGCACGGATAGAAGAGGCTAGCATAAAGAACGATACGCAAAAACGGAATGATCAGCTTCTTAGTCTCGGGCCAGAGAAATTAGGCCTTGAATTAATGCATCCAAAAATAAATCTTGTATATACTAAGGTTTTGCACTCAAGTAAACTTAGGCTTTGAATGGGTAGAGCAAAATGCAAGCGGCACTTATGACAAGGTTAGCATAACTTTTTTGAGAATAAAAAGGTTTTTTGATTCATTCAAAGTTGAGAGCAACAAAAAAGAATTATGGGACTTGAGTTATCATAACCTCCACACAAGATTAAGCTAGCATTTTAATTAAATTTCAGATTCATATTAAAAGAGAGCACTAGCTTAAACATGCATAAAACAAGCATAAGATTGAGCAAAGCGGCAACAATCATCACATATCAACATGATAGAAATTTTTCATCCATATTAAGAGCATAAAAGCAACGGCGAAACTTATTCATGATGATGGATAACAAACTACTACTACCACACATGCTGAAAATAAATAAAAACAAGAAAATACTACGCAAACATAAACGCACACAAGATGAAAATAAAGAAAAGGAAAAGGAAAGATCAAACCACACTTAAAAAGCTCCGTCTCTTCCTTCTTTCTTTACTCCTCATCCGATTGCTCTTGCTCTGTTGGTTGACTTTCATTGAATCCTTGCTCAAAATATATTTGCATGGCCCTCCATGAAATTGATGCGGCGGCACGAGTTGAAGGCGTCCTAATTGATGAGCGATCCCCGCCGTTCCTTCATGCAAATGGTTGACATGGCTTCGGATCCTCTCGATGTCTTGTTCATTCCTTTGCATATACGCCCCAATGATGGCCGCACTTTGTTGGGGTTGGGGCATGCTTTTATAAGGTGCCACAAATGCTTCATTGGGCACAACAAAAGTTGGTGGAAAATATATTGGAGGTGGGGGCATGGCTGCACCACTCCCCCATGCTTGCATCGGCACACTTCCGTATTAGGGTGGTGGCATAGGAATCCTGCCATAAGGTTGATGGTAGGCAGCCCCTCCTTGGTCTTGGGCTGCGGAAGACGAACCTTCTTCTATAATTCTTCCTCTCTTGTTCTTCTTAGCCGGTACGAGAATTCCTTCCTCTAACCAATTCTCTCTCCCTTCAATAAATAATTTCAGCTTCATATTTGGGAGAGGAACATTGACTTTTGCCACCTTGTACCCTCTCTTTTCATCTCCACTAATGTATTTTCCTTGCTTCATGTATTCGATCCCAAGTGAATTCCCCGCAAGTAGGAATTTTGTGTTCCATGAAATACCCCGCTTCACAGAAATTGCTATCATTGAGAGATAGCATCCCGAACTAATTTGTCCGGTCCCCGAAGTTGCTTCACAACACCACCGATTGATCATGATGTATGATGGATCAATGGCTTGCCTTGCAATCAACACCGAATAAAGCCAATTAACTTCCATGTCGGTGACCTTGGACTCTTTCATTCTTCCCAAAATCCTTTTGCTCATTGAAATATCCAGATGATGGGATTCCGGATGCTATTTCTCTGCCGGTTATCTTCCCTTGAAATCATACTCCAAAATCCCTCCAATATACTTTCATTAACATCAACTTGCTCCGGGGCTTCACTCTGAAAACCAAGCAACTCTCTAATTTGCTCATAAGGAATTATTTGCTCATCATCCTTCAGCCGAAATGAAAGGGATGGCACTTTCTCATTAATAACCGACGCCATGGTCATAAGAATCTCCATGGCAAGCTCCAAATGAAAGCTCACCCCTACTCCATCGGAAAATTGCCCCCACCCAAGGTGGTTCATCATTTGATAGATATCCGGAGAAAATCCCAACACTTGGAGAGCATCATCATCGAAGTCAATGTTGGGCACAATCCTCTTCTCTAGGCGCCCAAGCTTCTCCTCCTGCTCCTCCGACATCACAAGAAATCCATACTTGCAACGTCGCGGAGTGTACGGTGGTGGAGCGGATGAACGAGTCGAGCGACGAGGTTGGACGGGCGGCTCCTCCGTTCGCCCTTGCGGTTCGGTGTACCGCATGGACGAGCTTCGCGTGTCTCTTCTTCCACTAAGGAGCATGGTGTCGCTCCTTGATGGCGCCACATCTTCTTCCATGCTTCGCGGCGACTCGGAGATTGAGTGCCTCCGCGAAGAACTTGTTGATGCCGGCTTCGATGATGACGATTGTGTCTTCCTTCCAAGGACCTTGCTAAAAGCCTTCCTCTTCTTGATGTTGCTGCACAAATCACAAACAAACTCTCTTGGGGCTTTCTTTCCAGTAGAAATACACACAAAAGAAGTATATGGAAGGGCAAGGATTGTGACGTATTTTTCTGAATTTTTGGACTTAAGAATGGAGAATGATTTTTTCGAACATGTTTCTGGAGGTTCTGGACTAGGAACTCAAGAACATGAACTAGCAACGAAGCAAGTGGCTTACCTGAGGAAGACGAACACCGGGGGGCAAATAAATAGGCCAGGCCGGCTGGCTTGGGCCGACTGGCCTAGGGCCCCTGCCCATCTTTTTTGGCTCTTCTTTCTCCCACTTGTTGCTTGATTGATCATGGTGCTATGTACTCGTGCTCCACGCCGTCCACCATCCAATTCTTCTCAGCCACTCCTTTTTCTTTCATGGTCAAGTCCTCCATCTTGATCATTTACTTTAAGTCACTTCCATGCTTCCTTGCCTCCCATGATCTCATCCATATCCTGCAAAAACAAAACATTGCTGCCCCTCCCATGCTTGTCCATGTGCTCAAGATGCCTTAATGATGAAGCCTTCCCGTGATGCATCATAGAGCATTAGAAGTTCAATTAAGCTCAAAACCTTCCCTTGATCATGTTTAGATGCTAATTACTCCTCTAATTTTGAAAATTAAAAATTAACGTAGAGATATCAATGAGTTCAAATGTATTTTTAGAGGAGTTTTTTTTGGCATTAAAAACATTTGTAAGTCGAAATTTTTCGACTACATTGATTTTGGTTACACCGGGATCACTTGCTTTCATTAATTGATAGCGAGCTCCTCCGGCTTGACCGTGGGGGTATGTGTTTAGGTTCTAATTTTGTCCAAACATGAGAGAGATGTTTTGAATAAACAAAAATAAATGGGGCTTGGAAAAATTCTAACTCTAGAGAAACCGGTAGATATCAAGTTGAAAGAGACCAAAAATCTAAGTTTACGCGAGTCCTAGCATGCGTCAAAGATTAAAAATCATTATGGAACAACGCGGGGATCTACTCGTGTGTTTTTATGATGTAAAACAAACCAACCTTATCATCATGAGAAGGATGAAACGTGTGGGTATGTTCTGAATTTTTGGAGTTGGTTTCTCGAAAAGAGGCAAAGAAATCGTAGTAAAATCCAAATGAAACATCCGAGCAACTTAAATGTCTGAAAAAATAAGTTCAACCACTTAAGAGTTTATACCAAGTCTTGCGTAGCAAATTCTAAGACCAACTTACTTGAAATCGGAAATAATCCAGGTTGCCCTCCCGGCAGCTTTATTCTTGAACAGATTGTCCTACCGATAGCTTATTCTTGACTCGACGAACGGGTTGCCTCCCGCCTAGCGCTTCGTTTATAGTCCATGGCTAGAATTCTTGTCTTCTTCACTTCGGATCAACGCTCTTTGCGGGCGTTGCAATCTTGGGTACCCACTTCCGCACCATCTTGGGCATGGGCTTATTCTCCGGCTTAGTCATCTTTTGGTCTTCATAGGCGGCTTTTGTTCTTTGGTCTTGACGGATGCAACGACTTCTTTGATCACCTTCGCTTCCTTCTTCTTGGGCTCCTCCTTCTTCTTTGGCTCTTCCTTTCTAAAACGACGATGAGGTGGAACATATTTAGCATTGATCATGTTGCATACCTCGAAACATCGACGAAACTTGAATACGCTTCGTGTGCCATTGACGTCGAACTTAATCTCTCCTTTGCCAACGTTGATCGTTGCCCCGACAGTCTTGAGGAAGGGCCTCCCTAGGATGAGGGGCGGCTTCTCCCTTTCTCCCATCTCAAGTACCACGAAGTCGACGGGGATGAAGTGATCTCCAACTTTCACGGGCACATCTTCGGCGATTCCCACGGGATAGCGGATAGAGTTGTCACCCAACTCCAAACACATACCCGTAGGCTCAAGTGGTAAGTGTAGCTTCTCGAACACATCTCTTGGCATGACACTCACACTTTCTCCAAGGTCGCATAATGCCTTCTCGAACGTGAATGAGCCAATAGAACATGGGATGGTCAGACATCCAGGGTCTCTTTGCTTCTCGAGCCCTTGATTTGCGATGGCAGCACTACACTGTTCGGACATCTTGATGTGATCTGCCCCAAGTGTTGCCATCTCATACTTGTTTGCAAGTATGTCTTTGAAGTAGTGAGAATATGTAGGAACTTGGAGAGCGTCCAATAGCGGCATGTTGATGCTTAACCTGCACACCACTTCCACAAACTTTTCAAAATGACTATCAACTTTACCTCGAAAGTAGCATGTCTTTAGTGTAGGCATCTTCGTGTCATCACTTGTCATTTCGAATTTTGGCTCTTCGGTAGCAATCTCCGGAATAGTAGTCACCTTCTCCTTAGTGTGATCTTCTGCTTCGACGGTTGGCTTAGGCTTCTTTGCACCGGCTGGAAGTTCGGGATCCTCCGTCTCCTTTCCCGAGCAAGTTTGAATAGCCTTCACCGTCTCGGGACCTTGGGGTTGCCCCGACAATCTTCCTTCATTAGCGGTTAGGCGCCCGGCAAGTTGTCCCACTTGCGTCTCCAATATCTTCATTATTTTGAGCACTTGTTGGTTGGAGCTCCCGACCTCCGTCACCTTGCCATCGATATTCTCTAATATTTTATCCACAGTCTTGAACTTAGTGATAGTGACCTTGTTGATCTTTTCTTGCTCGTCCATGAAATCCTTCAATTGTATACAAAGAGGCACCGCATTTTGAATAGACGAACTTGCATTAAATTGAGGTCTACCTTGCCCATAGTGGAAGTTCGGCAAATCTCCTTTCCTCATGTAGTCAAGCACCTTTGCTTCCTCCAGACAATCTTTTTGGACATGGCCGTACTCCCGACACTCTTCACATGTGGATCTTGCTTCGGCGGCCTTCAAGTCTTGGGCGGCTTTCTTTTCTAGCTCCATCTTCTCCAACCTCCTCATGAGTGAGTCAATCTTTCCTTCTAGAAGTTCCTCCCTTTCAACCTGCAAAACACCTTTAACATTGCCCGTCGGTTGAACCGGAAGTAAGCATCCAGATGACACCCATGTATCATTATCCGCAACCTTCTTGAAAAGAGTGAATGCCTCCGTCGGAGTTAGCTCAATAATAGATCCTCCCACTGATGTGTCAATTACGGTCCTCGATGCTAGATTGAGACCTTGATAGAACTTTTGAACAAGGTCCTCCTTCGGGAACTTTTGATGTGGCACGGTTCGGGTGTACTCATTGAAACGCTCAAAAGCTTCCGCGATAGTCTCCGTTGGATATTGAGAAAATGTAGCAATCTTATTACGCAAGTTTTGAGTCTTACCCAGCAAATAATACTCCTTCATGAAAGCTCTCATCAATGCTTCCCAATTTTGCACCGTCTCCACCGGTAGAGTATAGAACCATTGCAAGGTTTTTCCGAGAAGTGAGAACGGAAAAAGTCTTGCCCTCAATTGATTTTGATCCAGCCCTTCCATCGTGAATGTCTGACAAAGTTGAATGAACGCTTGGATGTGAAGGTTAGGATCCTCTTTACCAGTGAAAGGTGTATTTTGCACCATGCGGATGGTTGAAGTCTTGATCTCAAACGGTCTTCCGATGTCGGCTAGGTTGAGGATGGGAAGATCAACAAGCTCCGGGATGCAAAGCTCTCCAATCTTCCTCTCCGGTTGTGCCATTAGTGGCGGTTGAGGTTGATCTCTCCTTGGACTTGGAGGTGGTGATTCCTTCTTCGGACTTGTAGGTGATGATTCCTTTGGAGATCCCAACGATCCTTCGGTTCCGGCTTTTGGATCTACAATCTCCAGCTTCCTAGATCGTGCTTCACGTATCCTTTGCCTGTAAAGTTTTTCTGGATCATCCACAAAATTTTTCGGTTTGTTGCAGAGGTAGCCATCTATCTCCTATTAGGGTTAGCGATAAACAAAATATACAAAAGATCTAAAAAGAAAATAAAACTATAAAAAGGGTTATTCAAAAACTAGATTAGATTGGTTTTTGAGGATGATCAAAGTTTAATAGATGCAAAAGAAAATCAAAAAGAAAACTGAAAAATACTTACAAACGTGATATTATATTGGATCTTGATTACTTGTTCCCCGGCAATGGTGCCAGAAAAAGGGCTTGTTGACGGTTCAATAACGCGCCAAGGTTCACCGCAAGCTTACATATCATGTAGTACCTTTTTCCCTCGAGTATCACCCAAGGTATCGAATCTGTGGAACAGTATGTAACACAAGACTCAATCCAATAACTGAGAAACACTTGCATCTTGAAGAGGTTTCGAATGCATCTAATCTACTAAGATCAAAAGAGGTAGCAAGAGAAAGCACTGAGGTACCGATATAGAGTGATCTAGATCGTGTTTATGTTGTCGTTCCGAGCAAGATAGAAGAGAGAGTAAAACGAATCTCATTGAAAGCGTCTTTAAACCTCGACCTTCGGTCAAACCCCCTAAGTCGCCCCGCCATACTCGGTGTCAACATCCTGTCACGATGTTCCCCTTTCTTCGCGGTCGAATCTTAGAGCACACTCGCAAGGAGTGCGTTGAACTACTTGGTAGATCGGGTATGCACCTCTAGCCACCACGGCTACAAGAACATCTCATGCAATCTATCTCGAGAATAGATTGAGGAAGAAAACACCCAAGCAAGAACAAGAATTGCAAACAAAGGTACTCGATCGGTAGGAATCAGATCAATTAAAACTCCATCAAAAGTATGTATACATGAATAAGATCCAACCGGGATCCTACCTTGATCTCGATTCACGCCTCCGGAACTCCAACATGGTCTTCTTTGCATGGTTCCCACGCCGGCTAGGCAAACCCTAGCCGACTAACACGACCCTCCTCTCTGGGGTGGTGTCCCTCAAGCTCCTCTGCTCCTCGGCGGCGAATGACGAATGGCTTGATAGTCGCAACTTTGCACGGGGGCTATAAATAGCCCGAGCATCATCTAGGTCAAAGGGGCGGCGAACCGACCCAGAGAGGGGCCAGGCCGGCCAGCTTGGGCCGACCGGCCCAGGGCCTCCTCGGCCCGGTTCGTCCCCGGTTTTCTTCGTGAAGCTTCTCGTAACTTCCTGAGTTTTTGCCGAGTTGCATGTGGGCCCTTGACGTCATTTTCCTCGCGGTTTAGATAAGGGTGCTTTGCGTATGAACTCCCGCATCTTCCGTCTAGGTCCTCCGCACTTCTCGGCTTCACGCTTTAGTCCTCGGTTCATTTGGAGTCATGTTCATCTTGTATCTTGACTTGTCCCGGGGTCCGTGATCACCTTGTAAATCCCTTGATGAACTTTACCCGGAAGTCCTTATTTAGCTCTTGATTCCTGTGTAAACAATAAACTCCGAAAACCATGCACGAGTGCGAACATAACATATAATGAGGGTTTGGATCGTTAGTGTGAATATCAAATTAATACCAACATAGAAGGTAAACAAGTGGCTAGGTTGACGGAAATCGACCGCCAACAATAAGCGAAATGAGAATGCCTCTGTGACCTGGACCGTGTAGTGCGTTCATGAATGTCACCTATGATTGACGACGGTGGGTGATCCACCTGCACACGCCGGGGAGCCTCACGTCTGGAGACCACCTCCCCCTCAGCAGTAGCATCCACTCGAACAACCTCAGTCGTCATAGGTGTAGGGGATGGACCATCCTCGATCGTCGTCGTAGTCGTGGAAGTAGTAGGTACACGGCCAGCCGCGGGAGCACCACCACCATCATCTTCTTCACCATCTTCCTGTACCTCCTCCTCAAAGATCTCCTCACGAAACTCCTCATCACCTGCACAATCAAATACCAAAGAGCTACGCGGCTGTGTCTCGTCGAAGGTAACCTCGCAAGTCTCCACGATTTGGTTAGTTTCCAAATTGAGCACACAAAATGCTCGAGAGTGAGTAGCATAACCAAAGAAAATACCATCAACAGACCTAGCCTCAAACTTATCCAACTTTCTGCCTTTCTTAAGAATGATACACTTGCAACCAAAGACGTGAAAGTGACTCACCTTGGGTACTCGCCCATGCATCAGCTCATAGCAGGTTTTCTTCTTGAAAGCTCAGAGGAGGATCCGGTTTGACACATAGCATGTGATATTCACCGCCTCAGCCCAATACCTCCTAGGAGTCCTGTGCTCATTGAGCATCATCCTAGCCATCTCACACAGGGTCCGATTGTTCCTTTCCACAACACCATTATGAGGAGGGGTGTACGGAGTCAAAACCTGATGCTCAAGACCAAGATCACGACAAAAGGTCTCAAAATGAGAGTTCCTGAATTCCGTGCCATTGTCACTACGTATAGCTCTAATGACATCCCCATGTCTCTCGTTCTTCAACCTCAAGATCAGTTCTCGAACAAAACCAAACATCTCACCCTTATCCTACAAGAAAAACACCTAGGCATAGTGAGAGTAAAATCCACAACCACTAGGACATACCACGTCCCACCCACCGAGCGAACTCGAGCTGGCCCAACAAGATCCATATGCAACAGCTCTATCGGACGCTCTGTCATGACAACAGTCAGGGGTGGATGGGGAGTTCTACCATCTTGCCATGCCTACAAGGCGTACAAACCGAATCCTTCTCAAAACACAACCTGGGCAATCCTCGGACAAGATCAAGTGCACTCAAGCGGGAAAGAAGCTCAAAGCTCAAGTGCCCCAACCTCCTATGCCACCTCCACAACTCAGAAGAAGGACCAGCAACCAAACAACGTGGGGGACCAAAGGACAGAAAAATCAGCGTGAAAGTTCTGTTCCTCGGACACGATCATACAAACAAGATCGCCTCGAGAGTCAAGAACACGAGAAGTCCCCAACTTAAAACGCACCTCATGAAGGACTAGAATGGCGACCAGAGAGGGGGGGGGAGTGAATGGGAGCAAATAAAAAATTCTTCTTCGAAGAGACGAACTCGGCCTATTGTCCCAAACGCAACTCCGGAGTCCTCGACACCTCGCTAGCCTGCTGTGACAGAACCGCCCAAATTAATTCCCAATTAACACATAAACCAACCACTTGGCCACTATGCGTTAAAAAGGAGTTAACCTGTCGAGTCTGCTGGGTCAAGCCCAGTAAATCACTTAACAAGGATCGAACACTTGTACATCAAAACTCACTCAAAGGCGAGTCCAGAGATAGACAATTCACAAGTTATTACATCAAGTTTCATAAGGTTCATTATTACCAACCAAGTTCCATGCATGAAAGTAAATAGTTCAGAGTTCGAAACACAACAAAAATAAAATACTAACAATATAAGCAACATCACTAGAGGCCATCAGTGATGTCACTAAGCACTATCATCCTCCCACTCCACTTCCCAACGGGGTGGGAGAGAACCAGGCCACAGGAAACCATTAATCACATCAACACCTGCAAAAATTATCAACAAAGCAAGGCTGAGTATACTAATACTCAGCAAGACTTAACCGTCGAGTGATGGAAATCACCAACTCTCTAGACATGAAGGACTTTTTGGCTAGTGGGCTATTTTGCTGAAAAGCAACAAAGAGTAGGTCCTTACTTTCAAGTTTTAGCTCAAATTCTAGTTGATTAACCATTACTACGTAAGCAACTATTGCAAGCATAAGTTGTGCAAACAATTAATCAAACGTCCATATTACTTCTCAATTCCATCATTAAGGGACATAGCTTGTATGAATAAGCAATCTCGGATAATGGTGAGAGGCCGACGATCGATCGATTAATAACCTTGCAAGGTGGACCTAAACACACGGAAGAATGCATATCCCAAGAATGACAACTAAAACCAAAAGGGGTGGGGTATGCACCGACCAGGCGGTTCCCAGTCATTCTCACATCAGGATCAATGTCCATAGTCTTAGGTACAAGGATCACTGGAATTACGGCCCTACGTCCGACCAGACTCACACATGCACCACCGGTTGCAAGGCGGGGGAACGAATCTCAAGATTAGTGGTAGAGAGTTCCCTTGCCGAGTCAAAAAGGTACTAGGCTTACCGGTCCCATTCCCGGCAAATGTTTAGTGCATTCAAACACTTATCTAGGGACAACTACTGACCGGAGTCCATCCTATGCTCTTACCACATGAGCATACCAGTTTAGCAAATCTTATGATTCCAACATAAGAAACCTATAGCTCGCAAGTGACGAACATCACTCGACTTTTACCGTGTCCTTAGAGCATGGCAACTAGTGACCTATCATGCTAGTATTTGAGCATAGGAACCTAGGATCATGCATCTAGGGTTTCAATTCAACTCTTGAAACTTAAATGCACAAACATACTCAAACATAATTGCATAAGTTGGAAAACATAGGTTATGCTCCGGGGCTTGCCTTCACTAGCAAAGTTAGTCTGGAGATCCTCCGAACTTTGGTTCAGGTCTTGCTGAAATTCCACCAAGTTCACTTCTCTTTCAACTAGTTCTCTTTCAGCTTCCGGCACCAACTCGTAGTTTCCATTCGGAAGTTCTACACGATATGCATATGCATAAACTTGATGTATTCATCAATTAAGAAGGAGGAATGCTTCTGAAATTCAAAGGTAAACATGGGGTGCATTGTTGGCCACATTCACCTAGACAAGTTATATTCAACATACTCTTCCTTTATCAAGGAAATGTATGTGTGTTAATTATCTTCCTTATTTGATGGTGATTGTGTGCACATCTATATTAATTAATTTATTTTACTTCACCAAAGTAAGGGTGCTATTCAGGGTGTATTTTGGTGAAGTTTTGTTATTCAAATTTAAGTTACATCAAAGGTGATTTTGGTTTTCTTTTTATTCCACTTATTAAGCTTGATTTACTCCGAAAATTATTTCCGAGTCAACTACACACAAAATGACTGAGGCAAAATTTATACAAGCACATATTATGGCAACAAAGCCACTGCACAAAATTTGCCTTAAACTAAGCTATATACTGCACATGAAAAATCTAACAAGAACTAGCTGACCTAAACATGATTTATTTATTCAGAGAGATCTATACATGATCTAGCATCAAGAATTTACACAGAGCAACAACATGGCATAACTGAGTTATTGACAAAAATTCAGATTAAACTAAGCCATAGATTTAACATGAAAATACAACACTTTAAAACTACTGAAATGATAAATAAATCACCTAGAAATATACAGGCATTCATTGGGGCTAAAACGTTTACTACAACCATAGCAAAGTAAACAAAAGCTACTCCTAAATTATCATGACCAGAAACATACTACAACATGCTTGATTAATATAACTCATATTCGGGACATAAATTGATTCGAGCTAGCTAAACATGTCAAAAGCTATTCATCTATTTATCATAGCTGATCCTAGTCCTATGTAGACTACTACAAAAATATTAACCCTATCTTATGAACCAAATATTTAAAACAAAGTAGGAACACATATGCTGACTTATATCAAAATAAAACTATAACTAGAGATATATAACAAATCTATGTGCCATTTTTCTACACAAGAACAAGCATGGCCACACTAGCAACATATTAAAAATTAACATGCAGATCAGCTCTAGATTTCTTTTTTTTTAGGAAAGAGCAGCTCTGGATTTCAAATTATTTCAAAGCTATCCAAACTGATCATTTCAAAATAATTCAAATTCTAGGAAGAAATTTACAAACTTCCTTTCTATAAAAGTTGCTTCTGTTCATGAGGATTACAGAACATTTGAGTTTGTATTTTTTCGATTTTTCTGTGATTTATTACGAATTTTACAAGATCTCTGTATTTTGAATCTAGGGTTGAAGAATCTACTTTCCGATAGGTCCTTGGATTAAAATTTCTATTCACAACCATGCCCTTGACTTTACAGAAAGGTCCCTGCTTTTATGGTTTAAACCCTGGAAAGATTGCAATCACTGCAAGGAGGCCCTTGGCCATGGCCGCCGGCCAAGATGGCCGGATTCCGGCGAGATGGCGGCGAGCTAGGGTGGGGAGAGGTGCGGAAGAACATCTGGGGCTCACCTAGGGTTGATTCGGGTGCTTGGACGGGGCGGCGGAAGTGCCGGCGGTGAGGTTAGACGGCGGTCTGGATCTCCAGCCGTGGGAAGCTTGTCTCCGGCGAGCTGAGCAGCGGTGCTCGATAATGCGTGGCCCAGGAGGCTTCAGTGGTGCCGTGAGGTGCTCCCAGCTGGCTCCGGCGAAGACGAGGCGGCTCAGAAGAGGGGGCTTGACAGCGGTGCTCCAGTGACAGGCGGAGGTAGCCTGGCAGCGCTGGACAGAGCGGCGCGAGTGCTTGGGGGTTCATTCCCCTCTTATAGGCGGCCGGTGAGCTTCACCACAACGCTTGACGGCTAGCTGGCCAGCTCGACTCAGGAGGCGGCGTGGCGCGGCGCTGCGCCACGCATGGCGGCGGGGGCAGCTGCGGCGCGACGTGTGGCGAGGACAAGGGGGCCGGGCGCGACAGGTGGAAAGGCTCAGCGGCAGCTGGCGTGCGCGGGACAACATCAGGAAGTGCGGGCACAGGAGGACGGTCCCACACTCGACGTCCGTGCCACGTGGCGCGAGGCGGTACGACGCGTGGCATCAAGCACCGGGGCGTCGTCTCGGCGTGATGTCGAGCTCGGAGCGCGCGCACTGGCGGCCGACGCGACAAACCAGTTCAGCTTAGGGTATTCTGACCGGCTGGAACAATTCAAAATTGAATACAACTCAAATTTTGGTCTCAAAAGATGTAGATGAGACAACCGTCTACAACTTTTGCAAAGGCTGACCTATGTAAAGATCAACGGATTGAGCACAAAATTGGCTTGAATATTCGGTTTTTCTCGGCGTAGTAAAAAAAGTGCTCTGGGAGTTGACCAAGTTTTTGAGCATCTTCCACTCAAGATTTGAAATGCTGGTAATTAGATGAAATGTGCCCTGGAAATTCTGCACAACTTTTATATTGGCAGAATTTTTAGTGTTTAAGGAAAATTTAAATATAAGGCCAAAGTTCTAGAGAAAGGTATAGGACCTTAGGGGTTTGACCACTTTAGAAGGGTTTGACTCAACATTTTGAGGGCTTTCTACTCAAGATCTCAACTTCCACCTAAAAGAGGAAGTGTTTCCCTGGAGATATACAACAACTTTTACATTGGCCGATGTTGAAGTTGTTATACAGAATTTTGAAATTATAGCCAAGCCATCAAAAGACCTCAAAAGAGCCTTTAGGAAGTTGATTAGTTAGATAGGGTTTAACTCCCTTTTCCATCCCGAATTTCAAAAAGTGCCAAACTACAAGGTCGTGTTCCCGAACCTTGGTGACAACTTTCATATTTGCAAAAGTTCAAGTTCTTATGTGAAAACGGAAATTAAGTTCAGACCAAGCTTTGCTCCTTATGGTGTTTTAACCAAACTTGCTCGATTTTCCTTTTAAACACCATTAGCTTAGGTTAACTCCTTGATTAAAAGAGATAAGCACTCGGGGTGTTACACCTAATCCACGTAGCCACTGGAGTGCTACTGGACCTAGGAGCTAACCACACACCCAAGCTACTCGAACACGCAGCGGAAAACAACTCGAGCAGCAACCAGCTCACACCGGTCAGACCGGTCACCTGCACAGGTCAGACCGGTCCAGAGCAACCTTCCCTGAATTTCCTCAAACTTGTCCAGCAAACCTAGATGGCAATTCTAAGATGTGGAGCAATAGAGAGAAATCCAGAAGTCTACTTGGCAAGCAAAAATACACCAAAACCCGAGCACATCGAAAAGTCTCCACAGCCAAACTTGCTCCAGAAGCACTATGCGAACAAGTAGCACAACCAACAGCAGCAAGAAGGATTTTCCCACTGGAAGCCCTGCACCGGTCTGACCGGTCAACACTACCAGTTTAACCAGTCTGGCTCAGAAAACCCAACTGCAAGAACTTAATCTCCAGAGGCCAAAACTGCACCAAACTGAAACAACAGCAAGCCAAGATCACAACCAACACTCAGGAGAAGAACTCCCCGAGAAACAGCCACAGCAGGCCGCACCGTTCTGACCGGTGAAGGGCGCCGGTCTGACCGGTCAAGCTTGAGCTGCTCGGGATGAACTCCACCCATGAGTCAACTCCCACCTTCTGATGCCTCGATCTCCCGATTCGCTCCACGGATTGAAGTAAGACTTTGGAGATAGGTGTATCAGCTCATGGACAAGCCATGCCTAAGAGATCGGCGCCAAAGATCCACCCAATCAATAGGAATCAAAAGATGAACACCAAGAACACCTTTTCCCGAAACACAAAGAAAACCCCAAATTTGAGCACCTAAACCCATGGATTTAGAGGAGGGATCACAAGGAAAAGAACCACAAGGGGCTCATGTATACATCCCACATCAAATCCGCAAAGGGGAGGTCTCAAATCAACCACAAGAAAATCGTCAAGAAAAGGCTCCGAAAATCCACAAAAAGGAAAACGGGAATCACCACCACAAGAGCTAGAGGAACCACGCCGAACCTTCTATATATCAAAGGAAAGATTCATACATGGTCTACCTTTCCTCCCTAGCATCCATCCCTCTCTCAAGATCTCTCATGAAGCTAGCCCTAGAGAAAATAGTTAGCTAAAAAGAGAAAATACCAAGAGCTAATGAAAACCCTAAAGCCCCAAAAGATAGCTGCAACAACCCTTCCACCTAGTTTATATATGAAGTCCTCCAGTGGGGGTAAATGACTAGAATGCCCTCTAGGCGATACAACCCCTTAAAGGGCATATTTGGAAACTTGACAACCTTTCCATCGGACAGACGCCCAGCAACCGCACCTCGCGTAGCCTCGACACCAAGCCTGCGATCCCGACGCATGTCCTCCACTTCAAAGCACCTGGCGCTCCTCGGCCGCCACCGGTCAGGCCGGTGTCCACCACCGGTCAGACCGGTCCACACCGGTCAGGCCGGTGAGGCCCACTGGTCGGACCGACCTAGTGCAGCTTTGAGCCGCCGACCCCTCGTACTTGGCTTTGTGGCGCAACCAAGGGACCCAGTGATTTTCTGGTGAACCAGTGCAAACCCCACGAGCTTGGTGCAGCCTCCACGCCGAGCTTGTCGTGTTGGCCGCCACGTTCGCTCCGACTCGATGTTGGCTTTCGGATCAACCAACGAACCCGCTATCTTCTGACTTCAACTTGCTCTTCTCGCACCATGTGACTCGCACTTGATCCCATCTGGCCACCGGGTCCATCGAACCAAGTCTACTTGTCCCTCCAGTCCTTCGGAGGCCCCACAAGGCTAAGACCTTTCGCGCTTGTTCTTCACCTGCACCAACGCACATCAAGCCGCAGCCTACATCCACAAGATAGAGCACAACGTCAGTCCACACAACGTTGTCAATCACTCATCACTAGAGAGTGGCCAACCACTAGCCATCGGACACTCTGGTCCTCAATCTCGCGCTTGATGAGTTCATTGACACGCACCACATAATCACAACATAAAGAAAAGAAAAAGCAAAAGACAAACGAAACCTCCAAAGAAGTGATCCAAAAACCAAACAACACAAACCTGATCACTTGCAAACCAAAGTCTCGGTCCCTAAGGCAAGGGCAACGGCTCATCACAACCGAGACAAACACCAACAAGGCTCACAAAGAGCAAAGCAAAGCTCACACAGAGCAAACCAACCAAAGTAAGAACTCAAACGACACAAGGAGCTCCCCCTGAACACATGCAGTTCCCCCTGAGCAAATGCAACTCCCCCAGAACCAAACCATGCAACTTACCTGGAGGAACCAAGCTCTCTGTTCACACCGGTCAGACCGGTCCAGGCACCGGTCAGACCGATGACCATAACCACAGTGCACCTGGTTAGACCGGTCAGACCGGTGCACACACCGGTCAGACCGATGACCATCTGGGAAAATGCACATGCTCATTTTTTGTCCGAAACTCCACCAAAACTCTCTAAATGTATGCAGCAAGCTATTTCATGCCCAAACTTCTCCCCCTTGTTGACAATGCATGAATCAAGGTATTTCTACAAAAATTTCAACTCTAGGCTTCTCAAAGGACAGAGAGTCATAAAATGTGCTAGGAACAAGCAAATGGACTACTTAGAGTTGACAAATGTTCAAAATAGCACATCCATCAAGAATGTTCAGTTGCATACACATGAGTTCAAGCTATGGTAAAATTAGCATTTTTGTGAAAAATTTCCCTCTCATGAGCTAAAGACCTAAACATGAGAAAAGCATACCAAAGTGAATCTAGATCACACAAACTTCATGCTAGGTCACATTTCCTTGACACAAGATCATTACAAACACCCATAAGCATCTCATGTCATGTTAAAGCTACCGAGCCATGTGTCTACTTCTTAAAATGAGACTTCTCATGGTAGACAACATGCAACAGTTTAGCACCTATATAAATTCTGATTTAAAGCATTTATGACATGGAACAAGTGAGAGCATAACTTGGAGCACAAGCATTTCATACCAATTTCATTTTTTATATTTAAGCACAAAATGGTACATGAAGTGCCTTTGCGGCAAAAAGAAGCTTATGCTCCACCACAAGGTAACACATGGGCTAAACATTCATAATGACAAATAGGTCTTTGACCCCAAGAGAAAAGCACATGATATCCAACCATGAATTAAGCATGATAAAAACCACCAAAGCACACTAAGATCATGCAAAGCCTTAAACTCACAAGAGAGAGCCTATCTAGCATTTTTTTCAAAAGAAAGCTATCTCATCATGAATATACAACCAAACTATCGAGGGCATAGCTTATCATCCCAAATATCAATCAAGTACATCCACAAGCTCAATCATAGCATATATAGGGATCAATGTACATAGGAGAAGCCATTCCTAGCCAATGCATATGATACAAATGCAATGCAAACCATATCTTACCAAGATGCAAAACTATACATCAAGATACAAAGATGGCTATCCTATGAATTTAAACATGCTTGCTATACATCAAAGTAAACATGTATGATACATATGCTACAAAGTGAGCTCCCAAAGACCAACTCAAAAAGGACAACACACACCAAGCTCACCCCGTAAATGAGCAAAGGTAGCTTGGTCAAGTGGTTTTGTGAATATGTCACCTTTTTGGTCTTGGGTAGGTACATGGCTCAACACTATGGTTCCCTTCTCAACATTGTCTCTCAGAAAATGGTACGTCACTTCAATGTGTTTTGTTCTGGAATGGAGCACTGGGTTTTTGGCAATGCTTATGGCACTGGTGCTAACACAAAGAAGTGGGATGTGAGTGCACTTCTCACCAAAGTCTCTCATGGTATAGGAAATCCAAAGCAGCTGGGAACAACAACTAGCGCCTGCAACATACTCGGCTTCTGTGGTAGATTGAGCTACACTCGACTGTTTACGGGAAGACCAAGAAACCAAAGAGGAACCATGAAACTGGCAAGAACTAGAGGTAGACTTGCGCTCCAAATGACACCTAGCAAGGTCAGCATCAAAAAATCTGTGAAGTGTGAGTGTTGAGGAGGCAGAATACCAAAGACCAAACTTAGGAGCATACTGCAAATACCTGAAAATCCTCTTGATGGCCTGCCGATGTGAAGTCCTCGGGGAAGCCTGAAAATGAGCGCACAGACACACACTGAACTGTATGTCCGGCCTCATTGCTGTCAAGTAGAGGAGGGAGCCAATCATGCTCCGATACTTCTTCTGGTCCACTGGTTCACCATCCTCGTCCGCATCCAAAGTTGTAGTCGTACTCATCGGTGTTGACATGGGCTTCACATCATTCATGTTGAACTTCCTCAGCATGTCCTTGGTGTACTTGCTCTGGTGCACGAAGGTCCCGCCCTTGACCTGTTTGATCTGGAGCCCTAGGAAAAACTGCAGCTCACCCATCATAGACATCTCAAATTCCCTGCTCATATCATCTGCAAACTTGGCAACAAGATCGTGAGACGAGCCACCAAAGATTATATCATGCACGTAAATCTGTACAATCAATAGGTCATTTCCATGCTTAAGGAGAAACAGGGTCTTATCAACTGTGCCTATCACAAACCCCTTACTCAACAAAAACCCTCTCAACCTGCCATACCAAGCCCTTGGCACCTGCTTCAACCCATAGAGCGCCCTCTGAAGTTTATACACACGATGTGCGTATCTCTCACTCTCAAACCCTGGTGGTTGCTTCACATACACTTCTTCCTCTATCACCCGATTCAAGAAAGCACTCTTCACATCCATCTGGAACAACTTGAACCCTTTAGCCACGACAAAGGCTAGAAGGATCCTAATCGCCTCCAGACGGGCCACAGGAGCAAATGTCTCCTCATAATCTATACCCTCTTTTTGGTTAAACCCCTGAGCCACCAACCTCGATTTGTTTCTCACAACCATCCCATTCTCACCTTCTTTGTTTTTCCACACCCACTTGGTACCTATACCACGGCAATTTGGCGGTGGATCGACTAACACCCAGACTTGGTTTTTCTCAAAATTCTCCAACTCCTCATGCATGGAATTCACCCAGTTTGCATCAGAAATTGTGTGTCCAATATCCTTGGACTCGAAAGAGGCAACAAATGCAAAGTGAGCAAAGTGAGAAGTATTTTGTGGCCTTGACCGTGTAGTCCTCTCGTTTATGTCACCTATGATCATTGATGGAGGGTGATCCACTTGTACAAGCCTAGGAGCCTCTCACCTGGAGACTACCTCCCCCTCCACAGCAGCTTCCATCCTTGTTTGCGGTATATGTTGTTGCGTCGTAGTCGAAGTAGAAGGCCCGCCAACAACTGTAGTCGTCGTCGTGGAAGTAGTGGGTACACGATCCTCACCATCACCATCACCATCTTCTTATTCCTCCTCAAAGAGCGTCTCGGCCATCTCCTCATCACCTGCACAATCAAAGCCAAGAGAGCTACATGGTGCTGTCTCGTCGAAGGTCACCTCGCAAGTCTCTATGATTTTGTTAGTCTCAAGATTAAGCACTCTATAAGCTCTAGAATGGTTAGCGTATCCAAAGAAAATGCCATCACTAGATCTAGCCTCAAACTTATCAAGCTTTCCCTTCTTTAAAATAAAGCACTTGCAACCAAAGACTGGGAAGTGACTCACCTTAGGAGCTCTACCATGCATGAGCTCATAGCACGTCTTCTTCTTGAACGCTCGAAGGAAGATCCTGTTCGACACATAGCACGTGTTGCTCGCCGCCTCAGCCCAATACCTCCTAGGAGTCCTGTGCTCATCGAGCATCATCCTAGCCACCTCACACAATGTCCGGTTCTTTCTTTCCACAACTCCATTCTGTGGGGGCACATAAGGAGTCGAGTACTGATGCTCAAGACCAAGATCACAGCAAAAGGCATCAAAACGAGAGTTCCTGAACTCAGAGCCATTATCACTACGGATTGCTCAAATAGTGTTCCCATGCCTCTCATTTTTCAACCTCATGATCAAGTCTCGAACAAAACCGAAAGTCTCACTCTTATCCTCCAAGAAAAACACCCAGGCATAGCGAGAATAGTCGTCCACCACAACCAGGACATACCACTTCCCACCCACCGAGCGAACTCGAGTTGGCCCAACAAGGTCCATATGCAATAGCTCCGTCGAACGCTCTGTCACGACAGCAGTCAGGGGTGGATGAGAAGCAGCGACCATCTTACCATGCTTACAAGGCGCACAAACCAACTCCTTCTCAAACCTCAACCTCGGCAATCCTCAAACCAAATCGAGACCACTCAAGCGGGAAAGCAAATCAAAGCTCAAGTGTCCCAACCGCCTATGCCACTTCCACAAATCAGGAGAACCAGCCACCAAACACCGTGCTGGACCATCGGACTGAGAAAAATCAGCTTGAAAGATCTGACCCTCGGGGACGACCATACAAACACGATCGCCTCGAGAATCAAGCACCTCAGACGCACCCAACTTAAATCGAACCTCAAACCCCTCATCAAGTAGCTGAAACACAAAAAGCAAATGGAACTCCAGCGACTTGACAAGAGCAACACGCCTCAGTGAAACCTTCCTGCTTACCTTTACCATTCCTTCACCAAGATCTCGTCCCTTACCATTATCCCCAAAAGTGATATACTCCCTGATACTCACTGGGGTGAGGCTTGTGAACCACCCCTGTCTCCGGTCATGGGTCGTGAACAACCGGAGTCCAACAACCAAATGTTCCTCAAGCCTCCCAACTGCAAATAAAAAACAGGGACGAAAGTGAGCAGACGACTCAATACTGGGGTTAGTACAAAAGGAGTCAAACCAGTGTCGAGCTATTTGCTCAAAAGAGGGGTTAGCAACATCCATCCTACCATATCCACCAAAGCTACGACTCGTACCAAACTGAACCACCTCACGTCTCGCTGGAGGAGCACGATCACCATGAAAGGAAGAGCGTGGCCTGTACCTCCTCTAAAACTCAAAGGTGCGACGACCTCTCCCATCCTCATATCGACCATGAGATGGAGAGCGTCCAGCAAACAACCCATGACTAGACTCAAACTGTCTACCACCTACACCACGACCACCAGAACCAACTCCACGACCTCGAAACCCAAAACTCTCACCTCTCTGGGGTGCACCGGTCTGACCGGTGCCTCTGATCGGTTTGACCGGTGGCCCCCTGGTAGCACCCCGGTCCCGATCAACAACTCTCGTACCTCCCCAAGCTGGTATAAACCTCACCACAACCTCTCCCCTAGGTAGTGGCATACGAGGCTCAGGCACACCATGAGAAGGGTGGTACCTGTCCTTGTTCGCCCACTCCTTAGCCAACTTCTCATCCCTCTTCCTCTTGTAGCAAAACTCACCTACGTGACCTTCTTTTCCATAATACTCACAATGGAATCGAACCTGTTTTGGCTTTGGCTGTGGGTTCTTAATGGGTTTCTCTTCTTCTTTCTTCTCACCCTTCCCTTCAAACACATTCCCGAGGGTACTCACAAATTTCACCGGTTCTTGGAAGTTGTCGGTTTTGTGGGGGAATACGAGTGGATCGGAGTGGTGTCAAGCTTGTTTCTCAGGTGGTTAGGCTTGAGAGCATATTTGTTTGTAGGTGTAGTTTTTGGTGGAATAGGGATCTCTCAAATTTTCTCTCCTCCCTCACCACTGCTCTCACCAATCTTGTCAGAGCCCAACGCCTGACCATCAAACATCTTAAACTCAGCCATCATTAAACTCAACTGTGGCTCATGCTCAGACAACCAACTCATCAGCTTTCTCAGCTCATCATTTTCATCCTGCAAGTGATCAACATAATGTTGCAGTTCCATGTTTTTGAAAGCATGCAATTCACATGTAGAACAAGTAGTGGGAAGATGAGCGTTCAACTCAGCCTCTAAGGAAACAATCCTAGCATGTGAATCATCCAATTTAGCATGCAACACATGACAAGATTTTCACGCACAAAGCAAACTAGATCTAGCTTTCAACTCAGCCAACTCAACCCTAGCCACATCTAGTTCCTCAACTATGAAGGCATGCTTTTCTTTTAGAGCAGTCAAATCGGACAGGAAAACAAAGCAATTACTGCAATCAACTTCATCGGTAACAACAGGAGCATACTTCAAAGCATCAATAGCAAGCATGTCATCAAGATGCCTAGCGTCTAACTCAGCCACTTTTTCCTAGCTTGCTCAAGCGAGGTCCTAAGCTCTTTTCTCATCTTCTTAGCATCTCTAAGCACACTATCATGATTATCTAGCAATTCATTCAGAGTAGCATTCTCCTCAAGCAAAGAGTCAATGGTGGGTAGTGGTACCTCATCCTCGGAGTCGGAGCCCGAGTCCTCTTTGCTACTCTTCTTGCTACCCGAACTGTGTGCCATGCTGCAGAACCCGCTCGCTGCCATGAAGCTCAACCCGTTGAAGTTCTTGTTCGAGTGCTTCTTGCTCTTGTGTCTCCCACGGTCTTCATCTTCATTGCTCGAGAGTGACGTGGAGTAGCAGGAAGAAGAGGTGTCCACGTCGCTCGCACCGGCCACCATCGCTCTCGACTTCTTCTTGTGGTAGCCACCCTTCTTCTTGCTCTTGTACTCGTCCTGGCTCTTGTGCTTGGAGTAGTGGTTTCGGGATCGATGCTTGCGCTCGGCCTGCTTGTACTCATTCTTTGGGCGATGCTTGTACTCGGGCTTCTTGTACTCGATCTTGTTCTCGTCTCCCTCGGGACACTCGGCGAAGAAGTGTCCGTGCTTCCCACACTTGTAGCACGTCCCTAAGATCCTCCTGAGGTTCATCCTGTTCTCGTTCAGGCACCCGAACCGCTTGGTCAGCAAAGCAAGATCCTCATCATCCAATGCCTTGAACTCCTCATCTGGCAAAGAAGCAAGAGCAGACAGAGAGAACATCCTAGAAGAGTGATTAGAGTTAGTTCTCGGTCCGGAAATAAGAGCAAGGCTATCATCAGCAAGGCCCTTGCCCTTCTTGGCTCTCAGATCACGGTCCACCTCGAACGACTTGAGCTCAGAGAACAACTCATCCACCATCAGGGTCTCATACACACTGGACTCCTAAATAGCCTCAACCTTCGCTCCCCATACATCAAGATCCAACGCGTGTAAGAGCTTGATAGCTCTATCTGATCATCGTATGGAAGCACGTTGATGTTGGCTCTCATGTTGTTCACAATCAGTGTGAAGCGCTCAAACATGGCATCCACAGATTCTCTGAGGAGATGAGTGAAGTTCTCGTACTCTCTCCGGTAGGTCATAAAGCGATGCGCCTGCACCTGACTATTTCCTCCATGGGCATTCTTCAGCTGGGTCCATATCCGATTTGCCAACTTCTCTCCATACACCCTACTGAACTCGGCTGCACAGAGAGCACGATAGAGATAGTTCACGGCCTTGTTGTTGGCATCGAACGTATCCCTCGTCCCAGGCAAAAGGAACAACTCAGGTATGACATAGTTCTCGTCAACCGTGACATCCCAATCAACTGACCCTTTCCACGCATGAACGCGCCCATCCAGGCTTCCCACATCTGGTAGTTCTTCCCATAGAAGTGGGGAGGACCTGAACCTTTCCCGTAGTCTGCCATCTTTGGATCTCAACCGGTCAAGGTCTCAATGATCCATATCCAGCTCTGATACCAATTGAAGGAATAGAATGGCGCCAGAGAGGAGGGGAGTGAATGGGAGCCGATAAAAATTCTTCTCCGAAGAGACGAAGTCGGCCTATGGTCCCAAACACAACTCCGGAGTCCTCAACACCTCGCTAGCCAAATCCATGTAGCCATTGGAGTGCTACTGGACCTAGGAGCTAGCGACACACCCAAGCTACTCGAACAAGTAGCGGAAAACAACTCGAGCAGCAACCAGCTCACACAGGTCAGACCGGTCACCTGCACCGGCTAGACCGGTCCAGAGCAACCTTCCCTGAATTTCCTCAAACTTGTCCAGCAAACCTAGATGGCAACTCTAGGATGTGGAGCAACAGAGAGAAATCCAGAAGTCTACCTGGCAAGCAAAAACACACCAAAACCCGAGCACATTGAAAACTCTCCACAACCAAACTTGCTCCAGAATCACTCTGCGAACAAGTAGCACAACCAATAGCAGCAAGAAGGATTTTACCACTGGAAGCCCCGCACTGGTCTAACCGGTCAACACCATCGGTCTAACCGGTCTGGCTCAGAAAACCCAACTGCAAGAACTCAATCTCCAGAGGCCAAAACTGTACGAAACTGAAACAGCAGCAAGCCAAGATCACGACCAACACTTCGAAGAAGAACTCCCCGAGAAACAGCCACAACATGCTGCACCAGTTTGACTGGTGGAGGGCACTGGTCTGACCGGTCGAGCCTGAGCAGCTTGGGATGAACTCCACCCGTGAGTCAACTCCCACCTTCTGAGGCCTCAATCTCCCGATTCGCTCCATGGATTGAAGTAAGACTTTGGGGATAGGTGTATCACCTCATGGAAAAGCCATGCCTAAGAGATCGGCCCCAAAGATCCACGCAATCAATAGGAATCGAAAGATGAACACCAAGAACACCTTTTCCCGGAACACAAAGAAAACCCCAAATTTGAGCACCCAAACCCACAGATTTAGAGGAGGGATCACAAGGAAAAGAACCACAAGGGGCTCATGTATACATCCCACATCAAATCCGCAAAGGGGAGGCCTCAAATCAACCACAAGAAAATCACCAAGAAAAGGCTCCGAAAATCCACAAAAAGGAAAACGGGAATCACCACCACAAGAGGTAGAGGAACCACGCCGAACCTTCTATACATCAAAGGAAAAATTCATACAAGGTCTAGCTTTCCTCCCTAGCATCCATCCCTCTCTCAAGATCTCTCATGAAGCTCTCAGGCTAGCCCTAGAGAAAATAGGTAGCTAAAAAGAGAAAATACAAAGAGCAAATGAAAACCCTAAAGCCCCAAAAGATAGCTGCCACAACCCTTCCACCTAGTTTATATATGAAGTCCTCCGGTGGTGGTAAATGACTAGAATGCCCTCTAGGTGATACAACCCCTTGAAGGGCTTATTTGGAAACTTGACAGCCTTTCCATCGGATGGACGCCCAGCAACCGCACCTCGCGTAGCCTCGACGCCAAGCCTGCGATCCTGTGACAAAACTACCCAAATTAATTCCATATTATTGCCTAAACCATTCCATTTGGTAATTAAGCAATAATACAGAAGTAACTTGTCGCCTCTGCCGGGTCAAGCCCGGTAAATCACTTTAACAAGGATCGATTACGCGTACATCAAAACTCACATGACGGTGAGTCCAGAGACAAACATTTCACAAACATTACATCAAGTTCCAAAAGATTCATTATTACAAACCAAGTCTTTTGCATAAAGTAAATAGTTCAGAGTTCGAAACACAGCGGAAATAAAATACTAAATGTCATAAGTAACATCACAGGAGGCCATCCATGACGTCACTAAGCACTGTCATCCTCCCACTCAACTTCCCAACCGGGTGGGAGAGATCCAGGCCACGGAAACCCATCATCATTCATATCACCTGAAAACAACATCAAAAGCAAGGCTGAGTATGCTAATACTCAGTAAGACTTAACCGTCCGGTGATGGAAAATTACCAACTCTCTAGACATGCAGGGCTTTATGGCTAGTGGGTTGTTTTGCTGAAAAGCAACAAAGAGTATGTCCTCACTTTCAAGTTTTAGCTCAAAATTCTAGTTGATTATCCATTACTAAGTAAGCAACTATTGCAAGCATAAGTTGTGCAAACAATTAAGCATATATCCAAATTGAATCTCAATTCCATCATTAACGGGACATAGAGTGTATGGTTAAGCAATCTCGAGTAACGGTGAGAGGCCGACGATCGATCGATTAATAACCTTGCAAGGTGGACCTAAACACATGGGAGAATGCACACCCCAAAAATAGCCAACTAGAAACCAACAGGGGTGGGGTATGCACCAACCAGGCGGTACCCAACCGTCCTCGACTCAGGATCCATTTCTACAGTCTTTGGTACAAGGCTTGCTGGTCACGGAGACACACGCCGCCCAGCTTCGCACATGCACCACTCTGCTGCAAGCAGAGGGGACTCTTCCCAAGATTAGTGGTCATAGATCCGTTACCGGATCAAGAAGGTACTAGGTTTACCGGTCCCATTCTCGGCAAATGTTTAGTACGTTCAAACGCTTAACCACAGACCTACTGGCCGAAGCCGGTCCCATGCTCTTACCACATGAGCATATCCATTTTACAAAATCTTATGATTCCAACATAAGAGACCTATAGCTTGCGAGTGACGAACATCACTCGACTTTACCGTGTCCTTAGAGCATGGCAACTAGCGACCTATCATGCTAGTATTTGAGCATAGGAACCTAGGATCATGCATCTAGGGTTTCAATTCAACTCCTAAAACGTAAATGCACAAACATTGCATAACATAATTGTAAGAGTTAGAAAACTGGGTTATGCTCCGGGGCTTGCCTTCACTAGTAAAGTCAGTGGAGAAATCCTCTGAACTTTGGTTCGGGTCTTGCTGCACTTCCACTATGTTCACTTCTCCTTCAACTAGATCTCCCTCGGATTCCGGCAGCAACTCGTAGTTCCCGTCCGTAAGTTGTACACGACATGCATATGCATTAACTTCATGTATTTATAACTGAGGAGTGAGAACGTAGTTTAGAATTGAAGGGTAAACATGGGGTGCCTGGGTGACCATATTCACCTAGACAAGGATATATCCAGCATACTCTTCCTATCAAAGAAAGGGTGTGTGTGCGTGGTTTAACTCCTTATTTGATGGTGATTGTGTGCACATTTAAATTAATTAAATATTTTTTCTTCACCAAATTAAGGGTGCTGTTCGTGGTGATGATTTGGTGAAGCTCAACCAAAAGATTTGAAATGTAAACAAAGGTGATTTCTATTTTCCTTTTATTTCTTGGATTAAGCTTGATTTACTTCGAAAATTCATTCTAGAAGAACTACAAACAATATGACCATGAAACTTTGTAGGGAGGCACATCATATTGTACATGAGCTACTGCCAAAAATTTAGATCAATCCAAGCCACAGATTTAGCATGAAAAATACAACTAGATTCATTCATTAAAAATAGAAATAAATCATACAGAAATATATACACCACATCTTGAGCTAGAAATTCATGTAGAGGTGCAAAACACCTAACCATGTAGAGATATGCACTTACTCAGCAACGAAAATTTAAATTACTTCAAATTTTATGAAGGAAGGTTGAACTTGTGCAAAAATTACTTGACCCTATAAATCATGATAAAAACATCTCTACCACTTATCATGAGTGCAAAACCATCAAATAGGATCACAGCAAAAAGATTGGATCCAAAAGATGAACATATTAATTTACAAAAATCATAAACAGGAGCATTTTTGAAAAACAACTTTAATTCATAACTAAAAATCTACTTGATAACTTTGTGCCAAATTTGAACCAGAAGACCAACATGACATAGCAAACAGCATATCCTAAATTGAACTTCAGATCATGCATAGAATTTAAATTATTTCAAATCTATCCAAACTGGTAAATTCAAAATTATTCAAAACATACACAGAAATTTGAAAACTCCCTTTGTAGAAAAGTTTGTTCTAGTCATAGGGATACCAACAAAACTGAGTTTGCATTTTTACGATTTTTCTGTGATTTGTTCTCTATTTTACAAGATTCAGAAGTTTGAAACTAAAAAGGAAGAATCCTTTTTACCGAAAGGTCCCTGGCTAAATATCTTTATTCACAACCACGCCCTCGCATTTATAAACAGGCCCTTGCTTTCACGGTTTAGACCCTGGACAAAATTGGGGGCTCGCAATTGGGTCCCTGGCACGGACGGCGGCGCGGCCGGTCGGATTCCGGCGAGCCGGCGACCGGAGTTGGGCGGGGGAGCGGCAGAGGTCGACGGTGAGCTCACCTAGGGTCGGTCTGTGGCTAGAGCACAGGCCGGGGAAGGGCCGGCGAGGTGCGGCGGCGGAGCAGGGGCACGACGGCCGCTGCACGGGTTGCTCCGGCGAGCAGGGCGGCGGAGCTCGACAACGTGCGGCACTGGAAGCTGCAGTGGGGTCGTGTGGTGGCTCCGGGGTGCTTAGACAGGTGCAAGGTGGCGCGGAGGGTGGAGCTCAACGGTGGAGCACCAATGACGGCGGCGGAGCAGCACGGGCAGAGCAGGGGTCAGCGGCGGAGTGCGGCGGGGTTCTGGTGTTTTTATAGGCGACGACGCTGTGCTGGCAGTGACGCGCGGCTGGTTCCCACGCGCGCAGCCTGCACACAGGGCGGGCGCGTGCGCTGCCTAGGCGCGGCGCAGGGCGCGTGCACGGCACACGCATGACGGCGTGTGGACGGTGGCATGGACGCCGGGGCAGGGGCTCGGCGCGCGCGCGACGCGCGGGAGCGCCCGGCCAGAGCGCCGACCCAAAACAGTTCGACGAAGCCCGATTTGATCGCCTGCAACTCCAAAAATTTGAACTGCACAGAAAAATCTCCTAAAACTAAACTTGAAGATCACTTATCCAGCTCCAACTTTTGTAAAGGCCGACCTGTGTAAAACTCTATGGATTTGGAGATAAAGTGGCTTGAACTTTGGGTTTTTCTCGGTTTGGTCAAAACACTGCTCTGAACTTTGACCAAGTTTTTGAGTGTCTTCCACTTCGAATTTCAAAAACCGCCAATTGAATGAAATGTGTCTCGTGCAAAAATGAACATCTTTCATATTGACTGATTTTGAAGTTGTTATACGAAAAGTGGAGTTTGAATTGAGCCATCAAAATAGGTCAAAAAGGAGCTTTAGGGGGTGCTTAGGGTAGCTAAGGTTTTTTCCCACTTACAAGCCAAAACTCAAAAAGTGCCAATGGACAAAGTTGTGTCCCATGAAAATCTTGACAACTTTTATTTTGGCCGAATTTGAAGTGTTTAGGGAAAATTTGGAGAACGGGCTAGATCATCAAAGAAAGGCATAGAGCTCTAGGGTTTTGACTTGGGTTTTGGGAGGGTTGACCTAGGGTTAGGGGTTTGACCAAGTCAACAATGTCAAGTACCATAATTAGCCTCACTAATGATGGTGGTTACTGTTACATAAACATCAGGGATGTTACAGATCCCGATGTGTGTCCTCCGCTTCGAAGCATTCGACACTCCTCGGCCGCTACCAGTCAGACCGGTCCACACCAGTCAGGACGGTGAGGCCCACCGGTCAGACCGGCCCAGTGCAACTCTGAGCCGCCATCCCCTCAAACATGGCTTTGTGGCGCAACCAAGGAACCAAGTGGTTTTCTGGTGAACCACTACAAACCCCGCGAGCTTGGTGTAGCCTCCACGCTAGGCTCCTCGACTTGGCCGCCATGTTCACTCCGGCTCGATGTTGGCTTTCGGATCAACCAATGAACTCGCTATCATCTGAATTCGACTTGCTATTCTCGCACCATGTGACTCGCACTTGATCCCGTCTGGCCACTGGGTCCATCGAACCAAGCCTACTTGTCCCTCCAGTCCTTCGGAGGCCCCGCAAGGCTAAGACCTTTCACGCTTGTTCTTCACCTACACCAACACACATCAAGCCGCAGCCTACATCCACAAGATAGATCACAACGTTAGTCCACATAACGTTGTCAATCACTCATCACTAGAGAGTGGCCAACCACTAGCCATCGGACACTCTGGTCCTCACCTCATAACCCTCGTCCAGTAACTGAGATACTGACAACAGGTTATACCCAAGTGACTTGACCAGAGCCACACGCTTTAAGGTCACCAAGATACCCACCTTAACCTCACCTTCTGAAAGCACTCGTCCTCGTCCATTATCCTTGAAAGTGATGTACACCTTTGACACCACCGGGGTGAGGTTGGAGCACCACCCCTGGTCTCCGATCATGTGTCGCGAACAACCGGAGTCAATCAACCAAACATTCTCCATGCCTCCTACCTGCAAATCAAAAACGAAAATGAGAATTAGCAAGTGACTCAACACTGGGGTTACCACAAAAGGAATCAAACCAGTGTCGAGCCATTTGCTCAAAAGTGGGGTTAGCAACATTCATCCTATCACTACCAAAGCTACGACCACCACGCTGAACCACCTCACGCCTCGCTCGAGGAGAACGGCCACCACGAAAGAGAAAGCGTGGCTCGTAGCCCCTCTGAAACCCAAAGCCGCGACGACCTCTACCACTCTCATATCGATCATGAGGTGGAGAACGTCCATCAAACACACCACCACCAGAAACAAACCCTCTACTGCCTGTACCATGACCATAGGAACCACCACGATCTACACCACGACCACGGGCATTGGAACCCCCTGCTCCCAGCTGGGACGCAGTCAGACCGCCTGCCCAGGCCGGTCTGACCGCCCCCCAGGCAGCAGGACGCGAACCACCTCGGGTGGGAACTCCTCTCGTTCCCCAACCCGGAACTGTACGCACCTCCGCCTGACCCCTAGGTAGTGGCATACGAGGCTCAGGCACACCATGAGAAGGGTGGTACCTGTCCTTGTTCACCCACTCCTTAGCCGTCCTCTCATCCCTCTTCTTCTTGTAGCAAAACTCTCCGAGGTGATCATCCCTCCCATAATACTCACAATGGAAGCGGACTGGTTTTGGCTTTGGCTGTGGAGCTTCTCTCGGTTTCTCTTCCATTTTCTCTCTTGACTTCCCCCCAAACACATTCCCAAGGGTGCTCACAAACTTCACCGGTTTCTGGAAGTTATCGGTTCTGTGGGGGAACACTGGTGGATCTAGAGTGGTGTCTAGCTTGTTTCTCAGGTGGTTGGGTTTTGGAGCAAATTTGTTCATAGGTGTAGTTTGTGGTGGAATAGGGATCTCTTCAACTTTCTCTCCTCCCTCACCACTACTCTCACCAATCTTGTCAGAACCCAACGCCTGAGCATCAAACCTCTTAAACACAGCCATCATCAAACTCAGTTGTGGCTCATGCCCAGAGAACCAACTCGTCAATTTTCTTAACTCATCATTCTCATCCTGCAAGAGATCAACATAATGTGCAAGTTCCATATTATTAATAGAATGTAATTCACAAGTAGAGCACGAAGTAGGAATAGGAACTTTCAAAGCAGCCTTCAAGGAAACAATCCTATCATGAGATTCATCTAGTCTGGTATGCAACACAGGACAAGAAGTGCAAGCACCTAGTAAAGCAGACCTAGATTTCAACTCATCAAGCTCAGCCCTAAGCAAGTCTAGTTCCTCCAACTTAGAGGCATGCTTTTTCTTAAGCACAGTCAAATCAACCAAGAAAGCATTGCAGTCATCACAATCAGGAGCATCAACAACCACAGGAGCAATCTTAAGGGAATCAATCTCAAGTCTAGCATCAAGATTCACAGATTCTAGCTCAGATATCTTTTCCCTACCTTCTTCTGGCGAGCCTCTAAGATCTTTCCTAAGCATCTTAGCCTCTCTAAGCATGCTATCACGGTTGTTAAGCAAAGCAACCAACTCAGCATTCTCCTGGTGCAAGGAAGAGAGCTCATCACATACCTCATCCTCGGATTCTGATCCCGAGTCATCCTTCTAGCTTTTCTTGCTACCGGAGCTGTGGGCCATGCCACAGAAGCCGTCCTCTCGTGCGAAGCAACTCAGGCCACTCAGGTTCTTGGAACCATGCTTCTTGCTCTTGCGCTTGCTGTCGTCGTCGCTGTCGCTGGAACTCGACGAGGTGTAGCAGGAACTGGAGTCGACGTCGCTCGCTCCCACCATCACCTGAGCCTTCTTCTTCTTGTCGTAGCCGCCGCCCTTCCTCGACCCTCGCTCGTCCTTGTCCTTGTACTTGTGCTTGTGCTCAGGCCTCGAGCAGTGTTTGTTCTCGATCCTTGGGTGGTGCATATACTCGTTCTTGGGCTCGATCTCCTGCAGGCACTCGGCGATGAAGTGTCCCTGCTTTTTGCATCTGCAGCACATACGCATGGTCCTCCTCATGTTCAGGCGGTTCTCGTGCAGCCTCTCGAACTTCCTGGTTAGTAGGGCCAGCTCGTCCTTTCCAAGCTTGTCGAACTCCTCATCTGGCAAGGACACAAAGGAAGACAGAGAAAACATCCTCGAAGAGGAGTTAGTGTTAGTCCTTCCACCAGATCCGGACACAAGAGCAAGACTATGGGACTCAGTCGGGCTCTCAGCCTTGGCTCTCTGGCCACGATCCACCTCTGACGACTTGAGCTTAGAGAACAGCTCATCCTCAGCCAACATCTCATACACACCAGACTCCAAGATGGCCTCGACCTTGGCACTCCACATGGATCTGTCAAGTGAGTGCAAGAGCTTGATAGCTCTATCATGATCCGTGTATGGGAGCACCGCCACATTGTCCCTCATGTTGTTCACAATACCGGTGAAGCGCTGGAACATGGCATCAATCGACTCACCGGGGAGATGAGTGAAGTTCTCGTACTCTCTCCAGTGAGTGGCAAATAAGTGAGCCTGCACTTGAGTGTTCCCAACATGAGCATTCCTCAGCTTAACCCAAATGTTGTCGGCCACATCCTCTCTGTACACGCGATCGAACTCCGCGGCACAAAGAGCAAGGAACAAGTAATCCACAGCCTTGTTGTTGGCCTCAAACATGTCCCGAGCACCTGGAAGGATGAAACTGTCAGGAATGATATAGTTTGCATTTTGCGTCACTTCCCAGATTAGTTGTCCTTTCCCACGCAAGAATGCACCCATGCGCCTCTCCCACATCTAGTAGTTCTTTCCATCGAAGTGCGGAGGACCCGACCCCTTTCCGTAGTCACCCATCGTTGGATCTTAGACTGGTTAGAATCAAAAAGATCCGTAACCGGCTCTGATACCAATTGAAGGACCAGATTGGGCGACTAGAGAGGGGGGGGGAGTGAATGGGAGCCGATAAAAATTCTTCTCGAGAGAGATGACTCCTCTAACGAGATGAACACGACCTCGATCCCAAAATCACTTTCACCACTCTATCCACACGTTTGCCAAGACCATGTAGTCACTGGAGTGCTACTGGTCCTAGGAGCAAACCTCACCAGCAAGCTACCCAACTATGCACACACAACAGCGGAAACCACACACCGGGAAACTTCCTGCCAGGGGCTGTCAGACCGCATGGACAGTGTGGTCAGACCGCCTTGGTATGGAATTTCCCAAAACCACAACTCAAAGCTCACGACACCAAAACTACCCAAGATTGCTTGGAAACTCCTCTGATCAAAGCAAACACGCTATCAGAGAAATCCCTCGAAAAACCAAAACTTTCCTTGCGAAACCCCCAGGGTGGTCAGACCGTGTGCCCTAGGTGGTCAGACTGTGTGGCCTCCAGGAACCTGGCCACGGGTCAACCCTTAACTTCCCTTCACCCGATCGTGAATCGAAGGCCTCTAGGTCATGAACTAAAAGAACTCTAAAAACCTCCCAAATTGAAGGTTTTCCCGAGAGATTGCTAGGGCAAAATCACCAAGAAAAAAGGCACAAAGACCTCATGTGTGGTACCCAACAAGAATCCCTTCAAGAAACCCCTCAAACAAGCCACCACAAAAATCCCCAAAAAGAGCTCCGAAAATCACCAAGAGGGAAACGCCGGGAGACAAAGGGAGACAAGATGAACCACACCGAAGCTTCTATATATGCCATGAAAGGTTCATACAAGGTCTAGCAAGCCGCCCGACTGTGACAACCCCACCCGAGATAATTCCGTACTATCGCCTAAACCACTCCATTTGGTCATTAAGCGATAATAAAGAATCATCCCATTGAGTGTTGCCGGGTCAAAGCCCGGTAAATCACTTGTAATCACACAGAGGATTGGACACGCATACATTAAAATCCCTCGAAGGAGAGTCCAGAGTACCTTACAAATTAATCCAAGTTTCCCCGTAGGGTCAAATTATTACAACCATTGTTCTCACATGAAAAGTAAATGGTTCAGAGTTTCAAAGACAGCAGAATTAAACTAAATGATAACTTGGTATTATGGGAGGCCACCCATAACACCATTAATCCTTGTCCTCCACCCATTCCAGTTCCCAGCCGGGTGCAATTTCACCAGGCCAAACATTATCACCTGAAAACAACATTTATAGCAAAGCTGAGTATACTAATACTCAGCAAGACTTACCCGTCTAAAATAAAAGACTTAACCTCTAGTTATGCAAGGCTTTTGGCTAGTGGGTTTGTTTTGCGAAAAAGCTACTAAGGAGTTAATCCTTACTTTCACATTTTAGCTCAAATTCTAGTAGATTTATTCATTACTAGATAAGCAACTAATGCAAGCATGAGTTGTGCAAACAATTGATCAAACATCAAGTTTATCAGTATTCCATCATAAAGGGATTATCATGGCCAGACAATTAAGCACTCTTGGATAACGGTGAGAGGCCGACGATCGATCAATTAATAACCTTGCACCTAAACATACAGGAGAATGCTCTCACAAAGAGTTCATTCAACCAGGTGGTTCCCGTCATTCCTCGGATTGGGATCGGATGCCACAGTCCTAGGTACAAGGCTATCTGGCACGCCTCACACTAGCGTCCAACATCACACATGCACCACAGCTTGCAAGACTGGGGCCGCAACCCAAGATTAGGAGCAAAAAGTTCCCGCACCGCATCATTTAGGTACTAGGCTTACCGTACCTATTTCCGACAAATGTTTAGTACGTTTAAACACTTAATTTCTTAACCACTGGACCGGAGCCTAAAATCCCATGCTCTTACCACGTGAGCAATCCAATTTAACAATATTATGATTCCAACATAAGAACCTATTCTTGCGAGCGAAATACATCACTCGACTTGTACCGGGTCCTTAGTGCATAGCAACTAGCGACCTAGCATACTAGTAAAAGATCATATGTACTTAGGGATCAAGCAACTAGGGTTTCAAATCAACTGCGGAATGTAAATGCACATAGATCATCAACATAAATTCAGAAGTTAAAAAGGTAAACACATAGGTGAATGATGAACTGGGGCTTGCCTTCGGCAGCTCCAGCAGTCAGACAATCTTCTGGATTTTGGTCCGGGTCTTGATCTACGGTCACGAAGTGTACGTCTCCTCCTGCTCCCTCGTCCTCGTCAGCCGGCACGAGTGTGTAGCTACCGTCAGGGACTTCTACACGGGAAATGCATATGCAGGAATTAGTTGGTGAATGTGAATTAAGTAAACACAACATCACATGACAAGCATAGGGTGGAAGTTGACCACATTCACCTAGACAAGGATATATTCAGCATATTCTTCCATAAAGATAACTTAAGCACCCATTTATTAATGATTATTTTGATGGTCATTGTGTGCACATCTATACAAATGTTGATGGCTGTTAAGTACCATTTTCATGGCCGTCAACTCCTGCAAATTGAAGCATGAATTGCACATCCACACTAGAATAGGAGCTTAAACTAATACTATCCACCAGTGTCGATGTCTATTCGAATGTAGGTATTTAGCATAGGAAATTAGAAGAATCCATACACATTCACTCCACTCCAATCCAAGGCACTCAATTTCTGGCCAATGAGGGGCTGCCACATGGATTCTCCTGGATCTATGATGTCACCAATCCATGTGAAGAGCTCTCGACGAATCACACGCTGCCACGTCAGCATCACATGGATCCATGGGCCCACTTTGCTAACCAAACCACCAGGAAATGTGCCATGCATGGAGGAGGGGCATCAGGGCCCACATGGAAGCGAGCCAGAGGAAGCACAGGCTGGGAGGCCACCCAAGGGGGCTGGCCGACCCTAGGTTCGGCTGAACAGACCTAGGGTCGGTTCATCCTGGACCTCCATGTGTTGCTCTCCCATTGGCCCTTGGCTGCATCCTCGGGTGTTTTGGAGTAATTGGAGCCTCGAAGCAAGCCACTCCCTTGCCTATAAATAGAGGGGGAGGGGCCTTATTTCACACACACCTCCAAGCTCTCAAGTTCCACTTCTCTCTTGTGTAGCTCTCTCTCTCCCTCTCTCTAATTCTGCCCATGTGAGGTGATTCTCACCTCTATGTGGTAGAATGGGGTTGAGAAGAGATCTAGACTAGGATTAGTTGAGAGATAGAGTAGGAGTGAGTTGATGTCCTCATGGATGCTTGTTCTTCATTTAGACCAAAGTGACTATTTCAGCATTTCTTATTTAGACTATGGTGGACATCATGCATGAATGATTTGTTCTTGTGTTCTTAGCTTGTTCATAAGTTAGAGGCTTGTGTTCTTCGTGAAACAAGGCTTCGATCCTTTAAAGCTAGTTCCTTAGTTCAAGTATCTGTTTGCATGCTCTGATCCTGATTAGCTGAGTAAGTCTGCTGTATCTCATTTGTTTGCATCCAAACCTTTCTTGCTGCTCCGTAACTTGATGACTAGTATGATCTGCTCCGTTCTCTCTCTAGTTTGTGGTCCTGTATTTATACGGGTTGCTATAGTGCTGTTAGCGGGTCGACAGACGTAACCCGCTATACTAGTTATCGGGAGTGCAGACGTGGTGTCTGGACTCTGGTTATCCTACAAAGACCACGTGCGTTCGCATAATGATAGAGGTAAGCCGCAGTGGTGACAGCCTGTTGGACCATTTGGAACCCTGCGCGCCTGCGTACCGAGTTGGGCCCCATTGCCAATACCATGGCCTCTCCCTAAAAAGTTAGGATGGGCTGGCGCCCCACGGGGAGGACTAATATCGGACAGATCCATCTTGAGAGTTAAGTCCCTTAAGAAAGTGCTTCTCATATCCCTACCTATCCCAGCAGTAGCTGGTGTCCTTGGATAGACCCTCTCTGGTTACTCTCCCATCCTAGGAACGAAACCCGACGGGAATACTCATTCTCCGAGGGAGAAGTGCTACAACGGTGTATCCGTGTGCTTGTGGATTCGTTCGCACTCGTCAGTGTACCCAGGAGTTTCTTACACGCTTACGCTATTACAATGCCTAGCGTTGAGGTTAAGAAACACCAACAAGCATTTCTGGCGTCGTTGCTGGGGACGGCTGTTGTTAACCTTCGAGCCCGTCTATCCTCGTATTTATCTTTTTTCTTTTTCTTCTACCTTCACCCCTGTTACCCATCGAGATATCATTTGTGTTTTCTTTACTTCTACCTTTACCCCCGCTACCCAAGGAAGGTTATCCTTGTAAACACCTTCCACCTTCGAGGAGTGAACTCTTAGAGCCATCTCTGTGAAGACCCATTCTTACATCCGGCTGTTGGCTTCACCCCTCTCTCATGAAGCTAATTCAAGACCTATCCTTCTCAGGGTTAAGTCATGAGAACCCCTTTGATCATGTGAGAGACTACGAGCGTCTGATTGAAACTCGGGGTAAAACCGGAGAATCACCGGATGCTCAGAAAAGAGAGTTTTCTCGCTATCCCTCTCCGGGAAAGCACGTGATTGGCATTGTTGTTTTGGTAGAGACTACCTCACTTGGTAAAGTTTGAGAGAAGCTTTCTTCTCCTGATTCTTCCTGATACGACGTGTCATCTCGTTAAGGACTAAGATTCTCAGTTTCAAACAATGTGAGGAGGAATCACTAGGAATGGCATGGAATCATTTCGCCTCTGCGGTGGAAGATTGCCCAGTCCTCCACATTCCTGATTGGATGCTGCTCCAGGACTTCTGGTTTGGATTGTGGAAGGATGCTGCCATGAAGCTTAATGCTCTCTCTGGAGGATCCTTTGTGCACTTGGGTGCTGTCGAGGGAAAAGAGATCATGGAGACTCTCCGGGATTTCAGCCCCCCTTGCATCCCGGTCAATGAGGTACCCACCAGAGGGAAGTTGAGTCACCTAGATCCATCATCAGCCGAGCCCGAGATTTCATATCCACTCTTTCTAAGCTCTGGCTGAAGGTATCATTCCTGAATAGCAGGAATCTAAGGGAAAGATTTCGTGGCGTGAGATCTACCCTTGAGTTCCCCTCTTGTGCATCTTCTTAGACCTTCTCCCCGAGACTTGTTCTCGCGGGAGGATGGAGAGAATGGTTTGGAAAGAATGATCATTCCCGACTAGGATGGCCTGTTCGATCCTAAACTACCATCTCCTAAGGAGGGTATGAGAGGTTTATCATGTTCCTACGTTGAGGTTTGAGCTGAAGTGCCTCGCACTGAAGTTTCGTATAAACCAAGACATCGGTCTCTGCTTTATAATCCATCGGATTCATTCGTCAGACCGAAGAAGCACGGCCATCTATCGATCGAATGGAGTGGATTCACTTCATATCTTAAGCCCTTCGATTGATGCCGATCAGTCAGGAGAAGCTTAAACTTCATACCTTATGCTTGATTTGATCGTTGCCTAATGGGAGTTGCACTTTCCAGCTTATCCATAGCCTCCCATTGGAAGCTTAGGCCAGACATCGGGATGATTCCATTGTTTTGATGAGAACATCGGACCCTCTGCCTAAGGCAAGAGCGAGTTAAATCTCGTTCTTCATCCAAACTCTAGTTCTTGATTGTACACTGGCCATTGGAAGTCTTTGCTCTATCCTCTTTGGAGGCTGAGCGTCTTTCTGAGCTTGAGTTCACTCGGAGAACGGTTCCTGTTGTGGGAGCACTAGCCTCAGTGCTCGATCTTTTCATCTCAGAGTTTCACCACCCTAGTGCTATAGCTCTCGATCTCGTGACCACCCCGGGGCTGCCTTGGTCCCCTGGGATGACCATGCCCGCTTTTAGCTTTGATATCCTTTGGGCTCGTGATCGTATATGCACTAACCTTGCAAACCAGAGCTCATCTTCACATCACATTATCTGCAAGGGAGATGACCATGAGTTGAGATAGGAGATCACAAGACGCCCGCATTCTGAGTATTGTTGGGACACATTTATTTTGTTTCCCTGAGAAGAATTATCCTTCGAGTATCTTGTGGACACTGATTATGCAGGAGAAAGAAATTGCCAAAATAGGAAGCAGTAAGGCAAAGGACCATAGGAAGACAACACCATCGTGGTGACACGGTGAACACTTCATGATCCCCATCAGAGGCTTCTACACTTTTGATGGACTAGGTATATTGTCAAGGTGAGTTCCCCCAGATTATCTATGGTTATATTATCGGCTTAGCCAAGGTTGTTATAAAGTAGAGGTTGATTATTCAACTCCAACCTTATCCTAGCTTTAGCCTAAGCCAACCTTTCCATCTCGGGGCATCCACCTGGGCCTTTGGTCTTGAGGCCTGCTTGAGCCCACACGTGAAGGGGAAGGCCAGAGGGGCCCACCTAGGGTCGGTCGAACCCTGGTTCGACCGAAGCCCTGGTGACGCCGCCTCCCTTCTTCTTTCGCGTGTGCATCTCTTCCTCCTCCAGAAACCTTCTCCCTACCACACGACGAGTTTCGTGTCGAGCAGAATCCACCTCCTCCACCTCACCTTCCTCAACCCAGTGCATCCATGGCCAGCTACGGTTTTGCTCGCCTCCGGAAGGTGGCCTCGCCCTTTGCTTCTGGAGCAGGGAGCTCCTCTCGTCCCGTCAACCTTGACGACCTGGATGAGAAGATGGGATCGCCGGATGCCAAGACTCCCGAGAGGGGTAGGAGTGTGGAGAGCACTCGAAGGGGACACACCGACTCCTCGGTTCAGTCATCCCGTCGAGGCTCCTCCTCACCGCCTTCCTTCCTGGTCAGGCTGGCCACCATGGGAAACAAGACCGCTGCGTGCAAGCGTGTCTTGTTTGATGATCCTCCTGGGTCACCATTAAAGCCGGGGGAGCGCTACGTTGGCTCCGACTTCAACAGCTGCGGAGAGGCCTTCTGCCACACGTACGAGCAGGACGTGTGGGATGAGTTCCCACTCCCGCAGACCAGATGCAAGATCTTTGGAGTGAAGACTGCTACTGGAGGCTATGGTACATCCTACCACAAGCCAGCTCAGTGGGAGCGAGACATCATCAGGATCCTCACTGACATCTGAGAGAATGGTGCTAAGAAGACTCCTGCTTTGGCTAAGATGGTGCACAAGCTAGCTGATCTGTTCATAGAACATGAAAAGCTAGTTGAAGGGCTGGCCAAACAGAGGGATGAGTACCGTGAGCTCAAGGTTGAGTATCGCCAGCTAGATGAGGACATGACTCAGAAGCTGCAGAGGCTTGCAGTTACTGAGGGGAAGGAGCAGATCCTTTTCGTGTAGTGGGGATTAGCCCCAACTTTAGTTCATTAGGCGCTAGCTTAGGTCTAGGTTTATTTCCCTTTATTTTCCTTCCTTCATTTATTTCCTTTCATGTGTGTAAGCGCCTAATCTTTATTCTAGAACATTTTAATTTTGAATAAAGTGGCTCACCGGTTATGTAACCCGGTCTAGCCACCCTTGTGTCATTACTTTGGTCATTTGTTTTAGAGGACATGTAGGTTCGAGATAGTGTGGGGGAGAGCCACAACTCTCCCAATGCAGGCATGATGTTTTCGCACGTACCCACTGTGAGCACTCCGCTCTAGCCGATCGATCATCTACAGAGAACCTGAACGGGACCCGCACGAGTTCACTCCTGTGGAGAGCCTCTCACGGTTCAACTCCTATGCATAGCGCTGGTTTGCATCTCGACTTCTCACTCCCTCATTTCTGAGTTTTATAAACCATATCTGGCTATCTCAAATAAATTAAAACTTGAATGTTGATGTTAAAGATCACCCAACTTGCTTGATGCCTGAGTGGACTCACATATGTTTTATTCCTCGTTATCTACCTGATGCTTGTGAACCATAACCGTCTTAAGGACAAGCATGCTCACCTAAGTAATTGACGAGTATGATATGGCTGGATGATATGATCTGTTCCTCTGATGACTAACTCTCTTGGGAAATTTATTTTTGAAAAATTTAAAACCTCTTGGAAAAGCTCCTCTTTGATTTGCCACCGTCCTACCAAAGCCATATGATGTTCGTAGTTGAAAACCTTATACTCCTATGCTGCTTGTTATGATATTGAGCTTTGTCAAATTCTGTGACCCTTGTGAGAATTCTTTTCATTACTTTCATGATCGAGGTTCATGTGCACCCCACCTATTTCCCCTTGCTATGCTTCTACACTGGAAGTTAGCATTGTATCATTAATTCATTTTATGAAAATAAAGGTCCATATGTGGTGTGACATCTCTCTCCAAAAGTCCTTCAAAAAAAGACATGGGCTATATGAAAAAAAGAGAAACACATGCTCAAAGCATGACGAAAAAAAGAGAAGAAGGAGAAAGAATAGCCCATGTCCAAAATAAAGGAGAAAAAGGAGAGAGATGGTCATGCAAAAAGGAGTTCCATAATCTTGATGGTAATAACTAGTGTCCATTCCGGGGCTAGTGTCCACCTTACCATCAACCCACAAGTTCTCATCATATATGTATGGTAATATCTAGCACTCATTCTGGGCCTAGTATCCACCTTACCATACTCACTATATCCATACTGGTGCACATCTTGATCTGATGGTATGATTTGATTTTCTTTGTGGATCCAGCTTTTGACTTTGCAATATATATGATGCAAGTATGCTTTATCTTTTATCCTACCCTAAGATCTACATACATCCATCATTAGAAGTAGGATGAAGAAAGGCAATAATGCCTTGGTGAGGACATATACACATTGAGCGATCTGAGAGAATCAAATGAGGAAGCTGCCAAGAGTTTTGTTCTGAAAAACTTTGCAAAACCCCATGGTGTTTATCATCAGGTGCAAAGGTGACTTGATTCACAGCTGTTCTACTTTTCAATCACCCAAGGAGACATGATAGCCACTCCACAGTGGTTCACAGGAGCAAGGTATGACTTGGAATATTTCTTATGTTTGTCTTACTCTTTGGTATTCATGACCCACTTGGCTTTGTTTCCCCTTCACTCGGGATGACCAAAGGTCAAGTGTGGGGGTGTTGTTGACGGCTGTTAAGTACCATTTTCATGGCCGTCAACTCCTGCAAATTGAAGCATGAATTGCACATCCACACTAGAATAGGAGCTTAAACTAATACTTTCCACCAGTGTCGATGTCTATTCGAATGTAGGTATTTAGCATAGGAAATGAGAAGAATCCATGCACATTCAATCCACTCCAATCCAAGGCACTCAAGTACTGGCCAATGAGGGGCTGCCACATGGATTCTCCTGGATCCATGATGTCACCAATCCATGTGAAGAGCTCTCGACGAATCACACGCTACCACATCAGCATCACATGGATCCATGGGCCCACATTGCTAACCAAACCACCAGGAAACGTGTCATGCATGGAGGAGGGGCATCAGGGCCCACATGGAAGCGAGCCAGAGGAAGCACAGGCCGGGAGGCCACCCGAGGGGGCCGGCCTACCCTAGGTTCGGCCGAACCGACCTAGGGTCGGTTCATCCTGGCCCTCCACGTGTTGCTCTCCCATTGGCCCTTGGCTGCATCCCAGGGTGTTTTGGAGCATTTGGAGCCTCGGAGCAAGCCACTCCCTTGCCTATAAATAGAGGGGGAGGGGCCTCATTTCACACACACCTCCAAGCTCTCAAGTTCCACTTCTCTCTTGTGTAGCTCTCTCTCCCTCTCTCTAATTCTGCCCATGTGAGGTGATTCTCACCTCTTTGTGGTAGAATGGGGTTGAGAAGAGATCTAGACTAGGATTAGTTGAGAGATAGAGTAGGAGTGAGTTGATGTCCTCGTGGATGCTTGTTCTTCATTTAGACCAAAGTGAGTATTTCAGCATTTCCTATTTAGACTATGGTGGACATCATGCATGAATGATTTGTTCTTGTGTTCTTAGCTCGTTCATAAGTTAGAGGCTTGTGTTCTTTGTGACACAAGGCTTCGATCCTTTAGAGCTAGTTCCTTAGTTCATGTATCCGTTTGCATGCTATGATCCTGTTTAGCTGAGTAAGTCTGCTATATCTCGTTTGTTTGCATCCAAACCTTTCTTGCTGCTCTGTAACTTGATGACTAGTTTGATCTGATCAGTTCTCTCTCTAGCTCGTGGTCCCGTATTTATACGGGTTGCTATAGTGTTGTTAGTGGGTCGACAGATGTAACCACGCTATAGTAGTTATCGAGAGTGCAGACATGGTGTCTGGACTCTGGTTATCCTATGAAGACCACGTGCGTTCGTGTAACGATAGAGGTAGGCCGTAGTGGTGGCGGCCTGTTGGACCCTTTGGAACCCTCCGCGCCTGCGTACCGAGTTGGGCCCCATTGCCAGTACATTGGCCTCTCCCTAAAAAGTTAGGATGGGCTAGCGCCTCACGGGGAGGACTAATATCGGACAGATCCATGTTGAGAGTTAAGTCCCTTAAGAAAGTGCTTCTCATATCCCTACTAAACATACAAAGTTAGATGATACAAGAGATAAGCATAAAGCATTGCATGAAAGGTAAGGTTCAGCACCCAGGTACAAACGGGGAGATAGCCCACGACGACCAGCACTCTGCAAAACTATCCTTTAGACTCCTACAGCAATACCACAGCGCGGAGGGTTTCAAAGGGTCCAACAGCTGTCACCACTGCGGCCTACCTCAATCGTTACGGGAGGCAAGCTCATACCTAACATAGCCACACAACCCAGGCACCATGCCTGCGTTGCTGCTAGACTTCACCCGGCTCGGGCTATTGTGACCCAGGGTGAGAGCCACCAGAAGACTGGTCAACTTAGACCAAGTACCGTAGCTTAAACACAAACTTCATGCAACACAACCATGCTATCAAACAAGATCAAACTAGGGCTAGTCATACGAACGGATACGAATTCTCTTATGTCTAGTCAACAAGATCAAAGGTTCGTGTTCGTGAAGAACATGAGCCTCTAACTTATGAACAAACACATAAGGAATGAGTAAATCATCCTTCAGTTGGATCGAAAGGTAGTGTTCACGAAGAACACGAGCCTCTAAATGATGAACAATGGATGAACTCAAGAACATATCAATCATATGATCTACCACAACTTTATATGAAATAGCTGAATAACTGAAGTAGATCAAAGTCATACATAGAAATAAAGATACAAGAGAACTCATACCTAGACTCCCAAGTAGACTTGGAACCTGAATAAGAGCTACTCTAGCCTACCCCCTAGCCTTGGAAACTAAAAGTGACAGGAGAATGGAGAGAGTGGTGTGTGAGAAATGGAGCCCCTCCCCTTCTATTTATAGGCAAGGACCAGGCTTGCTTCGGGCACCAATGTTGACGGCTGTTAAGTACTACTTTCAACCATTAATATTCTCACATAAATGGAGGCATATGCATTATTTACTTACATTTTGGTTTGCATAATGTAGTTCCACTTGTCCTTGGAGATTATTTGTATGTAGGTGAAATCATTATTAAAAGAGATGGAAACCCACCTTCTATGGAAGAACCATGCCAACTCAGTTGAGGAGGTGGCTGCCACCAAGGAAACACATGGCATTCCACGTCACTGATCCAAGGGAGGCACTCACAGACTAATCAGAGAGCACCACATGGACTTCACATGGATCAAGGGGCCCACCTCGGATACCAAAACAAGCCATGCACCGGGGATGGATCAGAGGGCCCACAGGGCAGCCACCCAGAGGAAAACCACCCCGAGTGGGGGGCCTAGGGGGTCGGCCGATCCTAGGATCAGCCGAACCGCCTTAGGGCCGCCCCATCTCGTCCCTCCATGTGTCACTCACTCATTGGTCCACTGCCTCACTCCCGGGTGTTTTGAGGCCATTTGGTGCCCGAGGCAAGCCTCCTCCTTGCCAATAAATAGAAGGGGAGGGGCTCCCATTTCACACACACCACTCTCTCATTCTCCTCTCACTTTTAGTCTTCAAGGCTAGAGGGTAGGCTAGAGTAGCTCTTATTCAGGTTCCAAGTCTACTTTGGAGTCTAGGTATGAGTTCTCTTTTATCTTTATTTCATTGTATGACTTTGATCTACTTCAGTTATTCAGCTATTTCATATAAAGTCATGGTAGATCATATGCTTGATATGTTCTTGAGTTCATCTCTTGTTCATCATTTAGAGGCTCGTGTTCTTCGTGAACACTACCTTTTGATCCACTTGAAGGATGATAAATTCATTCCTTATGTGTTTGTTCATAAGTTAGAGGCTCGTGTTCTTCACGAACACGACTCTTTGATCTTGTTGACTAGACATAAGAGAGTTCATATCTGTTCGTATGTCTAGCCTTAGTTGATCCTGTTAGATGGCATGATAGTGTTGCATGAGGTTTGTGTTCAAGCTACGGTACTCGATCTGAGTTGACCAGTCGTCTGGTGGCTCTCACCCTGGGTCACAATAGCCCGGGTTGGGTGAAGTCTAGCAGCAACGCAAGCATGGTGCCTGGGTTGTGTGGCTATGTTAGTTATGAGCATACCCCCCGTAACGATAGAGGTAGGCTGCAGTGGTGACAGCTGTTGGACCCTTTGGAACCCTCCGTGTTGGGGTATTGTTGTAGTAGTCTAAAGTATAGTTTTGTAGAGTGCTGGTCGTCGCGCGCTATCTCCCCGTTTGTACCTGGGTGCTGAACCTTACCCTCTCATGCAATGTTTCATACCTATCTCTTGTATCTTCTAGCTTTGTATGTTTAGTACATTAGAACCTAGAGCTAACTCGTATGTTCCCCCTATGCCGTAGAGTACTAGAGTAGAGGTAGATCTGAGTGTGTGTCACACTACCCTATTATATCTTTTATCTCACCCCTGCCTTTGAGTTGTTGTTTCCTTTATCTATATCTTAGTTTACATTCAGTGCAAAAGCATAACTCTATGATATCCGCCATTGCCTTCCACGGATACGATACCCTTGGAATATTCTCCTTCCTTGGGTAAATGCTACAATGGTTTATCTGTGCGCTTGCGGATTCGTTCATGATCGTTTAGATTTACCTTTGGCAAGTCTTGATGTTCACGCTAACTCGTCATCGTTAGTGGTGACGTTAAGAAATGCCAACAAGCATTTCTAGTGCCGTCGCTAAGGATGGATTCCAAATCTATTCTTAAGTGATCGATGCTAAGAAATGGTAACAAGCATTTATGACGCTGTTGCCGGGGAAGGCACAGGATTATCATGACTATGCTTTGCATCTGTTTATAAATCATGAGTAGGTTAGGACAACTCTCAATGCAGGCTAACCTTGATTGTCTTCTTTTATCTTTGGATGATGAAGACAGATAGTGTATGACTGGTTTCGACTTACCGGAGACTTTCACTGAGGATCCCGAGTCACTAGTGAGGAAAGCTCGAATTCATTTTGACTCACCTCGTCGTACTTGTCCGGAAGGCGATCCAGCTTCCTTTCTACCATCCACATCAAATGCTATGGCCCAGAAGACACTTCGTGAGTACTCAGCTCCTTCTGCTGACCAGGTGCTGCAGGGCCCTGAGGTGGCAATGGAGACTGAAAATTTTGAGATCTAGACGGGTCTAATCATGATGGTATGTACAGGCTAGTCCATTATGTGGCAAGCCAAATGAGGATGCCAATGCCCATCTGCAGCAATTCCTAGAGCTATGCAGCACTTTCATCATCAGGGGTGCAAATATGGATGTTGTTCGTCTACGACTATTTCCATTTTCTCTCCTAGGGAAATCTAAGTAATGGTTCTATGCGAATCGTGATGCCATTAATACTTGGGATAAGTGTTCAAAGGCATTCCTCAAGAAGTTCTTCCCATTGGGTAAAATCAATGCTCTTCGTGGAAGAATTTCTGGTTTTCAGCAAGCAGCAAGTGAATCCATTCAAGAGGCTTGGGAAAGGCTTCAGGAATACGTCCTGGCCTGTCCTCACCATGGGATGGAGGATTGGCTTATTCTTCAAAACTTCTATAATAGGTTGACTCCGACAACCCGAGGTCATATTAATGCTGCTGCTCAAGGAGCATTCTTCTCACTCACTATTGATAATGCTAAATTACTCATTGAGAAGATGGTATCCAACCAAGGGTGCAGTGATGAAAGACTCCAACCACGTCCGAGGGGTACTCATATTGTCAAGGAAGCAGACATGATTACTGCCAAACTGGACCTTCTTATGAAGAGATTGGATGACTACACCAGCGAGAAGGCTGCCATGGCCACCACTACTCTGCTTATGGATTCTCATATGACTTGTGAGGTATGTGGCAACACTGGGCACTCAGGAAATTATTGTCCGGAGACCTAGGAGGAAGTGATGTACATGAACGGCAACAACAACGGTTATCGTCCACCTCAATAAGGAGGCCAAATGTGGAATCAACAACGCCCTTATTATCAAGGAGGTAACCAAGGTAACTTTTACAATCCTAACCAACCCTCCTTGAGAGATCTTGTTTTCGGGCAAGCTAAGATTAATGAAGGCATTAACAAAAAGCTAGCTGCCCTTGATAAAACTTTGGAAAGTCTCAATGTTAAGCTTGATAGTTTTTCTTCTGCTCAGAAGAGTAAGCTGAGCTTTAATAAAATGTTAGAAACCCAGTTAGCTCAGTTAGCTGCTTTGGTTCCGTCTGCTGATAACGGGAGGATCCTGGGGCAACCCGTATCCTCTTATGAAAATGTTAGTGTAGTGTCGACTAGGTGGGGTAAGCCACCTAGGAAGACGTGTGCTCCTAACTATGCAGGGAAGCCCATACAATAGATTCTAGATCCATGGGAGGATTCAGCAGTTGTGCACAAAAGAGATCCTGGCTATCTGGCTATCACATGCACCATCTATTACAAGACGATCAAGCATGCCTTTTGTGACCTTGGTGAAAGTGTCAATCTCATGTTCAAGGCCATGTTCGAGCAACTGGGATATCCAGCTCTTTCTCCAACAGCACGGACTATCCAACTTGCCGATTCAACGATACGATATCTAGAAGGAATTGTTGAGAGGTTATTGGTAAAGGTCAAGAACTCTTATGTCTTCGCGGATTTTGTGGTCCTTGATATGGACGACGAGGGAGGAATGTCGCTCATCCTTAGGCGACCGTTTCTCAGTGATGTCTGAGCTAGAATCAATGTGGGGGCGGGAGTAATCCGTTTCTGCATTGGGAAGAGGAACTTGAAGTTCAAGTTTCAAGACAAAGAAGAGCAATGCTATTTGGTGCAAGATAGTGTTGAGCAGCTTGGGGAAGGATGGAGCCTTCAACCCCAAAGAAGAAATCTCCGTCAAAGAAGCAAAAGAAAATTCATAAGGAATGGTGGAAGGTTGAGAAGGCACCACCCTCTACTTCTCAGGAGTGGGGTGCCGAGTGGAATTAACTGCTGAGAAGAGTCCAACTCGCCGGACTAAAAATGATGAGTCCTTTCTACCAAAAAGGTTAAAGCTGGTATTTATCTTATATTTCCCTTTCCAAAATTTTATTTGATTTCCAAAAATTGCATATTTGATTTTTCCAAACTTTGCATCTGCATGCTAGATTTATTTAGCCATTTTCCCTTTCCAAACAAAATTTCTGAAAATAATTTCTGAGTTAGAAAATTCTAGAAAAATCATTTGAAAATATTTTAGGCAAATTTGGGCCGACACACTCAGATAGGCCCCCAGCTAGCCGTTGGGGAGCCACTGGCCAGGGCAGAGGGCAGGTGCGCCCGGCCTGGGGTCGGCCGACCCCAGGTTCGGCCGAAGCAGCCCAACGGCTGCTGGGTCCCACCTTGCTGCAACGGCTATGTTTGGATGCCTGGTGCATTTGCCTATAAATAGTAGGGGGAGAGGGGGTGTTCTTCACCCATTCAACTCATTTTACTCACACTCCCCTCTCTACTCCTTGCTCTCTTGGTTTTCTTGGATTTCATGCTCAAGATTGGATCATCAAGTGTCCTCTCTATTGTGTTGTTAAAGTATTGCTATTGGTGGGGCAAGCTCGGTAAGAATTTCATTTCATTTCACTAACCCATCACCGAGTTGCTCTTGTTGTCCCTTTGTTGTGTGCTAGCATGAACTGGGTGGTGAACACTCTCCGGAGGGTGACACACTCCCGTTCACGGGCAAGCGCGAGTTCATACGTCCCCGCCGAGCTGACGCCGAGCCCATCGACGATGGATTATGAAGAAGAGCAAGAAGAGCAAGCCAAACCTCAAGCAGCGGAGGAGGTCGTTGACGACACCCCCTACCTCAGCTTGCGGGGCGCTCGAAAGGAGCAGGCCTATGCTCTCCTGAAGGATCGAGTCTTCGCCCACACCCGGGGCTTCGACCCGGCTCTCATGGAGAAAACAGGTATGAATCTCGAGTTTGCTTCTATTTGGTCTGCTTTTGGTTGGGAGGAGTTTGTGCCGGTTACAGAGCCTGGCTCTCGGCCCCTCACCATCCAGTTTCTTTGCTCTGTTATCGAGGTTCCAAATGGTATTGAGTTTCGTCTTTTTGGGATAGATTATCATGTTTCTTGGAAGGAACTTAGTCGTCTCCTTGATGTTAGTCCTTGTTGTGCTGTTTCTTTGAAGAAGGCTTGTGAGGGTTTTGTTCGAGACTCTTTCTGGGCAGACATCTCTGGTCTTGTTTACAGTGGCAAATTTGTGCCTCGGTGCAATGATATTGTGCATCCCACTCTCCGTTTGTGGCACAAGTGGCTCTCCATTACTCTCTTCCCACTAGAGGATGTTCGAACCCGTGCGCAGCGATGAGTTGATGCTTTTATACACCGCTGTTAAATAGATCAAGGTCTCTCCCATTAAAGCTATGGTTCGGCAATGGTTGACGAATTTCAAGATGATAGGTCCTATTGAGTGTACGTCTTTGGTGACTCGTATTGCTCTCAGACACGGGGTTCTTTGTGGGAATCCCGTACCCTTCATCAGGACGCCCCGAGTTCTCATTGATGAGGCATACTTGATCCAGGGGCATATACTTAAGAGAGGCCCAAATGATTCTTTGACTTTCTTCTTCCCGGGTTATGCAAATCAAATCTCATTACCTAACTCGGTGTTTCGATTGTATAGCTCGGAGTCACTAACCATTCCCCTTGTTACACAAGAGGAAAGCCGTCATGCTAGTGTTTCAGGCAGATCCACCAGAAGCGCGGCGAAGAGAGCACACTTGCAGCAGCAGCAGTCACAGCCACCACCACAGTCACAGCCACAGCCTGCTACACCACCGGTGGTAGGAGGGGCCCCTGCGGGGTACATGTTCGGGGTTACCCCTGGATATGCACCTGGTTGGGATCAGCCCACCTACCAGCCGAGTACGAGTGGCGCAGCTTGGGCGAGTGCGAGCGGTGCTCAGTGGGCTACACCCGCTAGTTCTAGCTCTGGTGGTCCACCTCCATCTTCGTCCTTCAGGAGGCACTCCTCAGCCTCTGCACGCGATGCTCAGCTCGCACAACAGATTAGAGAGCTCACCGCCCAGGTCACGGGATTGGAGGAGACGCTGAACACCCACGTCGAGTCAACCTCAGCATGGCAGCGTCAGGCTGGTGAAAGGATTGAAGCCATGCAGCATGCTCAGCAGCGACACATGGAGGAGCAGAGGGCTTACTACACGAGTCAGGGTTTCTTCTACCCTCCTTCGTAGTGAGCCTGAAGCTAGCTTGGGGGAGGACCCCCATCCTTAGGTAACTTGTATCTTCCTTTGTTTATCTTATAATGAAAACCCAAAAAAATCTGCAAAAATAAAAAGACCAAAAAGATTTATTTGCTTTCATCAAGTTTGCTTAGTTTGCTTTGATATGCATAGTAAGAATGCTTTGCCTCTATGGTTGAAATGATGAATAATTTCTGTGTTTATTCGTCTCGTATGTCTTGATTACAACTTTGTATCCTACCTAAGTTTTGAGTTTGTTGGCTTGCATGTTCAAACTGAAGGACCGAATAGTCGAACAGAGAGGGGGGAGTGAATGGGAGCCGATAAAAATTCTTCCAGAAGAATGAACTCGGCCTATACCCCGATTGCCACTCCGATCACTCGCACACACCAAAGGAGCTCTAGACTAGGCACACAGAAGGCTACAAGTCCTAGCGACAAGCGCGCTTGGTCAATTCTGGAAAAGCCATCGCGGACTGTCCGTGCAGTACGGGCGGACCGACCGCAAGGGAGGGGCGGACTGTCCGCACGGCCTGCTCGGACTATCCGGAAAAGGCAAAAGAACCACTAGAGATGCAATCTGATAAATCGGACTGTCCGCGAGGGACCCGCGGACTGTCCGCACCTTCACGGACTGTCCGCCACTTCAGTTCGGACCGTCCGCAAACTCCATGCAACCAAAACCACTTGTGGCACTGGATCAAAACACGAACTCGGAAGAACACGAAGAACACCTGCACTGTTCAGCAGCTCGCGGACTGTCCGCCAAGGCACTGCGGACTGTCCACGTGTTGCGGAGAGGAGCAGAAACGCGGTACCCCGCGAGGTCAACTCCCCCTTTCCATCTCTGGATCTCCCAAACGGCTAGAGCTCTCGAGACAAGATTTTGGGGAGATGAGAAGCGTCACAAGAGGAAGCTTTGCCCCAAAAATCTTGGCCTCTAACTCACTAAATCACCGGGAATCGCAGATCACATGAACCACCACCAAGAACTCGGGCTCCAAGCAAAACTCGCGAATCGAAGGGATTTCCGGGCGTTTGAGAGGTCAAGATCACACCCAAAGATGCACAAGGAATCCACCCATGATCCCCTCAAAGAAATCCGAGGAAAAACACCCTCAAATCAACGAATCGAGCAAAGAATGAAACTCCCCAAAAATAACCCCGAAAATGACATGAAAATCACAACGAGCTAGGAGATCACCGCAACGCTGAATGCTTCCAAACATCCAGAGGTCAGAGTCTATACAAGAATCTAGCCTAAGGAAAGCAGAGGAAAAAGAAGCAGTCTGGAGCGATCTACCGGGGGAGGAAACCCTAGAGCCAAGAGAGAGATGTCATCCACCTCTCCGCAATTTATACAAGGTCCACCGGAGGAGGCAAATGACCACGCTACCCCTACAACTCAAATAGAAGATACACACCCCTCAGGGGCAATATGGTCAAGTCTTCATCGAGCATACACGCTTTGACCGTGGACTTGCTTTTCCTCGACGCAAGCCCCGCGATCACGCCACGTGCCCCCCACCTTGAAGCTTTCGGACGCTCCCGGATCACCGTCTCCGTCGCATCGGGCCTCCGACTTGGTTTTGCAGCCCAAGCCAAGAAACCTCCACCGATGGTTTTGTAGGCAGACCACCAAACCCCGTGTGCAAGCTTCGGGCTCGATCCGCTACCTTGCACCGGCCCATGTTCACGACTTTAACTTGCTAGTCTTGCACCGCACGGCTCGTACTTGACCCCATCGGCTGCCGGGTCCATCGAACCAAGCCTACTTGCCTCTCCATCACCCGGAGGCCACCACGGCTAAGGCCTTTCATGCTTGTTCTTCACCTGCACCAACACTTGTCAAGCCGCAACCTGTACCTGCACACTTAGCCAAGCATCAGTCCACACAATGTTGTCAATCACTCATCACTAAGGAGCGACCCTCCACTGGTCTTCGGACACACCTGGTCCTCACAAACCTTAGCTTGAAAACTGTGGGTAGCAAAAAGCATGATCCTTGCCTAAGTTGTTGTGAGACATGATATGGTATAATAGAGTGCTATGATCTTGTGTTTAGTGATGCTTGACATCCGGAGTTTTCCTTTTTGAAAAAAATCAAAACATGATGAGTTCCTCAATGATGAGCATTTCCTATCCAAGGCCATGTATAGATTCTAGCTCTTGTTAGCCTCCACATATGCAGCTTGTTCTCTCATTGAGCTTTGTCAAATTGATGTGACCCTTGTTAGAACTCATACTCCCCTGATCAAGATCACGTACACGATCATGCTAAACTTCTACACTGGAAGTTAGCATTCATCATTTGCTCCATTTTGCTTATGCATTCTTCCGCAAATAAAACTCTATGCATCTTTGTATCATTCATCCCTCTCCGAATATCTCCAATAGAGATAAAGGGCTAGCTGAAAAAAAAGAAGAAAGAAAAAGAAAAGCATGCTCAAAAGCATGGCAAAAATAAAATAAAGAGAGCTAGCCCAAGTCTCGAAAATTCAAAAGGAGGAAAAAAGGGATTGATACGTGCAAGAGAAAGAGGTCCACCTTATAAATGGTAATAACTAGTACCTATTCCGAGGCTAGTGTCCACCTTACCATCATTTCCTCATTTTCCATATAAAGCATGGTAATATCTAGCACCCATTTCCGGGCCTAGTATCCACCTTACCATGCTCATCACCGACACACTTATGCACATCTTGATCAGGATGTATGTTTGTTTCTTCCAAGGATCCGGTTTTTGGCTTAGCAAAATATGAGAGACAAGTATGCCACATTTCTTCCCTACCTACAGCTCCACATAAGCCTATTAGGAGTAGGATGTGAAGAAAAGGCAACTTTGATGCCTAGGTGAGGAACCATACACTTTTGAGCGATCCGAGAGTATCATTTGAGGAACTCTGATTCTCTTTTGAAATTTTTTTTGCAAACCTCTAGATTGATAGCTGATCAAGGTATGAGTGATTATGCATTTGCTATATAACCATTCTGTCTCTCGACCGCCTAAGGCAGGTGAAGCTATATGCTCATGTCATCAAGTGAATGGTAAGAACATTGCCAACTTGTTCAACTCTTTTTTTGAGGAAAACTTGTTGTAGTCTTGGTAGAGTACTTTGCTATATGTTTGCCATAAGTTAAGAATATGACATTGTAGCAACTCCTGATCAACCAACCTAAGTCCTTAATGTTTTGCTTCGAGACGAGCAACAGGTTAGCTTGGGGGAGTTTGTTGACGGCTGTTAAGTACTACTTTCAGCCATCAATATTCTCACATAAATGGAGGCATATGCATTATTTACTTGCATTTTGGTTTGAATAATGTAGTTCCACTTGTCCTTGGAGATTATTTGTATGTAGGTGAAATAACTATTAAAAGAGATGGAAACCCACCTTCTATGGAAGAACCATGCTAACTCAGCTCAGGAGGTGGCTGCCACCAAGGAAACACATGGCATTCCACGTCACTGATCTAAGGGAGGCACTCACCGATGAATTAGAGAGTGCCACATGGATCAAGGGGCCCACCTCGGATACCAAAACAAGCCATGCACCGGGGATGGATCAGAGGGCCCACAGGGCAGCCACCCAGAGGAAAACCACCCCGAGTGGGGGGCCTAGGGGGTCGGCCGATCCTAGGATCGGCAGAACTGCCTTAGGGCCGCCCCATCTCGTCCCTCCACATCTCACTCGCTCATTGGTCCATTGCCTCACTCCCGGGTGTTTTGAGGCCATTTGGTGCCCGAGGCAAGCCTCCTCCTTGCCTATAAATAGAAGGAGAGGGGCTCCCATTTCACACACACCACTCTCTCATTCTCCTTTCACTTTTAGTCTTCAAGGCTAGGGGGTAGGCTAGAGTAGCTCTTATTCAGGTTCCAAGTCTACTTTGGAGTCTAGGTATGAGTTGTCTTTTATCTTTATTTCATTGTATGACTTTGATCTACTTCAGTATTTAGCTATTTCATATAAAGTCATGGTAGATCATAAGCTTGATATGTTTTTGAGTTCAACTCTTGTTCATCATTTAGAGGCTCGTGTTCTTCGTGAACACTACCTTTTGATCCACTTGAAGGATGATAAACTCATTCCTTATGTGTTTGTTCATAAGTTAGAGGCTCGTGTTCTTCACGAACACGACCCTTTGATCTTGTTGACTAGACATAAGAGAGTTCATATCTGTTCGTATGTCTAGCCTTAGTTGATCCTGTTAGATGGCATGATAGTGTTGCATGAGGTTTGTGTTCAAGCTACGGTACTCGATCTAAGTTGACCAGTCGTCTGGTGGCTCTCACCCTGGGTCACAATAGCCCGGGTTGGGTGAAGTCTAGCAGCAACGCAAGCATGGTGCCTGGGTTGTGTGGCTATGTTAGTTATGAGCATACCCCCCGTAACGATAGAGGTAGGCTGCAGTGGTGATAGCTGTTGGACCCTTTGGAACCCTCCATGTTGGGGTATTGCTGTAGGAGTCTGTAGTATAGTTTCGCAGAGTGCTGGTCGTCACGGGCTATCTCCCCGTTTGTACCTAGGTGCTGAACCTTACCCTCTCATGCATTTTTTCATACCTATCTCTTGTATCTTGTAGCTTTGTATGTTTAGTACATTAGAACCTAGAGCTAACTCGTATGTTCCCCCTATGCCGTAGAGTACTTGAGTAGAGGTAGATCTGAGTGTGTGTCACACTACCGTATCATATCTTTTATCTCACCCCTGCCTTTGAGTTGTTGTTTCCTTTATCTATCTCTTGGTTTACATTCAGTGCAAAAGCATAAGTCTATGATATCCGCCATTGCCTTCCACAGATACGATACCCTTGGAATATTCTCCTTCCTTAGGGAAATGCTACAATGGTTTATCTGTGCGCTTGCGCATTCGTTCATGATCATTTAGATTTACCTTTGGCAAGTCATGATGTTCACGCTAACTCGGCGTCATTAGTGGTGACATTAAGAAATGCCAACAAGCATTTCTAGCGCTGACGCTAAGGATGGATTCCAAATCTGTTCTTAAGTGATTGACGCTAAGAAATGCCAACAACCAAATGGCCTCAAAACACCGGGGGATGCAGCAAGTGACCAATGAGGAGCAACCACGTGGAGGACCAGGATCAACCGACCCTAGGTCGGTTCGGCCGATCCTAGGGTTGGCCGGCCCCCTCAGGTCACCTCGTGGCTTGTGTTTCCTCTGAGTGGCTGACATGTGGGCCCTTTGATCACTCCCCCGTGCATGCCAAGTTTCCTGATAAGTTGGAGCTCTGGTGGGCCCATGGATCCTTGTGAAGTCCATGTGTCGCTCTCTGATTCGTCTGTGAGTGCCTTCCTTGGATCAGTGACGTGGATTGCCACATGTTTCCTAGGTGGCAGCCATCTCCTCAGCTGAGTTGGCATGGATCATTCCATAGAAGGTGGGTTTCCATCTCATTTTATGCTTATTTCACCTACATACAAATAATCTCCAAGGACAAGTGGAACTACATTATTCAAACCAAAATGCAACTAAATAATGCATATGTCCCCATTTATGTGACAATATTGATGGCTGAAAGTAGTACTTAACAGCCGGCAACAAACTCCCCCAAGTTAACATCTTGCTCGTCTCGAAGCAAGACATTAAAGTCTTAGGTTGGTTGATCAGGAGTTGCTACGATGTTGTATCCTTAACTTATGGCAAACATACAGCAAAGTACTCTACCAAGAATTGAACAAGTTGGCAATGTTCTTACCATTCACTTGATGATTATGGGGCGTGTAGCTTCACCTGCCTTGGGAGGTTGAGAGGCATAATGGTGTCAGCGGGTGAGACCTGGACAGATCTGCAAGGGGGCTACCCAAGCAGTTGGCAGGTTAATGGAGAGGATCGGAAACTAAGAGCGTAGGTAGTAGTCCACTTGGTGAACTCGGAGCAAGGCAAGTATGGCGATGAAGACAGGGAGACAAGGGTTTAGACTGGTTCAGGCCTCCAGAGAGGAAAACCCTACGTCCAGTTGTGGTGGTGGATTATGCAAGGAGGGTGAAGATGATGTCCTTGAATGGAGCCCTAGGCCACTTTATATGGGGAGGACGGGCTAGGGTTTCCATTCAAGGTCGGTGGACCCATATCTGGGTCGGTTACAATTTGGGAAGCTTATCTTCCGGATTACAAGGAGTATCCAGTGATACTCGGACCTACGGGCGGCGGCACGACGTGTCCTACTATCTTGACTTGCACGCCAAGGGTCGCGGATCTTCCGGGATCTTGTCAATGTCGCCCGTAGTCGTCGGAGTTGAGGATATGGTCGCTGGGCCCACATGCAGGTCGGCGGGGCTTCTGGAAGGTCGGGTCCACTTGTTAGGGACCTCTGGGACACTGGCCGGTGGGGACCCATGGGTACCCATGTCTCTCAAGCCCCCGATCGACGTGTAGGCGTAGCGGCCGAGGCAAAGTCGTGTCGAAGATTGGCCACGCCGCAGCACCATCGAGGTCGTGTACGGTGCACGGGGATCCAAAAAGAAAAACCCCTCTGATGCGTGCACGAAGACAAACGTGGAGCTCCTGGAATGTAAGGCCAGAAGGTCGAGGTGGAGGCAAGGCGTTGATCTTGAAGACCGCCAACCTGACCTGAGTCAGGACACAAAAAGTGGCTTCTGCGACCTTAAGGAAGGTCGCCATACCAACCGTAGGTAGGTCAAGCAGAGGAATAGTGGAAGCAGACATCCAGTAGGTCGAGGTGACCGAAGGGGGATAGGGCGTCGTGAGACGCACTAGTGTAGTAGCCCCCGAGCAGTAAAGTGACCATAATGGCCAAATTGATGCTCCGAAGAAGAAGAAATAAAGAACCGAAGCTACAGCCTTCTGCTTAGGAAACAGATGCTCTGTCGAACCAATCCAATAGGACAAAAACCTCTGGAAGCTTGCGGAAGATGCCAAACACCAAAGGCTGACATGATCTGAGTCATAAACCCACTGTACGGTCACGGGAGCTACCCCCAGGCGAAGCACAAGTCGCTGTCCATCCGCAAGAGACAAAAGTGCACCAGAGGTTGTCAGGTAGGGGAAAGGCGCACCAATGCTTCCCACGAGCAAAAAATAACCTCGTGCTCCACGCGGACACAGTGACCTTGAGGATAAGGACGCCGCGCTAGCTGAGTTGCGGATAAGATCAAAGGCCAGACGCTCTGGGTATAAATATGCACCCATACCATGGAGTGAAGCACCCAAGCCACTTGAGGAAACCATGGCGTTGTTGTGTAGTAATTTTTCCATTCTTTGGACTTGCGTCCGCCCACCGGAGTGTAGAGCTAGTGCCGGTCATGCTTGAAGCTAGAAGGATGCTTGCGAAGGCCGAAGAACTCGATCAGCCTCTTCTCTCGGGCCCACCGAAGAATCCAGGTGCAGCATGGGGTAGTACATGTGTCATCAAGCCTTACACACTGAGGTCTGATCTGATGCTGTAGAACACCATGCTCCACCCGGAGAGGCCCGAGATGTTGCTGGTTCCATTTGGGATCTTGTGGTGGAGCTCAGAGTTGATGCTGGGTACCACAGGAAACCTGTTGGAGCTCGAGTAGAGGTGGCTGTGTGGGAGCCGTTTCTACAGCGGCTGTAGAGGTCTTCAGCTAGGTCCTGAAGCAAGAAGAAAACTTGCGATGTGTCTTATTAGTGTAGATTGTATCACAAGCATTTAATAGGGTAGCTCAGGGCTTCTAATGTCTTTGTATCTTGTAATTGGCCAAGGGCTAAAGTCCTTGTAGCTTATGAAGCTGTGTATACACATTTGCATGACAAATGGAGTGTTTCGAGTAGATGTAGAGGCATCTAGGTGGCAATGGTATGGCTACCAAGGTCCCAGCGGGGCTATACTAGCACGCCAACCTTCAGGAGGCCTAAAGAGTGACAAAGAGCCCGTGTCAACCTGGGTCAACACGGCCGTTGTGCAGTGACACAACGCAGGTCATCAGCCTGGAAGTTATAGGTCTAGGTGACCTAGAAGGCAGCAGAGCCTTAGTGACCTCGAGGAGGAGCTGTAATCATAGCCAGGAGGCCGCCAACAGGCAGTGGAGCCACTAAGCACGGAGCCGTTAGTGTAAACCCACCCTGTAGACCGAGGCGACCTAGTAGGTAGCAGGGCCCAGGAGCCGTGGTGTGAACCCGCCGTGTAGGCCGAGGCGACCTAATAAAGGCAATAAGATAGACCCGAAGGTCGTCCAGCAGTAAAGAGACCTTGAAGTAGATGTTAGTTATAGGAAGATTTGGGGCTTGAAGTAGGGCATAACAAGTCTATGAACACCAATCCGTCGACCAGAAATCCGATGGGCATAGATTCCCGTACGGCGCGAGCCGTTACTGCCTGTGACCGTTAGGCCGAAAGAGCCGTTGAACGATAGATCCGTTGGGTCACCGAAAACTCTATCAGGCCACAGATACGTTAGGCGCAGCGGACCATGGTGCCGTTGAGGCCCAGCTATAAAAGGACGAGTGAAGGGCCGAGGACCCCACTCGCTTTCATTTCCGCGCAGGCTCAGGGTTTCACTGCCACCACTTAGAGCCTTCCGCGCGAATTTGCCGGCGCCACCGCGCTCAGATCCACCACGCTGCACACCACCGCATGCGCACGAAATCCCTAGTGGTGTTTAGAGCTAGATCCACCGGCTTTGAAGAAGAAGAGATGGCTCCTGAGCTTGCGCCGGCACCGGAGAACATCTGGGAGCCCTCGACGGTGACGGAGGAGCAGCTCCTAAGTCTGGTGGACCGCGGGCTGCTGAAGCCCAAGTTGCAGGTGGGCTGGAGACCGGCCGCAGGCGAAGCCTTCCCCACTGAAGGGACTGGGGAGACCGTGGCCTTTGTCATGCACATCGAGCATGGATTCGGAGTCCCGACGGGTGACTTCTTCCGCGGGCTCCTCCACTACTACAGGATCGACCTGGTACATCTCGTCCCCAATGCCGTCACCACGATCTCCTCCTTCATCCACCTCTGCGAGGCATATCTGGGGATACCGCCACACTTCGGCCTGTTGTAGTACTTCTTCGAGCTGAAGAAAACAGGGAAGTCGGAGGTCGTCGGGTGCATCGGCTTCATGTTACGTCACCACATGAAGCCGGTGTACATCGAAATGGTGTTCCCGGACAACACCCAAGGTTGGAGGCAAGGGTGGTTCTACATTAACAACCCAAAGCCGGCGCTGGCGACAAGGTCGGGGTTTGCGCTGGTCCCGGTGCCGGAGTGGAACCATCAATTGACGTCACGGGAGACAGACGCCATCAAACCGCTGCTGGAGGACCTAGCACAGCTGAAGACAGGAGGTCTGACAAGCGGCGCGGTGGCCATCAGCTTCAGCCAGATGCTCCTGCAACCGATCCAAGATCTGGTGCATCCGGCCTACGAGTACTGGGGCCATGCCGACCCTACCCGTGTGGCGCAGCGCAAGGTCTCCAAGGAGGAGATGGTGGCACAGGTGAAGGAGCTGTTCGCTGGGCAGATCCGGAACCGGACGTGCCCCAAGGTGCTGTCCCTGAAGCGCCCCACCGAAGCGGTAAGCAACTTGTTGTCAATTCGACCTTGATTACTTGCTTTCAAATGTGCTTGCTGGTCTGTGACGAAGGTCGCCTGATTTAGGGTCACGAGGCTGTGTATTGGAGCCTAGCTCCCCTCCCTGACGAGGGTGAGCGAAGCTTCAAGGTCCGGGCTGCGGAGGACATCCAGGTGCATCCTCAGTAGTACATCAACAACTACCTCTCCGACTCGTCAGTGGAAGGTAGCGACGACGAAGATCCCTCCATGGGAGGTTCCGCGCCAGTGACCCGGCACACGAGGTAGGTCGCCGGGAAGATGGTGGCGTCCAAGGCCGCCAAAGTGGTCGCCGCCACCCAAGAGGCGGAGAAGAAGAATAAGAGGAAGAGAAAAGATACCACTGCATCATCAGAGACGGCGACAGTCAGTGCCGAGGTCGGGACCGGCGCTAGCGAAGATGACGATGCAGGGTCGCACGATGCTGGCCCAAGGTCGGGCGACACGCCGACCGTGTAGGAAGAAGAGACCCCCTCGGGGTTGTTGATGATCAGCACCCGAAGCCAAGTACTGAAGGGGTGAGCGACCAAGGGTCGCAGAAGAAACAAAGGTGGGTTCTGCCTAGGCCAATAAAGCTTGGGTTGAAGCTCGGTGGTAGGTATGTCGCCGAACTTGATTTTGTGGACGTGGTTGCGGACAAAATATGCTCTTGTGGACAGGGGGACCCCTGCTACATCGGATAGTGGCAAGAACGCCTCAGGCCAGGAGGCGTTTGGGCGTAAGGCGGATAAAGCGCCGGTAGGACAGTCACCGGTGACGTCGGCTGGAGGCGTTGCGAGTCGGGCCCCTGGGGCCATGGGGGTGACAACATCGGTGGCGACCATGGTCACTACTGACAGTGGCCAACAGGGTGAAGGTCTTCAACAAAAAGACCTGCGCGAGTCGGACCCGCCGCTGACACCGGAGGCGGAGGCTAGAGGAGGGAGCGGACCTGGCGGCAACGACAGCTGCCTCTACTCCAGCACCCCGTGGGAGGAGGACATTGTTGCTGACCGCCAGGACCTTGATGACTTCAAAGAGGCGCAGCAAACCATTGGGAGGACGCTTATTGTAAGTTTCGCTTTTGCCCAGTATTGAGGTCTTCAACTTGCGGATTTTGACCTTTTGTTGTTGATGCAGTCGCTCGCTAGGCGAGCATAGGCCAGGGCGGACGTGTTGAAAGAGGGCGCCAAGCTTCACGCAGAGGCCACCGCAACCCGCGAGGCCATGCTACAGGTCAAGATCGAGGCCGCGGAGGAGATTCGGCACCTCAAGGACGACGCAGCCTTGAAGGACAGGGCGATGGCCGCCGTGAAGGAGGAGCTTGAGGCCGCCAGGGTGTAGGCGAAGGAAGCTGAGGATGAACTCAATATTGCTGCAGTAGGTATGTTTGGATATACCCCCGACCTTGACTTCTGGAGTTTGCGGCGCGTGCCGACCTTGAACTTTTTGATTTCAGACGCCAAGAAGAAGGAGACCGCCTTGAAAAAGGAGCTCAAGGAGTCCAAGGACCAGGTCAAGACCCTCAAGGAGAAGACCAAGGCTGCCTAGGACAGTGAGTATTATTTTACCTGGAAGGCAGCTTACGTGTGTGGTGTACGTCAGGACCTGGAGGTCGACCTCTCCCAAGCAATCCAAACTCTTATTGACCATCAAGAGATGACTGCAAATCTTCAGAAGGAGTTGGGCGACCTCAGGGAGGCCGCTGAGTACCTTATGGACGTCTATGTCACCAAGGTCGAAGGAGGGCCCCAGGAGCTCGTTGCTCGCTTGGAGGAAGCGGAGGGTCGGATGAAGACCCTACTGATGGACACCGGCAAGTTCGCTGCAGCTGCAGCACTAGCCACGTTGAAGCACCACGAGCCAGCGTTCGACCTGTAGAAGGTCACGAAAGAAATCAACCTGGCACCGCTGGTGGGCTCCGAAGACGTCCAGGCCGCCATGGAGGAGGTCGTCAAGAAGCTAGAGCTCTGAAATTGTAACTTAGGATGTATCAGACTGTTAAGTAGATAGGTTGTGGACCCTTTTGATGTAAGAAAAAGCTTGCATTAATGAAGAGGTCATGTTTAATTAACGACTGTGATCCCTTATTTGGCTAAGACACTTGTTATAAGAATGCAAAAGTAATGAAGCTGCAAAAACCCATCCCCTCTGCTAACCCAACTCAGTGGGGGAACGGCTTACCGACTGCACGGCTCAACGTGGAGGCTTATATGCAACCGACGCATGGAGGGGAGCCTTGGACCCAAGGTCTCACAACCACACAACTTAGGAACACTTATAAAAAGCAAAAAAGTTGTAGTAAGGGGAACACTTGCAAAAAGGGAAAGGTAAAACCCCCCAGGTCATACGACCCTTAGGTTGGCAAAGCCAAGCCCTCAAGCATGACAGGTCTGGCTTAAGACCAAGCCCCCGAGCGTGTTGAGGGGGAGGGGTGAACAGAAAGTAAATAGAGACCCAAAAAGTAGGTCGACAGAAAAACTGCCGAAAGGGGATCTTTATATTTAATGAATATGAATTACAAAGGGTAGATTACATAGCTTTTTATTATGGTACAAGGCTCCTAAGGATAGAAGCGACGTAAGTGCTCGATGTTCCAGGGGTTCGGGGCGCCCTAGCCATCGGCCCACTGGAGGCGATAGGTCGTTGGTTCAATGACCTCCTTGACTATGAAGGGGCCTTCCCAAGGTGCCGTGAGCTTGTGCATGTCCTTGGTGTTCTAGATTCTCCGCAGGACTAGGTCGCCAACGTTGAAAGAATATTCCCACATGTTGCGGTCGTGGTAGCGACGTAGCTGCTACTCATGGCGGGTGTGGGGCATGAGTGCAGCAACACGATGCTCTTCGAGGCTGTCGAGGTCGACCCTGTGTGTTTCCTCTGCTTCTCCCTCGTTGAAATGCTGGATACGAGGAGCCCCGAAGGCAATGTCGGTGGGGAGGATGGTCTCTGACTTGTAGACCAGGAAGAAGGGAGAGTATCCTGTAGCCAAGCTGACCTGGGTTCGGAGACCCCAGATGACGTGAGGGAGCTCCGCAAGCCATCTAGTTGCGTAGGGTGATGAGCCATCGAAGATGCGGTCCTTGACAGCCTGCATGACCATGCCATTGGCACGCTCGGCCTGGCCATTGCACTGTGGGTGCACCGCCGAGGAGTAGTACACGTCGATCAGGTTGTCTTGGCAGAAGTCCCATAAATCAGCTCCTGTGCAGGCCGTGCCAAGGTCGGTGACAATCCTGTTAGGGACCCCGAAGCGGTGGGGGATCTCCTCGATGAACTTGGCCGCCACTTTTGACGTGACGCTGGATACGGGCCTGACCTCGATCCACTTGGTAAACTTGTCCACCGCCACGATTATGTGCTTGTACCTGCCAGGGGCGGTCTTGAAAGGTCCCACGGAGTCGAGGCCCCATACTGCGAAGGGCCAGGATGGAGGGATGGTGCGCAAGGCTTGGGCTGGCATGTGTTGCTGCTTGGCGAAGAACTGGCATCCTTTGCACCGCCGGACAAGGTCCTGTGCGTTGGCCATGGCAGTAGGCCAGTAAAAGCCGGACCTAAAGGCTTTGCCCACCAGGTTGGCAGAAGCGGCGTGGTTGCCACACTCGCCACCGTGGATTTCCTCTAAGAGCCTGAGGCCTTCAGATCGCAGGATGCACTTCATCAATACTCCGTTGGAGGCGGACCTCCGGTAGAGCTCTGTGCCAATGACGACGTAGTTGGCGCTATGCCTCGTGATCTTCTCACACTCCGCCTTCCCATCGGGGACTTGATGCTCGAGGATGAAGTCAAGGATGTCAAGGCGCCAGTCGTCTTCGGCCTCGGTCATGAGGACATCACGACCTCCCGGCAGGGTCGTGTCATTAGCTGGTGACTCTAGGTTGGGAAGAAGCTTGATGGTAGGCTTGCGTAGGTCTTGGACGAATACGCCGGCCGGGACCGGCGTGCGCTTAGAGCCGAGCTTGGAGAGGATGTCAGCCGCAACATTGTTGTTGCGACAGACGTGATGGAACTCGAGTCCCTCGAAGTGACCCTCGAGCTTGCGTACCTCGACGCAGTAGGCATCCATTGTATCCTTCCTGGCTTTGGAGTCCTTGCTGACTTTGTCGATGACGACCTTGGAGTCGCCGTACGCTATGAGGTGCTTGATCCCCAGGGAGATGGTGATGCGTAGCCCGTGAATAAGGGCTTCGTACTCGGTGCCATTGTTGGACCCCTTGTAGTGGATCTGCAGGACGTACTTCAGGTGGTCACCATGGGGGGAGATGAAGAGTACTCCTGCGCCGGCCCCTTCGAGGTTCAAGGAACCATCAAAGTACACCTTCCATTGCTCAGGTCATTCTGATGGCAGAGGCTGCTGGATCTATGTCCACTCCGAGACAAAGTCAGCAATGACCTGGGACTTGATGGCCTGCCGGGGGCAGGTTGTGTCCAGGCGAGAGGCTTCTCGGCGTGTACAAATGGATCACCCACCAACGACGATCATAGGTGACCTTCATGAATGCACTACATGGTCGAGGTCAAGGAATACTTCTCATTTCGGTCATTTTGCTTTTGTTGCATCGTTTGAGCCCAAAGATATTCGACACGCTTTGTCTAACGAGAATTGGGTGAATTCCATGCATGAGGACTTGGATAACTTTGAGGGAAACCAAGTCTGGGTGTTAGTCGATCCACCGCCAAATTGCCGTCCCAAAGGAACCAAGTGGGTGTGGAAGAACAAAGACTGTGAGAATGGGATGGTTGAGAGAAACAAGTCGAGGTTGGTGGCTTAGGGGTTTAACCAGAAAGGGGGCATAGATTATGAGGAGATATTTGCTCATGTGGCCCGTTTGGAGGCAATTAGGATCCTTCTAGCCTTTGCCATGGCTAAAGGGTTCAAGTTGTACCAAATGGATGTCAAGAGTGCTTTCTTCAATGGGGTGATAGAGGAAGAAGTGTATATGAGACAACCCCCGGGGTTTGAGAGTGAAAAATACCCACACCGTGTATACAAACTCCAGAGAGCACTCTATGGGTTGAAACAAGCACCTAGAGCTTGGTATGGCAGGTTGAGAGGTTTTTTGCTGAGTAAGGGGTTTGTGATGGGCACAGTTGATAAGAACCTGTTTCTCCTTAAGCATGGGAATGACCTTTTGATTGTTCAGATATACGTGGATGACATAATCTTTGGTGGCTCTTCTCATGATCTTGTTGCTAGATTTGCAGATGACATGAGCAGGGAATTTGAGATGTCCATGATGGGCGAGCTGTAGTTTTTCTTAGGACTCCAGATCAAGTAGTGCAAGGAAGGGACATTTGTACATCAGGCAAAGTACACCAGGGACATGGTGAAGAAGTTTGGCATGAATGACTCCAAGCCACTGACTACACCGATGAGTACCACTACGGCTTTGGACACGGACGAGGACGGCGAACCCGTGGACCAGAAGGAGTACTGGAGCATGATCGGCTCCCTCCTCTACTTGGTGGCGACGTGGCCGGACATACAGTTAAGTGTGTGTCTGTGCGCTTGTTTTCAGGCTTCACCGAGGACTTCACATCGGCAGGCCGTCAAGCAGATTTTCAGGTACTTGAACTACACTCCTGAGTTTGGTCTTTGGTACTCTGCCTCCTCGACACAGACTTCATGGGTACTCCAATGCTGATTTTGCTGGGTGTCGATTGGACCGTAAGTCTACCTCTGGGTGTTGTCAGTTCCTTGGTTCTTCTTTGGTCTCTTGGTCATCTCGCATGCAATCCAGTGTAGCCCAGTCCACTACAGAGGCCGAGTATGTAGCTGCTGCTAGTTGTTGTTCCCAGCTGCTTTGGATGACCTACACTATTAGCGACATTGGTGAGGAGTGTTCCCAGGTTCCACTCTTTTGTGACAGCACCAGTGCCATAAGTGTAGCCAAAAATCCTGTCCTCCACTCCAAAACGAAACACATAGAAGTGAGGTACCACTTTCTGAGGGACACTGTTGAGAAGGGAAACATATCTTTGTCCTATGTCCCTACCTAAGATCAGCTAGCCGACATTTTTACCAAACCACTTGACCAAGTCACTTTCACTCACTTGCGGGGTGAACTTTGGGTGTGTTTTCCTTTCTAGCTGAGTCTTGGACCTTCTCATGTATATATGTGATATAGTGTTTCATTTTGTTGCATTCCATGCATGCATTTTACTTTCTGTACAAAACCTAGTAGGATAGCCATCTTTGGATCACTTGAGCTAGGATTGAGCTTCTCTTATATACATTGATCACTGATGTGCTATGGATGAGATATGTGCATGTTTGGTAAATGGTGATGTGAATGCTATGCTCTTGATGGTTGTACCATATATGTATGATGAGATAGCATTTTGTTTGTGAAAATGATAAAATTGCCTCTCTCATGAGTAGATGCTTGTCTATGCTCAATTTGTGCTTAACTGCTTATATCATGCTCAGTTTGTGCTTGAGGACCATATTCTCTTTGCTTGGGGTCAAAGACCGTTTGCCATTATAAATGTTTAGCCCATTTGTTCACTTTGGGAGTGTTGGCGTTTCGTAGCGTCATCATCCTAAGAACAGATCTGGGACCTGTCCTTAGCGACAACACTAGGAAATGCCATTAGGCACCTCTCATTGTCACAACTAATGGCACCAGGTTAGCGTGAACATCGAGACTTGCCAAAGGTTAATCTAAATGATCATGAACGAATCTGCAAGCGCACAGATAAACCATTGTAGCATTTCCCCAAGGAAAGAGAGTATTCCAAGGGTATCGTATCCATGGAAAGCAATGACAGATATCTTAGACTTATGCTTTTGCTCTGAATGTAAACCAAGAGATAGATATAGGGAACAACACACTCAAAGACAGGGGTAAGATAAAAGATATACGGGGTAGTGTGACACACACACTCAAATCTACCTCTACTCTAGCACACTACGGCTTAGGGGGAACATACGAGTTAGCTCTAGGTTCTAATGTACTAAACATACAAAGCTAGAAGATACAAGAGATGGGCATGAGTATTGCATGAGAGAGATAAGGTTTAGCACCCAGGTACAAACGGGGAGCTAGCCCGCGACGACCAGCACTCTGCGAAACTAGACTTTAGACTCCTACAGCAGGTACCCCAGCGCGAAGGTTGCCCAAGGATCCAACGGGGCTGTCACCACCCGAGGACCGACCTCTATCGTTACGGGGGGTATGCTCATAACTATCATAGCCAGACAACCCAGGCACCATGCCTACTTGCTGCTAGACTCTACCCGGCCCGGGCTATTGTGACCCAGGGTGAGAGCCACCAGAAGACTGGTCAACTAGACCGAGTACCGTAGCTTGAACACAGACCTCATGCAACACTCTCATGCCATCTAACAGGATCAACTAAGGCTAGACATATAAACAAATATGAACTCTCTTATGTCTAATCAATAAGATCAAAGGGTCGTGTTCGTGAAGAACACGAGCCTCTAACTTATGAACAAACACATAAGGATGGAGTTTATCACCCTTCAAGTGGATCAAAACGTAGTGTTCACGAAGAACACGAGCCTCTAAATGATGAACAGAGGATGAACTCGAGAACATATCAAGAATATGATCTACCATGACTTTATATGAAATAGCTGAATAACTGAAGTAGATCAAAGTCATACTAAGAAATAAAGATAAAAGAGAACTCATACCTAGACTTCCAAGAGGACTTGGAACCTGAATAAGAGCTACTCTAGCCTACCCCCTAGCCTTGGAAACTAAAAGTGAGAGGAGAATGAGAGAGTGGTGTGTGAGAAATGGGAGCCCCTCCCCTTCTATTTATAGGCAAGGACAAGGCTTGCTCGGACGCCCAAATGGCCCCTAAACACCCGGGAGTGAGGCAATGGACCAATAGGGAGCTACCACGTGGAGAGCCAGGATGGAGCCCCCTAGGTCGGTTCGGCCGATCCTAGGATCGGCTGGCCCCTTAGGGTGGCCCCACCTGGTGGTTTTCCACTGGGTGGCTGCCCTGTGAGCCCTCTGATCCATCCCCAGTGCATGGCTTGATTTGGTATCTTAGGTGGGCCCTTTGATCCATGTGAAGTCCATGTGGCGTCTTCTGATTCGTCAGTGAGTTCCTCCCCTGGATCGATGACATGGATTGCCATGTTTCCCTTGGTGGCAGCCACCTCCTCAGCTGAGTTGGCATGGTTTCTTCATAGAAGTTGAGTTTCCATCTCTTTTAAGGGGTAAATCACCTACATACAAGTAATCTCCAAGGACAAGTGGAACTACATTATTCAAACGTAAATGCTAGTGAAATTTGCATATGCCTCCATTTATGTGAGAATATTGAGGGTTGGAAATGGTGAATTTCCACCATCAACAAACTCCCCAAGCTAACCTCTTGCTCGTCTCGACGCAAGACATTAGAGACATAGGTTCGTTGATCAGGAGTTGCTACAATGTTGTATTCTCAACCTATGGCAAACACACAGCAAAGTATTCTACCAAGAGTTGAACAAGTTGGCAATGTTCTTACCTTCCACCTGATACGTGGGGCATATAGCTTCACCTGCCTTGGGTGGTTGAGAGACAGAATGGTTATATAACATGTGCATAATCACTCATACCTTGATCAGCTTATCAATCCGGAGGTTTTGCAAATTTTTCAAAAGAAAATCAGAGTTCCTCAAATGATACTCTCGGATCGCTCAAAAGTGTATGGTTCCTCACCAAGGCATCAATGTTGCCCTTCTTCACATCCTACTCCTAATAGGTTGTATGTGGAGCTGTAGGTAGGGAAGATGTGGCATACTTGCCTCTCATGTTTTGCTAAGTCAAAGACCGGATCCTTGGAAGAAACAAACATACATCCTGATCAAGATGTGCATATGTGTGTGATGGATATGGGCATGGCAAGGTGGATACTAGGCCCGGAAATGGGTGCTAGATATTGCCATGTTTTATATGAAGGAACGAGGATTTGATGGTAAGGTGGACACTAGCCCCAGAGTAGGTACTAGTTACTACCATCTATATGGTGGAACTTTCTCTTGCACATGTCAATCCCTTTTTCTCCTTTTGAAATTTTCGAGACTTGGGCTAGCTCTCTTTATTTATTTTTGCCATGCTTTTGAGCACGCTTTTCTCTTTTTTTTCTTTTTTTAGCTAGCCCTTTGTCTGTATTGGAGATATTTGGAGAGGGTTGAATAATGCAAAGATACATAGAGTCTTATTTATGGAGGAATGCATAAGCAATATGGAGCAAATGATGAATGCTAACTTCCGGTGTAGAAGTTTTAGCATGAACGTGTACGTGATCTTGATCAGGGGAGTATGAGTTCTAACAAGGGTCACAACAATTTGACAAAGCTCAATGAGAGAACAAGCTGCTTATGTGGAGGCTAAGAACTAGAATCTACATATGGCCTTGGATGGGAAATTCTCATCATTGAGGAACTCATCATGTTTTGATTTTTTTTTCAAAAAGGAAAACTCCGGATGTCAAGCATCACTAAGCACAAGATCATAGCACTCTATTATACCATATCATGTCTCACAACAACTTAGGCAAGGATCATGCTTTTTGCTACCCACAGTTTTCAAGCTAAGGTTTGAACATACAAGCCAACAAACTCAAAACTTGGGTAGGACACAAAGTTGTAGGCAAGACATACGAGGAAAATAAACAGAGCAACTATTCATCATTTCAACCATGGAGGCAAAGCATTCTTACTAAGCATATCAAAGCAAACTAAGCAAACGATGATGATGAAAGCAAATAAATATTTTTGGTCTTTTTTATTTTGCAGATTTTTTTGGATTTTCATTTATAAGATGTTCTGAAAACAAAGGAAAATACAAGTTACTTCAGAATGGGGGTCCTCCCCCAAGCTAGCTTCAGGCTCACTGCGGAGGAGGGTAGAAGAAACCCTGACTCACGTAGTAAGCCCTCTGCGCCTCCATGTATTGCCGCTGATCTTGCTGCATGGCTGCTATCCTCTCTCCAGCCTGACGCTGCCACGCTGAGGTAGACTCGACGTGGGTGTTCAGTGTCTCCTCCAGTCCCGTGACCTGGACGGTGAGCTCTCCCATCTGCTGCGCGAGCTGAGCATCACGTGCAGAGGCTGAGGAGTGTCGCCGGAAGGACGAAGACGGAGGTGGACCACCGGAGCTAGAACTAGCGGGTGTGGCCCACTGAGCACTGCTCACACTCGCCCAAGCTGTGCCACTCGCACTCGGGTGGTAGGCGGGCTGATCCCAACCAGGTGCATATCTAGGGGTAACCCCGGACATGTACCCCGCAGGGGCCCCTCCTGCCACTGGTGGCGTAGCAGGCTGTGGCTGAGGTGGTGGTGGTGGCTGTGACTGCTGCTGCTGCATGTGTGCTCTCTTCGCTGCACTTCTGGTGGACCTGCCTGAGACATTAGCACGACGGATTTCCTCTTGTGTAACAAGGGGAATGGTTAGTGACTCCAAGTTATACAATCCAAACCCCGGGTTAGGTAACAGGATTTGGTTTGCATAGCCCGGAAAGAAGAAAGTCAAGGAATCATTTGGGCCCCTCTTGAGTATATGCCCTTGGATCAAGTATGCCTCATCAATGAGAACTCGGGGCGTCTCGATGAAGGGTACGGGATTCCCGCTAAGAACCCTGAGTCTGAGAGCAATACGAGTCACCAAAGATGTACACTCAATAGGACCTATCATCTTGAAATTCATCAACCATTTCCGAATCATAGATTTAACATGAGAGACCTTGATCTGGTTAACAGCGGCATATAATAGCATCATCTCATCACTACGCATGGGCCGAACATCCTCTCGTGGAAAGAGAGTAATGGCGAGCCACTTGTGCCACAGACGGAGAGTGGGATGCACAATATCGTTGCACCGAGGTACAAACTTGCCACTGTAAACAAGACCAGAGATATCTGCCCAGAAAGATTCTCGAACAAAACCATCACAAGCCTTTTTCAGAGAAACAGCACAATGAGGACTAAACCCAAGAAGACGACTAAGTTCCTTCCAAGAAACACGATAATCGGTCCCAAAAAGACGAAACTGAATGTCATCCTGAATCTCGGTAAGAGAGCAAAGAAACTGGATGGTGAGGGGCCGAGAGCCAAGCTCTGTAATCGGCGCAAACTCCTCCCAACCAAGAGCATTCGAAATGGAAACGAACTTGAGATTCATACATGTTTTCTCCATTAGAGCCGGGTCGAAGTCCCTAGTATGGGCGAAGACTCGGTCCTTCAAGAGAGCATAGGCTTCCTCCTCTCGAGCACCCCGCAAGCTGAGGTAGGGGGTGTCATCGACGACCTCCTCCGCGGCTTGTGGCTCGGCTTGCTCTTCTTGCTCTTCTCCATAATCCATCGTCGATGGGCTCGGCGTTGGCTCGGCGGGGGTGGATGCACTCGTGCTTGCCCGTGAACGGGAGCGTGAGCGTGTCACCCTCCGGAGAGTGTTCGCCACCCAATTCATGCTAGCATAACAACAAGGGACAACAAGAGCAACTCGGTGATGGGTTAGTGAAATCGAATGAAGTTCTTACCGAGCTTGCTCCGTCGATAACAATATTTTCAGCAACACACTAGAGATAATACTTGATGACCCAATCTCGAGCAAGAAATCCAAGAAAACCAAGAGAGCAAGGAGTAGAGAGGGGACTGTGAGTGAAATGGGTTAAATGGGTGAAGAACACCCCTTCTCCCCCTGCTATTTATAGGCAAATGCGCCGGGCATCCAGACATAGCCGTTGGGCAACGGCTAGGAGCCGTTGGAGCAAGGTGGGGCTAGCAGTCGTTGGGCTGCTTCAGCCGAACCTAGGGTCGGCCGACCCCAGGCCGGGCCCACCTGCCCTCTGCCCTGGCCAGTGGCTCCCCAACGGCTAGCTGGGGGCCTGCCTGAGTGCCTCGGCCCAAATTCCCTCGAAATATTTTTCAAATGATTTTTCTTAAATTTTCAAACTCAGAAATGATTTTCAGAAATTTTATTTTGAAAAGGGAAAAGGGCTAGATAAATCTAGCATGCAGATGCAGAGTTTTGGAGAATTAAATATGCAATTTTTGGGAAATAAAATTTTGGAAAGGGAAATATGAGATAAGTACCAGCTTTAACCTTTTTGGTAGAAAGGACTCATCATTTTTAGTCCAACGAGTTGGACTCTTCTCAGTGATCAATTCCACTCAGCACCCCACTCCTGAGAAGTAGAGGGTGGTGCCATCTCAATCTTCTGCCATTCTTTCCGAATTTTCTTTAGCCTCTTTGACGGAGATTTCTTCCTCGGGGGTAAAGGCCCCGTCCTTCCCCCAAGCTGCTCAACACTATCTTGCACTAAATAGCACTGCTCTTCTTTGTCCTGAAACCGGAACCTCAAGTTCCTCTTCCCAATGTGGAAACGGATGATTCCAGACCCCACATTGATCCTAGCTCAGACATCACTGAGAAATGGTCGCCCAAGGATGAGCGGCATTCCTCCCTCGTCATCCATATCAAGGACCACGAAATCCGCGAAGACATAAGAGCTCTTGATCTTGACCAACATGCTCTCAACAATTTCTTCTAGATATCGTATTGTTGAATCAGCGAGTGGGATAGTCCGTGTTGTTGGAGAGAGAGCTGGGTATCCAAGTTGCTCGAACATGGCCTTGGACATGAGATTAACACTTGCACCAAGGTCACAAAGGGCATGCCTGATCTGCTTGTAATAGATTGTGCAAGTGATAGTCGGGTAGCCTGGATCTTTCTTGTGCACCACTGCTGATTCCTCCCATGGATCAAGAATTTGTTGTATGGGCTTTCCTGCATAGTCAGAAGCATGTGTCTTCCTAGGTGGCTTACCCCACCGGGTTGACACTACACTAACATTCTCACAAGAGGATACGGGTTGCCCCGGGATCCTCCCGTTATCAGGAGATGGAACCAAAGCAGCCAGCTGAGCCAACTAAGTTTCCAACATTTTGTTGAAACTTAGCTGACTCTTCTGAGCAGAAGAAAAACTATCAAGCTTAATGTTGAGGCTTTCCACAGTTTTATCAAGGGCAGCTAACTTCTTGTTAATACCTTCATTAATCTTAGCTTGCCCAAAAACGAGATCTCTCAAGGAAGGTTGGTTGGGATTGTACGAGTTACCTTGGTTACCTCCTTGATAGTAAGGCCGTTTTTGATTCCACGACTGTCCTCCTTGTTGAGGTGGACGATAACCGTTGTTGTTGCCGTTCATGTACATCACTTCCTCCTGAGTCTCCGGACAATAGTTGCCTGAGTGCCCAGTGTTGCCACAGACTTCACAAGTCATGTGAGAGTCCATAGGCAGAGTAGTGGTGGCCATGGCAGCCTTCTTGCTGGTGTAGTCATCCAATCTCTTCATAAGAAGATCCATCTTGGCGGTAATCATGTCTGCTTCCTTGATAGTATGAGTACCCCTCGGTCGTGGTTGGAGTCTTTCATCGCTCCACCCTTGGTTGGAGACCATCTTCTCAATGAGTAATTTAGCATCATCAACAGTGAGTGAGAAGAATGCTCCTTGAGCAGCAGCATCAATATGGCCTCGGGCTGTCGGAGTCAACCCATTATAGAAGCTTTGAAGAATAAGCCAATCCTCCATCCCATGGTGAGGACAGGCCAGGACATACTCCTGAAGCCTCTCCCAAGCCTCTGGAATAGATTCACTTGCTGCTTGCTGAAAACCAGAAATCCTTCCATGAAGAGCATTGGTTTTACCCAATGGGAAGAACTTCTTGAGAAATGCCTCTGAACACTTAGTCCAAGTGTTAATAGCTTCACGATTCGCATAGAACCATTGCTTAGCTTTCCCCAGGAGGGAGAATGGAAATAGCTGTAAACGAACGACATCCATATTTGCACCCCTGATGACGAAAGTGCTGCATAGCTCTAGGAATTGCTGCAGATGAGCATTGGCATCCTCATTTGGCTTGCCACAGAATGGGCTAGCCTGTACCATCGTGATTAGACCCGTCTTGATCTCAAAATTTTCAGTCCCCATTGCCACATCAGGGCCTTGCAGCACCTGGTCAGCGGAAGGGGCTGAGTACTCACGAATCGTCTTCTAGGCCATAGCGTTGGACGTGGATGGTACAAAGGAAGCTGGTTCGCCCTCCGGACGAGTACGACGAGGTGAGCCGAAATGAATTCGAGCCTTCCTCACAAGTGACTCGGGATCTCCAGTAAAATTTCTCGGTAGGTCGAAACCAGTCATACACTACCTATCTTCATCATCCAAAGATAAAAGAAGACAATCAAGGTTAGCCTGCATTGAGAGTTGTCCTAACCTACTCAGAGTTTATAAACAGATGCAAAGCATAGTCATGAAAATCCTGTGCCTTCCCCGGCAACGGCGCCAGAAATGCTTGTTGGCGTTTCGTAGCGTCATCATCCTAAGAACAGATCTGGGACCCGTCCTTAGCGACAACACTAGGAAATGCCTTTAGGCACCTCTCAATGTCACAACTAATGGCACCAGGTTAGCGTGAACATCGAGACTTGCCAATGGTTAATCTAAACGATCATGAACGAATCCGCAAGCGCACAGATAAACTATTGTAGCATTTCCCCAAGGAAAGAGAGTATTCCAAGGATATCTTATTTGTGGAAGGTAATGGCGGATATCTTCGACTTATGCTTTTGCTCTGAATGTAAACCAAGAGATAGATATAGGGAACAAGACACTCAAAGACAGGGGTAAGATAAAAGATATACGGGGTAGTGTGACACACACACTCAAATCTACCTCTACTCTAGCACACTACGGCTTAGGGGGAACATACGAGTTAGCTCTAGGTTCTAATGTACTAAACATACAAAGCTAGAAGATACAAGAGATGGGCATGAGTATTGCATGAGATAGATAAGGTTCAGCACCCAGGTACAAACGGGGAGCTAGCCCACGACAACCAGCACTCTGCGAAACTAGACTTTAGACTCCTACAGCAGGTACCCCAGCGCGGAGGTTGCCCAAGGATCCAACGGGGTTGTCACCACCCGAGGACCGACCTATGTCGTTAAGGGGGGTATGCTCATAACTATCATAGCCAGACAACCCAGGCACCATGCCTACGTTGCTGCTAGACTCTACCCAGCCCGGGCTATTATGACCCAGGGTGAGAGCCACCAGAAGAATGGTCAACTAGACTGAGTACCGTAGCTTGAACACAGACCTCATGCAACACTCTCATGCCATCTAACAGGATCAATTAAGGCTAGACATATAAACAAATATGAACTCTCTTATGTCTAATCAATAAGATCAAAGGGTCGTGTTCGTGAAGAACACGAGCTTCTAACTTATGAACAAACACATAAGGAAGGAGTTTATCACCCTTCAAGTGGATCAAAAGGTAGTGCTCATGAAGAACATGAGCCTCTAAATGATGAACAGAGGATGAACTCAAGAACATATCAAGAATATGATCTACCATGACTTTATATGAAATAGCTGAATAACTGAAGTAGATCAAAGTCATACAAAGAAATAAAGATAAAAGAGAACTCATACCTAGACTTCCAAGAGGACTTGGAACCTGAATAAGAGCTACTCTAGCCTACCCCCTAGCCTTGGAAACTAAAAGTGAGAAGAGAATGAGAGAGTGGTGTGTGAGAAATGGGAGCCCCTCCCGTTCTATTTATAGGCAAGGACAAGGCTTGCTCGGATGCCCAAATGGCCCCTAAACACCCGGGAGTGAGGTAATGGACCAATAGGGAGCTACCACGTGGAGGACCAGGATGGAGCCCCCTAGGTCGGTTCGGCCGATCCTAGGATTGGCCAGCCCCCTAGGGTGGCCCCACCTGGTGGTTTTCCACTGGGTGGCTGCCCTGTGGGCCCTCTGATCCATCCCCAGTGCATGGCTTGATTTGGTATCCGAGGTGGGCCCTTTGATCCATGAGAAGTCCATGTGGCGTCTTCTGATTTGTCGGTGAGTGCCTTCCCTGGATCGATGACATGGATTGCCATGTTTCCCTTGGTGGCAGCCACCTCCTCAGCTGAGTTGGCATGGTTTCTTCATAGAAGTTGAGTTTCCATCTCTTTTAAGGGGTAAATCACCTACATACAAATAATCTCCAAGGACAAGTGGAATTACATTATTCAAACCTAAATGCTAGTGAAATATGCATATGCCTCCATTTATGTGAGAATATTGAGGGTTGGAAATGGTGAATTTCCACCGTCAACAGGGAGGAGCATAAGCTTCTTTTTGCCGCAAAGACATTTCATGTACTATGTTTAAACTTGAAAATGAAATTGGTGTGTGAATTGCCTTATGCTTGAAAAATAAGCTCTTAATCATGTTCTTATGCTTTGAATTTCATATCTTGGGTGCTAAACCGTAGCATGTTGTCTACCATGAGAAGTCTCATTTTAAGAAGTAGACACATGGCTCGGTGGCTTTAACATGACTTGAGTAGCTTGTGGGCATTTATAATGATCTTGTGATGAGAATTTGTGATCTTGTATAAACTTTGGATGATCTAGTGTATTTGTGCTCAAATTGCCATGGATAAGGTCTTGCTCATGAGATGAATGTTTCTTTGTGAAAATTGCTTAAAAATTGCTTTTGGCCATGTCACATGCTTATATGTGTCTACCTTCTTGATGGCAATGTGCTAACTACAACATATCTACTTTGCTTGCCCTTTGTCTCATATGTAGCATTTTGTTGTGCTCTTTGTATTTTTGAGAAGCTTGGTAGATTGTATATTTGTCATGACAGGCATTTTTCATGAAAACAAGAGGATGAGTTTCGTATACCTTGATTCATGCATTGTCAACAAGGGGGAGATGTTGTATGCTTTTGGGGAGAATTTTTATGCATTGGAAGTTTTTGTGAAAATTGGTATGCATTTGTGCTTTGTTGCATGTGAGGAGAAAAAATTGAGAAGAAGAGGTTGCTTTTGCTCACGGGGAGTTTGCATATGTGCAGGGGGAGCTCCTTTGGTTTGCCTGAGTTTTGTGCTTTGTGTTGTGCTCTTTGTGAGCTTTGTTTTGTCTCGGCTGTGTTGAGCCGTTGCCCTTGCCTTAGGGGGACGAGACTTGGTTTGGCGAGTGATTGTGTCCTTCGCTTGTTCTTTGGCTTTGGATCACTTGGTTTGGAGGTTTGTGTTCGTGGTTGTTTTCTTTTCTTTTTCTCCATGATGGTTACTATGGGTGTTGTCAATGCACTCATCAAGGGGGAGATTGAGGACCAGGTGTGTCCGAGGACCAGTGGAGGGTCGCTCCTTAGTGATGAGTGATTGACAACATTGTGTGGACTGATGCTTGGCTAAGTGTGCAGGTACAGGTTGCGGCTTGACTCGTGTCGGTGCAGGTGAAGAACAAGCGCGAAAGGCCTTAGGCGTGGCGGCCTCCGGGTGATGGAGAGGCAAGTAGGCTTGGTTTGATGGACCCGGTGGCCGATGGGGTCATGTGCGAGCCGTGCGGTGCAAGACTAGCGGGCTGAAGTCATGAACATGGGTCGGTGCAAGGTAGCAGATCGAGGCCGAAGCTTGCACGCGGGGTTTGTTGGTTTGTCCACAAAACCATCGGTGGACGGTTTCTTGATTTGGGCCTCAAAACCAAGTCCGGAGGCCCGAGGTGACGGAGATGGTGATCCGGGAGCTTCGGGAAGCTTCGAGGCAGGGGGCACGTGGCGTGATCACGGGGCTTGCGTTGATGCTAAGCAAGGCCGCGGTGGAAGTGTGTCCGCTCGATGAAGACTTGACCAAAATGCCCCTGAGGGGTTGTATCTTCATTTCAAGATGTAGGGGTAGCATGGTCATTTACCTCCCTCCGATGGACTTCATATAAATAGCGGAGAGGTGGATGGCATCTCTCTCTCTTGGACTCTAGGGCTTTCTCCCCCGGTAGATTTCTCTGAACTGCTTCTTTTCCCTTTGTATTCCTTAGGCTAGATTCTTGTATAGACTCTGACCTCTGGATGTATGGAAGCATTCGGTGTTGCGGTGATCTCCTAGTCCTCTGTGATTTTTGTGTCATTTTTGTGGCTATTGTTGGGGAGTTTCGTTCTTCGCTTGATTAGGGTATTTGAGGGCATTTTCCTTCGGATTTCTTTGAGGGGATCATGGGTGGATGCCTTACGCATCTTTGTGTGTGATCTTGACCCCTCAAACGCCGGGGAAGGCCTTCGATTCATGAGTTTTTGGCCAGAGTTTGAGTTCTTCGTGGTAGTTCGTGTGATCCGCAATTCCCGGTGATTTAGTGGCTTAGAGGTCGAAATTTTTGGTGCATAGCTTCCTCTTGTGTTGCTTATCATCTCCCCCAAATCTTGTCCCAAGAGCTTTTGCCGTTTGGGAGATCCGATAATGGATTTGTGGGGTTGACTTCGCGGGGTCGGGCTTTTTCTGCTCTGTCCGAGCCTGGCGGACTGTCCGCGGGCATCGTGCGGACTGTCCGCGTGGCCTCAGTTCATCACGTGTTCATCTGTGTTCGTGCGCGTTCGTGTTTCGATCCATTCTGTCGCTAGAGATTTGTTGCAGGGTGTTTGCCGAACTGTCCGCCTGGGGTGGCCGGACTGTCCGTGAGGTCCCGGACCGTCCGCGGTGCTTGCCCGGACTGTCCGAATTTCCTCGGTGCTGCACTGTTGGCTCGGGCTCCTTTTTCAGACTGTCCGCCGGGGGTTCACGGACTGTCCGCCGTACCCGTCCGGACTGTCCGGCCTGAGCCTCGCAGTTTTGGCTAAGTCTTTTGGTTCTTGCTTTTGTGTTTCCGCTCTTTGCTTCTAGACTTGTCTTGTGTTCTTGAGGGCTTGTTTGCGACATGTCTAGAGCTTATTTGGTGTGCGCGAGTACTCAGAGTGGCAATCGGGGTATAGGCTGAGTTCGACCTTCGAGAAGAATTTTTTATCGGCTCCCATTCACTCCCCCCTCTCTGGTCGCCTATTCGGTCCTTTAGCTGTGTCCTCGCACTTTCAGTTGGTTGAGTTCATTTCTGATCATGGCACAATCGTGGAAGAAGTGAACGCATACTCGTCTGAAACTGGGGTATGGTGTGAGGGTGTTTGGTGAACGGTGGCGGAACCATGGCCTATTGCCACCCTATGTACTTATTGCCAAATTAAAGAAGCCATGCGCGAGAGCTAGCCATGCCGTTGGTCATGTTCGTCTCCATCTGTGGACACCATGGCTCATGCGTAACCGCCGAGGAGATGGTTACGCAGGTTCGACACGACCCAGTAGGTGGTGTTGCACGAGCCATGCAGCATGGATGGAGCGTAACCTAGCAGGTCCAGATTACGCATGCATCTGAAGCCCATTTGTATGTATAGTAACACAGTCGGTGTTGCAGGAACAATGTAGCGTGGCTGGTGCGTAACCGAGCGGGTACCGGTAACGTGCCGAATTGACACGACCGGTGCAGCATGGATGCTGTGTAACCGAGAGTGTGCACGTTACACAAACATATGAAGCCCATTTGTGGGTAACGCAGTCGGTGTTGCAGGAGGAACAATGCAGCAAGGCTGCTGCGTAACCATGCTTCAATGGTCTACTGCCATAGGAGTTACTACTACTTTGTATCGTTCCAATTTTATCAGGTGTCTCCGAAGAGACACGCCATACTATACTACTAGCCGATCTGTGTGGTTTGGTTACTTACTACTAGTACTTCCTCCCTCCGTAGACACCATGGCTCGTGCGTAACCGCCTAGGAGAGGGTTATGCAGGTTCGACATGACCCAGTCGGTTGTGTTGCAGGAGCGATTGCAGCATGGATGGTGAGTAACCTAGCGGGCCCAGCACGGACTTGGGGAGTGGGCCGACTTGGGGAGTGGGTCGCAGCTCATCGTCTTCGGGGAACCGCCCCAACGCTCTGCCTTCAACGACAATAAATCCTCGTGGCGTCGCCATGAATCTAGGACGCCTCTTTCCTTTGGCATCTTCTTGCTCCCCGAGCCTCGACACCCGTGACAAACTTCTCACTTTCGCTTCCCTTCTTTTCTCTTCTCTGTCACCGCCCGAGCCCCATGGCCGATGATAAGCACCCCGCAGAGGGACCCGGGACTCGACGGCGTCGGGGCCGAAGCTTCGCCGGACCTCACCCGCGGTGGGTAAGCGTTGTTCTTCCGTGTCCTCTTCTGCCATCGTACCCTACCACCGTCACTGACGGTGTTCTGCGACGTCTGTCTTTGTAGGGTGGACTACAGCACCGGGGGTGGGCCGACCACCGCCGCCGCTGCTGCCGCTGCTTCCGGCAGGTCGTCTGAGGATGGGTCGAGGGAGGTCTCCCCGTCGCCGGCATTGGCTGCCGTCCCTGCCGCTTCAGCCACCACCGCTGCTCCGGCTGCTCCCATCGCTCCGGCGCCCCCTATGCGGTTGGCACACGAGGCGGACCAGATCTTGGAGCTCAACGAGGTGCTCCGCCACAATGCAGTGCTGGAGCATGCCCTCCGCAATGCTGAGGCCGCCCTCCAGGCATCCGAGGAGGAGGGGAACAAAGCTCGCGATGCCACGGCCGACGCGCAGGCCCTTGCCATCGGTTAGTCTTCTCGCACGCTGTAGGGTTTTTCCTGCAGTCGTTTGATTTGCTCACCTTGCATTATTCTCGGTGCAGATCGGGAAGAGGAGGCGCGGTTCTTCCGTGAGCAGGAGGAGATTCTTCGCCAGCGGTTCGACAAGCTCGTCAATCGCTACGACAAGCTCGAGGGGGCTGCCAGGATCGCGGCCTCGGTGGTGAGGCTGGACCCGGTACTGTTGACCGACTGCCTCCGCGCGCTTCTCGGCGCGTCCGGAATGTGGTAGCGATGGTGGTGGCGCGCGGCGCCTCTGACGCCATCACGGCCGCCGACCTCCATGACCAGGAGAACGACCACGCGCTCGAGCTGGTGCCGCCGGGGTGGCCGCGGGACACCACGCCTGAATCGCGTCGCCTCCACGCGGCGTACTATGCCGCCAACGACCACGCTATTCGTCAAGAAACCAACCTCGACGAGGTCCTCGAGGGGCGAGGCGGCGTCGGAGGCCAGGCCGGCATCGGCGGCCAGGACGGTGCGGGGGACTCCAGCTCTGGCTCCCACTAGCCGCCTTGTGGATCCCTGTGATGCGAGTGCGAGTGTGCTTGGGTTTGATTGGTTCTGTCTAAGTGCATTCTTCGCTCACTTGCTTTGCCCCCCCTTTTATAGCTAAAGGGGAAACTACAGTGGAAGGGGTAAAATGGGCATCACGAATGATGTTTGACTCCACTCCACCACCGTAGAGCATTGCCTTCATCACACAAGATACTGCGGCCACATCGGCACGTATCGCTCGTATCACCCAGCTGCCTATGTCGAAGACAACGTCGACAGGGGCTTGGACAACGTCCACCGAGTCTGTGCGTTACCCAGTCGTAGTTGCCCTATGCATGCAGCAGCACTGATGGTGCATAACCCAGTGGGTGTAGGTTACGCATATGGAGTACAACTGAAGTCTATTTCTTATGTTACACGCTGAATCGACACAATGCAGTCGGTGTTGCACGCGCCATGAAGAACGGATGGTGCGTAGCCGAATCGTGCATAACCGAAGCTAGTGCAGTGCAGGTGACGCGCAGGATCAACAGGACCGGATGCAGGTTATGCGCCGAATTGGCACCACCTAGTCGGTGTTGCAGCATCAAGGTGCGTAACCGAGTCCGTGCGGGTACGAGCGGGTTCAGGTTACACATACATCTAGAACTGGTGGTGTTGCACCAAGCAGCATGGACGGTGCGTACGCGCTAAATCGACACGACCCAGTCGGTGTTGCACGCGCCATGCAGAACGGATGGTGCGTAGCCGAACCGTGCGTAACTGAGCTGAGGTGATGCGCAGAACCGACACGACCGGATGCAGGTGGCGCGCAAGATCGACACGACCGATTTGCGTAACAGACCCTGTGCGCAACCTAGCCAGTGTTGCACCATGCAGCCAGTAGTCTTAAACTTCTCTTCTGTCAAATGGCATTCTACTCATGATACTCATTGTTATCTGTGCCATTTATTGCCACGGCCCACACCAATGTCAAATAGGACTATCATTTGTAAAAATCTGATTTTTGGAAATACGGAGTATTCCTATCAAAAGAGGATGGAGGGAGTGCCATATAAAGTTGATCTGTTTTGTGGCCTTCGGGGTGCGTTGCCAAGAAGCCGGCATGCAGGGCACTGTCTCCCCGTCCCCCCCTCTCAGCAGCTGCCGTTCGCTGCCGTCCAAGGTCCAAGGTCAGTATCCTGCACCCAACCGAGGGTTACGCACCATCCCTGCTGCATCCGGTCCTGTCTATCCTACGAGTAACCTACACCTATTCGATTACGCACTATCAGTGCTGCCACCACCTATGAGACGGTGTTGCATGCAGCATGGATGGTGCGTAACCTAGAGGGTACGGATTTGCTGGAGGTTGCACCATGCGTACGTAACCGTCCCTGTGAGTAACACAATCAGTGTTGCACCATGAAGCCAGCCATCTTAAAGGTGCATAACCTAGTCCGTGCTTAATCAAGTCGGTGTTGCTGCTCAAGCAGCACGGACGGAGTGTAACCTGTGCAGCTTACACGCTAATTCGACATGAGACAGTCGGTGGTGTTGCATCAAGCAGCACGGACGGCGCGTAACCTGCAAAGGTTACACGCAGATTTGAGACGACCGGATGTAGTGTGGATTTTGCGTAACCTTATCGGCTCAAGGTTACGCGATGAAATGACACGACAGAGGATACAGCGTGGTTTTTGTGTAACCGACACTCTGCGTAACACAGTCAGTGTTCCACCATGCAACCAAGTCGGTGTTGCATCAAGCGGCACAAACGGTGCGTAACTGACACCGTGCGTAACCCAGTCAGTGTTGCATGCACCATGCAGAACGGATGGTGCGTCACCGAAGCTGGTGCAGGTGACGCGCAGGATCGACACGACCGGATGCAGGTTACGCGATGAAATGACACCACCCAGTCGGTGTTGCAGCATGAAGGTGCGTAACAGAGTCCGTGTGTGTCCGAGCGGGTTCAGGTTACGCATACATCTGGAGCCTATAGGTGCGCGTGCGTATTCCAGGCAGTTGCAGCCTGGATGGTGCGTAACCGAACAGCTAGTGCAGGTAACGCACAGAATCGCCGAAGCTGGAGTAGCTGGGTAGCCGGATGCAGCATGGGTCGGGTTACACACACATCTGAAGCAGGAACAATGTAGCCTGACTGCGTGCTAGCTAGTGGTGCAACCTAAAGAGCCTGGTTGCAGGAACAAACAATACAGAGGCTTGGTGCAACCTTGGTTTTACATGCGTAACATGTGGTTACGTGCAGGCCATGGTGCGTATTAGCGTATTGCAACCTCCTCGGGAAAAGCGGACTTTGAAGGGCATGTGTAACCTGTCCGGTATCGGGCTGCGTTCTGAATGGTGTTGCCCGATACCTGTGAGACGGTGTTGCCTGCACCATGAAGCCTGATTGGTACGTAACCATGGTGATGCGAGACGGTGAGCAGTATGCCGTGAAGCAATAGAAATGTCAGGTACCTGGAGGCGAAGGGTGGTTCGTCCGGCCAAAAACAACAAATTCTGTGGGTTCTGAATTGGATGTTGAGAAGGAGCTTCTAATCACTTTGTATTGGAGAGACGTTGGACAAGACGCGGCTCTGATCTGCAGAGCCCCACAATCTAATAAAAAGCCCAACTGAAAACAGAGTAAAAACCTGAACACGAGTTTATTCCTAACACCCATCTTGATCCTTGTTTCCCAGGGCTTTGGTTACCACATCTTCCTAGTTTGCCGAAGGACACCGGCTCTGTGAATGTTCAGAGGAAACTTGACGCTGCAAGGGTACAATATGTTGTTAGTAACTTGCTTATAGGTACTGGTCGATGAACAACATTAGTGTGTCATTTTGTTATCTTACAGTGTGCTGGAGCACCTCCTCGTCCCTAGGGTTTTTGGACACGGTTTCACCTGTAGCTGGAGGTGTGGTATCTTTCCACCTCACTTGTACCCGGCTACTCTGCTCTTTGCTACAGTTCTAAAATTCTTCTGATTTCTTTGGCTGGACAAAGTTGTTCCAATCTGCTTCTGTAATAATACCCTTGTAATATTGCGGAGGCGACACACCCTTTTTTGATTAAGTCGGATTTTTATTTAATTTTTTTTCAGCGCTGCAGCCTTCACAGCTTCCTTTGAAGGCTCTGGTATCTTAAACCCAGGCTTCAAAGGAAGGTGTGAAGGCTTAGAAGCCTAAGTTTAAGATACCACAGGCTTCAAAGGAACCTGTGAAGGTTGTAGTGCTAAAGAAAACTAAATTCAAATCTGACTTAATCAAAAAAGTTGTCAAGAAGGGTGTATCGCCTCTACAATATTATGAGGGTATTATTACATAAGCAGATTGGATTTGGAACAGCTTTGTACAGGCAAAGAAGTCAAGAAGATTTGGCATTGTGCTTTGAGCTGCTCCGCGCCGAATCTCGATGGGAGGGATAGGGCAGAGGAGGGAGGTCGCGCCGCTGTTCCTCCCGCCTCCCCTCGCGCCCCTGCTCCGCCTGTCGGGGACAGATCTCTCCTCGCGCCCTCTACGATGAGGCCGCCTCCTGCTCCGCCGCGGTCCCCACCTCCCCGCGTCGCCGCTGGAATCCCCTAGGGAGAGGCCGCCACACGTCGGATCGGGGAGATGGAGGTCGCCAGTGGTGGGGGCGGAGGAGGTGGGGGGATCGAGGAGGCGACAGCGGCCTGTGAGTGAAGGAGGCGTGCGGGTCACGAGAGGAGGAGAGAGAGACGACAGCAGGGGTGTAAGGTCGGGCTGCGCGAAGGAGAGATAAAGGGCAAACGAAAACCCTAAACCAGTTGTGTTTGGTTGGAGGAGTAAAAATTGTTACTCCTCGTTAGACCGTTAATTAGAGGTATTAAATAAAGTCAGTTTGCAAAACTATTTTCACAACTCCGTGCAAAATCACGAGACGAAATTTAGTACTCCATGCATGAAAAATTCCCTGGACGAATTTTTTTTCCATGCTGGTTGATGCAACACCGACTCTGCGGTTGAGCACACACTAGGTTACGCACCTTCATGACGGGGTGTGTCATGTGTACCGACGCGGTGCAGGTTTTTGTGATAACCGCCTGAGTTACTCACGCAGCATCGCGGTTGCCGCGCAACACGGCAGGTCGTGTCGTGTCGAACCCCCAATTCATTTGGCTCCTACCCCCGGTCAGCAGGGTTACGCACCATCTATTCTGCGTGGCTCCTGCAACACCCACTGGGTTACACACGTAGACCTGGTTACGCACCATCCATGATGTGCATCCGGTCCTGTCGATTCTGCGAGTAACCTACACCCGTTCGGTTACGCACCATCCATGCTGCACGGCTCCTGCTCCTGCAACACCACCGACACTGACTGGGTCGTGTCGAACCTGAGTAACCCTCACCTAGGTGGTTATGCAAGAGCCATGGTGTCTACGGAGTACAGAGGGAGTACAAGTAGCGTGCAACCAAACCAAAGGTCGACTAGTAGTATACTCCATATGGGGTAGACGATGGTGGTAGATTGTGTGGAGGGGCCGGGTAGCGGAATCAAGAGCAAGATGGTAACACAGGAACACAAAGACACAAGGATTTATACAGGTTCGGGCCATCAGATTGATGCTTCATCCTCTCTCGCCCTTGGCCATACTACCATAAACGCCGTCGTCCCCCCATGATCTGGTTCTCCGATCCCCGACGATCGACCAACGTCCTGGTGGTTTCGGTGAGTTCTCGCCTCGAGTACCCGCTCTCTGTCAACGTGATCAATTCCCAACCATCAATCCCTTTCAATTTGTAATCACTATTGTATTATTGCAGTTTTGGATATGGATCTGCTTCACCTGTACGTCGTTCCCTTTCCAGCGCGGATCATGGCCGGCGTTGACGTCCTCGCCGGCAATCAGCAACTTGAACGCGATTACATTACTAGCCAGACTTTCGACAGCAGGGACCAAGCGTTTCATTTCTACAAAAATTATGCCAAGGACAAAGGTTTTGGGGTAAGGAAATCATCTACGAAGAACGATGATGACGGAGTCCGTACATGAAGAACTTTTGTTTGCTGTCGTGAAGGATGGCGTGATGACAGGTACATGAATTCGAATCCGGAAGATCTTTGCAGGAAGCCCAGGAGCCTAACCAGGATTGGCTGCATAGCCAAACTGATCGTCAAGCTTAACAGAGAAACAGGCAAGTGGGTAGTAAGCACATTCATCGCTGAACATGGCCATGACCTATCCACATCTGATCTCACCTGCTTCTTCTGTGGGCACCGGGATATCACTGCGGCACAAATGGCAGAAATCACCTCCTACGAAATAGCAAGGCTCAAGAAAAACCAGATTATGGACATCATGGACCAGCAGCACAGAGGATACGACAGAGTAGGCTTCACAACAAAGGACCTATACAACTTCTGCGACCAGCGAAAGAAGCAGATCTTAGCTGATGGCGACGCAGGAACACTGCTCAAGCACTTGTGGGCCCGCAGGACAGATAATGTCGGGTTTTACTTCGATTACGCAGAAGATGACAAGGGACATTTGAAGTGCTTGTTCTGGTGTGATGCACAATCTCGTTTGGACTATCAGGTCTTTGGAGATGTTCTTATGTTTGACAGCACATACAGGACAAATCGGTATAACCTGCCCTTCATTCCTTTCGTTGGAGTGAACCACCACCGAAGGACCGTCATATTCGGATGTGGCATTCTCGCACAGGAAACCACAGAGGCATATATATGGTTGCTCCGGACATTTCTGCATGCAATGTCCATGCAGCACCGCAAATCAGTGATCACTGACGGAGACTTCGCAATGCAGAATGCCATCCGTGACGTACTAGAAAATTCCAACCACAAAATCTACACCTGGCACATAGATCACATCCTGGTCAAACATCTTTGCGGCAAGAAGCTGAAACGTGACTTCAAGCAGTTTATGTATCGCCCATATACACATGAAAGTTTTGAAAGCCAATGGTCCAAATTTATAGAGGAACACAAGAACTACAAAAACACTTGGCTTTCAAAGATGTATAACATGAGGAATTTGTGGGCTGCAACTTACCATGCCAATCACTATTTCCTTGGACTCCACACCAATCAGCGAAGTGAGAGCTTGAATTCAAGGCTGCACACGTATCTGCATCCCCAAATACACTGGTTTCTTTACTGGAGCACTATGAGAGCTGTGTTATGCGGACAACTGAGTTAATGCTGGATGCCAATACACGGCATTCATTCTGGTTCACTACGACCCAAGCATCTGAGATTGAAAAGTACTATGCTAGTACTTACACTCAGGCAAATTTTGATATTGTTAAGAAGCAGATCGACAGGTCCTTGCGCTTTGAGGTTTAGAATGAACAGTACAGCTCTCAGAATGGTCAGCATGCCATCGAAATGGTGAAATTCACTATTGCCTACAGAAATGGCAAGCCAGATAAGAAATTTGCCGTGACATCTACTACGAACCCAACGTGTGGTGAGGCGGACTTGCGCTGCAATTGTCAGAAGCTGGAGTGCGATGCCATCCCATGCTGTCACATGTTTGCAGTGTTGTTTCACACTGGAGCAACCAAATTACCACGAGCCTACGTGAAGTCTAGGCTCACCATTTCTGCAAAGTCTGGATTTCCTCTAGAGAGGAGGACCCAGAATTTTGACCAGTCCATGTCCTTTCACAGGTTTCGTGATATGCGAGACATGGTGTTGACACAAAAAACGGAATAAAGTCTTTCACAGCAACACGTAACGGATCCCCGAGATGTAACAAGGTGTGCCAGCCGACCTGACTTGTTGATCGGCACGGAAGAGATTGGAAACGTTAAATAGCGGGTGAATCGGCTAGAGAGCCGACGTGTCTTCTGATAAAATTGTATCAGCTAGGCAGCCGATACGAGGATTAGACCGGCCAGATCAGTCGATGTGACGACGTAGGTAAAAGCTACGTAGGCAACACCTGAAACAGATCTAATCGGCTATGTATGATGATTACAATATAATAAAACAATAAAAGCCGACAGGATGCAGTCTCAAGCTGGATAATTGGTGATAAAAGCTAAAGCAAAAAGAATTAAGATAAGACTTGCTAATCTATCTGATATCGGTAAATTGTGAATAAATCTAGACGAAACCACAGCAATACGCCCGAAGGTTAAAGCCTCGAAATTACTCGGTAAAACGGTACTCACAAGTTTGCCGGAGGTCGATTGATGCAACCCGACGAACCCGAAGGACGGAGCTTAAGAAACAAGAAAACAAGAAGAAATAAAAAGGATGTCGAAGTCGCTGACTTGTTGAAAAGTAAAGTTTGTATATTGATCATGTGATGAAACTATTACAATAGCCGGGGCTTATACTTATACCCTGGGCTTCTCTAGACTCCTACGACCAGAAGGGCTCAACTTCCTAATTAAAGACTCCTGATGCGTCACGGTAACTAGCGACACAACTCTTAGCTAAATTACAACTCATAGACTCTAATTCCCTTACGTAGAGTCCTTGCTAATTTAAGTTTTCTTTGTCCGTCAATCAACACATCATGGGCTTCCTTTTCCTATTAAAACTAGTGGAGTGCACGCACGACACGTGCGTGATATAAAAAAGATTACATACAAATTAAGATATCAAAAATTACATACAAAATAATGTATCCTGAGTTTTTGATATGTTAACAATCCATCATAATTAATTATGACACTTATTTACATTTTACAACATAAACCATTACTAAATCAACAATTTAAAAGTTGTCTATGATTTATGTTCTCAATGTTTGACCAAAACCTTGTCCTAAAACTAGCGACACAACTCTTAGCTAAATTACAACTCGACTGTCTTATCTAGGAAAAAACTAAGAAACATAGACTCTAATTCCCTTACGTAGAGTCCTTGCTAATTTAAGTTTTGTTTGTCCGTCGATCACCACATCATGTGCTTCCTTTTCCTGTTAAAACTAGTGGAGTGCACGCATGACATGTGCATGATATAAAAAAGATTACATACAAATTAAGATATCAAAAATTACATACAAAATAATGTATCCTGAGTTTTTGATAGGTTAACATTCCATCATAATTAATTATGACACTTATTTACATTTTACAACATAAACCATTACTAAATCAACAATTTAAAAGTTGTCTATGATTTATGTTCCCAATATTTGACCAAAACCTTGTCCTAAACGTCAACCTTTTTGAGTATATTGAGGGAGTAAGTAACATACTCCCATGACTGATAATGATCATCTCCTGCAACAAGTTTTGAAGTGACTTGTCAATCTCAAATATAACTAAAAAATCCCTTTCCATCAATCTAAAATAAAATTTAGCTAATGAAACATATTTTGATTTTATATTAACAAGCAGAAATATTGACAACAAGAGGGAGAGGGGGAGGACTACAACTTAGGATACTGTCTCTAAAAATTGAGTAAAAGATAGCACTCATTCGTAAACCTCCGGAAACCCAATGTCTAATTGTAGGCATGCCATTATAAAAAATCTTGGAATTTCTGAGATACCAAATTTCACTGGTAGCGTTGGAGAAGAACTCCATGAATAATTGTGTAGATGTCTGCCGGTGAGCCTCCAAGATCCTTTCACAAACTTGAAGAGATGTATTCCAGTGAAGCTGTGGCAAAAGGACAGGTGAAGAAACATATATAGCAAAGGTAAACAGGAGATAACAAAAAAATGTGCATGATTCACAAGTGTCTTAGCACAGAAAGCAATGGCTCTTACCTTAAGTGTTTGATTTCCCTATATTTAGAAGCATATTGTCATCCTTTGCCTACAGTAGCCTTCACCCAACAAAAATCAAAAAAGAAAATCACATAGTGCCCTATTTTGTAAATATGCTTATGAAGTGGCAATCATTATACTAAATGGTATCTCAAAAATCACCAATTCTCATATTTATTTAGTCACTTCATATAGAACAACCCTCATGAAATATTCCTGGTGTGTCTTGGATTATTCTTTATGCACTATCACAAAGATAATATTGGCACAACTTAAATTGAATATCCAACAAGTTATCCCAAAGACCCAAATCACTTAGAATGAAACAATGTAATACTTTTGCCAATTTATTCTCCACAATGATTTGAATGAAAATTGCCTGACAAGCATAAAAAATGTCCTACTTCTAAATCTCTTAACACCGGAATTGAATTGAATTTCACTTCAAACAATAGCATAATTGGCCTAACTCTAACAAACAGGTGAAAATTTCATGCCTATGGTCTACAACAAAAACTTAGAATTCACTGGATCGCTTCAAAATATGTAGGGTTTTTTAATAAAATATTGCCTGGTACTGACACATAAAAACTAATATGATAACTACTCTTAAAGTTGTGATTTTGTGAAATAAAAGTATCATGTCCCATATAAACAAGAACCACATATATGAAATCAATCTGTTGGGGAGAAAATAATAGTGGTACGTTGAAAACAGACAAAATCTTCCATTTAATTTATTCAAGAGTCAAAGTACAGCAATCAAGATACAAATATCATGAGAAGGTCAACACATAAAATGCAGGATTCAAAGGATAGTGAGCATGAATATACAGACAAGTTAATGTAACGGCAGTGGCACGTAAGGGATTGGAAATTACAAACAATGACACTGAAGGGATGTTATAATTTTAGATGGGACATAGGAGATCGATTATAATTCCCAATGGCATAGAGGGAATTGTCTAAATATAAGAGTGATAAATCCATAAAAATAGTGACTACACCAGGCACATCACATCAAAAACGTGTGATGTCAATTGCAAAAGAGTTATCAACATTCTGAATTTTTTTGCAACAAGCGACATAAATATTAAGAGTTCTGGTCTTTTTGAATTTTTTGCATTAAGTACATGCAAATTTCTTCTGAATTTACATGTCAAGTAAAACAAGAAAAGAGTTCTAAATGTTTTGCATATAAAACATGCATTATTTTTCGGATTTTACATGTCAAGAAAAACATACAAAGAGTTCTAAATTTTCAGCAAGGTCAGGACTTCTAAAAGTTTACAACTAATAAGTTTCAAGACATGTTTGCAGCTGAAAGCAATATACCGAAACTGACCCTAGCCCTGAAATTCAACCTATTGCTGAGCTGAACCTGCAACTTAACTACATATTACAAAAAAAAAAGATAACTAAGAAATGAGCAAAATGAAAAGTGGATATTGTTTTTAGGAACTTAAAAACTGAACAGTGGAGACATGGATTTACTAATTTGGCCACATATAATCCAATGATGTTTAACACTTGCAGTTACTGTTTTTACCTTAGGTGAGAACAGTAGCTCAGTTTCTCTTCTTTTTCTCATTTGCTTCATTCATCACATAGTACTTCTCTATCAATCAAGCTAATCTGGTACTCCCCTCCTGGCTAATCAGGTACTCCCCTCTACAATAGTACCTAAGGCAAACTATGGCTTGGCTTCAACTAAAAGACAAACAAGAAAAAATCTAGTTATGATGTACAAGTAGAGTAGCATTAGTCAAAAGTGTAGCCTATTTCTAATGTGCCTATTAGCAAATATGAATTGTTACTGCTTAACATCAGTACACTGATCAGCTCATGGTACCATTCTAATAGAGGGACTTGCATAAGAACTTTCTAATAGAGGGTGATCCTACCAAAGTTAACAAAACAATGATTAATATTTAGACATTATTTTAGGAATATAAAATAGAGGTCATGCATAGAAAAGGCTGAGACTGAATAAATGGATATATTTGGGAGGGAATTGAGATAAACATGGGAAATCATCCTAAACAACATGCATGCATAAAATACCTTTGCACATGTACTGATTACTTCCCCGATTATTGGTGATGTTTGACACGTCAGCAAAAGAAGCCCTTTCTTTTTTTCTGTTATCAAATAGACGGGATACAATTATAAATATCTTTAGAAATAAATTGCAAACTTTGAACCTGAAGGTTAAAAAATGCACACCTTTTTATAAGCAACTTCTCGCTGCTTCCTTGTCTGTGGGAGAAAAATATATCTTTTGTCGGAGCATCTTCACAAATGTAAACCATTGCAAATTATTAAGGTCATGAGGTGCAGAATTATAAATAACACAGCCAGAAAATAAAATATATCCCTGCTATTTATGTAAACCAGACAAATATTTACTTATAATATATTTCATGGATTGCTGAAGCCAGCTATCTAAAACAAAGAATTTAATTAACTCCATGAGTTTTGCAAAGCTGCCTAAAATCTGTATTTCCTGAAAGGATAATAGATAAAGGATACGGTTACTGGAATGACAGTTAATCATCTTGTGCTTATGGAACTGATTGTAATGTTCCATAGATTAATAAGATGCTAAAATTTAATTGTACAAAGAAATGCAATCCGGACAAAAAACAAACAAATAGTTAGTTCAGTTTGTACACCCAGCAAGGAAACAAGGAACAATGCAAGTTGGCTATAGCCCAAACATAGAGGCAAGTTATAAGCAGTACATATAAAATATCAATTATTCTCAGGATCATTATACATCTTGTGAATTTATAAAAAGTTGTATGGTGGTAGGGAAATTGTAGAATGCAAATAAAAAAACTATTTGGCTTAAGGTATGGCTTCCAAATGGATGTGATCAAGCTACATAAACATGAAATGCTACAGGAATCTAAGGAATGACTGCATAAAGAGTGGTAACTGGAGAGCTGGTCACCTTTTGCTTCATGGATAATTAGAGTGGATTTCTACAGTAGTAAGGCCATTTGTTCTTGTAGCAGCCATCTCCAAGAAACATAAAGCGTAGAAAACTGGAACCTGATGAATCAAATAATTTGATGAGTAGTGTACCTGAAATAAGTTTGGTTTTGACAATGGGTTTGGGGAAGACGCTCACGCCGAAAGCAAAAATCACCTACGCTTCTCTGAAAAATAACAGAGCATGAGAAATCCCGCCCTCAATTCGCCGCAGGAACGAGCAGCAGGTGCTAGGTACTCTACCAAGAAAGCTGTCCCCATTTCCTCAAAATAGCAGTCGGGAACAGGAAGAAATGGCTACCAACCAAGCTGTCCCTATTTCCTACCATTACTTTTTAATTTTCCTTTTAAGGAAACTATGGCAGCCAGGCTGCCTGAACTTAAGTGCCACACGAAAACATTTATGTTAAGGGTTACTCCTAGCATTACTTAGCAAACCAAATTGACATTCTTAACTTACAGATTTTTCTATTACACCAATCTGCCCCCATTCTTAACTTACAGATTTACTGGGAATTCATGATCCAGCATCTTTTTTACCATATAATTACGCAAACATGTACGAATCTATGTATAAATCAAGAATCCGAATGGCTCGTGAATTCATTCAATCAGAACTTACAATTAAGGTGACTTGTCTGGCCTCTTCATATATCATAATATTCGCATACTGCATCATTATGGCAAAATCCCACTGACTGATCGATCCCAGACAGAGCCTTCTCCAGCACTGCAATCTCATCGCCAACCTTATTCAGCTGAAACTGCTTGGATTCTTCCTCAGAAATCTTCCACGAGCCTCCTCAAGCCACCTCCTGATTCATACAACACAACACCAAGCAGGTCAGCTTCTGATCAGCAATCAGTCACATTCCTCACCACAATAAGAAAGTAACATCGAAAAACTGCATGCCTGAGCCTCTGCCACAATGAGACATTCTTGGGTCCAGGCATGTCGAGATCGTTAAACTCCCTCAGCTTCTTGGCAATCAGGGCTGATATCTCAGGATCGCGCAGATCCACCATATGTTGGAAAATTTCAATCGTCCAAACAATATGAAAAGAATGAGCATTTCAATTTCGTATGACAAATGCAATCCAACAAGAATATATCACTGATCTTTCATGTAGTTTTATGAATCTGAATTTCAGGAGACATTTATGAAAATGTAAAGAATCACTGGAAATACATGCTGCGTGTGTGCAGGAAATTTCTGATAGAGAACATACTCTGTATTGTTACTATGTGCCCCTGGTGTTGAATCAATAGTTCACCATCTCCCTCGAACAGACTAAATCTCTTATTGTTCTCCCACTGATGGACTACATGGCAAAAGGCAACAATTTCTCATCAGATTAAATGCCACTCAAAATTCATACCAGAAATTCATAGTCGAACAAAGTTTAAAGGGTGTTATCATCATTTGGCATTTGCCAGTGCAAGCGGAACTCATTTCCAGGCAACGCTTGTGTTTCAGAAAACCACGCTGACCAAGCAAGCATATAGTATCATCATAGCTTGGCAGAACTGCACATTTATTGTGTTCCAGTTTTGAGATACTAACAAGTTCAACAAGCTCTAGCTTAAAAGTAACTCACAGATAGAAATAGCAAGCATTTCAGCTTACTCGATGTTGCAATAATGCAAATGTGTGGCACCTACTTCCGTTCCTAGACCCCCCCTACTTTCTCATAAGCATTAAAAAATGGTATATGGGAATTTCAGATTCAAACCAGAAGATTTATAATACAATGTGAGGCAGGTTGATCTTGAAGTAAAAGTAGGGAATGTCGATTGGAGAAATTCACTTGACTATATTTTCTAGCAACATGGGTAGAAAATAAACTATTTTCTTACTCCTAAAATAAAAATTTCTTCCTTTTTGAGCCTTTGAGAGCAACCATACATATTGAAAAGCTATTTTGCAGTCACTATAGAGGAAGATATCGACAATAATTCGAAAAAGATAACACATTATAAAAAGCTTGCCATTAGGAAGATACCAATGTACTAGCTTGCCATTAGGAAGATACCAATGTACTCTATAGTCTGAACTAATTGGTTAGACACTTGAACTTCCTTACTTGCATCATATTTCCTCCAAGCAATCGAAGTCAATTACTGGACCAAAGCAACACATAAGAGGCTAGCATGCGATCTGATTTTTAACAGAAGATTGAACACCCGTACCTGCAGCTATGTCAGGAATTGGTGTCAACCTATCAATCAAAGGAAGAAAAGGAAACTGCAAAGATAATTCAGGCTACCATATTACTAATTTGAAAAAATGATAAACATGATAAGATCTAAGGACAACGTACTTCTGGATATGCGAAAATTGCAAAGGGAGCTGGTAATCAAGGCTGGTTATGAAATATGGGGTATTCAACCTACAAGATTATCAATGTTAATATGAGAAATAAAAGAAATAGAGCGAAAAAAGAGGGGCAATAATTGGCAATCAGTTCATAACCTATTGAACATCATTTCAGTTCCAATTAACAATGTGTTTATTTATTCTTGTCACTCATCTCAAAATCTAATTGCAAGCAATTGGGAAAAATAAATTGAGGTGGTCAACACATGAACAGAAAGATCATCAACTCAAAGGTAACCATTTTAATTGCAAGCAATTCTTCCTTTTGTTTTCAAAAGATTTCAGCAAAAAGACTGTTCTGTGAAAGAAGTTCAGTGAAAAACACAAAACACTCTGATATATAGCATTAGCATCTTTGAATCAGATGATGGATAAGTCTCTGTACTATTGGTCTTTGTGGGGCTGGTCTTTGTGGGGGGGCTGCAGCAGCACATGGTCCTTGTGTGGGGCTGCAGTAGGGTAGTATTCCCCAGCATCTTGGACTGCTTTATGGTAGCAATTAGGCAGCATCTAGGACAGCAGTTAGACTAGCATCTTAGACTAGAATTCAGTATATGCTTGGCTGGCTAGCAGCCCCAGCAGCCCTACAAATATGTATCCCCAACCCCTTGGGTTGGCATGGCATTGTGGTAGAGTTTGAGAAATAAACCTAGAAAATTCCCCAACTCTAGTGTCATCTTCACTCCATGAGAGTGTAAAGTCAGCTACTAACATCTAGTATCAGAGCCGTACTGTCCTATAGCCTAACCATCTCCTGCTCCTCCCCCTCCACAGCCTCGCAGCAGCTCCAGCTAGCAGCAGCAGCAGCAGCAGCTCCGGCTGCCCCTGTCCACTCTCCTCCCTCTGTACAGAGGAGCAGCAACTCGTATGATGGAGGAACCTCCCCCCGAGCAGCAGCCCACCGACAGCAAGCCATGTTCGCAGGTCACTCTCAGCACTCGGTCGCCTCGAGCGTGCGACGCCGGCAGGAGGCCGAGCTCGCCGCATCAGAGGAGCGCGAACGAGTGGCTGCAGAGAACGCTGCAGCAGCGGCAAGGGCGTCGAGGCTGGCAGCTGCGGAGCTGGCAGCAGCCAGAGCGGAGGTGGAGGCGGAAGCGGCGGCTGCAGCACATGTGGTGGCTGCGGAGGCCGACGCTCTGTGCAGCAACGCCAGCAGCTCCGTCTGTGCTGACGACAGCGCCGACGCATACCTCGAGCTGCTGGCCAGGGATGCTGCGCAGGATAGCATAGCGCAGTGGGCAGCCGCCCACGCCCATGGCGGCGCTCCAGGAGGAGGCACGCACGGTGGCGGCGCTCCTGCCGGAGGTGCGCACTGCGGTGGCGTTCCAGGCGTGGGTACGCACAGTGGTGGCGTTCCAGGTGGGGGCGCGCACAGCGGCGGCGCTCCAGTCGGAGGCGCGCACGGCGGCGGCGCTCCAGCCGGAGGCACGAATAGTGGAGGCGCACCTGATGGCCGCGCGTTGGAGGCCCAGCGGCTGCGAGAGAGGGTCGCTCAGCTAGAGGCTGAGATGGCCCGTGACCGACGGCCTGGCAGGTTCGACGGAGAGCGCGCTCCTCACAGGCGCGGTTCTCTCTCCCCGGACCGGCGCCAGGTCCAGGCCGTCGTCAAGGACGGCGGATGGCCTACCCTCACCAAAACCAACTACATCGAGTGGGCCGTGATCATGAGGATCAGGCTCCAGGTGCGGCATATGTGGGAGGCGGTCCAGTACGACGACGTCGACTTCGATGAGGATCGACAGGCGCTAGATGCCCTTGTCGTTGCAGTCCCACCCGAGATGCAGTTCTCGCTTTCCTAGAAGGTGACCGCCAAGGAGGCCTGGGACGCCATCGCTGCGGCACGCATCGGCAGCGACCGCGCCGCAAGTCTACACTACAAGACCTTCGCAAGAAGTGGGAGAACCTGGCATTCAAGCTAGGTGAGGACATCGACGACTTTGCTCTCCGCCTCAACACTCTGATGTAGAAGCTGGTGCAGTTCGGCGACATCTCCTACAACGAGGAGAGAGCTATCGAGAAGCTCTTTCACTGCGTCCCCGAGAAGTATAAGCAGATGGCTCGCGGGGTCGAGGGTCTGATTGACCTCTCCACCATGACGATCGAGGAGGCGATTGGTCGCCTCAAGGTCGTCAACATCGACGAGCCACAGCCTCACTCGGGGCCTGTCACCATTGGCGGGAAGCTCCACTTTGCTGGGAAGCAGTGGGAGGTCTGCCAGGGTGACGAGAAGAAGGGGGAGCCTTCTTCCTCGACAGGCGGCCGCAAGCGCGGCAAGTCGCGCCAAGCTTGGGCGCACGGACCTACTGAGGATGGTCCCCACGGTGCCGCCCAAGGAGGCACTGCTAAGCCACCACGAGACGACACCTGCCGCAATTGTGGCAGGACTGGCCATTGGGCCAAGGAATGTCGACAGCCACGACGCGGTCAGGCCCACATCGCACTGGCGGAGGAGGAGGAGGAGCCAGCTCTGCTTCTGGCACATGCAAGCATTAAGCTATCTCCAGCGGCGTCCGTCGCAGCGGCCCTCCTCCACCTCAACGAGCAAAAGGCACACGCACTCCTCGGCGACGGCTCCGGCAAAGACAAGACTGATGGGTGGTGCCTCGACACCAGTGCCACCCATCACATGACCGGTCGATGGGAGTTCTTCGCCGAGCTTGACTCCAGCGTCCGAGGCTCCGTCAAGTTTGGAGATGCCTCCAGCGTGGAGATCAAGGGTGTCGGTTCCGTACTCCTCACAGCCAAGACCGGTGAGCACAGGCTGCTCACTAGAGTCTACTACATTCCCGCGTTGAGGAACTCCATCATCAGCGTGGGCCAGCTAGACGAGAGCGGCTCACGCGTGCTGATTTGGGATGCAGTCATGAGGATTTGGGACTGCCAGCGTCACCTTATTGCCAAGGTAACCAGGGGTGCAAATCGACTATACGTTCTTGATGTGCAGTTGGCACAACCTCTTTGCCTCACCGCTCGTCCGGATGACGAGGCGTGGCAATGGCACGAGCGCTTCGGGCACCTTCACTTCGAGGCCCTGAAGTGGCTCAGTGCTAAGGAGATGGTGCGAGGCCTGCCAAGCCTCGACCATGTGGAGCAGTTCTGTGACGTCTGTGTCCTAACGAAGCAGAGGAGGCTCCCCTTTCCCCACCAGACGAGCTTCCGAGCCAAGGAGCGGCTCGAGCTCATACACGGGGACTTGTGTGGCCCGGTGACACCGACCACACTAGGAGGTCGACGCTACTTCCTGCTGCTCGTCGACGACTACTCCTGCTACATGTGGGTGATGGTCCTCGGCAGTAAGGGAGAAGCTGCAGATGCCATCACACGCACACAGGCTGTTGCGGAGTCGGAGTGCGGCCACAAGCTGTGCGTGCTACACACTGACAACAGCCGCGAATTCACAGCGACTGAGTTCGCGTCGTACTGCGCCGATGAGGGCATTCAACGCCACTTCTCTGCGCCGTATAGCCCACAGCAGAACGGCGTCGTCGAGCGACGCAACCAGACGGTTGTGGAGATGGCCCGGGCCCTCCTCAAGCAGAGGGGGATGCCGGCTGTCTTCTGGGGAGAGTCCGTGGTGACGACCGTCTACATCCTCAACCGCTCGCCTACCAAGGCCCTCGATGGCAGGACGCCATACGAGACTTGGCATGGGCACACTCCGGCGGTCTCTCACCTCCGAGTCTTCGGCTACCTCGCATTCGCCAAGGAGCTTGGCCACGTCAGCAAGCTCGACGACAGGAGCACTCCGGGAGTGTTCATTGGCTACGCAGAGGGCTCGAAGGCCTACCGCATCCTCAATCTGAGGACACAGCGTGTGTGCACAGCGCGCGACATTGTGTTCGACGAAGGGCGCGGTTGGGCGTGGGACAAGGCTGTGGACGATGACTCGACTCCGACGTACGACGACTTCACTGTTGAGTACGTCCACTTCGAGGAAGATGGGGGAGCAGGCAGCTCCTCTTCGATGAGCGTTCCTACCCCAGTCCCAGAGTCTCCACCGACTCCGTCGCCTGCCACCCTGGCAGCACCACACCCTCCAGTCAGGACTCGAGCTGCGGCGCCCGCTACTCCAGCAACACCACATTCTCCAGCCACGACTTCAGCTGCGACGAGTTCTTCGCCGACTCCACCACAGTCGGCAACGCCGGGCACTCCGACGCCGACAGCCACCTCTCCGGGCCCGTCCACTCCAGCACCAGCTCGTGTTGAGCAAAGCCCGGTGGAGTTCACCACTCCACTCTCCCACGACGAGGAGCGGATCGACGCATACTACGACGGCAAGCCGTTGCGGTACCGTACGATGGAGGACCTTCTCGACGATCAGCCGATGCCGGGACTGGTGCCTCACGACCTGGAGGCACAGTTTCACCTCGCGTGCGAAGACGGCGAGCCTCGGTCCTTCGTGGAGGCCGAGAAAGACGTTGCATGGCGTGTCGCCATGAAGCTGGAGATGGACGCGGTTGAGACGAACCGCACTTGGGAGCTTGCTGATCTCCCCCATGGTCACCGTGCGATTACCCTTAAGTAGGTGTTCAAGCTGAAGCGGGACGAAGCTGGCACCATCGTCAAGCACAAGGCCCGCCTGGTTGCACGCGGGTTCTTGCAGCAGGAGGGGATCGACTTCGACGATGCCTTCGCTCCCGTGGCACGGATGGAGTCCGTACGGCTCCTCCTTGCGCTGGTTGCCCAGAAGGGTTGGCGCGTCCACCACATGGACGTCAAGTCGGTGTTCCTTAATGACGACTTGAAGGAGGAGGTCTATGTGCACCAGCCGCCGGGGTTTGCGATCCCCGGCAAGGAAGGCAAGGTGCTGCGCCTGCGCAAGGCCCTCTACGGCTTGCGGCAGGCACCGAGGGCGTGGAATGCCATGTTGGATTCCACGCTCAAGAGGATGGGCTTCGAGCAAAGCCCGCACGAGGCGGCCGTCTACCGGCGAGGTAATGGAGAAAACACCCTGCTGGTGGGCATCTACGTCGACGACTTGGTGATCACCGGCACCAAGGAAGCAGAAGTGGCAGCGTTCAAGGAGGAAATGAAGGCCACTTTCCAGATGAGCGACCTGGGGCCTCTCTCCTTCTACCTGGGGATTGAGGTGCACCAAGATGACTCCGGGATCACACTTCGACAGACCGCCTACGCCAAGCGCATCGTTGAGCTAGCTGGGCTCACCGACTGCAACCCAGCTCTTACTCCGATGGAGGAGAGGCTGAAGCTGAGCCGTGGCAGCACGGCAGAGGAGGTGGATGCCACGCAGTACCGGCGTCTTGTGGGGAGCCTTCGCTACCTCGCCCACACACGACCGGACTTGGCGTTCTCCGTCGGCTACGTTAGTCGGTTCATGCAGCGACCGATGACGGAGCACCAGTAGGCTGTGAAGAGAATCGTCCGCTACGTGGCAGGGACTCTCGACCACGGCATCTTCTACCCGAGGTGCCCCGGAGTGGCACACTTCATCGGGAATAGCGACAGCGACCACACCGGTGACATCGACACCAGCAAGAGCACCAGCGGGATCCTGTTCTTCCTTGGCAAGTGCCTTGTTAGCTGGCAGTCGATCAAGCAGCAGGTGGTGGCTCTGTCCAGTTGCGAGGCCGAGTACATTGCGCCCTCCACCGCTTCTACTCAGGCACTCTGGCTCGCTCGACTGCTCAATGATCTTCTCGACAGAGACACTAGGGCTGTGGAACTCCGAGTGGACAGCAAGTCCGCTCTAGCCCTGGCAAAGAACCTCGTTTTCCATGAACGGAGCAAGCACATCCGGGTGAGGTACCACTTCATCCGAGGCTGTTTGGAGGAAGGGAGCATCAAGGCAGGCTACATCAACACCAAGGATCAGCTTGCAGACCTGCTCACCAAGCCTCTTGGGAGGATCAGGTTCTTGGAACTCTGCTCCAAGACCGGGATGGTTCAGATTTCCCACAAGACGATGCACAAGACTTAGGGGGAGAATGATGGATAAGTCTCTGTACAGTTGGTCTTTGTGGGGCTGGTCTTTGTGGGGGGGCTGCAGCAGCACATGGTCCTTGTGTGGGGTTGCAGCAGGGTAGTATTCCCCAGCATCTTGGACTGCTTTATGGCAGCAGTTAGGCAGCATCTAGGACAGCAGTTAGACTAGCATCTTAGACTAGAATTCGGCATATGCTTGGCTGGCTAGCAGCCCTATAAATATGTATCCCCAACCCCTTGGGTTGGCATGGCATTGTGGTAGAGTTTGAGAAATAAACCCAGAAAATTCCCCAACTCCAGTGTCATCTTCACTCCATGAGAGTGAAAATTCAGCTACTAACATCAGAAAGAAACAAATATCTTTGAACAAAGAGAATGGTGGCCCAACTGTAAAGAAAACATTATGAAAGGATCTCATATAAGTAAAAGATCATACTAATAATTATTTTAAATTAGAAAATGGATACTCGACCTACCACACATGCACATTTTTCAAGTTAATCAATCCATAGTAGATGCTAAAATCGACTGGGGCAATATATTCTATGCATGAAATTCAGGCAACAATTTGATCACGCTGGCAACATCCTTGCCTTACTAAGGAAAAATACATCATACAGATTTACATGTCTAAAGCTAGCCATTTTAATTCAAATTCATTGTAACTATGCAGGAACATTCCGTTGGTATCCATTAACTTATATGATGAGGACTGTTAGATGCAGAGAGTAGCAAGAATTGATGATGAGAAATCACCAGTGCAAAATCTATGAGTGAATATCGCAAAGCAATTTCAAACTGAAGAAACCAGACTTGACATAAGTTAAATTTTCTATCAATCCAACGAACTATTATTGTTTATTTGGCAAACACAAATAGAACTGAACAAGTTGATAACTAAAAAAACAGCTACACTGCAGGTATATCGCCACACTGAACATTTTGATAAGAACTCACCCACTATGATCGATGTCAAACATTTTCTTGGTTGATGATGCAGTAATGGTACACATAAATGATAGTCTAGCTTGGGAACAAACCATAATGAAGTCGTAATTGTTAATTATCTTCACATGCCGGATGCAAGTACATATTTAGAATTAGACTGATCGTATCTTTACTGTCCTGAACATGGTAAAAATAAGTCGAATTAGAAGCATGCAGATTGGTCATCTACAACAAAATCGAATTCACACTAAACAAGGACTCCAGATGTGCACACGGTAGTGAAATTGGAGACCAAATGTACCAATAAATCTGTGGGAAACAAAATAAAAACAACTGGGCATGGATCTCTGATTTTGCTATATGAATGGCATCACATATTGGTTTTCAGAGATCAATGTAAAAGGAGTTGAAAGCATCCCAATCACAATCAAGCATTAAGAAAATAAATTTTACAGAAAATTAATGAGTGGACTAATTATCTCAACTGATCAGGCTTACATTTGAGAACCCCATCCAACTCCAATTCCAATCCAGGTTCAGGATTTATGTTTAATGTTTATCTGGAACAATACATTTGACTATTTTCCAAGTGGGCTAGCAATAACACCAATCCTATGGGAACCTGGTTATGATTTACATAATTGATCACTATACAATATTACTTGACCATGTAGCTAGTGCAGTCTGTCCCAAAGTTCATTAATACAAATATACTACTTTGCAACTTGCCAGAGTTATAAGATTAGAAAAGATCCCATGGAACCAGATGGCATCTTTTCTCAGCATCATTATACATAAGAGAAGAGAAAAGCTTCTGGAACAAACCTGTTAGATGATCATGAAGGATCAAACGTTCCTGGCCTTGGACAGCAACACCTGAAGCCTCTGATCTATTTAGAGCCTCACATCGAACACATGATCATCAGCAACATGTTCTGCTAGAGAGGTTGCAACCCTTTCCCTGCTGCCTCCACTGACCTTGATCCTTCATCCTGATGCTGCCTATGTACCTGACCAGATCAACCACAAATTAGATTAGGTCAAACCAGTGATTGTGGGACTGCGAAGGGAGGGAAAGGAATGCCACAGGATGGACCGGATGAGGAAGGGCGATGACTCATTGGGTAGACCTTCGGTGCCAGGCTTGCAGTGCTCGAGGTCGGGGACGAAGTTGTTGTTTTTTCCGCGGGGAGGCCATAGACGCCGCAGTAGAGCACACGCATCCGAGCCAAACATGAAGGATATAAGTTTTCAGATGTACAGGCAAACATCTGTCTCACAATTAGATAGTAAACTGGATTGGCACTCTTGATTTTGAAGCAAGGGAATGTAACTTGAATCAAACCTCTACCAGATGGATATGCTTACATGTCTTGAGAATACAATGTCAACACGATATCGGTACAAAAGATCTTCCATTTCTTGCCTCATGCACTCAAATTCCTGGTAGTGAGAAGAATAACTGTTATACCAAGGTGCATGCCAAGCAGCCACAACCCAAGGGGTAACTCATCGATCAACCCTCTGCAAATCCTTCTCCAACCATGAGTACTGAGCTCCTGCAGACAAGGTACATACCAAAATTTTACATTGTCAGCAGTAGACAAATTGGAATGCTCCCTCCATAAGGTCTGATAATACATTGCGTATTCAATAAACTATTATTGAGCAACAATCAAATAGGAACATCAATCAAGATGAAATGGCAGAGAATAAATTATTACATGTATGGTTGTAGTCGACGTACGCACCAAGCATGATAAAATGGATGCCACCAGCGTTGAAGGAATAGTAAAATTTGGTGTTGGACCCAGACTCCTTGGATGGGACAGCGAATCGCGTCAAGTATGATGCAAATGTCACCTCGCCACCATGCCCCTGTGGTTCAATCTCATGGTTCCCCTCTATTACCATCAGTGGAACTTTCGACGTAATGGGCTCCATGAATCTAAATCCATGCAGGCAAGCAACATAACCATTAAAAAAACACCACCGGATCTACTTTGCAGCTGATCCAAGAATCAAAGTAGTTCTCCGGTTAGGAAATTAATTCAAGAACTGAAGAGTCACCTTCCCCATCCATCCCATCTTTTCTGGTAGGATTCCCGAATCGGGGCGTTGGGAAAGGAGCAGGAGAAGCAGGGGCTAAGGGTGTGATTGTCAACCCGCTGATTGGGTGGAACACCGAACTGCCGCCCCTACCTAGTTGCATCCAGGGCAAGGCTGAATATAGATTTGTCATATCAAATAGTGTTGAGAATAAATGTATTGTCGTTGTCTACACCAAGCACATCGAGCCGGGTGTTCCCATGACCGCAGTAGTATGTGAACTTGGAATTGACGAGGAGTGGAAAACTAGTACTCACACCAGCGTCAGGAAGTTCTCGCTGCAGATGGAGGATTGTTTTAAACCATGCCTGCAGAAGCACACAGTCAAATAGGAGGATCAGGTGCTCTTCCTTTGTGGATCGTCTGACGACTTCTACACTCCAGACTTAGACACTTCCACCAACACCCCAGTGAGCTTTGTCCTCAGAGATCAGCCCATCAATAACGGTGATGGTATCAGCTGCAATAGCATATCCCACCTAAATGGCACAATCATATTGTCGACCCATAATGACTTCTCCTGCTTTGTGTTGTTGGCCGACAAATTCGCCGACATCAACAATATATACTACTTCGATTTGGATTTTAGAAGATGCTTGCTGAGGAAGTGCAGCATAATGGATGATGTCGATGTCGCCATGAGAGATATAACACTGAAGTCACAGAATGGTTCCAGATCACTGTTTGAATCAGTCAGTGGTTCGTACCTACACTGATGAAGCCAACTGCAGTTTTGCTGAAAATGTAACCTTCAGCCACACAATTTGCGTAACCTTCAGCCACACAGTTACGCATGATATATGCTTCCGTGGTACAATCGTACAACAATTTTGGTTACACGACTTTGTTGTTGCATAGTATAATTAATAGTAAATGTAGTGATAGCTAGCTTGGATGAACTAAAAATTTAGGATAAATAGTCAAATTCTTGAATCGGCAAATATTCTAGTAATGGCGTGTTTCAAAAAATGGTGAACTTACTATAAGAGGAACTCCAGCCAGCAAGAGCCTACAAATTGAGGCCTGCAAGATACATGAAGAGGCAATGAAGTAATTAACTTTGCAGCTATATCAATGATATAGTTTGTTGTTTTTTCCTTTTCTTTCTTTTTCCTACCTACTATGATCTCTCGGGATCGTAGTCTTGTAGATGCTATATCAATGAAATGTGCTACACCGTGTCAGACCCGCACATCAAGAGGGAACAGAGGGGTCAAGAGGCCTCCTAAGTTGGGCACATCAAGAGATGGAAGGTGAAGTGGAATGCGTAACCGATACCTTTTGGATGCTGAAATACGCACGCACGCCAAGAGGCGGCAGGTTACGCACGAGGAACCATGATGGATGTGTGGAGCACCATGGCTCGCGGTTGGGTTACCATAGCATATGCCTTTGATCAAAGCATGCTGTGTATCCCAGGCGTCCACGCGTGTAACCGAGGTGGTGCAGGTTACAGTGATGGCCACCTAGGCTACTCACGCCAGCATCGCAGTTGCCGCGGGACACGGCGGGTGGTGTCGACTAAGCGCGTAACCTGTAAGGTCTCGGTTACGCAGGTGCCATTCAGCAGGCTACGCACTAGAGAGTAAGCTGGACCCGCTGCATTACGTGTGCCACGCGGTACTTCAGCCTAGGTTACGCGGCTTGCTGCCAAGCCAAGGGTTACGCACGGTCACTGTGTCGTGTGTACAGCCCCGACGGGACGGGACGGGACGGGACGGGCCTGCTGCTGCAGGCGCCTCTGCTCCCGTCCCGTCGTGTCGTCCACAACCACAACAGCGCCGCCCGCCCCGACGAGTAAGCTGGACCCACTGCATTATTTGTGCCAGGCAGTGCTTCAGCCGGTTACGTGGCTTGCTGCCAAGCAAAGGGTTATGCACGGTCACTGTGTCGTGTCGTGTGTATAGCCTGGGACGGGACGGGCCTGCAGGCGCCTCTGCTCCTATCCCGTCGTGTCGTCCACAGCTACAGTGCCACCCGCCCCGAGGAGGAATAAACTGGACCCTGTGGGTTACGCACAATCCACGACGCACACGCTCTGCTTCAGCCTACTCCTAGGTTACGCGGCTTGCTACCATTTGTAGGCTCCTGATAGATGCCCTTTGTACTATTGGCAAAGGGAGTAATTCGTGAAGCTTATCAGTATCAAGAGGATCATAGTGCATGAGGAACCAGAAGAAGAATCGACCTGCGTTGTGGAAGCTATTTTCAGGAGGGTCATGCAAGCTGACAATGGTATGCAACAAAAGACATGAAGATGCAATGAAGTAATTAACTTTGCAGCTATATCAATGACATAGTTTGTTGTTTTTTCCTTTTCTTTCTTTTTCCTACCTACTGTGATCTCCCGAGATCGTAGTCTTAAAGGTTACGCACAATGCACACTACATCCGGTCGTGTCGATTCAGCGCATAGCCAGCACAGGTTAGGCACCGTCCGTGCTGCTTGATGCAACACCGTCTGGGTTACGCACCTTTACTGACGGCTGGCTGCATGGTGCAACACGAACTGGGATACGCACGGCGTTGGATACCCAAAATCCACGCTGCATCTAGTCGTGTCGATCCTGCACGTCACCTACTCCAGATCGGTTATGCATGGTTCGGCGACGCACCATGCATTATCGACTGGGTTACGCAAAATCCATGCTGCCTCTGGTCGTGTCGATTCAGTTCGCCATTTCCTTGGGCTTTCTATGAATGGACCGAGGCTTGCCTAGGCCCACTCATCCTCACAGCTATGGCCGAAACCCGCCCCTTCTACCGCCGCCACAGCCGCCGGCACCCGCCCCCGCCGCCGATGCAGCCGCCGGCACCCGCTCCCACCACCATAACCGCGCTCGGTGATGACATCCTCTGCGAAATCTTCCTACGCCTCCCTACCATCACGAGCCTCACTCGAGTGGCATTCACCTACCACGCATTTCTCGGTGTCGTCCACTCCTCCCCCGCCTTACGGTGCCGCTTCTGAGTGCTCCATGCACCGCCACTCCTCGCCCTGTTCATGAGGCCCTACATGAGCGCCATCGTCCATGCAGCTGCAGGCAAGCGCAGCGACATAGTCGCCGCCTTCGGCGGTCTACTCAAAAACTCTGACTTCGAGTTTGAGTGGTATATCGAACCCGATGTCCCCTACAGCGAGGGGTATGCCAGCTTCATCAGTAGCTCCACCTACCAATGCGCCTCCTACAGCTCGCACTCATAGGCTCTGAAAATCTACCCCAAGATGGCCAAGGATCTTTGCTTGGACTTCCTCACAACCGACACCTTTCTTGAGTTCTACACACTCTCGGAAGATGGCGAGGAGAAGAAGCCGTCCTGCATGGTCTGCGTCCACCGGAACAGCGCCTGGACATGGGCGCACATGGCCGTCTTCTCATCACAGACCATGGAGTGGCGGGTCGTTTTGCCGTAGACGCAGACATGGGGCGTGCTGAATGTTCATGAGAAATTCCGCACTGGCACAGTTGTCAATGGCTTCATCTGTTGGATACACAAGTGGCAGGGATGCATCGTCGCCCTCAACACTAAGGCATTTCAGTTCTCTTGGATGGAACTGCCACCGACCTTGGTCAGACCAATGATGGGAAGTTGTGTGTCGTCTGTGCACTGCAATGCATGCTTTCTGTTTGGCTCTGGGAAGCCGATCAGGGTGTCAAGAGATTCATGCCGCAGGAGATGATCTTATTGCAACCAACTTTCAATAAGATCACCGAGCTTTCAGAAGAGGTTGATGTTGAAATGCATCTTATGGCAGTTATCAATGGCTTTGTGTACCTATCTGCCTACCTAGGTTGGGACCGTCGGTATTTGTTCCTCTCCTTCTGCTTGGAAATAGGTGAGATGAATTTGTTCTATAAGGAAAGCCAGTTTGTAATATCAGAAGTTGTTCCGTACATCATGGTCAGCTGGCCGTCGTCTTTAAATGGCAAGGTGAGCCTATACGTATACGTATTCCTTGTGACATGATAAAATATGTTCCATCCCTCAGTTGTAGGTCGTTCTCATCACATGAGAGTAGGTCATCGTATTATTGTGGAATTCTGTCATCGGCTTTCTGGTTTAGATGAAGTAACATGAATAAAATTACTCATAATCGTGTTGCTCAATTGCTGATTGTATACGATAGCATGAGGGATTGTCTACATTATATGATACCATAAGGATTTGTAATGTTATTCGCTATATTTCATGCTAGAATTCTTTGTCCACTTACTTTATAATGCTAACCAATTCAAGGGTATCATATTTCAGTTTCATTGGTGCTATAGTACACGCTAAGCAATTTGATTTGTATAATTAGAATCTATTACTCGTTCCTGCTGGCTACTACATTTTTTCTATGCAAAATCTTATATTACATATGAGTTATCTTTATGTCACAGGAGGATCCAGACACCGTAGTTACAGGAAAAATATCTGAAGATGATGGTCCTACGGGCACTGAAAAGGCTTCTCCTGTCCTTTTCACAGCGTTGAAATCATTCAGAGAACAACTAATTGATGATGACAACTCTAAATTTGTAGAGATAGAGGCCTTCTTACTTGATGATGAGACGAACTCTCTTCTGAATAGAATCGCTACTTTAGAGTCAGGATTGGAAGCTGCAAGACATTGTGTCTTGAGAAAAGGTACTGAACCCAATAGCACAAATTAGCAGGGGATGGAGAGAGCAAGCTGCTGGAAAATGTGCAAGGGAATGTTGGGTAGAGCCTGTTCCCGATTCTTTATTGGGTGACCTTGGTTCTGCTATCTCGTCTTCATTTGGACTTTTATTGAGACGTGTTGTGAGGGAAGGATGGATACGTTATGTGATAATGGTGTCATGTTTCATGTCTGTTTAGTGTCACTAAGTCATCTGTTGTTTTTCCAAATATGTTTTTGTTACCCCCATATGTCTTTTCATGAATAGAAATGTGATAGAAAAGGCATTTACCTTGCCAAAGCTAAAGATTTCATGTTTTCCAAATTCTTGAATATATGCTAGTTGCCTCCCGCTTCTTGGAAAATAGCCGATTCCTTCGAATTTGCCGATCCGATTCAAAATGGCATCAGCATTGCCGATTACCGTGCTCGGCGACACAAAACCCGACAAGGTATTCGCGCCGAGGAAAACTCGGCTTCATAGAACCAAGTAACGATCTGTGGCGCCGGGCTCGGCGCGAAGCTGTGGGCCGGCCTGTGGGCTGCTGGGCTCAGCCTGCCGCAGTGGGATGACCCATGTATAACCATCTGTGGCTAAGGGCATTGTCTCTGGATGTTTTTTTTGCGAATTACACAGTACATCGGAGACACTCACAACGCACGCACACTCATCTAGTCGTGCTGAATCAGTGCATATCCTACACTTGTTACGCATCGTCCGTGCTGCTTGATTGATGCAACACCGACTGGGCTGTGTCGACTCAGCACATAACCACAAGAGGTTACGTACCGTCCGTGCTGCTTGATTGATGCAACACCGACTGGGTCGTGTAGAATCAGCGCGTAACATGCAGAGGTTACCCACCGTTCGTGCTGCTTGATGCAACACCGACTCGGTTAAGCATGTAGTAGGTTACGCACCTTTAAGACGGCTGGCTGCATGGCTCAACACTGACTGGGTTACGCACTGATCGGTTGCACAAAATCCACGCTGCATCCGGTCAGGTCAATTCTATGAGTCACCTGCTCCAGCTCGGTTACGCGTGGTTCTGCGACGCACCATCACATGGCGCGTGCATTACCGACTGGGTTACGCACCGTGACGGTTACGCAAAATCCACACTGCATTTTGATTCGACGCACCATCCTGCTCGGTTACGCACGTTTTGGCGATGCACCATCCGTTCTGCATGGTGCGTGCATAACCGATTGGGTTATGCACGGAGTCTGTCACGCAAAATCCCCTATTGAGAGACATGGGTACCCATGGGTCCCCACCGACCAGGGTCCCAGAGGCCCCTGACAAGTGGACCCGGCCTTCTAGAAGACTCGCCGACCTGCCAAGTAAGCCCAGTGACCTTATCCATGACTCCGACGACCCCGGGCGACCTGTTCAAGATCCCAGAAGATCTGCCGAACTTGGCATGCAAGCCAAGACACTAGGACGTGGCGCGCTGCCATCTATAGCCCCGAGTATCACAGGATACTCCTTGTAATCCAGGAGATAAGCTTCCCGTAGTTGTAACCGACTTGGACATGGGTCCACCGACCTTGAATGGAAACCCTAGCCCGTCCTCCCCATATAAGGCGTCCTAGGGCTCCATTCAAGGGGACAACTCATCTTCATCCTCCCGCATAATTCACCACAACTGGACGTAGGGTTTTACTCTCTGGAGGCCTGAACCAGTCTAAACCCTCTTGTCTCCCCATGTTTTCCGCCATACTCGCCTAGTTTCGAGTTCACCACGTGGACTACCACCTACGCTCTTAGGTCCCGATCCCCCATTAACCTGCATTCCTCTAGGGTAGCCCCCTAGCGGATCTGTCCAGGTCTCACCCCCTGACAGTTGGCGCACCGGGTAGGGGCGATGGGGAACTCGCTGTGTAGCATGGTGGCCCGATCTGGTGTCATTTTTCCGGCGAGCATGGCGGCCATCCTCGCCAACCCCGTGGAGATCTGCTTGGATCTTTCACGTCGACCTCTCCTGCTCCGGCAGCCGCAACTCCTCCAGCGACCTCGGAGCAGGTCGCCACGGCGTCCGTCGCCACCCCCGTTTCCGATCTAGTATTAGAGACCCACTCGCCCAGACCCTATGACCTTGTTCAGGGTATGGAGAACATCATGGGCACGATGAAGGAAGCTTTGGAGATCTACGAATGAGCTCAGCGTTCGGCGCAAACAGCGCTGCGCCATGATACATTCCCCTTCGGCTTGCAGTCTACGCCTGGCCTCCATCTCAGCCAGCTCTCCACGCCCTCCCAGATCCAATTTGGTCGGAGGCCATCTGGCGACCCAAGGTCGGCACCTCGCGCCCGGCGCGACCCTCTCGACGTGCCTTGCACCTATCACAAGGGTGCGAAGCACACACTTCGCGGGTGCCGCCTGCGAAAAAGGATCGACCAAGAGCTCCCCCGCCGAGCCAAATGACCTACCTAGTCCTCGGACTGCGAGGAGTTCCAGAAGGTCCGTGTTCGAGTCTCCCTGAACGACTCGGACATCGTCTTTCGCCAAGTGCTCGTGGTCTCCGGAAACAAGCCACCCCGTGTGGGTACGACCAACTCCGAGGAAGCAGCCCGCATCCAGGGCAACACCCTGCGTGCCCAGCGACGTGTAGAAGAACAGCAGCGTGCGGCCCCGCCCTGCGCTCGGGACCTACACCTGGAGTTCGAGGAAGCTGGGCTCCCGAAGTTCAACAGCCCCCAGGCCAACCTGGGTGCGGCCATCACCCGACTCCAGCAAGCTCCGATGACGCCCGAAGCTGAGCAGGCCATCGCATACCTCCGGGTCACTAATGCCTTGGTGGAGGAGAAGAGCACGGCTTCTAAGGCCGCCACGTCTCCATCAACCTGCCACTCACGCAGTCGATCCCATCGACCTACGCGCAGCCATCTCTCCCCCATCCGGGAAGAGGTCACTTAGCACAACCCTGAGCACCTTGCTCACTAGCCTACTGCTGCCACTGTTGGTGACCTCCGCGTCAACCTCGAGGCTAACAGGCGCACTCGCGACGTGTGCGACTACGTCGACCAGCGGCACCGAGAGTGCGAGGAGAGCAAACTTCGTCATCGTTTGGAGTACGATCGTGAGTACGGCCAGCCTGGTGCCGTCCACCGCATCATGGAGCGCGAGCTGCTCGACCGCCACGACATTGAGAACAAGCGACGTGCCCTCTACGACGCTGAGCATGGCGACCCAGGCCTTCTCCAGAGCAACCGGGATCGGCAGCCGCGCTCCCAGGTTGTCATCCCGGAGCACAGCGTCCACTCCGCACCTAGAGAAGCTGCTCCGGCCAGAGGCGCCGGCAACGACCTCGCCGTCACCGCCTTCCCAGCGCTGGCTCCCTGTTTCAGGACGGTAGACTACCCCGAGAACTTCATGTCCAACATCAAGGAGTACGATGGGCGCTCGGACCCTAACATCTGGCTGTCGACCTACTACGTCACCATCAAGGCGGCCGGTGGTAACTTCGACCACATGGCGGCCTACTTCCCGCTGGTCATAGGCAAGGCCCCCTCGCTGTGGCTCAACAGCCTCGAGCCTGGCAGCATCAAGACCTGGGCCGACCTATCCCAGGCCTTCACCTCCAACTTCTAGGCGACCTACGATCACCCTGGAAACGCCTTTAATCTTGGGCGGGTCGTGCAGAAGCCCAAGGAGCGGCTCCGCGATTACAACAACCGGGTCTTCGAGAACCGGAATGAGTGCGTCGGCGTCAGGGAGGATCAGATCATCGAAAGCTACAAGAAGGGCATCAAAGATTGCAAGATCTTCGAGAAGATCCATGAGTCCGGTGCCGCCACCGTCAAGGAGCTCATGAACGTCGTCAACAAGCTGATAGACACAAAAGAGGTGCTCCAGAACCAGTTCGACGCTGATGCCCCTGGCACATCCAGCGTCGCAGCAGACAAGCTCAGCAAGCGACCTTCCGAGGCCCTAGCAGTTGAAGGGCGTCGAGCTTCGACCTTCAACCAGGAGGAGTTCGACATGGTGCTCGACAGTGTTTGCAGGTTCCACGAGGGAGCTACCCACACTCTCCGCGATTGCTCCCAGTTCAAGAGGGCCTTCAGCACCCCCGCGGACCGCAAGCGGCCCAGGAATGATGGCGGGTGCCATGACAACCACCCCTACAACAACAACTACCGCCGTGACGACCGGCGAGATCGGCGCGGCGACCACCGCGAGGTACGACGTGATGATCGCCACGAGACCTCTCGCAGCGACCCACCTTCAGCGCCTCCTCGTGACGAGACCAACCTGCCGCCTCCACCACCGACAGGCAACCCCAACGGGACTTTTCTGGGCCGCAACCCACACGATCAACATAATCGTTGGGGGCATCAAGTCCAGCGTCAGTAGGAGGCGCTACCGCAAGGACAAGCGTGAGGTCCACCTCGTCCATACTCAGCAAACTGCGCCTCTGCGTTGGTCTGAGCAGGCGATCACGTTCTCCAGAATTGATCACTGGGTGCACATCCCGGATCCTGGGTCCTACCCACTCATCGTCAAACCTACGGTGGATGGGGCCTTGCTCTCTCAGACCCTGATCAATAGGGGGAGCGGGCTCAACATCATCTTCGTTGAGACGCTCAAGAAGAAGAACTTCGACTTCGACAAGCTCACAGAGTGCGACGAGTCCTTCTACGGCATTGTCCCCGGGAAGGCGGCCTACCCCCTGGGTCGGGTCAACCTCCCCGTTACATTCGGTACGGAGGCTAACTTTCGCACGGAGTACCTCAGCTTTGAGGTCGCCAACTTCAAGTCCTCCTACCACACGATCCTAGGTCGCCCGATGCTGGCCAGGTTCATGGCCATCCCGCACTACACCTACTTGGTGTTGAAGATGCCGGCTCCAAATGGGGTCCTCTCTGTCTTCGGGGACCTCATCATCTCCTTCAAGTGCAACTCGGAGGCCCTCGAACTCACCGCGACCTCTGCCGCTGTCGATGCCTCCGCGGTCTTGGTTGCTGAAGCCAAGACGGTCGACCCGGGCGACCTAGCCGTCCCAGAGCAGAAGCGCATCGACACCTCCTTGGACGTGGTGCCCTCCATGAAGAAGGTCTGCCTCGGCCTTGCCGACGCAGAGAAGACGGTGGTGATCGGCGATGGCCTAGACCCCAAATAGGAACTCGCGCCCACCAGTTTCCTCCAGGATAACGCGGACATATTCGCATGGAGTCCATCGAATATGCCAGGTGTCCCCAGGGAGCTGGCTGAGCACTCCTTAGATGTAAGCAAGACAGCCAAGCCTGTCAAGCAGAAGCTTCGCCGCTTTGCGAAAGATCGCAAGGAGGTCATTAGGGTAGAGTTAATAAAGCTCCTAGCTACCGGATTTATTCGTGAGTGTAAAAACCCGGTTTGGCTTGCCAACCCGGTCCTTGTACCCAAGAAAACCGGTCAATGGAGAATGTGTATCGACTACACCGACCTCAACAGGCACTGCCCTAAAGATCCCTTTCCTCTTCCGCGCATCGACCAGGTCGTGGACTCCACGGCCGGAAGCGTCCTCCTATGCTTTCTCTATTGCTACTCAGGGTATCACCAGATAGCCCTGAAGGCCTTTGACCAAGACAAGACGGTGTTCATAACGCCCCATGGCATCTACTGCTAGACGGGCATGACCTTCAGCCTCAAGAACGCTGGCGCGACCTACCAGAAGGCCATCCAGAAGTGCCTCGAGTGCCAGATCGCCAAAAACGTAGAAGCCTACGTCGACGATGTGGTCATCAAGATGACCCACGAGGATAAGCTCATAGCTGACCTTGCAGAAACCTTCGCCAATCTCCGCCACTATCGCTGGAAACTTAATCTAGAGAAGTGTGTCTTCGGTGTCCCGTCCAGTAAGCTCCTAGGCTTCATGGTCAGCAACCGGGGCATAGAGGCGAACCTCACCAAGGTGGACGCCATCCTCAAGATGAAGCGACCCACAAGGAAGAAGGATGTCATGAAGCTTACCGGCATGATGGCGGTCCTAGGTCGATTCATTAGCAAACTTGGAGAGAAAGGCTTGCCCTTCTTCAAGCTGCTAAAAAAGGTGGACAAGTTCGTCTGGACCGAAGAAGCGGACCAAGCCTTGGAGCAACTCAAGACCTTCCTCACGTCACCCCCGGTGATGGTGCCCTCAGCGCCGGAGGAGCCATTACTGCTCTACATCTCGGTGACCACCCTGGTGGTCAGTTCGGTTCTGGTGGCTGAGCGACCTGAAGAGGGCCGACCCTACCCTGTCCAGCGACCTATCTACTATGTCAGCAAGGTCCTGTTAGACAGCAAGATCAGGTATAGCCAGCCCCAGAAGATGCTCTATGCCCTACTTATCACCTCTCACAAGCTCCGGCACTACTTCCAGTCGCACAAGATCAAGGTCGTCTCGGCCTTCCCCCTCGGCGAGATCCTGCGGAGCCGCGATACCACTAGACGCATCGACAAGTGGTCCATCAAGCTAGGCGAGTTCGACCTAGAGTTCTGCCCCAGGCAGTCCATCAAGACCCAGGTCATCGCAGATTTCGTCTCCGAGTGGACAGAAATCCAGCAGCCTCCACCCTCGGAGCGACCTGAGCACTGGAAGATGTACTTCGATGGTTCCCCGAACCTCGAAGGGGCCGGCGCAGGCATCCTGTTCATCTCCCCCCAGGGCGACTACCTCAAGTGTGTCCTGCAAATCCACTAAAAGGCGTCCAACAACGGCGCCGAGTACGAGGCCCTCATCCATGGGCTGCGCATGGCTGTCTCCCTGGGGATCAAGCGCCTCATAGCCTACGGTGATTCCAAGGTTGGCATCGACCCAGTTAGCAAGGACTCCAAAGCCAGGAAGGACACAATGGATGCCTACTATGCTGAGGTGCGCAAGCTCGAGCGTCACTTCGAGGGGCTCGAGTTCCACCGTGTCTGCCGCAAAAACAACGTCGCGGCTGATGTTCTCTCCAAGCTCGGGTCTAAACGAGCGCTGGTTCCGGCCGGCGTATTTGTGCAAGACCTACACAAGCCGTCTATCAAGCTTCTCTCCGACCCAGAGTCATCGGGTGACGAAGCAACCCCTTCAGAAGGTCGCGACATCCTCATGATCAAGGCAGAAGATGACTGGTGCCTTGACTTCATCACCTTCCTCCTCGAACATCGAGTACCTGAGGATAAGGCGGAGCGCGAAAAGATCACGAGGCATAGTGCTAACTACGTCGTCATCAGCAACGAGCTCTACCAGAGGTCCGCCTCCACTGGGGTATTGATGAAGTGCATCCTACGATCTGAGGGTCTCAGGCTCTTAGATGAAATCCACGGTGGTGAGTGCGGCAACCACGCCGCCTCTGCCAACCTAGTGGGCAAGGTCTTCAGGTCCAGCTTCTACTAGCCTGTGGCCATGGCTGATGCACAGGAACTCGTACATCGATGCAAGGGGTGCCAATTCTTCGCCAAGCAGCAGCACGTCTCGGCACAGGCCCTAAGGACCATCCCTCCATCCTGGCCCTTCACAGTATGGGGCCTCGACTCTGTGGGACCCTTCAAGACTGCCCCTGGCGACTACAAGCACATAATCGTGGTGGTGGACAGGTTCACCAAGTGGATCGAGGTCTGTCCCGTATCCTGTGTCACATCGAAAGAGGCGGCTAAGTTCATCGAAGAGACCACCCACTGCTTCGGGGTGCCCAACAGGATTGTCACCAACCTTGGCACGGCCTTCACAGGAGCTGACTTCTGGGATTTCTGCCAAGACAACCTGATCAACGTATACTACTCCTCGGTGGCGCACCCACGGTGCAAAGGCCAGGTCGAACGGGCCAATGGCATGGTCCTGCAGGCCATCAAGGACCGTATCTTCGACGGCTCATCGCCTTACGCAACCAGGTGGTTCTCAGAGCTCCCTTACATCATCTGGGGTCTCAGGACCTAGGTCAGCTCAGCTACAGGGTACTCACCCTTCTTCTTGGTCTACGGGTCAGAGGCCATCCTCCCCACCGACGTTACCTTCGGGGCTCCTCGCATCCAACACTTCGATGAAGGAGAAGTGGAACAAACACGCAGGCTCGACCTCGACAGTGTCGAGGAACATCGTGTGGCCACGCTCATGCACCACACCCGCCACAAGCAACAGCTACGTCGCTACCATGATCGCAACGTGCGGGAACATTCCTTCAACGTCGGCGACCTGGTCCTGCGGCAGATCCAGAATACCAAGGACATGCACAAGCTCTCAGCACCTTGGGAAGGCCCCTTCATAGTCAAGGAGGTCATTGGACCGACGACCTATCGCCTCCAATGGGCCGATGGCCAGGGTGTCCCGGGCCCTTGGAACATCGAGCACTTACGTCGCTTCTATCCTTAGGAGCCTTGTATCACAATAAAATCTATGTATTCTGCCCTTTGTAATTCGATATATATATATAAAGATTCCCTTTCGGTAGTTTTTCTGTCGACCTGCTTTTATGGATCTCTATTTTGTTTCCAGTTCGCCCCTCCCCCTCGACACACTCGGGGGCTTGGTTTAAAACTGGACCCCACGCGCTCGGGGGCTTGGTGTTAAGCCCGGCCTTCACGCTCGGGGGCTTGGCTTTGCCAACCTAAGGGTCGTTCGACCTGGGGGGTTTTACTTTTCTGTATGTCTGTGCTCCCTTACAACAACTTATGTGCCCTTTATAAGCATTCTTAAGTCGTGTGGTTGCTCGACCTTGGGTCCAGGACCCCCCCTCCGCGCGCCGGCTGCATGTAAGCCGCCACGACGAGCTGTGCAGTCGGTAAGCCGTTCCTCCATTGAGTTGGGTCAGCGGGGGGAAAAGGGTTTGTGTAGCCTCATTACTTATGCGTTCTTATAAAGAATATTTAAGTCAAATAAGGGACCATAGCAGTTCCTTGAATACGGCCTTTACTTTCATGCAAGGTTTATCTTACATCAAAAAGGGTCCATGACCCATTGGCACTAACAGTTTGCTACATCTTAAGATACATTTCAGAGGTCTATCTTCTTTACGATCTCCTCCGCGGCGACCTGGACGTCTTCAGCGCCCACCAGCGGAGCTAGGTCGATCTCCTCCTTGACCTTCTGAAGGTCGAATGCCGGCTCATGGTGCCTCACCGTGGCCAGTGTAGCTGCCGCGGTGAGCTTGCCGCTGTCCATCAGCAGGGTCTTCAAGCGACCTTCTGCCTCCTCTAGCGGGGCGACGAGCTCCTGTGGTCCGCCTTCGACCTTGGGGACATAGACGTCCACAAGGTACTCAGCGGCCTCCTTGAGGTTGTCCAGCTCCTTCTGAAGATCTGCAGTCATCTCTTAATGATCAATAAGGGTTTGCATCGCCCGGGAAAGGTCGATTTCCAGATCCCTGCGTACACCAAACTCATAAGTAGCCTTCTGGGTATAGTAATACTCACTGGCTTCGACCTCCTTGTTCATCTCCTTCAGGATCTTCACTTGGTCTTCTGACTCCTTGAGGTCCTTCTTCAAGGCGGACTCCTTGTTGGCCTCTGCAAATGACAAGGTCAAGAATGGTATGCACGACATAAGTTTCAAGCATCAAAGGTCAAGGGCACTCCCAGACGTACCCGCAGCGGCGATCTTCAGCTCGTCTTCCGCCTGCTTCGCTTTCAACTTGGTGGATTCGAGCTCCTCCTTCAAGGCCCCCATCACCTTGTCCTTCAGGACCGCCTCGTCCTTAAGTCGCTTGACTTCTTTTGCGGCTTCGATCCTGGCCTGCAGCACAGCCTCCCGGGCCGCAGTCAGCTCCGCATGAAGCTTGGCGCCCTCCTTCAGCAGGCCTGCCCTGCCCTACGCCCGCTCGGTGAGAGACTGCATCAACATACCACAAAAGGTCATCAAGACAAGTCATCCGAGGGAATTGAAGACCTACTCCCAAAAGCAACAAAAACTTACCATCAGTGTCCTCCCGATCGTTTGCGATGCTGCCTTGATCGTTGCTGACACCACCTTGAAGTCGTCAAGGTCGCGGCCATCAGCAAGGATGTCCTCTTCCCACAGGGTGCTGGAGTAGAGGCACTGGTCCATGTCGTCGGGCCCGCTCCCTCCTCCGGTCTCCGCCTCTTGCGTCCGCGGCAGGCCCAACTCGGGTTGGTCCTCCTGACGAAGACCTTCCCCCTGTTGAGAGCTATCAGTAGCGACCTTGATCGCCGCCGGCACCGCAGCCCCCATGGTCTCAGGGACCTGGCTGGTGACATCTCCGCCCGACGTCGCCGGTGATTGGCTCACCGGCGCCTTCTCGAGCTTGCGCCCAAAGGCCTCCTGGCCTGAGGCGTTTTTGCTGTTGTCCGACACAGTAGGGGTTCTCCTTTCCAAGAAGCACAGTTCGTCAGCTCGACGTACTCAGAAAAGCTGCAAAGGCCGAGCAAGCAAAAAGATCGCATCCAACGACATACCTTCCACCGGGTTTCAACCCAAGCTTTATCGCCCTGGGCGGCCCCCACCTTGGTTTCTTCTGCGACCCTTGGTCGCTCATACCCTCAGCACTTGGCTTTGGGTGCTGTTCGTCTATAACCCCGAGCGGGGTTTCATCTCCTCCCGCGGCCGCCGTGTCGCCCGACCCTGCGCCGACATCACGCGACCCTGCGTCATCATCCTCGCCAGCATCGGTGATGACCTCGACGCTGACCGTTGCCGTCTTCGACGACGCAGTGGTGTCCTTCCTCTTCCTCTTCTTCTTCTTCTCCGCCTCGACGGTGGCGGAGACGATCTTCACGGCCTTCTGCGCCGGCATCTTCCCGACGACCTACTGCGCACGCCGAGTCATCGGTGTAGAACTCCCCGCAGGGGGGGTCTTCATCATCACTATCTCCCACCGATGAGCCGGAGAGGTAGTTGTCGACGTACTGTTGCGGCGGAGCCTGTATGTCCTCCGCCGCTCGGACCTTGAAGCTTCGCTCACCCTCTTCAGGAAGGGGAGCCGGGCTCTAGAACACGCCCTCGCGACCCTGCATCAGGCGATCTTTGTCTTAGATCAGGGGAAAGCAAACTCAAGCACAAGGATCAAGGTCGAACAGCAATGGGCGACTTACAGCTTCGATGGGGCGCTTCAGGGAAAACGCCATGGGGCATGTCCGGTTCCGGATCACCCCTTTGAAGATCTCCTGCACCCACACCACCATCTCCTGCTTCGAGACCTTGCGCTGCGCCACGCGGGTCAGGTCGGTCTGGCCCCAGTACTCATAGGGCGGATGCACCTGATCTTGGATCGGTTGCAGGAGCCTCCGGCTGAAGCTGATGGCCACCGCACCGCCTGTCCGCCCCCCCCCCCCCCCCGCCTTCAGTGTCTTGAGGTCCTCCAGCAGCGGCTTGACGGCGTCCATCTCCCGCGATGTCAACTGGTTGCTCCACTCCAGCACCGGGACGGCGTGAGCCCCGACCTAGTCACCAGCGCCGGCTTCGGGTTGTCGATGTAGAACCACCCTCGCCTCCAGCCCTGGGTGTTGTTTGGCAGCTCCATGTTGATGTACATTGGCTTCATGTGGTGACGTAGCCTGAAGCCGACGGATCCCACGTCATCCTTCTTCCCCGTCTTCTTCAACTCGAAGAAGTACTGCCACAGGTCGAAGTGTGGCGGTATCCCCAAGTACGCCTCGTATAGGTGGATGAAGGAGGAAATCGTAGTGATGGAATTAGGGACGAGGTGTACTAGGTCGATCCTGTAGAAGTGGAGCAGCCCGCGGAAGAAGTAGCCTGCAGGGACTCCAAATCCGCGCTCCACGTGCGCAAGGAAGGCGACCGTCTCTCCGGTCCCCTCAAAGGGGAAGGCTTCTCCGGCGGCTGGCCTCCAGCCTACTTGCTCCTTGGGTTTCAGCAGCCCGCGCTCCACCAGACCTTGGAGCTGCGCCTCGGTCACCGTCGAGGGCTCCCAAACGCTCTCTGGGACCTGCGCAATCTCCGGGGCCATCTCTTCTTCGTCAAATCTGGTGGGTCTAGCTCTAAAAACTACCAAGGACTTCGTGCGCATGCGGTGGTCCGCGGCATGATGGATCTAAGCGCGGCGGCGCCAGCGAATATGTGCAGAAAGCTCTTGGCGGCAGCACTAAAACCCTAAGGATTGCACGGAAATGGAAGTGAGTGGGGTCCCCGACCCCTCACTCTGCCTTTTATAACTGGGCCGCACTAGTGTGGTGGGCTGCGGGGTCCCAAACATCTCCAAGGGTCCGGTGTCATTCCCGGCGACCCAACGGATACATCGCCCAACGGGTCTTTTGGCCTAATGGTCACAGGCAGTAACAGCTCATGCCGTGCGGGAATCCATGTCCGTTGGTTCTCTGCCCAGCAGCCTAACGTCCATGGACTCGTTATGCCCTACTTCCAGCCCCCCTGTTCACATCGCACTCTCTTCACAAGGTTGACAAAAGCACTAGTGCTTGCTAGGTCGCCTCAGCCTACAATGGCGAGTTCACACCCCGGCTCCTAGGTCTTGCTACCCACTAGATTGCCTTGGCCTTTACGGCTGGTTTATACCGACGGCCCCGTGCTTAATGGCTCCACTGCCCGTTAGTGACCTCCTGGTCATGATGAAGGCACCTCCCTGAGGTCGCTAAGGCTCTACTGCCTTCTAGGTCATCTAGACCTATGGTTCCCAGGTTCACGACCTACGTTGTGTCACTACACAACGGCCGTGTTGATTCAGGTCGACACGGGCTTCCCGTCTCTACGAAAGGCCTCCCGAAGGTCGGCGTGCTTTTACAGCCCTACTGGGACCTTGGTAGCCATACCATTCCTGCCCGGGCGCCCCTACAACTTCTTGAAACATGACATTTAACATATAAGATATATTTACAACTTCATAAGCTACAAAGGGATTTGGCCCTTGGCCAATTACAAGATACAAAGATATTAGTGGCCCTGAATTACCTTCCAAAGTGCTTACGACTCAGTCTACACTAATAAGACGTGTCACAAGATTTCATCTAGCTTCAGGACCTACTCGACGACCTCTGCAGCCACTGTAGAGGCAGCTGCCACACAACCACCTCTACTCGAGCTCCAGCAGGTTTCCTGTGGTACCCAGCATCAAGTCTAAGCTTCACCACAAGATTCCAAATGGAGCAAGCTTCAACACCAGCCCCACTGGGTGGAGCGTCGTGTTCACCAGCATCATGTCGGACCTCAGAGTGTCAAGGCCGATGATGAATCTGCTGCTTCATACTCCGCCTGGGTTCCTCAGCAGGACCGGGAGAAGAGGCTAATTGAGTTCTTCGAACTTCGCAAGCATTCTTCTAGCTTCATACATGAACTACATCGACACTATGCTCTGGTCGGTGCACATAAGTCCCTAGCATGGAAATATTACTACACAGGCTGGCCATGGTCCTCCCTTGCAGATTGGGCAGTTTGCTTCAAGGTATGGGTGTCTATTTATACCCCCAGCACTTGCTATTTGGTCTTATCCGCAAGCCAGCTTGCGTGGCATCTTCATCCTCAAGATCACTGTACCCTCGTGGGACACGAGGTCACTGTTCGCCTCGTGGGAGGCATTGGCGCGCCTTTCCCCTACATGACTGCATCCTGGAGCATTTTTGTCTTTTGCGGGTGACAGCGACCTGTCCTTCGCTTGGAAGCCGACCTGTGACCGTACAGTGCACCCATAACTCAGTTCTCATCAGCCCTGGCGTCTGACTACCCCTGCCAGATTCTAGAGCGTTTGTCCTTATTGGATCGATATCACAAGAGCACAATGCTGTTCCTAGAGCAGAAGGCTGTAGGTTTGGCTATTTCTTTCTTTTTCTTTTGAGCATCAAACCGGCCATCTTGGTCGTTTTACTACTCGGGGGCTACTACACTAGTGCGTCTCGTGACGTCCTGTTTTCTGCAGGTCGCCTCGACCTACCAGAAGCCTGCTTCGACCACTTCTCCGCTTAACCTACCTTTGGTAGGCATGGCGACCTTTCCGAAGGTCGCTGTTGACGGCTGTTAAGTACCTAATTTAGGGTCATCAATCTCTGCATTTTATCATAAGAACTAAGCATCCACACTAGAATAGGGGTTTAAACTGACAAATTCCACCAGTGGCTATGCTAAGTTGAATGTAGGTGTTTAGCATAAGAAATGAAGAGAAAAGACACCCTCATGATCCTAGCAAGTTAGGCTCAGCCAATGAGGGGCTGCATGCAAGCATCCCTTTATCCATGACATCACCAATCCAAGGAAGGAAGCCTCGGTGAATCAGAAGCCGCCATGCAGGCATCACATGGATCCCATGGCCCACCAGAGCGCCTAAACCGCCTCCAAACCACGTGGACACCGCGAACCGACCTCAGGACCCACAGGACAGCCACCACGCGAAAGCACACCCCGAGTGGGGCCCACAGGAGGTCGGCCGAACCGACCTTGTGGCGCCCACTCAGGGGCTTCCACGTGGTGCTCGGTCATTGGTTCTAGAGGCCATCCCCGGGGTGTTTGGGTGCTCTCACGCCGGTTGCACAAGCCTATAAATTGGAGGAGAGGGGGGGGTAAGAAGAGGTGGAGCACACTTGAAGCCATTTCTCACCTTTGCCTCTTTCTCCCCCTCTCATTCTCTCTTGGTGGAGGTGAAACCTCATCCCACCATGAGTGTGTGTGTGTGGAGGGTCTAGACTAGGTGGTGCTAGGTAGAGAGGAGTGTGTGGATGAGTAGAGGTGAGGTGGTGATGATCCGTTCATCATCCATCATCCCCTTGTACCTCGTGAGCGATGCTGTTCTTCATTTAGACTAAAGTGAGTATTTCATTATTTCCTATTTAGACTAAAGTGGCTCTCATGCATAAATGAGTTGTTCTTGAGTTCTTCGTTCGTTCATCATTTAGAGGCTCGCGTTCTTCATGAACGTGCCTCCTCGATCTAGTTGACGAACAAGTAATTCATACTTTTGCATTTGTTCATAAGTTAGAGGCTCGTGTTCGTCACGAACACGACCCTAGATCTTCTATTATCGTCACATAAGTTTGCATCTCGTTTGTGTGATTGCCTGTCTATTAGAATATAGTGAAGCTCATGCATATCTAATTTAGATCAAGTATCAATCATATCTCCTCGCGCGAATCGATTGAATGACGAGTAAGGTCTAGCTCAACCTCGCGGGTTCGTCGCTTCGTATTTATACAGAGTGCTATAGTATTTCTACAGGACGTTAGACGTAGCAGTGCTATAGTAGTAGTCGGCGGTGTAGACGTGGTGTCTAGACTGCTGGTTATCCTTCGAATGCCCTGTATCCCATGGTTTGTCTTGGGGTAGGCCGCGGTAGTGACAGCCGTTGGACCCTTTGAAATCCCCCACGTTCGGATACAGCGTGTAGGTAACCCTTTGCCATGAACCAACTGTTATAGTTAGGAGGGGCCGGTGTCCGAAGCGGGATCTTATCTGAGCTTGTTCCTCTCTAGAGTCGAGAACCTACAGGAGACTTCACATCACTCACCTACCTCAGCAGGGACTGTGTACCCTTGGATAGTCACTCGTAGAGTCCCCCATTGTTGACGGCTGTTAAGTGCCTACTTTAGCTGTCAATATACTCATGAATAAAGGAGCATAAAGCATTTCTTACACGTATTTAGTTAAGAATAATGTAGTTCCACTTGTCCTTGGAGATTATTTGATTGCAAGAAAATAAGCAAGAAAAGAGTACCAAACTCACCTTCTAGGGTCCATGCCACATCACCTCATCCTAGTGGGCTGCCAACAAGGATGCCATGCATGCAAACCTGCCAACTAGGGAGCCATGCATGCATGCCATGCAAGCAATCCAAGTGAAGCAACACCCGACAAATCAGAGTGTGACACGTGGACTTCACATGGATCCATGGGCCCACAAAGGCAAGCAAATCGCGCCAAAACAGGGTGGACACCAGGAACCGACCTAAGGACCCACAGGGCAGCCTCCAGGAGGAAGCACACCTCGAGTGGGGCCCACAAGGGGTCGGCCGACCCCACAGGTCGGCCGAACCGACCTTGTGGCCGCCACTCAGGGGCTTCCACGTGGTGGTTCCCTATTGGTCCTAGGAGCCTTCCCCGGAGTGTTTGCCTCCATTCTTCGCCGGTGGACGGGCCTATAAATAGAAGGAGAGGGGGCTCACTTATGAGACATCCACACTTGCAACACCTCTCTCACTTTTAGTCTCAAGGCTAGGAGGTAGGCTAGAGTAGTTCTAATTCAGGTTCCAAGTCTACTTTGGGATCTAGGTATGAGTTGTCTTGTATCTTATTTCATTTGTATGACTTTGATCTACTTCAGTTATTTATCTATTTCATATAAAGTTGTGTTAGTATGCATGAGTGATTTGTTCTTGTGTTCTTCACCGGTTCATCATTTAGAGGCTCCTGTTCTTGATGAACAAGGCCTTTCGATCTACTTGACGGGTGACTTTTACATGTTTCTGGTATTTGTTCATAAGTTAGAGGCTCGTGTTCTTCGTGAACACGACCCTTTGATCCAGTTGAGCAGACATAGGAAAACACGAATCCGTTTGTGTACTTAACCTGGTTTGATCTGATTAGATGACATGATTGCGTTGTATGAAGTCTGTGCTTTGAGCTACGGTACTCGGTGTAATTGGCTAGTTTATCTGGTGGCTTGACCTGGTTGACAATAGCCCGAGCCGGTCAAGTTCGGCTAACAATGTAAGCATGGTGCTTGGGTTGCGTAGCTACCTTACTTATGAGTTTATCCCACGGTTTGTCTTGGGGTAGGCCGCTGTCGGGCATACACCCCGGGTACTCATACAAGGAAGGATGAAGACGGACTCCTACAAGAATTCCCCTGTAATCCTACTAGGACTCGTTCCGTGTAATCCTACTAGGACTCCTGACTTGTAACTGACTAGGAACCTGCCCCCTAGACTATATAAAGGAGGACCGGGTACCTAGCCGAACATCCGAACAACCCAACACCAAGCGCAGGGCGCCATACTTGATCCCCCAAACAGGACGTAGGGTTCGCCACCTTGGCGGCCCGAACCTGTATAAATCTTGTGTCCCGTGTCCTTGTGCATACCTTCGAGTTCTCGGTCTCCCGATCACGATCCCCCACCACAATCATCTACCTCGGGTACCCCCTTGGTAGGTTTAACGGTCTAAAACACCGACAGCTGGCGCGCCAGGTAAGGGTGATCATCACCACCGGGCGAATTCGAATGACCTTTTCATCATCAAAATCAATCTACTCGACGACAAACAAGTCAAGTCGCAATGCAAAGCAAGTCGCCGAGTTCTGTCGAAAAACGGAATCGATTTTCGTACTCTGTTCACGCGTCGGCAGAACACGCTCAACTATGTCGCGCGTCCGGGTGCCTCGGCACGTCGCGTGGCTCGTCGCGCAGCTCGTCGCGCGGTTCGTCGTCGACTACTTTGCCTCACGCGGCTCGTCGTCGACTACTTCTCCTACACCGTGTGTCCGGGTGCCTCGGCACGTCGCGCGGCTCGTCGCGCGGCTCGTCGTCGACTACTTCGCCTCGCGCGGCTCGTCGTCGACTACTTCGCCTATGCCGCGCGTCCGGGTGCCTCGGCACGTCACGCGGCTCGTCGCGTAGCTCATCGTCGACTACTTCGCCACGCGCGGCTCGTCGTCGAATACTTCACCTCGCGTGGCTCGTCGTCGACTACTTCGCCTACGCCGCGCGTCCGGGTGCCTCGGCACGTCGTGCGGCTCGTCGCCGACTACTTCGCCTTGCGCGGCTTGTCGTCGACTACTTCGCCTACGCCGCGCGTCCGGGTGCCTCGGCACATCGCGCGGCTCATCGCACGGCTCGTCGTCGACTACTTCGCCTCGCGCGGCTCGTCGTCGACTACTTCGCCAACGCCGTGCGTCCGGGTGCCTCGGCACGTCGCGCGGCTCGTCGCGCAGCTCGTCACGCGGCTCGTCGTCGACTGCTTCACCTCGCGCGGCTCGTCATCGACTACTTCGCCTATGCCGTGCGTCTGGGTGGCTCGGCACATCGCGCGGCTCGTCGCGCGGCTTGTCGTCGACTACTTCGCGTCGCGCGGTTCGTCGTCGACTACTTCGCCTACGCCGCGCGTCCGGGTGCCTCGGCACATCACGCGGCTCATCGCGCAGCTCGTCGCGCGGCTCGTCTTCGACTACTTCGCCTCGCGCAGCTCGTCGTCGACTACTTCGCCTCGCGGCTCGTCGTGGACTACTTCGCCTACGCCGCGCGTCCGGGTGCCTCGGCACGTCGCGCGGCTCGTCACGCGGCTCGTCATCGACTACTTCACATCGCGCGGCTCGTCGTCGACTACTTCGCCTACGCCGCGCGTCCGGATGCCTCGGCACATCACGCGGCTCGTCACGTAGCTCGTCGCGCGGCTCGTCGTCGACTACTTCACCTACGCCGCGTGTCCGGGTACCTCGGCACGTCGCGCGGCTCGTCGTCGACTACTTCACCTACGCCGCGTGTCCGGGTACCTCGGCACGTCGCGCGGCTCGTCATGCGGCTCGTCGTCGACTACTTCACCTCACGCGGCTCGTCGTCGACTACTTCGCCTCGCGCAGGTCGTTGTCGACTACTTCGCCTCGCGCGGCTCGTCGTCGACTACTTCGCCTACGCCACGCGTCTGGGTGCCTCGGCACGTCGTGCGGCTCGTTGCGTAGCTCGTCGCGCGGCTCGTCACACAGCTCGTCGTCGACTGCTTCGCCTACGCCGCACGTCTGGGTGCCTCGGCACGTCGCGCGGCTCGTCGCACGGCTTGTCGTCGACTACTTCGCCTCGCGCGGCTCGTCGTCGACTACTTCACCTACGCCGTGCGATCGGGTGCCTCGGCTCATCGCGCGGCTCGTCGCCGACTATTTCGCGTATACCGTGCGTCCGGGTGCCTTGGCACGTCGCGTGGCTCGTTGCGCGGCTTGTCGTCGACTACTTTGCCTACGCCGTGCGATCGGGTGCCTCGGCTCGTCGCGCGGCTCGTCTCGACTACTTCGCCTATGCTGTGCGATCGGGTGCCTCGGCTCCTCGTGCGGCTCGTCGTCGACCACGCACCGTCTCGCCGCTCGACTTCTCGTCGGTCGGTCGCACTGGCTCTCGCCGTGCGCCCGGTCGCTCCGTCTCGCGGCTCGTCGTCGACTACTTCGCCTACGCTGTGCGATCGGGTGCCTCGGCTCCTCGCGCGGCTCGTCGTCGACCACGCGCCGTCTCGCCGCTCGACTTCTCATCGGTCGGTTGTACTGGCTCTCGCCGTGCGCCCGGTCGCACCGTCCGTGGCTCGACTACTCCGTACGCCGCTGCTCGACTTGTTGTCCGGTCGCACTGGCTCTCGCCGTGCACTCGGTCGCTCCGTCTCGCGGCTCGACTACTCCGTGCGCCGCCGCTCGACTTGTTGTCCCGTCGCACTGGCTCTCGCCGTGCGCTCGGTCACTCCGTCTCGCGGCTTGACTACTCCGTGCGCCGCCGCTCGACTTGTTGTCCGGTCGTACTGGCTCTACTTCAGCCACGTCGTGCGTCGCGACTACTTGTCTCGCGGCAACACCGGCTCTACTTCGAGTACGCCGCGCACCGCCGTGACATCGTCTTCCGGCAGCATCGCGTCGACCACTCATCTTGACTAGTTTTCCAAACTAGTCGAGAGCGACAGAAACGCCTTAACAACTAGTCGGAATCAACTCTGACTGGTCAAACTTCAGCAACAATCGTCGCGGCTCCATCTCCGACCGCCACGGCTTCATCTATAAGACCACCCTAGCGGCAACAGCTAAGTCATTTATTTAAATAACTGTTTTTTCTTCTTTGGCTTGTCTTCCATGCGCAGGACAAACACGCCAAGGACTACCCGTCTATGTATGCTTCTACACGGGAACTACCCTTCAGAACTGCACAATCTCAAGTCCGCTACGGCGGCACAAGTCGACACGAACGGTCGCAATCTAAAGTCCGCTACAGCGGCACAACTCGACTCCGGTCACATCAACAGTCTGCCCAGGCAGCAACAGCTAAGTCATTTATTTAAATGATTACCATTTTCTTTTCTTGGCTTGTTCTCCTCATCATGTAGGACAACATGCCGACTACTCATCGGTGTACGCTTCTCGGCGGGTTTTTCACGAGGGCTACACTCTACTGACTACTCTTGGGGTATATCTATCAAGTCACCACGAGCCTACTTCAACAACTCGGGGGCTATCCCAACGAGGCAGCTTCTAAAGTCCGCTCCGCGCGGCAACTTAAAGTCGACTCCGGTCGCACCTTCGCTTGCTTCGGCGGCATACTGCGTGTGTAAGCTTCGATGGAACTTAGCTGTAAGTGGCCCTCGCGTCCTGGCGACGATGGTACCTAGTTGCACGTGGTTTTCATACCCTGTACCATGGGTTTCGTACCCTAAGTACTCGCGCTCTGTACCATGGGTCCTAGTACCCTAAGTACTCAAGTCGACTTCTATAGTCGCAACCTCAAATCCACTCCGGTGGCACAAGTCGACTCCGGTCGCTCCCAAAGCCCGTTCCGGCGGCAACCGTACCTTGGGTCTGAAACCCATGGCCCAGGTACTCAAGTCGACTCCGGTCACACCTTCAAGCCCGCTCCGGTGGCAACCGTACCTTGGGTCTGAAATCCATGGCCCAGGTACTCAAGTCGACTCTAGTCGCACCTTCAAGCCCGCTCCGGCGGCAACCGTACCTTGGGTCTGAAATCCATGGCTCAGGTGCTCAAGCCCGCTCCGGCAGCACAACTATTCATTGTCTCTGATTTTTCGTTCGATTTTGCATTCCGGAAGTGCTTTTTGTTTTTTGCATCTTAAAGTCCACCCCGTGTGGCACAAAGTCGACTACTATAGTCGCATCTAAAGTCCGCTTCGCGCGGCAATCTAAAGTCGACTTCTATAGTCGCATATCAAAGTCCACTCCGTGCGGCAACTAAAGTCGACTTCGGTTTTTCAAGTCGCACCTCAAAGTCCGCTCCGTGCGGCAAGTAAAGTCGACTTCGGTTTTTCAAGTCGCATCTAAAGTCCGCTCTGCCGGCATCTAAAGTCGACTTCGGTCGCATCTAAAGTCAGCTCTGACGGCAGGGCTACTTCTCAAGCTCCACAGCTCGACACCAAATTACTACTCGGAAACTCTCCAGCACGGGGGCTGCATTCAAATTACTACTCTAGAACAACTCTAGCAGACTTCGCTCGCTCTCAAGCTCGAAGGTTCCGTACCAACAACTACTCGACGTGGCTCATACGGCTCTCTTATCTCGGGGGCTACACGCTGCAAGAGTACTCGGATGATGGCTTTCATGAACACTGAAGACCCTTGGATTGATTACCTAATCATTTCAAGGGTCGGGGGCTGCTATGCTATACCCATCATTCAATTTTTCAAGACGGAAGATTCAGAATCAAGATTGACCCTCAACTAGAATCTGTGACTCAACCCAAGGCTCGGGGGCTACTCCATATGGAGTGCGATTTTGCAACCGCACTTCCATGTAATCTCGACTTCAAGACTGATGAGCTGGACCACCTTCCAGCCTCGTGGCAGTTCAAGCACTATTGAAGACTTCTCCAAGCAGTACTCGAGGACGCTCAGGAACTACTCGAAGAGGCTTCAAGACTACTTGAACTACTACTCTCGACTCCAACGTGCTCGGGGGCTTGTCGGGCATACACCCCGGGTACTCATACAAGGAAGGATGAAGACGGACTCCTACTAGAATTCCCCTGTAATCCTACTAGGACTCGTTCTGTGTAATCCTACTAGGACTCCTGACTTGTAACTGACTAGGAACCCGCCCCCTGGACTATATAAAGGAGGGCCGGGTACCTAGCCGAACATCTGAACAACCCAACACCAAGCGCAGGGCGCCATACTTGATCCCCCAAACAGGACGTAGGGTTCGCCACCTTGGCGGCCCGAACCTGTATAAATCTTGTGTCCCGTGTCCTTGTGCATACCTTCGAGTTCTCGGTCTCCCGATCACGATCCCCCACCACAATCATCTACCTCGGGTACCCCCTTGGTAGGTTTGCCGGTCTAAAACACTGACAGCCGCGGTAGTGACAGCCGTTGGTTCTCTGAAATCCCCCACGTTCGGATAAGCTGTAGGAGTCTAAAATATAACAACCGGAGTTGTGCAGAAGCAACGCGGGAGGTTATCTCCCCATGGTACCTGGGTGCTCAAGTCAATGTTCTTCAACGCTAGTGTATCTAACTCGTTCTTTCCAGCTTTATGTGTATAGTACATTAGAACCTAGAACTAACTCGTGTGTTGCCTCCTATGCCTAGGACCCTTTAGAGAGAGAGTGAGTGTGTGTGTGATCACACTACCCCCATTATCATATCTTTACCCCTGCACTTGAGTGTCTGGTTTGTTTCTGAAGGACCGAATCGGGCGACCAGAGAGGGGGGGGGGGAGTGAATGGGAGCCAATAAAAATTCTTCCCTAAAGTTGAACTCGGCCTATGCCACGATTACCACTCCACGAATCCTTGCACACAAAGGAAGCTCCAAACAAGACTCACACAAGCCTAGAAGATCACGAGAGAAGCCTAGGAGCAAAGAGCGGAAGCACCAAAGCAAGAATCAAAGAACTTGATCAAATCTGGAACGCACCTGGCGGACCGTCCGCGATGGCTGCGCGGACTGTCCGTCAGGTCTCCGCGGACCGTCTGATAAAACGACCAGAACCTCTAGTAGCGCACCCCCGAAATTCGGACTGTCTGTGGTGAGCACGCGGACCGTCCGCCAGAAAACCCTCCACGCGGACCGTCCGTGGAACCACCACGGACTGTCCGCCAAACGCTTCGCAGCCAAACCCTGGGATCTAACCAGATCGAAATGAAAGCACAAGAACACGCGACGAACACGAAGAACACGGGACGAACCCTAGCCGCGCGGACCGTCCACCAGGGACCCGCGGACCGTCCGCCAAGCACGAACAGAACAGAAAAAGCTCGAGCTCGGGAGTCAACCCAACCTTTCCATCACCGGATCTCCCAAACGGTTGAAGCTCTTGAGACAAGATTTTGGGGAGATGTAAACCGTCACACAAGGATGCTATGCCCCAAAAATCTCGACTCCTAAGCCACTAAATCACCGAGAATCGCGGATCAACCGAACCACCACCATGAACTCGGGCACCAACCAAAAACGTACGAATCGATGGCTCTCCACAGCGTTTGAGGGGTCAAGATCACACACAAAGATGCGCAAGGCATCCACCCATGACCCCCTCAAAGAAATCCGTGAAGAAATGCCTCCAAAATCACGAATCGAGCCAAGAACGAAAACTCCCAAAAATAGTCCCAATAATGACATGAAAATCACAGAGGACTAGGAGATCACCGGGACGCCGAATGCTTCCATACATCCAGAGGTCAGATTCTGTACAAGAGTCTAGCCTAAAGAATCCAGAGGAAAAAGAAGCAGTTCAGAGAAAATCTACCGGGGGAGAAAACCCTAGGGAGCAAAAGAGAGAAATGCCATCCACCTCTCCGCTATTTATACGAAGTCCATTGGAGGGAGGTAAATGACCACGCTACCCCTACTGCTTGAAATGAAGATACAACCCCTCAGGGGCATTTTGGTCAAGTCTTCATCGAGCGGACACGCTTCCACCGCGGCCTTGCTTAGCTTTGACGCAAGCCCTGCGATCACGCCACGTGCCCCCCGCCTCGAAGCTTCCCGAAGCTCTCGGATCAACGTCTCCGTCGCCTCGGGCCTCTGGGCTTGGTTTTGCGGCCCAAACCAAGAAACCGTCCACTTGATGGTTTTGTGGGCAAACAACCAAACCCCGCGTGCAAGTTTCGGGCTTCAACCGCTACCTTGCACCGGCCCAGTTCATGACTTCAGCCCGCCAGTCTTGCACCACACGGCTCGCACTTGACCCCATCGGCCACCGGGTCCATCGAACCAAGCCTACTTGCATCTCCATCACCCGAAGACCGCCACAGCTAAGGCCTTTCGCGCTTGTTCTTCACCTGCACCGACACGAGTCAAGCCGCAACCTGTAACTACACACTTAGCCAAGCATCAGTCCACACAACGTTGTCAATCACTCATCACTAAGGAGCGACCCTCCACTGGTCCTCAGACACACCTGGTCCTCAATCTCCCCCTTGATGAGTGCATTGACAACACCCATAGTAACCATGATAGAGAAAAAGAAAAGAAAACAACCACGAACACAAACCTCCAAAGCAAGTGATCCAAAGCCAAAGAACAAGCAAAAACAAGATCACCCGCCAATCCAAGTCTCGTCCCCCTAAGACAAGGGCAATGGCTCGACACATCCGAGACAAAACAAAGCTCACAAGGAGCACACCACAAAGCACAAAACTCAGGAAAATCAAAGGAGCTTCCCCTGCACAAATGCAAACTCCCCCTGAGCGAATGCAACCTCTTCTTCACAATTTTTTCTCCTCACATGCAACATCTCACAAATGCATACCAATTTTGCATAAAAATTCCCAAAGCATGAAAATTCTCCCAAAATCTCCCCTTATCATACAAACCTCTCCCCCTTGTTGACAATGCATGAATCAAGGTATATGAAACTCTTCCCCTTGTTTTCATGAAAAATGCATGTCAAAGCATATATACAATCTACCAAGCTTTTCAAATATACAAGGAGCACAAGAAAATGCTACACATGAGACATAGAGCAAGCAAAGTAGACACGGTGTATCAAGCACATTGCCATCAAGAAGGTAGAGACATATAAGCATGTGACATGGCTAAAAGCAATTTTAAGCAATTTTCACAAAGAAACATGCATCTCATGAGCAAGATCCTACCTATACCAATTTGAACATAAAGGCACTAGATCATCCAAAGTTTATGCAAGATCACAAATTCTCATCACAAGATCATTATAAACGCCCACAAGCTACTCAAGTCATGTTAAAGCCACCGAGCCATGTGTCAACTTCTTAAAATGAGACTTCTCATGGTAGACAAGTATGCTACGGTTTAGCACCCAAGATATGAATATCAAAACATAAAAACATGATTAGGAGCTCATTTTTCAAGCATAAGGCAATTCATACACCAATTTCATTTTCAAAATTAAACATGGTACATGAAGTGCCTTTGCGGCAAAAAGAAGCTTATGCTCCTCCCCAAGCAAGCAAAAGGGCTAAACATTTACAATGACAAAGGATCTTTGACCCCAAGCAAAGAGAATATGATCCTCAAGCACAAACTGAGCATGATATAAGCATTTAACCACAAATTGAGCATAGACAAGCATCTACTCATGAGAGAGGTAGTTTTATCATTTTCACAACCAAAATGCTATCCCACCATACATATATAGCAAAACCATCAAGAGCATAGCATTTACATCCACAATTTACCAAACATGCACAAGTCTCACATATAGCACATCGGTGGTCAATGTATATAAGAGAAGCTCAATCCTAGCTCAAGTGATCCAAAGATGGCTATCCTACCAGGTTTTGTACAGAAAGTAAAATGCACGAAGGAAATGCAACAAACTGAACATATGACACATATATACATGAGAAGCTCCAAGACCCAAGCTAGAAAGGAAAACACACCCCAAGCTCACCCCGCAAGCGAGTGAAAGTGGCTTGGTCAAGTGGTTTGGTGAAAATGTCAGCTAGCTGGTCTTGGGTAGGGACATAGGACAAAGATATGTTTCCCTTCTCAACATTGTCTCTCAGGAAGTGGTACCTCAATTCTATGTGTTTCGTTTTGGAGTGGAGGACAGGATTTTTGGCTACGCTTATGGCACTGGTGCTGTCACAGAAAAGTGGAACCTGGGAGAACTCCTCACCAAAATCACTCATGGTATAGGTCATCCAAAGCAGCTGGGAACAACAACTAGCCGCAGCCACATATTCAGCCTCGGTGGTGGACTGGGCTACGCTCGATTGCTTGCGAGATGACCAAGAGACCAAAGAAGAACCAAGGAACTGACAACACCCAGAAGTGGACTTGCGATCCAATCGACACCCAGCGAAATCCGCATCAGAAAAGCCATGAAGCCTGAGTGTCGAGGAGGCAGAGTACCACAGGCCAAATTCAGGAGTGTAGTTCAAGTACCTGAAAATCCGCTTGACGGCCTGCCGATGTGAAGTCCTCGGCGAAGCCTGAAAACGAGCGCACAGACACACACTAAACTGTATGTCTGGCCTTGTCACCATCAAGTAGAGGAGGGAGCCGATTATGCTCTGGTACTCCTTCTGGTCCACGGGTTCGCCGTCCTCATCCGCGTCCAACGCCGTAGTCGTACTCATCGGTGTAGTCAGCGGATTGGAGTCATTCATGCCAAACTTCTTCACCATGTCCCTGGTGTACTTCACTTGATGTACAAAGGTCCCGTCCTTGCACTGCTTGATCTGGAGACCCAAGAACAACTGTAGCTCGCCCATCATGGACATCTCAAATTCCCTGCTCATGTCATCTGCAAATCTGGCAACAAGATCATGAGAAGAGCCACCAAAGATTATGTCATCCACGTATATCTGAACAATCAAAAGGTCATTCCCATGCTTAAGGAGGAAAAGGGTCTTATCAACTGTGCCCATCACAAACCCCTTACTCAGCAAAAAGCCTCTCAACCTGCCATAGCAAGCTCTAGGTGCCTATTTCAACCCATAGAGCGCTCTTTGGAGTTTGTATACACGGTGTGGGTATTTTTCACTCTCAAATCCCGGAGGTTGCCTCACATACACTTCTTCCTCTATCACCCCATTCAAGAAAGCACTCTTGACATCCATTTGGTACAACTTGAACCCTTTAGCCATGGCAAAGGCTAGAAGGATCCTAATTGCCTCCAAACGGGCTACAGGAGCAAATGTCTCCTCATAGTCTATGCCCTCTTTCTGGTTGTACTCCTGCGCCACCAACCTCGACTTGTTCCTCACAACCATCCCATTCTCACCCTCTTTGTTCTTCCACACCCACTTGTTTCCTATGGGTCGGCAATTTGGCGGTGGATCGACTAACACCCAGACTTGGTTCTTCTGAAAGTTTTCCAACTCCTCATGCATGGAATTCACCCAATTCTCATCAGACAAAGCGTGTTGAATATCTTTGGGCTCGAAAGAGGCAACAAATGCAGAATGAGCGAAATGAGAAGTATTCCTTGACCTCGACCGTGTAGTGCATTCATGAAGGTCACCAATGATGGTCGTCGGTGGGTGATCCACTTGTACTCGCCGGGGAGCCTCTCGCCTGGACACAACCTCCCCCTCAGCAGCAGCCTCCATTCGAACAGCCTCAGTCATAGTGGGTGTAGGGGATGGTCCGTCCTCGATCGTCGTCGTAGTAGTGGAAGTAGTACGTACACGATCAGCCGCTGGAGAATCACCACCATCATCGTCATCGTCTCCATCTCCGTCCTTCTCATCCTCGAAGATACTCGCACCAATCTCCTCGTCACCTGCACACTCAAAAGCAGAAGAGCTACATGGTTGTGTCTCGTCGAAGGTTACCTCGCAAGTCTCCATGGTTCGGTTAGTGTCAAGGTTGAGCACACGATATGCTCTAGAATGAATCGCATAACCAAGGAAAATCCCATCCGAACATCGAGACTCAAACTTATCCAACTTGCCCTTCTTCAGAATGAAAATCTTGCAACCAAAGGCTCTAAAGTGACTCACCTTGGGTTGTCGACCATGCATCAGCTCATAAGAGGTCTTCTTCTTAAAGGCATGAAGGAAAATGCGATTTGAGACATAGCAAGCGGTATTGACCGCCTCGACCCAGAAACGCCTAGGAGTCCTATGCTCATCGAGCATCGTCCTGGCCATCTCACAAAGGGTCTGGTTCTTCCTCTCCACTACGCAATTCTGGCAAGCGACGTATGGAGAAGAGTACTGATGATCAAGACCAAGATCACTGCAAAAGGCATCAAAATGAGAGTTCTTGAATTCCGTGCCATTGTCACTGCGTATAGCTCGAATGGCATAACCATGTCTCTCATTCTTCAACCTCAAGATCAAGTCTCGAACAAAGCCAAATGTCTCACTCTTATCCTCCAGAAAGAAAACCCAAGAGTACCTCGAAAAGTCATCAACAACCACAAGAACATACCACTTCCCACCAGCAGAGCGAACACGAGCTGGCCCAACCAAATCCAAATGCAACAGCTCACAAGGTTGCTCAGTCGTGACAGAAGTCAGAGGAGCGTGAGAAGCGGCAACCATTTTTCCATGCCGACAAGAAGCACAAACCAAATCCTTCTCGAATTTCAACTTAGGCAATCCTCGGACAAGATCAAGACCACTCAAGCGGGAAAGCAACTCAAAGCTCAAGTGTCCTAATCTCCTATGCCATTTCCAAAGCTCAGCCGAAATGCCAGCAACAAAGCATCGAGGAGGACCAACAGACTGGGAAAAATCGGCACGAAAGATTTGACCCTCGGGGACGATCGTACAGACAAGATCGCCTCGAGAATCAAGCACACGAGAAGCACCCGACTTAAAACGAACCTCAAAACCTTTGTCAAGTAATTGAGATACTGACAACAGGTTGAAACCAAGTGACTTGACCAGGGCCACACTTCTTAAGGTCACCTTGCTACTCACCTTCACCATACCTTCAGCAAGCACTCGTCCTCTCCCATTGTCCCCGAGAATGAGCAAGCGACTCAACACTGGGGTTAGTACCAAAAGAGCCAAACCAGTGCTGAGCCATTTTCTCAAAAGAGGGGTTAGCAAAATCCATCCTCCCAAAACCTCTAGGCGGAGCCCTCTCACGCCTACCACCAAAGGACCTGTCACGTCTCACTGGAGGAGTACGCACACCACGAGGGGGAAAACGTGGCCCGTAGTCCATCTGAGACCCAAAGCTTCGATCGTGCCACCCAAACTCGTAACGGTCACGAGAAGGAGCACGTCGAGCCAACTCACCACACCCAAACCCAACACGCCTGTCTCTCTAAGGGAACACACCTCCACCTCCACCTCCACGAGTGGGAACTGTCCTCACAAACACATCACCCCTAGGTAGAGGCCCTATACGAGGCTCATGCACACCACGAGCAAGGTGGTACCTTTCCTTGTTTGCCATCTCCCTAGCAAACCTCTCATCCCTCTTCCTCCGGAAACAGAACTCATCCTTGTGCCCATCCCTCCCACAATACTCACAATGGAAGCGGATTGGCACTGGCTTAGGCTGTGGCTTCTCTACAAGCTTCTCTCCAGCTTTCTCTCCTATCTTCCCATCAAAGACACTCCCCTGGGTGCTCACAAACTTGATGGGTTTTTGGTACTTTTCAGCTTTGTGGGGGAACACTGGAGGATCTGGGGTTGTGTCTAGCTTGTTTCTGAGATGGTTTGGCTTGGGTGCAAATTTGTTCATTGGTGTGGTATGTGGTGGAATGGGGATCTCTCCGGCTTTCTCTTCTCCCTCACCACTCTTCTCACCACACTTGTCTGCCCCCAACGCCTGACCATCAAACCTCTTGAACTGAGCCAACATCATACTCAATTGTGGCTCATGCCCAGACAACCACCCCATCATTTTTCTTAATTCATCATTTTCATCCTGCAGACGATCAACATAGTTTGCAAGTTCCATGTTTTTCAAAGCATGCATTTCACAGGTTGAACATGATGTAGGAAGAGGAGCTTTCAATGCCGCCTCAAGAGAAACAATTCTAGTGTGAGATTCATCTAGCCTAGCATGCAAAATAGGACATGATGTACAAGCTCCTAACAAAGCTGGCCTAGACTTCAATTCATCACACTCAACCCTAACCACATCTAGTTCCTCAAGAACAGAGGCATGTTTCTCCTTGAGGGCTGTCAAGTCAGCAAGAAAAACTGAGCAATCACCACAATCAATTTCATCCGACACCACAGGAGCAGACTTCAAAGCAGCTATCTCATTTCTAGCATCCACAAGCAAGGATTCAAGCTCGGCTACTTTGTCCTTAGCATCACCCAACAGAGACCTAAATTCCCTCTTCTCCTTGTTGGTCTTTCTAAGCACATCATGACGGTTATGAAGCAACTCATTGAGCCTAGCATTCTCCTCTAGCAAGAAGTTGGGATCTTGTCATACCTCTTCATCAGAGTCGGAGTTCGAATCCGAGCTGTGCTTCCCACCCTTCTTGGAGTGCGCCATGCCGCAAAAGCCTCCTTGCGCGACGAAGCTCAGGCCGGTGAAGTTCTTGCCCATGTGCTGCTTGTCCTTGCGCTTCTCTTGTTCTTCCTTGCATCTCGAGTCGGAGGAAGCATCGCTTGATGTCGAGTCGATGTCGCTCGCTTCGGCCACCATCGCTCGAGCGGTCTTCTTCTTGTGGCCGCCACTCTTCTTGTGCCTTCTCTCGCTCTTGTCCTTGTGCTTGTCCTTGTAGTCGTTCCGGGAGCGGTGCTTGTTGTAGTCGTGCTTGGGCTTGCCCTTGTAGTCATTCTTGATCTCCATGGCTTCAGGGCATTCGGCGATGAAGTGCCCGTGCTTTCCGCACCGATAGCACATCCCCGAGCTCCACCTTGCATTCTTGCGGTTCTCGTACATCCGCCCAAACCTCTTGCTCAACAAGGCGAGATCATCCTCGCTCAGCACCTCAAAGTCCTCATCTGGCAAGGACACAAGACAAGATAAAGAAAAGCCAACACAGTTAGCGTTAGTCCTCGATCCCGAGATGAGAGCCAAACTATGAGGATCAGTGGGGCTCTCGCTCTTGGCTCTCAAGCCACGATCAACCTCTGAAGACCTGAGCTTGGAGAACAGCTCATCAAGAGAAAGCGTATCATACGCGCTCGACTCCTCAATGGCCTCGATCTTGGCTTCCCACACGGATCTATCCAGGGCATGCAAAAGCTTGATAGCTTGATCATGATCCGTGTATGGGAGCACTGTCACATTGGCCCTCATGTTGTTGACGATGCAAGTGAAGCGCTGAAACATAGCATCGGTCGACTCACTGGGGAGATGAGTGAAGTTCTCGTACTCTCTCCGGTAAGTGGTAAACATCCGGGCTTGCACTTGGGCATTGCCAACATGAGCATTCTTCAACTTGAGCCAAATCTTTCCGGCCACATCCTATCCATACACTCGATCAAACTCCGAGGCACAGAGAGCACGGAACAAGTAATCAACGGCCTTGCTATTGGCCTCAAACATGTCCCGCAATCCTGGAAGCAGAAAACTATCTGGGATGACATAATGAGGATTCTGAGTGACCTCCCAGATAAGAGTTCCCTTCCCTCGCAAAAACGCGCCCATGCGCCTCTCCCACATCGGGTAATTCTTGCCATCAAAGTGCGGAGGACCCGACCCCTTGCTGTAATCACCCATCTTTGGATCTTAGATTGGTTAGAATCACGAAGATCCGTAACCGGCTCTGATACCAACTGAAGGACCGAATCGGGCGACCAGAGAGGGGGGGGGAGTGAATGGGAGCCAATAAAAATTCTTCCCTAAAGTTGAACTCGGCCTATGCCACGATTACCACTCCACGAATCCTTGCACACAAAGGAAGCTCCAAACAAGACTCACACAAGCCTAGAAGATCACGAGAGAAGCCTAGGAGCAAAGAGCGGAAGCACCAAAACAAGAATCAAAGAACTTGATCAAATCTGGAACGCACCTGGCGGACCGTCCGCGATGGCTGCGCGGACTGTCCGTCAGGTCTCCGCGGACCGTCTGATAAAACGACCAGAACCTCTAGTAGCGCACCCCCGAAATTCGGACTGTCCGTGGTGAGCACACGGACCGTCCGCCAGAAAACCCTCCACGCGGACCATCTGTGGAACCACCGCGGACTGTCCGCCAAATCCTTCGCAGCCAAACCCTGGGATCCAACCAGATCGAAACGAAAGCGCTCAAGAACACGCGACGAACACGAAGAACATGAGACGAACCCTAGCCGTGCGGACCGTCCGCCAGGGACCTGCGGACCGTCCACCAAGCAAGAACAGAACAGAAAAAGCTCGAGCTCGGGAGTCAACCCAACCTTTCCATGACCGGATCTCCCAAACGGTTGAAGCTCTTGAGACAAGATTTTGGGGAGATGTAAAGTGTCACACAAGGATGCTATGCCCCAAAAATCTCGACTCCTAAGCCACTAAATCACCGGGAATCGCGGATCAACCGAACCACCACCATGAACTCGGGCACCAACCAAAAACGCACGAATCGAAGGCTCTCCATAGCGTTTGAGGGGTCAAGATCACACACAAAGATGTGCAAGGCATCCACCCATGATCCCCTCAAAGAAATCCGTGAAGAAACGCCTCCAAAATCACGAATCGAGCCAAGAACGAAAACTCCCAAAAATAGACCCAAAAATGACACGAAAATCACAGAGGACTAGGAGATCACCGGGACGCTGAATGCTTCCATACATCCAGAGGTCAGATTCTGTACAAGAGTCTAGCCTAAGGAATCCAGAGGGAAAAGAAGCAGTTCAGAGAAAATCTACCGGGGGAGAAAACGCTAGGGAGCAAGAGAGAGAGATGTCATCCACCTCTCCGCTATTTATACGAAGTCCATCGGAGGGAGGTAAATGACCACGCTACCCCTACTGCTTGAAATGAAGATACAACCCCTCAGGGGCATTTTGGTCAAGTCTTCATCAAGCGGACCCGCTTCCACCGCGGCCTTGCTTAGCTTTGACGCAAGCCCCGCGATCATGCCACGTGCCCCCCGCCTCGAAGCTTCCCGAAGGTCCCGGATCACCGTCTCCGTCGCCTCGGGGCTCCGGGCTTGGTTTTGCAGCCCAAACCAAGAAACCGTCCACCTGATGGTTTTGTGGGCAAACCACCAAACCCCGCGTGCAAGCTTCGGGCTTCAACCGCTACCTTGCACCGGGCCAGTTCACGACTTCAGCCCCCAGTCTTGCACCGCACGGCTCGCACTTGACCCCATCGGCCACCGGGTCCATCGAACCAAGCCTACTTGCCTCTCCATCACCCGGAGGCCACCACGGCTAAGGCCTTTCATGCTTGTTCTTCACCTGCACCGACACGAGTCAAGCCACAACTTGTACCTGCACACTTAGCCAAGCATCAGTCCACACAACGTTGTCGATCACTCATCACTAAGGAGCGACCCTCCACTGGTCCTCAGACACACCTGGTCCTCAGTTTCCGTCTATGATCTATACTCATTGCAATAGAGTTGATCTTGTCATTCCGCTAATGCCTTCCTTGGATTCGATACCCTTTGGAATACTCCTTTGGGGAAATGCTACAATGGTACTTCCATGCGCTTGCGGATCTTTGTAAATGTTAAGATTTACCAACCAGCATTTCTGGCGCTATTACCAGGATGGGTTCCAAACCTTTTCTTAGGTGATTGCGTTAAGAAATGTCAACAAGCATTTCTGGCGCCGTTGCCGGGGAAGGCTTAAGGATGACATATCAACACTTTGCATATGTTTATAATCATGACAGGAATAAAATAGTTCTCAATGCAGGCTAACTTGGATTGTCTTCTTTGTCTATTGATGATGAAGACAGGTAGTGCATGACTGGTTTCGACTTGCCATCGAATTTTACTGAAGATCCTGAGTCACTCGTAAGGAAGGCACAAAATCATTTCGGCTCTCCTTCTTGTGAACATTCGGAAGTCGATCCAGCTTCCTTTGTGCCATCCGTATCAACTTCCACGGCCAACCCTGTCGAGAAGACTCTTCGTGAGTATTCCGCTCCCTCTGCTGACCAGGTGCCGACAGGCCCCGTGATCAACACTGGGAATGGAAACTTCGAGATCAAGACTGGCTTAATTACGATGGTACAAGCTAGCCCATTCTATGGCAAGCCTAATGAAGACGTGAGCGCCCACCTGTAGCAGTTCCTAGAACTATGCAGTACCTCCACTATACGAGGAGTGGTGGAAGATGCTATTCGTCTGTGACTGTTTCCCTTCTCCCTCTTGGGAAAGGCAAAGCAGTGGTTTTATGCTAACCGTGCAGAGATTAACACTTGGGCAAAGTGCTCCGCAGCATTTCTCGCGAAATTCTTTCTGTTGGGCAAAACCAATGTCCTTCGGGGGCGAATTTTAAGTTTCTAGCAGACAGCAAATGAGACTATCCCCGAAGCTTGGGAGAGACTCTAGGAGTACATCCTGGCTTGTCCTCATCATGGGATGGACAACTGGCTTATTCTTCAGAGTTTCTATAATGGGCTGACTCCGACAGCCCGAGGCCATATTGATGCTGCAGCTGGAGGGGCTTTCTTCTCTCTTACTATCACTGAAGCTACTACATTGATTGAGAAGATGGTTACCAATCAAGGGTGGAGTGATGATCGACTCCAGCCACGTCAAAGGGGTACACATACCATCAAGGAAGCGGATATGTTGCACGCCAAGATGGACCAAATGATGAAGAATATGGATGATCTAGCTAATGAGAAGGCTGCCATGGCCACCACTACTCAACCTATGGATGCTCGCATGACCTGCGAAGTCTGTGGTAATACTGGCCATTCAGGGAATTACTGCCCTACTACTCAGGAGGATGTGATGTACATGAACGGCAATAACAACGGTTATCATCCACAAGGAGGTCAAACGTGGAATCAATCACGCCCTTACTATCAAGGGGGTAATCAAGGTAATTCTTTCAACCCAAACCAACCTTCCTTGAAAGATCTAGTCTTTGGGCAAGCTAAGATTAATGAAGGTTTTAATAAGAAAACATCTGCCTATGATAAGGCTTTTGAGAGCCTTAATGTTAAAATTGATAGCGTTTCGTCTGCTTTTAAGAACCAGTTGAGCTTTAATAAGATGATAGAAACCTAGTTGGCTCAGTTAGCTACTTTGGTTCCCTCTGCTGAAGACGGGAAGATTCCGGGGCAACCCGTGTCCTCCTGTGAAAATGTTTGTGTAGTGTCCACCAGATGGGGTAAGCATTCTGGGTGGGCACAAACCACTGACTATGCAGGGAAGCCTATACAACAAGTACTTGACCCATGGGAATCTTCAACAATCACAAACAAGAAAGATCCTGGTTATCCGGCTATCACCTGCAAGATATACTACCAGAAGATTAAGCATGCTCTTTGTGACCTTGGTGCAAGTGTTAACCTTATGTCCAAGGCCATGTTTGAACAATTGGGGTATCCAGCTCTAACTCCAACTGCGACAGTCGTCCAACTTGCTGATGCATCGATCCGATATCCAGAGGGGATCGTAGGGAATTTATTGGTATTCATCCAAGGTTCATACATCTTTGCGGATTTCGTGGTCCTTGATATGCAAGATGATGAGGGAATGCCTCTCATTCTTGGGAGATCGTTCCTGAGTGACGCCAATGCAAGGATCAATGTGGGAGCCGGAATGATCCGATTCCGCATTGGGAAGAGGAACTTGATGTTCCGATTTCAAACACCAAAAGAGAAATGCTATACACTGCAGGGCCAAAATGAGCAATCAGGAGGCATGGACGGAGCCACAGCCCTCGCGACTTCCCACCACTCCAAAAGGGTGTGGTGGGAAATACAGAAGTCAACTCCATCAATTTCTCGAGAATGGGGTGACGAGTGGAATTGATCGCCGAGAAAAGTCTCGCTCTCAGACTTAAAAAGATGAGTCCTTTTTGCCAAAAGGTAAAATTGGTATTTATCTCATATTTCCCTTTCAAAAATTTTATTTGATTTTTCCAAAAGCATATTAGATTTTTTCCAACCTTGCATCTACATGCTAGATTTTTCTAGCCAATTTCCCTTTTCAAATAAAATTTTGAAAATAATTTCTTGAGTGGAAAATCAAAGAATAATTATTCGAGTAACATTTTGGGCGAATCTGGACCTAGACATCTGAGCAGGACATCAGGTAGCTGTTAGAGAGCTATTGCAAAAAGTTGGAAGCAGGCGGGCCCGGCAGGGGTTCGACCAGGGGTCGATCGACCCTGGCCAATGGTGTTGTGGGCCCCGCCTCTTCCAACGGCTCCTAGCCGTTGCCCTTGTCCTCTACCCCGGTGCCTGGCTCGGTTGCCTATAAATAGAAGGGGGATTGAGGGGTTTCTTCACCCATTCATTCATTTCCATCACCCTCTCTCCCTCTTTGCTCTTGCTCTTTGGTTTTCTTGGATTTCTTGCTCAAGTGGAAGTGTCAAGCACTCTCTCCAATTTGTCGCTGAATATTGAATATTGGTGGAGCAAGCTCGATAAGGATTTCATTTCGATTTCACTAACCCATCACCGAGTTGCTCGTGTTGTCCCATTGTTGTGCAAGATGAGTTGGATTGCCGGTGCGTACCGGAAGGTGACCCGTTCACGCCGTTCTAGAGACGGAGAGGGCTCGTCTCATCACTCCGGAGCTACACCAAGTCCAATGTCTACCGACCGTGAAGAAGAGGAAGAGGAGGAGCTACCCACGCCACGAGCCGAAGGGGTGATCAACACCGATGCCGCCTTCATCGACTTGAGGGATGACCGGGAGGGACAGGCCTAGGCTCTCATCAAGGATCGAGTCTTCGCCAACACCAAGGAGTTCGACTCGGCCCTTCTCAAGAAAATAGGTATGGACTCCGAGTTCGATTTCATTTGGCATGCTCTTGGTTGGGAGAACTTTGTTCCGGTGTGGGAGATTGGTTCTAGGCCTCTCACCATTCAGTTCCTCTGTACTCTTCGGGAGGATGAGGCCGGTATTACGTTTCGTTTACATGGAACGTCGTATCGAGTCTCATGGCATGATCTTAGTTGTGCTCTCGGTTTTCATCGTCGTTGTGCTATTTCTGTCGATCAAGCTTGCAGTGATTTTGTTTGAGATAGTTTTTGGGAAGAGATTTCTGGTCGGCCTGTCCGTGGCAAGTTAGCACCTAGGTGCAACGATATCTTGCATCCTACTCTCCGACTGTGGCACAAGTGGCTCGCCATCACTCTCTTTCTGAGGGATGACGTTCGACCCATGCGCACAGACGAGATGAGGATATTATACACCGCGGTCAGACGAATCAGAATCGCCCAGTGTAAGCTATGATTCGGCCGTGGTTGACAAATTTTAGGATGCCGGGATCTATTGAGTGTACGTCTCTGATCACACGTATCATTTCAGGTCTTGGGATTTCACTAGGGGCTGACTGTTGACGGTGGAAATTCACCATCTCCAACCCTTAATATTCTCACATAAATAGAGGCATATGCATTATTTACTAGCATTTAGGTTTGAATAATGTAGTTCCACTTGTCCTTGGAGATTATTTGTATGTAGGTGATTTACCCCTTAAAAGACATGGAAACTCAACTTCTATAAAGAAACCATGCCAACTCAGCTGAGGAGGTGGCTGCTACCAAGGGGAACATGGCAATCCACGTCATCGATCCAGGGGAGGCACTCACCGACGAATCAGAGGACGCCACATGGACTTCACATGGATCAAAGGGCACACCTCGGATACCAAATCAAGCCATGCACCGGGGATGGATCAGAGGGCCCACAAGGCAGCCAACCAGAGGAAGCAGACCAGGTGGGGCCACCCTAAGGGGCCGGCCGATCCTAGGATCGACCGAACCGCCTTAGTGGCGCCCCATCCTAGCCCTCCACGTGTTGGTTGCTCATTGGTCCATTGCCTCATCTGAGCAAGCCTTGTCCTCGCCTATAAATAGAAGGGGAGGGCCTCCCATTTCTCACACACCACTGTCTCATTCTCCTCTCACTTTTAGTTTCCAAGGCTAGTTGGTAGGCTAGAGTAGCTCTTATTCAGGTTCCAAGTCCTCTTGGAAGTCTAGGTATGAGTTCTCTTTTATCTTTATTTCTTTGTATGACTTTGATCTACTTCAGTTATTCAGCTATTTCATATAAAGTCATGGTAGATCATATTCTTGATATGTTCTTGAGTTCATCCTCTGTTCATCATTTAGAGTCTTGTGTTCTTCGTGAACACCACCTTTTGATCCACTTGAAGGGTGATAAACTCCTTCCTTATGTGTTTGTTCATAAGTTAGAGGCTCGTGTTCTTCACGAACACGACCCTTTGATCTTATTGATTAGACATAAGAGAGTTCATACCTGTTTGTATGTCTAGCCTTAGTTGATCTTGTTAGATGGCATGAGAGTGTTGCATGAGGTCTGTGTTCAAGCTACGGTACTCGATCTAGTTAACCAGTCTTCTGGTGGCTCTCACCCTCAGTCACAATAGCTCGGGCCGGGTGGAGTCTAGCAGCAACGTAGGCATGGTGCCTGGGTTGTCTGGCTACGATAGTTATGAGCATACCCCCCATAACGATAGAGGTCGGTCCTCGGGTGGTGACAGCCCCGTTGGATCCTTGGGCAACCTCCGCGCTGGGGTACCTACTGTAGGAGTCTAAAGTCTAGTTTCGCAGAGTGCTGGTCGTCGCGGGCTAGCTCCCCATTTGTACCTGGGTGCTGAACCTTATCTCTCTCATGCAATGCTCATGCCCATCTCTTGTATCTGCTAGCTTTGTATGTTTAGTACATTAGAACCTAGAGCTAACTCGTATGTTCCCCCTAAGCCGTAGTGTGCTAGAGTAGAGGTAGATTTGAGTGTGTGTGTCACACTACCTCGTATATCTTTTATCTTACCCCTGTCGTTGAGTGTGTTGTTCCCTATATCTATCTCTTGGTTTACATTTAGAGCAAAAGCATAAGTCTAAGATATCCGCCATTGCCTTCCACGGATACGATACCCTTGGAATACTCTCCTTCCTTGGGGAAATGCTACAATGGTTTATCTGTGTGCTTGCGGATTCGTTCATGATCGTTTAGATTAACCTTTGGCAAGTCTCGATGTTCACGCTAACCCGGTGCCATTAGTTGTGACATTGAGAGGTGCCTAAAGGCATTTCCTAGTGTTGTCACTAAGGACGGGTCCCAGATCTGTTCTTAAGATGATGACGCTACGAAACGCCAACAAGCATTTCTGGCGCCGTTGCCGGGGAAGGCACAGGATTATCATGACTATGCTTTACATCTATTTATAAACTCTGAGTAGGTTAGGACAATTCTCAATGGAGGCTAACCTTGATTGTCTTCTTTTATCTTTGGATGATGAAGACAGGTAGTGTATGACTGGTTTCGACCTACCGGGAAATTTTACTGAAAATCCTGAGTCACTTGTGAGGAAACCTTGAATTCATTTCGGCTCACCTCGTCGTACTCGTCTGGAGGGCGAACCAGCTTCCTTTGTACCATCCACGTCCAACGCTATGGCCCAGAAGACACTTCGTGAGTATTCAGCTCCTTCCGCTGACCAGGTGCTGCAAGGCCCTGAGGTGGCAATGGGGACTGAAAATTTTGAGATCAAGATGGGTCTAATTACGATGGTACAGGCTAGCCCATTCTGTGGCAAGCCAAATGAGGATGCCAATGCTCATCTGCAGCAATTCCTAGAGCTATGCAGCACTTTCATCATCAGGGTTGCAAATATGGATGTTGTTCGTTTACGGCTATTTCCATTCTCCCTCCTGGGGAAAGCTAAGCAATGGTTCTATGCGAATCGTGAAGCTATTAACACTTGGACTAATTGTTTAGAGGCATTTCTCAAGAAGTTCTTCCCATTGGGTAAAACCAATGCTCTTCGTGGAAGGATTTCTGGTTTTCAGCAAGCAGCAAGTGAATCTATTCCAGAGGCTTGGGAAAGGCTTCAGAAGTATGTCCTGGCCTGCCCTCACCATGGGATGGAGGATTGGCTTATTCTTCAAAGATTCTATAATGGGTTGACTCCGACAGCCCGAGGCCATATTGATGCTGCTGCTCAAGGAGCATTCTTCTCACTCACTGTTGATGATGCTAAATTACTCATTAAGAAGATGGTCTCCAACCAAGGGTGGAGTGATGAAAGACTCCAACCACGACCGAGGGGTACTCATACTGTCAAGGAAGCAGACATGATTACTGCCAAGATGGATCTTCTTATGAAGAGATTGGATGATTACACCAGCGAGAAGGCTGCCATGGCCACCACTACTCTGCTTATGGATTCTCACATGACTTGTGAAGTCTGTGGCAACACTGGGCACTCAGGCAACTATTGTTCGGAGACTCAGGAGGAAGTGATGTACATGAATGGCAACACCAACGGTTATCGTCCACCTCAACAAGGAGGCCAATCATGGAATGAACAATGCCCTTATTATCAAGGAGGTAACCAAGGTAATTCTTACAATCCTAACCAACCTTCCTTGAGTGATCTTGTTTTTGGGCAAGCTAAGATTAATGAAGGTATTAATAAGAAGTTAGCTGCCCTTGATAAAACTATGGAAAGTCTCAACGTTAAGCTTGATAGTTTTTCTTCTGCCCAGAAGAGTCAGCTGAGTTTCAACAAAATGTTGGAAACTCAGTTGGCTCAGCTGGCTGCTTTGGTTCCATCTCCTGATAACGGGAGGATCCCAGGGCAACCTGTATCCTCTTGTGAGAATGTTAGTGTAGTGTCAACCCGGTGGGGTAAGCCACATAGGAAGACACATGCTTCTGACTATGCAGGAAAGCCCATACAACAAATTCTTGATCCATGGGAGGAATCAGCAGTGGTGCACAAGAAAGATCCAGGCTACCCGACTATCACTTGCATAATCTATTACAAGCAGATCAGGCATGCCCTTTGTGACCTTGGTGCAAGTGTTAATCTCATGTCCAAGGCCATGTTCGAGCAACTTGGATATCCAGCTCTCTCTCTCCAACAACACGGACTATCCAACTCGCCGATTCAATGATACGATATCCAAAAGGAATTGTTGGGAGCATGTTGGTCAAGATCAAGAGCTCTTATGTCTTTGCGGATTTCGTGGTCCTTGATATGGATGACGAGGGAGGAATGTCGCTCATCCTTGGGCGATCATTTCTCAGTGATGTCCGAGCTAGGATCAATGTGGGGTCCGGAATCATCCGTTTCCACATTGGGAAGAGGAACTTGAGGTTCCGGTTTCAGGACAAAGAAGAGCAGTGCTATTTAATGCAAGATAGTGTTGAGCAGCTTGGGGGAAGGACGGAGCCTTTACCCCTGAGGAAGAAATCTCCATCAAAGAGGCTAAAGAAAATTTGGAAAGAATGGCAGAAGATTGACATGGCACCACCCTCTACTTCTCAGGAGTGGGGTGCTGAGTGGAATTGATCACTGAAAAGAGTCCAACTCATCAGACTAAAAATGATGAGTCCTTTCTACCAAAAAGGTTAAAGCTGGTACTTATCTCATATTTCCCTTTCCAAAATTTTATTTCCAAAATTGCATATTTGATTTTCCAAAACTCTGCATCTGCATGCTAAATTTATCTAGCCCTTTTCCCTTTTCAAAATAAAATTTCTAAAAATAATTTCTGAGTTTAAAAACCATAGAAAATTCATTTAGGTAGTTTCTGGAGTAAACTTTGGCCGGTGCACCTTGGCATATCTTCATATAGCCATTGGAGGCACACCCGCCAAAGGGTGCCAGCACCGGGCCCACCACTAGGCCGGCCGAACCAGGGTTCGGCTGAACCCTGGTAACGGTCAAGTGGGCCCAGCTTTGGCCAACGGCTCCTAGCCGTTGCCCAACGGCTATCCCACGGTGTGCTGCCCCTTTACTCTATAAATTGGACCCGAGAGGGGGTGTTCTTCACCCATTCAACTCATTTTACTCACATTCCCCTCTCTACTCCTTGCTCTCTTGGTTTTCTTGCTCGAGATTGGATCATCAAGTATTCTCTCTAGTGTGTTGCTGAAAATATTGTTATTGGTGGAGCAAGCTCGGTAGGAACTTCATTCGATTTCACTAACCCATCACCGATTTGCTCTTGTTGTTCCTTGTTGTTGTGCTAGCATGAATTGGGCGGCAAACACTCTCCGGAGGGTGACACGCTCACGCTCCCATTCGCGGGCAAGCACGAGTGCATCCACCCCTGCCGAGCTAACGTCGAGCCCACCGACGATGGATTATGAAGAAGAGCAAGCCGAGCCACAAGCCACGGAGGAGGTCATCGACGACACCCCCTACCTCAGCTTGCGGGGCGCTCGAGAGGAGGAAGCCTATGCTCTTCTGAAGGACCGAGTCTTCACCCACACCAGGGACTTCGACCCGGCTCTCATGGAGAAAACAGGTATGAATCTCAAGTTCGCTTCCATTTGGCATGCTTTTGGTTGGGAGGAGTTTGCGCCGGTTATAGAGGTTGGCTCTCGGCCTCTCACCATCTAGTTTCTTTACACTCTTACCGAGATTCAGGATGGCATTCAGTTTCGTCTTTTTGGGACCGATTATTGTGTTTTTTGGAAGGAACTTAGTCGTCTTCTTGGGTTTAGTACTCGTTGTGCTGTTTCTCTGAAGAAGTCTTGTGAGGGTTTTGTTCGAGAATCTTTCTGGGCAGATATCTCTGGTCTTGTTTACAGTGGCAAGTTTGTACCCCGGTGCAACGATATTGTGCACCCCACTCTCCGTCTGTGGCACAAGTGGCTCACCATTACTCTCTTTCCACGAGAGGATGTTCGCCCCGTGCGCAGCGATGAGATGATGCTATTATATGGCGCTGTTAACCGGATCAAGGTCTCTCCCATTAAAGCTATGATTCGGCAATGGTTGATGAATTTTAAGATGATAGGTCCTATTAAGTGTACATCTTTGGTGACTCGTATTGCTCTCAGGCTCGGGGTTCTTAGCGGGAATCCCGTACCCTTCATCGGGATGCCCCGAGTTCTCATTGATGAGGCATACTTGATCCAAGGGCATATACTCAAGAGGGGCCCAAATGATTCTTTGACTTTCTTCTTTCCGGGTTATGCAAATCAAATCCTGTTACCTAACCCGGGGTTTCGATTGTATAACTCGGAGTCACTAACCATTCCCCTTGTTACACAAGAGGAAAGCCATCGTGCTAGTGTCTCAGGCAGGTCCACTAGAAGTGCAGCGAAGAGAGCACACATGCAGCAGCAGCAGTCATAGCCACCACCACCACCTCAGCCACAGCCTGCTACGCCACCGGTGGCAAGAGGGGCCCCTGCGGGGTATATGTTCAGGGTTACCCTTGGGTATACACCTGGCTGGGATCAGGCCACCTACCAGCCGAGTGCGAGTGGCATAGCTTGGGCGAGTGCGAGCAGTGCTCAGTGGGCCACACCCGCTAGTTCTAGCTCCGGTGGTCCACCTCCGTCTTCGTCCTTCCGGAGGCACTCCTCAGCCTCTGCACGCGATGCTCAGCTCGCGTAGCAGATGGGAGAGCTCACCGTCCAGGTCACGGGATTGGAGGAGACGCTGAACACCCACGTCGAGTCTACCTCAGCGTGGCAGCGTCAGGCTGGTGAACGGATAGCAGCCATGTAGCAGGATCAGCAGCAATACATAGAGGCGCAGAGGGCCTACTACGCGAGTCAGGGTTTCTTCTACCCTCCTCCGCAGTGAGCCTGAAGCTAGCTTGGGGGAAGACCCCCATTCTGAGGTAACTTGTATCTTCCTTTGTTTTCATAATATCTTATAAATGAAAATCCAAAAAAATCTGCAAAATAAAAAGACCAAAAATATTTATTTGCTTCCATCATCATCGTTTGCTTAGTTTGCTTTGATATGCTTAGTAAGAATGTTTTGGCTCTATGGTTGAAATGATGAATAGTTGCTCTGTTTATTTTCCTCGTATGTCTTGCCTACAACTTTGTATCCTACCTAAGTTTTGAGTTTGTTGGCTTGTATGTTCAAACCTTAGCTTGAAAACTGTGGGTAGCAAAAAGCATGATCCTTGCCTAAGTTGTTGTGAGATATGATATAGTATAATAGAGTGCTATGATCTTGTGCTTAGTGATGCTTGACATCCGGAGTTTTCCTTTTTGAAAAAAAATCAAAACATGATGAGTTCCTCAATGACGAGAATTTCCCATCCAAGGCCATATGTAGATTCTAGTTCTTAGCCTCCACATACGCAGCTTGTTCTCTCATTGAGCTTTGTCAAATTGTTGTGAGCCTTGTTAGAACTCATACTCCCCTGATCAAGATCACGTACACGTTCATGCTAAAACTTCTACACTGGAAGTTAGCATTCATCATTTGCTCCATATTGCTTATGCATCCTTCCTCAAATAAAACTCTATGTATATTTGCATTATTCATCCCTCTCCAAATATCTCCAATAGAGACAAAGGGCTAGCTAAAAAAAAGAGAGAAAAGCATGCTCAAAAGCATGGCAAAAATAAATAAAGAGAGCTAGCCCAAGTCTCGAAACTTTCAAAGGAGAAAAAGGGATTGATATGTGCAAGAGAAAGAGTTCCACCATATAGATGGTAATAACTAGTACCTACTCCGGGGCTAGTGTCCACCTTACCATCAATCCCTCATTCCTTCATATAAAACATGGCAATATCTAGCACCCATTTTCGGGCCTAGTATCCACCTTGTCATGCTCATATCCATCACACACATATGCACATCTTGATCAGGATGTATGTTTGTTTCTTCCAAGGATCCGGTCTTTGACTTAGCAAAATATGAGAGGCAAGTATGCCACATCTTCCCTACCTACAACTCCACATACAGCCTATTAGGAGTAGGATGTGAAGAAAGGCAACATTGATGCCTTGGTGAGGAACCATACACTTTTGAGCGATCTGAGAGTATCATTTGAGGAACTCTGATTTTCTTTTGAAAAAAATTTGCAAAACCTCCGGATTGCTAAGCTGATCAAGGTATGAGTGACTATGCACATGCTATATAACCATTCTGTCTCTCAACCGCCCAAGGCAGGTGAAGCTATATGCCCCACGTATTAGGTGAAAGGTAAGAACATTGCCAACTTATTCGACTCTTGGTAGAATACTTTGATGTATGTTTGCCATAAGTTGAGAATACAACATTGTAGCAACTCCTGATCAACCAACCTAAGTCTCTAATGTCTTACTTCGAGACGAGCAAGAGGTTAGCTTGGGGGAGTTTGTTGACGGTGGAAATTCACCATCTCCAACCCTCAATATTCTCACATAAATGGAGGCATATGCATATTTCACCAGCATTTAGGTTTGAATAATGTAGTTCCACTTGTCCTTAGAGATTATTTGTATGTAGGTGATTTACCCCTTAAAAGAGATGGAAACTCAACTTCTATGAAGAAATCATGCCAACTCAGCTGAGGAGGTGGCTGCCACCAAGGGGAACATGGCAATCCACGTCATCGATCCAGGGGAGGCACTCACCGACAAATCAGAGGACGCCACATGGACTTCACATGGATCAAAGGGCCCACCTCTGATACCAAATCAAGCCATGCACCGGGGATGGATCAGAGGGCCCACAAGGCAGCCAACTAGAGGAAGCACACTAGGTGGGGCCACCCTAAGGGGTCGGCCGAACCACCTTAGTGGCGCCCCATCCTGGCCCTCCACGTGTTGGTGGCTCATTGGTCCATTGCCTCACTCCCGGGTGTTTAGGGGCCATTTGGGCGTCCGAGCAAGCCTTGTCCTCGCCTATAAATAGAAGGGGAGGGGCTCCCATTTCTCACACACCACTCTCTCATTTTCCTCTCACTTTTAGTTTCCAAGGCTAGGGGGTAGGCTAGAGTTGCTCTTATTCAGGTTCCAAGTCCTCTTGGAAGTCTAGGTATGAGTTCTCTTTTATCTTTATTTCTTTGTATGACTTTGATCTACTTCAGTTATTCAGCTATTTCATATAAAGTCATGGTAGATCATATTCTTGATATGTTCTTGAGTTCATCCTCTGTTCATCATTTAGAGGCTTGTGTTCTTTGTGAACACTACCTTTTGATTCACTTGAAGGGTGATAAACTCCTTCCTTATGTGTTTGTTCATAAGTTAGAGGCTCGTGTTCTTCACGAACATGACCCTTTGATCTTATTGATTAGACATAAGAGAGTTCATATCTGTTTGTATGTCTAGCCTTAGTTGATCTTGTTAGATGGCATGAGAGTGTTAAATGAGGTCTGTGTTCAAGCTACGGTACTCGGTCTAGTTGACCAGTCTTCTGGTGGCTCTCACCCTGGGTCACAATAGCCCGGGCTTGGTGGAGTCTAGCAGCGACGTAGGCATGGTGCCTGGGTTGTCTGGCTACGATAGTTATGAGCATACCCCCGTAACAATAGAGGTCGGTCCTCGGGTGGTGACAACCCCGTTGGATCCTTGGGCAACCTCTGCACTGGGGTACCTGCTGTAGGAGTGAGCCTGAAGCTAGCTTAGGGGAGGACCCCCTTTCTGAGGTAACTTGTATCTTTTATTGTTTTCAGAACCCCATATGCTAAAAACACATAAAAATCTGAAAAAAGTTAAAAAGACCAAAAATATTTATTTGCTTTCTTAAATTAGTTTGTTTTCGTATGCGTGGTAAGAGTGTTCTTATTCTCCATGGTTGAAATGATGAATAGTTGCTCTGTTTATTCCTCTTGTATGCCTTGTTTACAACTTAGTATCCTGTCCAAGTTTTGAGTTTGTTGGCTAGTATGATCGAACCTGAGCTTGAAATTTGTGGGTAGCAAAAAGCATGATCTTTGCCTAAGTTGTTGCGAGGTATGATATGGTATAATAGAGTTGCTATGAGCTAGTACTGAGTGATGTTTGATATCCGGAGTTTTCTTTTGAAAAATGTTAAAATGATAAGTTCCTCGATGATAAGAAATTCCTATCCAAGGCCATATGTAGATTTTAGCTTATGTTAAACCTCCACATATGCTACCTGATTTCTTCATTGAGTTTTGTCGAATTGTTGTGACCTTCGGCGAGTAACTTGTCATACTCCTATGATCAAGATCACGTACACACCACCATATGCGAAACTTCTACACTGGAAGTTAGCAATCATCATTTCATCCATTTCCCATCCATTCCACAAAATAAAGCTCCGCGCATGTTCCATAATTACTCTCCCTCCAAAAATATTTAGCATGGTCTATGGGCTATGTTTAATAAAAATGCTCAAGGGCATGCATAAAAAAAAGAGAAAGAATAAAGAGACATAGCCCAAGTCTCAAAAAATTTCGGAAAGGAGGAGAGTAAAAATCATGCAAAGAGGAGTTCATTATCCATCCACCATACACACACTTTTGCACATCTTGATCAGGGTGTATGACTTGTTCTCCCAAGGATCCGGTCTTCGACTCAACAATACATGAGAAACAGGTATGCCACATGTTTTCCCTACCTACAGCTCCACATATCAGCTTATTAGGAGTAGGTAGTGAAAGAAGGCAAATCAAAGCCTTGGTGAGGAATCATACACATTGAGTGATCCGAGAGTATCATTTGAGGAACTTTGATTTCTTTTTGAAAAACCTGCAAAACCTCCGGATTGATAACTGATCAAGGTACATGTCATTAGTAATCTTTATACAACCATTCTATCTTTCAACCGCCCAAGGCAGGTGAAGCTACACGCCCCATATCAATCAAGTGAAAGGTAAGATCAATGCCAACTTCTTCAACTCTTGATAGAGTACCTAGCTGTATCTTGTTATACATTAGGGATACAACATCGTAGCAACTCCTGATCAACCAACCTAAGTTCTTGATCTCTTGCTCGGGACGAGCAAGAGGCTAGCTTGGGGGAGTTGTTGACGACTGTTAAGTGCCTACTTTAGCCATCAATATACTCATGAATAAAGGAGCATAAGGCATTTCTTACGCGTATTTAGTTAAGAATAATGTAGTTCCACTTGTCCTTGGAGATTATTTGATTGCGGGAAAATAAGCAAGAAAAGAGTGCCAAACTCACCTTCTAGGGTCCATGCCACATCACCTCATCCTAGTGGGCTGCCAACAAGGATGCCATGCATGCAAACCTGCCAACTAGGGAGCCATGCATGCATGCCATGCAAGCAATCCAAGTGAAGCAACCCTGACGAATCAGAGTGTGACACGTGGACTTCACATGGATCCATGGGCCCACAAAGGCAAGCAAATCGCACCAAAACAGGGTGGATACCGGGAACCGACCTAAGGACCCACAGGATAGCCTCCAGGAGGAAGCACACCCCGAGTGGGGCCCACAGGGGGTCGGCTGACCCCACAGGTCAGCCGAACCGACCTTGTGGCCGCCACTCAGGGGCTTCCATGTGGTGGTTCCCTATTGGTCCTAGGCGCCTTCCTCGGGGTGTTTGCCTCCATTCTTTGCCGGTGCACGGGCCTATAAATAGAAGGAGAGGGGGCTCACTTATGAGACATCCACACTCGCAACACCTCTCTCACTTTTAGTCTCAAGGCTAGGAGGTAGGCTAGAGTAGTTCTAATTCAGTTTCCAAGTCTACTTTGGGATCTAGGTATGAGTTGTCTTGTGTCTTATTTCATTTGTATGACATTGATCTACTTCAGTTATTTATCTATTTCATATAAAGTTGTGTTAGTATGCATGAGTGATTTGTTCATGTGTTCTTCACCTGTTCATCATTTAGAGGCTCCTGTTCTTGATGAACAAGGCCTTTCGATCTACTTGACGGGTGACTTTTACATGTTTCTGGTGTTTGTTCATAAGTTAGAGGCTCGTGTTCTTCACGAACACGACCCTTTGATCCAGTTGAACAGACATAGGAAAACACGAATCCGTTTGTGTACTTAACCTGGTTTGATCTGATTAGATGAGATGATTGCGTTGTATGAAGTCTGTGCTTGAGCTACGGTACTCGGTGTAATTGGCTGGTTTATCTAGTGGCTTGACCTGGGTCACAATGGCCCGGGCCGGTCAAGTCCGGCTAACAACGTAAGCATGGTGCTTGGGTTGCGTAGCTACCTTACTTATGAGTTTATCCCACGGTTTGTCTTGGGGTAGGCCGCGGTAGTGACAGCCGTTGGTCCTCTGAAATCCCCCATGTTCGGATAAGCTATAGGAGTCTAAAATATAACAACCAGAGTTGTGTAGAAGCAACACGGGAGGTTATCTCCCTGTGGTACCTAGGTGCTCAAGTCAATGTTCTTCAACGCTAGTGTATCTAACTCGTTCTTTCCAGCTTTATGTGTATAGTACATTAGAACCTAGAACTAACTCGTGTGTCGCCTCCTATGCCTAGGACCCTTTAGAGAGAGAGTGAGTGTGTGTGTGATCACACTACCCCCATTATCATATCTTTACCCCTGCATTTGAGTGTCTAGTTTGTTTCCATCTATGATCTATACTCATTGCAATAGAGTTGATCTTGTCATTCCGCCAATGCCTTCCTTGGATTCGATGCCCTTTGGAATACTCCTTTGGGGAAATGCTACAATGGTACTTCCGTGCGCTTGCAGATCTCTGTAAACGTTAAGATTTACCAACCAGCATTTCTAGCGCTATTACCAGGATGGGTTCCAAACCTGTTCTTAGGTGATTGCATTAAGAAATGTCAACACCCATACCGTTCCTTGGATTCGATACCCTAGGGAATACTCCTGAGGTGAAGTGCTACAATAGTGTATCCGTGCGCTTGCGGTTTCGTTCGCACCCGTCAGTATACCCGGGTGATTCTTACACGCTCACGCTATCCCGGCACCATAGTGGTGATGTTAAGAAATACCAACAGTCGCAGCAGCTATTATGTTACACCTGACCCAGGTCAGGTCAGCGGTTCTTCAAGGTCTACGCCTCATCTTCAATCCGACCTTCTGGACCTTCGACTCAGAAGCTCACCGTTCATCTTCGTGCGCGCATCGGAGGGGTTTTTCTTTTTTTTATCCACGTGCACCCTTCACGACCTCGACGGTGCTGCACCTTCGCTACTCTTCGACACATCCTCGCCTCGACCGCTACGCCTACACGTCGATCGGGGGCTTGAGAGACATGGGTACCCATGGGTCCCCACCGGCCAGGGTCCCAGAGGCCCATGACAAGTGGACCTGACCTTCTAGAAGACTCGCTGACCTGCCAAGTGGGCCCAGCGACCTTATCGATGACTCCGACGACCCCGGGCGACCTGTTCAAGATCCCAGAAGATCTGGCGAATTTGGCGTTCAAGCCAAGACAGTAGGACGTGGCGCGCTGCCATCTGTAGCCCCGAGTATCACTTGATACTCCTTGTAATCCGGGAGATAAGCTTCCCACAGTTGTAACCGACCCGGACATGGGTCCACCGACCTTGAATGGAAACCCTAGCCAGTCCTCCCCATATAAGGCGGCCTAGGGCTCCATTCAAGGGGACAACTCATTTTCATCCTCCCGCATAATTCACCACAACTGGACGTAGGGTTTTACTCTCTAGAGGCCTGAACCAGTCTAAACCCTCTTGTCTCCTCGTGTTTTCCACCATACTCGCCTAGTTCCGAGTTCACCACGTGGACTACCACCTACGCTCTTAGGTCTCGATCCTCCATTAACCTGCAAACCTCTAGGGTAGCCCCCTAGCGGATCTGTCCAGGTCTCACCCCCTGACACCTATGCATCCGGTTGTGTCGTTCCGTCAAGTAACCTGGAGCCAATAAGGTTACGAAAATGCACGCTGCATTCGGTCGTGTCGATTCAGCGCGTAACCTGCACTGGTTACGCATCGTCTGTGCTACTTGATGCAACACCGACTCGGTTAAGCACGTAGTCGGTTACGCACCTTTAAGACGGCTGGCTGCATGGCTCAACACTGACTGTGTTACACACTGATCGGTCGTGTTGATTCTATGCGTCACCTGCTCCAGCTCGGTTATGGACGGTTCGGCGACGCAGCATCCCATGGCGCGTGCATCACCGACTGGGTTACGCATCGCGACGGTTACGCAAAATTCACACTGCATTCTGATTCGATGCACCATCCTGCTCGGTTACACACGTTTTGGCGAGGCACGATCCGTTCTGCATAGTGCGTGCATCACCGACTAGTTACGCACGGAGTCTGTCACGCAAAATCCCCATGCATCCGGTCTTGTCGTTGCATCACGTAACCTGGGGCCAATTTAGTTACGCAAAATCCACGCTGCATCCAGTCGTGTCGAATCAGTGTGTAACCTGTACAGGGCACCATCCATGTAGTGTGATGCTACACTGAATGGTTCGTGTCGAATGCAGCTTACGCACCGTCCTTGATGCTTGATCCAACACTGACTGGTGACTGGGTCGTGTCGTTGCATCGTGTAATCGAAACCCACAAAGGTTACACAAAATCCACGCTGCATCCGGTCGTGTCGATTCAGCACGTAACCTACACTGGTTATGCACCATCCGTGCTGCTTGATTAATGCAACACCGACTGGGTCGCGTCGAATCAGCACGTAACCACAAGAGGTTACGCACCATCCGTGCTGCTTGATGCAACACCGACTAGGTCGTGTCGAATCAGCGCGTAACATGCAGAAGTTACGCACTGTCCGTGCTGCTTGATGCAACACCGACTCGGTTAAGCACATAGTAGGTTACGCACCTTTAAGACGGCTGGCTGCATGGCTCAACACTGACTAGGTTACGCACTGATCGGTCGTGTTGATTCTACTAGTCACCTGCTCTAGCTCAGTTACGCACGGTTCGGCGACGCAGCGTCCCATGGCGCGTGCATCACCGACTGGGTTACATACCACAACGGTTACGCAAGATCCACGCTACATTCTGATTCGACGCACCATCCTGCTTGGTTATGCATGTTTCGGTGACGCACCATCCATTCTGCATGGTGCGTGCATCATCGACTGGGTTACGTGCGGAGTCTATCACGCAAAATCCCCATGCATCTAGTTGTGTCATTGCATCGCGTAACTTGGGGCTGATAAAATTACACAAAATCCACGCTGCATCCGGGCGTGTCGAATAAGCGTGTAACCTGTACAGGGCACCATCCGTGGAGTGTGATGCAACACCGAATGGGTCGTGTCCAATGCAGCTTACGCACCGTCCTTGATGCTTGATCCAACACTGACTGGGTCGTGTCGTTGCATTGCGTAACCTAAACCCGCAAAGGTTACGCAAAATCCAAGCTGCATCTGGTCGTGTCGATTCAGCGTGCAACCTGCACTGGTTAAGCACCGTCCGTGCTGCTTGATTGATGCAACACCGACTGGGTTACGCACGGAGTCTGTCATGCAAAATCCTCATGCATCCAGTCGTGTCGAATCAGTGCGTAAATTGTACAGGGCACCGTCCGTGGAGTGTGATGCAACACCGAATGGGTCGTGTTGAATGCAACTTACGCACCGTCCTTGATGCTTGATCCAACACTGACTGGGTCGTGTCGTTACATCGTGTAACCTAAACCCGCAAAGGTTACACAAAATCCACGTTGCATCCGGTCGTGTCGATTCAGCGCGTAACCTGCTCTGGTTACGCAATGTTGGTGCTGCTTGATTGATGTAATACCGACTGGGTCGTATCGAATCAGTGCGTAACCACAAGAGGTTACGCACCATCCGTGCTGCTTGATGTAACACCGACTGGGTCATGTCGAATCAGCACGTAACATGCAGAGGTTACGCACCATCCGTGATGCTTGATGCAACACCGACTCGGTTAAGCACGTAGTAGGTTACGCACCTTTAAGATGGCTGGCTGCATGGCTCAACACTGACTGGGTTACGCACTGATCGGTCATGTCGATTCTACGCGTCACCTGCTCCAGCTCGGTTACGCACGGCTTGGCGACACAGCATCCCATGGCGCGTGCATCACCGACTGGGTTACGCACTGCGACGGTTACGCAAAATCAACGCTGCATTCTAATTTGACGCACCATCCTGCTCGGCTACACACGTTTCAGCAATGCACCATCCATTCTGCATGGTGCGTGCATCACCGACTGGGTTACGCACGGAGTCTGTCACGGAAAATCCCCATGCATCCGGTCGTGTCGTTGCATCGCGTAACCTGGGGCTGATAAAGTTACGCAAAATCCACGCTACATCCGGTCGTGTCGAATCAACACGTAACCGTGACAGGGCACCATCTGTGGAGTGTGATGCAACACCGAATGGGTCGTGTGAAATGCAGCTTCCGCACCGTCCTTAATGCTTGATCCAGCACTGACTGGGTCGTGTCGTTGCATCGTGTAACCTAAACCCGCAAAGGTTACGCAAAATCCAAGTTGCATCCGGTCGTGTCGATTCAGTGCGTAACCTGCACTGGTTGCGCACCGTTTGTGCTGCTTGATTGATGCAACACCGACTGGGTTACGCACGGAGTCTGTCACGCAAATCCCCATGCAACTAGTCGTGTCGTGGCATCGCGTAACCTGGGGCTGATAAAGTTACGCAAAATCCACGCTGCATCTGGTCGTGTTGAATCAGCACGTAACCTGTACAGGGCACCGTCCGTGGAGTGTGACGCAACACCGAATGGGTCGTGTCGAATGCAGCTTACGCAGCGTCCTTGATGCATGATCCAGCATAGACTGGGTCATGTCGTTGCATCGAGTAACCTAAACCTTCAAAGGTTACGCAATATCCACGCAGCATTCGGTCGTGTCGATTCAACGCGTAACCTGCACTGGTTACACACCGTCCGTGCTGCTTGATTGATGCAACACCAACTGGGTCGTGTCGAATCAGCTCGTAACCACAAGAGGTTACGCACCATCCGTGCTGCTTGATGCAACACCAACTCGGTTACACACGGTCGTGTCGTTGCATCCGGTCGTGTCGTTGCATCACGTAACCTAGGGCCGATAAAGTTACGCAAAATCCACGCTGCATCCGGTCGTGTCGAATCAACACGTAACCTGTACAGGTCACCGTCCGTGGAGTGTGATGCAACACCGAATGGATCGTGTCAAACGCAACTTACGCACCATCCTTGATGTTTGATCCAACACTGACTGGGTCGTGTCATTGCATCGCGTAACCTAAACCCGCAAAGGTTACGGAAAATCCAAGCTGCATCCGGTCGTGTCGATTCATCGCGTAACCTGCACTAGTTACACACCATCCGTGCTGCTTGATTGATGCAACACCGACTGGGTCGTGTCGAATCAGTGCGTAACCACAAGAGGTTACGCACCATCCGTGCTGCTTCATGCAACACTGACTGGGTCATGTCGAATCAGCACGTAACATGCAGAGGTTACGCACCGTCCGTGCTGCTTGATGCAACACTGACTCGGTTAAGCACGTAGTAGGTTACGCACCTTTAAGACGGCTGGCTGCATGGCTCAACACTGACTGGGTTACGCACTGATCGGTCGTGTCAATTCTACGCGTCACCTGCTCTAGCTCGGTTACACACGGTTCGGCGACGCAGCATCCCATGGCGTGTGCATCACCGACTGGGTTACGCACCGCGACGGTTACGCAAAATCAATGCTGCATTCAACGCACCATCCTACTTGGTTACGCACATTTCGGCGACGCACCATCTGTTCTACATGGTGTGTGTATTACCGGCTGGGTTACACACGTTGTCTGTCTCGCAAAATCCTTATGCATCCGGTCGTGTCGTTGCATCGCTTAACCTGGGGCTGATAAAGTAACGCAAAATCCACGCTGCATCCGGTCGTGTCGAATCAGCACATAACCTCTACAGGGAACCGTCCGTGGAGTGTGATGCAACACCGAATGGGTTGTGTCGAATGCAGCTTAAGCACCGTCCTTGATGCTTGATCCAACACAGACTGGGTCGTGTCGTTGCATCGCGTAACCTGAACCCGCAAAGGTTATGCAAAATCCAAGTTGCATCCGGTCGTGTCGATTCAGCGCGTAACCTGCACTGGTTACGCACGGTTCATGCTACTTGATTGATGCAACACCGACTGGGTTACGCACGGAGTCTGTCGCGCAAAATCCCCATGCATCCGGTCATGTCGTTGCATCACGTAACCTGGGGCCGACGCTGCATCTGGTCGTGTCGAATCTGCGCGTAACCTATACAGGGCACCATCCGTGGAGTGTGATGCAACACCGAATGGGTCGTGTCGAATGCAGCTTACGCACCGTCCTTGATGCTTGATCCAACACTGACTGGGTCTTGTCGTTGCATTGCGTAACCTAAACCCGCAAATGTTATGCAAAATCCTCGTTGCATTCGGTCGTGTCGATTCAGCACGTAATCTGCTCTGGTTACACACCATCCGTGTTGCTTGATTTATGTAACACCTACTGGTCGTGTCGAATCAGCGCATAACATTCAGAGGTTACGCACCGTCCGTGCGGCTTGATGCAACACCGACTCGGTTAAGTACGTAGTAGGTTACGCACCTTTAAGACGGCTGGCTGCATGGCTCAACACTGACTGGGTTACGCACTGATCGGTCGTGTCGATTGTACGCATCACCTGCTCCAGCTCAGTTACGCATGGTTCGGCAACGCAGTGTACCATGGCGTGTGCATCACCGACTGGGTTACGCACCGCAAGGGTTACGCAAAATCCACACTGCATTCTGATTTGACACACCATCGTGCTTGGTTACGCACGTTTCGGCGACGCACCATCTGTTCTTCATGGTGCGTGCATCACCGACGGGGTTACACACGTAGTCTGTCACGTAAAATCCCCATGCATCTGGTCGTGTCATTACATAGCGTAACCTGGGGCCGATAAAGTTACGCAAAATCCATGCTGCATTCGGTCGTGTCGAATTAGCGCATAACCTGTACAGGGTACCATCCGTGGAGTGTTATGCAACACTGAATGCGTCGTGTCAAATGCAGCTTACGCACCGTCCTTGATGCTTGATCCAACACTGACTGGGTCGTGTCGTTGCATCGTGTAACCTAAACCCGCAAAGGTTACGCAAAATCCACGCGGCATCCGGTCTTGTCGATTCAGTGCGTAACCTACACTAGTTACACACCGTCTGTGCTGCTTGATTGATGCAATACCGACTGGGTCGTGTCAAATCAGTGTGTAACCACAAGAGGTTACACACCATCCGTGCTGCTTGATGCAACACCGACTGGGTCGTGTCGAATCAGCATGTAACATGCAGAAGTTACGCACCGTCCGTGCTGCTTGATGCAACACCGACTCGATTAAGCACGTAGTAGGTTACACACCTTTAGGACAGCTGGCTGCATGGCTCAACACTGACTGGGTAACGCACTGATCGGTCATGTCGATTCTACACATCACCTGCTCCAGCTCGGTTACACACGGTTCGGTGACGTAGCATCCCATGGTGCGTGCATCACTGACAGGGTTACTCACCGCAACGGTTACACAAAATCCACGCTGCATTCTGATTCAACACACCATCCTACTCGGTTACGCATGTTTCGGGGACGCACCATCCGTTCTTCATGGTGCGTGCATCACCGACTGGGTTACGCACAGAGTCTATCACACGAAATCCCCTTGCATCCGGTCGTGTCGTTGCATCACGTAACCTGGGCCGATAAAGTTACACAAAATCCACGCTGCATCCGGTCGTGTTGAATCAGCGTGTAACCTGTACAGGTCATCGTCCGTGGAGTGTGATGCAACACCGAATGTGACGTGTCGAATGCAGCTTACGCTCCGTCCTTGATGCTTGATCCAACACTGACTGGGTCGTGTCGTTGCATCGCGTAATCTAAACTCGTAAAGGTTACGCAAAATCCACGCTGCATCTGGTCGTGTCGATTCAGCGCGTAACCTGCTCTAGTTACGCACCGTCTGTGCTACTTGATTGATGCAACAACGACTGGGTCGTGTCGAATTCGCACGTAACCACAAGAGGTTACTCACTATCTGTGCTGCTGATGCAACACCGACTGGGTCGTGTCGAATCAGCACGTAACATGTAGAGGTTACGCACCGTCTGTGCTGGTTGATGCAACACCAACTCGGTTAAGCACGTAGTAGGTTACGCACCTTTAAGACGGCTGGCTGCATGGCTCAACACTGATTGTGTTACACACTGATCGGTCATGTCGTTCTTCGCGTAACCTGCTCTAGCTCGGTTACACATAGTTCGGCGACGTAGTGTCCCATGGCGCGTGCATCACCGACTGGGTTACGCACTGCATCGGTTACGCACAATCCACGCTGCATTCTGATTCAACGCACCGTCCTGCTCGGTTACACACGTTTCGGCGACGCACCATCCGTTCTTCATGGTGCATGCATCACCGACTGGGTTACGCACGGAGTCTGTCACCCAAAATCCCCATGCATCCGGTCGTGTCGCTGCATTGTGTAACCTAGGGCTGATAAAGTTACGCAAAATCCACGCTGCATTCGGTCGTGTCGAATCAGCGTGTAACCTGTACAGGTCACCGTCCGTGGAGTGTGATGCAACACCGAATGGGTCGTGTCGAATGCAGCTTACGCACTGTCCTTGATGCTTGATCCAACACTGACTGGGTCGTGTCGTTGCATCGTGTAACCTAAACCTGCAAAGGTTACGCAAAATCCACGCGGCATCCGGTCTTGTCGATTCAGTGCGTAACCTACACTAGTTATACACCGTCTGTGCTGCTTGATTGATGCAATACCGACTGGGTCGTGTCAAATCAGTGTGTAACCACAAGAGGTTACAAACCATCCGTGCTGCTTGATGCAACACCGACTGGGTCGTGTCGAATCAACATGTAACATGCAGAAGTTACGCACCGTTCGTGCTGCTTGATGCAACACCGACTCGATTAAGCACGTAGTAGGTTACACACCTTTAGGACAGCTGGCTGCATGGCTCAACACTGACTGGGTAACGCACTGATCGGTCATGTCGATTCTACGCATCACCTGCTCCAGCTCGGTTACACACGGTTCGGTGATGTAGCATCCCATGGCGCGTGCATCACTGACAGGGTTACTCACCGCATCGGTTACGCAAAATCCACGCTGCATTCTGATTCAACGCACCATCCTACTCGGTTACGCATGTTTCGGGGACGCACCATCCGTTCTTCATGGTGCGTGCATCACCGACTGGGTTACGCACAGAGTCTATCACACGAAATCCCCTTGCATCCGGTCGTGTCGTTGCATCACGTAACCTGGGCCGATAAAGTTACACAAAATCCACGCTGCATCCGGTCGTGTTGATTCAGCGTGTAACCTGTACAGGTCATCATCCGTGGAGTGTGATGCAACACCGAATGTGATGTGTCGAATGCAGCTTACGCTCCGTCCTTGATGCTTGATCCAACACTGACTGGGTCGTGTCGTTGCATCGCGTAATCTAAACCCGTAAAGGTTACGCAAAATCCACGCTGCATCTGGTCGTGTCGATTCAGCGCGTAACCTGCTCTAGTTATGCACCGTCTGTGCTGCTTGATTGATGCAACAACGACTGGGTCACGTCGAATTCGCACGTAACCACAAGAGGTTACTCACTATCTGTGCTGCTGATGCAACACCGACTGGGTCGTGTCGAATCAGCGCGTAACATGCAGAGGTTACGCACCGTCTGTGCTGCTTGATGCAACACCAACTCGGTTAAGCACGTAGTAGGTTACACACCTTTAAGACGGCTGGCTGCATGGCTCAACACTGATTGTGTTACACACTGATCGGTCATGTCGTTCTTCGCGTAACCTGCTCCAGCTCGGTTACACATAGTTCGGTGACGTAGTGTCCCATGGCGCATGCATCACCAACTGGGTTACGCACTGCATCGGTTACGCAAAATCCACGCTGCATTCTGATTCAACGCACCGTCCTGCTCGGTTACACACGTTTCGGCGACGCACCATCCGTTCTTCATGGTGCATGCATCACCGACTGGGTTACGCACGGAGTCTGTCACCCAAAATCCCCATGCATCCGGTCGTGTCGCTGCATCGTGTAACCTAGGGCTGATAAAGTTACGCAAAATCCACGCTGCATTCGGTCGTGTCGAATCAGCGTGTAACCTGTACAGGTCACCGTCCGTGGAGTGTGATGCAACACCGAATGGGTCGTGTCGAATGCAGCTTACGCACCGTCCTTGATGCTTGTTCCAACACTGACTGGGTCATGTCGTTGCATCGCGTAACCTAAACCCGCAAAGGTTACGCAAAATCCACACTGCATCCGGTCGTGTCGATTTAGCGCGTAACCTGCACTAGTTACACACCGTCCGTGCTGCTTGATTGATGCAACACCGACTGGGTCGTGTCGAATCAGTGCGTAACCACAAGAGGTTACGCACCATCCGTGCTCCTTGATGCAACACCGACTGAGTCGTGTGAAATCAACACGTAACATGCAGAGGTTACGCACTGTCCGTGCTTCTTGATGCAACACAGACTCGGTTAAGCACGTAGTAGGTTACGCACCTATAAGACGGCTGGCTGCATGGCTCAACACTGACAGGGTAATGCACTGATCGGTCGTGTCGATCCTATGTGTCACCTACTCCAGCTCGGTTACACACGGTTCGGCGACGTAGCATCACTGACTGGGTTACACACCACAACAGTTACACAAAATCCGCGCTGCATTCTGATTCAACGCACCATCCTACTCAGTTACGCACATTTCGGTGACGCACCATCCGTTCTTCATGGTGCGTGCATCACCGACTGGGTTATGCAGGGAGTCTGTCACACAAAATCCCCTTGCATCCGGTAGTGTCGTTGCATCGCGTACCTAGGGCCGATAAAGTTACGCAAAATCCATGCTGCATCCGGTCATGTCGAATCAGCGCGTAACCTGTACAGGTCACCGTCTGTGGAGTGTGATGCAACACCGAATGGGTCGTGTCGAATGCAGCTTACACTCCATCCTTGATGCTTGATCCAACTCTGACTGGGACGTGTCGTTGCATCGTGTAACCTAAACCCGCAAAGGTTACGCAAAATCCATGTTGCATCTGGTCGTGTCGATTCAGCGAGTAACCGCCTCTAGTTACGCACCGTATGTGCTGCTTGATTGATGCAACACCGACTGGGTCGTGTCGAATTAGCGCGTAACCATAAGAGGTTACTCACTATCTGTGCTGCTTGATGCAACACCGAATGGGTCGTGTCGAATCAGCGCGTAACATGCAGAGGTTACGCACCGTCTGTGCTGCTTGATGCAACACAGACTCGGTTATGCACGTAGTAGGTTACACACCTTTAAGACGGCTGGCTGCTTGGCTCAACACTGACTGTGTTACGCACTGATCGGTCGTGTCGATTCTACGCGTCTCCTGCTCCAGCTCGGTTACGCACGGTTCGGCGATGCAGCATCCCATGGTGCGTGCATCACAGACTGGGCTACGCACCGCGACGGTTACGCAAAATCCACGCACCATCCTGCTCAGTTACGCACATTTCGGTGACGCACCATCCGTTCTGTATGGTGCGTGTGATGGGAACGGGGGTGCCCGATCTTCCGTCAGGAGAAGGATAACTCGTTTTGGTGGAGTGCGACACACCGATCCGGCTTCAGATCAAAGACCCGAACTCCTGCAACCTTAGCACCACAACTCCTTTGGTTATCAACCATGTCACAATCCGGTTGACCTTGCCGCGAAGGCTAATCCCTGCCTGCGAAACGAAGAACACAAGCAAGAACTTGAAAGAATGCAGCACTCAAGAATTTAGTGACGACTGCAGATGAATGATTAAGCACTCGAAGTTGGGGTTTCACAAACCGAAAACGGCGACTGTTCGACAACAGATAACTCTAAAACAAAACCTGAGTTTAAACGGTGGCAGCTACTGAGTTTATACCCTAAACGGGGCGAGCTAGGGTTGGGGGCGCGCAGGAGGGGGGCGCCCACAACTTGGGCTGAAGGCCCGACTCCATACAAGGCCGTGTTGGCCCAAAATAGGTGACGCAACACCTTTTCGTGGTCACACAGTATGATCCACGAACGTTCTGGAGCTAGGACCAGAACCCAATCGACGGCGTCTTCATCCGCTTTCCAATGAGTCCTTATACACCTCGTTCCGACGTCGTATGATGGAGATATCGCCGAAACTGTGCAGAGGTGTAGGCTGATTCCGAAGCGGACGTGGCAGCTGAGTCGGAGACGAAGTACAACTTGGAGAAGGTCATGGCGTGTGCGTGTCCAGCAGCTTGGCGATGTCCTCATCATCCCCCCCTTCTTGAATTGGAGTCGTCCTCAACTCCCACCCAACATGAATAATGTCCTGCAAAAGGTTAGGGGCAAGAGGATGCAAAGTACGAGACATAGGATCATTGCAAAAAGACACGTCACGACAGAGCATAGTATAACAAGGCGCATCAGGATTATCACAAAGTTCAGCAACAGTGGATGTTTTAGCAATAAAAGTACCTCCCTTTAGCTTAATTGCAGCATGTTTAACATCAGAAGATTCACTAGGTGCAGCTTTGGTTTTATCATTGGCAGCAAGATCACGAAAATGTTTCCTAACATCAGCAGGTGATAAAGGAAGCAAAGTAATGGTTTTATTATTATGCATGAATGTATATGTATTAGTTCTACCATGGTGTGCAGCATCTCTATCATATTCCCATGGTCGGCCTAACAAAAGTGAGATGCTTCCATAGGTACAACATCAAAATCAGCATGGTCTTGATAAGAACCAACGGAAAAGTGTATGCGCGCGGTTTCAGTTACCTTTGCCTTACCACTGTTATTGAACCACTCAATGTGGTACGGATGTCGTAGTGGACGTGTGGGCAAACCAAGTTTGGTAACCAAATCTGAACTCACCAAGTTGTTGTAGCTCCCTGTGTCGATGATGGTGAGAACACGTCACTCCTGCACAACGAGAAACATGTGGAACAAATTGTTGCGCTGAGCTTTCATGGTGTCCTCATGTTCCTCATGTACGGCCAAGGCACGCTGCACAAGAAGACTCGAAAAACCCGCGGAGGCAGTGATGGAGTCAATGGCATCCTCCTCCAAACCTGCAGCATAGTTAGCAGCAACAACCAAATCATCTTCTACATCGCTAGCACTTACATATCCGTCTCCATCAGGTGCAGCGATGAAAGTACGAAGACTCGGACAATCCTTCATGACATGGCCCATGCCCTTGCAGCGGTGGCACACGATTTTGGCAGAAGGGCTTTTTGCAGCAAAATATGGTGTCTTGTTCTGTTGATCCTGCACATTAGACACATTACGTACCTCACGAGCTGCTGCAGAGGAACGTGTACTCGCTGGTGGTGCTGAAGGAGAGGCACTCGGCGAGGTAGAAGCTGGTGGCCTGGAGGTCTTGTGCGTGTAGGAGCTCCCTCGTCGTCCCTGCAATTCTTTTGCTGCAAGCATAGCAAGCAGGGACAATTGGTTGGTGGTAGTAAACTGTTTATAGTCAACAATATCCTGAATTTCACGTCTCAGACCCCCATAAAAACGACACACCTTATCCTTAGGATTCTCTACTACCCCAGCCCAAACCATACCCTTTTGAAGCTCAGCATAATACTCCTAAACAGACATATCACCCTGCTCTAAACGTTGTAATTTCTTACGTAAATCACGCTTATAAGATGCAGGAACAAATCTATCACGCATAGCAATTTTAAGCGCATCCCAAGTAACAGGTTGTATGTTTAAAGAAGCACATTCATGCCACCAGATTATAGCAACATCTTTAAATTCACTAGTGGCCTGTCTAACCTTATGTTGATCAGGAACAAGATGTGAAGCAAATTTTTGTTCTACTGTCATCTCCGAATCTAGATATTCCTCAGCATCATATCTCCCATAAAAAGATGGTATGGTAAATTTAACTTTAGCATAAGGATCATCCGTAACATAATGGTGTTTATGTTGATTACCTCCCATACCTTTCCTGTTATGTGCAAGAAGGCGGCGTGCACAATTTTCGCTTGTCAGCTTGTGGTCGACCGTACCATCAGGAAGCAACACAATATCCTCAGGATGGCCAGTAACACCAAAAGAGTCCTCATCATTATCCTCGGTCTTGGGAAGGTTGACTTCAAGCTGTTGAATTCTTCCCGTCAGATCGGAAACTCGCTTGTCCACACCCTCAACTGTGTGATTGGTTTTTCGAACTTCATTCGTAAGGGTGCTCAGCTCCTTAAGGAAGAAAGCCTTCATCTCATCCTGCATCTCCTGCAACTAACTAGACAAAACAGGTACGTCGTCCAGCATGGTTAGTGATTAACAAAGACCCTATGAACGATCAGGGTTGGTATGTGGAATCACACCCTCACACACGTCTTACCAAGTTCTTACCAAAGCGAGCAAGGGATGGTACAACCGGCGGCTAGTTCATGATACCTGTCAGGCAGTGCTACCAAGAGTTGCAAGAGTCCTTCGCTGTACTCATCTGAAGAAAATTATGTGGAGCTTGGGAGGCCAAAATATGTAGCAAGGATTAGCAAATAACAACTGCAGATTAGCGAAGTTCAATAAGTGTCCAAAGCACAAGTCACAATTGCTGGCTAAGACGTATCCTAGTCGTAGCACAACACGGTGAAGGCAGCAAGAAACGATAGACAAAAACTCAAGGAACTAGCAGAATGGTAGTTCTGTAAATAATGCTGAAAACCTTCCCAAAAAGGCACTAGTAGAGAGCAAAGGCGCGTTTCCAAAGAAGTACCAGCAAATGAACTCAACTTTTTTTGAATTTTTTACCACTGATCCAAAATCACAAAGGATGGAAGCACACAAAATTTGACCTGAAACAGAGGTGTATTGTGGCCTAGGGAAAATCAGGAACGATCTCTGAAAACCCCTCAAAACACTTAAATAGTTTTTTTATTTATCTTCCTGATTTTTTTAATTTTTTGAGAATGGCCTGACTAATAAAGTGGGTAGATGTCTGTCCAACTTTTTGTTACTAAGCTCCTGTAAAAATTTGAGCAAAAACGGAGTACCGAGCGAAAAGTTATGCCTGTTTTATGAAAGGTACCTCAACCTATGTTTTCCAAAGGCAAAACTCCGCAAGAAACGCAGCAGCAGCTAGGGCTGAGCAAAGCGTCTCAGCAAGCAAAACAGGGGCACAAACCTCCCTGGTATAAGCAATAGGTAATTGCCAGATGATGAATCAAGAGGGGCTGCGACGCAAGGCGAAGCACAAGCGGCTTGCAGCCTAATCTAGGGCTGGCGTGGCGAGAGTTCACACAAGGCGGCTAGCGGGGCAAAATCTGGGTAAAGGTGGATGGGATAGCGGCGAAAACAAACAAACAGCGATGGGCATGTTGAACTATGACGATGAACACAACCTAAACTAGCAACAAGACTCGACCACAGACACAAACTCAACAAAGCAATCTGAAATCAAAATTGCAAGGCTAAAACAGGTTGTAGGACAGCGAAATTTTTTGTAGGTTTTCTGTGGACTATGGGACGAAACAAATAGATCTCTAAAAACTAGGGTAAGCCTGACGGTAATACCTGAGTCTCTGATTACCATTTGATGGGAACGGGGGTGCCCGATCTTCCGTCAGGAGAAGGATAACTCGTTTTTGGTGGAGTGCGACACACCGATCCGGCTTCAGATCAAAGACCCGAACTCCTGCAACCTTAGCACCACAACTCCTCTGGTTATCAACCGTGTCACAATCCGGTTGACCTCGCCGCGAAGGCTAATCCCTGCCTGCGAAATGAAGAACACAAGCAAGAACTCGAAAGAACGCAACACTCAAGAATTTAGTGACGACTGCAGATGAATGATTAAGCACTTGAAGTTGGGGTTTCACAAACCGAAAACGGCGACTGTTCGATGACAGATAACTCTAAAGCAAAACCTGAGTCTAAACGGCGGCGGCTATTGAGTTTATACCCTAAACGGGGTGAGCTAGGGTTGGGGGCGCGCCGGAGGGGGGGCGCCCACAACTTGGGCTGAAGGCCCGACTCGATACAAGGCCGTGTTGGCCCAAAATAGGTGACGCAACACATTTTCGTGGTCACACAATATGATCCACGAATCGTTCCGACGTCGTATGATGGAGATATCACCGAAACTGTGCAGAGGTGTAGGCTGATTCCGAACCGGACGTGGCAGCTGAGTCGGAGACGAAGTACAACTTGGAGAAGGTCGTGGCGTGTGCGTGTCCAGTAGCTTGGTGATGTCCTCATCAGTGTGCATCACCGACTGGGTTACGCACGCAGTCTGTCACGCAAAATCCCCATGCATCCGGTCCTATCATTGCATCGCGTAACCTAGGGCCGATAAAGTTACGCAAAATCCACGCTGCATCCGGTCATGTCGAATCAGTGCGTAACCTGTACAGGGCACCGTCCGTGTAGTGTGATGCAACACCGAATGGGTCGTGTCGAATGCAGCTTATGCACCGTCCTTGATGCTTGATCCAAGACTGACTGGGTCGTGTCGTTGCATTGCGTAACCTAAACCCGCAAACGTTATGCAAAATCCACGTTACATCCGGTCGTGTCGATTCAGCGCGTAATCTGCTATGGTTACGCACCATCTGTGTTGCTTGATTGATGTAACACCGACTGGTCATGTCGAATCAGCACATAACATTCAGAGGTTATGCACCGTCCGTGCTGCTTGATGCAGCACCGACTCAGTTAAGCACATAGTAGGTTACGCACCTTTAAGACGGCTGGCTGCATGGCTCAACACTGATTGGGTTACGCACTATTCGGTCGTGTCGATTGTACGCGTCACCTGCTCCAGCTCGGTTAGGCACAGTTCGGCGACGCAGAGTCCCATGGCGTGTGCATCACCGACTGGTTTACGCACCGCAAGGGTTACGCAAAATCCACACCGCATTCTGATTCAACGCACCATCCTGCGCGGTTACACATGTTTCGGCGATGCACCATCTGTTCTTCATGGTGCGTGCATTACCGACTGGGTTATGCACGGAGTCTGTCACGCAAAATCCCCATGCATCCAGTCATGTCGTTGCATAGCGTAACCTAGGGCCGATAAAGTTACGCAAAATCCATGCTGCATCCGGTCGTGTCGAATCACCGCGTAACCTGTACAGGGCACCGTCCACGGAGTGTGATGCAACACCGAATGGGTCGTGTCGAATGCAGGTTACGCACCATCCTTGATGCTTGATACAACACTGACTGGGTCGTGTCGTTGCATCGCGTAACCTAAACCCGCAAAGGTTACGCAAAATCCACACTGCATCCGGTCGTGTCGATTCAGTGCATAACCTACACTAGTTACACACCATCCGTGATGCTTGATTGATGCAACACCGACTAGGTCGTGTCAAATCAGTGCGTAACCACAAGAGGTTATGCACCATCTGTGCTGCTTGATGCAACACCGACTGGGTCGTGTCGAATTAGCACGTAACATGCAAAAGTTACGCACCGTCCGTGCTGCTTGATGCAACACCGACTCGATTAATCACGTAGTAGGTTACGCACCTTTAGGACGGCTGGCTGCATGGCTCAACACTGACTGGGTAACGCACTGATCGGTCATGTCGATTCTACGAGTCACCTGCTCCAGCTCGGTTACACACGGTTCGGCGACGTAGCATCCCATAGCACGTGCATCACCGACTGGGTTACGCACCGCAACTGTTACACAAAATCCACGCTGCATTCTGATTCGAGATGTGAGAATTCTTTTCATTACTTTTCATTACTTTCATGATCAAGATTCATGTGCACACTGACTTTTTCCCTTGCTATGCTTCTACACTGGAAGTTAGCGTTGTATCATTCATCCATTCCATAAAAATAAAAGCTCCATATGTGGTGTGACCTCCCTCTCTAAAAGTATCCTTAAAAAAAGAGACATGGGCTATGAAAAAAATACACATGCTCAAAGCGTGTTGATGGAAAAAAAGAAAAAGAAAGAAATGATAGCCCATGTCCAAAATAAAGGAGGAAAAAGGAGAGGGATGGTAATGCACAAAGGGAGTTCCATAATCTTGATGGTAATAACTAGTGTTCATTCCGGGGCTAGTGTCCACCTTATCATCAACCCATAGTTCTCATCATATATGTATGGTAATATCTAGCACCCATTCCGGGCCTAGTATCCACCTTACCATACCCACCATAGCCATACCGGTGCATATCTTGATCTGATGGTATGATTTCATTTTCTCTGTGGATCCAGTTTTTGACTTTGCAATATATATGATGCAAGTATGCTTTCTCTTTATCCTACCCTGAGCTCCACATATAGCCATCATTAGAAGTAGGATGAAGAAAGGAAAATGCCTTAGTGAGGACATATACACATTGAGCCACCTAAGAGAATCAAATGAGGAAGCCACCAAGACTTTTGTTTATGAAAAACTTGCAAAACCCCAAGGTGTTTATCATCAGGGGCATAAGTGACTTGATTCACAGCTGTTCTACTCTTCAATCACCAGAGGAGACATGATAGCCACTTCACAGAGGTTCACAGGAGTAAGGTATGACTTGGAATATCTCTTATGTTTGTCTTGCTCTTTGGTATTCATGACCCACTTGGCTTTGTTTCCCCTTCACTCGGGACGAGCAAAGGTCAAGTGTGGGTGTGTTGTCGACGGCTGTTAAGTGCCCAGTTTATGGCCGTCAACTCTTGCAAATTGGAGAATGAATTGCACATCCACACTAGAATAGGAGCTTAAACTCATACTTTTCACCAGTGTCGATGTCTATTTGAATGCAGGTATTTAGCATAAGAAATGAGAGGAATCCATGCACTTTCACTCCACTCCAATCCAAGGCACTCAAATGCTGGCCAATCAGGGGCTGCCACATGGATTCTCCTGGATCCATGATGTCACCAATCCATGTGAAGAACTCTCGACGAATTATACGCTGCCACGTCAGCATCACATGGATCCATGGGCGCACTTTGCCAACTAAACCGCCAGGAAACGTGCCATGCACGGAGGAGAGACAGTAGGGCCCACATGGAAACGAGCCAGAGGAAGCACACGCCAGATGGCGGGCCGGGAGCTTCAGCCGAACCGACCTAGGGTCGGTTGATCTCCCCCCTCCACGTGGTGCTCGCTCATTGGTCCTTGGCTGCATCCCGGGGTGTTTTGGAGCACTTGGAGCCTCGAAGCAAGCCACTCCCTTGTCTATAAATAGGAGGGAAGGGTCTCCATTTCACACACACTACCAAGCTCTCAAGTTCCACTTCTCTCTTGTGTAGTTCTCTCTCCCTCTCTCTAATTCTGCCCATGTGAGGTGATTCTCACCTCTATGTGGTAGAATGGTGTTGAGAAGAGATCTAGATTAGGATTAGTTGAGAGGTAGAGTAGGGGTGAGGAGTGAGTTGATGTCCTCATGGATGCTTGTTCTTCATTTAGATCAAAGTGAGTATTTCTGCATTTCTTATTTAGACTATAGTGGACATCATGCATGCTTGTTTTGTTCTTGTGTTCTTAGCTCGTCCATAAGTTAGAGGCTTGTGTTCTTCGTGACACAAGGCTTCGGTCCTTTAGAGCTAGCTCAGTAGTCCAATTACCTGTTTGCATGCTCTGATCCTGTTTAGCTAAGTGAGTTTGCTGTATCTTGTTTGTTTGCATCCATAGCTTCCTTTCTGCTCCGTAGCTCGATGAACTAGACTTGATTCCGTTCTTTCTCTAGTTCGTGGTTCCTTATTTATACAGGTTGCTATAGTGTAGTTAGCGGGTCGACAGACGTAACCGCACTATAGTAGTTATCTTGGGTACAGACGTGGTGTCTGGGCCCTGGTTATCCTGCGAAGACCACGTGCACTCGCGTAACGATAGAGGTAGGCCGCAGTGGTGACAGCCTGTTGGACCCTTTGCAACCCTCCGCGCCAGCGTACTGAGTTGGGCTCGTTGTCAGCACATTGGCCTCTCCCTAAAAAGTTAGGATGTGCTGTCGCCCCACGGGGAGGATAAGAACAGACAGATCCGTCTCGAGAGCTAAGTCCCTTAAGGAAGTGCTTCTCATATCCCTACCTACCCCAGCGGAAGCTGGTGTCTTTGGATAGACTCTCTCTGGTTACTCTCCGTCCTAGGGAACGATACCCTAAGGGAATACTCATTCTCCTAGGGGAAGTGCTACAACGGTGTATCCGTGCGCTTGCAGATTCGTTCGCACTCGTTAGTGTACCCGGGAGTTTCTTACACGCTCACGCTACCACGGCGCCTAGTGTTGAGGTTAAGAAACACCAACAAGTATTTCTGGTGCTATTGCCGGGGACGGCTGTTGTTAACCTTCGAGCCCGTCTATCCTCGTATTTATCTTTTTACTTTTTTCTTCTACCTTCACCCCTGTTACCCTTTTTTGAGAGATCCCTTTTTGTTTTCTTTACTTCTACCTCTACCCCCGCTACCCATGGAAGGTTATCCTTGTAAACACCTTCCGCCTTTGAGGAGTGAACCCTCAGAGCCATCTTTGTCAAGACCCATTCTTACATCTGGCTGTTAGCTTCGCTCCTCTCTCATGAAGCTAATTCAGGACCTATCCTTCTTGGGGTTAAGTCATGAGAACCCCTTTGATCATGTGAGAGACTACAAGCATCTGATTGAAACTCGGGGTAAAACCGGAGAATCACCGGATGCTCGGAAAAGAGAGTTTTTTCCGCTATCCCTCTCCGAGAAAGGACGGGATTGGCACCGTTGTTTAGGTAGGGACTACCTTACTTGGGAAAGGTTGAGAGCGGCTTTCTGCTCCCAATTCTTCCCGATACAACATGTCATCTCGCTAAGGACCAAGATTCTCTGTTTCAAACAATGTGAGGAGGAATCACTAGGAATGGCATGGAATCATTTCGCCTCCGCGGTGGAAGATTGCCCAGTCCTCTACATTCTCGACTGGATGTTGCTCCAACACTTCTGGTTTGGATTGCAGAAGGATGATGCCATGAGGCTCAATGCTATCTTCGGAGGATCCTTTGTGCACCTAGATGCTGTTGAGGGAAAAGAGATCGTGGAGAATCTCTGGGATTTTAGTTCCCCTTGAATCCCGGTCGATGAGGCGCCCACCAGAGGCAATGTTGAGACCCCTAGATCCATCGTCAGCGGAGTCCAAGATTTCATATCCACTCTTTCTGAGCTCTAGCTAAAGACGTCAATCCTGAATAGCAGGAGTCTAAGGGAAAGATTTCGTGATGCGAGATCCACCCTTGGATTCCCCTCTCGTGCATCTTCTTAGACCTTCTCCCCGAGACTTTGTCTCGTGGGAGGACGGAGAGAGTAGTTCGGAAAGAATGATCATTCCCGGCCAGGATGACTTGCTTGATCCTCAATACTATCTCCTAAGGAGGGTATGAGAGGCTTATCGTGTTTCTACATTGAGGTTTGAGCTGAAGTGCCTTGCACTGAAGTTTCGTATACACCAAGACATCGGTCTCTACTTTATAATCCATTGGATTCATTCATCAAACAGAAGGAGCACAATCATTTACCTAGGGTCGGTTGATCTCCCCCCTCCACGTGGTGCTCGCTCATTGGTCCTTGGCTGCATCTCGGGGTGTTTTGGAGCACTTGGAGCCTCGGAGCAAGCCACTCCCTTATCTATAAATAGGAGGGGAGGGGCTCCATTTCACACAAACCACCACGCTCTCAAGTTCCGCTTCTCTCTTGTGTAGCTCTCTCTCCCTCTCTCTAATTCTGCCCATGTGAGGTGATTCTCACCTCTATGTGGTAGAATGGTGTTGAGAAGAGATCTAGATTAGTATCAGTTGAGAGGTAGAGTAGGGGTGAGGAGTGAGTTGATGTCCTCGTGGATGCTCGTTCTTCATTTAGATCAAAGTGAGTATTTCAGCATTTCTTATTTAGACTATAGTGGACATCATGCATGCTGAAGGACCGAATCAGGCGACCAGAGAGGGGGGGGAGTGAATGGGAGCCGATAAAAATTCTTCCCGAAGGTCGAACTCGGCGTATACCCCGATTGCCACTCTAAGAGTTCTCGCACACGAAGGAAGCTCCAAACAAGGCACACACAAGCCTAGAAGATCAACCAACAAGACTAGGAGCAAAGAGCGGAAGCACCAAAGCAAGAACCAAAGGACTTAGGCACTGCTGCGAAGTCCCTGGCGGACTGTCCGGGGTGCCCGGGCGGACCGTCCGCGTGGGGGTCGCGGACCGTCCGGACAGTCACGGCGGACTGTCCGTAAAAGTGCCTCGAACCACCAGTAGCGCACCCCCGAAATTCGGACTGTCCGGCAGCTCACTGCGGACCGTCCGCCTGGCACGGACTGTCCGGGACAACCTAGCGGACTGTCCGCCAAACACGTTGCCACCAAACCAAAACACCTCAACGGATCGAAACTCAAGCGCTCAAGAACACGCGAAGAACACGAAGAACACCAACAATGTCAGGGCCTCGCGGACCGTCCGCACGGGTCTTGCGGACCGTCCGCCAGGTGCGGACAGAGCAGAAAAATGCTCGAGCTCGGGAGTCAACTCCACCTTTCCATCACCGGATCTCCCAAACAGCTAAAGCTCTTGAGACAAGATTTGGGGGAGATGATAAGCAACACAAGAGGAAGCTATGCCCCAAAAATCTCGACTCCTAAGCCACTAACTCACCGGGAATTGCGGATCACACGAAGTCCACCAAGAACACGAACTCCGGCCAAAAACTCACGAATCGAAGGCTCTCCACGGCGTTTGAGGGGTCAAGATCATACACAAACATGCGCAAGGCATCCACCCATGATCCCCTCAAACAAATTCGTGAAGAAACGCCTCCAAAATCACGAATCAAGCCAAGAACGAAACTCCCCAAAAATAGCCTAAAAAATGACACGAAAATCACAGAGGACTAGGAGATCACCGGGACGCCGAATGCTTCCATACATCCAGAGGTCAGATTCTGTACAAGAGTCTAGCCTAAGGAATCCAGAGGGAAAAGAAGCAGTTCAGAGAAAATCTACCGGGGGAGAAAGCCCTAGAGTCCAAGAGGGAGAGATGCCATCCACCTCTCCGCTATTTATACGAGGTCCATCGGAGGGAGGTAAATGACCATGCTACCCCTACTGTTTGAAATGAAGATACAACCCCTCAGGGGCATTTTGGTCAAGTCTTCATCGAGCGGACACGCTTCCACCGCGGCCTTGCTTAGCATCGGCCAAGCCCTGCGATCACACCACGTGGCCCCCGCCTCGAAGATTCCCAAAGCTCCCGGATCACCGTCTCCGTCGCCTCGGGCCTCCGGGCTTAGTTTTGCGGCCCAAACCAAGAAACCGTCCACCTGATGGTTTTGTGGGCAAACCACCAAACCCCGCGTGCAAGCTTCGGGCTTCAACCGCTACCTTACACCGGCCCATGTTCACGACTTCAGCCCGCCAGTCTTGCACCCACGGCTCGCACTTGACCCCATCGGCCACCAGGTCCATCGAACCAAGCCTACTTGCCACTCCATCACCCGGAGGCCGCCACAGCTCAGGCCTTTCGCGCTTGTTCTTCACCTGCACCGACACGAGTCAAGCTGCAACCTGCACCTGCACACTTAGCCAAGCATCAGTCCACACAACGTTGTCAATCACTCATCACTAAGGAGCGACCCTCCACTGGTCTTCGGACACACCTGGTCCTCAATCTCCCCCTTGATGAGTGCATTGACAACACCCATAGTAACCATGATAGAGAAAAGAAAAAAAACAACCACGAGCACAAACCTCCAAAGCAAGTGATCCAAAGCCAAAGAACAAGCGAAAACTCGATCACTTGCCAATCCAAATCTCGGCTCCCTAAGAGAAGGGCAACGCCTCGACACAGCCGAGACAAAACAAGGCTCACAAGGAGCACACCACAAGGCACAAAACTCAGGAAAAACACAGGAGCTCCCCCTGCACAAATGCAAACTCCCCCTGAGAAAATGCAACCTCTTCTTCTCAAATTTTTCTCCTCACATGCCACATCTCGCAAATGCATACCAATTTTCCATAAAAAACTCCCAATGCATGAAAATTCTCCCCAAATGCATGTATATTCTCCCCCTTGTTGACAATGCATGAATCAAGGTATATGATGCTCTTCCCCTTGTTTTCATGCAAAAATGCATGTCAAAGCACATATACAGTCTACCAAGCTTCTCAAATATACAAAGAGCACAAGAAAATGCTACAAATGAGACATAGAGCAAGCAAAGTAGACATGGTGTATCTAGCACATTGCCATCAAGAAGGTAGAGACATATAAGCATGTGACATGGCTAAAAGCAATTTTAAGCAATTTTCACAAATAAACATTCATCTCATGAGCAAGACCTTATCTAAGCCAATTTGAACATAAAGGCACTACATCATTCAAAGTTTATGCAAGATCACAAATTCTCATTACAAGATCATTATAAACGCCCACAAGCTACTCAAGTCATGTTAAAGCCACCGAGCCATGTGTCTACTTCTTAAAATGAGACTTCTCATGATAGAGCACATGCTACGGTTTATCACCCAAGATATGAGTATCAACACATAAAAACATGATTAGGAGCTCATTTTTCAAACACAAGGCAATTCATATACCAAATTCATTTTCAAGATTAAACATGGTACATGAAGTGCCTTTGCGGCAAAAAGAAGCTTATGCTCCTCCCCAAGCAAGCAAAAGGGCTAAACATTTACAATGACAAAGGATCTTTGACCCCAAGCAAAGAGAATATGATCCTCAAGCACAAACTGAGCATGATATAAGCATTTAAGCACAAATTTAGCATAGACAAGCATCTACTCATGAGAGAGGCAGTTTTATCATTTTCACAACCAAAATGCTATCTCATCATACATATATAGCAACACCATCAAGAGCATAGCTTTTAAATCCACAAGCTACCAATCATGCACATATCTCATCCATAGCACATCAGTGATCAATGTATATGAGAGAAGCTCATTCCTAGCTCAAGTGATCCAAAGATGGCTATCCTACCAGGTTTGGTACAGAAAGTAAAATGCATGAAGGAAATGCAACAAAATGAACATATGACACATATATACATGAGAAGCTCCAAGACAGAAGCTAGAACGGAAAGCACATCCCAAGCTCACCCCGCAAGCGAGTGAAAGTGACTTGGTCAAGTGGTTTGGTGAAAATGTCAGCTAGATGGTCTTGAGTAGGGACATAGGACAAAGAGATGTTTCCCCTCTCGACATTGTCTCTCAGGAAGTGGTACCTCACTTCTATGTGTTTCGTTTTGGAGTGGAGGTCAGGATTTTTGGCTACGCTTGTGGCACTGGTGCTATCACAGAAAAGTGGAACCTGGGAGCACTCCTCACCAAAGTCACTCATGGTTTAGGTCATCCAAAGCAGCTGGGAACAACAACTAGCAGCAGCTACATACTCATCCTCGGTGGTGGACTGGGCTACACTCGATTGCTTGCGAGATGACCAAGAGACCAAAGAAGAACCATGGAACTGACAACACCCAGATGTGGACTTGCGGTCCAAACGACACCCAGCGAAATCCGCATCAGAAAAACCATGAAGCCTTAGTGTCGAGGAGGCAGAGTACCAGAGACCAAACTCAGGAGTGTAGTTCAAGTACCTGAAGATCCGCTTGACGGCCTGCCGATGTGAAGTCCTCGGTGAAGCCTGAAAACCAGCGCACAGACACACGCTAAACTGTATGTCTGGCTTCGTCACCGTCAAGTAGAGGAGGGAGCCGATCACGCTCAGGTACTCCTTCTGGTTCATAGGTTCGCCGTCCTCGTCCGCGTCCAAAGCCGTAGTCGTACTCATCGGTGTAGTCAGCGGCTTGGAGTCGTTCATGCCAAACTTCTTCGCCATATCCCTGGTGTACTTCACCTAATTTACAAAGGTCCCGTCCTTACACTGCTTGATAAGGAGACCCAAGAAAAACTGCAGCTCGCCCATCATGGACATCTCAAATTCCTTGCTCATGTCATCTGCAAATCTGGCAACAAGATCTTGAGAAGAGCCACCAAACATTATGTCATCCACGTATATCTGAACAATCAAAAGGTCATTCCCATGCTTAAGGAGAAACAGGGTCTTATCAACTGTGCCCATCACAAACCCCTTGCACAGCAAAAAGCCTCTCAACCTGCCATACCAAGCTCTAGGTGCCTGTTTCAACCCATAGAGCGCTCTCTGGAGTTTGTATACACGGTGTGGGTATTTTTCACTCTCAAACCCTAGGGGTTGCCTCACATATACTTCTTCCTCTATCACCCCATTCAAGAAAGCACTCTTGACATCCATTTGGAACAACTTGAACCCTTTAGCCACAGCAAAGGCTAGAAGGATCCTAATTGCCTCCAAACAGGCCACAGGAGCAAATGTCTCCTCATAGTCTATCCCCTCCTTCTGGTTGAACCCCTGCGCCACCAACCTCGACTTGTTTCTCACAACCATCCCATTCTCACCCTCTTTGTTCTTCCACACCTACTTGGTACCTATGGGACAGCAATTTGGTGGTGGATCAACTAACACCCAGACTTGGTTTCTCTCAAAGTTTTCCAACTCCTCATGCATGGAATTCACCCAATTCTCATCAGACAAAGCGTGCCGAATATCTTTGGGCTCGAAAGAGGCAACAAAAGCAGAGTGAGCGAAATGAGACGTGTTCCTTGACCTCGACCGTGTAGTGCGTTCATGAAGGTCACCAATGATGGTCGTCGGCGGGTGATCCACTTGTACACGTCAAGGAGCCTCTCGCCTGGACACAACCTCCCCCTCAGCAGCAGCCTCCACTCGAACAGCCTCAGTCGTAGTGGGTGTAGGGGATGGTCCGTCCTCGATAGTCGTCGTAGTAGTGGAAGTAGCACGTACACGATCAGCCGCTGGAGCATCACCACAATCATCGTCGTCGTCTCCATCTCCGTCCTTCTCATCCTCGAAGATCCTCGCTCCAATCTCCTCGTCACCTGCACACTCAAAAGCAGAAGAGCTACATGGCTGTGTCTCGTCGAAGGTAACCTCGCAAGTCTCCATGGTTCGGTTAGTGTCAAGATTGAGCACACGATATGCTCTAGAATGAATCGCATAACCAAGGAAAATCCCATCCGAACATCGAGACTCAAACTTATCCAACTTGCCCTTCTTCAGAATGAAACACTTGCAACCAAAGGCTCTAAAGTGACTCACCTTGGGTTGTCGGCCGTGCATCAGCTCATAAGAGGTCTTCTTCTTAAAGGCATGAAGGAAGATGCGATTTGAGACATAGCAAGCGGTATTGACTGCCTCGGCCCAGAAACGCCTAGGAGTCCTATGCTCATCGAGCATCGTTCTGGCTATCTCACAAAGGGTCCGGTTCTTCCTCTCCACTACGCCATTCTGGCAAGCGATGTATGGAGAAGAGTATTGATGATCGAGACCAAGATCACTGCAAAAGGCATCAAAATGAGAGTTCTTGAACTCTGTGCCATTGTCACTGCGTATAGCTCGAATGACACCACCGTGTCTCTCATTCTTCAACCTCAAGATCAAGTCTCGAACAAAGCCAAATGTCTCACTCTTATCCTCCAAAAAGAAAACCCAAGAGTACCTCGAAAAATCATCAACAACAACAAGAACATACCACTTCCGACCAGCAGAGCGAACACGAGCTGGCCCAACCAAATCCATGTGCAACAGCTCACAAGGTCGCTCGGTCATGACAGAAGTCAGAGGGGCGTGAGAAGCGGCAACCATCTTTTCATGCCGACAAGAAGCACAAACCAAATCCTTCTCAAATTTCAACTTAGGCAATCCTCGGACAAGATCAAGACCACTCAAGCGGGAAAGCAACTCAAAGCTCAAGTGTCCCAATCTCCTGTGCCATTTCCAAAGCTCAGCCGAAACGCCAGCAACAAAGCATCGAGGACCAACAGACTGGGAAAAATCGGCACGAAAGATTTGACCCTCGGGGACGATCGTACAGACAAGATCGCCTCGAGAATCAAGCACACGAGAAGCACCCGACTTGAAACGAACCTCAAAACCTTCGTCAAGTAATTAAGAAACTGACAACAGGTTGAAACCAAGTGACTTGACCAGGGCCACGCTTCTTAAGGTCACCTTGCTACTCACCTTCACCATACCTTCAGCAAGCACTCGTCCTCTCCCATTGTCCCCGAAAGTGATGTACTCCCTCGTACTCACCGGGGTGATGCTGGAGAACCACCCACGATCTCCGGTCATGTGTCTTGAGCAACCGGAGTCAATCAACCAAAAGTTCTCCAAGCCTTCCACCTGTAATCAAAAACGAGGACGAGAATGAGCAAGCGACTCAACACTGGGGTTAGTACCAAAAGAGTCAAACCAGTGCTGAGCCATTTGCTCAAAAGAAGGGTTAGCAAAATCCATCCTCCCAAAACCTCTAGGCGGAGCCCTCTCACGCCTACCATCAAAGGACCTGTCACGTCTCACTGGAGGAGTACGCACACCACGAGGGGGAAAATGTGGCTCGTAGTCCATCTGAGACCCAAAACTCCGATCGTGCCTCCCAAACTCGTCACGGTCACGAGAAGGAGCACGTCGATCCAACTCACCACGCCCAAACCCAACACGCCTGTCTCTCTGAGGGAACACACCTCCACCTCCACCTCCACGAGTGGGAACTGTACGCACATACACCTCACCCCTAGGTAGAGGCCCTCTACGAGGCTCAGGCACACCACGAGAAAGGTTGTACCTGTCCTTGTTTGCCATCTCCCTAGCAAACCGCTCATCCCTCTTCCCCCGGAAACAGAACTCATCCTTGTGCCCATCCCTCCCACAATACTCACAATGGAAGCGGATTGGCACTGGCTTAGGCGGTGGCTTCTCTGTGGGCTTCTCAACACCTTTCTCTCCTGACTTCCCCTCAAAGACTTTACCCAGGTTCCTCACAAACTTGATGGGTTTCTGGTAATTCTCTGTTTTCTGGGGGAACACTGGTGGGTCTGGAGTTGTATCGAGCTTGTTTCTCAAGTGGTTTGGCATGGGTGCATATTTGTTCATGGGTATGGTGTGGGATGGTGTGGGTGTCTCTCCAGCTTTCTCTTCTCCCTCACTACTCTTCTCAACACACCTGTCAGCCCCAAACGCCTGACCATCAAACCACTTGAACTGAGCCAACATCAAACTCAATTGTGGCTCATGCCGAGACAACCAACTCATCAACTTCCTAAGCTCATCATTTTCATCCTGCAGACAATCAACATAGTGTGCAAGTTCCATGTTCTTCAAAGCATGCATTTCACAGGTTGAACATGATGTAGGAAGAGGAGCTTTCAATGCCGCCTCAAAAGAAACAATCATAGTGTGAGATTCATCTAGCCTAGCATGCAAGATAGGACATGAAGTTCAAGCTCCTAACAAAGCTGGCCTAGACTTCAATTCATCACACTCAATCCTAACCACATCCAGTTCCTCCAAAGTAGAGGCATGCTTCTCCTTGAGGGCAGTCAAATCAGTAAGAAAAACTGAGCAATCACCACAATCAATCTCATCAAACACCACAGGAGCAGATTTCAAAGCAGCTATCTCATATCGAGCATCCACAAGCAAGGATTCAAGATCAGCTACCTTGTCCTTAGCATCACCCAACAAAGACCTGAATTCCCTTTTCTCCTTGTTGGTCTTTCTAAGCACATCATCACGATTGTCAAGCAACTCATTCAGCCTAGCATTCTCCTCTAGCAAGAAGTTGGGATCATTTCGTACCTCTTCCTCGGAGTCGGAGTTCGAGTCCGAGCTGTGCCTCCCACCCTTCTTGGAGTGCGCCATGCCGCAAAAGCCTCCTTGCGCGACGAAGCTCAGGCCGGTGATGTTCTTACCCGTGTGCCGCTTGTCCTTGCACGTTTCTCTTGCTCTTCCTCGCTGCTTGAACCGGAGGAAGCATCGCTTGATGTCGAGTCGATGTCGCTCGCTCCGGCCACCATTGCTCGAGCGGTCTTCTTCTTGTGGCCGCCACTCTTCTTCTGCCTTCTCTCGCACTTGTCCTTGTGCTTGTCCTTGTAGTCGTTCCGGGAGCGATGCTTGTTGTAGTCGTGCTTGGACTTGCCCTTATAGTCGTTCTTGATCTCCACGGCTTCAGGGCATTCGGCGATGAAGTACCTGTGCTTCCCGCACCGATAGCACATCCCCGAGCTCCGCCTTGCATTCTTGCGGTTCTCGTACATCCGCCCAAACCTCTTGCTCAACAAGGCGAGATCATCCTCGCTCAGCACCTCAAAGTCCTCATCTGGCAAGGACACAAGACAAGATAAAGAAAAGCCAACAGAGTTAGCGTTAGTCCTCGATCCTGAGACGAGAGCCAAACTATGAGGATTAGTGGGGCTCTCGCTCTTGGCTCTCAAGCCACGATCAACCTCTGAAGACCTGAGCTTGGAGAACAGCTCATCAAGCGACAGCGTATCATACGCGCTCGACTCCTCAATGGCCTCGATCTTGGCTTCCCACACGGACCTATCCGGGGCATGCAAAAGCTTGATAGCTTGATCATGATCCGTGTATGGGAGCACTGTCACATTGGCCCTCATGTTGTTGACTATGCAAGTGAAGCGCTGAAACATTGCATCGGTCGACTCACCGGGGAGATGAGTGAAGTTCTCATACTCTCTCTGGTAAGTGGTAAACATCCGGGCTTGCACTTGGGTATTGCCAACATGAGCATTCTTCAACTTGAGCAAAATCTTTCTGGCCACATCCTCTCCGTACACTCGATCAAACTCCGAGGCACAGAGAGCACGGAACAAGTAATCAACGGCCTTGCTGTTGGCCTCAAACATGTCACGCGATCCTGGAAGTAGAAAACTATCTGGGATGACATAATGAGGATTCTGAGTGACCTCCCAGATAAGAGTTCCCTTCCCACGCAAAAACGCGCCCATGCGCCTCTCCCACATCGGGTAATTCTTGCCATCAAAGTGCGGAGGACCCGACCCCTTGACGTAATCGCCCATCTTTGGATCTTAGACTTGTTTGAATCAAGAAGATCCGTAACCGGCTCTAATACCAATTGAAGGACCGAATCGGGCGACCAGAGGGGGGGGAGTGAATGGGAGCTGATAAAAATTCTTCCCAAAGGTCGAACTCGGCCTATACCCCGATTGCCACTCCAAGAGTTCTCGCACACGAAGGAAGCTCCAAACAAGGCACACACAAGCCTAGAAGATCAACCAACAAGACTAGGAGCAAAGAGCGGAAGCACCAAAGCAAGAACCAAGGTACTTAGGCACAGCTGCGAACTCCCTGGCGGACTGTCCGGGGTGCCCGGGCGGACCGTCCACATGGGGGTCGCGGACCGTCCGGACGGTCACGGCGGACTGTCCGTAAAAGAGCCTCGAACCACCAGTAGCGCACCCCCGAAATTCGGACTGTCTGGCAGCTCACTGCGGACCGTCCGCCTGGCACGGACTGTCCGGGACAACCTAGCGGACTGTCCGCCAAACACGTTGCCACCGAACCAAAACACCTCAATGGATCGAAACTCAAGCGCTCAAGAACACGTGAAGAACACGAAGAACACCAACGATGTCAGGGCCTCGCGGACCGTCCGCACGGGTCTCGCGGACCGTCCGCCAGGTGAGGACCGTCCGCCAGGTGCGGACCGTCTACCAGGTGCGGACAGAGTAGAAAAATGCTCAAGCTCGGGAGTCAACTCCACCTTTCCATCACCGGATCTCCCAAACGGCTAAAGCTCTTGAGACAAGATTTGGGGGAGATGGTAAGCAACACAAGAAGAAGCTATGCCCAAAAAATCTCGACTGCTAAGCCACTAAATCACCGGGAATCGCGGATCACACGAAGTCCACCAATAACACGAACTCCGGCCAAAAACTCACGAATCGAAGGCTCTCCACGGCGTTTGAGGGGTCAAGATCATACACAAACATGCGCAAGGCATCCACCCATGATCCCCTCAAAGAAATCCGTGATGAAACGCCTCCAAAATCACGAATCGAGCCAAGAACGAAACTCCCCAAAAATAGCCTCAAAAATGACATGAAAATCACAGAGGACTAGGAGATCACCGGGACGCCGAATGCTTCCATACATCCAGACGTCAGATTCTGTACAAGAGTCTAGCCTAAGGAATCCAGAGGGAAAAGAAGCGGTTCAGAGAAAATCTACCGGGGGAGAAAGCCCTAGAGTCCAAGAGGGAGAGATGCCATCCACCTCTCCGCTATTTATACGAGGTCCATCGGAGGGAGGTAAATGACCACGCTACCCCTACTGCTTGAAATGAAGATACAACACCACAGGGGCATTTTGGTCAAGTCTTCATCGAGCGGACACGCTTCCACCGAGGCCTTGCTTAGCATCGACGCAAGCCCTACGATCATGCCACGTGGCCCCCGCCTCAAAGCTTCCCGAAGCTCCCGGATCACCGTCTCCGTCGCCTCGGGCCTTCGGGCTTGGTTTTGCGGCCCAAACCAAGAAACCGTCCACCTGATGGTTTTGTGGGCAAACCACCAAACCCCGCGTGCAAGCTTCGGGCTTCAACCGCTACCTTGCACCGGCCCATGTTCACGACTTCAGCCCGCCAGTCTTGCACCGCACGGCTCGCACTTGACCCCATCGGCCACCGGGTCCATCGAACCAAGCCTACTTGCCACTCCATCACCCGGAGGCCGCCACGGCTCAGGCCTTTCGTGCTTGTTCTTCACCTGCACCGACACGAGTCAAGCCGCAACCTGCACCTGCACACTTAGCCAAGCATCAGTCCACACAACGTTGTCAATCACTCATCACTAAGGAGCGACCCTCCACTGGTCTTCGGACACACCAGGTCCTCAATCTCCCCCTTGATGAGTGCATTGACAACACCCATAGTAACCATGATAGAGAAAAGAAAAGAAAACAACCACGAACACAAACCTCCAAAGCAAGTGATCCAAAGCCAAAGAACAAGCGAAAACTCGATCACTTGCCAATCCAAATCTCGGTCCCCTAAGACAAGGGCAACGCCTCGACACAGCCGAGACAAAACAAGGCTCACAAGGAGCACACCACAAGGCATAAAACTCAGGAAAAACACAGGAGCTCCCCCTGCACAAATGCAAACTCCCCCTAAGCAAATGCAACCTCTTCTTCTCAAATTTTTCTCCTCACATGCCACATCTCACAAATGCATACCAATTTTCCATAAAAAACTCCCAATGCCCCAAATGCATGTATATTCTCCCCCTTGTTGACAACGCATGAATCAAGGTATATGATGCTCTTCCCCTTGTTTTCATGAAAAAAATGCATGTCAAAGCACATATACAGTCTACCAAGCTTCTCAAATATACAAAGAGCACAAGAAAATGCTACAAATGAGACATAGAGCAAGCAAAGTAGACATGGTGTATCTAGCACATTGCCATCAAGAAGGTAGAGACATATAAGCATGTGACGTGGCTAAAAGCAAATTTAAGCAATTTTCACAAATAAACATTTATCTCATGAGCAAGACCTTATCTAAGCCAATTTGAACATAAAGGCACTACATCATTCAAAGTTTATCCAAGATCACAAATTCTCATTACAAGATCATTATAAACGCCCACAAGCTACTCAAGTCATGTTAAAGCCACCGAGCCATGTGTCTACTTCTTAAAATGAGACTTCTCATGGTAGAGCACATGCTACGGTTTAGCACCCAAGATATGAGTATCAACACATAAAAACATGATTAGGAGCTCATTTTTCAAACACAATGCAATTCATACACCAAATTCATTTTCAATATTAAACATGGTACATGAAGTGCCTTTGCGGCAAAAAGAAGCTTATGCTCCTCCCCAAGCAAGCAAAAGGGCTAAACATTTACAATGACAAAGGATCTTTGACCCCAAGCAAAGAGAATATGATCCTCAAGCACAAACTGAGCATGATATAAGCATTTAAGCACAAATTTAGCATAGACAAGCATCTACTCATGAGAGAGGCAGTTTTATCATTTTCACAACCAAAATGCTATCTCATCATACATATATAGCAACACCATCAAGAGCATAGCATTTACATCCACAAGCTACCAATCATGCACATATCTCATCCATAGCACATAAGCTCATTCCTAGCTCAAGTGATCCAAAGATGGCTATCCTACCAGGTTTGGTACAGAAAGTAAAATGCATGAAGGAAATGTAACAAAATGAACATATGACACATATATACATGAGAAGCTCCAAGACCCAAGCTAGAACGGAAAGCACATCCCAAGCTCACCCCGCAAGCGAGTGAAAGTGACTTGGTCAAGTGGTTTGGTGAAAATGTCAGCTAGCTGGTCTTGAGTAGGGACATAGGACAAAGAGATGTTTCCCCTCTCGACATTGTCTCTCAGGAAGTGGTACCTCACTTCTATGTGTTTCATTTTGGAGTGGAGGACAGGATTTTTGGCTACGCTTATGGCACTGGTGCTATCACAGAAAAGTGGAACCTAGGAGCACTTCTCACCAAAGTCACTCATGGTGTAGGTCATCCAAAGCAGCTAGGAACAACAACTTGCAGCAGCTACATACTCAGCCTCGGTGGTGGACTGGGCTACACTCGATTGCTTGCGAGATGACAAAGAGACCATAGAAGAACCAAGGAACTGACAACACCCAGCAGTGGACTTGAGGTCCAAATGACACCCAGCGAAATCCGCATCAGAAAAACCATGAAGCCTGAGTGTCGAGGAGGCAGATTACCAAAGACCAAACTCAGGAGTGTAGTTCAAGTACCTGAAGATCCGCTTGACGGCCTGCCGATGTGAAGTCCTCGGTGAAGCCTGAAAACGAGTGCACAGACACATGCTCAACTGTATGTCTGGCCTCGTCGCCATCAAGTAGAGGAGGGAGCCGATCATGCTCGGGTACTCCTTCTGGTCCACAGGTTCACCGTCCTCGTCCGCGTCCAAAGCCGTAGTCGTACTCATCGGTGTAGTCAGCGGCTTGGAGTCGTTCATGCCAAACTTCTTCAACATATCCCTGGCGTACTTCGCCTGATGTACAAAGGTCCCGTCCTTGCACTGCTTGATCCGGAGACCCAAGAAAATTGTAGCTCGCCCATCATGGACATCTCAAATTCCCTACTCATGTCATCTGCAAATCTGGCAACAAGATCATGAGAAGAGCCACCAAAGATTATGTCATCCACGTATATCTGAACAATCAAAAGGTCATTGCCATGCTTAAGGAGAAATAGGGTCTTATCAACTGTGCCCATCACAAACCCCTTGCTCAGCAAAAAGCCTCTCAACCTGCCATACCGAGCTCTTGGTGCCTGTTTCAACCCATAGAGCGCTCTCTGGAGTTTGTATACACGGTGTGGGTATTTTTCACTCTCAAACCCCGGGGGTTGCCTCACATATACTTCTTCCTCTATCACCCCATTCAAGAAAGCACTCTTGACATCCATTTGGTACAACTTGAACCCTTTAGCCACGGCAAAGGCTAGAAGGATCCTAATTGCCTCCAAACGGGCCACAGGAGCAAATGTCTCCTCATAGTCTATCCCCTCCTTCTGGTTGAACCCCTGCGCCACCAACCTCGACTTGTTTCTCACAACCATCCCATTCTCACCCTCTTTGTTCTTCCACACCCACTTCGTACCTAAGGGACGGCAATTTGGCGGTGGATCAACTAACACCCAGACTTGGTTTCTCTCAAAGTTTTCCAACTCCTCATGCATGGAATTCACCCAATTCTCATCAGACAAAGCGTGTCGAATATCTTTGGGCTCGAAAGAGGCAACAAAAGCAGTGTGAGCGAAATGAGATGTGTTCCTTGACCTCGACCGTGTAGTGCGTTCATGAAGGTCACCAATGATGGTCGTCGGCGGGCGATCCATTGTACATGTCGAGGAGCCTCTCGCCTGGACACAACCTCCCCCTCAGCAGCAGCCTCCACTCGAACAGCCTCAGTCATAGTGGGTGTAGGGGATGGTCCGTCCTCGATAGTCGTCGTAGTAGTGGAAGAAGCATGTACACGATCAGCCGCTGGAGCATCACCACCATCATCGTCGTCGTCTCCATCTCCGTCCTTCTCATCCTCGAAGATCCTCGCTCCAATCTCCTCGTCACCTGCACACTCAAAAGCAGAAGAGCTACATGGTTGTGTCTCGTCGAAGGTAACCTCTCAAGTCTCCATGGTTCGGTTAGTGTCAAGATTGAGCACACGATATGCTCTAGAATGAATCGCATAACCAAGGAAAATCCCATCCGAACATCAAGACTCAGACTTATCCAACTTGCCCTTCTTCAGAATGAAACACTTGTAACCAAAGGCTCTAAACTGACTCACCTTAGGTTGTTGGCCGTGCATCAGCTCATAAGAGGTCTTCTTCTTAAAGGCACGAAGGAAGATGCTATTTGAGACATAGCAAGCGGTGCTGACCACCTCAGCCCAGAAACGCCTAGGAGTCCTATGCTCATCGAGCATCGTCCTGGCCATCTCACAAAGGGTCCGGTTCTTCCTCTCCACTATGCCATTCTGTCACGCGACGTATGGAGAAGAGTATTGATGATCGAGACCAAGATCACTGCAAAAGGCATCAAAATGAGAGTTCTTGAACTCTGTGCCATTGTCACTGCGTATAGCTCGAATGGCATCACCATGTCTCTCATTCTTCAACCTCAAGATCAAGTCTCGAACAAAGCCAAATGTCTCACTCTTATCCTCCAAAAAGAAAACCCAACAGTACCTCGAAAAATCATCAACAACCACAAGAACATACCACTTCCCACCAGTAGAGCGAACACGAGCTGGCCCAACCAAATCCATGTGCAACAGCTCACAAGGTCGCTCGGTCATGACAGAAGTCAGAGGGGCGTGAGAAGCAGCAACCATCTTTCCATGCCGACAAGAAGCACAAACCAAATCTTTCTCGACTTTCAACTTAGGCAATCCTCGGACAAGATCAAGACCACTCAAGCGGGAAAGCAACTCAAAGCTCAAGTGTCCCAATCTCCTATGCCATTTCCAAAGCTCAGCCGAAACGCCAGCAACGAAGCATCGAGGAGGACCAACAGACTAGGAAAAATTGGCATGAAAGATTTGACCCTCGGGGACGATCGTAAAGACAAGATCGCCTCGAGAATCAAGCACACGAGAAGCACCCGACTTGAAACGAACCTCAAAACCTTCGTCAAGTAATTGAGATACTGACAACAGGTTGAAACCAAGTGACTTGACCAGGGCCACACTTCTTAAAGTCACCTTGCTACTCAAATTCACCATACGTTCAGCAAGCACTTGTCCTCTCCCATTGTCACCGAAAGTGATGTACTCCCTCGTACTCACCGGGGTGAGGCTGGAGAACCACCCACGATCTCCGGTCATGTGTCTTGAGCAACGGAGTCGATCAACCAAAAGTTCTCCAAGCCTCCCACCTGCAATCAAAAACGAGGACGAGAATGAGCAAGCGGCTCAACACTGGGGTTAGTACCAAAAGAGTCAAACCAGTGCTGAGCCATTTGCTCAAAAGAAGGGTTAGCAAAATCCATCCTCCCAAAACCTCTAGGCGGAGCCCTCTCATGCCTACCACCAAAGGACCTGTCATGTCTCACTGGAGGAGTACGCGCACCACGAGGGGGAAAACGTGGCCCGTAGTCCATCTGAGACCCAAAACTCCGATCGTGCCTCCCAAACTCATAACAGTCACGAGAAGGAGCACGTCGAGCCAACTCTCCACGCCCAAACCCAACACTCCTGTCTCTCTGAGGGAACACACCTCCACCTCCACCTCCACGAGTGGGAACTGTATGCACATACACCTCACCCCTAGGTAGAGGCCCTCTACGAGGCTCAGGCACACCATGAGAAAGGTTGTACCTGTCCTTATTTGCCATCTCCCTAGCAAACCGCTCATCCCTCTTCTTCCGGAAACAGAACTCATCCTTGTGCCCATCCCTCCGACAATACTCACAATGGAAGCGGATTGGCACTGGCTTAGGCGGTGGCTTCTCTGTGGGCTTCTCAACACCTTTCTCTCCTGACTTCCCCTCAAAGACATTACCCAGGTTGCTCACAAACTTGATGGGTTTTTAGTAATTCTCTATTTTCTGGGGGAACACTGGTGGGTCTGGAGTTGTATCGAGCTTGTTTCTCAGGTGGTTTGGCTTGGGTGCATATTTGTTCATGGGTATGGTGTGGGATGGTGTGGGTGTCTCTCCAGCTTTCTCTTCTCCCTCACCACTCTTCTCACCACACTTGTCAGCCCCCAATGCCTGACCATCAAACCTCTTGAACTGAGCCAACATCAAACTCAATTGTAACTCATGCCCAGACAACCAACTCATCAACTTCCTAAGCTCATCATTTTCATCCTGCAGACGATCAACATTGCGTGCAAGTTCCATGTTCTTCAAAGCATGCATTTCACAGGTTGAACATGATGTAGGAAGAGGAGCTTTCAATGCCGCCACAAGAGAAACAATCCTAGTGTGAGATTCATCTAGCCTAGCATGCAAGATAGGACATGAAGTACAAGCTCCTAACAAAGCTAGCCTAGACTTCAATTCATCACACTCAATCCTAACCACATCTAGTTCCTCCAAAGTAGAGGCATTCTTCTCCTTGAGGGCAGTCAAATCAGTAAGAAAAACTGAGCAATCACCACAATCAATCTCATCAGGCACCACAGGAGCAGATTTCAAAGCAGCTATCTCATTTCGAGCATCCACAAGCAAGGATTCAAGTTCAGCTACCTTGTCCTTAGCATCACCCAACAAAGACCTGAATTCCCTCTTCTCCTTGTTGGTCTTTCTAAGCACATCATCACGATTGTCAAGCAACTCATTCAGCCTAGCATTCTCCTCTAGCAAGAAGTTGGGATCATTTCGTACCTCTTCCTCAGAGTCAGAGTTCGAGTCCGAGCTATGCCTCCCACCCTTCTTGGAGTGCGCCATGCCGCAAAAGCCTCCTTGCGCGACGAAGCTCAGGCCGGTGATGTTCTTGCCTGTGTGCAGCTTGTCCTTGCGCTTCTCTTGCTCTTCCTCACTGCTTCAACCGGAAGAAGCATCGCTTGATGTCGAGTCAATGTCGCTCGCTCCGGCCACCATTGCTCGAGCGGTCTTCTTCTTGTGGCCGCCACTCTTCTTGTGCCTTCTCTCGCCCTTGTCCTTGTGCTTGTCCTTGTAGTCGTTCCGGGAGCGGTGCTTGTTGTAGTCATGCTTACACTTGCCCTTGTAGTCGTTCTTGATCTCCATGGCTTCAGGGCATTCGGCGATGAAGTGCCCGTGCTTCCCGCACTGATAGCACATCCCCGAGCTCCGCCTTGCATTCTTGCGGTTCTCGTACATCCGCCCAAACCTCTTGCTCAACAAGGCGAGATCATCCTCGCTCAGCACCTCAAAGTCCTCATCTGGCAAGGACACAAGACAAGACAAAGAAAAGCCAACAGAGTTAGCGTTAGTCCTCGATCCTGAGACGAGAGCCAAACTATGAGGATTAGTGGGGCTCTCGCTCTTGGCTCTCAAGCCACGATCAACCTCTGAAGACCTGAGCTTGCAGAATAGCTCATCAAGTGACAACGTATCATACGCGCTCGACTCCTCAATGGCCTCGATCTTGGCTTCCCACACGGACCTATCCAGGGCATGCAAAAGCTTGATAGCTTGATCATGATCTGTGTATGGGAGCACTGTCACATTGGCCCTCATGTTGTTGACTATGCAAGTGAAGCGCTGAAACATAGCATCGGTCGACTCACCGGGGAGATGAGTGAAGTTCTCATACTCTCTCCGGTAAGTGGTAAACATCCGGGCTTGCACTTGGGTATTGCCAACATGAGCATTCTTCAACTTGAGCCAAATCTTTCCGGCCACATCCTCTCCGTACACTCGATCAAACTCCGAGGCACAAAGAGCACGGAACAAGTAATCATCGGCCTTGCTGTTGGCCTCAAACGTGTCCCGCGATCCTGGAAGTAGAAAACTATCTGGGATGACATAATGAGGATTCTGAGAGACTTCCCAGATAAGAGTTCCCTTCCCACGCAAAAACGCGCCCATGCGCCTCTCCCACATCGGGTAATTCTTGCCATCAAAGTGCGGAGGACCCGACCCCTTGACGTAATCGCCCATCTTCGGATCTTAGACTGGTTTGAATCAAGAAGATCCGTAACTGGCTCTGATACCAATTGAAGGACCGAATCGGGCGACCAGAGAGGGGGGGAGTGAATGGGAGCTAATAAAAATTCTACCCGAAGGTCGAACTCGGCCTATACCCCGATTGCCACTCCAAGAGTTCTCACACACGAAGGAAGCTCCAAACAAGGCACACACAAGCCTAGAAGATCAACCAACAAGACTAGGAGCAAAGAGCGGAAGCACCAAAGCAAGAACCAAAGGACTTAGGCACTGCTGCGAAGTCCCTGGCGGACTGTCCGGGGTGCCTGGACGGACCGTCCGCGTGGGTGTCGCGGACCGTCCGGACGGTCACGGCGGACTGTTCGTAAAAGAGCCTCGAACCACCAGTAGCGCACCCCTGAAATTCGGACTGTCTGGCCGCTCACTGCGGACCGTCCGCCTGGCACGGACTGTCCGGGACAATCTAGCGGACTGTCCGCCAAACACGTTGCCACCGAACCAAAACACCTCAACGGATCGAAATTCAAGCGCTCAAGAACACGCGAAGACCACGAAGAACACCAACGATGTTAGGGCCTCGCGGACCGTCCGCACGGGTCTCGCGGACCGTCTGCCAGGTGCGGACAGAGCAGAAAAATGCTCGAGCTCGGGAGTCAACTCCACCTTTCCATCACTGGATCTCCCAAACGGCTAAAGCTCTTGAGACAAGATTTGGGGGAGATGATAAGCAACACAAGAAGAAGCTATGCCCCAAAAATCTTGACTCATAAGCCACTAAATCTCCGGGAATCGCGGATCACACGAAGTCCACCAAGAACACGAACTCCGGCCAAAAACTCACGAATCGAAGGCTCTCCACGGCGTTTGAGGGGTCAAGATCATACACAAACATGCGCAAGGCATCCACCCATGATCCCCTCAAAGAAATCCAGGAAGAAACACCTCCAAAATCACGAATCGAGCCAAGAACGAAACTCCCCAAAAATAGCCTCAAAAATGACACGAAAATCACAGAGGACTAGGAGATCACCAGGACGCCGAATGCTTCCATACATCCAGAGGGCAGATTTTGTACAAGAGTCTAGCCTAAGGAATCCAGAGGGAAAAGAAGCAGTTCAGAGAAAATCTACCGGGGGAGAAAGCCCTAGAGACCAAGAGGGAGAGATGCCATCCACCTCTCCGCTATTTATACGAGGTCCATCGGAGGGAGGTAAATGACCACGCTACCCCTACTGCTTGAAATGAAGATACAACCCCTCAGGGGCATTTTGGTCAAGTCTTCATCGAGCGGACACGCTTCCACCGCGGCCTTGCTTAGCATCGACGCAAGCCCTGCGATCACGCCACGTGCCCCCCGCCTCGAAGCTTCCCGAAGCTCCCGAATCACCGTCTCCGTCGCCTCGGGCCTCCGGGCTTGGTTTTACGGCCTAAACCAAGAAACCGTCCACCTGATGGTTTTGTGGGCAAACCACCAAACCCCACGCGCAAGCTTCGGGCTTCAACCGCTACCTTGCACCGGCCCATGTTCACGACTTCAGCCCGCTAGTCTTGCACCGCACGGCTCGCACTTGATCCCATCGGCCACCGGGTCCATCGAACCAAGCCTACTTGCCACTCCATCACCCGGAGGCCGCCACGGCTCAGGCCTTTCGCGCTTGTTTTTCACCTGCACCGACACGAGTCAAGCTGCAACCTGCACCTGCACACTTAGCCAAGCATCAGTCCACACAACATTGTCAATCACTCATCACTAAGGAGCGACCCTCCACTGGTCTTCGGACACACCTGGTCCTCACATGCTTGTTTTGTTCTTGTGTTCTTAGCTCGTTCATAAGTTAGAGGCTTGTGTTCTTCATGACACAAGGCTTCGATCGTTTAGAGCTAGCTCAGTAGTCTAATTAGCTGTTTGCATGCTCTGATCCTGTTTAGCTAAGTGAGTTTGTTGTATCTCGTTTGTTTGCATCCATAGCTTCCTTTTTGCTCCGTAGCTCAATGAATAGTAAGACCTGATTCCATTCTTTCTCTAGTTCATGGTTCCGTATTTATACGGGTTGCTATAGTGTAGTTAGCAGGTCGACAGACGTAACCGCACTATAGTAGTTATCTGGGGTACAGACATGGTGTCTGGGCCCTAGTTATCCTGCGAAGACCGCAGTGGTGACCGCCTGTTGGACCCTTTGCAACCCTTCGCGCCAGCTTACCGAGTTGGGCTCGTTGTCAGCACATTGGCCGCTCCCTAAAATGTTAGGATGTGCTGTCGCCCCACGGGGAGGACTAAGAACGGACAGATCCGTCTCGAGAGCTAAGTCCCTTAAGGAAGTGCTTCTCATATCCCTACCTACCCCAGTGGAAGCTGGTGTCCTTGGATTGACTCTCTCTGGTTACTCTCCGTCCTAGGGAATGATACCCTAAGGGAATACTCATTCTCCTAGGGGAAGTGCTACAATAGTGTATCCGTGCGCTTGCGGATTCGTTCGCACTCATCAGTGTACCCGGGAGTTTCTTACACGCTCACGCTACCACGGCGCCTAGTGTTGAGGTTAAGAAACGCCAACAGTCGTGTCCCTGCATAACATAACCTAAACCCACAAAGGTTACGCAAAATCCACACTGCATCCGGTCATGTCGATTCAGCGCATAACCTGCACTGGTTAGGCACCGTCTGTGCTGCCTGATTGATGCAACACCGACTGGGTCGTGTCGAATCAGTGCATAACATGCAGAGGTTACACACCGTCCGTGTTGCTTGATGCAACACCGACTCGGTTAAGCACGTAGTAGGTTACGCACCTTTAAGATGGCTAGCTGCATGTCTCAACACTGACTGGGTTACGCACTGATCGGTCGTGTCGATTCTACGTGTCACCTGCTTCATCTCGGTTACGCACGGTTTGGCAACACAGCGTCCCATGGCGCATGCATTACCTACTGGGTTACGCACCGCAACAGTTATGCAAAATCCACACTGCATTTTGATTCGACGCACCATCCTGCTGGGTTACACACGTTTCGGCGACGCACCATCCGTTCTGCATGGTCCGTGCATCACCGACTGGGTTACGCACGGAGTCTGTCACGCAAAATCCCCATGCATTCGGTCATGTCGTTGCATCGCGTAACCTGGGCCGATAAAGTTATGCAAAATCCACGCTGCATCCGGTCGTGTCAAATCAGCGTGTAACCTGTACAGGGCACCGTCCGTGGAGTGTGATGCAACACCGAATGGGTCGTGTCGAATGTAGCTTACACACCATCCTTGATGCTTGATCCAACACTGACTGGGTTGTGTCATTGCATCACGTAACCTAAACCCGCAAAGGTTACGCAAAATCCACGCTCAATCGGGTCGTGTCGATTCAGCGCGTAATCTACACTGGTTACGCACCATTCGTGCTACTTGATTGATGCAACACCGACTGGGTCGTGTCGAATTAGTGTGTAACCATAATAGGTTACGCACCATCCGTGCTGCTTGATGCAACAACGACTGGGTCGTGTCGAATCAGCGCGTAACATGCAGATGTTACGCACCGTTCGTGCTGCTTGATGCAACACCGACTCGGTTAAGCACGTAGTAAGTTACGCACTTTTAAGACGGCTGGCTGCATGGTTCAACACTGACTCGGTTATGCACTGATCGGTCGTGTCAATTCTACGTGTCACCTGCTTCATCTCGATTACGCACGGTTCGGCAACGCAGCGTCCCATGGCGCGTGCATCACCGACTGGGTTACGCACCGCAACGGTTATGCAAAATCCACGCTGCATTCTGATTTGACGCACCATCCTGCTCGGTTACACACGTTTCGGCGACGCACCATCCGTTCTGCATGGTGACCGACTGGGTTACACGCGGAGTCTGTCACGCAAAATCCCATGCATCCGGTCTTAACGTTGCATCACGTAACCTGGGGCCGATAAAGTTATGCAAAATCCACGCTGCATCCGATCGTGTCGAATCAGCGTGTAACCTATACAGGGCACCATCCGTGGAATGTGATGCAACACCGAATGGGTCGTGTCGAATGCAGCTTACACACCGTCCTTGATGCTTGATGCAACATTGACTGGGTCGTGTCGTTGCATCGTCTAACCTAAATCCGCAAAGGTTACGCAAAATCCACGCTGCATCCGGTCGTGTCGATTCAGCACGTAACCTGCACGAGTTGCAGCTTGATTGATGCAACACCGTCTAGGTCGTGTTGACTCAGCACGTAATCACAAGAGGTTAGGCACCGTCCGTGCTGCTTGATGCAACACCGACTGGGTCGTGTCGAATCAGCGTGCAACATGAAGAGGTTACGCACCGTCCATGTTGCTTGATTGATGCAACACCGACTGGGTCGTGTCAAATCAGCGCGTAACCACAAGAGGTTATGCACCATCCGTACTGCTTGATGCAACACCCACTGGGTCATGTTGAATGAGCACATAACATGCAGAGGTTACGCACCGTTCGTGCTGCTTGATGCAACACCGACTCGGTTAAGCACGTAGTAGGTTACGCACCTTTAAGACGGCTACCTGCATGGCTCAACTCTGACTGGGTTACGCACTGATCGGTCATGTCGATTCTACGCGTCACCTGCTCCATCTCGGTTACGCACGGTTCGGTGATGTAGCGTCCTATGCCGCATGCATCATCGACTGGGTTACGCACCGCAACAGCTATGCAAAATCCATGCTGCATTCTGATTCGACGGACCATCCTGCTCGGTTACGCACGTTTCGGCGACGCACCATCCGTTTTGCATGGTGTGTGCATCACCGACTGGATTACGCACAGAGTCTGTCACGCAAAATCCCCATGCATCCAGTCGTGTCGTTGCATCACGTAACCTGGGGCCGATAAAGTTACGCAAAATCCATGCTGCATCCGGTCGTGTCGAATTAGCGCGTAACCTGTATAGGGCACCGTCCGTGGAGTGTGATGCAAGACCCAATGGGTCGTGTCGAATGCAGCTTACGCACCGTCCTTGATGCTTGATCCAAAACTGACTGGATCGTGTTGTTGCACCGCGTAACCGAAACCTGCAAAGTTTACGCAAAATCCACATCCGGTCGTGTCGATTCAGTGTGTAACCTGTACTGGTTAAGCACCGTTCGTGCTGCTTGATTGATGCAACACCATCTAGGTCGTGTCGACTCAGCGTGTAACCACAAGAGATTACACACCGTCCGTGCTGCTTGATGCAACACCGACTAGGTCGTGTCGAATCAGCGCGTAACATGAAGAGGTTACGCACCGTCTGTGCTGCTTGTTGCAACACCGACTCGGTTAAGCACGTAGTAGGTTACACACCTTTAAGACGGGTGGCTGTATGGCTCAACACTAACCGGGTTACGCACTGATCGGTTGCGCAAAATCCAAGCTGCATCCGGTCATGTCGATTCTATGCGTACCTACTCCAGCTCGGTTACGCACGGTTCGGCGACGCACCATCACATGGCGCATGCATTACCGACTGGGTTACGCACCGTAATGGTTACGCAAAATCCCCGCTGTGTTCTAATTCGACGCACCAACCTAATCGGTTACGCACATTTCGGTGATGTAACCTGCTCTGGTTACCCATCGTTCGTGCTGCTTGATTGATGCAACACCGACTGGGTCGTTACGAATCATTGCATAACATGCAGAGGTTACGCACCTTCTGTGCTGCTTGATGCAACACCGACTCGGTTAAGCACGTAGTCGGTTACGCACCTTTAAGATGGCTGGCTGCATGGCTCAACACTAACTGGGTTACGCACTGATCGGTTGTGTCGATTCTACACGTCACCTGCTCCAGCTCGGTTACACACAGTTCGGCGACGCAGCATCCCATGGCGCGTGCATCACCGACCGGGTTACGCAAAATCCACAATGCATTCTGATTCGACGCACCATCCTGCTCGGTTACACACGTTTCGGCGACGCACCATCTGTTCTGCATGGTGCGTGTATCACCGACTGGGTTACACATGGAGTCTGTCATGCAAATCCCTATGCCTCCGGTCATGTCATTACATCACGTAACCTGGGGCCGATAAAGTTATGCAAAATCCACGCTGCATCCGGTCAGCGCGTAACCTGTACACTGCACCATTCGTGGAGTGTGATGCAAAACCGAATGGGTCATGTCGAATACAGCTTACACACTGTCCTTGATGCTTGATCCAACACTGACTGGGTCGTGTTGTTGCATCGCATAACCTAAACCCGCAAAGGTTACGCAAAATCCACGCTGCATCCGGTCGTGTCAATTCAGCGTGTAACCTGCACTGATTACGCACCGTCCGTGCTGCTTGATTGATGCAAAACCGACAGGGTCGTGTCGAATCAGCGCGTAACCACAAGAGGTTACGCACCATCCGTGCTACTTGATGCAACACCGACTAGGTCGTGTCGAATCAGCACGTAACATGTAGAAGTTACGCACCGTCCATGCTGCTTGATGCAACACTGACTCGGTTAAGCACGTAGTAGGTTACGCACCTTTAAGACGGCTGGCTGCATGGCTCAACACTGACTGGGTTACACACTGATCGGTTGTGTCGATTCTACGTGTCACCTGCTCCAGCTCGGTTACGCATGGTTCGGCGACGCAGCATCCCATGGCGCGTGTATCACCGTCTGGGTTACGCACCGCGACGGTTACGCAAAATCCACGCTACATTCTGATTCGACGCACCATTCTACTCGGTTACACACGTTTCAGCGACGCACGATCCGTTCTACATGGTGCGTGCATCACCGACTGGGTTACGCACGAAATCTGTCACGCAAAATCCTAATGCTCCCGGTCGTGTCGTTGCATCGCGTAACCTGGGGCCAATAAAGTTACGCAAAATCCACGCTGCATCCGGTCGTGTCGAATCAGCGTGTAACCTGTACAGGGCACCGTTCGTGGAGTGTGATGCAACACCGAATGGGTCGTGTCAAATGCAGCTTACGCACTGTCCTTGATGCTTGATCCTACACTGACTGGGTCATGTCATTGCATCGCGTAACATAAACCCGCAAAGGTTATGCAAAATCCATGCTGCATCCGGTCGTGTCGATTCAGCACGTAACCTGCACTGGTTGCTGCTTGATACAAGCAACACCGTCTGGGTCATATCGAATCAGCGCGTAACCACAAGAGGTTACGCACCATCCGTGCTGCTTGATGCAACACCGACTAGGTCATGTCGAATCAACGCGTAATATGCAGAGGTTAGGCACCGTCCATGCTGCTTGATGCAACACCGACTCGGTTAAGCACGTAGTAGGTTGCGCACCTTTAAGACGGCTGGCTGCATGGCTCAACACTGACTGGGTTACGCACTGATCGGTCGTGTCAATTCTACGCGTCACCTGCTCCAGCTCGGTTACGCATGGTTTGGCAATGCAGCATCCCATGGCGCGTGCATCACCGACTGGGTTACGCACCACAACGGTTATGCAAAATCCATGCTGCATTCTGATTCGACGCACCATCCGACTCGGTTACGCACATTTTGGCGACGCACCATCCATTCTTCATGGTGCGTGCATCACCGACTGGGTTACGCACGGAGTCTGTCATGCAAAATCCCCATGCATCCGGTCATGTCATTGCATCACGTAACCTGGGCCGATAAAGTTACACAAAATCCACGCTGCATCCGGTCGTGTCGAATCAGCGCGTAACCTTTACATGGCACCGTCCGTGGAATGTGATGCAACAACGAATGGGTCGTGTCGAATGCAGCATACACACCGTCCTTGATGCTTGATCCAACACTGACTGGGTCGTGTCGTTGCATCGCATAACCTAAACCCGCAAAGGTTACACAAAATCCACGCTGCATCCAGTCGTGTCGATTCAGTGCGTAATCTGCACTTGTTAAGCTCCATCCGTGCTGCTTGATTGATGTAACACCGACTAGGTTACGCACGGAGTCTGTCATGCAAAATCCCCATGCATCCGGTCGTGTCGTTACATCGCGTAACCTGGGGCCGATAAAGTTACGCAAAATCCACGCTGCATCCGGTCGTGTCGAATCAGCACGTAACCTTTACAGGGCACCGTCCGTAGAGTGTCATGCAACACCGAATGGGTCGTGTTGAATGCAGCTTACACACCGTCCTTGATGCTTGATCCAACACTGACTGGGTCGTGTCGTTGCATCACGTAACCTAAACCCGCAAAGGTTATGCAAAATCCACGCTGCATCCGCTCGTGTCGATTCAGCGTGTAACCCGCACTGGTTACGCACCGTCCGTGGTACTTGATTGATGCAACACCGACTGGGTCGTGTCGAATCAGTGTGTAACCACAATATGTTACGCACCATTCGTGCTGCTTGATGCAGCACCGACTGGGTCGTGTCGAATCAGCGCGTAACATGCAGAGGTTATGCACCGTCCATGCTGCTTTATGCAACACCGACTCGGTTAAGCACGTAGTCGGTTCCACACCTTTAAAATGGCTGGCTGCATGGCTCAACACTGACCGGGTTACGCACTGATCGGTCGTGTCGATTCTATGTATCTTCTGCTCCATCTCGGTTACGCATTGTTCGGCAACGCAGCGTCCCAAGGCGTGTGCATCACCGACTGAGTTATGCACCGCAACGGTTACGCAAAATCCACGCTGCATTCTGATTCGACGCACCATCCTGCTCGGTTATGCACATTTCGGTGATGCACCATCCATTTTGCATGATGCTTGCATCACCAACTGGGTTACGCACGGAGTCTATCACGCAAAATCCCCATGGATCCGGTCATGTCGTTGCATCGCATAACTTGGGGCCGATAAAGTTATGCAAAATCCGCGCTGCATCCGGTCGTGTCGAATCAGCGTGTAACCTGTACATGGCACCGTCCGTGGAATGTGATGCAACAACGAATGGTTCGTGTCGAATGCAGCTTACGCACCGTCCTTGATGCTTGATCCAACACTGACTGGGTCATGTTGGTGCATCGCGTAACATAAACCCGCAAAGGTTACGCAAAATCCACGCTGCATCCGGTCGTGTCGATTCAGCTCGTAACCTGCACTGGTTGCTGCTTGATTGATGCAACACCGTCTGGGTCGTGGCGACTCAGCGTGTAAGCACAAGAGGTTACGCACCGTCCGTGCTGCTTCATGCAACACCGACTGGGTCGTGTCGAATCAACATGTAACATGAAGAGGTTACACACCGTCCGTGTTGCTTGATTGATGCAACACCGACTGGGTCGTGTCGAATCAGCGCGTTACGACAAGAGGTTACGGTTGACAGCTAATATTTGCCATTTTCAAGGCCATCAACTCCTGCAAATTTGAGCATGAATTGCACATTCACACTAGAATAGGAGCTTAAACTCATACTTTCCACCAGTGTCGATGTCTATTCGGATGCAGGTATTTGGCATAAGAAATGGGAGGAATCCATGCACTTTCACTCCACTCCAATCCAAGGCACTCAAATGCTGGCCAATCAGGGGCTACCGCATGGATTCGCCTAGATCCATGATGTCACCAATCCATGTGAGGGACTCTTGACGAATCATACGCGTAACATGCAGAGGTTATGCACCGTCCGTGCTGCTTGATGCAACACCGACTCGGTTAAGAACGTAGTAGGTTACGCACCTTTAAGACGGCTGGCTGCATGGCTCAACACTGACTGGGTTACGCACTGATCGGTCGTGTCGATTCTACGTGTCACCTGCTCCAGCTCGGTTACGCACGGTTCGGTGACGTAGCGTCCCATGGCGCATGCATCACTGACTGGGTTACGCACCGCAACGGTTATGCAAAATCCACGATGCATTCTGATTCAACACACCATTCTGCTCGGTTACTGTTGACGGTTGAAATTCACCATTTCCAACCCTCAATATTCTCACATCAATGGAGGCATATGCATTATTTACTAGCATTTAGGTTTGAATAATGTAGTTCCACTTGTCCTTGGATATTATTTGTATGTAGGTGATTTACTCCTAAAAAGAGATGAAAACTCACCTTCTATGAAGAAACCATGCCAACTCAGCTGAGGAGGTGGCTGCCACCAAGGGAAACATGGCAATCCATGTCATCGATCCAGGGGAGGCACTCACCGATGAATCAGAGGACGCCACATGGACTTCACATGGATCAAAGGGCCCACCTCGGATACCAAATCAAGCCATACACCGGGGATGGATCAGAGGGCCCACAGGGCAGCTACCTAGTGGAAAACCACCAGGTAGGGCCACCCTAGGAGGCCGGCCGATCCTAGGATCAGCCGAACCGACCTAGGGCGCTCCATCCTGGCCCTCCACATGGTAGCTCCCTATTGGTCCATTGCCTCACTCCCGGGTGTTTAGGGACACTTTAGGCGTCGGAGCAAGCCTTGTCCTTGCCTATAAATAGAAGGGGAGGGGCTCCCATTTCACACACACCACTCTCTCATTCTCCTCTCACTTTTAGTTTCCAAGGCTAGGGGGTAGGCTAGAGTAGCTCTTATTCAGGTTCCAAGTCCTCTTGGAAGTCTAGGTATGAGTTCTCTTTTATCCTTATTTCTTTGTATGACTTTGATCTACTTCAGTTATTCAGCTATTTCATATAAAGTCATGGTAAATCATATTCTTGATATGTTCTTGAGTTCATCCTCTGTTCATCATTTAGAGGCTTGTGTTCTTCGTGAACACTACCTTTTGATCCACTTGAAGGGTGATAAACTCCTTCCTTATGTGTTTGTTCATAAGTTAGAGGCTCGTGTTCTTCACGAACACGACCCTTTGATCTTATTGATTAGACATAAGAGAGTTCATATCTGTTTGTATGTCTAGCGTTAGTTGATCTTGTTAGATGGCATGAGAGTGTTGCATGAGGTCTGTGTTCAAGCTATGGTACTCGGTCTAGTTGACCAGTCTTCTGGTGACTCTCACCCTGGGTCACAATAGCCCGGGGCGGGTGGAGTCTAGCAGCAACGTAGGCATGGTGCCTGGGTTGTCTGGCTACGATAGTTATGAGCATACCCACCGTAACGATAGAGGTCGGTCCTCGGGTGGTGACAGCCCCGTTGGATCCTTGGGCAACCTCTGCGCTGGGGTACCTGCTGTAGGAGTCTAAAGTCTAGTTTCGCAGAGTGCTGGACGTCGCGGGCTAGCTCCCCATTTGTACCTAGGAGCTGAACCTTATCTCTCTCATGCAATGATCATGCCCATCTCTTGTATCTTCTAGCTTTGTATGTTTAGTACATTAGAACCTAGAGCTAACTCGTATGTTCCCCCTAAGCCGTAGTGTGCTAGAGTAGAGGTAGATCTGAGTGTGTGTGTCATACTACCCCGTATATCTTTTATCTTACCCCTGTCTTTGAGTGTGTTCTTCCCTATATCTATCTCTTGGTTTACATTCAGAGCAAAAGCATAAGTCTAAGATATCCGCCATTGCCTTCCATAGATACGATATCCTTGGAATACTCTCCTTCCTTGGGGAAATGCTACAATGGTTTATCTGTGCGCTTGCAGATTCGTTCATGATCATTTAGATTATCCTATGGCAAGTCTTGATATTCACGCTAACCCGGTGCCATTAGTTGTGACATTGAGAGCTGCCTAAAGGCATTTCTAACGCTGACGCTAAGGATGGATTCCAAATCTGTTCTGAAGTGATCGACGTTATGAAATGCCAACAAGCATTTCTGGCACCGCTGCCGGGGAAGGCACAGGATTATCATGACTATGCTTTGCATCTGTTTATAAACTCTGAGTAGGTTAGGACAACTCTCAATGCAGTTTAACCTTGATTGTCTTCTTTTATCTCTGGATGATGAAGACAGGTAGTGTATGACTAGTTTCGACCGACCGGGAAATTTTACTGAAGATCCCGAGTCACTTGTGAGGAAAGCTCGAATTCATTTCGGCTCACCTCGTCGTACTCGTCCGGAGGGCGAACCAGCTTCCTTTGTATCATCCATGTCCAATGCTATGGCCCAGAAGACACTTCGTGAGTACTCAGCTCCTTCCGCTGACAAGGTGCTGCAAGGCCCTGAGGTGGCAATGGGGACTAAAAATTTTGAGATCAAGACGGGTCTAATCACGATGGTACAGGCTAGCCCATTCTGTGGCAAGCCAAATGAGGATGCCAATGCTCATCTGCAGCAATTCCTAGAGCTATGCAGCACTTTCGTCATCAGGGGTGCAAATATGGATGCTGTTCGTCTACGGCTATTTCTATTCTCCCTCCTGGGGAAAGCTAAGCAATGGTTCTATGCGAATCGTGAAGCTATTAACACTTGGACTAAGTGTTCAGAGGCATTTCTCAAGAAGTTCTTCCCATTGGGAAAAACCAATGCTCTTCGTGGAAGGATTTCTGGTTTTCAGCAAGCAACAAGTGAATCTATTCCAGAGGATTGGGAAAGGCTTCAGGAGTATGACCTGGCCTGTCCTTACCATGGGATAGAGGATTGGCTTATTCTTCAAAGCTTCTATAATGGGTTGACTCCGACAGCCCGAGGCCATATTGATGCTGCTGCTCAAGGAGCATTCTTCTCACTCACTATTGATGATGCTAAATTACTCATTGAGAAGATGGTCTCCAACCAAGGGTGGAGTGATGAAAGACTCCAACCACGACCGAGGGGTACTCAGACTGTCAAGGAAGCAGACATGATTACTGGAAAGGTGGATCTTCTTATGAAGAGATTGGATGACTACACCAGTGAGAAGGCTGCCATGGCCACCACTACTTTGCCTATGGACTCTCACATGACTTGTGAAGTCTGTGGCAACACTGGGCACTCAGGCAACTACTGTCCGGAGACTCAGGAGGAAGTGATGTACATGAATGGCAACAACAACGGTTATCATCCACCTCAACAAGGAGGCCAATCGTGGAATCAACAATGCCCTTATTATCAAGGAGGTAACCAAGGTAATTCGTACAATCCCAACCAACCTTCCTTGAGAGATCTTGTTTTCGGGCAAGCTAAGATTAATGAAGGTATTAACAAGAAGCTAGGTGCCCTTGATAAAACTGTGGAAAGCCTCAACATTAAGCTTGATAGTTTTTCTTCTGCTCAGAAGAGTCAGCTAAGTTTCAACAAAATGTTAGAAACCCAGCTGGCCCAGCTGGCTGCTTTGGTTCCATCTCCTGATAACGGGAGGATCCCGGGGCAACCCGTATCCTCTTGTGAAAATGTTAGTGTAGTGTCAACCAGGTAGGGTAAGCCACCTAGGAAGACACATGCTTCTAACTATGCAGGAAAGCCCATACAACAAATTCTTGATCCATGGGAGGAATCAGCAGTGGTGCACAAGAAAGATCCAGGCTACCCGACTATCACTTGCACAATCTATTACAAGAAGATCAGGCATGCCCTTTGTGACCTTGGTGCGAGTGTTAATCTCATGTCCAAGGCCATGTTCGAGGAACTGGGATATCCAGCTCTCTCTCCAACAGCACAGACTATCCAACTCACCGATTCAATGATACGATATCTAGAAGGAATTGTTGAGAGCATATTGGTTAAGGTCAAGAGTTCTTATGTCTTTGCGGATTTCGTGGTCCTCGATATGGATGACGAGGGAGGAATGCCGCTCATCCTTGGGCGACCATTTCTCAGTGATGTCCGAGCTAGGATCAATGTGGGGTCCGGAATCATCCATTTCCGCATTGGGAAGAGGAACTTGAAGTTCAAGTTTCAGGACAAAGAAGAGCAGTGCTATTTAGTGCAAGATAGTGTGGAGCAGCTTGGGGGAAGGACGGAGCCTTTACCCCTGAGGAAGAAATCTCCGTCAAAGAGGCTAAAGAAAATTCATAAAGAATGGCGGAAGACTGAGATGGCACCACCCTCTACTTCTCTGGAGTGGGGTGCTGAGTGGAATTGATCACTGAGAAGAGTCCAACTCGTCAGACTAAAAATGATGAGTCCTTTCTACCAAAAAGGTTAAAGCTGGTACTTATCTCATATTTCCCTTTCCAAAATTTTATTTCCAAAATTGCATATTTAATTTGACAAAACTCTGCATCTGCATGCTAGATTTATCTAGCCCTTTTCCCTTTTCTAAATAAAATTTCTGAAAATAATTTTTGAGTTTGAAAATTCAAGAAAAATCATTTGAAAAATATTTCGAGGGAATTTGGGCCGAGGCACTCAGGCAGGCCCCCAGCTAGCCGTTGGGGAGCCACTGGCCAGGGCAGAGGGCAGGTGGGCCCGGCCTGGGGTCGGCCGACCCCAGGTTCGGCCGAAGCAACCCAACGGCTACTGGGCCCCACCTTGCTCCAACGGCTCCTAGCCGTTGCCCAACGGCTATGTCTGGATGCCCGGTGCATTTGCCTATAAATAGCAGGGGGAGAGGGGGTGTTCTTCACCCATTCAACACTCTTCACTCACACTCCCCTCTCTACTCCTTGCTCTCTTGGTCTTCTTGGATTTCTTGCTCGAGATTCGATCATCAAGTGTTCCCTCTATTGTGTTGCTGAAAGTATTGTTATTGGTGGAGCAAGCTCGGTAAGAACTTCATTCGATTTCACTAACCCATCACTGAGTTGCTCTTGTTGTCTCTTGTTGTTGTGCTAGCATGAATTAGGCGGCGAACACTCTCCGGAAGGTGACACGCTCACGCTCCTGTTCGCGGGCAAGCACGAGTACATCCACCCCCGCTGAGCCAACGCCGAGCCCATCGACGTTGGATTATGAAGAAGAGCAAGAAGAGCAAGCCGAGCCACAAGCCGCGGAGGAGGTCATCAACGACACCCCCTACCTCAGCCTGCGGGGCGCTCGAGAGGAGCAAGCCTATGCTCCCCTGAAGGACCGAGTCTTCGCTCACACCCGAGACTTCGACCCGGCTCTCATGGAGAAAATAGGTATGAATCTCGAGTTTGCTTCCATTTGGCATGCTCTTGGTTGGGAGGAGTTTGCGCCGGTTACAGAGCTTGGCTCTCAGCCCCTCACCATCCAGTTTCTTTGCTCTCTTACCGAGATTCAGGATGGCATTCATTTTCGTCTTTTTGGGACTGATTATCGTGTTTCTTGGAAGTAACTTAGTCATCTTCTTGGGTTTAGTCCTCGTTGTGCTGTTTCTCTGAAGAAGGCTTGTGATGGTTTTGTTCAAGAATCTTTCAGGTCGGACATCTCTTGTCTTGTTTACAGTGGCAAGTTTGTACCTCGGTGCAACGATATTGTGCATCCCACTCTCCGTCTGTGGCACAAGTGGCTCGCCATTACTCTCTTTCCACGAGAGGATGTTCGGCCCGTGCGCAGCGATGAGATGATGCTATTATATGCCGCTGTTAACCGGATCAAGGTCTCTCCCGTTAAAGCTATGATTCGGCAATGGTTGATGAATTTTAAGATGATAGGTCCTATTGAGTGTACATCTTTGGTGACTCGTATTGCTCTCAGACTCGGGGTTCTTAGCGGGAATCCCGTACCCTTCATCGGGACGCCCTGAGTTCTCATTGATGAGGCATAATTAATCCAAGGGCATATACTCGAGAGAGGCCCAAATGATTCTTTGACTTTCTTATTTTCGGGCTATGCAAACCAAATCCCGTTACCTAACCCGGGGTTTGGATTGTATAACTCGGAGTTACTAACCATTCCCCTTGTTACACAAGAGGAAAGCCGTCGTGCTAGTGTCTCAGGCAGATCCACCAGAAGTGCAGCGAAGAGAGCACACATGCAGCAGCAGCAGTCACAGCCACCACCACCACCTCAGCCACAGCCTGCTACGCCACCGGTGGCAGGAGGGGCCCCTGCGGGGTATATGTTCGGGGTTACCCCTGGGTATACACCTGGTTGGGATCAGCCCACCTACCAGCCGAGTGCGAGTGGCACAGCTTGGGCGAGTGCGAGCAGTGCTCAGTGGGCCACACCCGCTAGTTACAACTCTGGTGGTCCACCTCCGTCTTTGTCCTTCCGGCGGCACTCCTCAGCCTCTGCACGTGATGCTCAGCTCACGCAGCAGATGGGAGAGCTCACCGTCAAGGTTACGGGATTGGAGGAGACGCTGAACACCCACGTCGAGTCTACCTCAGCGTGGCAGCGTCAGGCTGGTGAGCGGATAGCAGCCATGCAGCAAGATCAGCAGCGATACAATGAGGCGCAGAGGGCTTACCATGCGAGTCAGGGTTTCTTCTACCCTCCTCCGCAGTGAGCCTGAAGCTAGCTTGGGGGAGGACCCCCATTCTGAGGTAACTTGTATCTTCCTTTGTTTTCAGAATACCTTATAAATGAAAATCCAAAAAAATCTGCAAAAATAAAAAGACCAAAAATATTTATTTGCTTTCATCATCGTTTGCTTAGTTTGCTTTGATATGCTTCGTAAGAATGCTTTGCCTCTATGGTTGAAATGATGAATAGTTGCTCTGTTTATTCTCCTCGTATGTCTTGCTTACAACTGTGTATCCTACCTAAGTTTTGAGTTTGTTGGCTTGTATGTTCAAACCTTAGCTTGAAAACTGTGTGTAGCAAAAAGCATGAACCTTGCCTAAGTTGTTGTGAGACATGACATGGTAGAATAGAGTGCTATGATCTTGTGCTTAGTGATGCTTGACATCCGGAGTTTTCCTTTTTGAAAATCAAAACATGATGAGTTCCTCAATGATCAGAATTTCCCATCCAAGGCCATATGTAGATTCTAGTCCTTAGCCTCCACATATGCAGCTTGTTCTCTCATTGAGCTTTGTCAAATTGTTGTGACCCTTGTTAGAACTCATACTCCCCTGATCAAGATCACGTACACATTCATGCTAAACTTCTACACTGGAAGTTAAGCACTCATCATTTGTTCCATATGCTTATGCATTCTTCCATAAATAAAACTCTATGTATCTTTGTATCATTCACCCCTCTCCAAATATCTCCAATAGAGACAAAGAGCTAGCTAAAAAAAAGAGAAGAAGAAAAGCATGCTCAAAAGCATGGCAAAAATAAATAAAGAAAGCTAGCCCAAGTCTCAAAAGTTTCAAAAGGAGAAAAAGGGATTGATATGTGCAAGAGAAAGAGTTCCACAATATAGATGGTAATAACTAGTACCTACTCCAGGGCTAGTGTCCACCTTACCATCAATTCCTCATTCCTTCATATAAAACATGGCAATATCTAGCACCCATTTCCGGGCCTAGTATCCACCTTGCCATGCTCATATCCATCACACACATATGCACATCTTGATCAGGATGTATGTTTGTTTCTTCCAAGGATCCGGTTTTTGACTTAGCAAAACATGAGAGGTAAGTATGCCACATCTTCCCTACCTACAGCTCCACATACAGCCTATTAGGAGTAGGATGTGAAGAAAGGCAACATTGGTGCCTTGGTGAGGAACCATACACTTTTGAGCGATCCGAGAGTATCATTTGAGGAACTTTGATTTTCTTTTGAAAAATTTGCAAAACCTCCGGATTGATAAGCTGATCAAGGTATGAGTGATTATGCACATGCTATATAACCATTCTATCTCTCAACCACCCAAGGCAGGTGAAGCTATATGCCCCACGTATCAGGTGAAAGGTAAGAACATTGCCAACTTATTCAACTATTGGTAGAGTACTTTGCTGTATGTTTGCCATAATTTGAGAATACAACATTGTAGCAACACCTGATCAACCAACCTAAGTCTCTAATGTCTTGCTTCATGACGAGCAAGAGGTTAGCTTGGGGGAGTTTGTTGACGGTTGAAATTCACCATTTCCAACCCTCAATATTCTCACATAAATGGAGGCATATGCATTATTTACTAGCATTTAGGTTTGAATAATGTAGTTCCACTTGTCCTCGGAGATTATTTGTATGTAGGTGATTTACCCATAAAAAGAGATGGAAACTCACCTTCTATGAAGAAACCATGCCAACTCAGCTGAGCAGGTGGCTGCCACCAAGGGAAACATGGCAATCCACGTCATCGATCCAGGGGAGGCACTCACCGACGAATCAGAGGACGCCACATGGACTTCACATGGATCAAAGGGCCCACCTCAGATACCAAATCAAGCCATGCACCGGGGATGGATCAGAGGGCCCACAGGGCAGCCACCCAGTGGAAAACCACCAGGTGGGGCCACCCTAGGGGGCCGGCTGATCCTAGGATGGGCCGAACCGACCTAGGGGGCTCCATCCTGGCCCTCCATGTGGTAGCTCCCTATTGGTGCATTGCCTCACTCCCGAGTGTTTAGGGGCACTTTGGGCGTCCGAGCAAGGCTTGTCCTTGCCTATAAATAGAAGGGGAGGGGCTCCCATTTCACACACACCACTCTCTCATTCTCCTCTCACTTTTAGTTTTCGAGGCTAGGGGGTAGGCTAGAGTAGCTCTTATTCAGGTTCCAAGTCCTCTTGGAAGTCTAGGTATGAGTTCTCTTTTATCTTTATTTCTTTGTATGACTTTGATCTACTTCAGTTATTCAGCTATTTCATATAAAGTCATGGTAGATCATATTCTTGATATGTTCTTGAGTTCATCCTCTGTTCATCATTTAGAGGCTTGTGTTCTTCGTGAACACTACCTTTTGATCCACTTGAAGGGTGATAAACTCCTTCCTTATGCATTTGTTCATAAGTTAGAGGCTCGTGTTCTTCACGAACACGACCCTTTGATCTTATTGATTAGACATAAGAGAGTTCATATATGTTTATATGTCTAGCCTTAGTTGATCTTGTTAGATGGCATGAGAGTGTTGCATGAGGTCTGTGTTCAAGCTACGGTACTCGGTCTAGTTGACCAGTCTTCGGGTGACTCTCACCCTGGGTCACAATAGCCTGGGTCGGGTGGAGTCTAGCAGCAACATAGGCATGGTGCATGGGTTGTCTGGCTATGATAGTTATGAGCATACCCCCCGTAATGATAGAGGTCGGTCCTCGAGTGGTGACAGCCCCGTTGGATCCTTGGGCAACCTCCGCGCTGGGGTACCTGCTGTAGGAGTCTAAAGTCTAGTTTCGCAGAGTGCTGGTCGTCGCGGGCTAGCTCCCCGTTTGTACCTGGGTGCTGAACCTTATCTCTCTCATGCAATGCTCATGCCCATCTCTTGTATCTTCTAGCTTTGTATGTTTAGTACATTAGAACCTAGAGCTAACTCGTATATTCCCCCTAAGCCGTAGTGTGCTAGAGTAGAGGTAGATCTGAGTGTGTGTGTCACACTACCCCGTATATCTTTTATCTTACCCCTGTCTTTGAGTGTGTTGTTCCCTATATCTATCTCCTGGTTTATATTCAGAGCAAAAGCATAAGTCTAAGATATCCGCCATTGCCTTCCACAGATACGATACCCTTGGAATACTCTCCTTCCTTGGGGAAATGCTACAATGGTTTATCTGTGCGCTTGCGGATTCGTTCATGATCGTTTAGATTAAGCTACGGCAAGTCTCGATGTTCACGCTAACCCTGTGCCATTAGTTGTGACATTGAGAGCTACCTAAAGGCATTTCTAACGCTGACGCTAAGGATGGATTCCAAATCTGTTCTTAAGTGATCGACGTTATGAAATGCCAACAGTTACGCACGTTTCGGCGATGCACCATCCGTTCTGCATGGTGTGTGCATCACCGACTGGGTTACGTACAGAGTCTGTCACGCAAAATCCCCATGCATCCGGTCATGTCATTGCATCACGTAACATGGGGCCGATAAAGTTACGCAAAATCCACACTGCATCCGGTCGTGTCAAATCAGCACGTAACCTGTACAGGGCACCGTCCGTGGAGTGTGATGCAACATTGAATGGGTCGTGTCGAATGCAGCTTATGCACCGTCCTTGATGCTTGATCCAACACTGTCTGGGTCATGTCGTTGCATCGCGTAACCTAAACCCGCAAAGGTTACGCAAAATCCACACTGCATCCGATCGTGTCGATTCAGCACGTAACCTACACTGGTTAAGCTCCATCCGTGCTGCTTGATTGATGCAACACCGACTGGGTTACGCACGGAGTCCTGTCACGCAAAATCCCCATGCATCCGGTCGTGTCGTTGCATAGCATAACCTGGGGCCGATAAAGTTACGCAAAATCAACGCAGCATCCGGTCGTGTCGAATCAGCGCGTAACCCGTACAGGGCACCATCCGTGGAGTGTGATGCAACACTGAATGGGTCGTGTAGAATGCAGCTTACGCACCGTCCTTGATGCTTGATCCAACACTGACTAGGTCGTGCCTTGCATCGCGTAACCTAAACCCGCAAAGGTTACGCAAAATCCACGCTGCATCGGGTCGTGTCAATTTAGCGCGTAACCTGTACTGGTTACGCACTGTTTGTGCTACTTGACTAATGCAACACCGACTGGGTCGTGTCGAATCAGTGCATAACCAAAATAGGTTACGCACCATCCGTGCTGCTTGATGCAACACTGACTGGGTCGTGTCGAATCAGCGTGTAACATGCAGAGGTTACGCACCGTCTGTGCTGTTTGATGCAACACCGACTCGGTTAAGCACGTAGTAGGTCACGCACCTTTAAGACGGTTCAACACTGACTGGGTTACGCACTGATCGGTCGTGTCGATTCTACGTGTCACCTGCTTCATCTCGGTTACGCATGGTTCGGCAACGCAGCATCCCATGGCGCGTGCATCACCGACTGGGTTACGCACCGCAATGGTTACGCAAAATCCACACTGCATTCTGATTCGACGCACCATCCTGCTCGGTTACGCATGTTTCGGCGACGCACCATCCATTCTGCATGGTGCGTGCATCACCAACTGGGTTACGCACAGAGTCTCTCATGCAAAATCCTCATGCATCCGGTCATGTCATTGCATCACGTAACCTGGTGCCGATAAAGTTACGCAAAATCCATGCTGCATCCGGTCGTGTCGAATCAGCGTATAACCTGTACAAGGCACCGTCCGTGGAATGTGATGCAACACCGAATGGGTCGTGTCGAATGCAGCTTACACTCCGTCCTTGATGCTTGATCCAACACTGACTGGGACGTGTCGTTGCATCGCGTAACCTAAATCTGCAAAGGTTACGCAAAATCCACACTGCATCCGGTCGTGTCGATTCAGCGCGTAACCTGCACTGGTTGCTGCTTGATTGATGCAACACCATCTGGGTCATGTCGACTCAGCATGTAACCACAAGAGGTTACGCACCGTCCGTGCTGCTTGATGCAACACCGACTGGGTCGTGTCGAATCAGCGTGTAACATGAAGAGGTTACGCACCGTCCATGTTGCTTGATAGATGCAACACCGACTGTGTCGTGTCGAATCAGCGCGTTATCATAAGAGGTTACGCACCATCCGTGCTGCTTGATGCAACACCCACTGGGTCGTGTCGAATCAGCGTGTAACATGCAGAAGTTACACATCGTCCGTGCTGCTTGATGCAACACCGACTCGGTTAAGCACGTAGTAGGTTACGCACCTTTAAGATGGCTGGCTGCATGGCTCAACACTGACTAGGTTACGCATTGATCGGTCATGTCGATTCTACGTGTCACCTACTCCAGCTCGATTATGCACGGTTCGGTGACGTAGCGTCGGTGCATGCATCACCGACTGGGTTACGCACCGCAACGGTTATGCAAAATCCATACTGCATTCTGATTCGACGCACCATCCTGCTCGGTTACGCACATTTCGGTGATGCACCATCCGTTCTGCAGGGTGCGTGCATCACCGACTGGATTATGCACAGAGTCTGTCACGCAAAATCCCCATGCATCCGGTCATGTCATTGCATCACGTAACCTGGTGCCGATAAAATTACGCAAAATCCACGCTGCATCCGGTCGTGTCGAATCAGCGTGTAACCTGTACAAGGCACCGTCCGTGGAATGTGATGCAACACCGAATGGGTCGTGTCGAATGCAGCTTACACACCATCCTTGATGCTTGATCCAACACTGACTGGGATGTGTCGTTGCATCGCGTAACCTAAATCTGCAAAGGTTACGCAAAATCCACGCTGCATCCAGTCGTGTCGATTCAGCGCGTAACCTGCACTGGTTGCTGCTTGATTGATGCAACACCGTCTGGGTCGTGTCGACTCAGCATGTAACCACAAGAGGTTACGCACCGTCCGTGCTGCTTGATGCAACACCGACTGGGTCATGTCGAATCAGCGTGTAGCATGAAGAGGTTACGCACCGTCCGTGTTGCTTGATAGATGCAACACCGACTGGGTCGTGTCGAATCAGCGTGTTACCACAAGAGGTTACGCACCATTCGTGCTGCTTGATGCAACACCCACTGGGTCGTGTCGAATCAGCATGTAACATGCAGAAGTTACGCATCATCCGTGCTGCTTGATGCAACACCGACTCGGTTAAGCACGTAGTAGGTTACACACCTTTAAGACGGCTGGCTGCATGGCTCAACACTGACTGGGTTACGCATTGATCGGTCGTGTCGTTTCTACGTGTCACCTACTCCAGCTCAGTTACACACGGTTCGACGACGTAGCGTCGGCGCATGCATCACGGACTGGGTTACGCACCGCAACGGTTATGCAAAATCCACGCTGCATTCTGATTCGACGCACCATCCTGCTCGGTTACGCACGTTTCGGCGATGCACCATCCATTCTGCATGGTGCGTGCATCACCGACTGGATTATGCAGAGTCTGTCACGCAAAATCCCCATGCATCTGGTCATGTCCTTGCATCGCGTAACCTGGGGCCGATAAAGTTACACAAAATCCATGCTGCATCCGGTCGTGTCAAATTAGCGTGTAACCTGTACAGGGCACCATCCGTGGAGTGTGATGCAACACCGAATGGGTCGTGTCGAATGCAGCTTACGCACCATCCTTGATGCTTGGTCCAACACTGACTGGGTCGTGTCATTGCACTGCGTAACCGAAACCCGCAAAGGTTACACAAAATCCACGCTGCATCCGCTCGTGTCAAATCAGCACGTAACCCACACTGGTTACGCACCGTTCGTGGTACTTGATTGAAGCAACACCGACTGGGTCATGTCAAATCAGTGCGTAACCACAATAGGTTACGCACCATCCGTGCTGCTTGATGCAACACTGACTGGGTCGTGTCGAATCAGCGCGTAACATGCAGAGGTTACGCACCGTCCGTGCTGCTTGATGCAACACCGACTTGGTTAAGCACGTAGTAGGTTACACACCTTGAAGACGGCTGGTTGCATGGCTCAACATTGACCGGGTTACGCACTGATCGGTCGTGTCGATTCTACATGTCTTCTGCTTCATCTCGGTTACGCATAGTTCGGCAACGCAGCGTCCTATGGTGCGTGCATCACCGACTAGGTTACGCACCGCAACGGTTACGCAAAATCCACGCTGCATTCTGATTCGACGCACCATCCTGCTCGGTTACGCACGTTTCGACGACGCACCATCCGTTCTGCATGGTGCGTGCATCACCGACTGGGTTACGCACGGAGTCTGTCACGCAAAATCTCCATGCATCCGGTCATGTCATTGCTTCACGTAACCTAGGGCCGATAAAGTTACGCAAAATCCACGCTGCATCTGGTCGTTTCGAATCAGCACGTAACCTGTACATGGCACCGTCCGTGGAATATGATGCAACACTGAATGGGTCGGGTCGAATGCAGCTTAGGCACCATCCTCGATGCTTGATCCAACACTGACTGGGTCCTGTCGTTGCATCACGTAACCTAAACCCGCAAAGGTTACGCAAAATCCACACTGCATCCGGTCGTGTCGATTCAGCGCGTAACCTGCACTGGTTTCTGCTTGATTGATGCAACACCATCTGGGTCGTGTCGACTCTGTGCGTAACCACAAGAGGTTACGCACCGTCTGTGCTGCTTGATGCAACACCGACTGGGTCGTGTCGAATCAGCGTGTAACATGAAGAGGTTACGCACCGTCCGTGTTGCTTGATTGATGCAACACCGACTGGGTCATGTCGAATCAACGCGTAACCACAAGAGGTTACGCACCATCCGTGCTGCTTGATGCAACACCCACTAAGTCGTGTCGAATCAGCGCGTAACATACAGAGGTTACGCATCGTCCGTGCCGCTTGATGCAACACTGACTCAGTTAATCACGTAGGAGGTTACACACCTTTAAGACGGCTGGCTGCATGGCTCAACACTGACTGGGTTACGCACTGATCGGTCGTGTCGATTCTACGCGTCACCTGCTCCAGCTCGATTACGTAGCGTCCCATGGCGCATGCATCACCGGCTGGGTTACGTACTGCAACGGTTATGCAAAATCCACGGTGCATTCTGATTCAACGCACCATCCTGCTCGGTTACGCACGTTTCGGCAACGCACCATCCGTTCTGCATGGTGCGTGCATCACCGACAGGGTTACGCACAGAGTCTGTCACGCAAAATCCCTATGCATCCAGTCGTGTCATTGCATCGCGTAACCTGGGGCCGATGAAGTTACGCAAAATCCACACTGCATCCGGTCGTGTCGAATCAGCGCGTAACCTGTACAGGGCACCGTCCGTGGAGTGTGACGCAACACCGAATGGGTCGTGTCGAATGCAGCTTATGCACCGTCCTTGATGCTTGATCAAACACTGACTGGGTCGTGTCGTTGCATCACGTAACCTAAACCCGCAAAAGGTTACGCAAAATCCATGATGCATCCGGTCATGTCGATTCCGCGCGTAACCTGCACTGGTTACGCACCGTCTGTGCTGCTTGATTAATGCAACACCGACTGGGTTATGCACGGAGTCTGTCACGCAAAATCCCCATGCATCCGGTCGTGTCGTTGCATCGAGTAACCTGGGGCTGATAAAGTTACGCAAAATCCATGCTGCATCCGGTCGTGTCGAATCAGCGCGTAACCTATACAGGGCACCGTCTGTGGAGTGTGATGCAACACCGAATGGGTCGTGTCGAATGTAGCTTACACACCGTCCTTGATGCTTGATCCAACACTGACTAGGTCGTGTCGTTGCATCGCGTGACCCAAACCCGCAAAGGTTACGCAAAATCCACGCTGCATCCGGTCGTGTCGATTCAGTGCATAACCTGCACTAGTTACACACCGTCTGTGCTGCTTGATTGATGCAACACCGACTGGGTCGTGTCGAATCAGCACGTAACCACAAGAGGTTACGCACCATCCGTGCTGCTTGATGCAACACCGACTGGGTCGTATCGAATCAGCACATAACTGTTGACGGCTGCTAAGTGCCTACTTTAGGCGTCAATATACTCATGAATAAAGGAGCATAAGGCATTTCTTACACGTAATTAGTTAAGAATAATGTAGTTCCACTTGTCCTTGGAGATTATTTGATTGTAGGAAAATAAGCAAGAAAATAGGGGCAAACTCACCTTCTATGATCCATGCCACATTACCTCATCCTAGGAGGACTGTCAACAAGGATGCCATGCATGCAAAGCTACCAACAAGGGCACCATGCATGCATGCCATGCAAGCAATCCAAGTGAAGCACACTCCGACGAATCAGAGCGTGACACATGGACGTCACATGGATCCATGGACCCACCACCGCATCAAAAGGAAGTGGACACCGGGAACCGACCTCAGGACCCACATGATAGCCACCTGGAGAAAACGCTCCCCGAGTGGGGCCCACAGGGGGTCAGCCGAACCATGGGGCCGGCCGAACCGACCCTGAGGCCTCCACTCAGGGGCTTCCACGTGGTGTGTCCCCATTGATCCTAAGTGCCATGCTCGGGGTGTTTGCCTCCACTCCTCGCTGGTGCCTTGGCATATAAATAGAAGGGGAGGGGGCTCACTTAGAAAGCATCCACACTTGCAACACCTCTCTCTCACTTTTAGTTTCAAGGCTAGGAGGTAGGCTAGAGTAGTTCTACTTCAGGTTCCAAGTCTACTTTGGGATCTAGGTATGAGTTCTCTTGTATCTTTATTCATTTGTATGACTTTGATCTACTTCAGTTATTCAGCTATTTCATATAAAGTCGTGTTAGTATACATGGGTGATTTGTTCATGTGTTCTTCACCTGTTCATCATTTAGAGGCTCCTGTTCTTGACGAACAAGGCCTTTCGATCCACTTGACGGGTGACTTTCACATGTTTCTGGTGTTTGTTCATAAGTTCGAGACTCGTGTTCTTCACGAACATGACCCTTTGATCCAGTTGAACAGATATAGGAAAACACGAATACGTTTGTGTACCTAACCTAGTTTGATCTAGTTAGATGACATGACTGCGTTGTATGATGTCTGTGCTTAAGCTATGGTACTCGGTGTAATTGGCTGGTTTATCTGGTGGCTTGACCTGGGTCACAATAGCCCGGGCCGGTCAAGTCCGGCTAACAACGTAAGCATGGTGCTTGGGTTGCGTAGCTACCTTACTTATGAGTTTATCCCACAGTTTGTCTTGGGGTAGGTCGCGGTAGTGACAGCCATTGGTCCCTCTGAAATCCCCCACGTTCAGATAAGCTGTAGGAGTCTAAAGTCTAACAACTGGAGTTGTGCGGAAGCAACGCGGGAGGTTAGCTCCCCGTGGTACCTGGGTGCTTAAGTCAATGTTCTACAACGCTACTGTATCTAACTCGTTCTTACCAGCTTTATGTGTATAGTACATAAGAACCTAGAGCTAACTCGTAGGTTGCCTCCTATGCCTAGGACCCCTTAGAGAGAGAGTGAGTGTGTGTGATCACACTGCCCCATTATCATTTCTTACCCCTGCACTTGAGTGTCTGATTTATTTTCATCTATGATCTATACTCATTGCAATAGTGCTGAGTTTGTTAATCCGCCAAAGCCTTCCTTGGATTCGATACCCTTTGGAATACTCCTTTGGGGAAATGATACAATGGTACTTCCGTGCCCTTATGGACTCCTTTAATGTTAAGAATTACCAACCAATATTTCTGGTGCTGTTACCAGGATGGGTTCCAAACCCGTTCGTAGGTAGTTGCGTTAAGAAATGTCAACAATAACATGCAGAGGTTACGCAATGTCCGTGCTGCTTGATGCAACACCGACTCGATTAAGCATGTAGTAGGTTACGCACCTTTAGGACGGCTGGCTGCATGGCTCAACACTAACTGGGTTACGCACTGATCGGTCGTATTGATTCTATGTGTCACCTGCTCCAGCTCGGTTACGCACGGTTCGGCGACGCATCATCCCATGGCGCGTGCATCACCGACTGGGTTACGCACTGCGACGATTACGAAAAATCCATGCTGTATTCTGATTTGACGCACCATCCTACTCGGTTATGCACGTTTCGGTGATGCACCATTCCTTCTGCATGGTGCGTGCATCACCGACTAGGTTACGCACGGAGTCTGTCACGCAAAATCTCCATGCATCCGGTCGTGTCGTTGCATCGCGTAACCTGGGGCCGATAAAGATACACAAAATCCACGCTGGATCCGGTCGTGTCGAATCAGCGCGTAACCTGTACAGGACACCGTTCGTGGAGTGTGATGCAACACCAAATGGGTCGTGTCGAATGCAGCTTAGGCACCGTTCTTGATGCTTGATCCAACACTGACTCAGTCGTGTCGTTGCATCGCGTAACCTAAACACGCAAAGGTTACGCAAAATCCACACTGCATCTGGTCGTGTCGATTCAGCGCGTAACCTGCTCTGGTTACGCACCGTCCGTGCTGCTTGATTGATGCAACACTGACTGGGTCGTGTCGACTCAGCACGTAACCACAAGAGGTTACGCACCGTCTGTGCTGCTTGATGCAACACCGACTGGGTCGTGTCGAATCAGCACATAACATGAAGAGGTTACGCACCATCCGTGCTGCTTGATGCAACACCGACTCTGTTAAGCACGTAGTAGGTTACGCATCTTTAAGACTGCAGGCTACATGACTCAACACTAACTGGGTTACACACTGATCGGTTGCGCAAAATCCACGCTGCATCCGGTCGTGTCGATTCTACGCGTCACCTGCTCCAGCTCGATTACGCACGGTTTGGCGACGCACCATCACATGGCGCGTGCATTACCGACTGGGTAATGCACTGTGACGGTTACGCAAAATCCACACTGCATTCTGATTCGACGCACCATCCTACTCGGTTACGCACGTTTCGGCGACGCACCATCCATTCTGCATGGTGCATGCATCACCGATTGGGTTACGCACGGAGTCTGTCATGCAAAATCCCTATGCATCCGGTCGTGTCGTCCCGTCAAGTAACCTGGAGCCGATAAGGTTACGCAAAATGCACACTGCATCCGATCGTGTCAATTCAGCGTGTAGCCTGAATAGGTTACGCACCGTCTGTGCTTCTTGATGCAACACCGTCTGGGTTACGCACCTTTAAGACGGCTGGCTGCATGGTGCAACACGGATTGGGTTACGCTCGGTGTCGGATATGCAAAATCCACACTGCATCCAGTCGTGTTGATCCTGCACGTCACCTGCTACAGCTCGGTTACACACGGTTCGCGATGCACCGTGCATTACCGGCTGGGTTACGCAAAATCCACGCTGCCTCCGATCGTGTCGATTCAGTTCGGCCGTTTCCTTGGGATTTCTATGAATGGACCGAGGCTTATCTAGGCCCACTCGTCCTCACAGCTAGAGATCTCTCACAGCTATGGCCGAATCCCGCCCCATCCGCCACCGCCGCAACCGCTGGCACCCGCTCCAACCACCATAACCACGCTCGGTGATGACATCCTCTGCGAAATCATCCTGCGCCTCCCCGCCATCACGAGCCTCGCCCGAGCGGCATTCATCTGCCACGCATTTCTCGGCACCGTCCGATCCTGCCCCGCCTTCCGGCGCCGCTTTCGTGTGTTCCACGCACCGCCGCTCCTCGCCCTGTTCATGAGGCCCTACATGAGCGCCATCATCCCTACAGCTGCAGGCAAGCCCAGCGACATGGTTGCCGCCTTCGGCGGTCTACTCGAAAACTCTGACTCCGAGTCTGAGTGGTATATCGAACCCGATGTCCGCTACAGCGAGGGGTATGCCAGCTTCGTCAGCAGCTCCACCTACCAATGCGCCTCCTACAACCCGCACTCAAAGGCTCTGAAAATCTACCCCAAGATGGCCAAGGATCTCCGCTTAGACCCGCAAAGGTTACGCATCCGTCCTTGATGCTTGATCCAACACTGACTGGGTCGTGTCATTGCATCACGTAACCTAAACCCGCAAAGGTTACGCAAAATCCACGCTACATCCGGTAGTGTCGATTCAGCGCGTAACCTGCACTGGTTACGCACCGTCTGTGCTGCTTGATTGATGCAACACTGACTGGGTCGTGTCAAATCAGCGCGTAACCACAAGATGTTACACACCATCCGTGCTGCTTGATGCAACACCGACTGGGTCGTGTCGAATCAACACGTAACATGCAGAGGTTACGCACTGTCTGTGCTGCTTGATGATACACCGACTCGGTTAAGCACGTAGTAGGTTACGCACCTTTAAGACGGCCGGCTGCATAGTTCAACACTGACTGGGTTACGCACTAATCGGTCGTGTCAATTCTACGCGTCACCTACTCCAGCTCGGTTACGCACGGTTCGACTATGCAGCATAACCGACTGGGTTAGCACCGTGACGGTTACGTAAAATCCACACTGCATTCTGATTCGACGCACCATCCTACTCGGTTACGCATGTTTCGGTGACGCACCATCTATTCTGCATGCTGCGTGCATCACTGACTGAGTTACGCACGGAGTCAGTCACACAAATTCCCCATGCATCCGGTCGTGTCGTTACATCGCGTAACCTAGAGCCGATAAGGTTACGCAAAAGCCACACTGCATCCAGTCATGTCGATTCAGCACGTAACCTGTACAGGGCACCGTCCGTGGAGTGTGATGCAACACCGACTGGGTCGTGTCGAATCAGCGCGTAACCTCCACAGGGTACGCAGTACACACCGTCTGTGTTACGCACGGAGTCTGTCACGCAAAATCCCCATGCATCCGGTCGTGTCGTTGCATCGCGTAACCTGGAGCCGTTATGGTTACGCAAAAATCCACATGCACCGACTGCGTCGCGTCTAAACAGCGCGTAACCTGCACAGGTTACTCACCGTCTGTGCAGCTTGATGCAACACCGAATGGGTCGTGTCGAATGCAGCTTACGCACCGTCCTTGATGCTTTTTTTAGAATTACACCGTCCTTGATGCTTGATGCAGCACTGACTGGGTCGTGTCGAATCAGCGTGTAAGCTGCACAGATTACACACCGTCCGTGCTGCTTGATGCAACACTGACTGGGTCATGTTGAATCAGCGCGTAACCTGCACAGGTTATGCACCATTCGTGCTGCTTGATGCAAAACCAGCTGGGTTACGCACATTTAAGACGACTGGCTGCATGGTGCAACACGGACTGGGTTACGCACGACATCGGATACGCAAAATCCACACTGCATCCTGTTGTGTCGGTCGTAATTCGCATGTCACCTGCTCTAGCTCGGTTACGCATGTTTCGGTGACGCACCATTCGTCGTCCTGCATGGCTACACCGAGCCATACCAGTAGTAGTAGTAGTAGTAGTAGTAGTAGTAGTAGTAGTAGTAGTAGCAACAAGTTTTTGCTATCCTACGCAATGAGAAAACATCGTAAGAACAGTAGTAGTGGTAGTAGTAGCAACAAGTTTTTGGTATCCTACGTGTTAGCAAACATCGTAAGTGCTCAAGATTAACCATTCGACCAAATGGCTATAGTTTTAGCTTCTTTTTTACAATTTTAGCTTCTTTTTTCAGGTAGCAACAAGTTTCTCAACTCATGACCACAAAGTTCACAACACCAAGTAGCAACAATCATAAGATGATTCGGTAGCAAACACCAAGATACAAGCATGATACAAGTTTCACAACAATAACTACCCATTCATAATAATAATCATAACGATTGCTGGAACTTCTCCATCTCATGTTTGGCCTCCTGGAGCTGTTCCTTCACCTTTTGCATCTCATGCCGTGAATTTTTGGTCTTGTGAGTCTCTCTTGCATTTCTTAAAGTTCTTTCAGAAGAGCTGGATGTCTCGCCCCAGGAAGAGGGCTCGTCGGGATCTCTAGGGAGATTGCAAACTTAATATCTCAATTAGCTACTAAAGAAAAAGAGGTTCAGTACTAACCTATGAACAAGAAAAACTAAGGGCAGAGTTAGTTCTGAATGCCAAAGACATTGGAATAAATGCGTCAATGAATGGGTAGAACATTGAGTTTGTTTGGCTAGTCTTTTCCTATGGCAAGGGTACCCGTTTCAGTCCAACTGACAAGGAACTTCTTGAACATTTAAAAGAAAAGACTAGCCAAACAAACTCAATGTTATACCCATTCATTGACGCATTTATTCCAATGTCTTTGGCATTCAAAGCCATCTCTGCCCTTAGTTTCCTTGTTCTTAGGTGAGTACTGAAGCTCTTTCTCTTTCATAGCTAACTGAGATATTATGTTTTCAATTTCCCTAGAGATCCTAACGAGTCCTCTCCCGGGACGAGACATCCAGATCTTGTAAAATAACATTAAGATGTTCTTGGAGAAATAAACTCATCCTTGGAGAAAACTCATCTCGATCTGAAAAATGAACTCATCTCAGTCTATAAAAAAACTTGAATCCCTTGAACCCAATTGTATGAGTACAGAAAAATAACCACCAAACACCACAGAACCTGGTTGTTTGCTACCTACATAAACTCAGCAAGGGCATGGTTGTCCTAACTGAACCTATCGATCCATCAAACGATGCAAATTGGAAACTAACTGAATCTAACACCTATGAATTGTGCAAACACTAACAATCGTGGTAGAATCCAGATGTCCCTTCACGGTCTGCAACTCCGAAATAGTATCTTCAATCTACCGATCCATAAAACGATGCAAATTGAAAATATAAGGACCTATCAATTGTGCTTGAGTGGCTTGAAGCACATCCAGAAGCTACGAAAATACAAAAGCTACCGTAAGACGATGCAAATTGAAAACTAACTGAATATAACATGAATTGTCTACAGCCTATAAACTTCTAACACCAATCGAAGTGCAAATCTAAAGGTACGATAATGAAATCTGAATCTACCATATATGATCATCAATCCTCCAGATCCCCAAATCTAGATATCCCCAACCCTAGGAAGATAGGGGAAAATATAGCGGCTCAAACCAGAGGACCGACCTCGTCGTGCTGTCTCATCCTCTTGTTGCTGGGAGGTGGCGGCGCAACCATCTTCCGCTCACCGCTAGGATCCACCATTCCTACCACGAGCCATTATAGATCTGCGTAGTGGAAGTCGAAAGTCTTTGCGAAGTCTGAGTGAAGTGTCTTGCCAGCCATTCGATACATAATTATAGACTCACCTGAAACTTATATGTGGGACCTGGTCACAGTAAATAATTCACATGAACTATTGGCTGAGTTTCCCATAAAACTGAGACAACCAATAAGTGTTGCAGTGGTAAACAACACCATCTTGTTCCTCCAAGTCTCTGGTTCGAATCCATGCCATGCCAAATTATTTTTGCAACATTTCGTGACCTGGCCTCCGCTGACCTGGCCAAAATGCTTACATGTTCGTGACCTGGCCTCCGCTGACCTAGCAAAAATGCTTACATGTGGGACCTTACTGAATCTATCCATCTATGATCTATCTATCTGTATAAACTATATAATTGGTACCTACTAACGATTTCTCTTGCCTCTGAACGCGCCACGTCATAACCCACCCACTACACGCCATATCACTATCCACTATAAGCCATGTCAACATCCACCAAACCATATATTTATGTCTTGTGACTAATAGCATGTTATATTTGCGAGTAGCACGCTATAAAATTCTCGCAGTTGAAATACATGTAGGATCAATCATTTAGAAATGGCTCTCTCTCAACAAAATTTTAAGGTGAAATGTGAAAGTAGAAACACCAAAACGATTACATGGCGAAACTCATCTGTAAACAATATCACCTAGTTTTATGACGACTTGGAACACTTTATTTTTCAAATAATACTTACATGTGGGACCAAAGTTGGTTTATGACGCTATTGTGGAGCTTATGGCTCACAAAACAAGCATGGAACAGTGAATGCTCAGCTACAGTACCAACTGTTATAACGAAAGTTTTTTTGTCACTAAATTTGCTTGAAAACGAAATTTAATGATGAGATCTGCCAGGAACGTCATAAATAAATGACACTAAAATGTGATTGCGTCACTAGTCAACGATTTTCTTGTGGTGATATATAAGGGTGGCAGATCGTAGAAGGTTGATCGTCATCTCGTTTCAACGCACGTCACCCTATTCTGCTCGGCCGGTCGCTTCATTTTTGGGTTCTGGAATCTTGACCGAAAGATCTCTTCGAATTGCACCAGCACGCGAAGAATTTCACATGCATGGGAAGAATTTCATTGGAGAATGGCTTGTGGAGGTGTGTAAGGTAACGTCATGGTGATGCGGTCGGTGGTGGCTTGCTTGGTCGTGTGCTTGCGGCCGAGTGGGGTGTGGGGTCATCCATTAAATGGGAGGGAACTGCGCACGTTTTCCGTCCGAAACGCATGCGCACTTCTCTTGTGACCACGGGCTGACGGCTGCCGCTAATTCGTATCTCTTTCCGACCCGTCCTTCCAAGGACACCTGCGTCCAAGGCCCAACAATATACTGATAGATAGATAGGTGGAGGAGAAATCACCTTTCTGGCATGAGAAAATAAGCTCAGCAGACCTATGTTACAACGCGTGGGCCGCGAGGCCTATATCCAAACAAGGGAGGGGGTCCATCAACATATCTTTCTCTTCTCTCTACTTCTCATTCATAAATTTACGCATGCTTGATGCAACACCGTCTGGGTTACGCAGTTTTAAGACGGCTGGCTGCATGGCTCAACACAGACTGGGTAACGTACGTCGTCGGATACGCAAAATGCACGCTGCATCCTGTCGTGTCGATCCTGCACGTCACCTGCTCCAGCTTGGTTACGCACATTTCGGCGATGCACCATCCGTTCTGCATGGCGCGTGCATCACTGACTGGGTTTCGCACGGAGTCTGTCACGCTAAATCCCCATGCATCCGGTCGTGTCATTGCATCGCGTAACGTGGAGCCGATAAGGTTCCGCAAAATCCACATGCACCGACTGGGTCGTGTCTAATCAGCACGTAACCTATCCGTGCTGCTTGATGGAACACCGACTGGGTCGTGTTGAATCAGCGCATAACCTGCATAGATTACGTACCGTCCGTGCTGCTTGATGCAACACCAACTAGGTCGTGTTGAATCAGCGCGTAACCTGCACAGGTTATGCACCGTCTGTGCTGCTTGATGCAAAACCGGCTGGGTTACGCACCTTTAAAATAGCTGGCTGCATGGTGCAACATAGACTGGGTTACGCACTACGTCGGATACGCAAAATCCATGCTGCATCCTGTCGTGTCGTTCCTGCGTTACACACGGTGACGGTTAGGCGTGCTGCAACCTCCAGCAAATCCGTCTGCTTGGCGGTTTCACGGATCACTTCAATTCCTCTCTCTCTCTCTCTCTCTCATTTTATATATAATAAATGGAAAAGAAGAAGCCGGGGCCCCATTCCATCCTCCGTGCCTTTTAAAAATACCACCCCCTTCGTCTTCCTCTTCAATTCTGTGTTCATGGCATTGCTGGTCTGGACTAATTTTGCCTGATTCTAGCGCGTTCTGCTGCTGCTATTCTTGTTTACGGCCGCGGCTTTCCTCCAGTGCTGGTTTATTCAACGGTGACGAGGTTGAGATCGTCTTCGGTGAGTTCTTTTTGTTAATCATCTATACGGCATTTAAAAGTTTACAAGCTGAGCCGCCCTGGTGACCGATGCCGCAGCGACGGCTGCGGTCGCCGCGATTGCCGCTCGCAGCGGGTAGTGGTATAGGCTGGCGGAGGTGGGCCGTTGTTGTGCATTACTACTGGACGGAAGAAGGGACGAGAAAGAGAAAAGGACAGTAGGCGGGGGGCACGGTAGTCTTGAATCCTTTGGGATTATATTCTACAGTCAATTTTAAGCGATTCTGTTATTTAGAGTTGTCTGTTGTGCATATTTCCTGCTTAGCTTGGCATATTATTTAGAGTAGACTTCATTTCATAGTAATTTCGATTGATTGGATCATAATTATTTTATCATAACTTATTGTTAATTAATTGAGCCTAAGAATATGCGGAGTAATCCGTTAGATTAAACCAGGTATAAGAACATGGGATTTTCTGACACTGGAACCATGAACCTGACATTCATTTGTACTCTGATCATACGTATGGTTTATTTTTTTTCCTGGTCTAGAAAATCTTATGCACCCTGATACTATTCTAATTTCAATTGTACATATGAAAGTGCCACACATGGTAATTTGAATTGTTTAACCTTGCCTAGAGGCTGAAAAGTGACGACCACCATAGTCATGTCTGATGCTGGTGCGGGCGAAGGATTCGTGCACTATGCCGCTGGTGCAATGGACAATAGCCAAACCTTGAGCGCAGGGAACCTGGAGGCACCTGCAGTAGAAGCTACCAGCATTTCTGAGAGTAGTTTAGTACTGAAGCATAAGTTGCAGGAACTGGAATCAAAATTAAAGGACAAATTTGCTCAGGAGATGCAAGAGTTAAGGGATGATCTCCATGATTTGCAGTCTCAAGGATGTTATTGACGAAGCCGATAGTAAGCTCCAGGAGCTAAGAGGAGAGCATGGTCAAGAGATCTTTGCCTTGGTAACAAAGGCCCTGCTTGAGGTTAACGAGCACAATGCAAGTGGCCGCTATCCAGTACAATTGTTGTGGAACTACAACGAGGACCGGGAAGCAACCTTGAAGGAAGCTGTCCAGTTCATCATGAGACAATTACAAAGGCTCAAGCAGAAGCGTAGTTAATTATATATAATAGCTGCACCCATTCGGTTATACAGTATGCTGCCATGTAAATATCTAATGCAGATTGGGTTACTACCTATTACAGAGTATATATCTCTTTTATCTGTACTGTACATCTCCAAAGTCCCGAGGCACGTGCGGCTGGATACCTTGACGTGTCGAATCTGAGTAACCTAAACTCACTTAATTAGTTATCCATGAGCCATTTTGTGTGGTTCAGCTGTCTGGTTGTGCCTTACGTGCCCATATGTAGGTTACATATATGGTTTTCCCTAGAACAGTACTAGGCTTTGTATTGACACAGGTTACGTGCACTTGCACAGGTTCGGATTAAACTTGGAGGGACCAGAGATTAGCGGGTATGTGACATCGTTATTGGGGAATCCATGGGATCCCAACGATTCGGAGGTGGTTCTACGATCCCTTTCAGCTTTTCCAGAGTGATCCCATGGCCTGGGGTCTAATGGACCATGTATAACATTGAGTATAAATCGATACACACCCTGTGTGTCCATCTTTGCGATCCCCAACCATTTCTTCCTCTTCAGTCGCACGCTTGGAGCAGTAGCGGTGTAGCACCCACTGGGAGATCTCTCTCTCTCTCTACTTTTCGAACCATTATCTTCTTCCTCTCGTGATGCCGGTGAAGGACTGAATAGGCGACCAGAGAGGGGGGGGGAGTGAATGGGAGCCGATAAAAATTCTTCCCTAAGGTCGAACTCAGTCTATACCCCGATTGCCACTCCGAGTTTCCGCACACACCAACAAAGCACTCAACAAGGCACACACAAGCTCACAAGGTCAAGAGACAAGCCTTGAAGCGAACCGCGGAAGCACAAGGCAAGAATCAAAGCACTTGGCAAATTCTGGAAACGCCAGGCGCGGACTCTCTGGCTTGTACGGGCGGACTGTCTGTTAGTGTACGGAGGACTGTCCGTTAGTCATCCTCGGACTATCCGAAATAGACAGCAGAACCACCAGAGACGCACCCCAAAATTCGGACTGTCCGGCTAAGCCACGCGGACTGTCCGCCAGTGTCGCGAACTGTCCGCGAGGGCAGCACGGACCGTTCGTCCACCTCACTGAAAACCCAGACAAACTCACAGCCACGCGGACTGTCCGTGAGTGACACGCGGACTGTCCGCAAACACCTTGCAAAAAAACCCTAGGGCCACGACGGATCAAAATGCGAGTTCACAAGAACAGACGACGAACACGCGACGAACCCTAGGCGCGCAGACTGTCCGCGGGGTCCTTGCGGACTGTTCGCTAGCCCCGGACAGAGCAGCTCGAGCTCGAGGTCGCGAAGTCAACTCTCCAAATCCATCACCAGATCTCCCAAACGGCAAAAGCTCTTCAGACAAGATTTGGGGGAGATGATAAGCAACACAAGATGAAGCTATGCCCCGAAAATCTCGACCTCTAAATCACCGGGAATCGCGGATCACACGAAACTCCCCCAAGAACTCGAACTCTGGCCAAAAACTCACGAATCGAAGGCCTTCCCCGGCGTTTGAGAGGTCAAGATCACACACAAAGATGCGCAAGGCATACACCCATGATCCCCTCAAAGAAATCCGAATAAAAACGCCCTCAAATCCCCGAATCGAGCGAAGAACGAAACTCCCCAAAAATAGCCCCGAAAATGACACAAAAATCACAGAGGACTAGGAGATCACCGTAACGCTGAATACTTCCATACATCCAGAGGTCAGAGTCTATACAAGAATCTAGCCTAAGGAATACAGAGGGAAAAGAAGCAGTTCAGAGAAATCTACCGGGGGAGAAAGCCATAGAGTCCAAGAGAGAGAGAGATGCCATCCACCTCTCCGCTATTTATACGAAGTCCATCGGATGGAGGTAAATGACCACACTATCCCTACAACTTGAAATGAAGATACAACCCCTCTGGGGCATTTTGGTCAAGTTTCATCAAGCGGACACGTTTCCACCGCGGCCTTGCTTAGCATCGACGCAAGCCCCGCGATCACGCCACGTGCCCCCCGCCTCGAAGCTTCCCGAAGCTCCCGGATCACCGTCTCCGTCGCCTCGGGCCTCCGAACTTGGTTTTGAGGCCCAAACCAAGAAACCGTCCACCGATGGTTTTGTGGGCAAACCAACAAACCCCGCGTGCAAGCTTCGGGCTCCATCCGCTACCTTGCACCGGCCCATGTTCACGACTTCAGCCCGCCAGTCTTGCACCGCACGGCTCGCACTTGACCCCATCGGCCACCGGGTCCATCGAAACATGCCTACTTGCCTATCCATCACCCAGAGGCCACCACGGCTAAGGCCTTTCGCGCTTGTTCTTCACCTGCACCGACACGAGTCAAGCCGCAACCTGTACCTGCACACTTAGCCAAGCATCAGTCCACACAACGTTGTCAATCACTCATCACTAAGGAGAGACCCTCCACTGGTCCTCGAACACACCTGGTCCTCAATGTCCCCCTTGATGAGTGCATTGACAACACCTGTAGTAACCATCAGAGAAAAAGAAAAGAAAACAACAAACCTCCAAGCAAGTGATCCAAAGCCAAAGAACAAGCAAAAACCCGATCACTCGCCAAACCAAGTCTCGACCCCCTAAGACAAGGGCAACGGCTCGACACAGCTGAGACAAAACAAAGCTCACAATGAGCACACCACAAAGCACAAAACTCAAGCAAACCAAAGGAGCTCCCCCTGCACATATGCAAACTCCCCCTGAGCAAATGCAACCTGTTTCTTCTCAAATTTTCTCCTCACATGCAACATCTCACAAATGCATACCAATTTTCACAAAATCTCCCCAAATGCATACAACATCTCCCCCTTGTTGACAATGCATGAATCAAGGTATATGAAACTCTTCCCCTTGTTTTCATGCAAAATGCCTGTCATGGCATATATACAATCTACCAAGCTTCTCAAATATACAAAGAGCACAACAAAATGCTACATATGAGACATAGAGCAAGCAAAGTAGATATGGTGTAGTTAGCATATTCCTATCAAGAAGGTAGAGACATATAAGCATGTCACATGGCCAAAAGCAATTTTAAGCAATTTTCACAAAGAAACATTCATCTCATGAGCAAGACCCTGTCCATGGCAATTTGAGCACAAATACACTAGATCATCCAAAGTTTATACAAGATCACAAATTCTCATCACAAGATCATTATAAACGCCCACAAGCTACTCAAGTCATGTTAAAGCCACTAAGCCATGTGTCTACTTCTTAAAATGAGACTTCTCATGGTAGACAACATGCTACGGTTTAGCACCAAATATTTGAATATCAAAGCATAAGAACATGATTAGGAGCTCATTTTTCAAGCACAATGTAATTCATACACCAATTTCATTTTCAAGTTAAAACATGGTACATGAAATGCCTTTGAGGCAAAAAGAAGCTTATGCTCCTCCCAAAGTGAACAAATGGGTTAAACATTTACAATGACAACAAGGTCTTTGACCCCAAGCAAAGAGAATATGATTCTCAAGCACAAACTGAGCATGATATAAGCATTTGAGCACAAATTGAGCATAGACAAGCATCTACTCATGGGAGAGGCAATTTTATCATTTTCACAAACAAAATGCTATCTCTTCATACATATATGATACAACCATCAAGAGCATAGCATTCACATTACCATTTACCAAACATGCACATATCTCACACATAGCACATTTGTGATCAAAGTATGTAAGAGAAGCTCAATCCTAGATCAAGTGATCCAAAGATGGCTATCCTACCAGGTTTTGTACAAAAAGTAAAATGCATGTATGGAATGCAACAAAATGCAACATATGACACATATATACATAAGAAGCTCTAAGACCCAGCTAGAAAGGAAAGCACACCCCAAGTTCACCCCGCAAGCGAGTGAAAGTGACTTGGTCAAGTGGTTTGGTGAATATGTCGACTAACTGATCTTGGGTAGGGACATAGGACAAAGATATGTTTCCCTTCTCAACATTGTCCCTCAGAAAGTGGTACCTCACTTCTATGTGTTTCGTTATGGAGTGAAGGACTGGGTTTTTGGCTACACTTATGGCACTGGTGTTGTCACAAAAGAGTGGAACCTGGGAACACTCCTCACCAAAGTCGCTCATAGTGTAGGTAATCCAAAGCAGCTGGGAACAACAACTAGCAACAGCTACATACTCGGCCTCTGTAGTGGACTGGGCTACACTGGATTGCTTGCAAGATGACCAAGAGACCAAAGAAGAACCAAGGAACTGACAACACCCAGAGGTAGACTTGCGATCCAATCAACACCCAGCAAAATCAGCATCGGAGTACCCGTGAAGTCTGAGTGTCGAGGAGGCAGAGTACCAAAGACCAAACTCAAGAGTGTAGTTCAAGTACCTGAAAATCCGCTTGACGGCCTGCCGATGTGAATTCCTCGGTGAAGCCTGAAAACGAGCGCACAGACACACACTGAACTATATGTTCGGCCTCGTCACCGTCAAGTAGAGGAGGGAGCCGATCATGCTCCGGTACTCCTTCTGGTCCACGGGTTCGCCGTCCTCGTCTGCGTCCAAAGCCGTAGTGGTACTCATCAGTGTAGTCAGCGGCTTGGAGTCGTTCATGCCAAACTTCTTCACCATGTCCCTGGTGTACTTCACCTAATGTACAAACGTCCTATCCTTGCACTGCTTGATCTGGAGTCCTAAGAAAAACTGCAGCTCGCCCATCATGGACATCTCAAATTCCCTGCTCATGTCATCTGCAAATCTGGCAACAAGATCATGAGAAGAGCCACCAAAGATTATGTCATCCACGTATATCTGAACAATCAAAAGGTCATTCCTATGCTTAAGGAGAAATAGGGTCTTATCAACTGTGCCCATCACAAACCCCTTACTTAGCAAAAACCCTCTCAACCTGCCATACCAAGCTCTAGGTGCCTGTTTCAACCCGTAGAGCGCTCTCTGGAGTTTGTATACACGGTGTGGGTATTTTTCACTCTCAAACACCGGGGGTTGCCTCACATACACTTCTTCCTCTATCACCCCATTCAAGAAAGCACTCTTAACATCCATTTGGTACAACTTGAACCCTTTAGCCACGGCAAAGGCTAGAAGGATCCTAATTGCCTCCAAATGGGCCACAGGAGCAAATGTCTCTGCATAGTTTATGCCCTCTTTCTGGTTGAACCCCTTAGGCACCAACCTCGACTTGTTTCTCACAACCATCCCATTCTCACCCTCTTTGTTCTTCCACACCCACTTGGTACCTATGGGACGACAATTTGGTGGTGGATCGACTAACACCCAGACTTGGTTTCTTTCAAAGTTTTCCAACTCCTCATGCATGGAATTCACCCAATTCTCGTCAGACAAAGCGTGTCGAATATCTTTGGGCTCAAACAATGCAACAAAAGCAGAATGAGCGAAATGAGAAGTATTCCTTGACCTCGACCGTGTAGTGCGTTCGTGAAGGTCACCAATGATCGTCATCAGTGGGTGATCAACTTGTACACGGCGGGGAGCCTCTCGCCTGGACACAATCTCCCCCTCAGCAGCAGCCTCCACTCGAACAGCCTCAGTCGTAGTGGGTGTAGGGGATGGTCCATCCTTGATCGTCGTCGTAGTAGTGGAAGTAGCATGTACATGATCAGCCACGGGAGCATCACCACCATCATCGTCTTCATCTCCATCTCCATCCTTCTCATCCTCAAAGATCCTCGCTCCAATCTCCTCATCACCTGCACACTCAAAAGCAGAAGAGCTACATGGCTGTGTCTCATCGAAGGTTACATCGCAAGTTTCCATGATTCGGTTAGTGTCAAGGTTGAGCACACGATATGCTCTAGAGTGAATCGCATAACCAAGGAAAATCCTATCCGAACATGTAGACTCAAACTTATCCAACTTGCCCTTCTTCAGAATGAAACACTAGCAACTAAAAGCTCTAAAGTGACTCACCTTGGGTTGTTGGCCATGCATCAGCTCATACGAGGTCTTCTTCTTGAAAGCACGAAGGAAGATGCGATTTGAGACATAGCAAGCGGTATTGACCGCCTCGGCCCAGAAACGCCTAGGAGTCCTATGCTCATCGAGCATCGTCGTGGCCATCTCCCAAAGCGTCCGGTTCTTCCTCTCCACTATGCCATTCTGGCAAGCGACGTATGGAGAAGAGTACTGATGATCGAGACCAAGATCACTGCAAAAGGCATCAAAATGAGACTTCTTAAACTCCGTGCCATTGTCACTACGTATAGCTCGAATGTGACAGAACCGTCCAAATTAAATCCCATTTAACACACATAACCCATCCACTTGGTCATTATGCGTTAAAGAGGAGTTAACTTGTCGATATCTGCCGGGTCAAGCCCGGTAAATCACTTACGACAGAGGATCGAAAGATTGTACATCAAAACTCACACGAAGGCGAGTCCAGAGATAAACAAGTCTCCATTTATTACATCATGATTAACATAGGTTCATTATTACAAACCAAGTCTTTTGCATAAAGTAAACGAATTCAGAGTTCGAAACACGGCGGAAATAAACTACTAACGAGGTAGGTAACATCACTAGAGGCCATTAGTGATGCCACTAAGCACTGTCGTCCTCCCACTCAACTTCCCAACCGGGTGGGAGAGAACCAGGGCATGGAAACCCATCATCATACACATCATTACCTGAAATCATCAACAAAGCAAGGCTGAGTATACTAATACTCAGCAAGACTTAACCGTCAGGTGATGAGACTATCACCAACTCTCTAGACATGCAAGCTTTATGGCAAGTGGGTTCCTTTTTGCTGAAAAGCAACAAAGAGTATGTCCTTACTTTCAAGTTTTAGCTCAAGATTCTAGATGATTATCCATTACTAGGTAAGCAACTATGCAAGCATAAATTGTGCAAACAATTAAGCATACAACAATATTACTTCTCAATTCCATCATTAAGGGACATAGAGTGTATGGTTAAGCACTCTCGGATAACGGTGAGAGGCCGACGATCGATCGATTAATAACCTTGCAAGGTGGACCTAAACACACGGGAGAATGCATACCCCATCAAACGACCACAGCCCCTACAGGGTGGGGTACACACCAACCAGGCGGTTCCCAATCATCCTCAGTTCGGGAACAATGTCCACAGGCCCTGGTACAGTTGGTCAGGTCACGGAGTTACATCTTTTGCCGCCCGGATCCACACATGCACCACTGCCTAGAACCTGGGGACTACTCCCGGGGTAGTGGTAGAGAGTTCCCTTACCGGATCAAAAAGGTACTAGGCTTACCGGTCCTACTCCCGGCAAATGCTTAGTACGTTCAAACGCTTAACCACAGACCTACTTGGCCGGAGCCAGTCCCATGCTCTTACCACATGAGCGGGTAGGTTCAACAGTCTTATGATTCCAACATAAGAAACCTATAGCTCGCGAGTGACGAACATCACTCGACTTCTACCAGATCCTTAGAGCATGGCAACTAGCGACCTAGCATACTAGTAACTTGAACATAGGAACCTAGGATCATGCATCTATGGTTTCAAATCAACTCCTGAACTTAAATGCACAATTATAACAAAGAGAGTTGCATAAGTTAAAAACATAGGTTATGCTCCGGGGCTTGCCTTCACTAGCACAGTCAGTAGGGAAGTCCTCCGAAGCTGAGTTCGGGTCTTGCTGCACTTCTACGGTGTTCACTTCTCCCTCAGCTGGTTCTCCTTCAGCGTCCAGCACCAGCTCGTAGTTCCCGTCCAGAAGTTCTACACGATATGCATATGCATGACTTTAATTATTCAAGATTAGGGAGTGAAGTGCTTCTGAAATTTCAGAGACAAACATGGGGTGTATTGTTGGGCACATTCACCTGGATAAGATTTTATCCAACTTTTCTTTACACTAGAAAAGTGGGTAATTAGGTGAAGGTTATTATTCTTATTTGATGTTGATTGTGTGCACATCTAAGTCGTTTAATTTATTTTACTTCACCAAAGTAAGGGTGCTGTATAGGGTGTATTTTGGTGAAGCTTATTAATTGGATTTAAATTATACCCCAAAGTATTATTGGTTAATCTTTTTATTTCATACATAAAGCTTGATTTACTTTGGAATTTATTTCTGGATGTTCCACACATTAATAAACTGAGATAAAATTCACAAAAGCACATGACATACTAACCAGGTTACTGACCAAAAATCACTTTAAACTAAGCTATAGATTGTACATGAAAAATCTATGAATCATTAGCTATCATAATTTAATCTTTTTATATAGAGAGCTATATATACAATCTAGGATTAAGATTTTGCACAGAGCAATATCATGACATATCTGAGCTACCCAAAAATTACCAGGGTCAGATTCATAGCCTAACATGCTTGATCAAAATAACTCATTTTTAAGCCATAAATTAATTTAAACTAGTTAAACATGTCAAAAGCTATCCACCTATTTATCATGGGTACATCTAGTCATACTCATGCTATTGCAAAAAGATCAACCCTAGTTTCTGAAACAGAATTTACATAATAAACAGGAACATATATACCGCTATATATCAAAATAAATTCATAACTGCCAAACTACAACAGATCTATGTGCCATTTTTCTACACAGGGTCAAGAATGGCCATACTAGCAACATATCCTAAATTCACATATAGGGCAGTTATAGATTTCAAATTATTTCAAATCTAGCCAAACTGATCATTTCAAAATTATTCAAAATCTATAAGGAGATTTACAAACTTCCTTTCTAGAAAAGTTGCTTCTATTCATAAGGATCCCAGAACAGTTGAGTTTGTATTTGTTTGATTTTTATTCGATTTATTATGGATTTTCCAAGACACATGATTTTCAAACTAAAACTGAAGAATCTTTTTACATTCAACCCCCTACACTTTTGCACAGAGGACCCTAACAAGAACTCGATCTTCACAGATCGACCCTCGACGGCACAGGGGCTCTCGCCGGTGACGAGGGGCTGCCGGACCTGGCCGTGCGAGTGGCTGGGAGTGTGTGTGTGCTCACACTCTATCGATTGGCAGCGGCAGCTTGGTCGGGGACAGCTCCGGCGATGGCCAGCGGCGAGGCCGGGGCAGAGTAGCCACGGCGGCCGCAATGCCTGCGAATGTGCCGCATCTCCGACCAATACGCATGCTCGGGGAGCTACTCTGGGTCACTAGGGGTGTGTCTGGGTCACGTGTGGTCGAAGGGGAGGCGCGGAGGGGGAAGCTCGCCGTGGGGGTAGCAATGGCGGGCGGCGGAGCAAGAACTCTCGCGCGAGCGTGCCTGGGCCTTCCATTTATACACAGGCAGAGGCAAGAGGGGGTGATGTGCTGCCCGAGCTGCATGCTTGCCACCTCGCGGGCCAGCTGGCCAGCAGTTTCACGGGCGCGGCGTCATGGCGGCACGGCGGAGCAGCGCGTGAGCGGCTAGCCGGCGTAGGGCGCTCGAGTGCCCTGGCAGGCGAGGTTCCGCGACAGGCGAGTGAGGACAACAGCGCAGAGATGTGCCTTGGATGGCCAGCTGCACGGGCGAGGTGTGGCTGCGCGGTGGCGCTCGTGGCGGTGCGTGTCGACGGGAATCGCGCCGAGATGATGGCGCGGGCGCCTTGGTGGCTTGCCAGCTGTTCCTGGGACTAAATGATCATGGGGTGCAGGTGGGGCCCACTGGTGCCGGCGTACGGGCGGGCGCACACGTGCGGGCGCAAACACCGGGGCGCGGCGCTCGGCGCGACGGCAACGTGGGAACATGCGCTCTGGCGCCCAGGTGCAAAAACAGTTCGGCTTAGGGGGTTTTGACCGGTTCAAACAATTCAAACTTGAATACAAGTTCAAAATCGGCCAATGTAGAAGTTGTAGAGGAGGTATAGCTCTAGAACTTTTGCAAAGGTTGACCGGTGATTGGATCAAAGGATTGAGCAGGAGAAGGGCTTGAACTTTGAGATTTTCTCGGCGCCATAAACAGTGCATTCTGCACTCCAAACCAATTTTTGAAACTTTTCCACTCAAAATTTGAAATGCCACTAATTAGATGAAATGTGTCCCATCAAAATCTGAATAACTTTTAGTTTTGGCAGATTTTTGAGTATTTAAGAAAAAATTTGAGATCTATTTGAGACACCAAAACAAGGTCATAAGGGTATAGGGTTTTGACCACTTTGACTAGGTTTGACCAAGGTGATTAGGGTTTAGCCTTAAGAGTTGACCACAGTTAGCAACTTGCAATTTTAGTTAGCAACTTCTGATCATGATTAGCACTTGCACATGTGATTAAGCAACATAAACATCAGGGATGTTACATCGAATGGCATCTCCATGTCTCTCATTCTTCAACCTCAGGATCAGGTCACGAACAAAGCCAAATGTCTCGCTCTTATCCTCCAAAAAGAAAATCCAAGAGTACCTCGGAAAATCATCAACAACAACAAGAACATACCACTTCCCACCCGCAGAGCGAACACGAGCTGGCCCAACCAAATCCATGTGCAATAGCTCACAAGGTCGCTCGGTCATGACCGCAGTCAGAGGGGCGTGAGAAGCAGCAACCATCTTTCCATGCCGACAAGAAGCACAAACCAAATCCTTCTCGAATTTCAACTTAGGCAATCCTCGGACAAGATCAAGACCACTCAAGCGGGAAAGCAACTCAAAGCTCAAGTGTCCCAACCTCCTATGCCATTTCCAAAGCTCGGCTGACACGCCGGAAACAAAGCATCGAGGAGGACCAACAGACTGGGAAAAGTCGGCACGAAAGATTTGACCCTCGGGGACAATCGTACAGACATGATCGCCTCGTGAATCAAGCACACGAGAAGCACCCGACTTAAAAGGAACCTCAAAACCTTCATCAAGTAATTGAGATACTGACAACAGGTTAAAACTAAGTGACTTGACCAGGGCGACACTTCTTAAGGTCACCTTGCAACTTACCTTAACCATACCTTCAGCAAGCACTCGTCCTCTCCCATTGTCCCCGAAAGTGATGTACTCCCTCGTACTCACCGGGGTGAGGCTGCAGAACCACCCACGATCTCTGGTCATGTGTCGTGAGCAACCGGAGTCGATCAACCAAAAGTCCTCCAAGCCTCCCACCTGCAATCAAAAACGAGGACGAGAATGAGCAAGAGACTCAACACTGGGGTTAGTACCGAAAGAGTCAAACCAGTGCTGAGCCATTTGCTCAAAAGAAGGGTAAGCAAAATCCATCCTACCAAAACCTCTAGGCGGAGCCCTCTCATGCCTACCACCAAAGGACCTGTCACTTCTCACTGGAGGAGTATGCGCACCACGAGGGGGAAAACGTGGCCCATAGTCCATCTGAGACCCAAAGCTCTGATCGTGCCTCCCAAACTCGTAACGGTCACAAGAAGGAGCACGTCGAGCCAACTCACCACAACCAAACCCAACATGCCTATCTCTCTGAGGAAAACCACCTCCACCTCCACGAGTGGGAACTGTACACACATACACCTCACCCCTAGGTAGAGGCCCTCTACGAGGCTCAGGCACACCATGAGCAAGGTGGTACCTGTCCTTGTTTGCCATCTCCCTAGCAAACCTCTCACCCCTCTTCCTCCTGAAGCAGAATTCATCCTTATGCCCATCCCTCCCACAATACTAACAATGGAAGCGGATCGGCTATGGCTTAGGCTGTGGCTTCTCTACAGGCTTCTCAACAACCTTCTCTCCTGACTTCTCCTCAAAGACATTACCCAAGTTGCTCACAAACTTGATGGGTTTCTGGTAATTCTCTGCTTTCTGGGGGAACACTGGTGGGTCTGGAGTTGTATCAAGCTTGTTTCTGAGGTGGTTTGGCTTGGGAGCATATTTGTTCATGGGTATGGTGTGTGGTGGAGTAGGAGTCTCTCTAGCTTTCTCTTCTCCCTCACCACTCTTGTCAGCCCCCAACGCCTGACCATCAAACCTCTTGAACTGAGCCAACATCAAACTCAATTGTGGCTCATGCCCAGACAACCAACTCATCAATTTCCTAAGCTCGTCATTTTTATCCTGCAAATGGTCAACATAGTGTGCAAGTTCCATGTTTTTCAAAGCATGCATTTCACAGGTTGAACATGATGTAGGAAGAGGAGCTTTCAATGCCGCCTCAAGAGAAACAATTCTAGTGTGAGATTCATCTAGCCTAGCATGCAAAATAGGACATGAGGTACAAGCTCCTAACAAAGCTGGCCTAGACTTCAATTCATCACACTCAATCCTCACCACATCTAGTTCCTCAAGAGTAGAGGCATGTTTCTCCTTGAGAGCAGTCAAATCAGCAAGAAAAACTGAGCAATCACCACAGTCAATCTCATCAGCCACCACAGGAGAAGATTTCAAAGATCCTGTCTCATTTCTAGCATCCACAAGCAAGGATTCAAGCTCAGCTATCTTATCCTTAGCATCACCCAACAGAGACCTAAATTCCCTCTTCTCCTTGTTGGTCTTTCTAAGCACATCATCACGGTTATCAAGCAACTCATTGAGCCTAGCATTCTCCTCTAGCAAGAAGTTGGGATCATTTCGTACCTCTTCCTCGGAGTCGGAGTTCGAATCCGAGCTGTGCTTCCCACCCTTCTTGGAGTGCGCCATGCCACAAAAGCCTCCTTGTGCAACGAAGCTTAGGCCGGTGAAGTTCTTGCCGGTGTGCTGCTTGTCCTTGTGCCGTTCTTGCTCTTCCTCGCTGCTCGAGTGGGAAGAAGCATCACTTGTTGTGGAGTCGATGTCGCTCGCTCTGGCAACCATCGCTTGAGCCGTCTTCTTCTTGTAGCCGTCACCCTTCTTCGGCCTTCTCTCACCCTTGTCCTTGCGCTTGTCCTTGTGGTCGTTCCGAGAGTGGTGCTTGTTGTAGTCGTGCTTGAGCTTGCCCTTGTAGTCGTTCTTGATCTCCATGGCTTCAGGGCATTCAGCGATGAAGTGCCCGTGCTTCCCGCACCAATAGCACATCCCCGAGCTCCGCCTTGCATTCTTGTGGTTCTTGTATATCCGCCCAAACCTCTTGCTCAACAAGGCGAGATCGTCCTCGCTTAGTACCTCGAAGTCCTCATCTGGCAACGACACAAGACAAGACAAAGAGAAACCACTAGAGTTAGCGTTAGACCTCGATCCTAAGACAAGAGCCAAACTATGAGGATCAGTGGGGCTCTCGCTCTTGGCTCTCAAGCCACGATCAACTTCTGAAGATCTCAGCTTGGAAAACAGCTCGTCCAGCGTCAACATGTCATACACACTCGACTCCTCAATGGCCTCGACCTTGGCACTCCACACAAACCTATCCAGGACATGCAAAAGCTTGATAGCTTGATCATGATTCGTGTATGGGAGCACTGTCACATTAGCCCTCATGTTGTTGACAATGCTAGTGAAACGCTGAAACATAGCATCGGTCGACTCACTGGGGAGATGAGTGAAGTTCTCGTATTCTCTCCGGTAACTGGAAAACAAACAGGCTTGCACTTGGGCATTGCCAACATGAGTATTTCTCAACTTGAGCCATATCTTTCAGGCCACATTCTCTCCGTACACTCGCTCGAACTCCGAGGCACAGAGAGCATGAAATAAGTAATCAACAGCCTTGCTGTTGGCCTCAAACATGTCCCGCGATCCTGGAAGCAGAAAACTGTCTAGGACGACATATTGAGAATTCTGAGTGACCTCCCAGATCAAAGTTCCCTTCCCTCGCAAAAACGCGCCCATGCGCCTCTCCCACATCGGGTAATTCTTGCCATCGAAGTGCGGAGGACCCGACCCCTTGCCATAATCGCCCATCTTTGGATCTTAGACTGGTTAGAATCAAGAAGATCCGTAACCGGCTCTGATACCAATTGAAGGACCGAACAGGCGACCAGAGAGGGGGGGAGTGAATGGGAGCCGATAAAAAATTCTTCCCTAAGGTCGAACTCAGCCTATACCCCGATTGTCACTCCGAGTTTCCGCACACACCAAAAAAGCACTCAACAAGGCACACACATGCTCACAAGGTCAAGAGACAAGCCTTGAAGCGAACCGCGGAAGCACAAGGCAAGAATCAAAGCACTTGGCAAATTCTGGAAACGCCAGGTGCGGACTGTCCGGCTGGTACGGGCGGACTGTCCGTTAGTGTACGACGGACTGTTCGTCAGTCATCCCCGGATTGTCTGAAATAGACAGCAGAACCACCAGAGACGCACCCCGAAATTCGGATTGTCCGGCTAAGCCACACGGACTATCCGCTAGTGTCGCGGACTGTCCGTGAGGGTAGTGCGGACCGTCCATCCACCAAACTGAAAACCCCAGACAAACTCACAGCCACGCGGACTGTCCGTGAGTGACACGCGGACTGTCCGCAAACACCTTGCAACAAAACCCTAGGCCCACGACGGATCAAAACGCGAGTTCACAAGAACAGACGACGAACACGCGACAAACCCTAGGCGCACGGACTGTCCGCGGGGTCCTTGCGGACTGTCCGCTAGCCCCGGACAGAGCAGCTCGAGCTCGAGCTCGAGAAGTCAACTCTCCAAATCCATCACCGGATCTCCCAAACGGCAAAAGCTCTTGAGACAAGATTTGGGGGAGATGATAAGCAACACAAGATGAAGCTATGCCCCAAAAATCTTGACCTCTAAGCCACTAAATCGTCGGGAATCACGGATCACACGAACCTCCACCAAGAACTCGAACTCCGGTCAAAAACTCACGAATCGAAGGCCTTCCCCGATGTTTGAGGGGTCAAGATCACACACAAAGATGTGCAAGGCATCCACCCATGACCCCCTCAAAGAAATCCGAAGAAAAACACCCTCAAATCCTCAAATCGAGCGAAGAACGAAACTCCCCAAAAATATCCCCAAAAATGACACGAAAATCCCAGAGGACTAGGAGATCACCGCAATGCCGAATACTTCCATACATCTAGAGGTCAGAGTATATACAAGAATCTGGCCTAAGGAATATAGAGGGAAAAGAAGTAGTTCAAAGAAATCTACTGGGGGAGAAAGCCCTAGAGTTCAAGAGAGAGAGATGCCATCCACCTCTCTGCTATTTATACGAAGTCCATCGGAGGGACGTAAATGACCACGCTACCCCTACAACTTGAAATGAAGATAGAACCCCTCAGGGGCATTTTGGTCAAGTCTTCATCGAGCGGACATGATTCCACCGCGGCCTTGCTTAGCATCGACGCAAGCCCCGCGATCACACCACGTGCCCCCTGCCTCGAAGCTTCCTGAAGCTCCCGGATGACTGTCTCTGTCGCCTCGGGCCTCCGGACTTGGTTTTGAGGCCCAAAGCAAGAAACCGTCCACCGATGGTTTTGTGGGCAAACCAACAAATCCCGCATGCAAGCTTCAGGCTCCATCCGCTACCTTGCACCGGCCCATGTTCACGACTTCAGCCCGCCAGTCTTGCACCGCACGGCTCGCACTTGACCCCATCGGCCACCGGGTCCATCGAAACAAGCCTACTTGCCTCTCCATCACCCGGAGGCCGCCACGGCTAAGGCCTTTCGTGCTTGTTCTTCACCTGTACTGACACGAGTCAAGCCGCAACCTGTACCTGCACACTTAGCCAAGCATCAGTCCACACAACGTTGTCAATTACTCATCACTAAGGAGCGACCCTCCACTGGTCCCCGGACACACCTGTTCCTCAGCCGGCAAATGTGTGTTTCTGTTCTTTAGATCCTCGTAGGCTAGCGGCATCATGCCTAAAATCGAGAAACCAACAATGTGCACCGAGGAAGAAACTGGGACGAAAACTGGAACAAGGATGCTGCCGGAGTTCCAAGCATGCACGTGTCGAAATCCAAATTGAGGCCAAATCCAACTGCTCCTCCACCAACTACTAGGCCTTCGAAAGTGGACGATGCAGGTGACGGTAAGGTACTCCTGTCATGTCCTTCCAGCCATTTTTGATGAGATAGCACCTCCATAATCGTGGTTAGTAATCCTCTTCACCTATAGCAGCTCAAATACGCAAAGGTTACATTCACCGACTTTTTAGAAGGAACGGTGGTTTACGATAATTCTATAGTAGGTGATGGCTCATCCGACAATAGCGGTGAGCGCGCGCCACACATTATCGTTGTTTTGCAGATCGTCCTTTGTAGATCTGACATGCAAATTGTTTTGTACATAGATGGTGACAATTCCCCCCGTTGCTATGACGATGACATGGATGACGTTCGATGCTATCATTCCTATCGCACGGCGTACCCGGACGTTCTGCCCCAGGAGCAACGCAAGACGCAGCCAAGTCGGAAGCCGGTCGGCCCTCCCGCGTACGGCGACCTGTTAAGTGGTCACACATCACTGGCGTAATATGAAAACGCACAATGCCATGGTGTACATATTATGTTAGGCATTGGTCGTATCTAATGTTGCTCTCCCGCTAACGAAAATTAGGCTCTACTACAAGTCAATTAATATACCCTGCGGAGAGTGGATCAATGGCGGTGAAGGAGGAGCTGCACTCGTTGGCGTCACGTTGGCAGTTCAAATCCGGTGCGTGTATGTGTGTAGAGAGAGAGAGAGAGAGATGGAAACGATCATTCCGTGCACCACGAAATATAAGCACTATCCCGAAATTCCCGGGAGGAGGGCATGCATGGATTGCGTACGTAGCTGAAACTCGCATGGAAACATATACTAGCCCGCTAGAGGAATCTCCTCCTTCCCTCATCTTCATAAAAAATCTCCCCCTTCCCAAGGAGGAAAAAAAAGAGACAAGTATGGAGATGCAGTTGCAAATAGAACACGATCTCACATGTAGAGTAATTCACCAACAACATACTCTTCAAAGATCAAGTGTGCACACCTAAGGAAATAACAATGGTGTAGGCAGACGGTGTTGTGCTGATTAGAAAATGGTTATGCATTCGTTTAAATTAGTGTTAAGTACTCCTATTTGAATTGTTATTAATTATACTTTTTAATGAATTCCTTCAAGTCTGAACCAGAACCACTGAATGGGTTGTTCCAACTGCCAAGTCTCATAACGGGCGTGTCGGGTGGCATGCACCCTAATAGGCTCCAGATGTATGTGTAACCTTCACCAGATCGGTTACGCGGTATCCATGCTGCATGGTGCACGAACTGTGTATTGCTTTGATCAAAGGCATATGCTAATGCTATAGTAACCCAACCGCTAGCCATGTTGTTGCATGCACCATGGCTCATGCGTAACCCACTGGGTGCTGCCACCAAATGATCTCGCGCTGGTGTTGCACGCGCCATGCAGAACGGATGGTGCGTAGCCGAACGGTGCATAACCGAGTTGAGGTGATGCGCAGAACTGACACGACCGGATGTAGGTGACGCGCTGGATCGACACGACCCATTTGCATAACCGACTCTGTACGTAACCCAGCCAGTGTTGCAGCATGCAGCCAACAGTCTTAAAGGTGGGTAATCGAGTTCGTGCTGGGCCTGCTAGGTTACGCACCATCCATGCTGCATGGCTCCTGCAACACCACCGACTGGGTCATGTCGAACCTGCATAACCCTCGCCTAGGCGGTTACGCACGAGCCATGGTGTCCACGGACGAAGACGAACATCACCAACAGGCACGGCTGGCTCTCGCGCATGGCTTCTTTCATTTGGCAAAGGACACAGGGCATCTACAGTATATATCAGGGTTTCCTTGCTCACGTTGTTGGACGACTCATTCACACATGAGGTGCTAGCCCTATATCTCCACCAGAGGGATTGGTGCAACCACCGTTTGTCAACAGAGTGGGATCGAGTAGATGGGGGCGTGGAAGAGAAGAGATTTTGTGACTCGAAAATCCATTTCTTAAACATTTTTGCATTCAAAACAAAGTACTCTGCAAAATCAACATTAGTTATCATCAAAGGGCCGTCCCGCCACAAACTGAGGCCCTATACAGACCTCAAAAATTGGGGCCTACTGGCTACTAGTCTATAGCTAATAAGGTTGTGTAAATGTGTTGCATGATCCCTAAGAGATCATGTAGTTCTATAATAATTTTTAGCCATGCCAAAAAATATAGATTTAAGTTGGGGCAACACAAGAATAACAAAAAGCCCTTAGATTTACGTCTTGAAAATTCTTTTGTGCCATTATTTTTTTATGCTTTTGGCAACCTTTTCATATTTTCTAGGCCAATTTTGTAGACGAAATGACTTGGATCTTGAAACACTAGTAGATGTGTATACGTAGATCAATTGATGCTATATGTTGAAAAGATGAAAAACAAAGTTAAGGGTGATACGCATCAAAATCATCATACAAGAACTAGTCCACACTAAGTATTTATATTTATCAGTTGAAGAAAACAAAATATCAGACCATTTTGAACTTGAAGGAACATGTAACTAGAGAAAGTGCCTAGTCATTCAATCACCTCGCTCATCGAGTCAGAGAGGGAGAACACGAGGCGGCATCAGATGACGTGGTGGCCGCTGAAAGTGATGGTTTCCCTTGCTCCGGAGTGCACAACACATCATGCATGATTTACCTGATGAGCAGCTAATGCATACGTTAGATTTTGGAGGCCCCAAAAAAGTTGGGGCCCTGTTCAACCGAACAGGATGCACGCCCATGGGGACGGCCCTCTCATGCCAACATATTCCGTCGGAACTGCTTTTTCGAGATAGAAAGCGCTCAATCACAGGGAACAAAAAGTGAAGAAAGTGGACAACAATTAATTATGGTTCTGGAAATAGTGAAATAATACAGAGCATAGGAACTTGAAGTCCAAACATCATGCATTGTGCAACTCAGGCAATTGCTTATATATCTACTGGTAACTTATGCATACCTCAAGTGTTTGCTTTTAATGCACAAAAGGAAACATAAGGTATCATGGAAGCACCATCACATCACATAACCTAATTCTACAAATACAGCTCCTGTCTCCATGCTTGGAACATCAAAATTGACCAGTAATTTGGGACGAAGGAAATGCCTCACAGGGCACCATTTCAGTGCTTATTACCAGGGGTCAATGTCTCCGCATAGTAGGGAACTAATGGGAAAATATGCTGAGGGCTGTTGACATTTCTTAACGCAATCACCTAAGAATAGGTTTGGAACCCATCCTGGTAATAGCGCCAGAAATGCTGGTTGGTAAATTTTAACGTTTACAGAGATCCGCAAGCGCACGGAAGTACCATTGTAGCATTTCCCCAAAGGAGTATTCCAAAGGGTATCGAATCCAAGGAAGGCATTGGCGGAATGACAAGATCAACTCTATTACAATGAGTATAGATCATAGACGGAAACAAACCAGACACTCAAGTGCAGGGGTAATGATATGATAATGGGGGTAGTGTGATCACACACACACTCACTCTCTCTCTAAAGGGTCCTAGGCATAGGAGGTGACACACGAGTTAGTTCTAGGTTCTAATGTACTATACACATAAAGCTGGAAAGAACGAGTTAGATACACTAGCATTGAAGAAGATTGACTTGAGCACCCAGGTACCACGGGGAGATAACCTCCCGTGTTGCTTCTGCACAACTTCGGTTGTTATATTTTAGACTCCTACAGCTTATCCGAACGTGGGGGATTTCAGAGGACCAACGGCTGTCACTACCGCGGCCTACCCCAAGACAAACAGTGGGATAAACTCATAAGTAAGGTAGCTACGCAACCCAAGCACCATGCTTACGTTGTTAGCCGGACTTGACTGACCCGAGCTATTGTGACCCAGGTCAAGCCACCAGATAAACCAGCCAATTACACCGAGTACCGTAGCCTAAGCACAGACTTCATACAACACAGTCATGTTATCTAATTAGATCAAACTAGGTTATGTACACAAACAGATTCGTGTTTTCCTATGTCTGTTCAACTGGATCAAAGGGTCGTGTTCGCGAAGAACACGAGCCTTTAACTTATGAACAAACACCAGAAACATGTGAAAGTCACCCGTCAAGTAGATCGAAAGGCCTTGTTCATCAAGAACAGGAGCCTCTAAATGATGAACAGGTGAAGAACACATGAACAAATCACTCATGCATACTAACACAACTTTATATGAAATAGATAAATAACTGAAGTAGATCAAAGTCATACAAATGAAATATGATACAAGACAACTCATACCTAGATCCCAAAGTAGACTTGGAACCTGAATTAGAACTACTCTAGCCTACCTCCTAGCTTTGAGACTAAAAGTGAGAGAGGTGTTGCAAGTGTGGATATCTCATAAGTGAGCCCCCTCTCCTTCTATTTATAGGGCCGTGCACCGGCGAAGAATGGAGGCAAACACCCCGGGGAAGGCGCCTAGGACCAATAGGGAACCACCACGTGGAAGCCCCTGAGTGGCGGCCACAAGGTCGGTCCGGCCGGCCTGTGGGGTTGGCCGACCCCCTGTGGGCCCCACTCGGGGTGTGCTTCCTCCTGGAGGCTGCCCTGTGGGTCCTTAGGTCGGTTCCCGGTGTCTACCCTGTTTTGGCGCGGTTTGCTTGCCTTTGTGGGCCCATGGATCCATGTGAAGTCCACGTGTCACACTCTGATTCGTTGGGGGTTGCATCACTTGGATTGCTTGCATGGCATGCATGCATGGCTCCCTAGTTGGCAGGTTTGCATGCATGGCATCCTTGTTGGCAGCCCACCTAGGATGAGGTGATGTGGCGTGGACCCTAGAAGGTGAGTTTGGCACTCTTTTCTTGCTTATTTTCCTGCAATCAAATAATCTCTAAGGACAAGTGGAACTACATTATTCTTAACTAAATACGTGTAAGAAATGCCTTATGCTCCTTTATTCATGAGTATATTGACGGCTAAAGTAGGCACTTAACAGCCGTCAACAACTCCCCCAAGCTATCCTCTTGCTCGTCTCGAGCAAGAGATCAAGAACTTAGGTTGGTTGATCAGGAGTTGCAACGATGTTGTATCCCTAATGTATAACAAGATACAGCTAGGTACTCTATCAAGAGTTGAAGAAGTTGGCATTGATCTTACCTTTCACTTGATTGATATGGGGTGTGTAGCTTCACCTGCCTTGGGTGGTTGAAAGATAGAATGGTTGTATAAAGATTACTAATCACATGTACCTTGATCAATTATCAATCCAGAGGTTTTGCAGGTTTTTCAAAAAGAAATCAAAGTTCCTCAAATGATACTCTCGGATCGCTTAATGTGTATGATTCCTCACCAAGGCTTTGATTTGCCTTCTTTCACTACCTACTCCTAATAAGCTGATATGTGGAGCTGTAGGTAGGGAAAATATGTGGCATACCTGTTTCTCATGTATTGTCGAGTCGAAAACCGGATCCTTGGGAGAACAAGTCATACACCCTGATCAAGATGTGCAAAAGTGTGTGTATGGTGGATGGATAATGAACTCCTATTTGCATGATTTTACTCTCCTCCTTTTCAAAATTTTTTTTGAGACTTGGGCTATGTCTCTTTATTCTTTCTCTTCTTTTTTTTCTTTTTTTTATGCATGCCCTTGAGCATTTTTTTTAACATAGCCCATAGCCCTTGCTAAATATTTTTGGAAGGAGAGTAATCATGGAACATGCGCAGAGCTTCATTTTGTGGAATGGATGGGAAATGGATGAAATGATGATTGCTAACTTCCAGTGTAGAAGTTTCGCATATGGTGGTGTGTACGTGATCTTGATCATAGGAGTATGACAAGTTACTCGCCGAGGGTCACAACAATTCGACAAAACACCATGAAGAAATCAGGTAGCATATGTGGAGGTTTAACATAAGCTAAAATCTACATATGGCCTTGGATAGGAATTTCTTATCATTGAGGAACTTATCATTTTAACATTTTTCAAAAGAAAACTCCAGATATCAAACATCACTTAGTACTAGCTCATAGCAACTCTATTATACCATATCATACCTCGCAACAACTTAGGCAAAGATCATGCTTTTTGCTACCCACAAATTTCAAGCTCAGGTTCGATCATACTAGCCACCAAACTCAAAACTTGGATAGGATACTAAGTCGTAAACAAGGCATACAAGAGGAATAAACAAAGCAACTATTCATCATTTCAACCATGGAGAATAAGAACACTCTTACCGCGCATACGAAAACAAACTAAGTTAAGAAAGCAAATAAATATTTTTGGTCTGTTTAACATTTTTTCAGATTTTTATGTGTTTTTAGCATATGGGGTTCTGAAAACAATAGAGGATACAAGTTACCTCAGAAAGGGGGTCCTCCCCCAAGCTAGCTTCAGGCTCACTGCTGTGGAGGGTGGTATCCCAACCACGCGTAGTGAGCCCTCTGCTCCTCTATCTGTCGCAGCTGTCTCTGCTCCATGGAGTGAATCCTCTCGCCCGTCATACGCTGCCAGTCCCGAGTGGACTCAGCCTGCTGGTGCATCTTCTCCTCCATGGTACCGACACGGATGTTGAGCTCGCTCATCTGCTGAGTTAGGGTGGCCCCACGAGATGACGAGCGCAACCCGGACGATGAAGACGAGTGTCCGTAGGTAGCACCGGCAGGCCGAACCCACTCGCCACTCCCTGCACTAGCCCAGGTCGAGCTACTCGCACCCGGCTGACTCATGGGTTGGTCCCAACCGGGGGCATATCCGGGTGTGACTCCAGACATGTACCTGGCTGAGGCCCAAGTGCCAGACAGCGGTGGTGTAGGCTGCGGCTGTGGCTGAGGTGACGGCTGCGGTGATGGCTGTGGCGGCAGATGTTGTGGTGATTGCTGTGCTGTCGCTGCCCTCCTCGATGCACTCCTAGTGACCCTGTCTCTAGAAACACTAGAACGACGAGGTTCCTCAAGAGGAATGGTCAGTGGCCCTTGGCCGTACAAACAGAAATTTGGGTTAGGTAACCGAATCTGGTTTGCGTGGCCAGGGTAAAAGAAAACCAAGGAATCATCCGGGCCCTTTTTAAGAGTATATCCTTGAATCAGATACGCCTCATCTATCATGGCCCGGGGAGAATCAATGTAGGGAACATCAGCCCCTAGTGAAATCCCAAGACCTGAAATGATATGTGTGATCAGGGATGTACACTCAATAGATCCCGTCATCCTAAAATTTGTTAACCACTGCCGAATCATAGCTTGCACTGGGGCGATTCTGATTCGTCTGACCGTGGCGTATAATATCCTCATCTCGTCTATGCGCACGGGTCAAACGTCATCCCTCAGAAAGAGAGTGATGGCGAGCCACTTGTGCCACAGTCGGAGAGTAGGATGCAAGATATCATTGCACCGAGGTGCTAACTTGCCACGGACAGGCCGACCAGAAATCTCTTCCCAAAAACTATCTCGAACAAAATCATTGCAAGCTTGATCGAGAGAAATAGCACAACGATGATGAAAACCGAGAGCACAACTAAGATCATGCCATGAGACTCGATATGACGTTCTATGGAAACGGAACGTAATACCAGCCTCATCCTCCCGAAGAGTACAGAGGAACTGAATGGTGAGAGGCCTAGAACCAATCTCCCACACCGGAACAAAGTTCTCCCAACCAAGAGCATGCCAAATGGAATCGAACTCGGAGTCCATACCTATTTTCTCGAGAAGGGCCGAGTCGAACTCCTTGGTGTTGGCGAAGACTCGATCCTTGATGAGAGCATAGGCCTGTCTCTCCCGGTCGTCCCTCAAGTCGATGAAGGCGGCATTGGTGTTGATCACCCCTTCGGCTCGTGGCGTGGGTAGTTCCTCCTCTTCCTCTTCTTCACAGTCGGTTGACATTGGACTTGGTGTAGCTCCGGAGTGGTGAGACGAGCCCTCTCCGTCTCTAGAACGGTGTGAGCGGGTCACCTTCCGGTACGCACCGGCAATCCAACTCATCTTGCACAATAATGGGACAACATGAGCAACTCGGTGATGGGTTAGTGAAATCGAAATGAAATCCTTACCGAGCTTGCTCCACCAATATTCAATATTCAGCGACAAATTGGAGAGAGTGCTTGACACTTCCACTTTAGCAAGAAATCCAAGAAAACCAAAGAGCAAGAGCAAAGAGGGAGAGAGGGTGATGGAAATGAATGAATGGGTGAAGAAACCCCTCAATCCCCCTTCTATTTATAGGCAACCGAGCCAGGCACCGGGGTAGAGGACAAGGGCAATGGCTAGGAGCCGTTGGAAGAGGCGGGGCCCACATGACTGTTGGTCAGGGTCGGCCGACCCTAGGGGTCGGTCGACCCCCTGCCGGGCCTGCCTGCTTCCAACTTTTTGCAATGCCTCTCTAATGGCTACCTGATGTCCTGCCCAGATGTCTAGGTCCAGATTCACCCAAAATGTTGCTCGAAAAATTATTCTTTGATTTTCCACTCAAGAAATTATTTTCAGAATTTTATTTGAAAAGGGAAATTGACTAGAAAAATCTAGCATGCAGATGCAAGGTCGGAAAAATCAAATATGCATTTGGAAAAATCAAATAAAACTTCGGAAGGGAAATATGAGATAAATACCAATTTTACCTTTTGGCAAAAAGGACTCATCTTTTTAAGTCTGAGAGCGAGACTTTTCTTGGCGATCAATTCCACTCGTCACCCCATTCCCGAGAAAATGATGGAGATGACTTCTGTATTTCCTGCCACACCCTTCTTGTTTTCTTAGGCTTTGTTGGAGTGGTGGGAAGTCGCGGGGGCTGTGGCTCCATCCATGCCCCTGATTGCTCATTTTGGCCCTGTAGTGTATAGCATTTCTATTTTGGTGTTTGAAATCGGAACATCAAGTTCCTTTTCCAAATGCGGAATCAGATCGTTCCGGCTCCCACATTGATCCTTGTGTTGGCGTCACTCAGGAACGGTCTCCCAAGAATGAGAGGCATTCCCTCATCATCTTGCATATCAAGGATCACGAAATCCGCAAAGATGTATGAACCTTGGATGAATACCAATAAATTCTCTACGATCCCCTCTGGATATCGGATCGATGCATCAGCAAGTTGGACGGCTGTCGCAGTTGGAGTTGGAACTGGATACCCCAATTGTTCAAACATGGCCTTGGACATAAGGTTAACACTTGCACTAAGGTCACAAAGAGCATGCTTAATCTTCTGGTAGTATATCTTGCAGGTGATAGCCGGATAACTAGGATCTTTCTTGTGTGTGATTGTTAAAGATTCCCATGGGTCAAGTACCTACTGTATAGGCTTCCCTGCATAGTCAGTGGTTTGTGCCCGCCCAGAATGCTTACCCCATCTGGTGGACACTACACAAACATTTTCACAGGAGGACACAGGTTGCCCCGGAATCTTCCCGTCTTCAGCAGAGGGAACCAAAGCAGCTAACTGAGCCAGCTGGGTATCTATCATCTTATTAAAGCTCAACTGGTTCTTAAGAGCAGACGAAAGGCTATCAATTTTAACATTAAGGCTCTCAAAAGCCTTATCATAGGCAGCTGTTTTCTTATTAAAACCTTCATTAATCTTAGCTTGCCCAAAGACTAGATCTTTCAAGGAAGGTTGGTTTGGGTTGAAAGAATTACCTTGATTACCCCCTTGATAGTAAGGGCGTGATTGATTCCATGTTTGACCTCCTTGTGGACGATAGCCGTTGTTGTTGCCGTTCATGTACATCACATCCTCCTGAGTAGTAGGGTAGTAATTCCCTTAATGCCCAGTATTACCACAGACTTCACAGGTCATGCGAGCATCCATAGCTTGAGTAGTGGTGGCCATGGCAGCCTTCTCATTGGCTAGATCATCCATTCTCTTCATCATTAGGTCCATCTTGGCGTGCAAAATATCCGCTTCCTTGACGGTATGTGTACCCCTTTGATGTGGCTGGAGTCGATCATCACTCCACCCTTGATTGGTAACCATCTTCTCTATCAGTGTAGTAGCTTCAGTGATAGTAAGAGAGAAGAAAGCCCATCCAGCTGCAGCATCAATATGGCCTCGGGCTGTCGGAATCAACCCATTATAGAAACTCTGAAGAATAAGCCAGTTGTCCATCCCATGATGAGGACAAGCTAGGATGTACTCCTGGAGTCTCTCCCAAGCTTCGGGGATAGTCTCATTTGTTGTCTGCTGCAAACTTGAAATTCGCCCCCGAAGGACATTGGTTTTTCCCAACGGAAAGAACTTCGTGAGGAATGCTGTGGAGCACTTTGCCAAAGTGTTAATCTCTGCACGGTTAGCATAAAACCACTACTTTGCCTTTCCCAAGAGGGAGAAAGGAAACAGTCACAGACGAATAGCATCTTCCTCCACTCCTCGTATAGTGAAGGTACTGCATAGTTCCAGGAACTGCTGCAGGTGGGTGCTCGCGTCTTCATTAGGGTTGCCACAGAATGGGCTAGCCTGTACCATCATAATTAAGCCAGTCTTGATCTCGAAGTTTCCATTCCCAGTGTTGATCATGGGGCCTGTCGGCACCTGGTCAGCAGAGGGAGCGGAATACTCACGAAGAGTCTTCTCGACAGGGTTGGCCATGGAAGTTGATGCGGATGGCACAAAGGAAGCTGGATCGACTTCCGAATGTTCACGAGAAGGAGAGCCGAAATGATTTCGTGCCTTCCTTACGAGTGACTCAGGATCTTCAGTAAAATTCGATGGCAAGTCAAAACCAGTCATGCACTACCTGTCTTCATCATCAATAGACAAAGAAGACAATCCAAGTTAGCCTGCATTGAGAACTGTTTTATTCCTGTCATGATTATAAACATATGCAAAGTGTTGATATGTCATCCTTAAGCCTTCCCTGGCAACAGCGCCAGAAATGCTTGTTGACATTTCTTAACGCAATCACCTAAGAACAGGTTTGGAAACCATCCTGGTAATAGCGCCAGAAATGCTGGTTGGTAAATCTTAACGTTTACAGAGATCCACAAGCGCACGGAAGTACCATTGTAGCATTTCCCCAAAGGAGTATTCCAAAGGGTATTGAATCCAAGGAAGGTATTGGCGGAATGACAAGATCAACTCTATTGCAATGAGTATAGATCATAGACGGAAACAAACTAGACACTCAAGTGCAGGGGTAAAGATATGATAATGGGGGTAGTGTGATCACACACACACTCACTCTCTCTCTAAAGGGTCCTAGGCATAGGAGGCGACACACGAGTTAGTTCTAGGTTCGAATGTACTATACACATAAAGCTGGAAAGAACGAGTTAGATACACTAGCGTTGAAGAACATTGACTTGAGCACCCAGGTACCACAGGGAGATAACCTCCGAACGTGGGGGATTTCAGAGGACCAACGGCTGTCACTACCGCGGCCTACCCCAAGACAAACCGTGGGATAAACTCATAAGTAAGGTAGCTACGCAACCCAAGCACCATGCTTACGTTCTTAGCCGGACTTGACTGGCCCGGGCTATTGTGACCCAGGTCAAGCCACCAGATAAACCAGCCAATTACACCGAGTACCGTAGCTCAAGCACAGACTTCATACAACGCAATCATGTCATCTAATTAGATCAAACCTGGTTAAGTACACAAACGGATTCATGCTTTCCTATGTCTGTTCAACTGGATCAAAGGGTCGTGTTCGCGAAGAACATGAGCCTCTAACTTATGAACAAACACCAGAAACATGTGAAAGTCACCCGTCAAGTGGATCGAAAGGCCTTGTTCATCAAGAACAGGAGCCTCTAAATGATGAACAGGTGAAGAACACATGAACAAATCACTCATGCATACTAACACAACTTTATATGAAATAGATAAATAACTGAAGTAGATCAAAGTCATACAAATGAAATAAGATACAAGATAACTCATACCTAGATCCCAAAGTAGACTTGGAACCTGAATTAGAACTACTCTAGCCTACCTCCTAGCCTTGAGACTAAAAGTGAGAGAGGTGTTGCAAGTGTGGATATCTCATAAGTGAGCCCCCTCTCCTTCTATTTATAGGCCCGTTCACCGGCGAAGAATGGAGGCAAACACCCTGGGGAAGGCGCCTAGGACCAATAGGGAACCACCACGTGGAAGCCCCTGAGTGGCGGCCACAAGGTCGGTTCGGCCGACCTGTGGGGTCGGCTGACCCCCTGTGGGCCCCACTTGGGGTGTGCTTCCTCCTGGAGGCTGCCCTGTGGGTCCTTAGGTCGGTTCCCGGTGTCCACCCAGTTTTGGCGCGGTTTGCTTGCCTTTGTGAGCCCATGGATCCTTGTGAAGTCCACGTGTCACACTTTGATTCGTCGGGGGTTGCTTCACTTGGATTGCTTGCATGGCATGCATGCATGGCTCCCTAGTTGGCAGGTTTGCATGCATGGCATCCTTGTTGGCAGCCCACCTAGGATGAGGTGATGTGGCATGGACCCTAGAAGGTGAGTTTGGCACTCTTTTCTTGCTTATTTTCCTGCAATCAAATAATCTCCAAGGACAAGTGGAACTACATTATTCTTAACTAAATACGTGTAAGAAATGCCTTATGCTCCTTTATTCATGAGTATATTGACAGCTAAAGTAGGCACTTAACAGCCGTCAACAAAGGCCCACCCCTAGAGTGCAGAGAGTGTACACCTCCTTGCTATCCATGTCATATGATTTCAGTTTGTGGTCCCAGTCCTGAAGGAAAAATATCAAATTGCGATCTAGGTGCATTGCAACCACAGTGTATTCAAATTCAACTCCGCAACTCATTCTTCCAAATAGCTTGAAAAATTCCACATTGTGCTTCAGAACCCATTCTGCTGCATCATAGTCCTAAAGAACCCAAATGGATAGTTCAGTCATCTGGCGAGTGTTGTCTTTATGTTCACTCACGCAATGCACAAGTCCTTGGGATTCACCAACAAAAACAACATCCAAAAGCTTCACTGGCCCGCTGAGGCTCCTACAAAACTTACCTTCCCCGTCAACTACAAGTATTATGTCCTGGCGTGTATGATTATGTAAGCAAAAGGCACTGAGATGCAGCATGTCATTAACAAAGGCACTTCCTGCGATGAATGATATGTTATATGTAGAAGACCACACGTCCTCACACCATACCCCAGTTTCAGACGAGTATGTGTTCACTTCATCCACGGTTGTGCCATCTTGCGAAATGAACTCAACCAATTGAAAGTGCGAGGACACAACAGGGTTGAAAATCAAAAAAGGTGAGAACATATTCATCGCCATCAAGTTCCAGGCCCTCATCAGTCTCGCTAGTGGAAAGAGGTTCGAAGTCGGAGCTGCGTACGGCCACCCATTGATTGGTGGAGGGGTTGCAGACGACATAGCCCAGTGAAGCGTAGGTGTCTCCAGCCCTGCCGTGCTCGAAGAGGAGGAGCCCATTGCAGGAATCCAAGAGGTCACATTCCTCAATGTCTGGCTGGTTACACAGGAAGGTGTAGGAAGCGAGGGGAATGTACCTACCAAATGTGTTGATAAAGTGCTCGACAATGCCATCCGAGCCGTCACCATCATGGTCAATACCCGGCACAAGGTCGGTGTTGACGAAGAAACATTCGAGGGTTTGGGGGAGTTTCTTGCAGCGGAGGCGGTCGGCAATGAGGTCGCGCCAGGCCCGGGAGACGCACTATAAACGGCAGAGGGATTTGGCGGGGACGCGAGAGAGGATCTCCACCAGGACGTCGCCGGGCAGCAGAGGAACCACCGCCGCGCTCCTCTGTCTCTTGCCGCTGCGAACAGATGGGAGGAGCAAGAGGTGAGGGCATGAACCGTGAGTGTGAGGTAGGAGTGCAGCACTCGCCGATCTGGGGAAGCTTACCGGTCGCCGGGGAGGACGATGGGGATCGCAGGGCGCAGCCGGCCTGACGTCGCTGCCTTGTTGTTGAGCATCTCGATAGGCTCAGCTCTGGCGAGGCGTGCAAACGACGACTGCCGGCGACTATTGACGGCTGTTATCTACTCATTTTATACCCATCAACATGTACCTTTTTGGCATGAGAAATGATCATCAACACTAGAATAGGGCTTAAACTAATCATTTCCACAAGTGTTGGTGATTTTGCAAATACAAGTGATTAGCACTAGAAAGAGGAGTAAAACACAAGTCTTTGATCCAAGTACTTCAAGCTCAGCCAATGAGGGGATGCCACCTAGGATTCCCCTGGATCACTGACGTCATCAATCCAAGAGAGGCAAGCGCGACGAATCACTTATCGCCACGTGGACATCACATGGATTCAAGGGCCCACTTATCCCCCAAAACCGTCGGGAAACTTGGCATGCACAGAGGATAAGCATTAGGGCCCACATGGCAGCCACCCTGAGAAAGCACAACGTAGAAGGCCTCCCGGGGGGGTCGACCGACCCTAGGATCGGCCGAACCGACCTAGGGTCGGTTGATCCCCACCTTCCATGTGCTGCTGCCTGATTGGTCACTCGCTGCGATCCCGGGCGTTTTGGAGCACTTAGAGCCCCGAAGCAAGCCACTCCCTCCTCTATAAATAGGAGGGAAGGGGCTCTCATTTGGAACACATACTCCTCCTCCTCCTGTTCATTTTGTCTTAGGAGCCTCTTTATTTAGGAGAGGAGAGCTCTTTGTCTAGGATTAATGCTAGGAAGTGAGGTGGGATGCTTGGGGCCATGTCATGTTCATGACATCTTCCCCAAGAACGATCCTCAGCGGTGCCTTCGTTCTTCATCTAGACTAAAGTGAGTATTTCGACATTTTCTATTTAGACTAAAGTCGTATGCATGCTTAGTTGCTTTGTTCTTGTGTTCTTTGTTTGTTCTTGGTTTGGAGGCTTGTGTTCTTCGAACACAACCCTTTCGATCTAGTAGACTTAGATCATAAGTTTGCATCTAGTTTGCCAGCTTGTGTATTAGAGTAAAGTTGATGCTCCTGCATATCTCTAGTTAGATCAAAGTGCATTCGTGATCTTGCATGAGTGATAGAGCATACCTTGAGCTAGTGCCAGTATCTCCGTCGCGGATTCATAGTTCTGTATTTATACGGAGTGCTATAGTCGGGCTATCGGGACGTCAGACGGTGTCCGGCTATAGTAGTAGTCAGTGGTGTAGACGTGGTGTCTGGACCAGAGGTTGTCCTGCGAATACCAAGTACATTCCCGTAACGATAGTGGTAGGCCGCAGTGGTGACAGCCTGTTAGACCCTTTGCAACCCTCCGCGCCTGTGTACCGAGCAGGGCTCCGTTGCCAGAACATATTGCCTAGCCTTAAACAGCTAGGGTGGGTTGGCACCCAAAGCGAGTGTTATACCTGAGAGACCGTGCTAGACTCTACGCTCGGTCAAGGCAGATCCTTTCTACCTATCGTATCAATTAGTGTTGTGTCCTTGGACTATCTATACTAGAGTAGAAGATATTGCACAACATTCCTTGGATTCGATACCCTTAGAATACTCTCCTTCCTTGGGGAAGTGCTACAACGGTATTTCCGTGCGCTTGTGGTATACCCGGTTGCTCTTATACGTTCCCTCTAGGTGTACAACTAGTGGTGACGTTAAGAAACGCCAAAAAGCATTTCTGGCGCCGTTGCCGGGGAACGGTTGCTGTATCTATCTTCGAACCTAGTGGTCCTCGTAGTTACCTTTTTTGTTTTCTTCTACCTTTACCCCAGTTATCATGGAGCAAACTTCTACCCAAAACATTTTTGCTCCCAAACCTGAGTTGTTAGAGCCACCGCCATCGGAACACCCAATTACCACATCTAGCTATCAACTCAGTACCAATCTTATCTCTTTGATTGGGAAATCGTATTCCTTTTCCGAGGACTGTCAAAACCCTCACGAGCATTTGCGAGAGTTTGAGCATTTGTGTTCATGTTACGCCTTTGCTGGCATGACACATGATACCTTTCCTTGGAAATTGTTTCCTTTTTCCCTCACGGGAAGCGCGAGGCAATGGTACAATGAACGCGCGGGCTGTGTTGGCGGCAGCTGGTCGGAACTTGTCGGTAAATTCTGCCGACGGTTTTTTCCACCTGCTCATCTCATCGCCCTGCGAAAGGATGTGCTCGGATTTAAGCAAAATGACAAGGAAACCTTGGGTGCAGCATGGGAAAGACTCATACGTTTAGTAAATTCGGGTCCCACGCTGTCAATACCTGACCATGTGTTCTATCAACATTTTTATGCGGGATTGGACGTCAAGTCCGCCGGGCACCTTGATGATGCCTCAGGAGGCTCCTTTCCGGATAAGACTCCAAGTGAGGGAAGGAAGATCCTTGACCTTATAGCAGCTAATGAGTCCTTCACAACCGAGCCGGAAGAGCCTCAAGAGGAATGCGCACTTGAAGAAGAGACCACTCCTGAATCTGAGCCTGAACCTTCGTCATCCAAATCCATAAGCCCAGTTCAGGAGGCCATGACACCGGAGGAAGAGGTAATACAACCTCCGAAGTCCCTTCCGAAGTTTGAGGATGATATAATTGGCAATTATGGAAACACCTCAAACTATTGTTGCGTGAGAAAACCACCATCATCTGTGTCTCCCCCAGATCCTGTGGAAATTGCCTTCCTTAGGGACAATGTTCGGCAGTTAACGGCCATCATGACCCAAGAATGGTTGAGAGAGTCGGAATCAACAGCCGGAATTTTCCAGCTCCTTCCGCCTCGATCGACCCTTCCTTGTGTCATGAATGGAAAGGTAGTGAAAGTTCTCTGCAACCCTCTGGTGGGAGTCAACATCATGTCCAGTACTTATGCTCTGAGAAACTTTACAGACAAACCCTTGACTCCTACCTAGACATCTATCAGGACTCCTGAAGGAGAAATCCTAGAAGGAGTAGGGATCTTGAAGGCTATCCCTGTCATGTATAAGGAGGCCGACTTTGCTCTTGATTTCCATACCTATGATGTCCTTAGCTTCGACCTCATGATAGGATTGCCCCTCGAGAAATTTCTCATAGAGGCCCCTAATCAAGGTAAGCTTAACGTTTACCTTGGGAAGGAGGTTTTCTCTGTAGAAATCTCAAGAGAGAAAAATGCAAGAATTGATCCTCCTGATGACTCTACACAAATTGAGGAGGTCAAGGCAATCATTCCGGGAGATGCGCCGGAATACCTCCTTGATGAGTGGGCACCTGAGTTCATAGATGAGATAGAAGAGCCTGATGAGCCTATAGATATATCCGAATCCCAGGCTCCACCTAAGCCTCCTATCGAACTCAAACCTCTACCCACCGGCCTTCGATATGTTTTCCTCCATGGGGACATTGAGTCTCCGGTGATCATTAATGACAATCTTTCTGACGAGGAATCCAAAAGGCTCATCTCCGTCCTAAAGAAGCACCGATCTGTGTTCGAATACTCTCTTTGGGATCTTAAGGGGATAAGCCCGACTCTCTGCACCCATCGCATCCCCGTAGATTCAGACATCCCACCGACTAGGGAGCCGCAGAGAAGGCTGAACAATGCGATGAGAGATGTCGTGAAGAAAGAAGTTCTCAAACTTCTTCACACTGGGATCATCTATCTAGTGCCCTATAGTGAATGGGTTAGCCCCGTTCAATGTGTACCCAAGAAGGGAGGAATGACGACAACCCTAATGAATTCGGCGAGCAGATTGCTCAACGCCTTCCCACGGGGTGGAGGATGTGCATAGATTATAGGAAGCTCAACAAGGCTACAAAGAAGGATCACTTCCCGCTCCCATTCATCGATGAGATGCTAGAGCGGTTGGCGAATCACTCTTTCTTCTGTTTCCTTGATGGGTATTCTGGCTACCATCAAATCCCTATCCACCCTGATGACCAGAACAAGACCACTTTCACCTACCCTTACAAAACCTATGCTTATCGAAGAATGTCTTTCGGGTTGTGCAATGCACCCGCATCATTCTAGAGGTGCATGATGTCTATCTTCTTAGACATGATCGAGCAAATCATGGAGGTTTTTATGGATGATTTCTCTGTCTATGGTAAAACTTTCGATGAGTGTCTCAGGAATTTAGACAAGGTCTTGCAAAGGTGTCATGAGAAGGACTTAGTTCTCAACTGGGAGAAGTGCCATTTCATGGTTATAGAGGGCATCGTGTTAGGACACCTAGTGTCCGAACGAGGGATAGAAGTGGATCGTGCTAAGATCGAGGTAATATAGAAGCTTCCTCCTCCTGTTAATGTCAAGGGCATCCGTAGCTTCCTCGGCCATGTTGGGTTCTACCGACGGTTCATTAAGGACTTCTCGCAGGTAGCTAGACCCCTTACCAATCTCTTGGCCAAGGATGCGCACTTTGAATTCACAGAAGAGTGTATGGAATCTTTTCTCACCCTCAAGAACGCACTCATCTCTGCCCCAGTCATCCATCCTCCCGACTGGACGCTGCCTTTCGAGATCATGTGTGATTCTAGTGACTACGCTGTAGGGGCCGTCTTAGGCCAAACCAAGGATAAGAAACACCATGCTATAGCCTATGCTAGCAAAACCATGACAGGAGCTTAGCTAAATTATGCCACTACTGAGAAAGAGCTCCTTGTTGTTGTCTTTGCTATAGACAAGTTTAGATCCTACTTAGTGGGAGCCAAGGTAATAGTTTATACTGATCATGCTGCTCTTAAATACCTGCTCACTAAGAAAGATGCTAAACCCTGCCTGATTAGATGGATTCTGCTCCTTCAAGAATTTAATTTAGAAATAAGAGATAAAAAAGGAGTAGAAAATTCTGTTGCGGATCATTTGTCTCGTATGCGTGCTACTAACCTGCAGGAAGCACCCATCAATGACTCTCTACGAGACGACATGTTGTTGAAGGTCACGGACCACAACCCCTGGTATGCAAACGTTGTGAATTATCTGGTTACAGGATACATACCCCCAGGAGTCGATAGGAAGAAATTGATCCGTGAAGCCAAAAGACACATGTGGGATGATTTGTACCTATACAAAGTCTACGCTGATGGGCTGCTAAGAAGATGTGTACCGAGTACTGAAGGCATGCAAATCATTGAAAAATGCCATGCTGGGCCTTATGGTGGCCACAATAGAACCTACCGGACACATGCAAAGATATGGCAAAGTGGGTTCTTCTGGGCGACCATGTATGATGACACAAGGAATTTCATCCGAAGATGCAAGGCTTGCCAGAAGCACGGAGGAATTACTACCAGAGATGCAATGCCCCTACACGATAATTTGCAAGTGGAACATAAAGCTCATTGGGCAATCAAAAGGTTTAATCTGGGATTCCTGAAGTTCGGAAGGAATAGGCAGAAGCAAATAGCAGAATTGGAAGAATGGAGAGAGAAAGCCTATCACAGTACAAAGATCTATAAAGAGAGAACCAAGAGGTGGCACGATAAGAAAATCAAGAAGAAAGAATTTGCACTAGGTGATAAAGTGTTACTATTCAACTCCCGATTTAAGCTATTTGGAAAAGGGAAATTGCGCAGCAAATGGGAATGACCATTCACAGTAGTAGAAGTAGCCCCTCATGGAGCTATCACTCTACAAAAATGATGAAGGCAACTGTTTTAAGGTGAATGGCCATCGGTTGAAAATCTTCCTCGAGCCGGACGACATTGAATATGAAGTGATCAACTTCATCGAGGATAAGTACAATGGTTAAGAGCGTGCCCAACATCAGGTAAGTCCTCATTTCCCTACTCTCTTTATCTTTTCAAGCTTATTTTCATTTCTTAGAAAAAGACAGTGTGGGGGGAAATCCCCACCCTGCAGAATAAAAGAAGGACCTCAGGTACGCATCTTCCCTATCTCATTCCCCTGTATCTTTGAGTTTGTTTGAATCTCAAAATCAATCTTTTATATCAAACTCAGGAAATATTTTCCATGTCATACATGAATTCTAAGGTTGGTTTGCATATGTTTTATTCCTTACTTGTCATCGTGTTGCTTGTGAACCAATATCATTAGGGAACTCATGCTTATCTAAGTAGTTTATATTTGTGAAATGGCTTGATGATATTATCTTTGCTCTTTATGACTGAGTGCTTGGGAAATTTATTTTGAAAATCTGAAAACCCTTTGCAAGGCTCCTCTTTGATATGCCACCATCCTACTAGAGCCATATGATGTTTTTAGTTGAAAATGTTATAATCATATGCTGCTTGTTATTGCATTGAGCTTTGTCAAATTCTGTGACCCTTGTGAGAAGTCTTTTCATTACTTCCATGATCAAGATTCATGTGCACACCACCTATTTCGCCTTGCTATGCTTCTACACTGGAAGTTAGCATTGTACCCTTCATCCATCTCATATAAATAAAGCTCCATATGTGGTGTGACATCTCTCTCCAAAAGTGTCCTTCAAAAGAGACATGGGCTATAAAAGAAAAAAAAGGAGAGACACATGCTCAAGGCATGATGAAAGAAAAAAAAGAAAGAAAGAATAGCCCATGTCCAAAATAAAGGAGAAATAAGAGAGAGATGGTAATACAAAAAGGAGTTTCATATCTTAGATGGTAATAACTAGTGTCCGTTCTGAGGCTAGTGTCCACCTTACCATCTACCAACATTCATCATATATGTATGGTAATATCTAGCACCCATTCTGGGTCTAGTATCCACCTTACCATACTCCCATAGCCATACTGGTGCATATCTTGATCTGATGGTGTGATTTGATTTTCTCTGTGGATCCAGTTTTTGACTTTGCAATATATGTGATACAAGTATGCCTTATCCTTTATCCTACCCTGAGCTCCACATATAGCCCTCATTATAAGTAGGATGAAGAAAGGCAATCTAATGCCTTGGTGAGGACATATACACATTGAGCGATTAGAGAGAATCAAATGAGGAGCTAAGCAAAGTTTGTTTTGAAAATTCTTTAAAAAACCCCAAGTTACTTAGCATGATGAGGAGCTGAGGGCAGCAGGGACTGAACGGGGGGTTGCACGCGGTGCGATGGAATCGCGGGGAGGGACGCAGTGCGATGAGCTGCGAGTCTGCGATGCAGATGTTGGCGAGGGCGCGTACATCTGGACCCTTTTTGTTGATCGGCAAAACCAGTTGCCGAGCAGCAGATTACATTCCAAGCATGGCGGCTTCGACACCGGATTGTGCGCACGACGGGTTTTTCTGGCGGCAACAACCACGATTTTCTGAGTAACTTTCACCGCCACAGTTACGCGTGCATGCCTGCGATACCTACACCATCCATGCTGCATCTGGTGGTGTCCATTATGCGTGTTACTGTTGACGGTTGAAATACACCATTTCCAACCCTCAATATCCTCACATAAATGGAGGCATATGCATTATTTACTAGCATTTTGGTTTGAATAATGTAGTTCCACTTGTCCTTGGAGATTATTTGTATGTAGGTGATTTACCCCTTAAAAGAGATGGAAACTTACCTTCTACGAAGAAACCATGCCAACTCAGCTGAGGAGGTGGCTGCCACCAAGGGAAACATGGCATTCCACATCATCGATCCAGGGAAGGCACTACACCAACGAATCAGAGGACACCACATGGACATCACATGGATCAAAGGGCCCACCTTGGATACCAAATCAAGCCATGCACCGGGGATGGATCATAGGGCCCACAGGGCAGCCACCCAGTGGAAGACCACCAGGTGGTGCCACCCTAGGGGGCCGACCGATCCTAGGATCGGCCGAACCGACCTAGGGGGTCCCATCCTGGCCCTCCACGTGGTAGCTCCCTATTGGTCCGTTACCTCACTCCTGGGTGTTTAGGGGCCATTTGGTGCTCCGAGCAAGCCTGGCCCTTGCCTATAAATAGAAGGGGAGGGGCTCCCATTTCTCACACACCACTCTCTCATTCTCCTCTCAATTTTAGTTTCCAAGGCTAGGGCGTAGGCTAGAGTAGCTCTTATTTAGGTTCCAAGTCCTCTTGGAAGTCTAGGTATGAGTTCTCTTTTATCTTTATTTCTTTGTATGACTTTGATCTACTTCAGTTATTCAGCTATTTCATATAAAGTCATGGTAGATCATATGCTTGATATGTTCTTGAGTTCATCCTCTGTTCATCATTTAGAGGCTTGTGTTCTTCATGAACACTACCTTTTGATCCACTTGAAGGATGATAAACTCCTTCCTTATGTGTTTGTTCATAAGTTAGAGGCTCGTGTTCTTCACGAACACGACCCTTTGATCTTATTGGTTAGACATAAGAGAGTTCGTATCTGTTTGTATGTCTAGCCTTAGTTGATCTTGTTAGATGGCATGAGAGTGTTGCATTAGGTCTGTGTTCAAGCTACGGTACTCGGTCTAGTTGACCAGTCTTCTGGTGGCTCTCACCCTGGGTCACAATGGCCCGGGCCGGGTGGAGTCTAGCAGCAACGTAGGCATGGTGCCTGGGTTGTCTGGCTACGATAGTTATGAGCATACCCCCCGTAACGATAGAGGTCGGTCCTCAGGTGGTGACAGTCCTGTTGGATCCTTGGGCAACCTCCGCGCTAGGGTACCTGCTGTAGGAGTCTAAAGTCTAGTTTTGCAGAGTGCTGGTCGTCGCGAGCTAGCTCCCCGTTTGTACCTGGGTGCTGAACCTTATCTCTCTCATGCAATACTCATGCCCATCTCTTGTATCTTCTAGCTTTGTATGTTTAGTACATTAGAACCTAGAGCTAACTCGTATGTTCCCCCTAAGCCGTAGTGTGCTAGAGTAGAGGTAGATCTGAGTGTGTGTGTCGCACTACCCTTATATCTTTTATCTTACCCCTGCCTTTGAGTGTGTTGTTCCCTATATCTATCTCTTGGTTTACATTCAGAGCAAAAGCATAAGTCTATGATATCCACCATTGCCTTCCACGGATTCGGTACCCTTGGAATACTCTCCTTCCTTGGGGAAATGCTACAATGGTTTATCTGTGTGCTTGCGGATTCGTTCATGATCGTTTAGATTAACCTATGGCAAGTCTCGATGTTCACGCTAACCGCGCCATTAGTTGTGACATTGAGAGGTGCCTACAAGGCATTTCCTGGTGTTGTCACTAAGGACGGGTCCCAGATCTGTTCTTAAGATGATGACGCTACGAAACACCAACAAGCATTTCGGGCGCCATTGCCGGGGAAGGCACAGGATTATCATGACTATGCTTTGCATCTGTTTATAAACTCTGAGTAGGTTAGGACAACTCTCAATGCAGGCTAACCTTGATTGTCTTCTTTTATCTTTGGATGATGAAGCCAGGTAGTGTATGACTGGTTTCGACCTACTGAGAAATTTTACTGAAGATCCCGAGTCACTAGTGAGGAAAGCTCGAATTCATTTCGGCTCGCCTCATCGTACTCGTCCGGAAGGCGATCCAGCTTCCTTTGTACCATCCATGTCCAACGCTATGACCCAGAAGACACTTCGTGAGTACTCAGCTCCTTCCACTGACCAGGTGCTGCAAGGCCCTGAGGTGGCAATGGGGACTGAAAATTTTGAGATCAAGACGGGTCTAATCACGATGGTACAAGCTAGCCCATTCTGTGGCAAGCCAAATGAGGATGCCAATGCTCATCTGCAGCAATTCCTAGAGCTATGCAACACTTTCGTCATCAGGGGTGCAAATATGGATGTTGTTCGTCTACGGCTGTTTCCATTCTCCCTCCTGGGGAAAGCTAAGCAATGGTTCTATGCGAATCGTGAAGCTATTAACACTTGGACTAAGTGTTCAGAGGCATTTCTCAAGAAGTTCTTCCCATTGGGTAAAACCAATGCTCTTCATGGAAGAATTTCTGGTTTTCAGCAAGCAGCAAGTGAATCTATTCCAGAGGCTTGGGAGAGGCTTCAGGAGTATGTCCTGGCCTGTCCTCACCATGTGATGGAGGATTGGCTCATTCCTCAAAGCTTCTATAATGGGTTGACTTCGACAGCCCGAGGCCATATTGATGCTGCTGCTCAGGGAGCATTCTTCTCACTCACTGTTGATGATGCTAAATTACTCATTGAGAAGATGGTCTCCAACCAAGGGTGGAGTGATGAAAGACTCCAACCACGACCAAGGGGTACAGTTGACGGCTGTTAAGTACCTAAATTAGAGCCGTCAATCTCTGCATTTTATCATAAGAACTAAGCATCCACACTAGAATAGGACTTTAAACTGACAATTTCCACCAGTGGCTATGCTAAGTTGAATGCAGGTGTTTAGCATAAGAAATGAAGAGAAAAGACACCCTCATGATCCTAGCAAGTTGGGCTCAACCAATGAGGGGCTGCATGCAAGCATCCCCTGGATCCATGACATCACCAATCCAAGGGAGGAAGCTTCGGTGAATCAGAAGCCGCCATGCAGACTTCACATGGATCCTATGGCCCACGAGAGCACCTAAACCGCCTCCAAAGCACGTGGACACCGGGAACCGACCTCAGGACCCACAGGGCAGCCACCACGCGAAGGCACACCTCGAGTGGGGCCCACAGGGGGTCGGCCGACCCCACAAGTCGACCGAACCGACCTTGTGGCGCCCACTCAGGTGCTTTCACGTGGTGCTTGCCCATTGGTCCTAGAGGCCATCCCCGGGGTGTTTGGGTGCTCTCACGCCGGTTGCACAAGCCTATAAATAGGAGGAGAGGGGGGGTAAGAAGAGGGTGAAGCACACTTGAAGCCATTTCTCACCTTTGCCTCTTTCTCCCTCTCTCATTCTCTCTTGGTGGAGGTAAAACCTCATCCCACCATGAGTTTGTGTGTGTGGAGGATCTAGACTAGGTGGTGCTAGATAGAGAGGAGTGTGTGGATGAGTAGAGGTGAGGTGGTGATGATCCGTTCATCATCCATCGTCCCCTTGTATCTCGTGAGCGATGTTGTTCTTCATTTAGACTAAAGTGAGTACTTCATTATTTCCTATTTAGACTAAAGTGGTTCTCACGTATGAATGAGTTGTTCTTGAGTTCTTCGTTCGTTCATCATTTAAAGGGTCACGTTCTTCATGAACGTGCCTCCTCGATCTAGTTGACGAGCAAGTATTCATACTTCTGCATTTGTTCATAAGCTAGAGGCTCGTGTTCTTCACGAACACGACCCTAGATCTTCTGTTAACATCGCATAAGTTTGCATCTCGTTTGTATGATTGCCTGTCTATTAGAATATAGTGAGCTCATGCATATCTGATTTAGACCAAGTATCAATCATATCTCCTTGCACGAATCGACTCAGTGACGAGTAAGGTCTAGCTCAACCTCCCGGGTTCGTCGCTTCATATTTATACGGAGTGCTATAGTGTTTCTACGGGACGTCAGACGTAGCCGTGCTATAGTAGTAGTCAGCGGTGTAGACGTGGTGTCTAGACTGCTGGTTAGCCTTTGAATGCCCTATATCCCACGGTTTGTCTTGGGGTAGGCCGCGGTAGTGACAGCCGTTGGACCCTCTGAAATCCCCTATGTTCAGATACAGTGTGTAGGTGACCCTTTGCCGTGAACCAACTATTATAGTCAGGAGGGGCCGGTGTCCGAAGCGAGATCTTATCCGAGCTTGTTCCTCTCTAGAATCGAGAACCTACAGGAGACTTCACATCACACACCTACCTCAGCAGGGACTGTGTTCCCTTGGATAGTCACTCGTAGAGTCCCCTATACCGTTCCTTGGATTCGATACCCTTGGGAATACTCCTGAGGTGAAGTGCTACAACAGAGTATTCGTGTGCTTGCGGATTCGTTCGCACCCGTCAGTATACCCGGGTGATTCTTACACGCTCACGCTATTCGGGCGCTATAGTTGTGACGTTAAGAAATACCAACAAGCATTTCTGGCGCCGTTGCCGGGGAACGGTTGTCGAGAATCTACGAACCCGACTATCCTCATATCTTTTGTTTTCCTTTTGTTCTACCTTTACCCCCGCTACCCCAGGAAGGTTATCCTTATACACACCTTCCGCCCATTATGAGTGAAACCATTGAATCAACTTTCTGGAGACAACCCGCTCTTCTAGCACCTTGTATGGTTCACCCATCTCTCATGAAGCTAGTTGAGGAAAAACCCTTCTCGGGGATGAGTCATGAGAATCCCTATGATCACGTAAGAGATTTTGAGCAATTGTGTTCTACCCAGGGTAAAACCAGGGCAACACAAGATATTCTTAAGAGGAACCTGTTTCTGTTCTCCCTCTCCGGGGAAGCGAAATCTTGGTACCATTGTTTTGGTTGCAACCACCTACGCTGGGAGGAATTAAGAGCATCTTTTTGCACTCGATTCTTTCCAGTGCGGCGTGTCGTTTCCTTAAGGATGGCAATCCTCAATTTCAAACAAAGAGAGAAGGAAACCTTAGGCATGGCATGGCATCGTTTTGCCTCTTTGGTTGAAACATGCCCGATCCTTGGTCTACCCGACCCTGTGCTCTTACAGCATTTCCGGTTTGGTTTACGAAGAGATTGTGGCATGACGCTTGATGCCATTTCGGGGGGTGCCTTTGTGTTCTTAGAGCTAGAACAGGGACGGGAAATTCTAGGAGAAATCCGAGATTTCAGCTCCCCACCTGACTCGAGAGACGAGGTAGCCAAATGAGAAAATGTTGAAATGCCTAAGCCAATCCTCGAGAGAGCCCGAGCTAACATACCAAATTTCTCTATGCTCTAGTCGAAGATATCACTCCTCGCTGGCAGGAATCTAGGGGGAAGAGCACTCAGTGCCAATTCTACCCCTAGATTCCCCTATCGTTTCTTCTCTTAAAAACCCGGCCTTCGAGACTTAGTCTCGAGGGAAGGAGGAGGGTAGTAGTCGAGGAAGAAGAATCGTTCCTGGCAGGGATGATCACTTCAACCTTGCCCGCCACTCTCCAAGAGAGGTCAAGGTAGAAGTTTCTCGTGCTTCATGTCAAGGCTTAATCCAAAGTGCCGCCACACTGAGGGTCATGCTAAGACACGAGCCCTGGCGCAGTAAAACTTCCATATCTCTGGCTTACGGAAGCACGAACTTATATCTGGTCTAGCTGAGCAATCCATCTCGGTATCTTAAGTTCAGCTAAGACCGATGCCGATCAAGTCAAGCGGATGTAAATCCTACTCTTCACTTCTTGACCTGACCGATGCTCCTGCGGGAGTGTGGTTACACACCTATCCTATACACTTCCGTTGGAAGCTTGGGTTAACTTATGTGTCATCCCACTTAGGTGAGGGTGAGGTCCCTTGTCAACCCAAGGAGAGGATGAACTAGCAAGTCCGTCACTCTCGATCTTCAGCTCAAATGATCGTTGACCCATAAGCTTTCACTCACTCCATCTAGGGTCCGATCATCATTGAGTTCTAGAGGTGAGAGCTTCACTCTTAGAGCACTCTAGGCCTTAGGCTTGGATTTTGTGCTCAACTCCAGCACCTCTATCATCTCTCGTCCGTAGTGCTATAGCCTTGCTAGCTGCGCTCCCTTCCTTAGGTTACCCATCATAGTTCGCTTAGGATGGTTGTAAGGATCACCTCTTTTTCGCCATATTTACAGCTTGCATCGTACATATGCACTAACCATGCAGGAAAGAAAATACATCCTATCACAAGGTAACTTGCAAAGATGACCACAAAGCAGAGCAGGAGGGTATCATCAGGAGAAAATGGATGATATGAGCAACAGGGCAACAATAACTCTTCATCCAGGTAAAGTCCCCAAGTTGAGCTATTAAAGTTTATAAAGAGGTTTAAGTAAAGTTGTTTGGGGGTAGGAGGTAGTATTATGCCCAAAATCCCATTCTAGCCCTTCCTGAAGCCTCCGACCTTAGATTTGGTGGGCCACCAGACCCAGAGACCCTGAGCCCCGCCAGAGCTCGCATGCCGAAGCTGAGGCCCAGCGGAGCCCAGATGGGCTCGGCCGACCCCCTAGGTCGGCCGACCCAGTAGGGCTGCCGCCGCCTCTCGTTTTTCGCGTGTGCACTCTTTCATCCTCCAGAAACCCTTCTCTCGCTGCGTGACGAGTTTTGTGTCACGCAGAACCCTTGCCTCCCCTGCTCACCTCCTTCGCCGCAGTACCCTCCTCCGGTGAACCCATTGAGGGGGATGTCCCTGCCTTTGCTGCATCTCCCACAGGGGTGGCACCTATGGAGGTCGCGTGCATCTTCGAGGTGCCGCCGCTCGCCTCCCGTCCTCCGGTTGGGAACCAAGCACCGAGCGCTACCATCGACGGAACTTCAGAGCTCAAGGGGATGGTTGTGCCGCCTTTCACTCCCCCGGTTCCACGCACTTCCCGCCGATCTGCCTCGCCCGGGAAAGCGAGGAAGCCACAGGGGCGTGCTAGCAATCCCTACCAGAGGAAGGTGGAAGTCCAGCCAAGACCCACAGCAACTCCGCCGCCTCTGGTGGTTCCACCACCTCGGCTCAACATTCCGGGAGCCTCCAGAGTGAGAGGCCGTTCGGCCCCTGCCGTGCCATCATCGCCTCCACCAGTCTCGCAGCCTAGGAAGCCTAGATTCGCTAGTTCAGACAGCACCAGCAGGAAGAGCAGTCGTGCACCTCCGACTTTGAAGGAAACAAATGAAGAATTTGAGTTGGGCAGCAGCTCCACACCACGGGCATCCAGGAAGTCGAGGGAGAAGACTCGGGCGCCCGAGTGATCTCCTAAGACCCCCACTGCAGCCAGGATAACCCCACTAGTGGAGGAATTAGGCAGGGAGTGCGAGAGGCTGAAGACCATTAGTGCAGAGCAGAAGATGGATCTCGCTGAGCTTAGAGATGACCTCCGCGATCTTCGCCGTGGCCTGTGCGCCAAGATGAGGCGCCTCTTCATGGCCACGGGGCACGAGGACCTCTATGATGCTGAGTAGATGGTCGTGCCCCGCTTTTATTTCCCTTCATAGGCGCTTAAGTTTGATTTAATTTATTTCCCTTAATTTGTTTCCCTTCCATTTATTTCCTTTATTCCATCATTTGTGTAAGCACCCATTTCTTTATTATTAGTGAACTTGAATGAATAAATTTTGGCTCCACCGGTCATGTAACCCGGTTGAGTCACTCGTGTGCTAGTTATTTCTGTTTTTGCTTTTTTTTATCGAAGAACTGCACCCAGCTACAAAACAGTGTGGGGGAGAGTTGCACTCTCCAGACGCGAACACGACGGATCATTATTGCACCCACACTATGCTCACACAGCGCTTACGATTGACCACGCTTAGAGAACCTGAACGGGATATGCATTCGTGCGCATCACAGGAATTCCCGTCTGGTCCACACAAAAAACAGCACTGGTTTGCATTTCTTCCTCATTTCACCATGATTCTGAGTTTATATACTCATGTTTGATAAATCAACTCAAGAAATCTATGGACATGCCTACTCCATGTCTAGGGTTGACATGCATAAGTTTTATTCCTCATTTATATCCTTGAGGTTTGTGAACAATATCATCATAAGGACAACATGCTTATCTAAGTAGTTGGCAAGTGAGATATGACTTGATGACATGATCTTAACTCTGTTGATTCCGGCCATTGGGATAATTTTGTTTTCGAAAAAAAATGCTCTTGCAAAGCTCCTCTTTGATGTGCCACCGTTCTACCAAAGCCATATGATGTTTTTAGTTGAAAACCTTATACTCATATGCTGCTTGTTATTACATTGAGCTTTGTCAAATTCCATGAACCTTGTGAGAATTCTTTTCATTACTTTCATGGTCAAGATTCATGTGCACACCACCATTTACCCCTTGCTATGCTTCTACACTGGAAGTTAGCATTGTATCATTAATCCATTTTGTGAAAATAAGGCTCCATAAGCGTTGATCTCTCCCTCTTAGTTTTTGTTACACAAGAGACATGGCTATTCCAAAAAAAAGAGTTGGACACATGAAGGTCCACGAAAAAAATATAGAGATAGCCATGTTCTCAAAAGATTTTTATATTAGAGGGAGAATCATGCAAAAAGGAGTTCCATAATCTAGATGGTGATAACTAGTATCCATTCCGGGGCTAGTATCCACCTCATCATCAATCAACATTCATCATATATGTATGGTAATCTCTAGCACCCACTTTGGGCCTAGTATCCACCTTACCATACTCACTGTACCCATACATGTGCACATCTTGATCTGATTGTATGATTTGATTTTCTCTGTGGATCCAGTTTTTGATTTTGCTATATATGTGATGCAAGTATGCCCTATCATTCATACCTACCTTGAGGTCCAAATACAGCCATTATTAGAAGTAGGGTGAAGAAAGGTAATCTAATGCCTTGGTGAGGACATATACACATTGAGCGATCCGAGAGAATCAAAGAAGGAGGGCAGAGCAGTTCTTTTTCTTTAAAAATTATCATGAAAAACCCAAGTGCTGACCAACAGGTGCTTAAGAGACTCGATTCGTGGTCATTCCTCATATCAACTACCCAAGATGGCATTGTAGCCAATCCACAGAGTTCACAGAGCGAGGTATGACCTGGAACAACTCCTATGCTTGTTCTATACCTTTGGTTTAAACTCATGTGATCTCCCCTTTCACTCGAGACGAGCAAAAGGCAAGTGTGGGGGAGTTGTTGACGGCTGTTAAGTACCTAAATTAGAGCCATCAATCCTTGCATTTTATCATAAGAACTAAGCATCCACACTAGAATAGGGCTTTAAACTGACAATTTCCACCAGTGGCTATGCTAAGTTGAATGCAGGTGTTTAGCATAAGAAATGAAGAGAAAAGACACCCTCATGATCCTAGCAAGTTGGGCTCAGCCAATGAGGGGCTGCATGCAAGCATCCCCTAGATCCATGATATCACCAATCCAAGGGAGGAAGCCTCGGCGAATCAGAAGCTGCCATGCAGACTTCACATGGATCCTATGGCCCACCAGAGCGTCTAAACCGCCTCCAAACCACGTGGACACCGGGAACCGACCTCAGGACCCACAGGACAGCCACCACGCGAAGGCACACCCCCGAGTGGGGCCCATAGGGGGTCGGCCGACCCCACAGGTCGTGGGGTCGGCCGAACCGACCTTGTGGCGCCCACTCAGGCGCTTCCACGTGGTGCTTGCCCATTGGTCCTAGAGGCCATCCCCGGGGTGTTTGGGTGCTCTCACGCCGGTTGCACAAGCCTATAAATAGGAGGAGAGGGGGTAAGAAGAGGGTGAAGCACACTTCAAGCCATTTCTCACCTTTGCCTCTTTCTCCCTCTCTCATTCTCTCTTGGTGGAGGTGAAACCTCATCCCACCATGAGTGTGTGTGTGTGGAGGATCTAGACTAGGTGGTGCTAGGTAGAGAGGAGTGTGTGGATGAGTAGAGGTGAGGTGGTAATGATCTGTTCATCATCCATCGTCCCCTTGTATCTCGTGAGCGATGCTGTTCTTCATTTAGACTAAAGTGAGTATTTCATTATTTCCTATTTAGTCTAAAGTGGTTCTCATGCATGAATGAGTTGTTCTTGAGTTCTTCGTTCGTTCATCATTTAGAGGCTCACGTTCTTCATGAAGGTGCCTCCTTGATCCAGTTGACGAGCAAGTATTCATACTTTTAAGTTTGTTCATAAGTTAGAGGCTCGTGTTCTTCACGAACACGACCCTAGATCTTCTGTTAACATCGCATAAGTTTGCATCTTGTTTGTATGATTGCCTGTCTATTAGAATATAGTGAGCTCATGCATATCTGATTTAGACCAAGTATCAATCATATCTCCTTGCGCGAATCGACTTAGTGACAAGTAAGGTCTAGCTCAACCTCGTGGGTTCGTCACTTCGTATTTATACGGAGTGCTATAGTGTTTCTACGGGATGTCAGACGTACCTGTGCTATAGTAGTAGTCGGCGGTGTAGACATGGTGTCTAGACTGCTGGTTATCCTTCGAATGCCCTGTATCCCACAGTCTGTCTTGGGGTAGGTAGTGACAGCCGTTGGACCCTCTGAGATCCCCCACGTTCGGATATAGCGTGTAGGCGACCCTTTGCCGTGAACCAACGGTTATTGTCAGGAGGGGCCGGTGTCCGAAGCGAGATCTTATCCGAGCTTGTTCCTCTCGAGAATCGAGAACCTACAGGAGACTTCACATCACTCACCTACCTCAGCAGGGACTGTGTTCCCTTGGATAGTCACTCGTAGAGTCCCCCATACCGTTCCTTGGATTCGTTACCCTTGGGAATACTCCTGAGGTGAAGTGCTACAACGGAGTATCCGTGCGCTTGCGGATTCGTTTGCACCCATCAGTATACCCGAGTGATTCTTACACGCTCATGCTATTCCGGCACCATAGTGGTGACGTTTAGAAATACCAACAGGTACTCATACTGTCAAGGAAGCAGACATGATTACTGCCAAGATGGATCTTCTTATGAAGAGATTGGATGACTACACCAGCGAGAAGGCTGCCATGGCCACCACTACTCTGCCTATGGACTCACATGACTTGTGAAGTCTGTGGCAACACTGGGCACTCAAGCAACTACTGTCCGGAGACTCAGGAGGAAGTGATGTACATGAATGGCAACAACAACGGTTATCGTCCACCTCAACAAGGAGGCCAATCGTGGAATCAACAACGCCCTTATTATCAAGGAGGTAACCAAGGTAATTCGTACAATCCTAATCAACCTTCCTTGAGAGATCTTGTTTTCGGGCAAGCTAAGATTAATGAAGGTATTAACAAGAAGCTAGCTGCCCTTGATAAAATTGTGGAAAGTCTCAATATTAAGCTTGATAGCTTTTCTTCTGCCTAGAAGAGTCAGCTGAGTTTCAACAAAATGTTGGAAACTCAATTGGCCCAGCTGGCCGCTTTTGTTCCCTCTGTTGAAAATGCAAATGCGGTAACCACGAGAGGAGGTAAATCCACTCGGGATCCACCGTATCCTAACCATGCAGGGACAGATAAGAAAGGCATAACAGAAGTTGAGAATATCCATGAGGATTCATCCGACTCGGAAGAATCCCCCCAGGAAGGCAACAATAGATGAACAGTTCAATCGCTTCGTGGACATGATTTAGAAAGTTTATATCAACGTCCCATTACTTGAGGAAATACGCGTACCCACTTATGCGCGTTATCTCAAGGACATCCTAACCAAGAAGCAAGCTCTTCCCATAACCGAAGTAGTATGACTCACGGAGGAGCGTAGTGCTTCTATACTCAACCGCCTTCCTGAGAAGAAGGAGGATCCAGGGTGTCCCACAATCACTTGTATGATTGGGACCCAACGTTTCGACCATGCTCTCTGTGACTTAGGGGCCAACGTTAGTGTCATGCCTAAAATAGTCTTTGATCAACATAACTACATGAGTCTATCTCCAACCACTTTGCAGTTGCAGCTGGCCGATTCTTCAGTCCGATACCCAGTGGGGATAGCTGAGGACATTCCAGAATGTTCGAGATTGCTTTATTCCTGTTGACTTTGTGGTGCTGGACATGGAAATCGCCAAGGAGGTGCCGCTCATACTTGGGCGACCATTTCTGAGTACAGCTGATGCACAAATTGATGTGGGGGCTAGTGTGATCCGTCTCTACATCAATGGCAAGGAGGAGAGGTTCGAGTTTCGTCCAAGAAAAGAACAGTGCTCGATGATCAAGGATTTACCAACTTCTGACACCCTGGCACGAGAGGTCGAAGTGCCACCACGGCAAGTGGACAGCCTCATTGCATTCATGAAGAATTTTTGGAAGGAAGAACGCCAACTCATGGGCACAGGACAGAAACAGTATTGGAAGTCTCAGTCCCATTCCAAGAAATCACCTCCTACACATCAGAACCCACACAACACTCAGAAGATGTGGCGGAGGGTGAGTAGGAAGCCGACTTCTCCTCTGAAGGAAACGGCTGCCTCACTGCCCAGGTGAGAACTTTGGAACCAAGTCTAGCTCTAAAGACTTAAAATAATGAGCTCTACGCCGACATGTAAGATCGGTAAGTTATCCTTATTTTCCATGCAATAAAATTCTGGTTTAGGAAAAGCAATCTACTTCTGCTTTGTGTTTTCTGCGTTCTCGCTATGGCGAGCTCAGGAGTGATGTCCACCCGGACATTCCTTGAGCTTGCACCATGGTATTAACTTGTCGCAGCCACCACCACCACAGCCTCAGCCACAACCTGCTACGCCACCGGTGGCAGGAGGGGCCCCTGCGGGGTATATGTTCGGGGTTACCCCTAGATATACACCTGGTTGGGATCAGACCACCTACCAGCTGAGTGCGAGTGGCACAGCTTGGACGGGTGCGAGCAGTACTCAGTGGGCCACACCCGCTAGTTCCAGCTCCGGTGGTCCACCTCCGTCTTCGTCCTTCCGGAGGCAGTCCTCAGCCTCTGCGCGCGATGCTTAGCTCGCGCAACAGATGGGAGAGCTCACCGTCCAGGTCACGGGATTGGAGGAGACGCTGAACACCCACGACGAGTCTACCTTAGCGTGGCAGCGTCAGGCTGGTGAGAGGATAGCAGCCATGCAGCAGGACCAGCAGCGATACATGGAGGCGCAGAGGGCTTACTACGCGAGTCAGGGTTTCTTCTACCCTCCTCCGCAGTGAGCCTGAAGCTAGCTTGGGGGAGGACCCCCATTCTGTGGTAACTTGTATCTTCCTTTGTTTTCAAAATACCTTATAAATGAAAATCCAAAAAAAATATGCAAAAATAAAAATACCAAAAATATTTATTTGCTTTCATCATCATCGTTTGCTTAGTTTGCTTTGATATCCTTAGTAAGAATGCTTTGCCTCTATGGTTGAAATGATGAATAGTTGATCTGTTTATTCTCCTCATATGTCTTGCTTACAACTTTGTATCCTACCTAAGTTTTGAGTTTGTTGGCTTGTATGTTCAAACCTTAGCTTGAAAACTGTGGGTAGCAAAAAGTATGATCCTTGCCTAAGTTGTTGTGAGACATGACATGGAAGAATAGAATGCTATGATCTTGTGCTTAGTGATGCTTGACATCCAGAGTTTTCCTTTTTGAAAAATCAAAACATGATGAGTTCCTCAATGATGAGAATTTCCCATCAAAGGCCATATGTAGATTCTAGTTCTTAGCCTCCACATATGCAGCTTGTTCTCTCATTGAGCTCTGTCAAATTGTTGTGACCCTTGTTAGAACTCATACTCCCCTGATCAAGATCACGTACACGTTCATGCTAAACTTCTACACTGGAAGTTAAGCACTCATCATTTGTTCCATATGCTTATGCATTCTTCCATAAATAAAACTCTATGTATCTTTGCATTATTCATCCCTCTCCAAATATCTCCAATAGAGACAAAGGGCTAGCTAAAAAAAGAGAGAGAAAAGAAAAGCATGCTCAAAAGCATGGCAAAAATAAAATAAAGAGAGCTAGCCCAAATCTCGAAAATTTCAAAAGGAGAAAAAAGGATGGATATGTGCAAGAGAAAGAGTTCCACCATGTAGATGGTAATAACTAGTACCTACTCTGGGGCTAGTGTCCACCTTACCATCAACCCCTCATTCCTTCACATAAAACATGACAATATCTAGCACCCATTTCCAGGCCTGGGCCCACAAAGGCATGCAAATCGCACCAAAACAGGGTGGACACCGGGAACCGACCTAAGGACCCACAGGACAGCCACCAGGAGGAAGCACACCTCGAGTGGGGCCCACAGGGAGTCGGCCGACCCCACAGGTCGGCCGAACCGACCTTGTGGCCGCCACTAAGGGCCTTCCATGTGGTGCTTCCTTATTGGTCCTAGGCACCATTCCCGGGGTGTTTGCATACATTACTCGCCGGTGCTCGGGCCTATAAATAGAAGGAGAGGGGGCTCACTTATGAGACATCCACACTTGCAACACCTCTCTCACTTTTAGTCTCAAGGCTAGGAGGTAGGCTAGAGTAGTTCTAATTCAGGTTCCAAGTCTCCTTTGGGATCTAGGTATGAGTTCTCTTGTATCTTATTTCATTTGTATGACTTTGATCTAATTCAGTTATTCAGCTATTTCATATAAAGTTGTGTTAGTATACATGAGTGATTTCTTCATGTGTTCTTCACCTATTCATCATTTAGAGGCTCCTATTCTTGATGAACAAGACCTTTCGATCCACTTGACGAGTGACTTTCACATGTTTCTGGTGTTTGTTCATAAGTTAAAGGCTCGTGTTCTTCGCGAACACGACCCTTTGATCCAGTTGAACAGACATAGGAAAACACGAATCCGTTTGTGTACATAACCTGGTTTGATCTAATTAGATAACATGACTGTGTTGTATGAAGTCTGTGCTTAGGCTACGGTACTCGGTGTAATTGGCTGGTTTATCTGGTGGCTTGACCTGGGTCACAATAGCCCGGGTCAGTCAAGTCCGGCTAACAATGTAAGCATGGTGCTTGGGTTGCGTAGCTACCTTACTTATGAGCTTATCCCACAGTTTATCTTGGGGTAGGCCGCGGTAGTGACAGCCGTTGGTCCCTCTGAAATCCCCCACGTTTGGATAAGCTGTAGGAGTCTAAAATCTAACAACCGGAGTTGTGCAGAAGCAACACGGGAGGTTAGCTCCCCGTGGTACGTGGGTGCTTAAGTCAATGTTCTTCAACGCTAGTGTATCTAACTTGTTCCTACCAGCTTTATGTGTATAGTACATAAGAACCTAGAACTAACTCGTATGTTGCCTCCTATGCCTAGGACCCCTTAGAGAGAGAGTGAGTGTGTGTGTGATCACACTACCCCTATTATCATTATCTTACCCCTGCACTTGAGTGTCTGATTTATTTCCGTCTATGATCTATACTCATTGCAATAGTGTTGAGCTTGTCAATCCACCAATGCCTTCCTTCGAATCCATACCCTTTGGAATACTCCTTTGGGGAAATACTACAATGGTACTTCCGTGCTCTTGCGGACTCCTGTAACGTTAAGAATTACCAACCAGCATTTCTAGCGCTGTTACCAGGATGGGTTCCAAACCTGTTCTTAAGTGATTGCGTTAAGAAATGTCAACATGCCTCCATATCTTGAAAGCATGAACAACAGCAGCCAGTTCGAGATCATGTGTCGGGTAGTTCTCTTCGTGCTTTCGAAGCTGTCTTGAAGCATAGGCGATTACCTTGCCCTCTTACATCAGCACACAACCAAGGCCCTACCTTGAAGCATCACATTACACCACAAAGTCCTTGTTGTCATCGGGAAGGGTCAACACAGGAGTTGTGGTGAGTCGGGTCTTGAGCTCTTGAAAGCTTGCTTCACATTTCTCTGACCACACGAACGGCGTGTTGTTCTTAAGCAACTCAGTCATCGGCTTCGCAATCTTGGAGAAGTTCTCGATGAAACGGCGGTAGTACCCCACCATACCAAGAAAACTTCTGAGTTCTGTCACTGTCTTGGGTGACTGCCACTTTGACACAGCTTCGATCTTCGAGGGATCAACAGCTACCCCTTCACCTGATAACACATGCCCGAGGAAAGCAACTTCTTCTAGCCAGAACTCGCGCTTGCTGAATTTGGCATACAACTGATTCTGCCTTAGCTTTTCCAGCACTATCCTCAGATGCTCTTCATGCTCTTCAGCAGTTTCCGAGAAGACCAAGATGTCACCAATGAAAACCATGACAAACTTGTCTAACTCGTCCATGAATACCTTGTTCATCATGTTCATGAAGTAAGCTGGAGCGTTCGTAAGACCGAACGATACGACAGTGAACTCATACTGCCCGTATCGGGTCACAAACGCCGTCTTCTAGATGTCCTTGGGGCGGATCTTCATCTGATGGTAGCCGGATCGAAGGTCAATCTTGCTGAAGTACTTTGCCTTCCTCAACTGATTGAGCAGGTCATCAATGCGTGGCAACGGGTACTTGTTCTTGATGGTTACCGCATTTAGAGCGCGGTAATCAACGCACAGCCATTGCATTCCATCCTTCTTCGGTACAAACATCACTGGTGATGCCCAAGGTGATGCACATGGTTGGATGTACCCTTTGTGATGGAGAGCTTCTAATTCTTCTATCAGCGTTGCTAATTCTAGCTTGCCCATTCTATAAGGACTTTGCGCCACGGGTGCTGTACCCGGCACAAGGTTGATCACGAGCTCCACATCGTGGTCTGGTGGTAACACCGGTAGGTCATCTGGAAAGACATCGGGGTATTCACAAACCACTGGAACATCAGCCACTGTCTTCGTAGTGAGGTTGTACACTGCTGGTACGTCTCGTGACTTCAGCGGCTCAAATGTGATCTTCGTCCCCTTGGGGTGTATCAGGGTCACTTGTCGTGGTGACGAGGAGATAACTTGTCGGTGCAATGAACCGGCAGTCCACCACGAGGTAGGCTATGGTGGTAGATTGTTTGGTGGGGATTGCCGAGACTAGAGCTAGATGGTGAACAGAGGACACAGGGTTTATCCAGGTTCAGGCCGCCGGGAGGCGTAATACCATACGTCCTGTGCTCGGTGTGTTGTATTGATGGTTCCACGATTGGGAATCTGATGGAGTTCCTTTTGAGGGGGGTCCCTGCCACCCTTATATAGCCTGGGGGGCAGGGTTTACAGATCTCAGGGAATCTATAGCTAACCGATTACAAGATTTGGCCTTCCGGCTCAAGCAATATTTTTCCTAACTAACCGATCTTCGTTCATGGGATGATATCTCCTCAGGCGCCGCCTCATCCTGATCCGTACACCGTACCGTATCTCCACACAGGTGGGCCCATCTCCATGTACGTATACATGTCATGAAGCCCCTCCGTGTGGGACCCGGGGGGTATATCCCCCACAGCAGTCCCCGAGCGCATCTTAACCAGACTGCAACTTCGATCTTCAGCTCCGTGTACTTTTTGCGCACCCTCGCCATTTAGCTGAGTGCTTAATGCCTTTCGTCTGAGTGCTTTGAATATTGTCAGATCTGATCTTCAGTGCAGCCGAGTGGTCTTTGAAACTGAACTCGTGGTTGTCGGGTGGTTGAGGAGAGCTCTTCTCCATGTTTGTGATTTGTTCAGATCATCCGGGATTGGAAATTGTACACTTTCGTCGAAGACGAAGTGTACACACTTAGTCCCCGAGCCTAGATAAAGATTGAAAAGGTTTATCTAGGGTCAAAAGAGAATCAAAGCGACCGCTCCCTGATGTCTCCTATAATGGGTGCCCCTTTGGAAAAACGATACCTCTGTTCGCCTACCGTATCCCCGACCCTGACTTTAGTCAACGAGACTTTGTCTTGGTATGATCCCGGGTGATCGTGTTGGCGGGTTTTAGCCGTTGAATGGGCGCATCTCCAGATGCGCCCATTAGGGCAGTCCCCGAGGTTCGAAATAGTTAAAGTAACTATTTCGAAGCTCTAAAAAGGATTTAGTTCGGTATTACCATCATCCCATTTGGGAGAGTACCACTCGGATCATCTGACCCGGTACGGTGTTCGGTTAGAGCACCAGCCCTATGCCAAATTTGCCGTATGGCCCACCGTGTTCTCACGGAGCACTCGCGCGAGGTCATCTGTCCTAGTCATCATATTCGTGACTTCTGAACAGCTTTGGCCTATGTATGGCATGCCTCCGGGAGAACACTCATGAGCTAGTAGACTTTCGAGACTCTCTTAGGAGTCGAAACCAACTTTTCAAGGGCAGGTTATCTGATAACCTGGCAATACGTGACTCTGGGTCACGACCTCTGAGTGGTTTAAGCCAGCCAACGATTTTTGGAAGGCCCTTTTTAATTTTAAGGGTGTCTTCCCGTAGAAGGGAAGGTTTTAACCCCTCGGCCCATTTAGGGCCACGACCTGTTAAGGCCCAACAGCCGGAATCGGAAGCGTCGCGGATAAGGCTGAGTGCTGGAGCGCCGCTCGCGGGTCGTACTCGCGAGTTTCTCGCGAGAAGAATCTCCGGTGCTGCGGCGACACAACCGCACAGGGGGTGGGACCCGCCACGACCACTGCTCCGTCTGCCGCATTTAAGGCAGCCCAGAGGCGTGGCTCGCCACGCGCCCCTGCAGTCACGTTGCTTCGCTTCCCATAGGAAACCACACAGCCGCCCCTTGCTCTTCCTCCTCCGACCGCTCCGCCTTTCCATCCGCTGGATCCGTCACCGCATTAGCTCGATCTTCACCGGATTTGGCTCTGGCGAGGCTGCAGATCCAGATCCGCCGCCGTGCCGCATCTAAGCCGCAGCTCCCAGGGAGTCCCCGAGCATAGCGAGGGTGTAGACCACTCCCCGCCTGAGTCCCCGAGCGTAGTGAGGATGTCGTCGGTGGGATCCCGCCGACATTCGAAGAAGTCGAGGCGCGGCGCCTCCGAGGCAAGGCGCTCGCCGTCTCCGTTGTCGTCGTCCCCGCTTCCGCCGCCGATGCGGAGCGAGGAGTGGGCGCACTTCGTCTCCATGAGGGAGCGCCTCACCGCCCTGGTGTTGGGGGGCATGCTGCTCGAGTCTGCCGTCGAGGGGTGGCGGCCTGCTGCGGGGGAGGAGTTCCCCACGCCGTCGACCGACGACGCAGTCATCTTTGAGTCGGCCTACCTTCGCGGGTTCGGCCTGCCCGCGCACCCCTTCTTCCTCGGCCTACTCTACTACTACGGTTTGGAGCTATGCCAACTCAACCCCAACTCCATTTTGCACATATCCATCTTTGTGCATCTGCTCGAGGCGTTTCTTGGAATCGCCCCGCATTTCAATCTTTTTTGTTATTTCTTCTGGGTGAAGCCCCACCCAAATGCCAAGAAGCCCCGAGTGGTGGGCAGCGCCAGATTCTAGCTCAAGTAGAGGCACTCTGCTGAGTACATTTCGGTGCCGCTCGTCAGCTCCAACAAGGGCTGGCACTCGGAGTGGTTCTACACCACCAAGCATGCTCCAGCGGTGCCCTGCAACGTCGACGCGCGGCCGACTCCTCTCCCATGCTGGGATGAAGAACTTGGCCAAGCAGAGATAGGGCAAGTTTCCGTGCTGCTGGAGCATATCCGGAGGCTGAAGGAGGCCGGGCTCACTGGCGTCGCGGTAATGGCGAGCTTCGCCATACGGTGCACGCAGCCGCTCCGGGATACGGTGCGCCCGGCGTACGAGTATGCCGGCGACGACCATGACACGGTGCGGCGAGCAACAGAGCCGGGGAGAGTGATGGAGCTGAAGGAGCACGTCCGTCAGTGCTTCGTTCCCGGCACCGTCATCTCCAACCGCGACGCGCCGAAGCCGTTCAACCTGGCGAACTATCCGCCTGAGGTAACGGTTTTTTCTTTTATGGGGCGCCCATTAGGGCATGAACATGTGCCCATCAGATGTTTGATGAAATGGTTCTGTTTGTTTGTCTGTGAAATTGTAGGATCGCAGGGCTTTTGTCTCTGTGGCGCCTGTGCCTGGCTCATTGGCCGGGCAGGGTCCTTTGGCCGGTTGCCTTGGCGAGCTGCAGCGGATGGAGCGCGCCAGGGCTCACGTCGCGGGTGGCGGTGAGGTGATCCAGCCTGAGCCAGTCGGCCCGCAGCCCCTGCCTTGGAGGAGAAGCGTGCCGCACCGGCCAGCAAGGGCAAGGAGCGCAAGGGCAGCCGGAATCCTGAGGCGCGGCGTGCGCCCCCTGGGTCGCTCAAGATCGACGAACCAAAGGTGCGCCGGCGCAAGCTTGTGCTGTCGGAGGACGAGGAGGAGGGGGTGCCCCTCACCTTTGACATCGGCGAAGCTCCCTCGGTGACGACGGCTCAGGCGGTGTCGGCGCCTACCGGTCACTTCACTTCTTCTCTTCCTTCTCAGTCATCGGGCCCAGTGCCACCGGTGGCGGACGCTGCGCATCCCACTCCTTGGACTGTGCAGGCTGCCGCTGCAACACCATCACCAGCACCTACGGCGGCGGTCAGTGGGGTGAAGCGATCCGCCTCCTCTGGCTCCAATTTTCTGCGTCGTACCCGTGTCCGCGTGTCCTCCGAGTAAGTTTTCTTGAAATCATCCATCCTTGTTTTTCTTTTGTTCATAGGATCGAAAAGCGATCTTTATGTCTTGTTTGTTCGAATAGGGGTCCCTGCAACCTCCCTTCCGAAGTTGATGAGTCGTCCCTACCATCTGCCACCCTGGTGTCACCACACCCGAGTGCTTCTGATGGGCACCCGGCTGTTGCGTCGGGGGTTCCTGATGCTGCGGCTGTAGCTGCTGATGCTGTTGTTCGTGACTCTAGTCCCCAGCGTGGGGCTGGACACGTTGCAGCTTCCGACGCTGCTGCGGCTGAAGCCTCTGGCATCGAGGAGATCCAGCGGGAGCTCCCAAAGCCGCGTCTCAGCCCGCCATGCCCTGGACGCGTCGCCCAGGTGCGTGGTGCTCTCGTGGATGAAGTGCTTGGGGATCCGGCGATCGACGCCGAGAACCGCGCGGAACTCGTCACCATTGCACGGAGGACCCTTCAGCTTGCCAAGGTTATTCTTTCTTCCTCTTGTTGTTGTGAACACTTGCTAGCTGCAGTTGGCTGATCTCTTGCTGTGTCTTGACAGACCGTGGCCTCCGAGTCCGCGCGTAAGAGCACTGTGCTTGACCGCATCGGCACCGCTGCTGACCTGAACGCTACTCTGCGCGCCCGTTTGGAGCGTCTCGAGCAGCAAGCAGTCGCTTAGTGAGACAGTAGCAACTGGGAGGTCGAGAGGCTGCGACAGGAGAAGGCAGCTGTGGAGGCGAGCGAGGCAATGCTCCGGGCGGCGGCGGAGGAAAACTAGCAAGGTATGTTGATTATGTTTTGCTTTTGTTTCGCCGTTGCCCGAGTGCTTCGTGTTGATCATCTCTTGGCAACAGCTCGGGCCAAGGCAGAGGAGGAGCTCAAATCCCTATGGGGCCGCATGAAGAAGCTCCGGCAGGACGGCCAGGAGGCGTGCAGGCAGGCCGCTGTGGCGAGAAAAGAGCTGTCAGGTTGGTTACCTTGCACTCCCGTGTTATCCCTGAATGTTTGTCGATAAGTGCTCCTGACGTTGAGCAGATTTCCAGCAAAAACAATTTGCCTAATATGCAGATCTCGAGGCCCACATCGCATCGGAGAGGGCTCAATTCAAAGCTCTCGGCGAGGCGCTGCACCCCATCCTGGACGAGCTTGCGCCCCTTGCCGAGTCCTCCTCCGTGCGACAGTTCGGTGATCCGGTGGTGCGCCCGCCAACCCTTCTGGAACGTGCCCAGGCGGTAGCGGCGCGCTTCCCCGGCTGTCTTCGCGAGGTCGGTTTGGCGAGTGCCAGTCACTGCCTCGCCGTCTTCCGCTCCTTCTACCCCTCGATCAGCGTGGATCGCTTCCGTGGTAGCTTTGCTCGCGGAACGTCACCACAGCAGGCTGAGCTACTGCTGGAGGAGGTGAAGGACACGGCGGAGCAGCTTGCCGACGACGTCGTGGCGGCAGCCGATGAAGAAGCTGATGGTGATGCCCTCCTGTCCCTCCCATAAAAACTTTAAAAGTTAAAAGTTTTAATATTTTGTGGTGCTGTAGGTGCACCGGTACTTTAATTCATTGACATTTGGTACTTTTATGTAGGCGCTTTACTTTGACGGTATCTTTGTACTGTTAATTTCTCTGGTAGTTAGTCTATTACAGGAAATCGTAGGCTCGTTGGCCTTAGTTTGCTAATGCAGAGGGCGTACTCACATACACGCATAGTACCTTAGCTTGGCGAAAACCTCGACCCATGATTTAAGACGTATGCTACCAAGTACTTTATGAGTCGTAAGATCCGTGTTAGATGAGCGTTTATTTAGTTTTAACATGGAAAACTTTACTGTATGTAAAGCAGGCCCCAGGTTTCAGAATTGAAACTTGGTGAGAAAGGGCATGTTAGCAGATGTAAGAGTGAAGTAGAAAAACTTCATGAGACATGAAACTGAATTCATTGCCATAGACTGCTAACATGGATAAAGTACGAAGAACTTTGAACAGAAAATGATACATAGCTTTATTATGGGTAGAAGCGGTGTAGGTGCTCGATGTTCCATGAATTGGGCACATCCAAGCCGTCCTCCCGCATCAGCCGATAAGCACCCGGCCTGCTGATTTCCTTCACTATGAATGGCCCCTCCCATGGGGCTGCTAACTTGTGCATGTCCTTCTTGCTTTGCATCCAACGCAGGACTAGATCTCCGACGCAGAAAGCTCTCTCCTGCACGTTTTTATCATGATAACGCCGCAAGGCTTGGGCGTACCGTGCTGCCTGAATCGTTGCTGCGAGCCGTCCTTCCTCGATGCTGTCGATATCCTCAATCCGCGCCTTCTCAGCCTCGTTTTTGTCGTATACTTCAACTCTCGGTGCATTGAACAAGAGGTTGGTGGGGAGCACCGCCTCAGATCCATATACCAGGAAGAAAGGAGTCTGACCAGTAGCACGACTCGGCTGTGTCCGCAGTCCCCAGAGTACCGCAGGGAGTTCGCGTAGCCAGCGGGTCACGTACTTTTTCAGGCGATCGAAGAAGCGCTTCTTGAGTGCCTCGAGCACCGCTCCGTTAGCTCGCTCGACTTGGCCATTGGCACATGGGTGCGCGACTGAGGCGCGTGCCACCTTGATGAGGAGTTCGTCGCAATATTCCTGGAACTCCCTTCCTGTGAAGTTAGTACTCAGGTCGGTTATTATCCTGTTAGGGACACCGAATCTATGCACGATTTCTCCTATGAACTCGGCTGCCTTGGCAGCCGTGAGCGCCTTGATTGGCTTGACCTCTATCCATTTGGTGAACTTGTCGACTGCCACCAGGATGTGGTCGTACCCTCCGGATGCTTTCTTGAAGGGCCCGATCATGTCGAGTCCCCAGCACGCGAAGGGCCATGAAACAGGTATCGTCTGCAGAGCTTGGGCTGGAACGTGTATTTGTTTTGCGAAGAACTGGCATCCCTCGCAACATTTCACTAGCATCTCAGCATCTGCGACGGCTGTGGGCCAGTAAAAGCCAGACCGGAAAGCTTTCCCAATAATGGTTCTTGCTCCGGCGTGGTTGCCACACATGCCTCCATGAATCTCCGCTAGGAGTTGTCGTCCTTCCTCCTCCGGTATGCACTTCTGGAGTACTCAAGACTGTCCACCTCGGTGATACAGGTTGTCGCCGATCAGGACATAGTTCTTGCTCCTGTGACTGATCCATTCGTCCAGTGCTCGTGTCTCCCTTTCCTGACCTGGTAAAGGATTTGGGAGCGTGCCGTCCTTGATGTACTCGACCATCTCTGAGATCCACTCAGGTCGTGGCTCAATCATTAAGACTTCGCTGAGTCCTTCTGATGGATGGACTTGCGCATCAGGGTTCTTGATGGAGGGCTTGATCAGGTCTTGAACAAAGACGCCGGGTGGTACCTGGGCTCTCGTGGATCCCATGTTTGCCGGCTCATCGGCCGCCTTGTTATCGTCACGGAGTACGTGCTGAAACTCTAGGCCGTAGAACTTGCCTTCGAGTTTGCGGATCTCCGCGCAATATACGTCCATCTTCAAGCTGGTCCGGTTCCACTTCTTGTTAACCTGGTTTACCACCAGGGCAGAGTCGCCCTTGACCATCAAGTACTTTATCCTGAGCGATACGGCGATACGAAGCCCATGGAGGGCCGCCTCGTATTCGGCCGCGTTGTTCAAAACCTTGAACATGACCTGCAGCACGTATCGCAGTTTCTCTCCTGTTGGGGAGATGAAAATTATGCCGGCCCCGCCTCCTTTTATCCTGAGTGATCCATCAAAGTACATGGTCTAGTACTCAGGTTCAGTGGCAGTGGATGGCGTCTGGATCTCCGTGTACTCTGCCACGAAGTCTGCGAGTGCCTGCGACTTAATCGTGTTGCGCAGTACGAAAGTTATGTCGTGTGCGGCCAGCTCGATGGACCACTTAACGATTCTCCCCATGGCATCTCTGTTGTGCAGGATGTCGCCTATGGGGTAGTCGGAAACTACGACAGTTTTATGAGCTTCGAAGTATTGTTTCAACTTGCGTGCGGTAATCAACAGTGCGTAGAGCAGTTTCTGCGCCTGATTGTATCACACCTTAGAGTCGATCAGTACCTCACTTATGAAGTAGACCGGCCTCTAGATGGTGTAAGCATGTCCTTCCTCTTTGGGGGTCGCGTAGACCTTGTGCCCATCGTACTCGAGGGTGAAGTCATCCTCGAGCCTTCGGGGCTGAACTCTGCTCGTGCAACGGGTGCGACGCTGCCGCCTGTTACGGCGCGGGCGGTCGGAGCTTTGAAGGTCCTCGTCCTCCTCCTCGTCGTCCTGGGCCTCTCGGCGCCGTCGCGCTCGGTCCGCATTCTTCCGTAACCGTTCGGCCTTTTGTGCGGCCGTCTCGTTATCCTGAGTGCGCTCACCCTCGGAGGTTGCCGGCGGGGGCCCTGGTGCTGCCGCGTAGACAAAGGCAGGTGACCAGCTTCTGTCAGACATATCCGAGGGTGAGCTTGTAGAGCTGATTAGGACCGTGTCGTCAGACCCACGGGAGGGAGAGCTTTCGTCCAGGCCGAGAGCTGCCTCGAGGGATGCAAAGGACCCATCCGAAACGTACTCGGGGCAAGATCGCCCAGCAGATCGGCCTGAGTGGCGCTCACCCTCTGACTCATCCGTGGTCCAGTCGCAGAGTTGACCGTCCTCTTCCTCTTCCAGTATGGGGAGGAGGGACGCATCGCGGTTCACCTCTCGTATGGGGGAGAGAACCACGTTCATGAAGCGTGGTGAATCGTCGTCCGAGCGGTATTCAATCGGCTCGGGTGCAGGGTTCACCACTAGGTTTCGCTTCATCCTCTCCATGATTACGGAGGCAGCGGTGCTCTTCAACCCGAAGGGAAAGCACTCAGACTGCGGGGTACCCAGGGTTGCCTCGCAGACGGCGATGGTGTCAGCCATGTGACTAATGACCCGGTCAAAAGCTTCCTCCAGATCGTCCGCGGGAGGGTTCGATGACCCTGCGACCGTCAGATCTTGAACTGGGAGGGTTGGCCTCAGGCTTGCTGCGGTGTGTCGAAAAGGACTCGGCAGGCTTTGGGCTTGTCCAGATTGGATCTGGCAGCCGGTCTTCTCCTCGCGGGCAGTATGGAAACCGCTCCGGAAGGCTTTTCCGTGGTGATCACGGTGTCGGAGAGAACGCATGGGATCTCTCCGATGATGATGTGACCCTGAGGAGGAGTCACGTAGCTAGTCGCCTGCTCGTCGACGGTGGAGACGGGATCGAAGCTCCCGAAAGGATTCCCGCTCCCAATGCGGCGAGGGCAAGGAAACTAGCAGGGATCTTGACTGCAGCCATCAAGCTCGCCAATTATCACAACGAAACCCCTACCTGGTGCGCCAACTGTCAGTGCAATGAACCGGTAGTCCACCACGGGGTAGGCTATGGTGGTAGATTGTTTGGTGGGGATCGCCGAGACTAGAGCTAGATGGTGAACAAAGGACACAGGGTTTATCCAGGTTCAGGCCGCCGGGAGGCGTAATACCCTACGTCCTGTGCTCGGTGTGTTGTATTGATGGTTCCACGATTGGGAATCCGATGGAGTTCCTTTTGAGGGGGGTCCCTACTGCCCTTATATAGCCTGGGGGGTAGGGTTTACAGATCTCAGGGAATCTATAACTAACCGATTACAGGATTTGGCCTTCCGGCTCAAGCAATATCTTTCCTAACTAACCGATCTTCGTTCATGGGATGATATCTCCTCAGGCGCCGCCTCATCCTGATCCGTACGCCGTACCGTATCTCCACACGGGTGGGCCCATCTCCATATACGTATACACATCATGAAGCCCCTCCGTGTGGGACCCGGGGGGTATATCCCCCACATAACTCCTTTGTGCGTGGTGATCCAATCCATGCCCAGAATAATATCAATCTCATTGGACTTCAGCACAGTCAGATCTCTAAGGAACTTGTGACCCTTGATGTACATTTCCACACCTTTGCATAGCAAGGTGCACCTGATATCTCTGAGCGGCGAGCTCGTCACAATAGGTTTCGGTCGGGGAGTCATGGGGAGAGACATTTTGTTTACAAAGTTAGAGGATACATAAGAACTAGTTGCACCAGTATCGAGAAGAATTAAAGCTTTTGTACCACAAACTAAAAACTCACCGATCACGATGTCAGGAGCGTCGATAGCCTCCTCCGCATGCACCCAAAACCATCATAAGGGCCCGCATACCAGTAACCCAGAGAAAGCACAAGCCAAGAGGAGGTGGGCCCAAGTCGGCGGAACCTGGGTTCGGCCGAAACCCTTTTGTTTCCGTTCACCATCTGCTTCCACGTGGTGCTTCCTTGTTGATCCTTTGTAGCGTTCTGTGGTGGATTGGTGACATGGCACTAGTTGATTGGCCGGTAGAAGGTCGGTTTGGCTCCTTCCCCTGGAAGCTAGAGAAGAGTGCAATGCAAGATTCCTCACCACGTGTTGCCCTGCTATTTGTGGCGCCCAAGGGAGGCTACACACTTTGGAGAGAATTTGGTCTCTTGACAAGCCACCCCCCTCTTCTATAAATAGGAGGGGAGGGGCTCCCTTTTGGAACACATCCCAAGCTCCCTCTCCTCTCATTCTCTCTTGGAGAGGTGAGTTCTCACCTCCCAAGATGTAGTGTGTGTGTGTGTGTTAGAGTGCTAGGTAGAGTAGGGTGAGGAGTGAGTTGATGTCCTCGTGGATGCTTGTTCTTCATTTAGAGCAAAGTGAGTATTTCAGCATTTCTTATTTAGACTATAGTGGACTTCATGCATGAATGATATGTTCTTGTGTTCTTGGCTCGTTCATAGTTTAGAGGCTTGTGTTCTTCGTGACACAGCTTCGATCCTTTAGAGCTAGTGCATTAGTTCAAGTATCTGTTTGCATGTGTAGATCCTGTTTAGCTAATTAAGAGTGTGTTGGGTATTTTAGCACCACACGAAATAAATCTGCAAGCGCATGGATACCGTTGTAGCTTTCACCTCAGAGTATTCCAAGGGTATCGAATCCAAGGGAACAGTGTGCACTAACTTTGTCCTAGTCAGTCCAAGGACACACCCAGATAAAAGGCAAGGATAGAGAGGATTCCTAAAGATAGCACTATAGATGAGATTAAAGGTCGATCTCTCGATAGAACTTGACCCCATACTATGCTTCCAACGTATACGAACGACTTGCAGCAGACGAACACATAAACCCAAGATCTACGCACTAGTAGAGGAAAAAGACTACTCATGCAACCTAGCATAAACTATTAGAAAGGAATCACGAATACACTTTATTCTAATCAGAGCATGCAAGCACATCCACTTTATTCTAAAAGACTAGTCATACAAAAAGGATACAAACTTGTGCACCTAATCAACTAGATCGAGGAGGCGTGTTTGTGAAGAACACGGGCCTCTAAATGATGAACAGGTGAAGAACACAAGAACATATCACTTGCACTTTGATCTAAATAGAAAATGCAGAAATACTCACTTTACTCTAATTGAAGAATGAGAATCCATAAAGGTACATCCCTTTCACTCTCTCCCTAGCTTTGATCTAATCAACTACTCCACACTTACACTCTAGAAGGAGGAGAGCAGAGCCTCTCCTCTCAAGAGAGAAAATGAGAGAGGAGGAGAGGAGTTGTGTGTCCTATTCTTTACCCCCTCCACTTCTATTTATAGGCCTGAGCACCGGCGTGGATGCACCCCAAACACCCCTGGAATGAAGTCAGGAGCCAACCAGGAACCACCACGTGGAAGGCCACGATTGGGCGCCACAAGGTCAGTTCAGCCGACCTGTGGGGTCGGCCGACCCCTTGTGGGCCCCACCTACCTTGTGTTTTCTCCTGGTGGCTGATATGTGGGCCCTTATGACGGTTCCCGGTGTATGGGTCATTTTGAGGCGGTTTGCTCGGGTTGTGGGCCCTTGAATCCATTACTGGCTCTTGATTGGTCGAAGGTGTGTTTCCTTGGATTGGTGATGTGTCATGGACACATGGCATCCAACGTGGCAACACGTCGCCATGTGGTCTGGTGTGGGTCCCACCAGGCCCACATATCAAGATGGTGATCTTGTCTTGTGCATATCTCTTTCATCCGGACTCAGAAGTAGACATATGATATATCCATTTCGATCGTCTCGACGAGCCCGTCGCAATGGTGCAGACCAATTTGGCATTTGAGGTTGTTTATGATGATGCCATATCTATGCCATTGGTTTACTTGCTCCTAATTGTATCATTCGATGTGCATTTTGATGTGTCCTGCAACAAAAGCTAGAAACACCAACACTTGTGGAAATTATTAGTATAAACCCCTATTCTAGTGTTGATGATCACTTTCCATTTATTTTATGCATGATGTCATAAAAGTGGTACTTAATAGCCGTCAACAACACCCCCACACTTGACCTTTGCTCATCCTCGAGTGAAGGAGAAAGTATCAAGGTGAGACATGGTATCCAAAGGTATGAAGCGAGCATAAGAGATATTCCAAACCATACCTTGTACTTGTGAACTCTGTGGAGTGTCTATCATGCCATCTTGGGTAGTTGAGGAATGGAACAATCATGAATCAAATCACTTCTGCTCATCATGTCAAGTAACTTGGGAGTTTGCAATAAGTTTTCAAAAACAAACCTTGCTTAGCTCCTCGTTTGATTCTCTCAGATCGCTCAATGTGTATATGTCCTCACCAAGGCATTAGATTTGCCTTTCTTTCAGCCTACTTCTAATGATGGCTATATTTGGAGCTCAGGGTAGGATAAAAGATAAAGCATACTTGTATCACATATATATTGCAAAGTGAAAAACCGGATCCAAGGAGAAAATCAAGTCATACAATCGGATCAAGATGTGCACATGTATGGATGTGGTGATGGTAAGGTGGACACTAGGCCCATAGCGGGTACTAGTTATTATCATCAAATTTATTGGAACTCCTTTTTGCATGATTCCACCTCTCTCCTTTTTCTTCTTTCCTTTGGACACGGGCTATCTCTTTTTTTCTCATGCTTTGAGCATGATTTTGTTTCTTTTTTTTGCATAGCCCATGTCTTTTTTTTCAAGAATACTTTTGGAGAGAGGGGTCACACCACATATGGAGCTTTATTTTTTTGTGGAATGGATGGATGATACAATGCTAACTTCTAGTGTAGAAGCATAGCAAGGAGATATAGAGTGCACATGAATCTTGATCATGAAAGCATGAAAAGAATTCTCACAAGGGTCACAATAATTTGACAAAGCTCAATGTAATAACAAGCAGTATATGTGTATAGGGTTTTCAATTGAAACATCATATGGCTTTGGTAGGACTGTGGCATATCAAAGAGGAGCTTTGCAAAGGGGTTTCAAATTTTCAAATAAAATTCCCAAGCACTCAAACATTCAGAGAGAAGATCATATCATCAAACCATATCACAAACGCTAACTACTTAGATGAGCATGACTTCCCTAATAATATTTGTTCACAAGCTTCAAGATAATAAGTATGGAATAAAACATATGCATGCCAACCACTAGAAACATGTAGAGCAAGTCGAGCACGACTTCATGAGTTGATTTAGCAGATAAGAATTGAAACTCATTCAAACTCATGAATTCAGGGAGAGTGAGACAAAGGGTGCACATACCATCGCTCCTGAAGAAATGGGGATCAAGGAGGACCAGCAATGGTTCAGCTGACCCATGGGGTAGCCGGCTCATGCTAGTTTACCTTGTCCCTTGTCATGAAAGTGTAGTCGATGTTGTGCAATGCCTGTGTGGGATATCTCAAGTGTGTATGTCGATGATAAGCTTGGGAGATCTCCCCCACACTTGTTCATGTACCTGGTGCTGTCTTCAAACAAAGGAAAAACAAAAGATGGACTCTTCTAGTTGGAGAACAAGTGAGCCTTTATTCAAATTCAAATATTTTTTGTTTTTTATATTCACCATGAGATACCTCGAACAAGGTTGAGATGCCTTGGCTTACCTTCCCATTTGAATCAAGCTCGATGACTTACCCCATTTGAATTCAAAATTCCTGCAAGGGTTAGTATGCATATACAACCAATATCCATGCATGCATTAACTATAAGGTTCATCAATCAAACTCGACACCATGTCTTGTTTGATTGAAGAAGATGGTTTTAACCTAAGCACCATGTTTAATTTAAAACAACCTATGAATGCACATAGCTAAACATGCACTCAAACCAAAGCATCACAAACATAGATAAACGAAGCATGAAAGCAAGATCAAGCTATTTCCAAAGGGATATAAACATGAGCATAAGATGGTGAACATCGGGCAACCTCCCGAAAGGGCTTTGTTTATAGTCAAAAGCAGGATGTACCTAGCTAGTTGGGCAAGATGCAAGAGCTAACATCATCTCCAAACTAGGATAAGATTTTGTGTGAGGGGAACTTTACTCAGGATACTCACATACCTCCCCCACACTTGAAGTTTGCATTGCTAGGCAACAAAACTCAAGTGTGTGGAGATCAAGCTTCTTTTTGTAATGTTCCCTCACCAAAAACTTACCAAAGTGTTGAGGTGGTACAACTCACATGTTCTTAGGTGCTACCTATCCATCGTTCTTATAATCTTCACCTGAAAGGGTTAGGACCAAAAATACCCGAAGGATAACCCATACTAAAAACATGCTCTTGCTTTTTATTTGAAAAGGGAAATAAAACAAACCTAATCCAGGCTATCTCCTGGTAGTGTTTTGTTTATGGTCATAAGCTTGACCATGGGAACTTCTTCTTGCAGCTATCATTGGTGATGTCATTCCCGCCTCACCACCAATTATTGATGTGTCAATGAAGCTTCAGCTGCAAGGTTAGTGCCACAGTGCATACACGAAATCTGCAATACTTATGGTAAACATATGCATCTACAACCATCCTTCTAAACATCAAGCAAAAGAGGACCATAAGGTGATTGTAGTCCTCGTGCGTGCTCTGTGCACTGAGCATGGCTGACTTTGGAGAGGCATGATGCAAGCATGGTTCCTGAAGTATATCAAGAGTGAAAATACCATGCTTGTCAATGGAATCCTTTCCTCCGCTCCAGAGTCGGCGCCTCATAGATTTCCATGGCCCATGGATTCTCCATCTCAAGAGGTGCATCGTGGAAGCTCAATGTTGATTCTTGATCAAGGTCAAGAACAACATAATGCGGGCCAATGGGAAGAGGCTCAAACTCGGTCGAGGGTGATGATGATCGTTCGTCTTCACAAAGGTGAAGAGGGTCTTCCGAGTCATACTCCCAAGGAGTAGAGAATTCTACACCCTCAACGAGAATAGGCTCCGATGATGCGAACGGAGATACATGCATCGTCTCCTCGAGCGAGTCTTGCTTGGGAAGAGGCTTCTCCACAGAACTTTCGTAAAGTAAGGGAATGGTGGAAGAAGCGGCTTCCCTAAGCTTTTCATCTAGGCTCCCTCGAGATGTATCGAGAAGTTTTTCTACAGGGGAGCCTAGGAGGAGATCAAGATCGAGGACATCAAAGATATGGAAGTCTAGAGTGACCTCAATCTTCTCTACGGTGATCGGCACGGCACATGCAACCCCCCGACACTCAAGAATGTGTCCCGAGGGACAACTCTTGAGGAGCTTGTTGGATGGTCTTAGCGTAATATTGCCCAAAAAAATGCACGCTAGGTGCCATGGCATAATATTAACCTCCATAGTGGGGTTAAGATGGGCTTCTACGATAATTCCCCTTGTGGAACAAGAAATGATCAAAGAAGGTGAACAAATCCAAAGTGCTTCGGAAAAGTTTCCCACTCCAGTCGACCACTTCTTCTCCATGGCCTCCATGATAGATGTTTTGTTTGGAGGATCAGGAGGCAAAGGAGGTACCGTAGGCCTAGGGGAAGGTTCTATCAAAAGATTTCTAGCTGGATGGATTTGGACAGATGAGGGCTCCTTCCCTAGTTGGACATCTAAGCAATTCGAGGTGTTTTTGAGATCTTCAAAAGGGTCATCCTCGAATTGATAGAGGAACTTTGGAGGTTGAATTTCTTCTTCCTCCATGGTTCTTGGTTCAGGTGAGGGTTCTATGGCTAAATAAGAGGATGTGGAAGGTGATGGATCGGATTCAAGCATGACAACCCCGTGTTGCAACCTAGCTACCTTGTCATGGTTATCGTCGCCTCGCTAGCTCTTGCTCCATCACGCTCTTGAGCATGCTTTACCGCATCACCACCCATTATCATCCACAAGCCGATCCTTTCCTTCTCTTTGTGTGTTGCCACCGCATACCTTGGCCTGTTTATGCCTTACCTAGCTTGCTTCGCTTTCCTTTACTCTCTCATCTTTTGAACTTCTGCTTTGTTGCAACTATCAATCACGCTAATACCTTGCAAGCGCGATCACCAAAGCCTTTAGCCTTTGATCGGCAACCCAACCTTTGTTGGTGTTTCTTAACGTCACTACTAACGGCGCTGAGTTAGAGTGAGCATCAAGACGTGCCAGAGGTAAATCTAACGATCATGAATGAATCCGCAAGTGCACAGATAAACCATTGTAGCATTTCCCCAGGGAAGTGAGTGTTCCAAGGGTATCGTTTCCGTGGAAGGCAATGGCAGATATCAAGACTTATGCTTTTGCACTGAATGTAAATCAAGAGATAGATATAGAAGACAACAACTCAAAGACAGGGGTAAGATAAATGATATGATAGGGGTTGTGTGACACACACTCAAATCTACCTCTACTCTAGTACACTACGGCTTAGGGGGGACATACGAAGCTAGCTCTAGGTTCTATGGTACTAAACATACAGAGTTAGATGATACAAGAGATAAGCATAAAGCATTGCATGAAAGGTAAGGTTCAGCACCCAGGTACAAACGGGGAGATAGCCCACAACGACCAGCACTCTGTGAAACTATTCTTTAGACTCCTACAGCAATACCCTAGCGTGGAGGGTTTCAAAGGGTCCAACAGCTGTCACCACTGCGGCCTACCTCAATCGTTACGGGGGGCAAGTTCATAACTAACGTAGCCACACAACCCAGGCACTATGCCTGCGTTGCTGCTAGACTCCACCCGGCCCGAGCTATTGTGACCCAGGGTAAGAGCCACTAGAAGACTGGTTAACTTAGACCGAGTACCGTAGCTTCAACACAAACTTCATGCAACACTAACATGCTATCAAACAAGATCAAACTAGGGCTAGCCATACGAACAGATACAAACTCTCTTATGTCTAGTCAACAAGATCAAAGGGTCGTGTTCATGAAGAACACGAGCCTCTAACTTATGAACAAACACATAAGGAATGAGTAAATCATCCTTCAACTGGATCGAAAGGTAGTGTTCATGAAGAACACGAGCCCCTAAATGATGAACAATGGATGAACTCAAGAACATATCAATCATATGATCTACCACAACTTTATATGAAATAGCTAAATAACTGAAGTAGATCAAAGTCATATATAGAAATAAAGATACAAGCGAACTCATACCTATACTCCAAAGTAGACTTGGAACCTGAATAAGAGCTACTCTAGCCTACCCCCTAGCATTGGAAACTAAAAGTGAGAGGTGAATGAAGAGAGTGGTGTGTGAGAAATGGAGCCCCTCCCTTCTATTTATAGGCAAGGACCAGGCTTGCTCGGAGCACCAAACACCACCAAAACACCCGGGGATGTAGCAAGTGACCAATTGGGAGCAACCACGTGGAGGGTCAAGATCAAAGCCCCCTAGGTTGGTTCGGCCGATCCTAGGATCGGCCGGCCCCCTAGGGTGGCCCCCTGGCTTGTGTTTCCTCTGGGTGGCTGTCATGTGGGCCCTTTGATCACTCCCCCGTGCATGCCAAGTTTCCTGATAAGTTGGAGCTCTGGTAGGCCCATGGATCCTTGTGAAGTCCATGTGTCGCTCTCTGATTCGTCGGTGAGTGCCTCCCTTGGACCAGTGACGTGGATTGCCACATGTTTCCTAGGTGGTAGCATCTCCTCAGCTGAGTTGGCATGGATCATTCCATGCAAGGTGGGTTTCCATCTCTTTTCATGTTTATTTCACCTACATACAAATAATCTCCAAGGACAAGTGGAAGTACATTATTCAAACCAAAATGTGAGTAAATAATGCATATGCCTCCATTTATGTGAGAATATTGATGGCTGAAAGTGGTACTTAATAGCCGTCAACAACCTTGAACTAACCCTTCTCCCTATTTGGTTTTCTAGTAATGAAGCTAATTGCTTAAAACTACTTTTATTATCAAACTAATTGTTTTAATTTCCTTAATTTAAACTAGTGCTGCTTGTAGCTACTCCAGATTTATTTAGTTCTTCTAAATTGATGTTCTTTGAATTTATTGCCTTGTTGTTCGTAGTTATTTATTTATGCATCGCATCTCGTGTTGGCTTGTAATAATGTTTGAAGACTCGAGCTGCGACGACCGAGAAGACCTTCGATCGGAAGGAAGGCCTCAACCTCTACTACTATACGACGACTACCGTGTAGGTGTCATGTCACTCCTGACCATATATATCCCATGCATGCTATTTAGTTGCTAGTGCTTCATTTATTATACTTTGGATGATTGAAATGCATAGACAATCTTTTAGCCATGCCTTGATTTTGATAGATCTTGTACCTTGAACTTCCTACCATTGGGACTAGGTACAGACCCCTAGCTAGTCCCCGATACTTACTATCCATATATTTTACCTGTTTTGTGATATGGATGGATCTCTGGTGTTGGGCTGAGATTGGGATATCTTGGTATATTCTAGCGTGTGTTTTGGGTGAGTGTGACTCTTGATGTGTTATCGGGGGAGCGAGCTGCTTTGTTACTTGTGAACACCTGTCTAGGGGAGATGCGACCTGGCCTCCCGCCCTAGTGGTGTGTCGAACGGGTGGAGTTGGATGAGTGCTTGCTCCTTGCAATTAAGGACTGATCGACTGTGTGACCTTGATCTTTGGGCTATTTTCGTACAAATTGTTCCCCTTGTTATGGGCGTGGTTCAGTCCGAGAACCAGTAGGTGGATAGCATCCAGCCTGTAGGCAGATCGGTGTGATCATGTGAGGGGGACGGTTTATACCCCCCGAGGAGACGTCGCCCCGGCTCCTCCGTGCATGGTTTCACAACTTCAAGGCCCTACTGGCAAGTTTTGCGCCCCAGTTCAGGACGAGTCAGGCTCGGAGAGGTAGGAGAGTGCAATCCACTGCTAGGTCTCCGGCCGTTAGGTAGGGATGTGGAACGGCTGATCCCCGTTTCTGCCCTATCCGGCGGGTCCAGTTGTACAACCTCTGCAGAGTGTTAAACCTATAGCTATGGTCCGTGTCCACTGGTATGGACAGCCCTTTCGATCTCTCACCTGGCTAGACTTTTCTTATGCTACTTCTCTCCCCTGAGTGTGTGAGCCCATCTTCGTGCCGTTGAGATGTGGGGTTAGGAGTTGGTGACCCCACATCGCAGATGAGAGTGGGTTGTTGAGTCTTGGATGAGATTCGGTGCTTTCGTGTATATTCCTTTTTGGGGTGTTGACCCGGAGGCGTTGGCCTCAGAGGTGTGGATCTCCTCGGAGATGGTGACCTCCCTACTTTTCTACATACCTTGATGTTGCTACCGCTGCCATTGCATAAACTTACTACAACCATATATAGGCTTATCCATGCATACTAGAATTCATCCACAACTTTTGCCCTTTGTTGGGAAGCTGACATGACCTACCCGCTTATCGGGTGGTGGACTTTTAGACTTGGAGACCGACTACGATGTCGACGATGAAGGATGGGAAGACTAGAGCTGGTTCTACGCTCAGGTTTGCCTGTGGAGCTGGAGTCGCTTCGCTTCGATAGATCCGCTACATAGATGTTTTACCTTTCTTGTTTAGTCCAGTTGGACTTGTACTCGGCTTATGCCGAAGAGATGTACTCTGATGTTATAATAAAACTATGTAATGTCTCCTTTAATCCTGCATTGTAAAGATTTGTACCACTTGAGACTGGGATTACACATGATAGCCACTTCCTGGGACTATCACAGAGGTGCAAAGGATCGGGTTTCCGGTTTCGGAAATCCGGTTCATTTCAACATTGGCTCGTGTGAATGAGCACGCTGCAATAAATTCCCAGTACTCTTGCATGCATTAAGAAGATGTAGGACATATTTTGCATCCCTGTACTCATTAAGATACTCCAGAGCCACATTTCACCGTAAAAAACTAGAAGGCAAACATGAGTACTAGAAATGAACACCTTTTCTCCTGAAACAAATCTGCGATGCCCCCTCCCCAGGTAAACATAGATCTACAACAGTCCACAGCTAACAGAAGTAACGAGAGGGGCGGCGGCGGCGTGTTCAACAGGAGGTACTGATCTTGGACGGTAGCAAACGACGGCTGTTGAGAGACGAGGACAGGGAGACAGCACCCTGGATAACGGCTTCTTGGTAACGCACATAGTACCCCGAAGGCCCCAGAACAGATCAACTTTATATGACACTCCCTCCATTCTCTTTTGATAGGAATATTTCCAAAAGTCCTATTTGCCATTGATGTAGGTTGTGGCAGTAAATGGCACAGAAAACAATAAATCATTAAGATAAACACTGGAGGGCAAATGAGAAAAGGCTGGTTTACATTTATGAGATGATAAACAGGGTTGTTTTTCTTGGCCATTGTGTCAAGATGAAATGTCCTTATCAAAAGAGAATAGAGGAGCTTGACCCTCAATGAAATGAATGCCTTTCACGAGTTAATTTGAGTGAAGTTGACACGATAAGTTCGTGTTTCGTAGACAAGAACATCCTTCCTCTTATTGTGCCTATGTTTCTGATTTCGGTTACGCACCATCTATTTTGCGTGCGTGGCTCCTGCAACACCGACCGGTAAGGCACAATTCAACTGTCTGGGTTACGCGCATGGTTTACGTAACTAGGACGAGTCGATTACACAGGAGCCATGCTGTGTGCTACAAAGTGCAAACACCTAGGTGTTGGGTTACACGGCATGCTGGCATGCATCCCCGATGCAAGAAAGGCTGATCCTGTCAAGTCCGCGTAACCTGGACCTACACGGTTTCGCATGATCTATGCTCCCTTCTACAACAATACTAATGAGCCCGCCCTTCCCCAGGAGTGGAGTCCGGTGCCAAATACTGCGGCACCTACACCACGGTAACCCCTCTACTTTATTTCGTTGTCGTCTTCGGCATGTGCACTACTGAATTGTTATCAAAGGGGTGCACTACTGTAACCACCCCTTTGATGGCGTCATATCCATGTAGTATGGTGCAACACTGACTCGGTCGTGTTGATTCTGCGTGTTACCTGCACCCGTTCGGTTACGCACGACGACACGAGGAACGTCTAGTTTATTGATTAAGGTTAAAGGGAAACTCAAAATAAAATAAGAATTTAACATTGCTCCTCGACACATTACAATCCTGCAAGACTGTTCTTAATTTGTTCTAGATAGCTCCAATAGCTCTCCCTATATATATTGATAGGACTTGGGTTCCCGATCTTTTGAAAGGTTCAGATAACTATCGATTTGGGCGGATTCAAGACACACCGATCCGGCTTCAAATCCAAATAAATGAACCCCGCAATATTAGCACCTGGAACCCTCTGGTTATCAACCAAGCTACAACTCGATTGACCTCGCCAAGAAGGCTTACTCTTGCCTGCAAAATCGAAGAACACAAACAAATGCACGCAGAAGAAATCAAATCACGTAAAGAATTCGATTCAACTCACAAATGGGGTTCCACAACCGAAGAATCGGTGTCCTGTTCTTGAGAAATGAAACTAAGCAAAACCCAACCCTAGAGGAGGGGGTGGCGGCTAGATAAGGGTGTTTTGGGGTGGCCAAGACCCCTGGTCAAAACCCTAATGGGGCAAGACGAGATACATGGCCCAGAAAGGTCAAAAGTTAGTGCGCAGCACTGAGACAGATTCTGGACATGGATTGTTTTAGCGATTCCCGTCGACTCGAGTGGAGTTTGGACTTCAAACCAAAACCATCGGTTAGATGATGAAGTTAAATTTCCAACCCAAGCTGAATCGTCAAAAACGGTGCCTGAATGCATCCTAGGCATCCATTTTAGTGTAGACTGGTTCTGGAGGTCGAAACAGCCTCAAGGCCCACTTGGTTTGGGCCTCCCTCCTGACTAGGTCGCCCTTGCTAGTCCTCCATGCCTCCAAGTCCATCTCCAAGCATCTCTTGTCCTTCTTCATGGTTCCTAATCACAATATAATCATTAGGCAACAATCTATTCTCATAATCATACAATGAGGTGTTTAGGAACGAGCTCACCTCTAGGTTCAATTGTCATGCACGAGCTCTAGTGATTAGACCTTGAATGTTGCTTGTGTCCAAGGGAGTGATGTCCTCATCATCCTTCCCCTCTTGAATTCGAGTCGTCCTCGACTCAAGCTCATCTTCTTCTCCCAAGTATGGCTTCAAATCTGAAATGTTAAAGGTGGGACTAACCCCAAACTAAGGAAGCAACTCAAGCTTATATGCATTGTCATTTATTTTCTCCATTCTTTTGAAAGGACCATCAGCCCTAGGCATCAACTTAGACTTTCACAATTCTTGAAATATATCCTTTCTTAGGTGCAACCAAACTAAATCCCCCGGTTGAAACTTAATTTCATGTCTACCTTTACTACCAGTGATTCTATACTTTTCATTCATCTTCTCAATGTTGTGCTTAGTTGTTTCATGCATTTGCAAAATAAAATCAACATGTTTCTTGGCATTACTATGAATCCTCCCACTAGTAGGCAAAGGCAATATATCAATTGGAACAAGGGGGGTTGAAACCATAGACTACCTGAAAAGGACTTACCTTGGTGGTGGAATGTGTTGCCCGATTGTATGCAAACTCCACATGAGGCAAACATTCTTCCCACACCTTCAAATTTTTCTTCAAAACAGCCCTCCACATGGTGCCCAAGGTGCAGTTCACTACCTCTGTTTGTCCATCGGTTTGTGGGTGGCATGTTGTAGAAAACAACAGCTTGGTTCCCAACTTATTCCATAGAGTGCACCAAAAGTGACTCAAGAATTTAGCATCACGATCTCAAACAATAGTAGAAGGCATACCATGCATGATAGAGGTGGAGTGCCCGATCTTTTGGTGAGTGGAGATAACTTCGATCTGGTGGGAGGCGACCCTCACGATCCGACTATGACGAGCGAGACTCGAAGCACCAATACAATCGCTGAACCAATCTCCGATGGTTACCAACCTTGCTGGCGCAAGATCAGCCTAATCATGAAGATCGATTCCTGTACGCAATTGAAGAACGTACAAGAATCAGAGGCGAGCAATCTTAATATCACTCGAAGGTGGTGTTCTAAATCACAGAGGACAATACGTATTTGTGCGTGTTCTGGTGTAGCTAAAGCTAGATGTAAAACAAAACTCGAGTTCTAAATGCGGCGGCTACTGAGTATATGAGGAGGGGCATCCTAGGGTTGGGGGCGACCTAGGATGGGGCGCCCCCAACTTGGGCTTAAGGCCCAACAAACCAGCGACGCAGCACCTTGGCAGATTCTAGATGTTAACTTGTTTCGAGAATTTCCATTGACTCGGGACGAATTTGGGCCTGAAACTAGTGCCATTGGAAGCTCTATGAAATTCTGCTTCCAGCCATATAAAGAACGTCCAAAATCGACTTCGTATGCGACCTGGGCGTCGTTTTTAGTGCGCACTGGTCCTGGACTCCGAACTAGGCTCGAACTTGAATTGCTTGCCTCCACCTTGGGGACTCGAACCGGATTAGCCTCGTGCCTCCTTGTCGACTTGGACACCCTTGCTGGACTTCTTCTACTCCATTCCATGCACCAATCATGGTCGTATGCATGGGTGTCATGTCCTCATCAATGCAAACGAACAATTTCTTTGAAAAAGAGGTCAACAATAATAGCATGATCACTCTTATAACATGGTATAAAGTGGGCCATCTTAGAAAAATGATCCACCACAACAAAAATTCTATCCCTCCCCCTCTTAGTCCGAGGTAGTCCTAAAACAAAGTCCATCGAAATATCCGTCCAAGGAATAGAAGGAACAGGAAGAGGCACGTATAAACCATGTGGGTTCAAGTGAGACTTAGCTTTTTGGCATGTGATGCAGCGTGCCACGAAACGCTCAACATCTCTTGTCATCTTTGGCCAAAAGAAATGTGTGGCCAAAACATCTTGTCTTCTTAGCACCAAAGTGTCCCATCAGCCCTCTTCCATGCGCTTCCTGCAGCAACAAGAGATGAACGGAACCAACTGGAATGCATAGGCGGTTAGCTCTAAACAATAATCCATCATTGATCACAAACTTGTTCCATGTACGTCCCTCTCTACAATTCAGCAAGACATCTTTAAAATTAGGATCAAGTACATATTGTTCCTTAATAGATTCAAGACCAAATATGCGATAATCAAGTTGGGACAGCAAGGTATATCGCCTAGACAAAGCATCCGCAATCACATTATCCTTCCCTTTTTTGTGTTTGATAACATAAGGAAAAGACTCAATCAGTTCTACCCACTTAGCCTCTCGACGGTTCAGATTATTCTGAGAGCGAAGATACTTAAGCGATTCATGATCGGAATGGATAACAAACTCCTTTGGCCACAAATAATGACGCCACGTATCTAAAGAGTGTACAAAGGCATACAATTCCTTATCATACATGGAGTAATTTAAAATAGGACCATGTATTTTTTTGCTAAAGTATGAAACAGGTTTACCATCTTGCACTAGCACAGCCCCAATGCCAATTCCACTAGCATCACATTCAAGCTCAAAAGTCTTACCAAAATTCGGAAGTTGCAGCAATGTTGCATGTGTTAGCTTGTCCTTCAAAGCATCAAAGGACTCATCATGTGCCTTACCCCATTGGAACACCACCCCTTTCTTTGTTAACTCATGCAAGGGGGCCTGCAAGGGTACTGAAATCTTTGACAAAGCGGCAGTAGAAACCTGCAAGGCCAAGAAAACTCCTCACCTCTGTGACGGTTTGGGGAACCGGCCAGCTCTTTATAGCTTCAATCTTCGTCTCATCCACCTGAATTCCCTATGGAGTAACAACATAGCCAAGAAAAGAGACGCGATCCGTGCAAAAAAGGCACTTCTCAAGGTTACCAAATAAATGTGCTCCACGTAAAGCATCAAGAACAGCACACAAGTGATCCATGTGTTCATCAAAAGACTTGCTATAAATCAAGATATCATCAAAGTAAACTACCACAAATCGTCCAATGAAAGCCCTTAAAACCTCATTCACTAAGCCCATGAAAGTGCTAGGTGCATTAGTCAAACCAAAAGGCATTTCTAGCCACTCATACAATCCAAATTTGGTTTTAAAAGTTATTTTCCATTCATCTCCAAGTTTCATTCTAATCTTGTGGTATCCACTTCGCAAGTCAATCTTTGTGAAAATTATAGAACCACACAACTCATCAAGCATATCATCAAGCCTAGGAATAGGATGACGGTATCGAATGGTAATATTATTGATGGCCCTACAATCAACACACATACGCCAAGTACCATCTTTCTTAGGAACCAAAAGCACAAGAACAGCACAAGGGCTATGGCTCTCACGTACATACCCACAGTCCAAAAGCTCTTGGACTTGCCACTAAATTTCCTTAGTCACCCCGGGGTTGGTTCAGTAGGCTGCTCGGTTGGGGAAGGTTGCCTCCGGAATCAAGTCGATTTGATGCTCTATGCCTCTCATGGGTGGCAGCCCCGGTGGTATCTCATCTGGAAAAACATCTGCATACTTCTGCAAAGTGTTAGTGACAACAGGTGGTATCGAGCTAGGAATATCATCAACTGAAAACAAAGCTCGTTTGCAAAGTAAGGCATAGCAGATTTCTTCTTCAAAATTTTCAGCAAGGTCTCATTGTGTTGCGAGCATAACCCCACCCTTCAATTTAATGCCCTCGGCCTTAGAATTAGGTGTAGGTTTACCCTTTTTAGGAGGGAAAACAGATTTTGCTACTTGCTGATTTTCAAATTGTATGTCATTCAGACTTGCAACTCGTTCTTTCTCAGCTTGGACAATTTCAGAAGGGGTCAAAGGTAGCAAAGTATATTTCTTTCCTTTATGCTCAAAGGTGTATTTATTACTTTTACCATGGTGTGTAGCATTAGTATCATATTCCCAAGGTCCACCCAACAAAATAGAACATGCTTGCATAGGAACTACATCGCAATCAACCGAATTGGAATAAGAACTAATTGAAAAAGATACCCTGCAAGTTTGTGTTACCTTGGCCTTTCCCGAGTCATTTAGCCACTGAATACGGTATGGATGTTCTTGACCAACTCTGAACTTACCAAATTGTTGCAGCTGCCTCCATCAATGATGACTCTTACACATCGATTATTGACGACGAAGAAAATCTGAAATAGATTATGACGTTGTAGCTGTTCAGGTTGTTGCACTTGTGTGTTGAGCACCCGCTGAACAATAGCACTCCTATAGGTCACTGTATCCTCTCCACCAAGGATCTCTTCTTCACCATCATTTTCTTTCTCTTCTTCATCTTCAATGTCGGAGGTGCTGATGTAGCCATCCTCTTTAGCAATGTATGCCCTCTTGCTTGGGTAGTCCTTCTGCACATGGCCAATCCCATGGCAACAATGACACTGAATGTCAAAGGTGTTCCCCGTTGATGCAACAGATGAGGCACTCTTTGCGGGCACCTATGAAGGATTTTTACCCAAGTTTGAGGAGGGTGCAGGTGGTGCAGCAACTCCTGAAGCTGCTGGCTGCTTGTTCGCTGGTGGTGGCACCCGAAACATTGACGGCTTGTTCAGCCCCGTCGATGGTGTGGTACGTGGCGTGTATGTGGTGTTGGACTTACATTGCTGCTCTCATCCCTGCAATTCCTTCTCTACAAGCATAGCAAACTGAAACAACTGGTTGATAGTGTTAAATTCCTTATAATCAACAATGTCCTGAATCTCACGCCTTAGACCCGAATAAAAATGACAAATAGAATCCTTGGGTACCTCTACAATACCACAACGCATCAAACCCTTTCGGAGCTCCCCATAGTAATCTTGGACAAATTTCTCTCCTTGCTCTAAGCACATCAATTTCTTATGCAAGTCTCTATGGTAGGAAGGAGGAACAAAGCGATCACACGTAGATACCTTAAATTGTTCCCATGTGGTTGGTAAAGCATTCTCTGAAGCTAACCCACTCCACCAAATGATTGCAAATTCCTTAAACTCACTAGAGGCTTGTCGAACTCTATGTCTTTTAGGAACAAGGTGGACACTAAATTTTTGTTCTACTGTCATCTCCCAATCAAGATACCCCTCAGCATCATAATGACCTGAAAATGGTAGAATTGTAAACTTGACCTTAGCTTAAGGGTCATCAGAAGTATGATGGGTATTACCTTGATTTTGAGGACCTCCCATACCTCTCCTGTTGTCTCATAAATGACGTCGTAGCCTCGCTGCTCGGGTGGCTGCAGCATCTATTGATGGGAACGGGGGTGCCCGATCTTTCGTCAGGAGAAGGATAACTCGTTTTGGGTGGAGTGCGACACACCGATCCGGCTTCATGTCCAAAGACCCGAACTCCTGCAACCTTAGCACCACAACTCCTCTTGTTATCAATCGTGTCACAATCCGGTTGACCTCGCCGCGAAGGCTAATCCCTGCATGCAAAATGAAGAAAACAAGCAAGAACTCGAAAGTACGCAACACTCAAGAATATAGTGACGACTGCAGATGAATGATTAAGCACTCGAAGTTGGGGTTTCACAAACCGAAAACGGCGACTATTCGATGATAGATAACTCTAAAGCAAAACCTGAGTCTAAACAGTAGCGGCTACTGAGTTTATAGCCTAAACGGGGTGAGCTAGGGTTGGGGGCGTGCCGGAGGGGGCGCCCACAACTTGGGCTGAAGGCCCGACTCGATACAAGGCCGTGTTGGCCCAAAATAGGTGACGCAGCACCTTGGTCACACAGTATGATCCACGAATGTTCTGGAGCTAGGACCAGAACCAAATCAACGGCTTCGTCGTCACCTTTCCAACAAGTCCTTATACACCTTGTTCTGATGTCGTATGATGGAGATGTCACCGAAACCGTGCAGAGGTGTAAGCTGATTCCGAACCGGACGTGGCAGCTGAGTTGGAGACGAAGTACAGCTTGGACAAGGTCGTGGCGTGTGCGTGTCCAGCAGCTTGGTGATGTCCTCATCATCCCCTCCTTGAATTGGAGTCATCCTCAAATCCCTCCCAACATGAACAATGTCCTGCAAAAGGTTAGGGGCAAGAGGATGCAAAGTACGAGACATAGGATCGTTGCAAAAAGACACGTCACGATAGAGCATAGTATAACAAGACGCATCAGGATTATCACAAAGTTCAGCAACAATGGATGTTTTAGCAATAAAAGTACCTCCCTTTAGCTTAATTGCATCATGTTTAACATCAGGAGGTTCACTAGGTGCAGCTTTGGTTTTATCATTAGCAGCAAGATCACGAAAATGTTTCCTAACATCAGCAAGTGATAAAGGAAGCAAAGTAATGTTCTTATTCTTATGCATGAATGTATATGTATTAGTTCTACCATGGTGTGTAGCATCTCTATCATATTCCCATGGTCGGCCTAACAAAAGTGAGCATGCTTCCATAGGTACAACATCAAAATCAGCATGGTCTTGATAAGAACCAACAGAAAAGTGTATGCGGGTGGTTTCAGTTACCTTTGCCTTGCCACTGCTATTGAACCACTCAATGTGGTACGGATGTCGTAGTGGACGAGTGGACAAACCAAGCTTGGCAACCAAATCTGAACTCACCAAGTTGTTGCAGCTCCCTATGTCGATGATGGTGAGGACACGTCGCTCCTGCACGATGAGAAACATGTGGAACAAATTGTTGCGCTGAGCTTTCATGGTGTCCTCATGTTCCTCATGTACGACCAAGGCACGCTGCACAAGAAGACTTGGACAACCCACGGAGGTAGTGATAGAATCAATGGCATCCACTGCTTTCTCCCCCGAAACTGCAGCATAGTTAGTAGCAACAACCAAATCATCTTCTACATCGCTAGCACTTACATATCCGTCTCCATCAGGTGCAGCGATGAAAGCACGAAGACTCGGACAATCCTTCATGACATGGCCCATTCCCTTACAGTGGTGGCACACGATTTTGGCAGAAGGGCTCTTTACAGCAGAAGATGGTGTCTTGTTCTGTTGATCCTGCACATCAGACGCATTACGTACCTCAGGAGCTGCTGTAGATGAATGTGTACTCGCTGGTGGTGCTGAAGGAGAGGCACCCAGCGAGGTAGAAACTGGTGGCCTGGAGGTCTTGTGCGTGTAGGAGCTTCCTCGTCGTCCCTGCAATTCTATTTTTGCAAGCATAGCAAGCTGGAACAACTGGTTGGTGGTAGTAAACTGTTTCTAGTCAACAATGTCCTGAATTTCACATCTCAGACCCCCATAAAAAGGACACACCTTATCCTCAGGATCCTCTACTACCCCAGCCCGAACCATACCCTTTTGAATCTCAGCATAATACTCCTGAACAGACATATCACCCTGCTCTAAATATTGTAATTTCTTATGTAAATCACGCTTATAAGATGCAGGAACTAATCTATCATGCATAGCAATTTTAAGCTCATCCCAAGTAACAGGTTGTATGTTTAAAGAAGCACATTCATGCCACCAGATTATAGCAAAATATTTAAATTCACTAGTGGCTTGTCTAACCTTATGTTGATCAGGAACAAGATGTGAAGCAAAATTTTGTACTACTGTCATCTCCCAATCTAGATATTCCTCAGCATCATATCTCCCATAAAAAGATGGTATAGTAAATTTAACTTTAGCATAAGGGTCATCCGTAACATAATGGTGTTTATTTTTATTACCTCCCATACCTTTTCTGTTGTGTGCAAGAAGGCGGCGTGCACGATTTTTGCTTGTCATCTTGTGGTCGACCGTACCATCCGGAAGCAACACAATATCCTCAGGATGGCCATTAGCATCAAAAGAGTCGTCATCTTTATCCTCGGTATTGGGAAGGTTGAGTTCAAGCTATTGAATTCTTCTTGTCAGATCTGAAACTCGCTTGTCCACACCCTCAACTGTGTGATTGGTTTTTTGAACTTCATTCGTAAGGGTGCTCATCTCCTTAAGGAAGAAAGCCTTCATCTCGTGTTTCATCTCCTGCAACTGACTAGACAAAACAGGTATGTCGTCTAGCATGGTTAGTGATTAATAAATACCCTATGAGCTATCAGGGTTGGTATGTGGAATCACACCCTCACAAACATCTTACCAAGTTCTTACCTGTGAGGTAGTGGTACCAAGAGTTGCAAGGGTCCCTCGCTGTACTGATCTGAAGAAAAATATGTGGAGCTTGGGAGGCCAAAATATGTAGCAAGGATTAGCAAATAACGAATGCAGATTAGCAAAGTTCAATAAATGTCCAAAGCACGAGTCACAATTGCTGGCTAAGAAGTGTCCTAGTCATAGCACAATAAGGTAAAAGTAACAAGGAACGATGGACAGAAAACTCTGGAAATCAGCAGAATGACAGTTCTATAATTAATGCTGAAAACCTTACCAAAAAGGCACTAGTAGAGAGCAAAGGCATGTTTCCAAAGAAGTACCAGCAAATGAACTCAACTTGTTCTGAATTTTTTACCAGTGATCCAAAATCACAAAGGATGGAAGCACACAAAACTTCACCTGAAACAGAGGTGTATTGTGGCCTAGGAAAAATCAGGAACGATCTCTGAAAACCCCTCAAAACACTTAAACAATTTTTTTATTTATCTTCCTGATGTTTTTTGAATTTTTTGAGAACGACCTAATTGACAAAGTGGGTAGATGTCTGTCTATCTTTTTGTTGCCAAGCTCCTGTAAAAATTTGAGCAAAAACGGAGCACCGAGTGAAAAGTTGTGCCTGTTTTATGGAAGGTACCTCAACCTATTGTTTCCAAAGGCACAAATCGGCAGGGAATGCAGCATCGGCTACGGCTGAACAAAGCATCTCAGCAAGCAATACAGGGGCACAAACCTCCCTGGTATAAGCAATAGATAGTCACCAAATGATGAATCAAGGGGGCTGCAATGCAAGGCGAAACACAAGCGGCTTGCAACCTAATCTAAGGCTAGCATGGAGAGAGTTCACACAAGGCGGCTAGCGGGGCAAGTCAAGTAATGTGGTGGCTCGACTTGTAATCTGGGTAAAGGTGGATGGGATAGCGGCGGAAACAAACAAACAATGATGGGCATGTTGAACTACGATGATGAACATAACCTAAACCAGCAACAAGACTCGACCACGGACACAAACTCAAAAAAGCAATCTGAAATCGAAATTGCAAGGCTAAAACAGGTTGTAGGACAACAGAATTTTTTGTAGGTTTTCTGTGGAATATGGGATGAAACAAAATGATCTCTAAAACTAGAGTAAACCTGACAGTAATACCTGAGTCTCTGATTACCATATGATGGGAACGGGGGTGCCCGATCTTCCATCAAGAGAAGGACAACTCGTTTTGGGTGGAGTGCAACACACCGATCCGGCTTCAGATCTAAAGACCCGAACTCCTGCAACCTTAGCACCACAACTCCTCTGGTTATCAACCGTGTCACAATCCGGTTGACCTCGCCGCGAAGGCTAATCCCTGCCTGCGAAACGAAGAACACAAGCAAGAACTTGAAAGTACTCAGCACTCAAGAATATAGTGACGACTGCAGATGAATGATTAAGCACTCGAAGTTGGGGTTTCACAAACCGAAAATGGCAATTGTTCGATGACAGATAACTTTAAAGCAAAATCCGAGTCTAAACGGTGGCTGCTACTGAGTTTATACCCTAAACGGGGCGAGCTAGGGTTGGGGGTGCGCCGGAGGAGGCGCCCACAACTTGGGCTGAAGGCCCGACTCGATACAAGAGGCCGTGTTGGCCCAAAATAGGTGACATAGCACCTTTTCTTGGTCACATAGTATGATCCACGAATGTTCTAGAGCTAGGACTAGAACCAAATCGATGGTGTTGTCATCCCCTTTCCAATGAGTCCTTATACACCTCGTTTCGATGTCATATGATGGAGATATCACCGAAATCGTGCAGAGGTGTAGGCTGATTCCGAACCAGACGTGGCAGCTGAGTCGGAAACGAAGTACAGCTTGGAGAAGGTTGTGACGTGTGCGTGTCCAGCAGCTTGGTGATGTCCTCATCATCTATGTTCCCATTCTCATCAAGAATAGTATCTTCATCAATGTTGTGTCCTCCCATGTCTTCTTCATTTGGTACACAGTTTTCAAACTCCGTAACCTTTTCGGTTAGAGTAGAAATCCACCTATCCAATATCTCCATGCTGCTACCAAGCTTGAGATCAATCAGTGCATCAGTGACGACCTTTTTTATGGCATCATTCATTCCTTCTTGGGCATCTTCTACAGCAGCCCACAGCTGATCCCTACTAACACACTCATTGAAATCTTTGGGCGAGTTTCCATGTTCATTACCTGCCATTACGACACCCAAAACAATAGCAAGTAGTGAAGGTTATCCCTAATAAATGACTACAATTTGTAGTGGTGCCTCCCAATCATGGAAAATGGCAGCTCCTATACAAGCTCTTGCAAATGTTCTTACCATTCACAAAATAAGAATTGGTGCAATTGGCGGCTAGTTCGTGATACCTGTGAGGAAGTGGCACCAAGATTGCCAGGGTCCTCTTATGTGGAGCTTGGGAAGGCACAAATATAAATATGTATGTGGTACAAATGTTTGCAACAGATAGCAATGCTGAATTATAGTCCAAAATACATGTTCTTGTTGCTGGCCCATACGTGTTCCTAACACCAATTGTGATAGGCAAGTGGGTGAAGCAAGTGTGGAAGGAAATGAGTATTGTAAGGAGCAACAAACTTGAATAAGACAAAGAGCACCACTAAACAGAGCAGCTGAAAGTTCTTATGTGTTCGTCTTTTCTATTCTTCTTTCTTTTTTTTGTTTCACTTTTTTCTCTTTTTTTGCTTTTGCTCTTTATCAGGAAGGAACACACAAGAAAAAAACCACAAGATTTGGCTCAAAAGGACAAAAGATGTGGGCTATGCCAAAATCAGGATTGTGCTATGACAAGCATACCAAACTTGTGGGTCCTGAAACTCAATTTTCTTGGTCGAATTTCACAAAACTAATTTCTGCAAACCTAGCTTTGCTAGGATGAAATAGGTCTCAAATTTTCTGGCATTTTCTGTATATATAAAATTTTCCCAGTTTTGAGTTCGGATGCAAAAGTTATGACTGTTTGAAGATAACTATCAATTTGGGTGGATTCGAGACACACCGATCCAGCTTCAAATCCAACGAAATGAACCCCCCAATCTTAGCACCACGAACCCTCTGGTAATCAAGCAAGCTGCAGCTCGATTGACCTCGCTAAGAAGGCTAACTCTTGCCTGCGAAATCGAAGAACACAAGCAAGTGCACGATGAAGAAACCAAATCACATAAAGAATTCGATTCAACTCACGAATGGGGCTCCACAACCGAAGAATCGGTGTCCTGTTCTTGACAGAATGAAACTAAACAAAACCCAACCCTAGAGGAGGGGGTGGCGGCTAGATAAGGGTGTTTGGGGGCGGCCAAGACCCCCTGGTCGAAACCCTAATGGGCCAAGATGAGATACATGGCCCAGAAAGGCCAAAAGTCAGTGTGCAACACTGAGATAGATTCTGGACACAGATTGTTTTAGTGATTCCTGTCGACTCGAGTAGTTTTTCGACCTCAAACCAAGACCATCGGTTAGATGATGAAGTTATCTTTCCAACCCAAGTTGAATCGTCAAAAACGGTGTTCGAATGCATCTTGGGCGTCTATTTTAGTGCAGACTGGTTCTGGAGGTCGAAACAGCCTCAAGGCTCACATGTTTGGGCCTCCCTCTTGACTTGGTCGCCCTTGCTGGTCCTCCATGCCTCCAAGTCCATCTCCAAGCATCTCTTGTCCTTCTTCATGGTTCCTAATCACAATATAATCATTAGGTAGCAATCTATTCTCATAATCATACAAAGAGGTGTTTAGGAACGGCTCACCTCTAGATTCAATTGTCGTGCACGAGCTCTAGTGATTGGACCTTGAATGTTGCTTGTATCCAAGAGAGTGATGTCCTCATCACATATACTCCCTCTGTTCTTAAATATATGACATCGTTAACTGTTTCATCCAACTTTCACCATCAATATATATTGACTAATGTAAAACATGTATCATTATGTCTATTTTCAAATGTAATTTAGATTTAACTTGTAGGTTTATCGATTTGCAGAAAATACGAATAGTCAAACGAACAACAAAAAGTCAATGGTGTCATATATTTAAGAATAGAGGTAGTAGTACGTATATCATTAGAATGCTTGGAACTATAGTGGCACCTCCCAACGAGCACCCTCTCCGTAGTCGTAGCGGCACAACGGGCATGTCGTCTTCTCATTGAACCACTGCATGATGCATGTAATGTGGAAATAGTGTGCGCACACTCACAGGGTCCTGACATCTGCCCCTGGAGCCATGTCCTCTAGGCAGATGATGCAATTTGGCACATCCTTAATACAATAATCCTTCAGCGGTGTCACCACCCAGCAAACAAATGTTATAGAGAGCTGGATGCACACCTTGCATCTGAAAACAGAGTTGTCAGACATGGAAACATCGTGTTGTGCAATGCAACCCTCCAGACCGGAAGGCACTGCCATGTCCCAGTGAAGTACGGTTAGACCCACGTAAACATCAAGGTCATTTAGGTTTTGCATCAAGGAATGCCTGATTAGGCTACAACAGGAATTGGGATAGTGAAGTTTTGTAACACCGAGGTAAGCTAATGGAATTTCAATTTTGATGTCTCTGGTCCTTGGGCGAAGCCTTGAGCTGCTCCTATTGCCTTCAATGTCGATCAAGTTGTGCATCTCCGTGATGGTCAGATCAAGCTCGAGTATGCTCAGCCAGATCACGATTCCCTTTGTCGTCTCGTCCGTGATGTCAAACATTGGCTTGGTGCATTGCACAACCTTGGGATCTGCAGAAATAGAAAAAAGTGTATTTTTCATCCCTCAAGTATTGCAAAAGTGTGACATTCATCCATCACGTATCATTTCGTGCAAATCAACCTCTTAACTATTTGAACTGGTGCATTTGAACTGGTGCATTTGAACTGGTACTCCCAATGCAGACTTCACCATGGAGTCTAAGTCTATTAATTGCTCTATCATTTACACTAGTATCGTAGTAGCTTTTTGGTGATGTGGCACTGTATTTATTGAAGAAAGAGAGGGAAAACATAGTTGTACTACTACTAAGTATTCACACAAATCAATACCAGTTGTGAGAGAGACAAGTGGGTCATGCGATGCTATGATAGAAAATTGCATTGTGGAAGATACTACTGATAGTTTTTCTAGCATGCGTACTATAATTCGACGAAAGTATAGATATGAATAATTGGACAGGCGGATCGTACCGTTTATGACCCTAGAGAGAGTTCCATTCGCTGAGGCAACCATGCAAGGCTCACAGCTTACCAAGGACAGTGGCAGCACGAAGCAAAGATAGTACTAGAATCGCAGACCTGCACTGCATGTGTGTGTATCGAAAGGTTAGAGGTTCTCGGCCGGTGCAGATCCATCTAATAGTCCAACAATACAGTAGTGATTACAAACTAAAAGGGATCGATGGTCGAGAATTGATCACGTTGACAGAGAAAGGGTACTCAAGGCGAGAACTCACAAAAACCAGCAGGATGTTGGTCGATCGCTGGGGATCGGAGAACCAGATGATGGGGGACTGTGGCATTTAGGGTAGTATGGTCAAGGGTGAGAGAGGAGGTGGGTGTGTTGGGACATGGGAGAGGCAGGGACACGACTAGGCAGAGGCTGACCATAGCAATCGTCGCATTTATAATATTCTATTTATAATATGATGACGGACGATCCCATCCGTCTCGCTGCCTTGTGCGCATTGACTGTATATATGCGTCAACTGCCATAGGAGTACTATACTACTACTCTATATCGTTCTAATTTTATCGGATGTCTCCGAAGAGACGTCATGCAATGCAATACTACTAGCCGACCTGTGGTTTGGTTACTTACTACTAGTACTCCCTCTGTGGACACCATGGATCGTGCATAACCACCGAGGCGAGGGTTACGCAGGTTCGACAGGACCCAGTCGGTGGTGTTGTAGGAGCCATGCAGCATGGATGGAGTGTAACCTAGCGGGTCCATCTTACGCATGCATCTGAAGCCCATTTGTGCTTAACACAGTCGGTGTTGCAGGAATAATGCTGCAACAATCGGTTCACCTTTTGCCTCCGTCCCCGCGCCTCCGCTATTACCTAGGAGCTGATTTCCACCTCAGATGTGGATAGGTTGTCATCGACATTTTCATAGCAAGACGCGAATGTGGGAGACGATTTCATTTATAGCGTGACCTCGACCCTCGCGCGTGCGTAACTTCTCAGATGAATGAGCTCTGGACTGCAAAATATTTCTAATAGTGAAATATAGTCATATGAATCCAGGGTTTTTTTGCCAAAAAAGATCGATAACATCATATTGGTGAAGAACGGAAATCAACATGCATGCGTAGTAGGGATCTATCAGAGCCCCCAGCAATCCAGCAGCCTATCCCAGAGCTGGTTGTTGGCCTTCCCCTCCTGTTTAAGGATCCTTTCCAGACCCTCAACCATTGAGAGGAGATGGGCCGTGTAGACTTGGATGTGCGCGTTAACACGCGGATCCACCCACTCTGTGTAGCCACAGTCATCCACCTGCAGGAAGAGACAAGACGCGTGTCAAGGCAAGTGCATGTCGATCGATCCGGAGTACTAAACGAAAGACGCATGGAAGAGTACTGTGTTATTAGAAGAAAATAAGTTTGGAGAACTTTCCATGAAGCGAGGCTAGTGAAAGAAACAACGCCCCCATCGATGTAGCCGACGTAAGTTTGGACGATGGCGTCCTCCTGGTGTATGCATTGAGGCGAAGGATGCGGTCGGTGAGGGTAGTCTCAAAGAGGATTGTTGTCGGTGTAGTAATGCCTACAACTAATTACTGCTTGGGGTGGCGGCGGATGTGGTTTGCTAGGACCGCCCCATTCCACAGCTTTCCCTCCCATTGTCACCTTGCTCTCCTCGGAGGAGCTTCTCAAAGGATGGGGGCGCAGCTTCTTTGGCATTCTATTAGTTGCGATAGCACGGGGAGCAGGCCACGATATCTTTTTTCTTTTCTTCTCTCACGAGAGGGAACGGGGGTTTGCCTCTTATTAACAACGACCCCCGGTACTTGAGGGCCGAGGTTGTTGCCACCAAAATAATAATAATAATAATAATAATAATAATAATAATAATAATAACAACAACAACAACAACAACAACAACAATAACAACAACAACAACAACAACAACAACAACAACAACAACAACAACAACAACAACAACAACAACAACAACAACAACAACAACAACAACAACAACAACAACAATAATAATAATAATAATAATAATAATAATAATAATAATAATAATAATAATAATAGTGTGGTAGTCGCGTGCGAAATCCAGCGTCGAAGCTGCCATGCTTGGAATGTAATTTGCTGCTCAGCTAGTGGTATGGAAGGAGATTGTTATGTGGTTTTGCCGATCAACATGAGATGCTGCTGCGAGTTAGAAGAGCAAACCATTTATTAGAAACCCCGCAACGGCCATGCTTGAAATCTCCTCCCTCCGGCAATTTCGGGATCGTGCTTTTATTTCACGGTGTGCTTTTAAAAAGATCTAAACCTGTGCCTAGTTGATCACGCACGTTCCATGGTGCGTAACCTACACCACAAGGTTGCGCATGATCCTTTAGGGTTGACAGTGACCACATCATGGATCCAAACTCAATTTTGTTACACGAGTGAGAGTAATCCTATCTTTGCCCACCTTTAACACTAATTCAAGTATCAGTAATTAATTAACACTAATTTAAACCAATACAACTTCTGCCAATTTGACTCGTGAAAGGCATTCATTTCATCTCCATCATATCCTGACCAAAATGTCTATCATCTGTTAATTACTTCATTGCTACCGAGATAATTCCCACAACAGCACACAGACCCACCATAGCAACTAACATCTTCTTGGTCCTAACCAAAATGTCCATCCTCTATTCCATTCCATTATCAGCTTGCATCACCCTGGAAGCAGCTTCCTCTTCAGAGCATGTTTTATTGCACTGTTATCAAACCAACCGGTTACATGAAATTTGCCGAGAAATTATGTGTGGAGCCGAAATGTTGGGAGTTTTCATAACTTGTCAGTTCATTTATGCCAGTTAAATCCGTACGATAGGGATGCACAAACACTGCAAACTGATATAAACTACTGTTATATTATTTCAATTGCTTGCACTTCATCTGTTCTAGTAGAAGAGTATTTTAGAATGGCGAAGCATGTGCGGACGATGTTGGAGGTTAGAGGTATAAGCAAAATCGACATGACTAGCACCGTCCGGGGCAGATCCAGCGTGAGCGCTGGGGGTCCATTGGAGCATCCTGAAACTTCTCTAAAATTTTCAGCCATGGATGAAGAGAAGGGGAGGAAAATCAGCCACCCTCCTTCCAAATCGTGTAGCATGCAACATGGATCGTGTCCCAGGATTTTGTAGCTATTGACACGTGCGCGCAGAGACCTTAAGAGGAATGCATAACCTGACTAGTCTCAATTACTTTGGGTCTGGGCCACGGTGCTTGGCGCAACCGCTTGGGTTACCCACATAGCCATGTAAAAGGCGGCATGGGTTACGCACGCAGCACCACGGTTGCCGCGGGACACGGTGGGTGGTGTCGAGCCTGCGTAACCGAGATCATTTGGGTGCTGTCTTAAATTTTCAAACTAATAGAAGAACATTCAGATCCGAATATAATGTCATTAGAGTAAATACAAGCCAAAATTTTTTGGGTCTACATCTGCCAAGTCCAGCATAAAAGAGCAGGTGTCTATGTCCGGGGTGTTGCAGCATCCATCTTCGCTCGAAGAATCACTGCACCAGACCCGCTCCACCTGCACCGTCACCTCTGTGCTGGGGGCTAGGCAGACGGTACGGTGCGAGGCGCTTTAAAAAGGAGAACAAAGAAATTCTTGTAGGTTACACATTTGATGTAGATTGTACAGTATGTTGCGGGGATAAGAAACGATTAATACCTTGTTCTTGAGCCTCTCGGGCTTGGCCTTGTTGACCATGTGCACGTGGTCGCGCTCCGCCTGCTCGACCCAGTTGTCGCCGCAGTCTCCAACCCTACCGAGCTCAGGGTCGCGAGCCAGGGTGCTACTGGTCAGGATGTAATCCGCTAGTGCCTTGTGTTGCGGCCCTTTGAGGCCATTGCCTCTGGTACTCTAGCTGGTGGCGTGGTTGAGGAGCTCCAGGAGGCTCTAGTTGTGCGGCATCTTGTAGCGGCAGAAGGTGCAGTGATAGTACCCTTCGACGGAGCGGACGGTGTTGATCCCAGAAGCGAAGCCACTAGTGACCTCAGTGACCTTCTCGTCATAGTCTTCCTCATTGGAGTGGGTGTAATAGTCATCAGAGTCGTTTTGGCTGCCCATCTTTGTGTGTTGGAGAGCTCGCTGGAGAATTGGGCAGATGAAAGGAAGAAATGGTCGACGTGATGCAAGATTGTGTGCTAGATGTTCTTATATTGGAGTAGTCGTGCCTCATCGTTTCCCCATAAGACGTAGTGTGATAGAGGCGGAGTGCCCGATCTTTCGGTGAGTGGAGATAACTTCGATCTGGTGGGAGACGACCCTCACGATCTGACTACGACGAGCGAGACTCCAAGCGCCAATTCAATCGCTGAACCAACTCCCGATGGTTACCGACCTTGCTGGCGCAAGATCAGCTTGATCACGAAGATCAATTCCTGTACGCAATCAAAGAACGAACAAGAATCTGAGGTGAGTAATCTTAATATCACTCGAAGGTGGAGTTCTGAATCACAAAGGACATCACGTATTTGTGTGTGGTCTGGTGTAGCTAAAGCTAGATGTAAAACAAAACTCGAGTTCTAAATGCGGCGGCTACTGAGTATATGAGGAGGGGAGTCCTAGGGTTGGGAGCAACCTAGGATGGGGTGCCTCAACTTGGGCTTAAGGCCCAACAAACCGGCGACGCAGCACCTTAGTAGATTCTAAACATCAACTTGTTTTGACAATTCCCGCTGACTCGAGATGAATTTGGGCCTGAAACTAGTGCCATCGGAAGCTCTATGAAATTCTGCTTCCAGCCATATAAAGAACGTCCAAAACCGACTTAGTATGCAACCTGGGCATCGTTTTTAGTGTGCACTGGTCCTGGACTCCGAACTGGGCTCGAACTTGAATTGCTTTGGGCCTCCACCTTGGGGACTCGAACCGGATTAGCCTCGTGCCTCCTCGTCGACTTGGACACACTTGCTGGACTTCTTCTACTCCATTCCATGCACCAATCATGGTCGTATGCATGGGTGTCATGTCCTCATCATTCTCTCCTTCTTGAAGAAAAGTCGTCCTCGACGTCGAGTGTATTTGAGAACGATCCTGCACAACACAAGGGAGAATGGGGTTGCGGAAATAAAGCAAACCAAAACAAATTGTGAGGAGGAATGTGACCATGTTTCCAAATGTGTATCATGTCATGTCGCATCAAATTGTCAGCATCTTTGGAGACTTCGTTATCGAAAAGCGCATGAGGTTTGTCATTACTATCCTGCAAAAGATTAGCACCAACAAAAGACACAACACTAATGACAGGTTGCTTGCAAGAAAATTTAGCACCAAAAATCATAGGGAGCCACCAGCAATGCTTTCCTTCTTGCGAAACAAAACTACTAGAGGAACATGTGAAAATATTTGTAGGATGGTTACCCTCTAATCGATCACAATCGTGCACAACAATCGTGCACTGCCCCACCCACAGGCGCTACCCCACCCACAGGCGTCACCCCGTCTCCAGGCCGTACACGGGATATTCAGTGTCATCGGTGCAGAGGATTTGGCCACGTGTTTCGAGACTGCCCGAGCAAGCGCTCTTTGCTCATTCGTGACGATGCTGAGTACTCTTCCGCTAGTGATTTTGAAAAAATTGAACATGCATTGCTTGCCACTGACCATGCAGCTTATGCAGAGGTACATGCCACCCCGGGTGACTCCGATAGGTATGAAAGTCTTGTTGCGCAGCGTGTTCTTAGTGCACAGGTCGCCCCGCCCGAGAAGAATCAGCGACACACGTTGTTCCATACAAAGGGAGTTTTGCATGAGCGGTCCATTCACATCATCATCGACAACGGTAGCTGCAACAATCTGGCGAGTATCATGCTGGTAGAAAAATTGTCGTTACTCGTTACCCACTCGTAAGAATCCAAGCCCATATTACATTCAATGGCTTAATGATGGTGGTAAAATAAAAATCTCCCGTTTTGTGCGTGTTCCTTTCTCCATGGGTGCCTATTCTAATTTTGTCGATTGTGATGTTGTTCCCATGGAAGTATACTCTTTATTACTTGGTCGACCTTGGCAATATGATATTGATAGCTTACATCATGGCTCATTTCATACCTTGTCATAAGACTGATGATGCTAGCAATGTTGCTGAATTGTTCTTTAGGGAGATTATTCGTTTGCTTGGTATTCCAAATACAATAATCTCTAATCGTGATGCTAAGTTTCTCAGTCATTTTTGGAGATCTCTGTGGAATAAATTAAGAACTAAATTGCTATTTAGCACAACTTGTCACCCTTAGACTGATGGACAAACTGAGGTGGTTAATCGAACTTTGTCCACCATGCTTAGGGCTGTTTTAGATAAAAATTTGAAACATTGGGAGGATTGCTTGGCTCATGTTGAGTTTGCTTATAATCATGCAACGCATTCCTCTACAAAGATGTGCCCTTTTCAGATTGTGTATGGTTACATCCCTCGGGCACCTATTGATTTGTTTTCGTTTGATGCTGAAGATGCCCCACACTTAGATGCTGTTGCACATGTTGAACAAATGGTTAACCTGCATGAACAAACTCACCAAAACATTGCTGCTGCTAATGCTAAATATCAGGTTGTTGGTAGTAAAGGTAGAAAACATGTTACTTTTGAACCTGGTGATATGGTTTGGTTGCATTTGAGAAAGGATCATTTTCCTACTTTGCGCCATTCTAAATTAATGCCTCGTGTTGCTGGTCCTTTTAAAGTGCTAACCAAGATTAATGATAATGCTTATATCCTTGACCTGCTTGCGGAGTTTGGTGTTTCCACTAGTTTTAATGTTGCAGATTTGAAGCCATATCTGGGTGAGGATGAGGAGTTGCCGTCGAGGACGACTTCAGTTCAAGAAGGGGAGGATGATGAGGACACCACGAGTACATCTACACCAGCAGCACCTTCTCCTACTCCAGCACCGGCAGTACCTTCTTCAGTGCCACCTTCTGTGCCAATTACTCAGGCCCGTGCAAGAGAGTTGAACTTCGTCATGATGCTGAAGAATGAAGGCCCAGAAGACTGAAAGCTGGCCCAACATGAGGCCTTGTGTGTGGGCACCTAGGACTGGCCCAAGAGGGCGCCTAGGGTTGCACCCCCGCACCCACGACGTTAGGGGCGGCGCCCCCTTTGCTAGCCGCACCTCCCTTAGGGGCTGTGCCCCTTTCCCCTTTATTATTCAGAGTCCTGTATCATTTAGAACTTGAGTTTTGTTTTACATCTAGCTCTAGCTACACAAGACCACGCACAAATACGTGTTGTCCTCTATGATTCAGAACTCCACCTTCGAGTGATATTAAGATTGCTTGCCTCAGATTCTTGTTCGTTCTTCGATTGCGTACAGGAATCGATCTTCGTGATCAGGCTGATCTTGCGCCGGCAAGGTTGGTAACCATTGGGAGCTGGTTCAGTGATTGCATTGGCGCTTCGAGTCTCGCTCGTCGTAGTCAGATCATGAGGGTCGCCTCCCACCAGATCGAAGTTATCTCCACTCACCGAAAGATCGGGCACTCCGCCTCTATCACGGGTCAACCATCAACTTCCCATCGATCGATCTCCCGATTCACCCAACGGATTGCAGCGAAACTTTGGGGATGGATGGGTTACCTCCTGGACAACCTCTCCCTCGAAGGATATCCACCAAAACGCTATCAATCATGGGGAATCGCAAATCTTGTGCCTCTACCTCAAGAACTCGGGCAACTCCGAAAACCACCAAATCAAAGACCTTGCCACGGGTTTGAAGGGGCAAGATCACCAAGAAAAGAGGCACCACATCCTCATGTGTGATTCCCACTACAAATCCTGCAAAGAAACTCCTCCAAATCTCCCCCATGAAAATCCCAAGAAAAGGTCTCCGAAAATAGCTCCAAAAAAGAAAAATGTACGGAATAAATAATATGGCACAAGATGAAGAAGAGGAAATCACTAAGAATCATGTAGTCATATTCGGTTACAAGACACTCCCAAGAATCACAAATCTTGGATGGCAAAAAGCTCAAACAAAGAGCCACTCTCTCCTCTCTACCTCTCACCAAGAGCACTCCAAGAAGAAGGAGCACACCCACCTACCTAGCCAAAAGAGATAGCTGCCCAACCAGCCACTCCTCTTATATATATGCCCTCCGGACAAATGACCGAAGTGCCCCTACAGTAGGAGTTACAATTCAAGTCCATGCAAGGGCATTTTGGTCAACACATGATTTTCTTTATCTGACGGATGCGCATCAATCACAGCTTCACTTCAGCTCCACGCAAGCCTTGCGATCATGCCTCGTGTCCTCCGCTTCGAAGCTTCCCGATGAACTGTGGCCCCACGCGGTCAGACCGCCCTGGCTAGGCGGTCAAACCAGCCTGGGCTGGCCGTCCAAGTCTCGTCGCATCTTCGGCCTTAGCTTTGTGGCTCAGCCAAGTAACCTAGTGGTTTTGTGTTCAAACCACTATAAACCCCGCGGACTCGGTGCAGCCTCCACGCCAATCCCACTCATGACTTGGCCGCCACGGTCGTCCCGGCTCAGTGTTGGTTTTGTGCCCAAACCAACAAACCCTGCGTGCAGACTTCGATTGTTAGCCGCTACCCAGCACCGGCTCGGACATGTGCAAGTTTCGATCGTTAGCCGCTACCTTGTACTGGCACGGTGTTGGTTTTGTTGGTAATCCAACAAACCCTGTGCGCACACTTCGGTTGCTAGCCGCTACCCTGCGCCGGCTCCTTGTACATGACTTCGTCTTGCTCTTCTTGCCACCATGCGGCCCGCACTTGATCCCGTCGGCCACCGGGTCCCTCGAACCAAGCCTACTTGTCTCTCTACTCCTCGGAGGTCACACAAACGTAGACCTTTCGCGCTTGTTCTTCACCTACACCAACGCAAACCAAGCCACAACCTGCACCTGCAATATAGGCCAAGAGTCAGTCCACACAATGTTGTCAATCACTCATCACGAGTGCATGCACACACGACACAACACACACAACACAACACACAAAGCCTCAAATCATCCGGTCAATCACTCATCACATACAAACCAAGGCACATCTCAACTTGGTTCTTCAGTCTCCCCCTTGATGAGTGCATTGACAAAAGATGGTTTGAAAGCAAAGGAAAAACTCATTCATGTGCCCAAAAGCCAAGAAAAAGCAAACACTAGGCAACTTGAAATGAGAAGAGCTCCAACCAAAGACTCTCAGAACTAAAGGAAGCACAAAGGCTAAACACCACCAAAGAGTCAAGCAACCCACAACAGCTACAAGTAATCCCGAAAGCCATCAAACCAATTTCAGCTCTTAACAAAGCACTTGGCAACCGCTCATCACCATCAAATCAAGGTTCATATCAACTTGATTTTCCAAATTTCTCCCCCTCGAGGAATGGGTTGACAACATGCGAGCACAAGGAAATGGTTTGAGAGAGCGAATGCCGAAAATCTCATCCAAGTGAATGAAAGCCACACAAAGGCAAAGAACAAAGACACTTGGCATGAGAGAAACCACAAAGGCCATATCAATTTCTCGATCCCCAAAAACATGGGCAACAGTTCGACACAACCGAGATAAGAATGCATGATCCCTCAAGAAAAGGCACAAAGGGCTCAACACCGCTCATGGAAGGACCGACAACTCAAATCAACCACCGGCTCCTCAAGAAGAGGCAAAGAGCACAAAACTCACTAGCTCTCCCTAAATACATGCATTAGGGCCAAAAGAGCATACAAAGCTCCCCCTAAACACATGCGATAGAGAAAAGATCACACCAAGCTCACAAACTGCCCCTAAACACATGCACTAGGGCCGAAGAGCATACAAAGCACACCCTAAACACATGCAAAAGAGCAAAAAGCAAACCAGCAAAAACACAACTCAAGCAAACAAAGAAGTTTCTCCTGCACACATGCAAACTCCACCTAAACAAATGCAAACTCCCACTGAACAAATGCATGCAAAATTACTAATGCACGACAAAGAGCAAACCTTGCCCAGTCTGCCCAAGGCGGTTAGACCGCCCCCCGGACTTATCATATGCAGGGCGGTCAAATCACCCCAAAAGACCGCCCCTCCAAATTTTTGCTCTGAAAAATGCCGAAACGGTCTAAAAACCCTCTAAACATGCCCAGATGCATTTTCCATGCACAAACTTTTCCTCCTTTATGACCATGCATGAAACAAGGCAATTTTGCAAAACTTTTAACTATTAGCTTCTCAAAAATACAATGAGCACCACAAAATGCTACAAGTGAGCAAATGAGCAAGCAAGACATCCCAAAGCTGCATAGAAGCATTGCCATCAAGATAGTAAGGCTATATGAACATATGAGCAAGCCATGATCAAAATACACAATTTTGCGAAAAATTTCCCTCTCATGAGCCAAAGACCTAAACATGAGCAAAGTCTACCAAAGTGAATCTAGATCACACAAACTTCATGCAACGTCACATATCCTCATCACAAGGTCATTACAAACACCCATAAGCATCTCATGTCATGTTAAAGCCACCGAGCCATCTGTCTACTTAAAATGAGACTTCTTATGGTAGACATCATGCAACGGTTGAGCACCCAAATTATTGCAATTTTAAAGCATTTATGACATGGAACAAATGAGAGCATAACTTCACGCATAAGCATTTCATACCAATTTCATTTTTCAAATTTAAGCACAAAATGGTACATGAAGTGCCTTTGCGGCAAAAAGAAGCTTATGCTCCCCCACAAGGTAACACATGGGCTAAACATTCATAATGACAAATGGGTCTCTGACCCCAAGTGAAAATCACATGATATCCAAACATGAATTAAGCATGATATAAACCACCAAAGCACACTAAGATCATGCAAAGCCTTATACTCACAAGAGAGAGCCTATCTAGCATTTTAAAAAAATAAACCACCTCATCATGTAAATATAGCGAAACTATCGAGAGCATAGCTATCCATCATCAAGTCATATCAAACATGCTCAAAGGCTCACAAATAGTATATCATAGTATTCATGGCATATAGGAGAAGCTCAGCCTACCATGCATATGATACAAATGCAACAAGGGTAGATATGTACATCAAATGCAACATGATATATGACAAAATTCAAGACACGAATATCAAACCTACCAAAGTCTATACATCATGATATATGAATACATATGCTATGCAAAATGCATGGGGAGACACGGAACTTGACTTAACACCAAGAAGGCTCACACGGGGACACACCAACGAAGAACCGCTCCAAGCGAGAGAAGAGCAACCAAAGATCCCAATTGAGTACCATAGAAAAGATACCAATTGCAAGACTGCCAAAGATCTCATTTGAGTACCATAGAAAGGATACCAATTGAAGGATCACAAAAGGCTACTAATAGCCACACCCTCAAAAACAAATTCCCAACGAACGAAGCCAAGCTCCCCCTCAACCAAAGACAACTAGTAAAGCAAAAGCTATGAAAAGAAAGAGCAAAAGAAAAGCACTAAAACCAACCGAAAAGAGAAAACCAAAAAGGAACAAAACACAACCCGAAGACAAGGCAAGCCTAAAACCCAAAGAAAGCTCAAAACATGCTAGATAATGCATTGATAATACCAATCAAGATAAATAAAGCATTGCAACATGATTCCACATATATGAATAAGCATGTGCTAGCAATCATGTCAACAAGGTACAACCCTATACAAGGATACTAAACCAAAATGATACCAAAGAACAACATGCCAAACATGGTACAAGAACTAAACAAAGGCATGGTACAAGTTCATATGGATCATCCACCAACATATATTACAAAGCTAGCATAACAAGATATACATGGGGGGACAAATATGCTAACAAGAAAGGATACCATAGAGCTAGAAAAAGATGATATGGATGAACAACATGACATAACCACCATAAAGCATGACATGATGTTCATATATATCATCCACCACAATATCATACAAAAGATAGCAAGATAGATATACAAGATCACAAAGCTATCATGAACAATGTGGCTAGCCTACCATGGTTTACACACAAGCAAGACACAAGTACATACAAGTGAGCACAAGAGGAAAAGAAAACTCACTATACATGTGTACAAAGGCTTTCAAGAGCCATCGAAAGCGGTGTGGAGAACCATCTTTTCTTGATCACCTCACGGGCAAAGATCAAGCACCATCCAACCCATGTTCTCCAACCGCGTCTCCATACATACACACAAGGAGACAAAAAAGACTGAGCCTTGGATCCCAAAGGGTTAGCAAGCACATACTTGGGAATCCAATACTTGGTCACACGAGTAAGCGATGCACTCAACTTATCATGTGGGTTAGCATGATGCAAATGCCGGTTTGAATAAAACGATTTTCGAACACCCTTAGAACCATGCTTTAGAGGAGCCACTCGCTACGAAAACCGAGTGCTACCACTAGCAAAAAGGCAAAGATCCTTCGAGGTCGTAGGAGAAGAACCAACACAAGCACCACGGAAAGCATGTCGTGGATCAACACAAGAAACACTAAAAACATGTCCATGAGCATGGCCTAACTCACCAGAAAGAGTGTCATAAAACCCGTCCACCAATCGTGCCTTCTTAGGCTCACAAGTGTTCATGCCATAAGAAGGGCTATGAACAACCAAAGGCCTAGAAGCACCTCCTTGCCGCATTCTCCTTGCCCGGCGGTAGCAAAACCTCTCTTGATGCCCATCCTTCCCACAATGAGAGCAATGGTACAAAGGCCTATCGGGAGGCACGGTCCGAGTGGACGAATCACCATTCTCTTGTAAGTGAGAAGTCCCTCTTCAGAAATCTTTCCTCCACCCAAAAACACTTCCAACTCTAAAACCTCTTGCTTGCAAAGATCATGTAGTCACTGGAGTACTACTGATCCTAGGAACAAGTCCCACCTCAAACAAAAACTGCCGAGACTAGAATACACTTCGGAAACTCAAAACCACTTTTGTCCAGCAAGGGGCGGTCAAACCTCCCTAGACAGGAAACACCAAATCGACTGAAACCGAAGCACACTAACTCGAAACTAGCTCAAACTTTAACCATGGCTTTCTCTGATCATGGCCATCATGCTCTCAGAGGATCTCCTAGAAAAACCAAACTTTGACCAGGGGCTACCAGGGGCGGTCTAACCTCCTCCCTGGGGCGGTCAGATCTCCTCCGGCTGGCTCCAAGAAAAGGTAAAAAACTAGACCAAACAAACTCGAGCTGAGAATTTAACCATGGGTTCTCCTGATCAAGGCCAACTGGCTTCGAGAAGATCTCCTCAAAAAGCCAAACTTTCTCCGGGATGGTCCCGGGGTGGTTAGACCGCGTCCCCCACACGGTTAGCCACCCTCCCCTAGAAAACAAGAATCGTGGGTCAACCCTCAACTTACCATCGATCGATCTCCCGATTCACCCAACGGATTGCAGCAAAACTTTGGGGATGGATGGTTGCCTCCTGGGCAACCTCTCCCTAAAAGGATATCCACCAAAATGCTCTCAATCATGGGGAATCGCAAATCTTGTGCCTCTACCTCAAGAACTCGGGCAACTCTGAAAACCACCAAATCAAAGGCCTTTCCACAGGTTTGAAGGGGAAAGATCACCAAGAAAAGAGGAACCACGTCCTCATGTGTGATTCCCCCTACAAATCTCGTAAAGAAACTCCTCCAAATCTTCCCCATGAAAATCCCAAGAAAAGGGCTCTGAAAATAGCTCCGAAAAAGAAAAACGCAGGGAATAAATAATATGGCACAAGATGAAGAAGGGGAAATCACTAAAAATCATGTAGCCATATTCGGTTACAAGCCACTCCCAAGAATCTCAAATCTTGAAAGGCAAAAAGCTCAAACAAAGAGCCACTCTCTCCTCTCTACCTCTCACCAAGAGCACTCCAAGAAGAAGGAGCACACCCACCTACCTAGCCAAAAGAGATAGCTGCCCAACCAGCCACTCCTCCTATATATAGGCCCTCCGAACAAATGACCGAAGTGCCCCTACACTAGGAGTTACAATTCAAGCCCATGGACTGGCGTTTTGGTCAACACATGATTTTCTCTATCGGAAGGATGAGCATCGACCGAAGCTTCGCTTCAACTCGACTCAAACCTTCCGATCATGTCGCGCGTCCTCCGCTTCGAAGCTTCCCGATGAACCGCGGCCCCACGTAGTCAGACCGCCCCTCCTGGGTGGTCAGACTGCCCCACTCGGTCAGACCGCCCTGGCCAGGCAATCCGACCTACCTGGGCTGGCCGTCCATGTCTCGTCGCGTCTTCAGCCTTGGCTTTGTGGCTCAGCCATGTAACCCAGTGGTTTTGTGGCCAAACCACTATAAACCCCGCGGACTCGGTGCAGCCTCCATGCCAATCCCTCTCATGACTTGGTCGCCACGATCGTTCCGGGTCGGTGTTGGTTTTGTGGCCAAACCAACAAACCCCGCGTGCAGACTTCGGTTGTTAGCCGCTACCCTGGACGGACTCGACCGTGTGCAAGCTTCGGTCGTTAGCCGCTACCTTGCACCGGCACGGTGTTGGTTTTGTGGCTAAACCAACAAATCCCGTGCATAGACTTTGGTTGCTAGACGCTACCCTACGCCGGCTCCTTATAAACGACTTCGTCTTGCTCTTCTTGCCACCATGCGGCCCGCACTTGATCCCATCGGCCACCGGGTCCCTCGAACCAAGACTACTTGTCTCTCCACTCCTCAGAGGTCACACATACATAGACCTTTCACGCTTGTTCTTCACCTGCACTAACGCAAACCAAGCCGCAACCTGCACCTGCAATACTAGGCCAAGAGTCAGTTCACACAACAGTGTCAACCACTCATCACGAGTGCATTGACAACACAACACTAAGGCAACATGGTAAACACACATAACACAATGCACACACAACACAACACACACAACACAACACTACACAGAAAGCCTCAAACCATCCAGTCAATGACTCATCACATACAAACCAAGGCACATCTCAATTTGGTTCCTCAATATCGATCACAAGGTCGAGAACGTCCAGCAAACATGCCAGCACAAGAGACAAACCATCTACTATTTGTATCATGACCATAGGAACGAACATGATCAACACCATGACCATAGGATGCAAAACCCCCTGCTTCCTGGGGAAACCTGGTCTGACCGCCCCTCCTAGGTGGTCTGACTGCCCTCTGCTGGGCAGCACCATGACCTGGTGCACTTCTCTCTCCCCAAGCCGGAATCATGCGCACAACAGCCTCGACTCTAGGTAGTGGCATACGTGACTTAGGTACACCATGAGAAGGGTGGTACCTATCCCGGTTCGCCCACTCCTTAGCCATCCTCTCATCCTTCTTTCTCTTGTAACAAAACTCATCCTTCTGACCACTTCTCCCACAATAACCACACTGAAACCTCACTGGTTTTGGGTTCTCTTGTGGCTCTGTTTCACTCAGCCTCTCGCTTGGCTTCTTCTTTTTCTCATCTCGCTCACTCGGCTGAATATTCTGTGGGATAGGTTTGGTATGTATCTCTTTCTTACCACCGCTCTCACCAAACCTCTCAAACCCCAGACCACGGCCATCTACTCTCTTAAACTTAGCCACCAACATGTGCAATTGTGGCTCTTGTGACATCAACCAACCCTACAACTTGCGCAACCCATCATTCTCATCGTTCAGCCGATTAACAATTTGTGCAAGCTCTAGATTTTTCTCAGCATGTAAATCACAGGTAGAGCAGGAAGTAGCAACAGGAGCTTTCAAAGCAGCCTCAAGAGAAACAATCTTAGCATGCGATTCATCTAGTCTAGCATGCAACACAGGACAAGAAGTGCAAGCACCAAGTAAAGCAGACCTAGACTTCATCTCATCAAGCTCAGCCCTAAGCAGATCTAGTTCCTCCAACTTAGAGGCATGCTTCTCCTTAAGCATAGTCAAATCAGACAGGAAAACAGTGCAATCAGTGCAATCAACCTCATGACTAACCACAGGAGTAGACTTAATAGCATCCAAAGCAAGCATATCATCGACATTCCTAGCCCTTAACTCAGCCACTCTCTCCCTAGCTTCCTCCAGAGAGGCCCTAATCTCTCTCCTCATCTTCTTAGCCACTCTAAGCACCTCATCACGACTATCCAGCAAATCATTGAACTCGGCATTCTCCTTGAGCAAGAGAGCAAGATCGGGAGTTACCTCTTCTTCAGAGTCGGAGTCGATGTCTGACTTGTCTTGGACACTGTTCTTCCTTGACTTGCTGTCGGTGATGTGCCCCATCACACACAAGCCGGTGAGGCTCTTGAAGGAAACCTTCTTCTTCTTCTTCTTCTTCTTCTTCTTGCGCTTGTCGCGATCCTCTTCTTCACTGCTCGAACTTGAGGACGTGTCTTCGGAGTCGAGGTCTGAGTCACATGGTTCTTAGATCTTTGCTCGAACTTTTGGCTTCTTCTTGTGCTTATGCTCGCGCCTCAAGCGGTGCTTGTTCTCGATCCTTGGGCGGTGCCTGTACTCATTGTTGGGCTCGATCTCCTTTGGGCACTCGGCGATGAAGTATTCCTACTTACCGCATCTATACCACGCATGCGTGGTCCTCCTCATGTTCACACGGCTCTTGTGCAGCCTCTCGAACTTCTTGGTCAGCAGGGCCAGCTCGTCCTGTCCAAGCTCGTCAAACTCCTCATCTAGCTAGGACACAAAGGAAGACAGAGAAAACATCCTCAAAGAGGAGTTAGTACTAGTCCTTCCACCAGATCTGGACACAAGAGCAAGACTATGTGACTCAGTCGGGCTCTCAGCCTTAGCTCTCAGTCCACGATCCACCTCTGACAACTTGAGCTTAGAGAAAAGCTCATCCGCAGTCAATGTCTCATACACACCGGACTCCAAGATGGCCTCGACCTTGGCACTCCACACGGATCTGTGAAGTGAGTGCAAGAGCTTGATAGCTCTATCATGATCCGTGTATGGGAGCACCGTCACATTGGCCCTCGTGTTGTTCACAATACAGGTGAAGCGCTGGAACATGGCATCAATCGACTCGCTTGGGAGATCTGTGAAATTCTCGTACTCTCTCCGGTGAGTGGCAAATAAGCAAGCCTGCACCTTAGCGTTCCCAACATGAGCATTCCTTAGCTTAACCCAAATCTTGCCAGCCACATCCTCTCCATGCACGCGATTGAACTCCGCGGCACAAAGAGCATGGAACAAGTAATCCACAACCTTGCTGTTGGCCTCAAACATGTCCCGAGCACCTGAAAGGATGAAACTATCTGGAATGACATAGTTTGCATTTTGCGTCACATCCCAGATTAGTTATCCTTTCCCACAAAGAAACGCACCCATGCGCCTCTCCCACATCTGGTAGTTCTTGCCATCGAAGTGCGGAGGACCCGACCCCTTTCCGTAGTCACCCATCTTTGGATCTTAGACTAGTTAGAATCAAAAAGATCCGTAACTAGCTCTGATACCAATTGAAGGACAAGATCGGGCGACTAGAGAGGGGGGGAGTGAATGGGAGCCAATAAAAATTCTTCTCGAGAGAGATGACTCCTCTAACGAGATGAACACAGCCTCGATTCCAAAATCACTTTCTCTACTCTATCTGCATGTTTGCCAAGATCACGTAGCAACTGGAGTGCTACTGATCCTAAGAGCAAACCTCACCTCCAAACAACTGAACCACACACATACCACAGCGGAAACCAACCGAGGGAAAACCTCTTCCAGGGGTGGTCAGACCGCATGGACTGGGCGGTCAGGCGGCCTAGGCATGGAGATTTCCCTCAACCACCAAACAAAGCTCAAGACCTCGAATCAACCCAAGATTTCGCTTGGAGACTCCTCTGATCAAAGCAAACAAGCTATCATAGAAATCCCTTAGAAAACCAAACTTTCCTCACGAAACCCTACAGGGCAGTCAGACCGCATACCCTGGGCGGTCAGACCGCCTCCCCTTCAGAAACCTAGCCTCGGGTCAACTCTCAACTTCCCATCACCCGATCTCCTGATTCACACCACAGATTGCAGCGAACTTCGAGGATTGCTGGGTTACCTCCTAGATGACCTCTCCACCAAGGGACATCCACCGAAACTCACCCAATCAAGAGGAATCGCGAATCGAAGGGCTCTATGTCATGAACTCGAGGAACTCTGAAAACCACCCAAATCGATGGTCTTCCCGAGAGATTGCTGGGGCAAAATCACCAAGAAAAGAGGCACAAAGACCTCATGTGTGATACCCAACAAGAATCCATCCAAGAAACCCCTCAAACAAGCAACCACGAAAATCCCCAAAAATAGCTCTGAAAATCACCAAAAGGGAAAACGTCGGGAGACAAAGAGAGACAAGATGAACCACGCTGAAGCTTCTATACATGCCATGAAAGGTTTATACAAGGTCTAGCAAGCTGCCCGAACATCCATCCCTCTCTCAAGATCTCTCATGAAGCTTTCAAGCTAGCCTAGGGAAAACAAAGGGGGAAGAGCAAATGAACTAGGGTTCCAAGAGTTGGCAGCCATCTCCCCTCCAGTGAGTTTATATGGAGGGCACCGAATGACCAAACTACCCCTACATACTTAACTTAAGATACAAGCCTACCAAGGGCATTTTGGGAACTTTGGTCGATATCACCATCGGACGGATGCCCGCAGATCGCAAGCCGCTTAAACTCCACGCAAGCCTTGTGATCCCGCTGTGTGTCCTCCGCTTCGAAGCTTCTCGACGTGCTGTGGCCCACGCGGTCAGACCGCCCCTCCTAGGCGGTCAGGCCGCCTTACCCCGGTCACACCCCGGTCAGGCGGTCAGACCGTCCTGACCGGGCTGTCAGGCCGGCCCAGGTAGGCTGGCTTGCGCCGTCGAGTCTTCGGTATTGGCTTTCGGGCTCAGCCAAGTAACCCAGTTGTTTTGTGGCCAAACCACTGCAAACCCCGCGAGCAAGCTTCAGTTGCCCGCTGCTACATTGCATCAGCTCCATCCCTCTCGATGTCATCTTGCTCTTCTTGCCAGCGTACAGCCCACACTTGATCTCGTCGGCCACCGGGTACCTCGATCGAAGCCTACTTGTCTCTCTGCTCCTGGGAGGTCACACAGACATAGACCTTTCTCCCTTGATCTTCACCTGCACCACGCAAATCAAGCCGCAACCTGCACCTATAATACTAGGCCAAGAGTCAGTCCACACAACATTGTCAATCACTCATTACCAAGGAGCGACCATCCACCGGTCCTCGGACCACACAGGTCCTCAAATTTTAGCATGAAACTGTTGATGCTAATGTTCCGTTGTGGCATAGCGATCTACCACCTCCCAATTCTATACATCGACCATGCTCCAATCCCTGAATTTGCAAAAAAGAAAAGAATACACAAGACCAGACAGACTCCACAGGCGCTTGACGTGCGGGCGTCGTAGGTATTAATGACCCAAACAACCCGACAAGCCCCACCCGACCCAACCACGTGACAGGTCAGAGTTTTGTCCCGAATCTTGAAATACCGAGGCTGACCCGATCCAACAATCTGATGGGTCAGGGCGTGGAAACCCGAAAAGACTAGGGAACTTTTATCGGTCGTGTATTTCGACTTTTTCATATCAGCATTTTGGTTTCTGTAGGTACTTCGGATCAGTTTTCGGTTGCTGGTTAGTTTATACCTCAGTTCACACGCGTTTTTCCATCTTCTATGCACCCTTCAGTAATTTGGCCATAACTCCTAGCTCGGAAGTCCAAATGATGCACTATTTGTTGCATTGGAATCCTGACTTGATGGAGCTTCCAACTATGTATGACTTGTTAGATGTATAGGAATTTTCCGACATATTTTAATTCTAGATTTCAACAAGTATTTCAGCAATATGATGGTACAAAGTTGGACGTGAAGCTTCTCATGTATCCTAGAGTGTTGTGTGATTAATCCTTCTCAGCTAAGGTAGAGAACTTGGTGCCCTCCATGTAAACCTATGTGTCTTCCATGTAACCCAGTGGGAAGCCTCTTGTAAACCTCACTAGGAGTAAAGTACAAGACTAAGGTAGTATATGACTATCATTAATATTGCAATGTAACACAGGGAGGAAAGCATTCACTGATTAACCTCTTGTTGGAGTTTCTTAGCATGGCTGCTTGTAGCCTATCCTTCATACACATGTGCTTGTGTATCCAATGCTTGTTCCCGCATAACCACTTGTGTTTGATTTTTCAATCTTCATGCATAACTCGAGGTGGACTTGGTGTAATTCGCGATGCATCTTGTATAACCAAGAGAGCTGGGTTATGTACGGCTGGGATGTCCTCATCATCTCCGGTGCTCTTAAATGAAGTTCATGTATTTATTAAGAAGAATGAGGTCATTCCAGTAAAACCATTTTTTAACTGTATACCTAATTATTATCAGTACACATGGCTCATTAAAAATAAAGACACCAAATACATGTGCCAACTATGTGGCCCGTACTAGATGGCCCAGGCCCATCATATTATCACTTGATTTACTAATGACGTAAGCTATTACAAAACAAGAGATCTTCTGTGCTCATATGCTAGGAATTTGTTTTGATGACGTCGTATGTAACCAGTACAGTTTTTGTGTAACCTGGTAATTTTGGATCTTCTGTGATGCATCCCTAGAGGTGTTGTATCATTCACTATTCCAATGGATTATGCATCGTATATGTAAGCCATCAGTGTTTTCGTGTAACCAAGAACTTTGGATTGTTTGTGCCACATGCACACAGGTGTTTCCTGCCGAAACCATTTGAATCAATTATTTACGCACGTAAGGCATGAGACCAACGACGTAGCCAATGCTATTGAGAGTAAAAATGACACCCTCCGGCGGCGGCACCCGACCACCACCCGTACCCTTCTGAAGCTCCTTCATTGATGTATGCGTAAATCGTCGGTGTGGTGCATAATCCATGGCATGTTGCACCAGCTCTCTTCTCCGGGGATAAACATGGTGGTTGTGCAAGGAACCCAATAGATCACGGCTATAAAATGATGGTACTACCCTCGTCGGTTTCTCTGCGCCTTTACTCGTGCCCAAAAATATGGTGCCACCTATCGCAACATCATTGGCTTAACCAACCTTTACGTCACTTTATGCCGACCACACTGAAGAAAGTCTCTTTCTTTTTTCCTTTTTTAGTCAACCTTCTTTTCATTTTTTCACTCTCCTTTTCACTTTTTTCTTATTCTAGCAAGAAGAGCTAGCACCATATTTGGTGAAGATCGATCCTGTTGCCAGGTGCTAACCAATCTCCCCCACACTTGGGCCTTTGTGTCTAACGACACAAAAGATCAAGTGTGTGGTGTTGGAGTTGCGTCAGAATGCATTTCATCAACAAAGAATACCCAAGTGTATAGTTGATGTAGCTCTCATGTTTTCAGGCATGACATGACCCTCGTTCTTTTGAACTTCAACCTAAAATGGTTAGTGACCAAAATACCCGAAGGTGCATATAATCCTAAAAACATGTTCTTGCAGTTATTGAATAAGAGATAATTTTTAGAAAAGGGAAATGATAATCCGGGCTATCTCCCGGTAGTGCTTTGTTTACGTTCACAAGCTCGACCATGGGAAACTTCACATTGCAGCAACTAATGGTGTTGTGGTTCCCAGTTTCACCACCATTTGTTAATGTATCATCAATGTTAAAGCTGCAAGGTTAGTGCCATAGTGCAACAATGAGTTCTGCATAGATGTTATGAATAAAGGAGGAGTACAAACAACCATATGCTCTGTGGTGATTGTACAACTCGGAGAGCCTCGGCATAGAGAAAAGTAGATCCCGGAGATATGAAGGATGAGCATGATCCTGAGGATGAAAGTGGTGCTCATGCTCATAGAGTGAGTATCTGATCTCCGATCAAGGTAGCCCAAGAATGTGCTTGACCCTGAGAGATGTGAGAGTGAAACTCTATGGGTCGAGTAGAATCATTCGAGCGAGAGATGAGAGACATGAGTTTCTTCCAACTCATTCCCTTCTTAGGTGGAAGGCCTTATGTTCATGAAAGATGAATGAGGAGGCAAAACAATCCAGCCTAAGCTTCCAATCGAAGTTCAATACATAAGATTTATGAAGACAACTTCTATTGGGCATCAATCAATAATCGAGGATGAAGATGTGAGTTTGAATCACTCGATTTGATTAGCATAGCCCTTACGGTCCCATGACCTTGAAAGAATGAGTCCAAAAGACTATGATACAAAGGTCAAATGTCGAAGGTATATTCCTTGGTGTGTACGACACACGTTGGATGTTACCTTGACAATGGGGATAAAAAGGGATTCATACGGCCGCACATTTGGGAAGCTGTAGTTGACAAAAGGTGGATCTTTAAAGAACAACCAACTTCTCACAAACATTTCTTCCTCTCATTCTCCGTCAAGATAGTAACTCGAAGGGGGAAGATCAAAATATAGGGTCACAAAGGGGATTCGAGAAAAGGATGTGATCGTGGTGACTATTCCCTCGAATCCTATAGTTCAAGAGAGGTTTCAATAGCAGAGTTTTTGAGATAGACAAGATGAAAGATCAAACTCTATTGATGAGGGACCTCAGATGGTCGACATGCTCTCCTCCTGGCAGGGCATCGTTATGAGAGTTTTGCATAAACGAGCCTTCAAAGATAGCGTCGAGATAAAGTGCAGCATTCTTTGAAATGTCGAACCAAATTTGTTGTAGCACAAATGGTCAGGTAAGAGAAGAACTGGGCGAATTTGCATAAAAGCAGAAAACTCGAGCCCATGCGGCACCTAGAGATTCCTTCTCTCGCTACTAGAAGCTGAGGAATGGAACTCGCAAAGAGGTGATGCGAGATAGAGGAAAGAAAGGGGTAGCCAAGCCTAGCCCATAAGTCTCACCAACTATCGGTCACACCCTCTGTACGAAGGTACCATATTCTCGATCTCCAAAGAGAGAGAATGGAAAAAGCTTCTTCATTAGATGAGCTTGTGTCAAGGTTGAGAAATTGATGCAAGGACATTATTGCTCAAACTCTCACAGCTGATGGAAAGGATTTTTAAAAACAGTCTCAGAGAAGGAATGTTTTTCAAGATGAAAACTGTTGCCAGATGAAGAATAGGGTTCAAAGAGGATGGCTCAAAGGATTCATCTTGTGGAGTTGGAAAGTATAGACAAGGATAACCTTCCGTGGGTAGTGGGGGTAGAGGTAGAGATAAAGGGAACAAAAGGATATACAGGGTTGAAAGTTTTTTGTAGCTGATAGGTGTAGGGTGACAAAAGGATAAAAACAAGAGAAAGGTAAAATCTAGGATACACGGGTAGACTAGGTTCAAAGACAAATACAGCAACCGCTCCCTGATAACGGCGCCAGAAATGCTTGTTGGTATTTCATATGTCACGAATAAATTTGCAAGCGCACGGAAGATATCGTTGTAGCATTTCGCTCGTGTTTATCAGGGTATCGTATTTCCTCAGGGAACAGTAGTGTAAAGGTCAACTAGAAAGGCCAACCAAAGGATAACAAGAGGAAGAATGGCCTGGGTAGAGAGGCTGTCTAAAGATAGAGATCAAGAAGGATAAACTTAACTACTATGTGTTTACTTTGGGCACCGCTTTACCCCTGGTCTGCCAGGCGTCTCCAGCCTTGTAGCTCTACACCATACCCAAGCGGGGAGGATTACGAATGACGAACAAGGCTGTCACCACCTGCCACCTACCTCATCGAACCAGTTGGGCACAGAGCAACCAAGGGTAACCTCTAGCCTAGACACCACGTCTATGCTATCGATTACTACTCTAGCGTCGATCAGGATTATCCGTCTTTATCAGGAGTCCTCTACTAGAGCATCCGCTACGAGAACATACAATGATCCGGCAAACGAATAATAACAAAAGCATAACCAAACCAAAGAACTCGTAATAATAGACGAGCTAAGATACTTACTCAAGTGCTCGTATCTGATGAGGTACAGGCCGAGGAAGGTCACCGACAATCCTGGCACTCTTCCTTCGGACTACATCCTCGCTCTCTCCCTATCCTAATCTATTCTAAGGTGGAGCTTCCTCTCCTCTCCTCTAGTGTGTGGAGTGAGGGGGTGGAGGCCTCCTTTTATAGGGCAGAGAGGCGGTTCCGGGCGAGTTAAACTTGAAAACCTCTGCCACCGCCTTGGGGAGATGGCGGGAGATCTTCCCGCCAAAACCTGGCACGATCAGAGGCAATCCTGGTTCGGTCGAACCAGTGGTTCGACTGACCTAGTGTTGTCGCCTCCCGTCCCACCCTTCGGTTGGGAGTCTGAATAGTGGGCCCTTGTGATGATTCTTGGGGAGTTGCGTAGGATTGAGTGGATTTACTCTGATATGTGGGCCCTTCAATCACTACAAGAAAATCATTGAGTAGTGATGCAACCACATTTTAGCGTCATTGTTTTATGACGTTCCTGGCTAATCTCGTCATAATATTTCGCTTCCGAGCAAATTTAGTGACAAAAAAAACTTTTGTCATAACGGTTGGTACTGTAGCCGAGCATTCACTGTTCCATGCTTGTTTTGTGACGCCATAAGCTCCACAATACCGTCATAAACCAACTTTGGTCCCACATGTAAGCATTATTTTAAAAATAGAGTGTTCCAAGTCGTCATAAATTTCAGTATGGTCCCACATGTAAGCATTCTTTCGAAAATAGAGTGTTCCAAGTCATCATAAAATTTTCCAGGGTCGCACATGTAAGCATTTTCGCTAGGTCAGCGGAGTTTAGGTCACGAACATGTAAGCATTTTTGCCAAGTCAGGGCAGGCTAGGTCACGAAATGTTGCAAAAACAATTTGCCATGGCATGGGTTTGAACTAGAGACCTGGAGGAACAAGACTGTGCTGTTTACCACTGCAGCACTTCTTGGTTGTGTGAGTTGCATGGGAAACTCAGCTAATAGTTCATGTGAATTATTTACTATGAACAGGTCCCACATGTAAGTTTCAGGTGAGTCTATAATTATGTATCGAATGGCTGGCAAGACACTTCACTTAGACTTCGCAAAGACTTTTGAGTTCCACTACGCAGATCTATAATGACTCATGGTAGGAATGGTGGATCCTAGCAGTGAGGGGAAGTTGGTTGCGCCTCCATCTCCCAGCAACAAGAGGATGAAACAATGACGAGGTCGGTCCTCTGGTTTGAGCTGCTATATTTTTCCCTATCTTCCTAGGGTTGGGGATATCTAGATTTGGGGATCTGGATATATGGTAGATTCAGATTTCATTATCGCACCTTAAGATTTGCACTTCGATTCGTGTTAGAAGTTGACAGGCTATAGACAATTCATGTTAGATTCAGTTAGTTTTCAATTTGCATCGTCTTACGGTAGGTTTTGTATTTTAGTAGCTTCTAGATGTGCTTCAAGCCACTCATTTTATGGATTTTTGTTGAGGTGCACAATTGATAGGATTCATAGGTTCTTGTATTTTCAATTTGCATCGTTGTTGACGGTTTAATAATGCGTCAAGGTTCACCGCAAGCGCACAGATCGCTTGTAGCCTTTTTCACCTAAGGGAGTCCCAAGGTTCTTGTCAACCCAAGGAGCAAGGGGGTTACTAGCGTTTAACCTAACACTAACTTAGTTGATTGAAGACTTTATGATAGAAAGATTAATCTATAAAGTAAAGACAATCTAACCCTAGATTACGTTAAAGAGAGATAAGAGGTTCACAAGTATGAAGAACGTATGCCCATGAAGTCTAGGTACTTGAAGATGCAATCACCCAAAACATGATAAAACCTCGATCCAATCTATCTAAGCATGTGAACAAAGAATTAGGCGCTTCCCTTCCCTTGTACATGTCACTACAAGAAGGTAATCGATACTAATCCTAATGAACACGGTATGTTGACGTGATCTACAGGAGCAACCCCGAAAGTATTGTAGCAAGCCTTAAACATTAAGCATCATCAACAAAGGTATGATAGACATATGATCCAAACAAGAGTGGGTGACTACACATCAAGTTCCATTACAACTCCATGGACAAATGATAACTTTACCCCATCAAGACGCTAGGCATGACACCGTTGAGCATTGTGGATGCCTCCGATGGAGCTTGTTTCTCGGTGTCCTTCAACTCTGGCGGCGCCGTGGCAGGGCCTCGGTGTCCTCCTTCCTTGTGGTGGCCTCCCTTAACCTCGATGATGATTCCTCTTGAATGCTCTCTCCCTTGATGAACCCTCTCCCTTGTGGTCGATCTTCGAGGCTTCTCTATTCGTCTTTCGTGAATGGCGGCTCTGGCAGGCGATTAGGGTTCCACGTACTTAACACCGAAGAAAGGGGGCTGTGAACCGACGCCAGATTAGGGTGGGCCGCCTGGCCTGGGCCCTCTTCAGCCCGGTTCCGGTCCATCTTGCTCCACACTCCATCTTTTGCACTTTGGGTCTTTTGCTCCTTCAATTGTGGACTTTGGACGTCGTTATCCCTGCGACTAAGTTAATTAAGGGGTCTTTATGCATGAACTTCCAGTCTTTTCATCTCGGTCCTCGGGGATTATTCATCAAAGCATATTAGTCCTTGCCACCTTTGGAGTCAAGTTCGCACACGGTCGGAGCTCCTTGATTGTCTTGCAAATCGTCCAAAGAACTAAGTGCATCTCTCCTCATTTAGTACATGAATTCCTGCAAAAACACTATACTCCAAAATGCACATCCAACGGTGAACTTGTTATATCATTAGTATGCCTAGTGGTGGGTTAGTTCCAAAATGATATTCAAACTATAACATAACAAGTGTTCTTGGTTGACGGAAATCGACTGCCAACATCCCCCACGCTTTGATCTTGCTAGTCCTCGAGCAAGTTGCTGACAAGTTGTTCATCCAAGGAGTTGAAACATGCTTCGTCAATTCTTTCCTTACAAGTTAGTAAATCATTTATCTTTAATATAAGAAAACATGTAACAAAGATCATAATGTAAACATGGGTGTTTAGAAGAGTACCAATTCAAGACTTACCCCACAACTCATTCCTTTTCACTAGAGATCCTCAACTTCACCCATACTCACTTTCTTACTTCCATCGGAGGGTTTTTACAAACTTTTAGAAATAAATTTCCTGCACAAAGTATTAGACAAAGTCCTTCTTCAAGTTCTCACATGTCACACATTTAAAGTGGCTATCCTAGATAATTTCATAAACTCTCACCTCCCACAAGTCTCTCATTTATAATGTAAGGTGGAGCTATAGGTGTGGCTAGTGGAGCTAGCACAAGTATTATCAAGCTAGGAAAATCCTCTAGTGGTTGTTCACCTTCCAAGCCAATGATCATGAGAATTAAACCATAATGTAAGGGTATCAAGGATGAGAAGATTTAGAATGGTGGACATGCGCAAAGGGAAAAAGAATAATGACTTCAAGGCACTAATGACGTCCTCGATGTCGGATTGCACATGGTATGGAATATCAAAGATTCGTTCTCAACATCGTCGCATCCTTCCTTACAGTTCTCTTGATCTTCACTTGACTTATCATCCCTCATTATACCTCTCTTGCTTTGCCTCGGATTTTTCTCTTTTTTCTTCTTTTCTTTTCTTTTTCTTTCTTCTCTCATTTTTTTCTTTTTCTTTATTCTCTCTCTCTGTTGTGTGGCGCCCACACATATGCACATACACATATATATTTTTTTTCTTCTTACCACATCTTTATCTTCTTCTCCGAAGCCTTTCGCCCATCTTTTTGACATGAATACCAATCTGAATTTTAAATAAAACCTTGCCTAGAAATTGAATGAATCTTCGGACATGGGTTGTGTTCAAGGAATAAGATGATAAAAAGATGTTTACGGGTTTGGGTATGGAATCCGACGATGTACGGGGCATTCAATGTGAAATTCCTGTTACCGAATGTATGACGAGGCTAGCAACAAAAGATATACATCAAGGACTTGATCATTGCTCGAAATTAGATCTCCCAAGAGAGTAAAGTCCTAACCCGATTCGTCATGCTAAACAACACTTATGGTGGAGCATATATATATATGTAGGCCTTGTATAGGATAGACTTTGCCTCTCAACTTGGAGAAAGAAATTGCTAACCTTCATTGCAAGGTGTTTTTCATAATTTTTAGAGATAAATACCTCTATGTTAGTATTACTAAAAGCATAGGTAAAGCAAAGTCCTAGATCAAAGTTTAAGTATGGGTACTTTACAAAAGTAAATTTTCACTAAGCACCACGGTAAACGATTAATCACCAAGCTCATGCTCAAATAACAAAGATAAAAGAAAGAGATAAAAAGTTAAAAAACAAGAGACTTGCATAAGACACTTTTTATTTCTTTTTCTTCACTCAACACTAAATTAAGAGACACACGAGCTAAAAAATTAAGAACAAAACTCACACTAGACTCTCACACTTGACTCAAACTAGACTCGATTTAAAGACTCGACCTAACACCACTTGAGCAAAAAAGAAAACTTATAAAGAGGAGCTAGCTCCCCCCCACACTTAGATTTTACGACGTCCTCGTAGTAATTTTCAAGAAGTACAAGAGGGAAGACACGCTAGCTGCTACCCCTAGTGAAAATTTCTGCAAGAGGAGCACCACTCCTTCTTCTTGAAGTTCTTGTTCATCCCGAAGAGCTTCCTGATGTTTCGGTTAAGGAACTTGAAGTCATCTTCCACCACGTGCTCTAAATCCTCTATCCTTTGCTGCATGGTGTTGATGGTGTGTAAGCATTTGTCAAGGGAAGTGTAGAGATCCGCTATAGCATTGCGACAAGCCGCACAACACATATGGTGCCCTTCTGCCGGATTGTTGTTGCTTCCATCATCTCTGTCATCTGGGTCGTCGCCGCTGTCGGGGTTACCTCCTTCGCCTTTCTTGTGGAGGTCTTCAGGCTCCTCCTTAGCCACTTCCTCCCAAATATACACTTCATTGTCATCCCTACTGCCAGCTACCCACGAGCTCAGGCTCCGGTCATCGAAGAAGTCGTTATCCCCATATATGTCCGCCAGCTCGGGGGTCTTCTCTTTGTAGTTCTTCCTCTTCATCCCTAAGAGCCTCTCCGAACGGCGTACGGGAGTAGCAGGCTTCTTCTTCTTCTCCTCTACTCTTGGATTGCGGCTAGCAATTTGCTTTGTTCCGCAACGGATCCGTGCGGTCCTCTTCACTTCCTCCTTGAGCTTGGGCACCATAGCACACTGACGAAGCACTTCGGTTGCTGACGTTGGAGAGGGGAGGCGTGCTTCTTCTTCCATTGTCGGCTTCATCTCCTCCTTCCCCTTGGTGCTGCTTGGGATCGCCATGGGTGCTTCGTGGAGGTGAAAGATTGCAAAAGAGATGCAAATCTCGAGCTACCCTATGCATCCTTAAATATCCCCGGAAAATTTGGCCGAAACCCTTCCCTGCCTAAGTTTGCAGCTCCTAAAAAGGTAGGCAAGAAAAGGAAATGACCCAAACCGTGTCCTATTTAAAAACAGGCAGAAACCGAGGCAGGAGGGTGCTGGGCTGGTTGGCATGGGCCGGCCGACCTGCCCCCTGTTTTGGGCCCTTGTGGCCCATCTTCTGCGGGCCTCTGTGTTTCGTGTATACTAGCCTAGGTGGTGAAAAGATCCAGCTAAAAACCACGAAAAGGACTAGATAAAAATATGAAAAGAAAAATAAAAATTTATTTACAGAAAAATTACCTTGTTTACGTCTTAGGTTTGATGCTCGGGCTCGTCCTCCATGGTGTATATGTCAATGTAGTTGATGGGCATGATGTCTTGTTCAAGAAAAACCTTCAATCATTGTCCATTAACCACATATTGATGTCCTTTTATATCCATGATCGTTACCGCTCCGCTTGGCAAGACCGAGTGAACGACATACGGTCCATCCCATTTGCTTTTTAATTTTCCTTTTCTGAATATCTTGAACCTTGAGTTGTAGAGGAGGACCTTATCGCCTTCATTGAATTCCTTTGCTCGAAGCCTTTTATCATACCATCTCTCCATTCTTTCTTTGTAGATGGTTGCACTCTCATAAGCTTTGAGCCTCATCTCTTCCAATTCACTTATTTGAATTCTCCGTTTGATTCCTGCGGCATCGAAATCGAGATTCATCTCCTGTATCACCCAATATGCTTTATGCTCTAATTCCAAAGGCAAATGGCAAGATTTACCATAGACGAATTGATATGGTTTCATACCTATTGGTGTCTTGTGTGCCGTCCGATATGCCCATAATGCTCCGTTCAAGTTTTCGACCAATCTTTACCTCCCTTTTCAACGGTCTTATTAAGAATACTCTTGAGTTGCCTATTTGAAGTTTCTGCTTGACCATTGGTTTGTGGGTGGTAAGCCGTGGCCACTTTATGCTCGATCCTCAACTTGGACAAGCACGTTCTGAAACTATTTCCTGTGAAGTGTGTTCCTCCATAACTTATCAAGACTCACGTGACTCCATAGTGTGGGAATATCACATTCTTGATCATAGATATGGATTCCTCTGTTGAAGCTCTTCGACAAGGAATGGCCTCTAGACAGTCCACTAGGGGGTTAATCCCAGTGGTTTAGATTCGGTTGGGGGCGATCGGAAGCTAAGGACTCAATGGTTATGCGGAAGCACATGGAACACAGCGAGTTTATACTGGTTCGGGCCTCCGGAGAGTAAAACCCTATGTCCAGTTGTTGGTGTAGATTGCTTGAGGATTTCGTGGTTACAATGGGGTCACCCCACCCGCCTTATATTGGTCAGCGGACAAGGTCGGCGCCCTGACTCCTGGTCGGTTACGACCAGGAGACCTAAGTCTAATTGATTACAAATATTTCCATATATCCCGGACTACCTGTCGGATCCACCGCTGTCTTGTCTTGCACACCAAGTCTTGTAGTCGTTCCGGATAATGTCTTCAGGAGGTCGTCGGGACCACAGATCAGGTCTGTTGGGCCCACTGTTAGGTCGGTTGGTCTTCTGGTGGGCCGGACCCACATGTCGGGGACGGTTGTGAGACTGGTCGGTGGGGACCCCAGGGTGCCCATGTCCCACAAGCCCCCGAGCGATGTGTAGGCGCGTCCGACTGGATAGGATCATGACAAAGTTGTGGTGCTATCGACAGGTCGATAAGCGTGCATGTCGGTCCAAAAAGAACAAGTCTTAGTAGACAACTAGATTTTTGAATCCTGAGTGTAGCGAGGTCAAGTGACGACCTATAGGAAGCAGACTTCCAATAGGTTGAAGCGACGATGAAAAAACAGAGGGTGTTTGAAAAACACACTCGTATAGTAGTCCTCGAGCATTGAAGTAGGCAGTAGGACTGCTTCGATGATCCAAAAAAGGAGAAGAAGAAGAAGAAGAAATCAGCTCAAGAGCCGACTTGAAGAGTAACAAGGTTTCCCAGAAGGTCGAAGCGTCAAGGGATATAAGAGGGCATTTGAAAAATGCTCTCGTATAGTAGTCCTCGGGCATTGAAGTATGCAGCAGGACTGCTTTGATGATCAAAAAAGAGCAATAAACCACAGTGTCACTCCTGTCTCGTCGTGAAGAGGTGATTTTCATTGTAGTTTGTGAAGAGTCAGTTGTAGAGACACCCAGATATCTTGCATAGCTGCGAAGAGTCAGGCAGAGCACTCGAGGCATGCCGACCTCAGGAAGGTCTCACGATAAAAGCGCCCAAGTTCCAGAGATACTTGGCAGGGCCAATTTGGCACCCACCCCATAGGAAGGCCTTCATTCCTTGAAGTAATCCTTCCAATGGTGTCCAGGACAGGCTAGCAGGGCTAAAAACACATACCGACCTGCAGGAGGTCACGCATCCAGGGTGCCCAACTAGGTTGGCGGGGCCAAAACAACGCCAAGGTATTGAAGGACCTAGGAACTGTGGCACGCCGACCTCCAGGAAGGCCATTTTGGTGCCCAGACAACTAGCATAGCTGCCAATTATCCAGCGGAGCCATGATACCGAGGTATTGCCGAACAAGATATCGGGCACACCGACCTTCAGGAGGCCCGTCGAAATTGTAGACTATCGTAGACGTGGTTGATGTAGACTCCAGGCACCCAGACGAATCTGGCAGAGCTGCAAGGCACGCCTACCTCAGAAGGTCTTTAATCGAACCTATGACCATTCTGCTCGGGAGACAAAAATATAGGTTGATTGGTACAAGGTCCGTTTACGTACAGAGTCATAGCGGGTGCACCAAGACGCAGAGCCACAAATGGTGCAAATAAGACGTAGAGCCGTAGCGGGTGCGAATGTCGTCGGATGAGGTCGTAGCATGTTGTAGACTTGAAGAGGTCGTAGAATTAGTAGGTGCAATACCATGTGGCAGCTGGGCCATCTAACATGGAGTCAGGCAAGTTGATGAGGTGAACTATAGGTTCATGGGTGCAATAGCGCAAAGTAGCATGAGGTCGCGAGCCATCTTACTCAGCACAACGTGACATAGTCACATCCGACAAAAATATATTTGTCTGAGCGCAACAGACAAAGTCCGGCAGGAACACACACTATGTTGGTCACGGGCGGGGAAAGTGGGGGTTCTCACATGCAAACAGTACACATTGCATCAGGTGTAAGACACCTAATTTTGTCGTCTTGTGTCTAGGAGGGAATAACAAAAGCTTCACATGCGCATAGTGACTAGGGTCACATGCACACAGTGTGGAGGTCGACCGAGTACGGGACTCACCTATAAATAGAGCCCATGCCCGGAGGCAAAGCTATCACCATAGAGAAGGTCATGGAGTTTCAATGTAGACAGAATGTCATGCCATGGGCATGGCTTCGTCCACCAGAGTGTATAAGAAAGGAAATGTAGAGAGTTGAGGCTAGAAGAATACTTGCGAAGTGTGGAGCACCGCGATGAGTGTTTTCCCTTGCACCCAAGATGCCCCTCGGGGAGGTGAAAGGATTCAGGAGGGAAGAATTAGTGATAGGCACATGATTCTCCCATCCTGCACCCTTTTGTCTCTATGTTGGTCCGGATGCCAGAAGAGGGCTGGCAACATTGTTTGCAATAGTAGGCAATGCGGCCCGGTGTACTAGTGACTTAGGGTGAAGCGCGCATCTGCATACCCAAGTCGGGGGCTCTAAACGACCTGCCAGGAGCAGCCTCAGGCCACTGATCCGCGAGAGATCTCCACGAAGGTCCTGAACCTAGAAGAAAACTTGTGATGTACCCTACTATAGCAGAAAGCATGGCAAGATTGGCTCTAGGTAGTTCAGGTCTTTAATCATTCCCATTATGGGGATGATCTAGTTTGTATCTTGTAACTGGTAAAGGACCAGATGGGGCTTGTGATGACCATGTAGTCATGGAGTCACATATGTAAAGTTCACGCTCTTTAGTCATGTCGTGTGTAATTTCACTCGTAGAGGGAACAGACCCCCTAGGACTTGTTTTGACGTCCTCTATGTGTCTCCTAACCTTAAGAAAGTTAGGGGCGGTGTTGAGAGGTCCGCCGACCATGAAGAGGTCGTGGACGCTATCAGGACGACCTGATAGCAAGCGATGTTCCTCCGACCTCCAGGGAGGCCTTGACGGCCTAGTAGGCCACCGAAGTTAATTTTGACAACTGAATGAAATCCAACAAGTATGATAGAGGTTCCACTAGTTGTGCGGCTGTGAAGTGAGCTATAGGCACATGTGCTGTTGCTGGACAATTAATTCTGCTTATTATGCCACCCAATACACCAATCAGCATAGCAGACATAGCAATCTCAAAATTGTGATACGAGTGAGTCCACCACTTTCCACCACGCTTCAGTTGTGCTTGAACTGTATCCCCAACAGTTGTTGTCATATACTCCATGTAAACTGGTTTCAGCAACACATACCTCTCGCTTGGAATATTAATATCAATGAACTTTGCAATTGCCCTGACATTTGAGATACCTCCCATTCCATACACTCTTAATAGTAGTATCTTGGTGAAGCAATGACATTTATTCCAGGAAGGAGAATTTTGAGACTGGGGCACTTTACCAAGAATTGTTGGCTGGGTTTGAATTCTCTCAGATTCAATGAACACCCAACCATTTGACCATTTGAGTTCAGAAACAAATATATCCCAAGTAGCATAATTTGCAGAGTGTAATTCAGTTGAGCTAAACTGACCAGTGAAGATAGTTGGAGTGAATTTCATGCTAGTCACCAACATAAGTACCACTGAACCAGGACCCTTAGTGTTGATGTTCTTGTATCTCATAGTGCATCTAAACATAATATGAATGAGTGATAAATGATGGCAGAGGAATTTCCTAGCATGATATAGTAGACAACCCATGTTGTCATATTCCAGTGACGTTGCTATGCTAATTGACATCACAAAAAATTGCTTCCATTCGTAGCCAAATGACAGTGGATGCATATGAAACATCTCATTACTATGCAGCCATGTACGAACACCAGCTTTCTGTAGGATGTACCAATCATGATCTTCGCAGTATTGTTTCCCTATCCAATCAGGTGGCAGCCATAGGGCATCGAACTATCTATTCATTTGACAGCATCCCAGTACATGGTCCTCTTTGGAGAAATTCACACTCACTACTGATAGTGAATTCAGCACCTGCATAATAACCTAAAATGGTTTTGTCACAAAGTGAAGAAGCTGCCTATCCGCTTGCACTGTAGTTCCATATGACTCAAACCCACACACTGTATGACTAGGGAAAGATGTCCAATGTATGGGCCTGAGGTAAACACTACCAGTGTGCAAGGTGTTAGTGTCCTTTAGGTGATTTTAGTATATCATCCAAGCAATCTGAGTAGCCAAATTGCCCTTTGCAGTAACACCTCCTGTACAAACTAATGACTTTTATGTAGCTAAGCTTGTGCCATCAGTAAAGATATTAAAGTGCTCATCCATTTTATGCTGGTAAACATAAGAACCCACACATTGCTCACAAATGATAATGCACTTATTTACTGCATGACTCAACATCTTTGATAGAGATTTTTCCCATGTCACAACTATAACATAACATGTAAATGATGCCAGAGGTTTTGGGCTGAGCTGAACATCATTTATTTGCATCTCTGAATTTATGGGTGGAGGCCATGGTGGCCTTTGTTGCTCTGTAACCTAACCAAAATTAAATTGAAACCAAAATTGAACTGCAGCAAGATAGACTAGTGAAGATGGAGGTTTTGGTTGAATGAAAACTCACTCAAACATCAGAATATATGGTCCCTGTCTACTATCAAGTAAGGTTGCCAGCACTAGATCTATCATTGTCGTTTTACGAGAGCCTATGTCTTCATCCTTGTGAACATCACACACTCTGGTATCCCACCACAGAAACACAGTGCCAACTAAATGGGTGGAGGTGGTGATATACCTTTGCTGACTGATGGGCGTGGGGTTGCAAACTTCCTCCTCTACATCCAGAATGGCTTGTGCTATTGTAGATGGTAACGCGGCAGTTGTAGTGGCAGGTGGAGGTAGTGGTGCAGTTGATGTCCCGGCGAAGTCGATGAAGGATCTGGCATAGTGGCGACGAGCACTAGAGCATGCTCATCATGACTGCGACCCTCGATCGAACACCTTGTGGGCGAGGCTTGCAGGGGCACGCTGGTGGTGTCAATAGAGGTCGGGGCGGAGGGCGTCAGGGCTGGCAGAGTGTCGGATGACACCGGTGAGTTGACGGAGGCCATGGCACTGAAGAAGGCGCCGCTATCCCCATCGATGTGATGGAGAACAGCTCCGGATCCTGGAGTGCATTGGCCATCATCTCCTTGAGCACTTGCATCCGTTGCTCCTGATCCCGTTTGGCGAGCTCGACGTAGAGCGCAGCGTTGGCGAGCTTGTCGTGGTCGAAGATCGACATGGTGGTGGATGGGTTTGTGCGGCAGCAGTGGTGGTGGTGGTTAGGGTTCTGGTGGATGCGGATTTGCGGCTCTAGCGGCAGCAGCAGTGGGCTGTGGTGGGTGGGGATGGCGCGACGGTGGTGGAGGGACTGCGACAGTGGAGGTGGTGGCGGCGGTGGTCGGTAGTGGCTCAGATCGACACTGGCAGGGAGCTGCTCGGTGCTTGACTCTGAATACCAAATGTAACGATCCTAGGGATCGCTACGGATAACTAGAGGTTGTTGCCGACGACACGCACGGCGGAGGAGATCGGCGGCGCCGTCTCAGAAGCAATCAGAGGGAGGAAGAAGAGAAACACCGCAGCGGGAGGATGAAGAAGGCAATGCCTTACTAATAATACATTAATGCCTCACAAGTTCCGCGAGAGAGGTACAAGTAATGCCCAACATGGGCTGATTTACACAGGCTCTACGGGCCCAACCCAAGGCTCACAGGCCCACACCAACTCATACATAGCCCATGTCGTGACAATTATGGGCACGAGCACGAGTAATAGGACCAGCAAGAGGAGTATCGGATGTATCCTGTTGAGGTAGTGATGATGTCGATGCCGGGGATGTATCGTTGGCGGGAATGTCCTCATCATCCTTGCATTCTTGCATTTGAGTTGTCCTTGACTCAAGATCATCTTCTTCTCCCAAATATGGCTTCAAATTTGCAATGTTAAATGTGGGTCTAACCCCAAAATCTGCAGGTAGATCTAGTTTGTATGCATTGTCATTAATCCTCTCTACCACTTTAAATGGTCCATCAGCCCTAGGCAATAATTTAGGTTTACACAATTCAGGAAACCTTTCCTTACTCAAATGTAACCATACTAAATCTCCAGGTTCAAATTTTAATTCCTTTCTACCTTTATCACCACCAAGCTTGTACTTAGCATTCATGCGCTATATGTTCTCTTTTGTTGTTTCATGCAGCTTCAACATCAATTCAGCACGTTTAGTAGCATCAAAATTTAGTTTCTCAAAAGCTGGCAAAGGCATTAAATCAATAGGAGCACGAGGCAAGACACCATATACAATCTAAAATGGGCACTCTTTGTAGTAGAATGCAACGAGCGACTGTAAGCAAATTCAATATGAGGTAAACATTCTTCCCACATCTTAATATTGTTCTTTAACACAGCCCTTAACATAATAGACAATGTTCTATTAACAACTTAGTTTGACCATCAGTTTGGGGATGACATGTAGTAGAGAACAAAAGCTTAGTACCCAACTTAGCCCACAAAGTTTCAGAAATAACTAAGAAACTTAGCATCACGATCAGAAACAATAGTATTAGGCACTCCATGAGCGAACAACTTATCTAAAGAACAAATCAGCAATATTTGAAGCATCATCAGTTTTATGACATGGTATGAAGTGTGCCATCTTAGAAAATCTATCAACAACCACAAACACACTATCACGACCCTTCCTAATCCTTGGCAAACCCTTCCCAAGGAGCACTAGGAATAGGTAGAGGTAAATATAAACCGTGTGGATTTAAACATGACTTAGCCTTTTGACATGTAGCACATCGAGCAACAAATCTCTCCACATCTCTCCTCATCTGTGGCTAAAAGAAAGGGCCAGCAAGAATGTACGTCGTCTTTTTGGCTCCAAAATGTCCCATCAAACCACCTCCATGCGCTTCCTGCAACAACAACAAATGAACGGAGCTAGCTGGAATTCATAGCTTGTTAGCTCTAAACACAATCCCGTCACTAACGATGAATTTGTTCCATTATTTTCCATCTGAAGGACCGATTAGGTAACCAAAGAGGGGGGTGAATGGGAGTCGATGAAAATTCCTCCTGAAGGATGAACTCGGCCTATACCCCGATTGCCACTCCGATCACTAGCACACTCAAGAGAGACTCTAGACTAGGCACACACAAGCGTACAAGTCCTAGAGAGAAGCCACAAATCAAGAAGCGGAAGCACAAGACAAGAACCAAAGCACTTAAGCAATTCTACTCGCTCCAGAAGGACGATCCGCATGAGTCGAGCGGACAGTCCGCAACTCCTTGAGGGAGAGAGCTAGGGCCAGAGAGATAGAGAGTGTAACATCCCTGATGTTTATATGCTTAATTTTATGTTCAAGTTGTTAATCATGGTCATAAGTTGCTAACCATGGTTACAAGTTGATAATTATGGTCAACTCTTAAAGCTAAACCCTAAGCACCTTGGTCAAACCTAGTCAAAGGGGTCAAAACCCTATGTTCATAGGACCTTGTGTTGATGCCTCAAATAGTTCTCAAAAATTTTCTTAAGTACTGAAAATTCTGCCAAACTAAAAGTTGCTCAAAATTTCATGGGACACATTTCATCTAATTAGTGGCATTCCTAATTTTGAGTGGAAATGCTTCAAAAATCAGTTTGAAGTGCAGATGGCACTGTTGCCAGCGCCGAGAAAATCCCTGAGTTCAAGCAACTTTTCTGCCCAATCCGCGCTCGTGAGCCCCTGGCCAGCTGGCCCGTGAGGTGGCACCCATGCAGCTCGGCCAGCTCCTGCCACACCTGTGCCCACGCCCGTGTATAAAAGGCAAGTCCCGGCGTGCTCGCGCGGAATTTCGCCTGCTCTGCCGCCCGCCATTGTTGCCCCCACGACAAGCTCCACCCTCTGCCCCTTCCCGTCGACCACCCATGGCCCCTGCACATCTCCTGTGACCTAGTGAAGCTCCCCGAGGACGCACATCAGCCGGAGAAGCTGCGAGCTCACTGGCATTGCGGCCGCAGCGGCTGCTCTGCCCCGACCTCGCCTTCGGCCATCGCCGGAGTCTTCCCCGACCCAGCTGCCGCCGCCAATCAACCCAGGGTGAGCACACACGCACGCCCCGCCGCTCGCACGACCAAGTCCGGCAGCCCCTCGGCACCGGCGAGAGCCCCTGCGCTGCCGAGGGCAGATCTGTGAAGATCGAGTTCTTTTTAGGGTCCTCAGTGTAAATAGTTAGGGGGCTAAATAGAAAAAGATTCTTCAAGTTTTGTTCAAATATCCTGTGGCTTAGAAAATCCATAATAAATCAAATAAAAATCAGAAAAATACAAACTCAACTGTTCTGTGATCCTTGTGAACAGAAGCAACTTTTCTAGAAAGAAAGTTTGTAAATTTCCTTCTAGATTTTGAATAATTTTGAAATGATCAGTTTGGCTAGATTTAAAATAATTTGAAATCTATAGCTGATCTGCATGTGATTTTTGGATTTGTTGCTAGTATGGCTATTCTTGTTCCTGTGTAGAAAAATGGCACATAGATCTATTATAGTTTTGTAGATATGAATTTATTTTGATATATGGCAGCAGTTATGATCCTATTTAATATTTAAATTCTGTTTCAGAAACTAGGGTTGATCTTTTTGCAGTAGTATGAGTATGACTAGATGCAACCATGATAAATAGATGGATAGCTTTTGACATGTTTAGATAGTTCAAATAAATTTATGGCTTAAATAGGAGCTATTTTGATCAAGCATGTTATAGTATGTTCCTGACCCTGGTAAATCTTGAGTAGCTCAGATATGTCATGATGTGGCTCTGTGTGAAATCTTGATCCTAGATGTTAAATAGATCTCTCTGCATAAAAAGATTAAGTTTATGCTAGCTAATGCTTCCTAGATTTTTCATGTGCAATCTATAGCTTAGTTTAAGGTAATTTTTGGTTAGTAGCCTAGACATTATGTCTTGTGCTTGTGTGAATTTTATCTATGTTTGTTGGTGTGTAAAACATCCAAAAATAATTTCCAAAGTAAATCAAGCTTTATAAATGTACAAAAAGAATAACCAATATTACTTGTGATGTAATTTAATTTCAAATAATAAAGCTTCACCAAAACACACCCTGAACAGCACCTTTTATTTTGGTGAAGTAAAATAAATTAATTAGTTTAAATATGCACACAATCACCATCAAATAAGAAAGATAAATAGCAAAAATACGTTTCCTTGATTAAGGAAGAGTATGCTGGATATAATCTTATCCAGGTGAATGTGCCCAACAATACACCCCATGTTTACCCTTCAAATATGAACTGAGTTCTTCCTTCTTAAACTTGAATAATTAAAGTCATGCACATGCATATCGTGTAGAACTTCCAGACGGGAACTACGAGCTGGTGTTGGACGCTGAAGGAGAACCAGCTAAGGGAGAAGTGAACACCATGGAAGTGCAGCAAGACCCAAACCCAGCTTCGGAGGACTTTCCCACTGACTGTGCTAGTGAAGGCAAGCCCGGAGCATAACCTATGTTTTCAACTTATGCAATTATCTTTGCTATATTTGTGCATTTAAGTTTCAGGAGTTGTTTTGAAACCCTAGATGCATGATCCTAGGTTCCTATGTTCAATTACTAGTATGCTAGGTCGCTAGTTGCCATGCTCTAAGGACCCGGTAGAAGTCGAGTGATGTTCGTCACTCGCGAGCTATAGGTGTCTTATGTCGGAATCATAAGATTGTAAACCTACCCGCTCATGTGGTAAGAGCATGGGACCGGCTCCGACCAGTAGGTCTGTGGTTAAGCATTTGAACGTAGTAAGCATTTGCCGGGAGTGGGACCGGTAAGCCTAGTACCTTTTTTATCCGGTAAGGGAACTCTCTACCACTAATCTCGGGAGTAGTCCCCAGGTTCTAGGCAGTGGTGCATGTGTGGATCCGGGCGGCAAAAGATGTAAGTCCGTGACCTGACCAACTGTACCAGGGACTGTGGACATTGATCCTGAACCGAGGATGATTGGGAACCACCTGGTTGGTGCATACCCCGCCCTGTAGGGGTTGTGGTCGTTTTGATAGGGTATGCATTTTCCCATGTGTTTAGGTCCACCTTGCAAGGTTATTAATCGATCGATCATCGGCCTCTCACCGTTACCCGAGAGTGCTTAACCATACACTCTATGTCCCTTAATGATGGAATTGAGAAGTAATACTATTATATGTTTAATTTTTTGCCTAACTTATGCTTGCAGTAGTTGCTTACCTAGTAATGGATAATCAACTAGAATCTTGAGCTAAAACTTGAAAGTAAGGACATACTCTTTGTTACTTTTCAGCAAAAGAAACCCACTAGCCATAAAGCTTTGCATGTCTAGAGAATTGGTGATGATTTCATCACCTAACGGTTAAGTCTTGCTGAGTATTAGTATACTCCGCCTTGCTTTGTTGATGATTTCAGGTAATGATGTGTATGAGGATGGGTTTCCATGGCCTGGTTCTCTCCCACCCAGTTGGGAAGTTGAGTGGGAGGATGACAGTGCTTAGTGGCATCACTAATGGCCTCTAGTGATGTTACCTCCCTCGTTAGTAGTTTAATTCCGCTGTGTTTCGAACTCTGAACCGTTTACTTTATGCAAAAGACTTGGTTTGTAATAATGAACCTATGTTGGTCATGATGTAATAAATGAAGACTTGTTATCTCTGGACTCGCCTTTGTGTGAGTTTTGATGTACAATCTTTCGATCCTTTGTTGTAAGTGATTTACCGAGCTTGACCTGGCAGATATCAACAAGTTAACTCCTCTTTAACGCATAATGACCAAGTGGATGGGTTATGTGTGTTAAATGGGATTTAATGTGGACGGTTCTGTCACAAAGAGAGATGGCATCCACCTCTCCGCTATATATATGAAGTCCACCGGAGGAGGCAAATGACCTCGCTACCCCTACAACTTAAAATGAAGACACACACCCCTGAGGGGCATTTTGGTCAAGTCTTCGGATATTCCTATCGAGCGGACACGCTTCCACCGCGAACTCACTTAGCCTCGATGCAAGCCCCACGATCACGCCACGTGCCCCCCGCCCCGAAGCTTCCCGACGCTCCCAGATCCCCGTCTCCATCGCGTTGGGACTTTGGGCTTTGTTTTGATGCATAAACCAAGAAACCGTCCTCCGATGGTTTTGTGGGCAAACCACCAAACCCCGTGTGCAGGCTTTGGTCGCGAACCTCCACCTTGCACCGACCCATGTCCATGACTTCAACTCGCTCTTCTTACACCATGCGGCTCGCACTTGACCCCATCGGCCACCGGGTCCATCGAACCAAGCCTACTTGTCTCTCCATCACCAGAAGGCCACCACAGTATAGACCTTTCGCGTTTGTTCTTTACCTGCACCAACATTTCTCTACTATAAAGAAACCAAAGAATTGATGTCAATTCTCACCCAGATTAGACCCACCCCCTCCTCATAGTAGTCCCACTTTTCAGGTCCGGGACGACAACCAAAGGGGGGAGATTGATTTGGTCGTCATTTCGCAGTGCAAATTGGCTCCCGGACGCCCTCCACCCTCAAAATTTTTTCACCCAAACTTCTACCCACCGGACCCACCCTACCCACCGAGCCGCATCGTACATGTCAATGGCGTCCATGTAATCGTGTTTGAATTGTGTGCATGTAATCACGCGGGCCATTAGCATGCATAGATTTTCCCTTCCTTTTAATTAAAGGCCTCATTTAGTTTGCCATGTATTCACCAGCACCTATTTATTCCTTGCTTATCACGCGCCGTGGCGGGCTGTCATCATGCGCCTGTTGTTTCGTTTATTCATTCTTTTTTAAGGAAAGAGAAATTGATTGGCGTGATTGATGGCATGACTCAAAAGGAAATACTAAGGAACTCAAAAGGAAAAAGATATTGATGTACAAAGTAAAGAAAAATTGATTGGTGTGATTGATGGCTCATCAAGGAAAGGAAAAACAAGGAAAGAATCACTGCGTGATTAGATGAACTAAGGAAAGAATTGTTGCATCATTTTGCCAATGGTAGCCGTGCCATTCATAAATAGTTAGCAAGGAAAGATCAAGCAAGGAAGACTCACCCCCGTCAATCACGACTGTTGTTTCCTTTCTTCATTCTTTTTTCAAACGTCAGAGGCAATCACGACTATTATTTCCTTTCTTCATTCTTTTTTCAAGGCAAGAGAAATCCATTTGTGTGATTGATGGCATGACTAAAAAGGAAATACTCAGGAACTCAAAAGGAAAGAGATATTGATGTACAAAGTAAAGGAAAATTGATTGGTGTGACTGATGACACATCAACGAAAAGAAAAATAAGGAAAGAATCATTGCATGATTAGATGTACTAAGGAAAAAATTGCTGCGTCATTTTGTCAATGGTAGCCACGTCATTCATAAATAGTTAGCAAGGAAAGGGAAAACAAGGAAAGATCAAGTAAGGAAAGAATCACCGCGTGATGAGGTCAACAACATTCAAATGCAATTATATGGATGACATTTATATGTAATTGATGTTTTGAGTCCTTGAATATTTCCTTTTGAGTTCAATGCTCTAAATCCCGCCAATCAATACTCCTTCCTTTTTTACACCCCGTGTTCCCTATAAAACTCAATTCTCTCCACCCTCATTCCCATATCCACAAGTCGCTAGCGCCACCACCGCCTCCCCGCGGGCATCGACCCCTCCTCCCGCCGGTCTCCTTCTCCTCGTTGGCCTCGTCTTCCCTGCCGGCTGGTGGCGAGCTCCCCCGTCAAGGATCGAGCACGTGGGCAGGTAAGCTCCCCCACCGAGGTGTGGCAGACCAGATCTACGGACCCTCATCCCCGCCTTGAAGATGGCGGCGGTGACGCGCCGCCCTCCCCGGACAGTATCCTTCAAAGCCGCCTTGAAGGTGGTGGCGGTGATGCGGCACGGTACGGAGATGACACGGAGGCGAGCAGGGTGGATGGTCGATGAACACCGACTTCCCTAATCCCCAGGTGTGAAGGTTGAGTTGATGCTTTTTAAATTAGATTTACTTTAATATCCTTTTATTTTCTACATACATACTAATTAAACCTTTTATGTAATTCTTGTTATATCACGTGCGTGCCGCACATGCCATGGTTGTTATTTCGCAGTGAAAGATCACCTTCCATGCTCTCCCACGCCCGAACTTTTTCCACCCAGTTTTTTACCTGCCGGACCCACCCAATCCTACACGCATTTGTATGGTGGGCGTCCAACAGAGCCCTGCGAGCCTTTAAATTTATTGAGGTGCGTTATTTTAATTGATAATTGTTACTGATAAAAAAAAGGTTGGTTTTTTGCACTGGACATTGTCACAATATAAACTGACACCTGATTTATTTATAAACAAAAAAATTCTGACCCAAGACTTAAAATGTTGGCCAATATTTGATGAATTTCGGTTTTCAAGCAAGAAAGAAAATAACCAATCAGGTCTGATTAGATTTATTTTGTCTCTCATCTTTCCATGTAGGACACACGCATGCTTTTAGCATCTATTTAATCTCATGTCACCCCATCATGTCCCTGGTGTGCCTTGCATTCTTCCTGGCCGACACGTCCTTCCCTACCGTTCCTGTAATAAATTATGAATTCGAGATTAGTAATCATTATATCCTTACTTTTGTAAATATATTCTATTTATTTACAATCTTTTTATATAATGTGCGTGCCGCACGTGCACTTCCAGTAGTTGATTTAAGCTACCAAACAAAAAAGAGAAACTATCTCTTGCAACTACAAAAAAGATGACGGTGGCAATTGAGTTATCTACCTATTGAGTTATCTACCTATAGCAACCAGTCAGTAACGTGGCAACAGATGACCTATCTGTAGCAACCAACCTAAGTAACGTGGCAATATCATATGCCATCTATAGCAACCATTCAGAAACGTGGCAATAGAGGACCTCTCTGTAGCAACCAACCAAAGGATACGTTGCAATAACCTAAGCCACCTATAGCAACCATTTAGGTGACGTGGTAATAGAGAAGCTCTATTTCAATGCTTTCTCCGCGTAACAATAACCACGATTGCAACACCTGTGTTGCGTTGCGATTGCATTGTGTTGCTACACGACCAGCGTGTCACAATACATATCGCTAGCAACGCCTAGTTTGTTGCAACTGATACTATTGCCACACCCATAGTGGTTGCAATTGCTATTGTTACAACAATCACTAAGTGTTGCAGAAGTGTCAAAAGTGTTGCAATAGAGGGGTTGTGTGTCGCAACTAAAACGTAACCCGTTGCATTATGCTATTGCTACCGTTACAAGTGCAATGGCATTTAACCAAAAAAGGTAGCAAAAGTACTATTGCTACCATTTTTGTGTCTTTTGCTACACTTTTTCGACGTTGAATTTGATACAAAACCTTGCAGTGTTGGTAGCAGTAAAATTGTGCCTCGGTGCAATGATATGCAGCATCTGACTCTTCGTCTGTGGCACAATTGGCTCGCCATTACTCTCTTTCCATGAGAGGATGTTCGGCCCATGCGCATCGAAGAGTTGATGATTTTATATACTACCATCAACAAGATCAAGGTCTCCCCCGTCAAGGCTCGGTAGTGGTTGACGAATTTTAAGATGTTGTGTCCTATTGAGTGTACGTCTTTGGTGACTCGTATCGCTCTAAGACTCGGGATTTTAGGCGGAAACCCTATCCCCTTCATTGGGACTCCCTGAGCTCTCATCGATGAGACATACTTGATCTAGGGGCATATACTTAAGCGGGGTCCAAATGATTCTTTGACTTTCTTCTTTCCGGGATATACAAATGAGATCCTGTTACCTAACCTGGGATTTCAATTGCATAACTCGCCGGTGTTAACCATTTGATGCAAACCCAGTAGGGTTTATGCCCAATCTTTCGATGAGAGGCATGGATAGCTCGATTGATAATGAGGAGACGCTCTCGGCCTGACTACAGCCTTCCAAAGACTGTGTCATTGCAACCGATACACCTCCTCCACTGTCGCGATCGTGTGGGTCGCGTCACCGGCCACTAGGGCACCCGTCCTGCAAGCAATCGAGAACTAGCAAGAACAAGTATGGAACAAGTACTGAAATTACTAGATGGGAATAATAGGTTTCAAACGCAATCTCAATCTCAAACGATTTGGGGTTCCGAAGACTCGAAGACAGGCAGCTGGACCAGCACACACGCTTACAAGCAAGTAGCAAAGGCTAAACTTGATCTAAACAAAACCCGAGTGTTCTGGATGGTGGCTAAGAAGTATATAAGAGGAGGAGGAAGACCACAAGGGTGCTGGGGTCGTGATCCAACCCTAGGACGCATCCCTAACGGACCCAACTTGATACACGGCTCATTGGGCCAAAATACGATGGCACAACACCAAGGACAGAAAGACCTCTGGTCAATGATTCGTCGATTGCGGATGCCTCAGAACAGATATGGACATAAGTCCGGATCCATATGAAAGTTGATTTCATCACAGTTCCAGGATGCACTTGAACACCCCAATCCGACTCCGCATGCGCCTATGGCGTCCGTTACAAGTTGGTGTTGTGCTGCAGTCCGAATCCAGCCGAACCGAATCCTTTTCGAAGTCACTCTTCTCCATGATTCCCAAGCAAACCAATAGTGCACGTGTCTCCACAATCTAAGCATGGGTTACATGAACTCAGGAAGGAACCTACTTGATTATTTAGTTGACGAGCACGAGCACGAGTAATAGGACCAGCAAGAGGAATATGGGGTGTATCTTGTTGAGGTAGTGATGATGTCGATGCCGGGGCTGTATCGTTGGCGGGAATGTCCTCATCACCGTTCACCTTGTTGCACAAGAGGAAGCTCGTCGTGCTAGTGTTTCCAACAGGGCCACTAGGAGTGCTTCGAGGAGAGCACCCGTGCAGCAGCAGCAGTCGTAGCCACCACCACAGCCACAGCCTACTACACCAGCTATGGTAGGAGGGGCCCCTGCAGGGTACATGTTCGGGTTTACCCCTAGATATGCACCTGGTTGGGACCAACCCGCCCACCAGCAGGGTGCGAGTAGTACGGCTTGGGCTAGTGCAAGTAGTGCTCAGTTTGCCACACCCATTAGCTCTAGCTCTGGTGGTCCTCGTACTACGTGCTTCGGGCGGAACTCTTCGGCCTCTGCCCGAGATACTTATTTCACGCAGCAGCTTGGAGAGCTCACCGTTTAGGTTACCGAAGTAGAGAAGTCATTGAACACGCACATCCAGTCCACTCAGGATTGGCAGCGACAGACTGGCGAGAGGATCGACACCATTCTATAGACTCGTTGGCCCGTGTATCATGTCGGAGCCCATAGGGGTGCGTCCTAGGGTTGGAGCACGACCCCCACCAGGTCCTGGTCGTGCCCCTACCCTCTCATATACCCCCATAGCCGTCAAAAACAGATTGGGTTTTTGTTTCATTGTAAGTTTAGCCATTGCTACTTCCTTGTAGATGTGTGTGTCGGCTAGACCACCCGTTCTACCTGATTCGGAACCCCAACTTGGTGATATCAGATTTGTTTCCATCTCCACATTTGTAATTGAGTTGCTTGTTCTTCGATTGCTTGCAGGAACGGGTGCCCTAGTGGCGGTTGACATGCTCCACAAGATCATGACAGCCATAGGAGACGGTGTATCGGTTGCTAAGGCGCATCCTTGGAAGGTTGTAGTCGGGCCGTGAACGTCGTTTCCTCCAATCGAAGTTATCCTCCACGCCTCTCATCGAAAGATCAACCACAAACCCTAGCGGGTTCACATCAGTTGTCCCACAAGCTATTTTTATTTCCTATTGTCCAGAAAAGCCACAAGCCGGTGATGTCCTCATCACATTAGTTCTAGCTCTGGTGGTCCTCGTACTACGTGCTTCGGGCGGAACTCTTCTGCCTCTGCCCGAGATGCTTATTTTGCGCAGTAGCTTGGAGAGCTCACCATTTAGGTTACCGAAGTAGAGAAGTCGTTGAACACGCACATCGAGTCCACTCAGGATTGGCAGCGACAGACTGGCGAGAGGATCGACATCATTCGACAGATAGATCAGCGATAGATAGAGGAGCAGAGGGGCTTACTACTCGAGCTAGGGGTTTTTCTACCAGCCACCATAGTGAGCCTGAAGCTAGCTTGGGGGAGGACCCCCATCCTGAGGTAACTTGTATCTTTGTTTGTTTTCAAAATCTCTTATGATAAAAACCCATAAAAATCAGCAAAATTAAAAAGACTAAAAATATTTATTTTCTTTCATAATCAGGTTTGTTTTAGTTTTCTTTCACATGCGCGGTAATAATGCTTTGTCTCCATGGTTGAAATGATGAATAGTTGCTTTGTATATTCTTCTCATATGTCCTGCTTATAGCTAGTATCCTACCTAAGTTTTGAGTTTGTTGGCTTGTATGCTCAAACCTTAGCTTGAAATTTGTGGGTAGCGAAAAGCATGATCCATGCCTAGGTTGTTGTGAGCTATGATATGGTAGAATAGCGTGCTATGATCTTATACCAAGTGATGCTTGACTTCCAGAGTTTTCCTTTTCAAAAATTTAAACATGATGAGTTCCTCAATGATGAGCATTTCCTATCAAAGGTCATATGTAAGATTCTAGCTCTTGTTAGCCTCCACATATGTTGCTTGTTCTCTCATTGAGCTTTGTCAAATTGTTGTGACCCTTAGTTAGAAACTCGTCATGCTCCCATGATCAAGATCACGTACACGATCATGCCAAACTTCTACACTAGAAGTTAGCATTCATCATTCCATCCACCATTGTATCATTTCATCCCTCTCCAAATATCTCCACAAGAGACAATGGGGCTAGCTGAAAGAGAGAGAGAGAGAGAGAGAGAGAGAGAGCATGCTCAAAAGCATGGCAAAAAGAAAAAAAGAAAAAGAAAAAAAGAGAGAAAGAAAGCTAGCCCAAGTCTCGAAAATTTCAAAAGGAGAAAGGGATTGAATTTTGCAAAAAGGAGTTCCACCATATAGATGGTAATAACTAGTACCTACTCCGGGGCTAGTGTCCACCTGAGAGACATGGGTACCCATGGGTCCCCAATGACCAGGGTCCCAGAGGTCCTTGACAAGTGGACCCGACCTTCGAGAAGCCCCGCCGACCTACATGTGGGCCCAACGACCTTATCCTCAACCCCGACGACTCCGGGCGACCTTGACAAGATCCCGGAAGATCCGCGACCCTTGGCATGCAAGTCAAGACAGTAGGATGTGGCGTGCCGCCGCCCGTAGGTACGAGTATCATGAGATACTCCTTGTAATCCGGGAGTTAAGCTTCCCAAATTGTAACCGACCCAGATATGGGTCCACCGACCTTGAATGGAAACCCTAGCCCGTCCTCCCCATATAAGACGGCCTAAGGCTTCATTCAAGGGGACATCGACATCCTCCTCGCATAATCCACCACCACAACTGGATGTAGGGTTTTACTCTCCGGAGGCCTGAACCAGTCTAAACCCTTGTCTCCCCGTGTTCATCACCATACTCGCCTTTTCCGAGTTCACCACGTGGACTACCACCTACGATCTTAGTTTCCGATCCTCTCCATTAACCTGCAAACTGCTTGGGTAGCCCCCTTGCAGATTTGTCCAGGTCTCAACCCCTGACAGTTGGCACGCCAGGTAGGGGAGATCGGGAACTCGCTGTGCAGCATGGTGGCCCGATCTGGTGTTGTCTTCCCGATGAGCATGGCGGCCATCCTTGCCAACCCTGTGGAGATCTGCTTTGGATCTTTCACGACGACCTCTCCTGTTCCGGCGGTCGTAGATCCTCCAGCGACCACAGAGCAGGTCACGACGGCGCCTATCGCCAACCCTGTTTCCGATCTAGTATCGGAGACCCGCCCGCCCAGACCCTATGACCATGTTCAGGGGATGGAGCTCGTCATCGACATGACGAAGGAGACCCTAGAGATCTGCGATCGAGCTCAACGCTCGGCGCAGACAGCGCTATGCCACGATACCTTCCCCTTCGGCTTGCAGTCTGCGCCCGTCCTTCACCTCAACCAGCTTTCCACACCCTCCTAGATCCAATCCGGTCGGAGGCCATCCGACAACCTAAGGCCTGCACCTCACGCCCGGCGCGACCCCCTCGACATACCTTGCACCTACCATAAGGGTGCAAAGCACACTCTCTGCGGGTGCCACCTGTGGAAGAAGATCGACTAAGAGCACCCTCGCCGTGCTACATGCCCTACCCAGTCCCCAGACTATGGTGAGTTCCAAAAGGTCCGGGTTCACGTCTCCCCCAACGACTCGGACATCATCTTCTGCCAGGTGCTCGTGGTCTCCGAGAACGAACCACCCCGTCACGGCGCGACGAACTGTGAGGAAGCTGCACGCATCCAAGGCAACGCCTTGCGTGCCCAGCGACGTGCAGAAGAACAACACCATGCGGTCCTTCCCTGCGCTCGAGACCTACGCATGGAGTTCAAGGAAGCGGGGATCCCGACGTTTAACAGCCCCTAGGCCAACCTGGGTGCTACCATCACGCGACTCCAACAAGCTCCGTTGAGGCCCGAAGCTGAGCAAGCTAACGCGTACCTTCGGGTCGCCAACACCTTGGTGGAGGAAAAGAGCGCAGCCTCTAAGGCCTCTACGTCTTCATCGACGCGTCACTCATGCAGTCGATCCCATCGACCTCAGCGCTCCAACCTTCCCCCCATCCAGGAGGAAGTTGCACAGCACAACCCCAAGCAGCCCAACGCTGCCAACGTCGGCGACCTTCGCGATAACCTCGACGCCAACAGGCGTACCCGCGACGCGCGTGGCTACATTGACCAGCGCCACCACGAGCGCGAGAAGCGGGAGCTACGTCATCACGCGGAGTACGATCGTGAGTACGGCCGCCATGGAGCCGTCCATCGCATCATGGAGCGCGAGCAGCACGACCGCCACGACGTCGAGAACCGGCGCCGCGTCATGTATGAAGGAAGTACTGCAACCCGGAGGTCACCTAGGGCAACCGTGATCGACAACCGCGCTCCCAGGTCGTCATCCCCGAGCGCGGCGTCCACTCCTCCCCCAGGGATGCTGCCCCAACCAGAGGCACTGGTGATGACCTAGCTGTCACCGCCTTCCCTGCACTGGCTCCTCGACTCAGGTCAGTGGACTACCCGGAGAACATCAAGCCCAACATCAAGCAGTACAACGGGCGATCCGACCCCAACATCTGGCTGTCGACCTACTACGTCACCGTCAAGGTGGCTGGCAGCGGCTTCGACCACATGGCGGCCTACTTTCCGCTGGTGATGGGCGAGGCCCCCTCACTATGGCTCAACAGCCTCGAGCGGGGCAGCATTATGTCCTGGGCCGACCTATCTCAGGCCTTCACCTCCAACTTGCAGGCGACCTATGATCACCCTAGGAACGCCTTCAACATCGGGAGGGTCGTCAGGAAGCCCAAGGAGCGACTCCGTGACTACAACAACCGGTTCTTCGAGAACCGCAACAAGTGCGTCGGTGTCAGAGACGACCAGATCGTCGAAAGCTACAAGAAGGGCATCAAAGATCGCAAGCTCTTTGAGAAGATCCACGAATCTGGTGCCACCACCGTCAAGGGCCTCATGGACATCGTCAACAAGCTCATGGACACGGAAGAGGTGCTGGTGAACTAGTTTGACGCTGACGCTGTCGGCACATCCGGCATAGCAGCGGACTCCGCATCCAAGCTGCGCAAGTGACCTTCTGAGGTCCTAGCAACTGATGGGCGTCGACCTTCGACGTTCAATAAGGAGGAGTTCGACGCTGCGCTCGACAGCCTTTGTGGGTTCCACAAGGGATCTACTCATACTCTCCGCGAGTGTTCCCAATTCAAGAAGGCCTTCAGCACCCCAGCGGACCCCAAGCGCCCCAGAAATGACGGCGGTCGCTGTGACAACCGCCGCTACAACAACAACTATCACCGTGATGACCAGCAGGACTGGCGTGACAACCGCGACGACCGACATGACGATCGCAGTGACAACCTTCGCAGCGACCCACCTCTAGAAGTTCGTCGCGATGAGGGCAACCTACCGCCCCCACCTCCAACAGGCAACCCCAATGGGCCCTTCCAGGCTACGACTCGCACGATCAACATGATCGTTGGGGGCCTCAAGTCTCACACCAGCAGGAGGCGCTACCGCAAGGACAAGCGCGAGGTCCAACTCGTCCACACCCAGCCAACCGCGCCTCTGCGTTGGTCTGAGCAAGTGATCACGTTCTCCAGAGCTGATCACTGGGTCCACATCCCAGATCCTGGGTCCTACCCACTCGTCGTCGAGCCCACGGCGGACGGGGCCCTGCTCTCCTAGACTCTCATTGATGGGGGGAGCGGGCTCAACATCATCTTCGTTGAGACCCTCAAGAAGATGAACTTCGACTTCGACAAACTCATGGCGTGCGACGAGCCCTTCTATGGCATCGTCCTAGGGAAGGCGACCTACCCCCTGGGTCGGGTCTCCCTCCCCGTCACCTTCGGTACCAAGGCCAACTTCCGCACGGAGTACCTCAACTTTGAGGTCGCCAACTTCAAGTCCTCCTACCATGCGATCCTAGGTCGCCCATTGCTGGCCAGGTTCATGGCCATCCTGCACTACACCTACTTGGTGTTGAAGATGCCCGCTCCGAACGGGGTCATCTCTGTCTTTGGGGACCTCATCGTCTCCTTCAAGTGCGACTCCGAGGCCCTCGACATTGCCACGACCTCCGCCTGCGCCGACTCCTCTGCAGTCTTGGTCGCTAAGGCCAAGCAGGTCGCTCCGAGCAACCTAACCATCCCAAAGGAGAAGCGCACCGACACCGCCCTGGACGTCGCACCCTCCACGAAGAAGGTCTGCCTCAGCCTTGCCGACGCAGAGAATACAGTGGTGATCGGCGACGCCCTCGACAAGAAATAGGAACTCGCGCTCACCAGTTTCCTCCGGGATAACGCAGATATATTCGCATAGGCTCCATCGGATATGCCGGGTGTCCCCAGGGAGCTGGCTGAGCACTCCTTGGATGCAAGCAAGACGGCCAAGCCTATCAAGCAGAAGCTTCACCGCTTTGCGAAAGATCGCAAGGACGTCATTAGGGTAGAAATAATAAAGCTCCTAACTGCCGGATTTATCCGAGAGTGTAAAAATTTGGTTTGGCTCACCAACCCGGTGCTTGTACCCAAGAAAACCGGTCAATGGAGAATGTGTATTGACTACACCGACCTCTACAGGCATTGCCCTAAAGACCCCTTCCCTCTTCCGCGTATCGACCAGGTCGTGGACTCTACGACCGGAAGCGTCCTCCTATGCTTTCTCGACTGCTACTTAGGGTATCACCAGATAGCCCTGAAGGTCTCCGATCAAGATAAAATGACGTTCATAACGCCGCACGACATCTACTGCTACACGGCCTCAAGAACGCTGGAGTGACCTACCAGAAGGCCATCCAGAAGTGTCTCGAGCGCCAGATCGGCAAAAACGAAGAAGCCTACGTCGACGATGTGGTCATCAAGACCACCCAAAAGGATTAGCTCATAGCTGACCTCGCAAAGGCCTTCTGAAGGACCGAATAGGCAACCAGAGAGGGGGGGAGTGAATGGGAGCCGATAAAAAAATTCTTCCCTAAGGTCGAACTCAGCGTATATCCCGATTGCCACTCCGAGTTTCCGCACACACCAAAGAAGCACTCAGCAAGGCACACACAAGCTCACAAGGTCAAGAGACAAGCCTTGAAGCGAACCGCGGAAGCACAAGACAAGAATCAAAGCACTTGGCAAATTCTGGAAACGCTAGGCGCGGACTGTCCGGCTGGTACGGGTGGACTGCCCGCTAGTGTACGGCGGACTGTCCGTTAGTCATCCCCGGACTGTCCGAAATAGACAGCAGAACCACCAGAGACGCACCCCGAAATTCGGACTGTCCGGCTAAGCCACGCGGACTGTCCGCCTGTGTCGCGGACTGTCCGTGAGGGCAGCGCGGACCGTCCGTCCACCTCGCTGAAAACCCCAGACAAACTGACAGCCACGCGGACTGTCTGTGAGTGACACGCGGACTGTCCGCAAACACCTTGCAACAAAACCATAGGGCCATGATGGATCAAAACGTGAGTTCGCAAGAACAGACGACGAACACGCGACGAACCCTAGGCGCGCGGACTGTCCGCGGGGTCCTTGCGGATTGTCCGCTAGCCCCGGACAGAGCAGCTCGAGCTCGAGCTTGCGAAGTCAACTCTCCAAATCCATCACCGGATCTCCCAAATGGCAAAAGCTCTTGAGACAAGATTTGGGGGAGATGATAAGCAACACAAGATGAAGCTATGCCCCAAAAATCTCGACCTCTAAGCCACTAAATCGTCAGGAATCGTGGATCACACGAACCTCCAACAAGAACTCAAACTCTGGCCAAAAACTCACGAATCGAAGGCTTTCCCCAGCGTTTGAGGGGTCAAGATCACACACAAAGATGAGCAAGGCATCCACCCATGATCCCCTCAAAGAAATCCGGAGGAAAACGCCCTCAAATCCCCAAATCGAGCGAAGAACGAAACTCCCCAAAAATAGCCCCGAAAATGACACGAAAATCACAGAGGACTAGGAGATCACCGCAACGCCGAATGCTTCCATACATCCAGAGGTCAGAGTCTATACAAGAATCGAGCCTAAGGAATACAAAGGGAAAAGAAGCAGTTCAGAGAAATCTACTGGGAGAGAAAGCCCTAGAGTCCAAGAGAGAGAGATGCCATCCACCTCTCCGCTATTTATACGAAGTTCATCAGATGGAGGTAAATGACCACGCTATCCCTACAACTTGAAATGAAGATACAACCCCTCAGGGGCATTTTGGTCAAGTCTTCATCGAGCGGACACGCTTCCACCGTGGCCTTGCTTAGCATCGACGCAAGCCCCGCGATCACGCCACGTGCCCCCGCCTCGAAGCTTCCCGAAGCTCCCGGATCACCGTCTCCGTCACCTCGGGCCTCCGGGCTTGGTTTTGAGGCCCAAATCAAGAAACCGTCCACCGATGGTTTTGTGGGCAAACCAACAAACCCCGCGTGCAAGCTTCGGGCTCCATCCGCTACCTTGCACCGGCCCATGTTCACGACCTCAACCCGCCAGTCTTGCACCGCACGGCTCGCACTCAACCCCATCGGCCACCGGGTCCAACGAACCAAGCCTACTTGCCTCTCCATCACCCGGAGGCCGCCACGGCTAAGGCCCTTCGTGTTTGTTCTTCACCTGCACCGACACGAGTCAAACCGCAACCTGTACCTGCACAATTAGCCAAGCATCAGTCCCCACAACATTGTCAATCACTCATCACTAAGGAGCGACCCTCCACTGGTCCTCGGACACACCTAGTCCTCAATCCCCCCTTGATGAGTGCATTGACAACACCCATAGTAACCAACAGAGAAAAAGAAAAGAAAACAACAAACCTCCAAGCAAGTGATCCAAAGCCAAAGAACAAGCGAAAACCTGATCACTCGCCAAACCAAGTCTCGGCCCCCTAAGACAAGGGCAACGGCTCGACACAGCCGAGACAAAACAAAGCTCATAATGAGCACACCACAAAGCACAAAACTCAGGCAAACCAAAGGAGCTTCCCCTGCACATATGCAAACTCCCCCTGAGCAAATGCAACCTCTTCTTCTCAATTTTTCTCCTCACATGCAACATCTCACAAAAGCATACCAATTTTCCACAAAAACTTCCAATGCATGAAAATTCTTCCCAAAAGCATACAACATCTCCCCCTTGTTGACAATGCATGAATCAAGGTATATGAAACTCTTCCCATTGTTTTCATGAAAAATGCATGTCATGGCATATATACAATCTACCAAGCTTCTCAAATATACAAAGAGCACAACAAAATGCTACATATGAGACATAGAGCAAGCAAAGTAGATATGGTGTAGTCAGCACATTGCCATCAAGAAGGTAGAGACATATAAGCATGTGACATGGCTAAAAGCAATTTTAAGCAATTTTCACAAAGAAACATCCATCTCATGAGCAAGACCCTATCCATGGCAATTTAAGCACAAATACACTAGATCATCCAAAGTTTATACAAGATCACAAATTCTCATCACAAGATCATTATAAACGCCCATAAGCTACTCAAGTCATGTTAAACTCACCGAGCCATGTGTCTACTTCTTAAAATGAGACTTCTCATGGTAGACAACATGCTATGGTTTAGCACCTAAGATATGAAATTCAAAGCATAAGAACATGATTAAGACCTTATATTTCAAGCATAAGGCAATTGACATACCAATTTCATTTTCAAGTTTAAACATGGTACATGAAATGCCTTTGCGGCAAAAAGAAGCTTATGCTCCTCCCAAAGTGAACAAATGGGCTAAACATTTGCAATGATAAAAGGTCTTTGACCCCAAGCAAAGAGAATATGATTCTCAAGCACAAGCTGAGCATAATATAAGCATTTGAGCACAAATTGAGCATAGACAAGCATCTACTCATGAGAGAGACAATTTTATCATTTTCATAAAAAGAAAGCTATCTCAACAAAAGTATATGGCAAAACCATCAAGAGCATAACAATCACATCACCACTTATCAAACATGCACATATCTCATCATAGCACATCAGTGATCAATGTATATAAGAGAAGCTCAATCCTAGCTCAAGTGATCCAAAGATGGCTATCCTACCAGGTTTTGTACAGAAAATGAAATGCATGCATGGAATGCAACAAAATGAAACATATGACACATATATACATGAGAAGCTCCAAGACCCAGCTAGAAAGGAAAGCACACCCCAAGTTCACCCCGCAAGCGAGTGAAAGTGACTTGGTCAAGTGGTTTGGTGAATATGTCGGCTAGCTGATCTTGGGTTGGGACATAGGACAAAGATATGTTTTCCTTCTCAACATTGTCTCTCAGAAAGTGGCACCTCACTTCTATGTGTTTCGTTTTGGAGTGAAGGACTAGGGTTTTGGCTACACTTATGGCACTGGTGCTGTCACAAAAGAGTGGAACCTGGGAACACTCCTCACCAAAGTCGCTCATAGTGTAGGTCATCCAAAGCAGCTGGGAACAACAACTAGCAGCAGCTACATACTCGGCCTCTGTAGTGGACTGGGCTACACTGGATTGCTTGCGAGATGACCAAGAGACCAAAGAAGAACCAAGGAACTAACAAGACCCAGAGGTAGACTTGCGGTCCAATCGACACCCAGCAAAATCAGCATCGGAGTACCCGTGAAGTCTGAGTGTCGAGGAGGCAGAGTACCAAAGACCAAACTCAGGAGTGTAGTTCAAGTACTTGAAAATCCGCTTGACGGCCTGCCGATGTGAAGTCCTCGGTGAAGCCTGAAAACGAGCGCACAGACACACACTGAACTGTATGTCTGGTCTCGTCGCCGTCAAGTAGAGGAGCGAGCCGATTATGCTTCGGTACTCCTTCTGGTCCACGGGTTCACCGTCCTCGTCCGCGTCCAAAGCCGTATGGTACCCATTGGTGTACTTCGCCTGATGTACAAACGTCCCATCCTTGCACTGCTTGATCTGGAGTCCTAAGAAAAACTGCAGCTCACCCATCATGGACATTTCAAATTCCCTGCTCATGTCATCTGCAAATCTGGCAACAAGATCATGAGAAGAGCCACCAAAGATTATGTCATCCACATAAATCTGAACAATCAAAAGGTCATTCCCATGCTTAAGGAGAAACAGGGTCTTATCAACTGTGCCCATCACAAACCCCTTACTCAGCAAAAACCCTCTCAACCTGCCATACCAAGCTCTAAGTGCCTGTTTCAACCCATAGAGCGCTCTCTGGAGTTTGTATACATGGTGTAGGTATTTTTCACTCTCAAACCCCGGGGGTTGCCTCACATACACTTCTTCCTCTATCACCCCATTCAAGAAAGCACTCTTGACATCCATTTGGTACAACTTGAACCCTTTAGCCACGGCAAATGCTAGAAGGAACCTAATTGCCTCCAAACGAGCCACAGGAGCAAATGTCTCCTCATAGTCTATGCCCTCTTTCTGGTTGAACCCCTGAGCCACCAACCTCGACTTGTTTCTCACAACCATCCCATTCTCACCTTCTTTGTTCTTCCACACCCACTTGGTACCTATGGGACGGCAATTTGGCGGTGGATCGCCTAACACCCAGACTTGGTTTCTTTCAAAGTTTTCCAACTCCTCATGCATGGAATTCACCCAATTCTCGTTAGACAAAGCGTGTCGAATATCGTTGGGCTCAAAAGAAGCGACAAAAGCAGAGTGAGCGAAATGAGAAGTATTCCTTGACCTCGACCGTGTAGTGCGTTCATGAAGGTCACTAATGATCGTCATCGGTGGGTGATCAACTTGTACACGCCGGGGAGCCTCTCGCGTGGACACAATCTCTCCCTCAGCAGCAGCCTCCACTCGAACAGGCTCAATCGTAGTGGGAGTAGGGGATAGTCCATCCTCGATCGTCGTTGTAGTAGTGGAAGTAGCGTGTACACAATCAGCCACGGGAGCATCACCACCATCATCGTCTTCATCTCCATCTCCATCCTTCTCATCCTCAAAGATTCTCGCTCCAATCTCCTCATCACCTGCACACTCAAAAGTAGAAGAGCTACATGGTTGTGTCTCGTCGAAGGTTACCTCGCAAGTCTCCATGATTTGGTTAGTGTCAAGGTTGAGGACATGATATGCTCTAGAATGAATCGCATAACCAAGGAAAATCCCATCCGAACATCTAGACTCAAGCTTATCCAACTTGCCCTTCTTCAGAATGAAACACTTGCACCCAAAAGCTCTAAAGTGACTCACTTTGGCTTGTCGCCCATGCATCAGCTCATAAGAGGTCTTCTTCTTGAAAGTACGAAGGATGATGCGATTTGAGACATAGCAAGCGGTATTGACCGCCTCGGCCCAGAAACACCTAGGAGTCCTATGATCATCGAGCATCATCCTGGCCATCTCACAAAGGGTCCGGTTCTTCCTCTCCACCACGCCATTCTGGCAAGCGACGTATGGAGAAGAGTACTGATGATCGAGACCAAGATCACTGCAAAAGGCATCAAAATGAGAGTTCTTAAACTCCGTGCCATTGTCACTGCGTATAGCTCGAATGGCATCACCATGTCTCTCATTCTTCAACCTCAAGATCAAGTCCCGAATAAAGTCAAATGTCTCGCTCTTATCCTCCAAAAAGAAAACCCAAGAGTACCTCGAAAAATCATCAACAACCACAAGAACATACCACTTCCCACCCGCAGAGCGAACACGAGCTGGCCCAACCAAATCCATGTGCAATAGCTCACAAGGTCATTCGGTCATGACCGTGGTCAGAGGGGTGTGAGAAGCAGCAACCATCTTGCCATGCTGACAAGAAGCACAAACCAAATCCTTCTCGAATTTCAACTTAGGCAATCCTCGGACAAGATCAAGACCACTCAAGCGTGAAAGCAACTCAAAGCTCAAGTGTCCCAACCTCTTATGCCATTTCCAAAGCTCAGCCGAAACGCCAGCAACAAAGCATCAAGGAGGACCAACAGACTGGGAAAAATCGGCATGAAAGATTTGACCCTTGGGGACGATCGTACAGACAAGATCGCCTCGAGAATCAAGCACACGAGAAGCACCCGACTTAAAACGAACCTCAAAACCTTCGTCCAGTAGCTGAGATACTGACAACAGGTTAAAACCAAGTGACTTGACCAGGGCCACACTTCTTAAGGTCACCTTGCTACTTACCTTCACCATACCTTCAGCAAACACTCGTCCTCTCTCATTATCCCCGAAAGTGATGTACTCCCTCGTATTCACCGGCGTGAGGCTGGAGAACCACCCACTATCTCTGGTCATGTGTCATGAGCAACCAGAGTTGATCAACCAAAAGTCCTCCAAGCATCCCACCTGCAATCAGAAACGGGGACGAGAATGAGCAAGCGACTCAACACTGGGGTTAGTACCAAAAGAGTCAAACCAGTGCTGAGCCATTTGCTCAAAAGAAGGGTTAGCAAAATCCATCCTACCAAAACCTCTAGGCGGAGCCCTCTCACGCCTACCACCAAAGGACCTATCACATCTCACTGGAGGAGTACGCACACCACGAGGGGGAAAACGTGGCCCGTAGTCCATCTGAGACCCAAAGCTCCGACCGTACCTCCCAAACTCGTAACGGTCACGAGAAGGAGCACGTCGAGCCAACTCACCACGCCCAAAGCCAACACACCTATCTCTCTGAGCAAACACACCTCCACCTCCACGAGTGGGAACTGTACGCACATACACCTCACCTCTAGGTAGAGGCCCTCTACGAGGCTCGCACACCACGAGAAAGGTGGTACCTGTCCTTGTTTGCCATCTCCCTAGCAAACCTCTCATCTCTCTTCCTCCTGAAACAGAACTCATCCTTATGCCCATCCCTCCCACAATACTCACAATAGAAGCGAATCGGCTGTGGCTTAGGTGGTGGCTTTTTTGTGGGCTTCTCAACACCTTTCTCTCCTGACTTCCCCTAAAAGACATTACCCAGGTTGCTCACAAACTTGATGGGTTTCTGGTAATTCTCTGTTTTCTAGGGGAACACTGGTGGGTCTGTAGTTGTATCAAGCTTGTTTCTGAGGTGGTTTGGCTTGGGAGCATATTTGTTCATGGGTATGGTGTCTGGTGGAGTGGGGATCTCTCCAGCTTTCTCTTCTCCCTCACCACTCTTCTCACCACTCTTGTCAGCCCCCAACGCCTGACCATCAAACCTCTTGAACTGAGCCAACATCAAACTCAATTGTGGCTCAAGCCCAGACAACCAACTCATCAATTTCCTAAGCTCATCATTTTCATCCTACAAACGGTCAACATAGTGTGCAAGTTCCATGTTTTTCAAAGCGTGCATGTCACAGGTAGAACATGATGTAGGAAGAGGAGCTTTCAATGCCGCCTCAAGAGAAATAATTCTAGTGTGAGATTCATCTAGCCTAGCATGCAAAATAGGACATGAGGTACAAGCTCCTAACAAAGCTGGCCTAGACTTCAATTCATCACACTCAATCCTAACCACATCTAGTTCCTCAAGAGTAGAGGCATGTTTCTCCTTGAGAGCAGTCAAATCAGCAAGAAAAACTGAGCAATCACCACAGTCAATCTCATCAGACACCACAGGAGCAGATTTCAAAGCACCTATTTCATTTCTAGCATCCACAAGCAAGGATTCAAGCTTAGCTATCTTATCCTTAGCATCACCCAACAAAGACCTAAATTCCATCTTCTCCTTGTTGGTCTTTCCAAGCACATCATCACGGTTATCAAGCAACTCATTGAGCCTAGCATTCTCCTCTAGCAAGAAGTTGGGATCATTTTGTACCTCTTCCTCGGAGTCGGAGTTCGAATCCAAGCTGTGCTTCCCACCCTTCTTGGAGTGTGCCTTGCCGCAAAAGCCTCCTTGTGTGACGAAGCTTAGGCTGGTGAAGTTCTTACCCGTGTGCCGCTTGTCCTTGCGCCTTTCTTGCTCTTCCTCACTGCTCGAGTCGGAAGAAGCATCGCTTGATGTGGAGTCGATGTCGCTCTCTCCGGCAACCATCACTCGAGCCGTCTTCTTCTTGTAGCTGCCACTCTACTTCGGCCTTCTCTCGCCCTTGTCCTTGCGCTTGTCCTTGTAGTCGTTCCGGGAGCGGTGCTTATTGTAGTCGTGCTTGGGCTTGCCCTTGTAGTCGTTCTTGATCTACATGGCTTCAGGGCATTCGGTGATGAAGTGCCCATGCTTCCCGCACCGATAGCACATCCCCGAGCTCCGCCTTGGATTCTTGTGGTTCTCGTACATCCGCCCAAACCTCTTGCTCAACAAGGCAAGATCATCCTCGCTCAGCACCTCGAAGTCCTCATCTGGCAAAGACACAAGACAAGACAAAGAGAAACCACCAGAGTTAGCGTTAGACCTCGATCCTGAGACAAGAACCAAACTATGAGGATCAGTGGGGCTCTCGCTCTTGGCTCTCAAGCCACGATCAACCTCTGAAGATCTCATCTTGGAAAACAGCTCATCCAGCGTCAACGTGTCATAAACGCTCGACTCCTCAATGGCCTCGACCTTGGCACTCCACACAGACCTATCCAGGGCATGCAAAAGTTTGATAGCTTGATCATGATCCGTGTATGGGAGCACTGTCACATTGGCCCTCATGTTGTTGACTATGCTAGTGAAGCGCTGGAACATAGCATCGGTCGACTCGCCGGGGAGATGAGTGAAGTTCTCGTACTCTCTTCGGTAAGTGGAAAACAAACGGGCTTGCACTTGGGCATTGCCAACATGAGCATTTCTCAACTTGAGCCATATCTTTCCAGCCACATTCTCTCCGTACACTCGCTCGAACTCCGAGGCACAAAGAGCACGGAAGAAGTAATCAATGGCCTTGATGTTGGCCTCAAACATGTCCCGCGTACCTAGAAGCAAAAAACTGTCTGGGATGACATAATTAGGATTCTGAGTAACCTCCTAGATCAGAGTTCCCTTCCCACGCAAAAACGCGCCCATGCACCTCTCCCACATCGGGTAATTCTTGCCATCAAAGTGCGAAGGAGCCGACCCCTTGCCATAATCGCCCATCTTTGGATCTTAGACTGGTTAGAATCAAGAAGATTCGTAACCGGCTCTGAAACCAATTGAAGGACCAAATAGGCGACCAGAGAGGGGAGGGGGAGTGAATGGGAGCCGATAAAAAAATTCTTCCCTAAGGTCGAACTCAGCCTATATCCCGATTGCCACTCTGAGTTTCCGCACACACCAAAGAAGCACTCAACAAGGCACACACAAGCTCACAAGGTCAAGAGACAAGCCTTGAAGCGAATCGCGGAAGCACAAGATAAGAATCAAAGCACTTGGCAAATTCTGGAAATGCCAGGCGCGGACTGTCTGACTGGTACGGGCAGACTGTCTGCTAGTGTACGGCAGACTATCCGTCTGTCATCCCCAGATTGTCCGAAATAGACAACAGAACCACCAGAGATGCACCCCGAAATTCGGACTGTTCGGCTAAGCCACGTGGACTGTCTGCCTGTGTCGCGGACTGTCTGTGAGGGCAGCGCGGACCGTCCGTCCACCTCGCTCAAAACCGCAGACAAACTCACAGCCACGCGAACTGTCTGTGAGAGACACGCGTACTGTCCGCAAACACCTTGCAACAAAACCCTAGGGCCACGACAGATCAAAACGTGAGTTCGCAAGAACAGACGACGAACACGCGACAAACCCTAGGCACGTGGATTGTCCGCGGGGTCCTTGCGGACTGTCCGCTAGCTCCGGACAGAGCAGCTCGAGCTCGAGCTCGCGAAGTCAACTCTCCAAATCCATCACCAGATCTCCCAAACGGCAAAAGCTCTTGAGACAAAATTTGGGGGAGATGATAAGCAACACAAGATGAAGCTATACCCCAAAAATCTCGACTTCTAAGCCACTAAATCGTCGGGAATCGCGGATCACACGAACTCCACCAAGAACTCAAACTCCGGCCAAAAACTCACGAATCGAAGGCTTTCCCCGGCGTTTGAGGGGTCAAGATCACACACAAAGATGCGCAAGGCATCCACCCATGACCCCCTCAAAGAAATCGGAAGGAAAACGCCCTCAAATCCCCGAATCGAGCGAAGAACGAAACTCCCCAAAAATAGCCTCGAAAATGACACGAAAATCACAGAGGACTTGGAGATCACCGCAACGCCGAATGCTTCCATACATCCAGAGGTCAAAGTCTATACAAGAATCTAGCCTAAGGAATACAGAGGGAAAAGAAGCAGTTCAGAGAAATCTACCGGGGGAGAAAGCCATAGAGTCCAAGAGAGAGAGAGATGCCATCCACCTCTCCGCTATTTATACGAAGTCCATTGGAGGGAGGTAAATGACCACGCTACCCCTACAACTTGAAATGAAGATACAACCCCTTAGGGCTGTCCGCCTGTGTCGCGGATTGTCCGTGAGGGCAGCGCGGACCGTCCGTCCACCTCGCTCAAAACCCCAGATAAACTCACAGCCACGCGGACTGTCTGTGAGTGACATGCGTACTGTACGCAAACACCTTGCAACAAAACCCTAGGGCCACGACGGATCAAAACGCGAGTTCGCAAGAACAGACGACGTACACACGACGAACCCTAGGCGTGCGGACTGTCCGCGGGGTCCTTGCGGACTGTCCGCTAGCCCTGGACAGAGCAGCTCGAGCTCGAGCTCGCGAAGTCAACTCTCCATATCCATCACCGGATCTCCCAAACGGCAAAAGGTCTTGAGACAAGATTTGGGGGAGATGATAAGCAACACAAGATGAAGCTATGCCCCAAAAATCTCGACCTCTAAGCCACTAAATCGTTGGGAATCACGGATCACACAAACTCCACCAAGAACTCAACTTGAAATGAAGATACTACCCCTTAGGGGCATTTTGGTCAAGTCTTCATCGAGCGGACACGCTTCCACCGCGGCCTTGCTTAGCATCGACACAAGCCCCGCGATCACGCCACGTGCCCCCCGCCTCGAAGCTTCCCGAAGCTCCCAGATCACCATCTCCGTCGCCTCGGGCCTTCGAGCTTGGTTTTGAGGCCCAAACCAAGAAACCGTCCACCGATGGTTTTGTGGGCAAACCAACAAATCCCGCGTGCAAGCTTCGGGCTCCATCCGCTACCTTGCACCGACCCATGTTCACGACCTCAGCCCGCCAGTCTTGCACCGCACGGCTCGCACTCGACCCCATCGGCCACCGGGTCCATCGAACCAAGCCTACTTGCCTCTCCATCACTCGGAGGCCGCCACGGCTAAGGCCTTTCGTGCTTGTTCTTCACCTGCACCAACACGAGTCAAACAGCAACCTGTACCTGCACACTTAGCCAAGCATCAGTCCACACAATGTTGTCAATCACTCATCACTAAGGAGCGACCCTCCACTGGTCCTCGGACACACCTGGTCCTCACCTTCGCCAACCTTCGCCGCTATCGCTGGAAACTTAATCCAGAGAAATGCGTCTTCGGTGTGCCGTCCGGCAAGCTCCTGGGCTTCATGATCAGCAACCTAGGCATCGAGGCGAACCCCACCAAGGTGGATGCCATCCGCAGGATGAAGCGACCTACTGGGAACAAGGTCGTCATGAAGCTCACCGGCATGATGGCGGCCCTAGGTCGATTCATCAGCAAGCTTGGAGAGAAAGGTCTACCCTTCTTCAAGCTGCTGAAGAAGGCGGCCAAGTTCGTTTGGACAGAGGAGGCCGACCAGGCCTTGGAGGAACTCAAGACCTTCCTTACGTCACCCCCAGTGATGGTGCCCTCGGCACCTAAGGAAACACTGTTACTCTACATCTCCACGACCACCCTAGTGGTCAGCTCTGTCCTGGTGGCAGAGTGACCTGAAGAGGGTAGACCCTACCCTGTCTAGCGACCTATCTACTACGTCAGCGAGAACCTATCAGACAGCCAGACCAGGTACACCCAGCCGCAGAAGATGTTATACGCCCTCCTCGTCACCTCGCGCAAGCTCCGGCACTACTTCCAGTCGCACAAGATTAAGGACGTTTCAGCCTTCCCCCTTGGCAAGATCCTGTGCAGCCGCGACACCACTAGACGCATCGTCAAGTGGTCCATCGAGCTAGGTGAGTTCGACCTAGAGTTCTGCCTCCGGCAGGCCATCAAATCCCAAGTCATCGCAGACTTCATTTCGGAGTGGACAGATATCCAGCAGCCTCCACCTTCAGAACGACCTGAGCATTAGAAGATGTACTTCGATGGTTCCCTCAACCTCGAAGGGGTCGGCGCAGGCGTACTCTTCATCTCGCCCCAGGGTGACCACCTGAAGTATGTCCTACAGATCCACTACAAGGCGTCCCACAACAGCGCTGAGTACGAAGCCCTTATTCACGGGCTACGCATCGCCATCTCCCTGGGAATCAAGCGCCTCATAGTGTACTGTCACTCCAAGGTCGTCATCGACCAAGTCAGTAAGGACTTCGAAGCCAGGAAGGATACAATGGATGCCTACTGTGCCGAGGTACGCAAGCTCGAGGGTATGCGGCCTCGACTCCGTGGGACCTTTCAAGACCGCCCCTGGCGGGTACAAGCACATCATCGTGGCGGTGGACAAGTTTACCAAGTGGATCGAGGTCAGGCCCGTATCCAGCGTCACGTCGAAAGAGGTGGCCAAGTTCATCGAGGAGATCACTCACTGCTTTGGGGTCCCCAACAGGATTGTCACCAACAATGGTACAGCCTTCGCAGGCGTCGATTTCTGGCTTTTGTCAGGACAGCCTGATCGACGTATACTACTCCTCGGTGGCGCACCCACGGTGCAACAGCTAGGTCGAGCATGCCAATGGCATGGTCCTGCAGGCTGTCAAAGACCGCATCTTTGATGGCTCATCGCCCTATGCAACCAGGTGGCTCGCTGAGCTCCCTCACATCATCTGGGGTCTCCGGACTCAGGTCAGCTCGGCTACAGGGTACTCTCCCTTCTTCCTGGTCTATGGGTTAGAGGCCATCCTCCCTAGCGACGTAGCCTTTGGGGCTCCCCACATACAGCACTTCAACGAGGGTGAAGCGGAGCAAACACGCAGGGTCGACCTCGACAGCCTCGAAGAGCATCGTGTGGCAGCGCTCATGCGCCACACCCGCCATGAGTAGCAGCTACGTCGCTATCATGACCGCAACGTGCGGGAACGTTCCTTCAACGTCGGCGACCTAGTCCTGCAGTGGATCCAGAACACCAAGGACATGCACAAGCTCTCTGCACCTTGGGAAGGCCCTTTCATAGTTAAGGAGGTCATTGGACCGGCGACCTATCGCCTCCAATGGGCCGATGGCCAGGGCGTCCCGAACCCCTAGAACATCGAGCACTTACGTCACTTCTATCCTTAGGAGCCTTGTATCGCAATAAAAAGCTATGTACTCTATCCTTTGTAATTCATAATCAATAAATATAAAGATTCCCTTTCGGCAGTTTTTCTGCCGACCTACTTTTTGGGTCTCTATTTACTTTCTGTTCACCCCTCCCACTAGACACGCTCGGAGGCTTGGTTTAAAGCCGGACCCGATGCGCTCAGGGGCTTGGTGTTAAGCCAGGCCCGTCACGCTCGGGGGCTTGGCATTGCCAACCTAAGGGTCGTATTACCTGGGGGGTTTACCTTTCCTTTTTACAAGTGTTTCCCTTACTACAGCTTTTATGCCTTTTATAAGTGTTCTTAAGTCATGCGGTTGTGAGACCTTGGGTCCAAGGCCCCCCTCCGTGTGTCGGCTGCATGTAAGCCTCCATGCTGAGCCGTGTAGTCGGTAAGTTGTTCCTCCACCGAGTTGGGTTAGCGGGGGAAAGGGTTTTACAGCTTCATTACTTTCGCATTCTTATAACAAGTGTCTGAGCCAAATAAGGGATCACAGTTGTTAATTAAACATGACCCTTTCATTCACGCAAGGTTTTTCTTACATCAAAAAAGGTCTATGACCTATCTGCACTAACAGTCTGCTTCATTCTAAGTTACAATTTCAGAGCTCTAGCTTCTTGACGATCTCCTCCGCGGCGACTTGGACATCTTCAGCACCCACCAGCGGCGCCAGGTTGATCTCTTCCGCAACCTTCTGTAGGTCGAATGCTGGCTCGTGGTGCTTCATCGTGGCCAGAGCTGCAGTCGCGGCGAGCTTGCCGCTGTCCATCAGCAGGGTCTTCATTCGACCTTCTGTCTCCTCCAGTCAAGCAATGAGCTCCTGTGGCCCACCTTTGACCTTGGGGACGTAGACGTCCACAAGGTACTCAGTGGCCTCCTTGAGGTCGCCCAGCTCCTTCTTGAGATCTGTAGTCATCTCTTGATGGTCAATAAGAGTTTGGATTGCCCGGGAAAGGTCGATCTCCAGGTCCCGGCGTACACCAAATTCATATACAGCCTTCCGGGTATAGTAATACTCACTGGCTTCAACCTCCTTGGTCCTCTCTTTGAGGGTCTTCAGACTCTTTGAGTTCCTTCTTCAAGGCGGTCTCCTTCTTCTTGGCCTCTACAATCAGCAAAGTCAAGGTCGGAAAGCACCGCAAGCTTAAGAAATCAAGGTCGGGGGTATACCCAGACGTACCTGCCGCGACGATCTTGAGTTTGTCTCCAGCATCCTTCGCCTTCACCTTAGCGGCTTCGAGCTCCTCCTTCAGGGCGGCCATCGTCCTGTCCTTTAGGACCATCTCATCCTTGAGGCACCGGATTTCCTTTGCGGCCTCAACCTTGGCCTTCAGCACGGCCTCCCGGGCCGCAGTGGCCTCTGCGTGAAGCTTGGCGCCCTCCTTCAGCAGGTTCACCCTGCCCTGTGCCCATGCGGCGAGCGACTGCATCAAGACAATGACAAACGTCTTCAGACTAAGTCATCAGAACAATTGAAGCGCCTGGGCAAAAAGCGAAACTCACAATGAGGGTCCTCCCAATCGTATGCTGCGCCTCCTTGAAGTCATCAAGGACTCAGCGATCAGCAAGAATGTCCTCCTACCACGGGGTGCTAGAGTAGAGGCAGCTGTCGTTGCCGCTAGGTCCGCTCCCTCCTCCATCCTCCGCGTCTTGCATCAGCTGTGGGTTCGACTCGGACAGGTCCTTCTATTTAACACCTTCGCCCTGTTGGGCACTATCAGTAGCGACGTTGGTCGCCACCGATGCTGATGCCCCCGTGGCCCCAGGGGCCTGGCTCGTGACGTCCCCGGCCGATGTCGCCGGTGACTGTCCCACCAGTGCTTTATCCGCCTCATGCCCAAAGGCCTCCTGGCCTGAGGCGTTCTTGCCACTCTCCGACATGGCTGGGGTCCCCCTATCCAAAAAGCAGATTTTCTCAGCAGCGACATACATAAAATCCCCGAGGTCGAGCAGACAAGATCAAGTTCGACGACGTACCAGCCACCGAGCTTTAACCCAAGCTTTATTGGCTTGGGCGGAACCTACCTCTGCTTCTTTTGCAAGCCTTGGTTGCTCACCCCTTCAGCAGTTGGCTTCGAGTGCTGTTCATAAACAACCCCAAGAGGGGTGTCTTCTTCCTGCACGGCCGGCGTGTCGTCCGACCTTGCACCAGCGTCACGCGACCCTGCATCATCATCTTCGCCAGCGTTGGTCCCGACCTCAGCACTGACTGTCACCGTCTCTGACGATGCGGTAATGTCTTTCCTCTTCCTCTTCTTCTTCCTCTCTGCCACTTGGGTGGCGGCGACCACTTTGGCGGCCTTGGATGCCGCCATCTTCCTGGCGACCTGCCGCGCACACCGGGTCACCAGCGCGGAACCTCCCGCTGAGGGATCTTCATCATCAATACCTCCGACAGACGAGTCGGAGAGGTAGTCATCGATGTATTACTGGGGAGGCGCCTGGATGTCCTCTGCAGCTCGGACCTTGAAGCTTCGCTCACCCTCGTCCGGAAGGGGAGCTGGGCTCCAGTACACGCCCTCGCGGCCCTGCACCAAGCGACCTTCATCAAAAACCAGCAAGAACATACACACGCAAGAACTCAAGGTCGATTTGGCAACAGGTTACCTACAGCTTTGGTGGGGCACTTTAGGCACAGCGCCTTGGGGCACGTCCGGTTCTGGATCTGCGCAGCGAACAACTGCTTCACCCACGCCACCATCTCCTCCTTGGAGACCTTGCGCTGTGCCACATGAGTAGGGTCGACCTGGCCCCAATACTCGTAGGCCGGATGCACCCAATCTTGGATCGGCTGCAAGAGCCTCCGGCTGAAGCTGATGGCCACTACGCTGCCTGTCAGACCTCCTATCTTCAGCTACGCTAGGTCCTCTAGCAGTGGCTTGATGGTGTCAGTCTCCCGCAATGTCAACTGGTGGCTCCACTCCGGCACCGGAACCGGCGCGAACCCCGACCTCGTGGCCAGCGCCGGCTTTAGGTTGTCGATGTAGAACCACCCTTTGCCTCCAACCTTGAGTGTTGTCCGGCAGCACCATCTCGATGTACACCGGCTTCATGTGACGACGGAGCATGCAGCCGATGCACCCCACGACCTCCGAATTCCCTGTCTTCTTCAGCTCAAAGAAGTACCACCACAGGCCGAAATGTGGCTGTATCCCCAGGTACGCCTCACAAAGGTGGATGAAGGAGGAGATCGTGGTGATGGCATTGGGGACGAGGTGTACCAGGTCGATCCGGTAGTAGTGGAGGAGCCCGCGGAAGAAGTCGCCCGTGGGGACTCCGAATCCGTGCTCGACATGCGCGACGAAGGCCACGGTCTCTCCGATCCCCTCGAAGGGGAAGGCCTCTCCGGCGGCTGGCCTCCAACCCACCTGCTCCTTGGGCTTCAGCAGCCCACGCTCAACCATACCTAGGAGCTGCTCCTCAGTCACGATCGAGGGCTCCCAGATGCTCTTCGGTGCCTGTGCAAGCTCGGGAGCCATCTCCTCTTCTTCGAAGCCTGTGGATCTAGCTCTAAAAACCATTAGGGACTTCGTGCACATGCGGCGGCACGCGGTGCGGCGGATCTAAGTGTGGCAGCACCGGCGGATTCGGGCAGAAAGCTCTAGGCAGCAGCAGCGAAACCCTACGCCTGCGCGGAAATGGAAGCGAGTGGGGTCCCCGATCCCTCACTCGGCCTTTTATAACAAGGCCTCAGCGGCGCTATGGGCCGCGACGCCCCAACGTCTATAAGGATCGACGCAATTTTCGGTGACCCAACGGATCTTTTGCCCCAACAGCTCTTTCAGCCTAATGGTCACAGGTAGTAACAGCTCGCGCCATACGGGAATCTATGCCCGTTGACTCTCTGGTCGACGGCTCGGCGTCCATAGACTCGTTATGCCCTACTTCAAGCCCCCATACCCTACTATAACTGACATTTGCTTCAAGGTCTCTTGACCATTGGACGACCTTTGGGTCTATCATATCACCTTTCCAAGGTCGACAATGGCCCTGCTGCCTGCTAGGTCGCCTCAGCCCTCACGACGGGTTCACACCTCGGCTCCTAGACCCTACCGCCTACTGGACTGCTTCAGCCTACACGGCGGGTTTACACCGACAGCCCCGTGCTTAATGGCTCTACTACCCATTGGCGGCCTCCTGGTCATGATTACCGCTCCTCCTTGAGGTTGCTAAGGCTCCGCTGCCTTCTAGGTCGCCTAGACTTAAGATTCTTAGGTTGACGACCTGCATTGTGTCACTGCACAACGGCCGTGTTGATCCAGGTCGACACGGGTCACTTGTCGCTTTTTAAGGCCTCCCGAAGGTCGGTGTGCTACCGCAACCCTGCTGGGACCTTGGTAGCCATACCATTGCCGCCCGGACGCCTCAACATCTACTTTGGACCTAGCATTTATCATATAAATGTGTATTTATAAACTTCTTAAGTTACAAGGAGTTTGACCCTTGGCCAAATTACAAGATACAAAGACATTAAAGGCCCTGGGCTACCCTACATAAGGTTTGCGACGCAGTCTACACTAATAAGGCGCGTCGCAAGTTTTCTCCTAGCTCCAGGACCTGGTTGAAGACCTCTACAACCACTATAGATGCAGCTGCCGCACAGCCACCTCTACTCGAGCTCTAATAGGTTTCCTACGGTACACCAGCTTCATCACGAGCCTTGCCGGGTGGAGCATCGTGTTCACCAGCATCACATCCGGCCTTAGTGTGCAAGGCCCGGAGATGCATGTACTGCTCCATGCTCCACCTGGATTCCTCGGTGGGCCTGGGAGAAGAGGCTGATCGAGTTCTTCCCGCTTCGCAAGCATTCTTCTAGCTCCAAGCATGAACGACACTAGCTCTATGCTCTGGTGGACGGACGCAAGTCCCTGGCATAGAAATATTACTACGCAGCTTCGCCATGGCTCTTCTTAGAAGTTTGGGTGGTTTGCTTCAAGGTATGGGTGCCTATTTATACCCACAGCACTTGGCCTTTGATCTTATCCGCAACTTGGCTTGCGCGGCGTCCTTATCCTCAAGGTCACTGTACCTGCGTGGAGCACGAGGTTACTGCTCACCCGTGGGAGGTATTAGCGCACCTTTCCCCTACCTGACTGCATTCTGGAGCATTTTGTCTCTTGTAGGTGATAGCGACCTGTCCTTCGCCTGGGAGCCGGCCCGTGATCGTACAGTATGCTTATGACTCAGGACATGTCAGCTTCTGGCGCCTGGCGTCTTCTGCAAGATTCCAGAGGTTTTGTCCAATTGGCTCAGTTGGATTGTCAGTGCATCGTGTTGATCCAGCAGAAGGTCGTAGATTCTCATTTCTTCTTCTTCTTTGGAGCATCAAACCGGCCATTCTTGTCACTTTACTGCTTGGGCGATACTACACTAGTGCATCTCGCGACACCCTATCCCCCTCCGGTCGCCTCAACCTACTGGAAGTCCACTTCCACTACTTCTCTGCTCGACCTACTTATGGTTGGGTGGGTGACCTTTCTGAAGATCGCAATAGCTACTTTATGTTACCTGACTCAGGTCAGGTCGGCGGTCTTCAAGATCAACGCCTTGCCTCCACCTCGACCTTCTGGCCTTACATTCCAGGAGCCCGACGTTCGTGTTCGTGCGCGCATTGGAGGGGTTTTTTCTTTTTGGATCCCCGTGCACTCGACACGACCTCGACGGTGCCGCGCCTTCGCCAATCTACGACACGGCCTCGCCTCGACCGCTACGCCTACACGTCGATCGGGGGCTTGAGAGACATGGGTACCCATGGGTCCCCACCGGCCAAGGTCCCAGAGGTCCTTGACAAGTGGACCCGACCTTCCAGAAGCCCTGCCGACCTGCATGTGGGCCCAGCGACCTTATCCTCAACTTCGACGACTCCGGGAGACCTTGACAAGATCCCAGAAGATCCGCGACCCTTGGCGTGCAAGTCAAGACAGTAGGACGTGGCGTGCCGCCGCCCGTAGGTCCGAGTATCACGATATACTCCTTGTAATTCAGGAGATAAGCTTCCCAAATTGTAACCGACCCAGATATGGGTCCACCGACCTTGAATGGAAACCCTAGCCCGTCCTCCCCATATAAGGCGGCCTAGGGCTTCATTCAAGGGGACATCCACATCCTCTTCGCATAATCCACCACCACAACTGGACGTAGGGTTTTACTCTTCGGAGGCCTGAACCAGTCTAAACCCTTGTCTCCCCGTGTTCATCGCCATACTCGCCTTGTTCCGAGTTCACCACGTGGACTACCACCTACGCTCTTAGTTTCCGATCCTCTCCATTAACCTGCAAACTGCTTGGGTAGCCCCCTTGCAGATCTGTCCAGGTCTCAACCCCAGACACCACCTTACCATCAACCCTACTTTATATAAAATATGGTAATATCTAGCACCATTCTGGGCCTAGTATACACCTTGCCACACTTCCCATCATCATACACACACATGCACATCTTGATCAGGTTGTATGACTTGTTCCTTCCAAGGATCCGATCTTTGACTTAGCAACATATGATAGACAAGTATGACACATTTCTTCCCCACCTACAACTCCACATAAGCCTATTAGGAGTTGGTGCTGAAGAAAGGTAATTCAATACCTTGGTGAGGAATCATACACATTGAGCGATCCGAGAGTATCATTTGAGGAACTCTGATTTTCTTTTAACAAACATGCAAAACCTCCGGATTGATTGCTGATCAAGGTATGAGTGATTAATCTGATCAAGGTATGAGTGATTAAGTAATCTCTATATAACCATTCTATCTCTCAACCGTCCAAGGCAGGTGAAGCTACATGCCCCACATCATAAAGCGAATGGTAAGATCATTGCCAACTTGTTCAACTTTTGGTAGAGTACTTTGGTGTAAGCTTGCCATAAGTTAAGAATACAACATGGTAGCAACTCCTGATCAACAAACCTAAGTTCCTAATGTCTTGCTTCAAGACGAGCAAGAGGTTAGCTTGGGGGAGTTCGTTGACAGATGTTAAGTACCACTTTTGACCGTCAATATTCTCACATAATTGGAGGCATATGCATTTGTTACATGCATTTTATTAAAAATAATGTAGTTCCACTTGTCCTTGGAGATTATTTGAATATTGGTGATTTAAGTATGAAAAGAGATGGAAACTCACCTTCTATGAAGTGATCCATGCCACCTCAGCTGAGGAGATTGATAGAAGCGGAGTGCCCGATCTTTCGGTGAGTGGAGATAAATTCGATTTGGTGGTTGTCGACCCTCACGATCCGACTACAACGAGCGAGCTCGAAGCGCTAATGCAATCGCTGAACCAACTCCCGATGGTTACCAACCTGACCGGTGAAAAATCAGCCTGATCATTTCATGCACGCAATCGAAGAACGAACAAAAAAAAGAGACGAGCAATCTTACTATCACTCGAAGGTGGAGTCTGCAATACATGAAGGCAGCGCTATGCGGCTATTTGGTTGTAGCTAAAGCTAACTTGTAAAATAAACTCAAGTTGTAAAGTGAGAAGGACTCTATCTAATATTGGAAAACAAAAGGAGGGGGCGCAGCCCCTAGAGTCGACACGGCCACGAGGGGGGGGGGGCGCACGGCCAGGAGGTGGGGCGCGAGCCTGGGTGCCTCCAACCCTCGGTGCCCCACCTGGGCTTCCCTGTTGGGCCAGCAACTACCCTTGTGGACCTTCGTTCTTCAGCAGCATTATGTAGTTCAACTCCCTCACACGGGCCCGTGTGATTGGCCCAGAAGGTGCAGGTGTAGATGCAACTCGTACGGACAGTGACGCCTAGAATGGTGCTGCTGGTGTAGATGTACCCGTGTCGGTGGTGATGTCCTCATTATCCTCCCCTTCTTGAACTGAAGTCATCCTCGACGGCAACTCCTCATCCTCTCCCGCATACGGCTTCAAATCTGCAACATTAAAACTAGTGGAAACACCAAACTCTGCAGGCAGGTCAAGAACATAAGCATTATCATTAATTTTGGTTAGTATCTTAAAAGGACCAGCAGCACGAGGCATCAATTTAGAACATCGTAAAGTAGGAAACCGATCCTTTCTCAAATGCAACCAAACCAAATCACTAGGTTCGAAAGTAACATGTTTTCTCCCGTTACTACCCACAACCTGATACTTAGCATTAGCAGCAGCAATGTTTTGTTGAGTTTGTTCATGCAAGCTAATCATTTGATCAACATGTGTAGCAGCATCTATGTGTGGAACGTCCTCAGCATCAAACGCAAACAAATCAATAGGCGCTCGAGGTATATAACCATAAACAACCTGAAAGGGGCACATCTTTGTAGAAGAATGCATGACATGATTATAAGCAAACTCAACATGAGGCAAGCAATCCTCCCAACGTTTCAAATTTTTGTCTAAAATAGCCCTAAGCATGGTTGACAAAGTTCGATTAACCACCTCAGTTTGCCCATCAATCTGAGGGTGACAAGTTGTGCTAAACAGCAATTTAGTGCCCAATTTTTTCCAAAGTGACCTCCAAAAATGACTAAGAAACTTAGCATCACGATCAGAGACTATTGTATTTGGAATACCATGCAAGCGAATAATCTCTCTAAAGAACAATTCAGCAATATTGCTAGCATCATCAGTCTTATGACAAGGTATAAAATGAGCCATTTTAGAGAATCGATCAACAACCACAAAAATGTTGTCGCTTCCCTTCTTAGTTCTAGGCAATCCCAAAACAAATTCCATAGAAATATCGAGCCAAGGAGAAGTAGGGACAGGCAATGGCATATACAAACCATGGTTGTTCAGGCGTGATTTAGCTTTCTGACAAGTAGTGCAACGTGCAACAAGGCGCTCAACATCAGGACGCATCCGGGGCCAAAAGAAGTGAGCAACCAACACCTCATGTGTCTTGTAAATGCTAAAATGTCCCATGAGACCACCTCCATGTGCTTCCTGTAATAACAAAAGATGAACCGAGCTTGCTGGAACACACAGCTTGTTAGCACGAAACAGGAACCCATCCTGCATGTGGAATTTGCCCCATGGTTTCCCATTCATACAATGAGCAAAAGCATCTTTAAAATCAGCATCGTCGACATATTGATCTTTTATGGTCTGCAAGCCAAAGATTTTAAAATCTAATTGGGACAACATAGTATATCGACGAGACAACGCATCAGCAATGACATTTTCCTTCCTGTTCTTATGTTTAATGATGTACGGAAAGGACTCAATGAATTCTACCCAATTAGCATGGCGACGGTTCAGATTGGTTTGGGTACGAATATGTTTTAAAGCCTCATGATCAGAATGAATAATGAACTCGCGATGCCAAAGATAGTGCTGCCATGTTTGTAAAGTGCGCACTAAAGCATAAAGTTCCTTATCATAAGTAGAATATCGCAAGCTAGCACCGCTTAATTTTTCACTAAAATAAGCAACAGGTTTTCCTTCTTGTAACAAAATAGCACCTAAGCCAATACCACTAGCATCACATTCAAGCTCAAATATCTTGTCAAAATCAGGTAATTGTAAGAGAGGAGAATGGGTTAACTTATCCTTTAAAGTATTGAACGCTACCTCTTGCGAATCACTCCAATCAAATGGCACACCTTTCTTTGTAAGCTCGTGGAGAGGCACTGCAATGGAGCTGAAATCACAGATGAACCTGCAATAGAAACCTGCAAGTCCAAGAAAACTCCGAATCTGTGTGACCGTCGTCGGTGTAGGCCACTCTCGAATGGCAACGATCTTGCTGCTATCCACCTCAATGCCCTGTGGAGTAACAACATAGCCAAGAAACGAGACACGTTGTGTGCAAAAGATGCATTTATCCATGTTACCAAACAAGTTAGCAGCACGCAACGTATCCAAAACATCACGTAAATGTTCTAAATGCGCTTCCATGGACTTGTTGTAAATCAGAATATCATCAAAATAGACAACAATGAACTATCCAATGAAAGGCGTTAGAACTTCATTCATTAAGCGCATAAAGGTGCTGGGAGCATTAGTGAAACCAAACAGCATAACCAACCATTCATATAAGCCAAATTTCGTTTTAAAAGCCATTTTCCATTCATCACCTAGTTTCATTCTAATCTGATGGTAACCAATACGCAAATCAATCTTTGTGAAAATAATGGCACCACTAAGCTCATCTAGCATATCATCAAGTCGTGGTATGGGATATCGATAACGAATGGTGATGTTATTAATAGCACGACAATCTACACAAATACGCCAGGATCCGTCTTTCTTTGGAACAAGTAACACATGAACTGAGCAAGGGCTGAGAGACTCACGAATGTAACCCTTGTCAAGCAATGCCTGTACCTGGCGCTGGATCTCTTTTGTCTCATCCGGATTTTTACGGTACGGGGCGCAATTTGGAAGTTGTGCGCCTGGAATGAGGTCGATCTGGTGCTCAATGCCACAGAGTGGTGGGAGACCCGGTGGCAAGTCTTTGGGAAAGACATCAGCATGACTGCAAAAGGTTAGCAACCACAGGGGGAACATCCAAAGACAGTGCATCATCAAGTGAAACGAGCAGACTAGAGCATACTAGTACGTAGCAAGGCAATTGAGCATCACATAAATCATCAAAATCAACACGTGTAGCAAGTAGAACAGGAGCATGCAACTTGATTATAGAATTAACCGACGGTGATGGTTCAAGTTTCTTAGCAGTTTTAGCAGCTCTAGCAACATCATCTTTAACAATTTGTTTAGGTGTGATAGGATGTATAATTATTTTCTGTCCCTTAAACATGAAAGAATAATGATTCGAACGAACATGATGCAAGCTATCAGTATCATATTGCCAAGGTCGACCAAGTAACAAGGAACATGCTTCCATGGGAACAACATCACAATTAGCAAAATCAGAATAAGCACCCATGGAGAAATGAACACGCACTGTTTGTGTTATTCTAATTTTCCCACCATCATTAAGCCATTGAATGTGATATGGATGCGGATGCTTACGAGTGGGTAAGGATAGTTTCTCAACCAGCGTGGTACTCGCCAAATTGTTGCAGTTGCCACTGACGATGATGATGCGAATCGACCATTTCTGCACAACGCCCTTTGTGTGGAAAAGGGTGTGTCGCTGATTCTTCGCCGGCGGGGCGACCTATATACTGAGAAAACGCTACACAACAAGAGTTTCATACCTATCGGCGTCATTCGGGTTGACATGTACATCCGTCTTTGCTGCATGGTCAGTGGCCAGCATGGTATGTTGAATATCCTCAGAATCACTAGCGGAAGAGTACTCACCATCATCACGAATGAGCAAAGTGCGTGTGTTCGGGCAATCCTGAGCCACGTGGCCACGTCCGCTGCAACGAAAACACGTGATATCTCGCGTACGGCCTTTGGTGGGGGTCGCACCTGTGGATGGAGCGGCGCCTGCAGGTTAGGCCGCCCTATCACGGGATGTAGGCGTGGCCGCAGATGGTGCAGGAGAAGCGGCCGCGGGGCTGGATGTCGAGCTACAACTGGCAAAAGGGTTAGAAAAAGTTTTCGAGCGGCGTCCCTGCACTTCACGTTCAGCTTTGCAAGCATATTCAAATAATTGAGTCATATCATGATATTCCTTATAATCAAGTATGTCCTGGATTTCGCGGTTTAAGCCACCACGAAAACGTGCCATAGCAGCGTCATTGGTCTCCAATATCCCACAACAAATCATACCTTTTTGTAACTCTTGGTAATAGTCCTCAACAGATTGAGAACCTTGCTGAAAATGCTGCATCTTATTAAGCAAATCACGAGCATAATACGAAGGCACAAATCTATGGTGCATAGCAGTTTTTAATTGATCCCAAGTGGTCGGAATGGCAGTGGGATGTTTAATTTTATACTCACGCCACCAAATTAAAGCAAAATCAGTAAATTCACTAATAGTAGCTTTAACTTGAGAATTTGCAGCAATATCATTGCATGAAAATTTTTGTTCAACCTCTAACTCCCAATCAAGATATGCAGCAGGATCATATTTGCCATTAAAAGGTGGGATTTTAAATTTAATCTTAGAAACAGAATCATTACCAGGGCGGTGTGGTACACGACGGGCACGACCGCGGCTGTCGCCGGCGTCCTGCTCCGAATCACCGCCATAGTCCTTCTGCAAATCAGTGACAGTTGTGTGCATGGCATCGAGTCGGGCCATGAGAGCGTCGAGTGTGGTCTTGGTAGCCGTCTGGGAGAGGTCGAGCTGATCGAAATGGTCGGTCGACATAGTGATCGTTGAGTCCAGCCATTCATGTATTGTCCGAATGTCCGCGGCAAGTCCTTCAACTTGTAGCTGCACGCCTTGCAGCGGATCAGCCCCTGCTTCGCCATCTTCTGCAATGGTTAGCGCAAACACAAAAACAAAACCGACGACAAAAATAGGGGTGTAACGGCTCACAAAGCCGCTCAAACTAGTGTTGTTATCAAATCCTTATCCGTTCTTAACACGCACACAGGGGCGACCTGCAACCAACCGGAGGAACTCGCGAAAGATTGGAGGAGCGATTGCCTGGAGAAACAAAAACCTGCTCGTCGTAGAAATATGTGGAGTTCTGGGTAGGCTCCACTCAAAGCAAGGATTAGCACAATCAAACAATAGATGCAAAGTTGAATTATAGTGCTAAAACACGTACAAAAGCTGCTGGGAACAAGTGCACAGAAGAAGGAAAAAGAAAGGATAGAAGCAAGGACGGGGCAAAGGTGTGTCAGGTCCAACAAAATGCTGTTTTTTTAAATTCTGTCTTTTTTTTGCCGGAGTCCTCAAACAAGATAAAATGAACATAGAGGATCTCAAATATCAAATTGCGACACACACTTTTTCCGAAAGTACAGGAATGAAAAACACTCGATAAACTCACCGATCAACCTGGAAAGTTGATACCACTTGATAGAGGCGGAGTGCCCGATCTTTCGGTGACTGGAGATAAATTCGATTTGGTGGTTGTCGACCCTCACGATCCAACTACGACGAGTGAGCTCAAAGCGCCAATGCAATCGCTGAACCAACTCCCGATGGTTACCAACCTTGCCGGTGCAAAATCAGCCTGATCACGAAGATCGTTTTCTGCACGCAATCGAAAAAAGAACAAGAAAAAGAGGCGAGCAATCTTACTATCACTCGAAGGTGGAGTCTGCAATACACGAAGGTAGCGCTATGCGGCTGTTCGGTTGTAGCTAAAGCTAACTTGTAAAACAAACTCAAGTTGTAAAATGAGAAGGACTCTATCTAATATAGGAAAACAAAAGGAGGGGGCGCAGCCCCTAGAGTCGACGCGGCCACGAGGGGGGCGCACGGTCAGGAGGTGGGGCGCGAGCTTGGGCACCTCCAACCCTAGGTGCCCCACCTGGGCTTCCCTGTTGGGCCAGCAACTACCCTTGTGGACCTTCGTTCTTCAGCAGCATTATGTAGTTCAACTCCCTCGCACGGGCCCGTGTGATTGGCCCAGAAGGCGCAGGTGTAGGAGCCTCTGGCGCAGGTGTAGATGCAGCTCGTACGGACGGTGACGCCTAGAATGGTGCTGCTGGTGCAGATGTGCCCGTGTCGGTGGTGATGTGCTCATCAGAGATGGCGGCCACGTGGATATTAGGTGGCAGACACTGTTGACGGCTGTTAAGTGCTACTTTTACACCGTCAATACCTGCATAATATAATGGTAAAAGGATCATCAACACTAGAATAGGGGCTTATACTGACAAAATTCCACAAGTGGTGATGTATATTTGAATGCAGGCAATTAGCACAAGAAATAGAGCAAAAGCACACCTTATCCATCCACCTCATCAATCCAAGCCTCTCCACCTCAGCCTATGAGGGGCTGCCATGCAAAGTGCCATGGATCGGTGATGTCACCAATCCAAGGGAGAGAGGCTCGACAAATCAGACGCTGCCACATGTCCAGAACAAGGATCCAAGGGCCCACAACCCGAGCAAACCGCCTCAAAATGACCCATACACCGGGAACCGTCATAGGGGCCCACATATCAGTCACCAGGAGAAAACACAAGGCAAGTGGAGCCCACAAGGGGTCGGCCGAACCGACCTTGTGTCGCCCAATCCTAGCCTTCCACGTGGTGGTCCCTGGTTGGCTCCTGACTTCATTCCCGGGGTGTTTGGGGTGCCTCCACGCCGGTGCTCAGGCCTATAAATAGAAGTGGATGGGTTAGAGAATAGGACACACTCTTCTTCTCCTCCTTCTCACTTTTGGCCTTAGAGCCTCTCTCTTTAGGAGAGGAGAGCTCTTTGTATAGGATCAGTGTTAGGAAGTGAGGTGAGAGGCTTGGGGAATGTCATGTTCATGACATCTTCCTCAAGAACGATCCTCAGCGGTGCCTTTGTTCTTCAACTAGACTAAAGTGAGTATTTCGACATTTTCTATTTAGACTAAAGTCGTGTGCATGCTTAGTTGCTTTGTTCTTGTGTTCTTCGTTTGTTCTTGGTTTAGAGGCTTGTGTTCTTCGAACACAACCCTTTCGATCTAGTAGACTTAGATCATAAGTTTGCATCCAGTTTGCCAGCTTGTCTATTAGAGTAAAGTTGATGCTCCTGCATGTCTCTAGTTAGATCAAAGTGCATTCGTGATCTTGCATGAGTGATAGAGCATACCTTGAGCTAGTGCCAGTATCTCGCTCGCGGATTCGTAGTTTCGTATTTATACAGAGTGCTATAGTCGTGCTATTAGGACGTCAGACGGTGTCCGGCTATAGTAGTAGTCAGTGGTATAGACGTGGTGTCTGGACCATAGGTTATCCTGCGAAGACCAGGTACGTTCACGTAACAATAGAGGTAGGCCGCAGTGGTGACAGCTTGTTGGACCCTTTGCAACCCTCCGCGCCTGCGTACCGAGTTGGGCTCGTTGCCAGCACATTGGCCTCTCCCTAAAAAGTTAGGATGTGCTTGGCGCCCAAAGTGAGTGTTATACCTGAGAGGCCGTGACTAGACTTTGCGCTCGGTCGAGGCAGATCCTTTCTACCTATCCTATCAATCAGTGTTGTGTCCTTGGACCATCTATACTAGAGTAGAAGATAGTGCACATCGTTCCTTGGATTCGATACCCTTGGAATACTCTCCTTCCTTGGGGAAGTGCTACAGCGGTATTTTCGTGCGCTTGCGGTATACCCGGTTGCTCTTATACGCTCCCCCTAGGTGTACAACAAGTGGTGACGTTAAGAAACACCAACAAGCATTTCTGGCGCCGTTGCCGGAGAACGCTTGCTGTATCTATCTTCGAACCTAGTGGTCCTCGTATTTATCTTTTTTTTTGTTTTCTTCTACCTTCACTCCCGTTACCCATCGAGATATCCTTTTTGTTTCTTTTGTTCTACCTTTACCCCTGTTACCCTTTTTGAGATGCCTTCCTGTCAAAGCCTCTCTATCCCTAGGGGCGAGTTCGTCTTAGAGCAACCATCAACTTCCTCATCTTGCTGTGAGCTTCGTCCCGGCTTTATAGCCATGGTTCCGAATCGACCTTTCCCTGGAGCGATCAATGACGATCCTAATATTCATTTAGAGGAGTTCGAGGACTTGTGCTCGTGCTTGGTAATTCCAGGCATGACACAAGAAACTTTGAGGGGGAAATTGTTCCCTTTCTCTCTCGTAGATAGAGCGGAGCGATGGTACACCCACACAGCAGAGCATGTGAATAATTGGGGAGAACTACGAGAAAACTTTTGTGACTCATTCTCCCTTTATGAACGCATATAGCTCTTGCCATGTGAACTCCTTGACTTCGAGCAATTAGAGGGTGAGTCCATAGGTGCAGCTTGGGCTAGGTTCCTACGTCTTATGACATCTAGCCCAGACATGTCTATACCCGATGATATAGCGACATATACCTTTTGTACTCGTATAGAGATGGAATCTGCACAAGAGCTCAACCTCTTAGCTGGAGGTTCGTTCGAAAAGCAAACTCTAGTGGAAAGAAGAGAGATCCTAGAATTCTTCTTAGAAACCTCTTCTTCCCATATCGTTTACAACGAACCCCATCCGGAGTCTGAGTTGGTCCATGAGAGTCTCTCAATAGCCGAATCTGAGCATTCATTCTCTGAATTCCTTGATTCCTCTGTTGAGCCCTCTCCGAACTACGAACATCGAAGGAAGAAGAAAATCAACCTTCAGAGTTCTCTTCCTGATTTGAGGATGATCTTTCTCAAAACATCAGAAATACCTCAGATCACTCTTGGCACGAGAAGCCTACGGCATCATTGGACCTTTATGAGGTCCTCGATGAAGTTTGGAATCATAGGACGAGAGTGGATTGGTCACCTCAGAAGCACACATCTGAAGCAATTCGGGTTAGCTTGACTTCCACGATCATCCACTGTTCCATGAGAGGAAACACCGTAGATGCTGTCCATGACCCTACTGTTGGGGCTTGCATCATACCAGAGACCCTTTTGGATACTTTGGTGGGTGACATGCCCTTGATCCCGACCGATAGACTTTTCCATAGTCCCAGGTGGCGCTGTGTTTTTCCATGTCGGGGGATTGCTAGGGACGTGTCGATCACCATTGATGACATAGAGGTGCGATTAGATTTCCACATCTATGACATCATGAATTTTGATCTTCTTCTAGGTTTCTCCTTAGAAAAACTTCTTGCTAAATCTCAAGGAAACCCAGAAGAAGAGCTTATGGAAACCGTTTCTGTCCATGCTGAACCATCTAGACATGCTCTGACAGAACCTTTCCCTAGACCTATGGTATCTCCTTCGCCTCCCGATCCTCCTGACGAAGCATTTCCTGAGGAGGCCATGAAGAAGGAATGGCCAGATGGAGCGATATGCTTTTCCGAAGTATTTTGGGATAGTACACCCTCTCTGGTTATTCCTTGTTCTGTTAAAGGGATCACCGTAGAGGCCCACTGTGACCCCATCATGGAGGTTAACATCATGCCATGGCACTTAGCGGAAACTCTTTTGGGCAAAGTTTCGCTAGCACCATCCGACATGCTCCTCGAGACTTGCCCCTTTGGGCACATTCTTGAATGTCGGGGGATCGCAAGTGACGTGCCACTCATCATAGACGGGATTGAGGCTGGCTTAGACTTTTACATCTTCGACGTCCTCGATCTTGAGCTACTCCTAGGCTCCCCGATAGATAAATTCTTTGAGGAATCCATAGGGAGCCTAGATGATAAGCCTAGGGGAGTCACTTCCACCACTGCTACCCCTTGTTTGGGACACCCTATGGCGAAGCCTCTTCCCGCTGGCCCGTACCATGTTGCTTTCGATTATGATCTAGAGTCAACATTGATCATCCACGATGACTCTCTTGAGATGGAGAATTCATGGGCCATGGAACCTTTCGAGGCACTGACTCTGGAGTCCGGAGGAAAGGATTCCACGCACGAGCATGGTGGTTTCATTCTTGATTCACCATACAGACCATGCTCGCATCATGTCCCTCTAGAGTCAGACATGCTTAGTGCGCTGAGCACACGTGAGAGCTGCAATCGCCTTATGGTCCTCTTTTGTAGAAAGTTCATAAGGTTGGTTGTAGATGTATATGTTTATCATAAGCATATCAGATTTCGTGCGTGCACTGTGGCACTAACCTTGCAGCTAAAGCTTCACTGATACATCAAGGATTGGTGGTGAGACAGTAATGACACCACCAACGATAGCTGCAAGATGAAGTTCCCATGGGTCGAGCTTATGACCTTAAATAAACAAAGCACTCCCAGGAGATAGCCTGGATTAACATAGGTTTTATTTCCCTTTTCGAATAAAATCAAGAACATGTTTTTAGGATAAGTCGTCCTTCGGGTATTTTTGGTCGCTAACCTTCCAGGTGGAGATTGAAAAGAAGATGGACAGGTGATGCCTATGAACATATGAGCTGCATCAAATGCAACACCTGGGGTAAGCTCTGGTGAGGGAACATTTACAAAAGGAAGCTTGATCTCCACACACTTGAGTTTTGTTGCCTAGCAATGCAAACTTCAAGTGTGGGGGAGGTATGTAAGCATCTTGAGTAAAGTTCCTCCTCTACCAAATCTTATCCTGGTGTGGCGATGATGTTAGCTCTTGCAGCTTGCCCAATAGCTAGGTCAGTCCTACTTTTGACATTAAACAAAGCCCTTCCGGGAGGTTGCCCGAGGTTCACCGTCTTATGCTCATGCTTAAGTCCCTTGTTGATGACAACTTGATCATGCTTTCATGCTTTCTTTATCTTTGCTCATATGCTCTGGTTTGAATGTTTAGGAATCCACACATTCATAGGTTATTATTAAGCATGGTGCTTAGGTTAAAATAGTCTTCTTGAGTCAAAACAAGACATGGTGTCGGGTTTGGACTAATGAACCTTAGAGTTATATTTTCATAGATCTTGGTTGCATATATGCTGACTAACCCCTGTAGAGAATTGTCAAATTTGAATGGGTAAGTCATTGAGCTAAACTCAATTGGGAAGGTAAGTTGAGGTGTCGGATTCATGTTGCACAACATGCAAAGGTGGTACATATGACCTCTCAAAGGTCCAAGGTAAGTATATTCCCCATTGTGTATGAAATGTAATGTTGGTTTAACCCTTTCGAGCAAATGACATGGTGACAATAAAAAAACCCAAAAATATTTGAATTTGAATAAAGGCTCTATGGTTCTCTAACCAGTAGAGTCCATCTTTTGTTTTCATTTGTCATTTGAAGAACAGCACCAGGTTCAACCACCAGTGTGGGGGAGTTCTCTCAAGCTCATCATCGACATTTCCACTAGAGAACCCCCACATAGGCGCTGCACAACATCGACTATGCCTTCATGACAAGATCAAGGTAAACTAGAGTGAGTCGGCTACCTTTTGGTCAGCCGAATCACCACTGGTCTTCCTTAATCTCTCATCCTTCAGAAGCGATGGTATGTGCACCCTCTATCTCATTCTATCCTATCCATGAGTTTAATTGAATTTCAATTCCTATCCTTTGAAATCTGAAGGACCGAATCGGGCGACCAGAGAGGGGGGAGTGAATGGGAGCCGATAAAAATTCTTCCCAAAGGTCGAACTCGTCCTATGCCCCGATTGCCACTCCAAGTACTCGCGCACACACAGGAAGCTCCAAACAAGGCACACACAAGCCTAGAAGATCAACCGACAAGCCTAGGAGCAAAGAGCAGAAGCACCAAAACAAGAACCAAAGGACTTAGGCACTGCTGCGAAGTCCCTGGCGGACTGCCCGGGAAAGCCAGGTGGACTGTCCGCGAGAAGGGCGCGGACCATCCGCAGTGGATCGGCGGACTGTCCGAAAAAGCCACCAGAACCTCCAGTAGCGCACCGAGAAAAACAGACCGTCCGTGATGGACCCGCGGACCGTCCACCTTGTCACGGACCGTCCGGCATTCTAGTACGGACCGTCCGCAAACTTCGCGCACCAAAAACCAACCGACTCAACGGATCGAATGAAAGACCCTCAAGAACACGCGAAGAACACGAAGAACAGCCGGCCTGTCGAGTACCTCGCGGACCGTCCGCACGGAGGCCGCGGACTATCCGCCAGGTGCGGACAGAGCAGAAAAACGCCCGAACTCGGGAATCAACTCCACCTTTCCATCACTGGATCTCCCAAACGGCTAGAGCTCTTGAGACAAGATTTTGGGGAGATGAGAAGCGTCACACAAGGAAGCTATGCCCCAAAAATCTCGACCTCTAACTCCCTAAATCACCGGGAATCGTGGATCACACGAGCCACCACCATGAACTCGGGCTCCAACCAAAAACGCACAAATCGAAGGCTCTCCACGGCGTTTGAGGGGTCAAGATCACACACAAAGATGCACAAGGCATCCACCCATGATCCCCTCAAAGAAATCTAAGAAGAAACGCCCCCAAAATCACGAATCGAGCGAAGAACGAAACCCCCCAAAAATAGTCCCGAAAATGACACGAAAATCACAGAGGACTAGGAGATCACCACAACACCGAATTCTTCCATACATCCAGAGGTCAGAGTCTGTACAAGAGTCTAGCCTAAGGAATCCAGAGGGAAAAGAAGCAGTTCAGAGAAATCTACCGGGGGAGAAAGCCCTAGAGTCCAAGAGAAAGAGATGCCATCCACCTCTCCGCTATTTATACGAAGTCCATCAGAGGGAGGTAAATGACCACGCTACCCCTACTACTTGAAATGAAGATACAACCCCTCAAGAGTATTTTGGTCAAGTCTTCATCGGACGGACACGCTTCCACCACGGCTTCACTTCACATCGACGCAAACCTCGCGATCATGCCATGTGCCCTCTGCCTCGAAGCTTCCCGAAGCTCCCAGATCACCGTCTCCGTCACCTCGGGCCTCCGGGCTTGGTTTTGAGGCCCAAACCAAGAAACCGTCCACTGATGGTTTTGTGGGCAAACCACCAAACCCCGCGTGCAAGCTTTGGCCTCGATCCGCTACCTTGCACCGGCCCATGTTCACGACTTCAGCCCGCCAGTCTTGCACCGCACGGCTCGCACTTGTCCCCATCGGCCACCGGGTCCATCGAACCAAGCCTACTTGCCACTCCATCACCCGGAGGCCGCCACGGCTAAGGCCTTTCGCACTTGTTCTTCACCTGCACTGACACGAGTCAAACCGCAACTTGTACGTGCATACTTAGCCAAGCATCAGTCCACAGAACATTGTCAATCACTCATCACTAAGGAGCGACCCTCCACTGGTCCTCGGACACACCTGGTCCTCAATCTCCCCCTTGATGAGTGCATTGACAACACCCATAGTAACCATCAGAGAAAGAGAAAAGAAAAATAACAAACCTCCAAGCAAGTGATCCAAAGCCAAAGAACAAGTGAAAACCACGATCACTCGCCTGACCAAGTCTCGGCCCCCTAAGACAAGGGCAACGGCTCGACACAGCCGAGACAAAACAAAACTCACACGGAGCACATCACAAAGCACAAAACTCAGGCGAACCAAAGGAGCTCCCCCTGCACATATGCAAACTCCCCCTGAGCAAATGCAACCTCCTCTTCTCAATTTTCTCCTCACATGCAACATCTCACAGATGCATACCAAATTTTCACAAAATCTCCCCAAATGTGCATAACTCTCCCCAAAGCATGTATATCTCCCAGAATTCTCCCCCTTGTTGACAATGCATGAATCAAGGTATATGAAACTCTTCCCCTTGTTTTCATGAAAAATGCATGTCAAAGCATATATACAGCCTACCAAGCTTATCAAATATACAAAGAGCATGACAAAATGCTACACATGAGACATAGAGCAAGCAAAGTAGATATGGTGTAGTTAGCACATTGCCGTCAAGAAGGTAGAGACATATAAGCATGTGACATGGCCAAAAACAATTTCAAGCAAAATTTTCACAGAGAAACATGCATCTCATGAGCAAGATCCTATCCATAGCCATTTGTGCACAAATACACTAGATCATCCAAAGTTTATACAAGATCACAAATTCTCACTACAAGATCATTATAAACGCCCACAAGCTACTCAAGTCATGTTAAAGCCACCGAGCCATGTGTCTACTTCTTAAAATGAGACTTCTCGTGGTAGACAACATGCTACGGTTTAGCACCCAAGATATGAATATCAAAACAGAAAGACATGATTTGGAGCTCATTTTTCAAGCATAAGGCAATTCACACACCAATTTCATTTTCAAGATTAAACATGGTACATGAAGTGCCTTTGCGGCAAAAAGAAGCTTATGCTCCTCCCCAAGCAAGCAAAAGGGCTAAACATTTACAATGACAAAGGATCTTTGACCCCAAGCAAAGAGAATATGATCCTCAAGCACAAACTGAGCATGATATAAGCATTTAAGCACAAATTGAGCATAGACAAGCATCTACTCATGAGAGAGGCAATTTTATCATTTTCACAACCAAAATGCTATCTCATCATACATATATAGCAAAACCATCAAGAGCACAGCATTTACATCCACAAATTACCAAATATGCACATATCTCATCCATAGCACATCAGTGATCAATGTATATAAGAGAAGCTCATTCCTAGCTCAAGTGATCCAAAGATGGCTATCCTACCAGGTTGTGTACAGAATTTAAAATGCATGAATGAAATGCAACAAAATGAACATATGACACATATATACATGAGAAGCTCCAAGACTCAGCTACAAAGGAAAGCACACCCCAAGCTCACCCCGCAAGCGAGTGAAAGTGACTTGGTCAAGCGGTTTGGTGAAAATGTCAGCTAGCTGATCTTGGATAGGGACATAGGACAAAGATATGTTTCCCTTCTCGACATTGTCCCTCAGAAAGTGGTACCTCACTTCTATGTATTTCGTTTTGGAGTGGAGGACAAGATTTTTTTGCTACGCTTATGGCACTGGTGCTGTCGCAGAAAAGTGGAACCTGGGAGCACTCCTCTCCAAAATCACTCATGGTGTAGGTCATCCAAAGCAGCTGGGAACAACAACTAGCAGCAGCTACATACTCAGCCTCGGTGGTGGATTAGGCTACACTAGATTGCTTGCGAGATGACCAAGAGACCAAAGAAGAACCAAGGAACTGACAACACCCAGAGGTAGACTTGCGGTCCAATCGACACCCAGCGAAATCAGCATCAGAAAACCCGTGAAGCCTGAGTGTCGAGGAGACAGAGTACCAAAGACCAAACTCAGGAGTGTAGTTCAAGTACCTGAAAATCCGCTTGACGGCCTACCGATGTGAAGTCCTCGATGAACTCTGAAAATGAGCACACAGACACACGCTGAACTATATGTTTGTCCTCGTCATCGTCAAGTAGAGGAGGGAGCCGATCATGCTCCGATACTCCTTCTGGTCCACGGGTTCGTCGTCATCGTCCGCGTCCAAAGCCGTAGTTGTACTCATCGGTGTAGTCAGCGGCTTGGAGTTGTTCATGCCAAACTTCTTCACCATGTCCCTGGTGTACTTCGCCTGATGTACAAACGTCCCGTCCTTGCACTGCTTGATCTGGAGACCCAAGAAAAACTGCAGCTCGCCCATCATGGACATCTCAAATTCCATGCTCATGTCATCTGCAAATCTGGCAACAAGATCATGAGAAGAGCCACCAAAGATTATATCATCCACGTATATCTGAACAATCAAAAGGTCATTCCCATGCTTAAGGAGAAACAGGGTCTTATCAACTGTGCCCATCACAAACCCCTTACTAAGCAAAAAGCCTCTCAACCTGCCATACCAAGCTCTACGTGCATGTTTCAACCCATAGAGTACTCTCTGGAGTTTGTATACACGGTGTGGGTATTTTTCACTCTCAAACCCCGGGGGTTGCCTCACATACACTTCTTCCTCTATCACCCCATTCAAGAAAGCACTCTTGACATCCATTTGTTACAACTTGAACCCTTTAGCCACGGCAAAGGCTAGAAGGATCCTAATTGCCTCCAAACGGGCCACATGAGCAAATGTCTCCTCATAGTCTATCCCCTCCTTTTGGTTGAACCCCTGCGCCACCAACCTCGACTTGTTTCTCACAACCATCCCATTCTCACCCTCTTTGTTCTTCCACACCCACTTGGTACCTATGGGACGGCAATTTGGTGGTGGATCGACTAACACCCAGACTTGGTTTCTCTCAAAGTTTTTCAACTCCTCATGCATGGAATTCACCCAATTCTCGTCAGACAAAGCGTGTCGAATATCTTTGGGCTCAAACGATGCAACAAAAGCAGAGTGAGCGAAATGAGAAGTATTCCTTGACCTCGACCGTGTAGTGCATTCATGAAGGTCACCAATGATCGTCGTCGGTGGGTGATCAACTTGTACACGCCGAGGAGCCTCTCGCTTGGACATAATCTCCTCCTCAGCAGCAGCCTCCACTCGAACAGCCTCAGTCGTAGTGGGTGTAGGGGATGGTCCATCCTCGATCGTCATCGTAGTAGTGGAAGTAGCGTGTACACGATCAGCCACGGGAGCATCAACATCATCATCGTCGTCGTCTCCATCTCCATGCTTCTCATCCTCAAAGATCCTTGCTCCAATCTCATCGTCACCTACACACTCAAAAGTAGAAGAGCTACATGGCTGTGTCTCATCGAAGGTTACCTCACAAACCATGATTCGGTTAGTATCAAGGTTGAGCACACAATATGCTCTAGAGTGAATCGCATAACCAAGGAAAATACCATCTGGACATCTAGACTCAAACTTATCCAACTTGCCCTTCTTCAGAATGAAACACTTGCAACCAAAAGCTCTAAAGTGACTCACCTTGGATTGTCGGCCATGCATCAGCTTATAAGAGGTCTTATTCTTAAAGGCACGAAGGAAGATGCGATTTGAGACATATCAAGCGGTATTGACCGCCTTGGACCAGAAACGCCTAGGAGTCCTATGCTCATCGAGCATCGTCCTGGCCATCTCACAAAGGGTACGGTTCTTCCTCTCCACTACACCATTCTGGCAAGCGATGTATGGAGAAGAGTACTGATGATCGAGACCAAGATCACTGCAAAAGGCATCAAAATGAGAGTTCTTAAACTCTGTGTCATTGTCACTGCGTATAGCTCGAATGGCATCACCATGTCTCTCACTCTTCAACCTCAAGATCATGTCCCGAACAAAGCCAAATGTCTCACTCTTATCCTCCAAAAAGAAAACCCAAGAGTACCTCGAAAAATCATCAACAACCACAAGAACATACCACTTCCTACCAGCAGAGCGAACACGAGCTGGCCCAACCAAATCCATGTGCAACAGCTCACAAGGTCGCTCGGTCATGACCGCAGTCAGAGGGGCGTGAGAAGCAGCAACCATCTTTCCATGCCGACAAGAAGCACAAACCAAATCCTTCTCGAATTTCAACTTAGGCAATCCTCGGACAAGATCAAGACCACTCAAGCGGGAAAGCAACTCAAAGCTCAAGTGTCCCAACCTCCTATGCCATTTCCAAAGCTCGGCCGAAACGCCAGCAACAAAGCATCGAGGAGGACAACCAGACTGGGAAAAGTCAGCATGAAAGATTTGACTCTCGAGGACGATCGTACAGACTAGATCGCCTCAAGAATCAAGCACACGAGAAACACCCGACTTAAAACGAACCTCAAAACCTTCGTCAAGTAATTGAGATACTAACAACAGGTTAAAACCAAGTGACTTGACCAGGGCCACACTTCTTAAGGTCACCTTGCTACTCACCTTCACCATACCTTCAGCAAGCACTCGTCCTCTCCCATTGTCCCCGAAAGTGATGTACTCCCTCGTACTCATCGGGGTGAGGCTGGAGAACCACCCACGATCTCCGGTCATGTGTCGTGAGCAACCAGAGTCAATCAACTAAAAGTCCTCCAAGCCTCCCACCTGCAATAAAAAACGAGGACGAGAATGAGCAAGCGACTCAACACTGGGGTTAGTACCAAAAGAGTCAAACCAGTGCTGGGCCATTTGCTCAAAAGAAGGGTTAGCAAAATCCATCCTCCCAAAACCTCTAGGCGGCGCCCTCTCACACCTATCACCAAAGGACCTGTCACGTCTCACTGGAGGAGTACGCGCACCACGAGGGGGAAAATGTGGCCCGTAGTCCATCTGAGACCCAAAGCTCCGATCGTGCCTCCCAAACTCGTAACGGTCACGAGAAGGAGCACGTCGAGCCAACTCACCATGCCTAAACCCAACACGCCTATCTCTTTGAGGAAACACACCTCCATGAGTGGGAACTGTAAGCACATACACATCACCCCTAGGTAGGGGCCCTCTACGAGGCTCAGGCACACCACGAGCAAGGTGGTACCTGTCCTTATTTGCCATCTCCCTAGCAAACCTCTCATCTTTCTTCCTCCGGAAACAGAACTCATCCTTATGCCCATCCCTCCCACAATACTCACAATGGATGCGAATTGGCACTGGCTTAGGCGGTGGCTGCTCTACAAGCTTCTCTCTAGCTTTCTCTCCTGACTTCCCACCAAAGACACTCCCCTGGGTGCTCACAAACTTGATGGGTTTCTGATAGTTTTCAGATTTGTGGGGGAACACTGGAGGATCTGGGGTTGTGTCTATCTTGTTTCTGAGATGATTTGGCTTGGGTGCAAATTTGTTCATGGGTGTGGTACGTGGTGGAATTGGAATCTCTCCAGTTTTCTCTTCTCCCTCACCACTCTTCTCACCACACTTGTCAGCTCTCAACGCCTGACCATCAAACCTCTTAAACTGAGCCAACATCAAACTCAATTGTGGCTCATGCCCAGACAACCACCCCATCATTTTTCTTAATTCATCATTTTCATCCTGCAGACGATCAACATAGTGTGCAAGTTCCATGTTTTTCAAAGCATGCATTTCACAGGTTGAACATGATGTAGGAAGAGGAGCTTTCAATGCCGCCTCAAGAGAAACAATTCTAGTGTGAGACTCATCTAGCCTAGCATGCAAAACAGGACATGAGGCACAAGCACCTAGTAAGCTGGCCTAGACTTCAATTCATCACACTCAATCCTAATCACATCTAGTTCCTCCAAGGTAGAGGCATGCTTCTCCTTGAGAGTAGTCAAATCAGCAAGAAAAACTGAACAGTCACCACAATCAATCTCATCAGACACCACAGGAGCAGATTTCAAAGCACTTATTTCATTTCTAGCATCCACAAGCAAGGATTCAAGTTCAGCAATCTTATCCTTAGCATCACCCAACAAAGACTTAAATTCCCTCTTCTCCTTGTTGGTCTTTCTAAGCACTTCATCACGGTTATTAAGCAACTCATTGAGCCTAGCATTCTCCTCTAGAAAGAAGTTAGGATCTTGTCATACCTCTTCATTGGAGTCGGAGTTTGAATCCGAGCTGTGCTTCCCACCCTTCTTGGAATGCGTCATGCCGCAAAAGCCTCCTTGTGCGACGAAGCTGAGGCCGGTGAAGTTCTTGCCCGTGTGCCGCTTGTCCTTGCGCTTCTCTTGCTCTTCCTCGCTGCTCGAGTCGGAAGAAGCATCGCTTGATGTCGAGTCGATGTCGCTCGCTCCGGCCACCATTGCTCGAGCGGTCTTCTTCTTGTAGCCGCCACCCTTCTTGTGCCTTCTCTCACCCTTGTCCTTGTGCTTGTCCTTGTAGTCGTTCCGGGACCGGTGCTTGTTGTAGTCGTGCTTGGGCTTGCCCTTGTAGTCGTTCTTGATCTCCATGGATTCATGGCATTCAGCGATGAAGTGCCCGTGCTTCCCGCACCGATAGCACATCCCCGAGCTCCGCCTTGCATTCTTGCGGTTCTCGTACATCCGCCCAAACCTCTTGCTCAACAAGGCGATATCGTCCTCGCTCAGCACCTCAAAGTCCTCATCTGGTAAAGACACAAGACAAGACAAAGAGAAACCACCGGTGTTAGCGTTAGACCTTGACCCGGAGACAAGAGCCAAACTATGAGGATCAGTGGGGCTCTCGCTCTTGGCTCTCAAGCCACGATCAACCTCTGAAGACCTGAGCTTGGAAAATAGCTCATCCAGCGTAAGCGTATCATACACGCTCGACTCCTCAATGGCCTCGACCTTGGCACTCCACACAGACCTATCCAGGGCATGCAAATGCTTGATAGCTTGATCATGATCCGTGTATGGGAGCACTGTCACATTGGCCCTCATGTTGTTGACAATGCTAGTGAAACGCTGGAACATAGCATCGGTCGACTCACCGGGGAGATGAGTGAAGTTCTTGTACTCTCTCCGGTAAGTGGAAAACAAACAGGCTTGCACTTGGGCATTGCCAACATGAGCATTTCTCAACTTGAGCCAAATCTTTCTGGCCACATTCTCTCCATACACTCGCTCGAACTCCGAGGCACAGAGAGCACGGAACAAGTAATCAACGGCCTTGCTGTTGGGCTCAAACATGTCCCGCGATCCTGGAAGTAGAAAACTATCTGGGTTGACATATTGATCATTTTGAGTGACCTCCCAGATAAGAGTTCCCTTCCCTCTCAAAAACGCGCCCATGCGCCTCTCCCACATCGGGTAATTCTTGCCATCAAAGTGCGGAGGACCCGACCCCTTGCCGTAATCGCCCATCTTTGGATCTTAGACTGGTTAGAATCACGAAGATCCATAACCGCCTCTGATACCAATTGAAGGACCGAATCGGGCGACCAGAGAGGGGAGTAGTGAATGGGAGTCGATGAAAATTCTTCGCAAAGGTCGAACTCGGCCTATGCCCCGATTGCCACTCCAAGTACTCGCGCACACACAGGAAGCTCCAAACAAGGCACACACATGCCTAGAAGATCAACCGACTAGCCTAGGAGCAAAGAGCGGAAGCACCAAAACAAGAACCAAAGGACTTAGGCACTGCTACGAAGTCCCTAGCGGACTGTCCGGGAAAGCCAGGCGGACTGTCCGCGAGGAGGGCCCGGACTGTCCGCAGTGGCTCGGCGGACTATCCAAAAAAGCCACCAGAACCTCCAGTAGCACACCGAGAAAAACGGATCGTCCGTGATGGACCCGCGGACCGTCCGCCTCGTCACGGACCATCCGGCACTCTAGTACGGATCGTCCGCAAACTTCGTGCACCAAAAACCAACCGACTCAACGGATCGAATGAAAGACCCTCAAGAACACGCGAAGAACACGAAGAACAGCCGACCTGTCAGGCACCTCGCGGACCGTCTGCACGGAGGTTGCGGACTGTTCGCCAGGTGCGGACAGAGCAGAAAAACTCCACCTTTCCATCACCGAATCTCCCAAACGGCTAGAGCTCTTGAGACAAGATTTTGGGGAGATGAGAAGCGTCACACAAGGGAGCTATGCCCCAAGAATCTCGACCTCTAACTCCCTAAATCACCGGGAATCGCGGATCACACGAGCCACCACCATGAACTCGGGCTCCAAACAAAAACGCACGAATCGAAGGCTCTCCACGGCGTTTGAGTGGTCAAGATCACACACAAAGATGCACAAGGCATCCACCCATGATCCCCTCAAAGAAATCCAGGAAGAAATGCCCCCAAAATCACGAATCGAGCGAAGAACGAAACCCCCCAAAAATACTCCCGAAAATGACACGAAAATCAGAGGACTAGGAGATCACCGCAACGCCGAATGCTTCCATACATCTAGAGGTCAGAGTCTGTACAAGAGTCTAGCCTAAGGAATCCAGAGGGAAAAGAAGCAGTTCAGAGAAATCTACCGGGGGAGAAAGCCCTAGATTCCAAGAGAGAGAGATGCCATCCACCTCTCCGCTATTTATACGAAGTCCATCAGAGGGAGGTAAATGACCACGCTACCCCTACTGCTTGAAATGAAGATACAACCCCTCAGGGGCATTTTGGTCAAGTCTTCATCGGACGGACACGCTTCCACCGCGGTTTCGCTTCACATCGACGCAAACCCCGCGATCACGCCACATGCCCTCCGCCTCGAAGCTTCCCGAAGCTCCTGGATCACCGTCTCCGTCGCATCGGGCCTCCGGGCTTGGTTTTGAGGCCCAAACCAAGAAACCGTCCACTGATGGTTTTGTGGGCAAACCACCAAACCCCACGTGCAAGCTTCGGCCTCGATCCGCTACCTTGCACCGGCCCATGTTCACGACTTCAGCACACCAGTCTTGCACCGCATGGCTCGCACTTGACCCCATCGGCCACCGGGTCCATCGAACCAAGCCTACTTGCCACTCCATCACTCGAAGGCCGCCACGGCTAAGGCCTTTCGTGCTTGTTCTTCACCTGCACCGACACGAGTCAAACCGCAACCTGTACCTGTATACTTAGCCAAGCATCAGTCCATATAACGTTGTCAATCACTCATCACTAAGGAGCGACCCTCCACTGGTCCTCAAAATCAAACTCAATGGTTGGTGCTATGCTTGCTCTATATGATTCCTGTGGTTGGCATGCATACCTTACTCATCATCTTGATGCTTGTGAACAAATATCATTAGGGAACTCATGCTAATCTAAGTAGTTGACGTTTGTGATATGGTTTGATGATATGATCTTCGCTCTGAATGCTTGAGTGCTTGAGAATTTTATTTGAAAATCATAAAAACCCTTTTGCAAAGCTCCTCTTTGATATGCCTCTGTCCTACTAGAGCCATATGATGTTCATAGTTGAAAACCTTATACTCATATGGTGCTTGTCATTGCATTGAGCTTTGTCAAACTCTATGACCCTTGTGAGAATTCTTTCATTACTTTCATGATCAAGATTCATGTGCACACCACCATATTCCCCTTGGTATGCTTCTACACTGGAAGTTAGCATTGTATCATTCCTCCATTTCGTGAAAATAAAGCTCCATATGTGGTGTGACCTCTCCCTCCAAAAGTATCCTTCAAAAAAGAGACATGGGCTATGAAAAAAAGGAAAAGAAAGAAAAAAGAGACACATGCTCAAAGCATGATGAAAAAAAGGAAAGAATAGCCCATGTCCAAAACAAAGGAGAAAAAAGAGAGATTGTCATGCAAAAAGGAGTTCCATATCATAGATGGTAATAACTGGTATCCATTCCGGGGCTAGTGTCCACCTTACCATCAACCCACATTCATCATATATGTATGGTAATATCTAGCACCCATTCCGGACCTAGTATCCACCTTACCATACTCACCATATCCATACACGCGCACATCTTGATCTGATTATATAAATTGATTTTCTATGTGGATCCAGTCTTTGACTTTGCAATATATGTGATACAAGTATGCCTTATCCTTTATCCTACCCTGTGCTCCACATATAGCCATCATTAGAAGTAGGATGAAGAAAGGCAATCTAATGCCTTGGTGAGGACATTTACACATTGAGCGATCTGAGAGAATCAAATGAGAAGCTAAGCAAGGTTTGTTTTGAAAATAAATGCAAAACCCTAAGTTACTTAACATGATGAGCAGGAGTGACTTGATTCATGACCATTCCATTCCTCAACTGCCCAAGATAGCATGATAGACACTTCAGAGTTCACAAGTACAAGGTATGGTTTGGAATATCTCTTATGCTCGTTTCATACCTTTGGATATCATGTCTCACCTTGACCTGACTCCCTTTACTTGGGACGAGCAAAGGTCAAGTGTGGGGGTGTTGTTGACGGCTATTAAGTGCTACTTTTACATCGTCAATACCTGGATAATATAATGGTAAAAGGACCATCAACACTAGAATAGGGGCTTATACTGACAAATTCCACAAGTGGCGATGTATATTTGAATGCAGGCAATTAGCATAAGAAATAGAGCAAAAGCACACCTTATCCATCCACCTCATCAATCCAAGCCTCTCCACCTCAGCCTATGAGAGGCTGCCATGCAAAGTGCCACGGATCGGTGATGTCACCAATCCAAGGGAGAGAGGCTCGACAAATCAGACGCTGCCACGTGTCCAGAACAAGGATCCAAGGGCCCACAACCCGAGCAAACCGCCTCAAAACGACCCATACACCGGGAACCGTCATAAGGGCCCACATATCTGCCACCAGGAGAAAACACAAGGCAAGTGGGGCCCACAAGGGGTCGGCCGACCCCACAGGTCGGCCGAACCGACCTTGTGGCGCCCAATCCTGGCCTTCCATGTGGTGGTCCATGGTTAGCTCCTGACTTCTTTCCCGGGTGTTTGGGGTGCCTCCACGCCGGTGCTCAGGCCTATAAATAGAAGTGGAGGGGTTAGAGAATAGGACACACACTTCTTCTCCTCCTTCTCACTTTTGTCCTTAGAGCCTCTCTCTTTAGGAGAGGAGAGCTCTTTGTATAGGATCAGTGTTAGGAAGTGAGGTGAGAGGCTTGGGGTCATGTCATGTTCATGACATCTTCCTCAAGAACGATCCTCAGCGGTGCCTTTGTTCTTCAACTAGACTAAAGTGAGTATTTTGACATTTTCTATATAGACTAAAGTCGTGTGCATGCTTAGTTGCTTTGTTCTTGTGTTCTTCGTTTGTTCTAGGTTTAGAGGCTTGTGTTCTTCGAACACAACCCTTTCGATCTAGTAGACTTAGATCATAAGTTTGCATCTAGTTTGCCAGCTTGTCTATTAGAGTAAAGTTGATGCTCCTGCATGTCTCTAGTTAGATCAAAGTGCATTCGTGATCTTGCATGAGTGATAGAGCATACCTTGAGCTAGTGCCAGTATCTCCCTCGCGGATTCGTAGTTCCGTATTTATACAGAGTGCTATAGTCGGGCTATCAGGACGTCAGACGGTGTCCGGCTATAGTAGTAGTCAGTGGTATAGACGTGGTGTCTGGACCATAGGTTATCCTGCGAAGACCACGTACGTTCACGTAACGATAGAGGTAGGCCGCAGTGGTGACAGCCTGTTGGACCCTTTGCAACCCTCTGCGCCTGCGTACCGAGTTGGGCTCGTTGCCAGCACATTGGCCTCTCCCTAAAAAGTTAGGATGTGCCTGGCGCCCAAAGTGAGTATTATACCTGAGAGACCGTGACTAGACTCTGCGCTCGGTCAAGGCAGATCCTTTCTACCTATCCTATCAATTAGTGTTGTGTCCTTGGACCATCTATACTAGAGTAGAAGATAGTGCACATCGTTCCTTGGATTCGATACCCTTGGAATACTCTCCTTCCTTGGGGAAGTGCTACAGCGGTATTTCTGTGCGCTTGCGGTATACCCGGTTGCTCTTATACGCTCCCTCTAGGTGTACAACTAGTGGTGACGTTAAGAAATGCCAACAGACACGTCACTGATCCAAGTGAAGCACTCATCGACGAATCAGAGAGCGACACATGGACATCACATGGATCCAAGGGCCCACCAAGGACTCTAACCGCCAAGAATCTTCCCATGCACGGAGGATGGATAATGGGGCCCATAAACCAGCCACTAGGAGAAAGCACAGGGGACACGTGGCACGGGAGGGTCGGCCGATCGTACGATCGGCCGAACTGACTTTGGCCTATGTCATCCCGGCCTTCCACGTGCTGGTCTGTGATTGGTCACTTGCTGCATTCCGGGATGTTTTGGTGACATTTGGTGCCTAAGGACACCATGGCCCTTGCCTATAAATAGAAGGGGAGTGGCTCCATTTCTCCACACCCACACTTGACTCTTCTCTCTCACTTTTAGATTCCAAGGCTAGGGAGTACACTAGAGTAACTCTTATTCAGGTTCCAAGTCTAGTTTAGGATCTAGGTATGTGTTCTCTTGTATCTTTATTTCTTTGTATGACTTTGATCTACTTCAATTATTCAGCTATTTCATATAAAGTTATGATAGTTCATATGATTGATATGTTCTTGCTGAGTTCTTCGTTCGTTCATCATTTAGTGGCTCATGTTCATCATGAACACTACCCTTCGATCCACTTGAAGGATGATTTACTGATACCTTTTGTGTTTTTTCATAAGCTAGAGGCTCGTGTTCTTCACAAACATGACCCTTTGATCTTGTTGATTAGACATAGGAGAGCTCGTATCCGTTCGTATGACTAGCCCTATTTGATCTAGTTAGATTGCATCGTTGTGTTGCATGAGGTTTGTGTTTATGCTACGGTACTCGGTCTAGGTCGGCCAGTGTTCTAGTGGCTTCACCCTAGGTCACAATAGCCCAGATCGGGTGGAGTTTAGTAGCAATGTAGGCATGGTGCCTGGGTTGTGTAGCTGTGTTAGTTATGAGCTTGCCCCCCGTAACGATTGAGGTAGGCCACGGTAGTGATAGCCGTTGGACCCTTCGTAACCCTCCATGTTAGGGTATAGCTCTAGGAGGCTAAAGGATAGATTTCCACTGGTATGCATAGCGTCGCGGTGCTATCTCCCCTTTTGTACCCGGGTGCTAAACATTTGATCATGCAATGCATTGTGCTTCTCTCTTGTATTAGCTAACTCTTGTATGTTTAGTACATTAGAACCTAGAGCTAATTCTGTACAGTCCTCCCTATCTCATTGTGTTCTTTAGTAGGAGATGAATCAATGTGTGTGTCACACTACCCTTACCTTATCATTTATCTTACCCCTGTATTTGAGTTTTTGCCTCTTTCTCTATCTCATGGTTTATATTCAATGTAATAGCATAAGTCTTGATATCCGCCATTGCCTTCCACGATTCGATACCCTTGGAATACTCTCTTCCATGGGGAAATGCTACAATGGTATATTTGTGCACTTGTGGATTTGTTCATGATCGTTAGGATTACCACTGGCTGTTCTTGACGCTCGCTCTAACCCGCCGTCATTAGTAGTGACGTTAAGAAACACCAACACTCGTTCGTGGAATCCTTTCCTCCGGACTCCAGAGTCAGTGCCTTGCAAAGTTCGGTGGCCCATGAATTCTCCATCTCAAGAGATGCATCGTGGAAGCTCAGTGTTGACTCTTGATCATGATCGAGAGCAACATGATACGGGCCAGCGGGAAGAGGTTGAAACTCGGTCGAGAGTGATGACAAACATTCGCCTTCACAAAGGTGAAGAGGGTCTTCAGAGTCATCCTCATGAGGACTAGAACATTCTACAACCTTAATGAGAACAAGCTCGGATGACGCGGAACAAGATATATGTGTCACCTTCTCGAGCGGGTTTTGCTGGGGACGAGGCTTCACCATAGGATGTCCTAAACAAGGGGTAGCAGTGGCGGAAGCGGCCTCCCTAAGATTATCATGTAGGCTCTCTATGGATGTGTCAAGATGTTTCTCTAATGGGAAGTCAAGAAGAAAATCAAAATTGATGATGGGATAGAAGTGAAAATCCAAGCACACCTCAATCTTGTCTATGGTGATTGGAACATTGCTAGCGATCCCCCGACATGGGAAGAGGTAGCCCTACTTGGGACTTCATAAATTTCTATCAAGCAATCAGGGTCAGGGGCTTATTACCCACAAGAGTATCCATAAGGTACTCCGATATGATGCAAGCCCCAGCAGTAGGGTCATGAACAACATCTACGTTGTTTCCTCTCATGCAATAATGGATGGTCGTGGAAATCGAGCTAACCCGAATTGCTTTGGATGTATGCTTTAATTCTTGAGGCGACCAATCTACTATGGTCCCAGATTCCAAACTTGATCAAGGAGGTCATAAAGGCTCATCCATGCCATCGGCTTTTCGTGCCAAGAGTGATTCGAGGCATTTAAAATGTCTCCAGAAGAATTATCATCGAATTGGGAGGAGAACTCCGAAGGTTGACCTTGGAGTTAAAGAGTAATACTGTCTCCCGCAGCAAACTCCTTGGTTTTGATTCTCTTGTCATGCCACCTCTTAGTTCGTTCCTTGTATATCTTTGCACTGTGATACGCTTTTTCTCTCCATTCCTCCAACTAGGAAAGCTACATCTTCCTGTTTCTTCTAGCTAATTTGTCGTCCATGTTCCATGTACGGATGGCCTAATGAGCTTTATGTTCTAGTTCACACTACAATAAAAACATTCACTAGTGACACAATCACATTTTAGCGTCATTGATTTATAACATTCCTGGCTAATCTCATCATAACATTTCACTTCCGAGCAAATTTAGTGACAAAAAACTATCATCATAACTTATGTGAACCCTCTAGGGTTTGTGACCAATCTTTCGATGAGAGGCGAGGATAACTCAATTGATAACAAGGAGATGCTCTCGGTCTAACTATAGCCTTCCAAAGACTGCGCCTTTGCAACCGATACACCTCCTCTGCTGTCGCGATCGTGTGGGTCACGTCACCAGCCACTATGGCACTCGTCCTGCAAGCAATCAAAGAACTAGCAAGAACAAGTATTGAACAAGTATTGAAATTACTAGATGGGAATGATAGGTTTCAATCTCAAAATCAATCTCAAACGATGTGGGGTTCCAAAGACTCGAAGACAGGTGGCTGGACCAGCACACGCCCTTACAAGCAAGTAGCAAAGGCTAAACTTGATCTAAACTAAACTCGAGTGTTCTCGACGGCAGCTAAGGAGTATATAATAGGGGGAGGACGACCACAAGGGTTCTGGGGTCGTGCTCCAACCCTAGGATGCGTCCCTAATGGACCCAACTTGATACACGGCCCATTGGGCCAAAATACGATGGCGCAGCACCCTGTACAGAATGACCTCTGGTCGATCATTCGTCGAATGCGGATGCCTCAAGACAGATATGGACATGAGTCTGGATCCATATGAAAGTTGACTTCATCACGGTTCTAGGAAGTACTTGAACACCCCAATCCGACTCCATATGCGTCCGTGCCATCCATTACAAGTTGGTGTTGTGCTGCAGTCCGAATCCAGCCGACTCGAATCCTTTTCCAAGTCGCTCCTCTCCATGATTCCTAAGCAAACAAATAGTGCACGTGTCTCCACAATCTAAACATGGGGTACATGAACTCAGGAGGGAACTTACTTGATTATTGTAATGATCCTAGGGATCGCTACAGATAACTAGAGGTTGTTGCCGGCGACACGCTTGACGGAGGAGATCAGCGGCGCTGTCTCATAAGCAATCAGAGGGAGGAAGAAGAAGAATGCCACAGCGGGAGGATGAAGAAGGCAATGCCTTTACTGATAATTCATTGATGCCTCACAGGTTCGGCGAGAGAGGTACAAGTAATGCCCAACATGGGATGATTTACACAGGCTCTACTGACCCAACCCAAGGCTCACAGGCCCACACCGACTCACACGTAGCCCAGGTCGTGACATTCCCCCGTCTTAAGCACCAGCTTGTCCTCAAGCTGTTAATGTTGATGAAATCATCTTTTCTTCGCATAAGCAACCATGATAGGACACATTGCAATTGTCTGCTGATCAACATGCAGTAGAGGTGGAATTGGAAATGGTGTTACTTGCCTCATAGATTTTTGTAATGATTCCCCTTAGCACAACACCATGAATGTGCAACTGTTTTCTAGAGACATGAGGCTTCAAGGATCGTAAATCACAAGTGTGTTGAATTGAAGTTCAGAAATTGTCTTAATAGATTCTTGACAAGATCTCCAGCACAGATTGGCAAGATTTCCATATTTGACAACTGTGGCTTCTGATAGTGTAGACTCAATATGAAAGCCATTATCATTTGCATCTTCTGGTTGTAGACTAATCAGTAATGACAACCAAACTATTACTTTATAGTCATGTTCATATGAAAATAGCTTCTGTGTTGAATCATTCCAGAATACAGACCCTGATAGTTGTCGATCCCTCTGACTTAAGCAAATCACCTTGTTTTGGAAGAAGTTGAGAGTCGCAGTAACGCACTTGAGCGATAACCGACAGCAATCAAAAGATGTACATTCACCAGGAAAGTGTTGACCCTTACCTAGGTCCCATATGAGCACTGGTTGATAGGTGAGGTGCTGCCTATGAAATGCACCAGCATCACCAGCATCACTTCCTATCAAACTGTTACCAGATAAGATATTTGAATAGTAAGGATATAACTTGATAACAAGTGACCAATCACATATCCAGTGAAACCCTCAAAATATGATTGGTAATTGGTATATGCAAAGTTGTGCCATATCATCTTTGCCACTAGAGTTACACTAAACTGAGGGTCTTGATTCCAACAAGGATAAATTGGCAACTGTAGCACTTCCCCCAAAATTGTTGGTTGGTGTTGAACTTTTCCCCAACACATGAACCTCCAACATAGTGACCATTTGATGGTAGAAGCAGATATATTCACAGTAACACAGTTTTCAGAGTGTAATTCTTGTGAGTTAGTCTGAATTTCCTGAGTATAAGTGTACCATGCACTATCTAGGTGCTCACCCTATAGACTAGTAATACTGTCACAGTGATAGAACTGAAATAATGTGTATGAACTGGTAGAGTGCAATAAAAGGCAATGGCTGAGTGCTCACTGATTAGTAGGCTAGCCATGTTGATAGTTTGATTGTCTCTCTTATGTTGCCATTTGTATATGAGTTTCTACCCAAGAATTCCAAAATTGCACAGGAGAGACTGCACCATGCTAGTTTTACCATTTGAGTTACATTCCCCTCCAATTGATAACATGAGAGTATGAATTGTATTGGGAAGTTTCATCTGAAACACAACACTGTGCCATTCAAGTAAGGAGTGTAAGCCCACTGTAGTGTGTATGTGCTTTTGAACATCAGGGAGCTGTCTGATTTCAATCCCCGAAGTGAAAATGTGACTCTGTAGTTTTGTAGTATCACCATGTTTGTGCACAACATACTTGCCTGGACTTGCTGATTTAATCATATCCTCATGATATAATTTTGACAACTGAATGAAATCCAACAAGTATGATAGAGCATCCACTAGTTTCGCGGCTGTGAAGTGAGCTATAGGCACATGTGCAACTGCTGGCCAATTAGTTGTGCTTATTATGCCACCCAATGCACCAATCAGCATAGCAGACATAACAATCTCAAAATTGCGATATGAGTGAGTCCACAACTTTCCACCACGCTTCAGTTGTGCTTGAACTGTATCCCCAATAGTTGTTGTCATATACTCCATGTAATCTAGTTTCAGCAACACATACCTCTCGCTTGGAATATTAATATCAATGAACTTTGCAATTGCCCTTCCATTTGAGATACCTCCCCTGCCATACACTCTTAATAGTAGTATCTTGGTGAAGCAATGACATTTATTCCAGGAAGGAGAATTTTGAAACTGGGGCACTTTACCAAGAATTCTTGGCTGGGTTTGAATTCTCTCAGATTCAATGAACACCCAACCATTTGACCATTTGAGTTCAGAAACAAATATATCCCAAGTAGCATAATTTGCAGAGAGTAATTCAGTTGAGCTAAACTGACTAGTGAAGATAGTTGGAGTGAATTTCATGCTAGTCACCAACAAAAGTACCACAAAACCAGGACACTTAGTGTTGATGGTCTTGTATCTCATAGTGCATCTGAACTTAATATGAATGAGTGATAAATGATGGCAGAGGAATTTCCTAGCATGATATAGTACACAACCCATGTTGTCATATTCCAGTGACGTTGCTATGCTAATTGACATCACAAAAAATTGCTTCCATTTGTAGCCAAATGGCAGTGGATGCATATGAAACATCTCATTACTATGCAGCCATATACGAACACCAGCTTTTTGTAGGATGTACCAATCATGATCGTCGCAGTATAGTTTCCCTATCCAATCAGGTGGCAGCCATAGGGCATCGAACTGTCTATTCATTTGACAGCATCCCAGTACATGGTCCTCTTTGGAGAAATTCACACTCACTACTGATACTGAATTCAGCAACTGCATAATAACCTAAAATGGTTTTGTCACAAAGTGAAGAGGCTGCCTATCCGCTTGCACTGTAGTTCCATATAACTCAAACCCACTCACTATATGACTAGGGAAAGATGTCCAATGTATGGGACTGAGGTAAACACAACCAGTGTGCAAAGTGTTAGTGTCCTTCAGGTGATTTGAGTATATCATCCAAGCAATATGTGTAGCCAAATTGCCTTTGCAGTAACACCTCCTGTACAGACTAATGACTGTAATGTAGCTAATCTTGTGCCATCAGTAAAGATATTAAAGTGCTCATCCATTTTATGCTGGTAAACATAAGAACCCACACAGAGCTCACAAATGATAATGCACTTACTTACTGCATGACTCAACATCTTTGACAGAGATTCTTCCCATGTCACAACTATAACATAACATGTAAATGATGCCAGAGGTTTTGGACTGAGCTGAACAACATTTATTTGCATCTCTGAATTTATGGGTGGAGGCCATGGTGGCCTTTGTTGCCCTGTAACCCAACCAAAATTGAATTGCAACCAAAATTGAACTGCAACAAGACAGACTAGTGAAGATGGAGGTTTTGGTTGAATGGAAACTCGTTCAAACATCAGAATATATGGTCCCTGTCCACTGTCAAGTAAGGTTGACGGCACTAGATCTATCGCTGTTGTTTTACGAGAGCCTATGTCTTCATCCTTGTGAACATCACACACTCTGGTATCCCACCACAGAAACACAGTGCCAACGAAATGGGTGGAGGTGGTGATATACCTTTGCTGACTGATGGGCGTGGGGTTGGAAACTTCCTCCTCTACATCCAGAACGACTTGTGTCGTTGTAGATGGCAACACAGTAGTTGTAGTGGCAGGTGGAGGTGGTGGTGCAGTTGATGTCCCGGCGAAGTCGATGAAGGATCTGGCACAGCGGCGATGAGCACTAGAGCATGCTCATCGTGACTGCAACCCTCGGTCGAACACCTTGCGGGCAAGGCTTGCAGGGGCATGCTGGTGGTGTCGATGGAGGTCGGGGTGGAGGGCGTCAGGGCTGGCAGAGTGTCGTATGATGCCAGTAAGTTGACGGAGGCCATGGAGCTGGAGAAGGTGCCACTGTCCCCATCAATGTGATAGAGAACAACTCCGGATCCTGGAGTGTGTTGGTCATCATCTCCTTGAGCTCTTGCATCCGTTGCTCCCGATCCCGTTTGGCGAACTCGGCGTAGAGCGCGGCGTTGGTGAGCTCGTCGTGGTCGAAGATCGACATGGTGGTGGATGGGTTTGTGCGGCGGCGGTGGTGGTGGTGACTAGGGTTCCAGTGGATGCTGATTTGCGGCTGTAGCGGCAACGGTGGTGGGCTGTGGTGGGCGGGGATGGCGCGGCGGTGGTGGAGCGACTGCGGCAGCGGAGGTGGTGGCGACGGTGTTCGGTAGTGGCTCAGATCGACACTGGCAGGGAGCTGCTCGGTGCTTGACTCTGAATACCAAATGTAATGATCCTAGGGATCGCTACGGGTAACTAGAGGTTGTTCCCGGTGACACGCACGGCGGAGGTGATCGGCGACGCCGTCTCAGAAGCAATCAGAGGGAGGAAGAAGAGGAACACCGCGGCGGGAGGATGAAGACAATGCCCTACTGATAATTCATTGATGCCTCACAGGTTCGACTAGAGAGGTACAAGTAATGCCCAACATGGGCTGATTTACACAGCTCAACGGCCCCAACCCAAGGCTCATAGGCCCACACCAACTCATACATAGCCCGGGTTGTGACAATTATTTAGTTGACGAGCACGAGCACGAGTAACAAGACCAGCAAGAGGAGTATGGGATGTATCCTGTTGAGGTAGTGATGATGTCGATGCCGGGCATGTATCGTTGGCGGGAATGTCCTCATCATCCTTACATTCTTGCATTTGAGTTGTCCTCGACTCAAGATCATCTTCTTCTCCCAAATATGACTTCAAATCTACAATGTTAAATGTGGGTCTAACCCCAAAATCTGCAGGTAGATCTAGTTTGTATGCATTGTCATTAATCCTCTCTACCACTTTAAATGATCCATCCGCCCTAGGCAATAATTTAGGTTTACACAATTCAGTAAACCTTTCCTTCCTCAAATGTAACCATACTAAATCTCTAGGTTCAAATTTTAATTCCTTTCTACCTTTGTCACCACCAAGCTTGTACTTAGCATTCATGCGCTCTATGTTCTCTTTTGTTGTTTCATGCAGCTTTAACATCAATTCAACATGTTTAGTAGCATCAAAATTTAGTTTCTCAAAAGCTGGCAAAGGCATTAAATCAATAGGAGCACGAGGCAAGACACCATATACAATCTAAAATGGGCACTCTTTATAGTAGAATGCAACGAACGACTGTAAGCAAATTCAAAATGAGGTAAGCATTCTTCCCACATCTTAATATTGTTCTTTAACACAACCCTCAACATAATAGACAAGGTTCTATTCACAACTTAGTTTGACCATCAGTTTGGGGATGACATGTAGTAGAGAAGAAAAGCTTAGTACCCAACTTAGCCCACAAAGTTTCAGAAATAACTATGAAACTTAGCATCACAATTAGAAACAATAGTATTGGGCACTCCATGCAAGTGAACAACTTCTCTAAAGAATAAATCAGCAATATTTGAAGTATCATCAGTTTTATGACATGGTATGAAGTGTGCCATCTTAGAAAATCTATCAACAACCACAAACACACTATCACGACCCTTCCTAATCCTTGGCAAACCGTTCCCGAGGAGCACTAGGAACAGGTAGAGGTAAATAGAAACTGTGTGGATTTAAACGTGACTTAGCCTTTTGACATGTAGCACATCGAGCAACAAATCTCTCCACATCTCTCCTCATCTGTGGCCAAAAGAAATGGCCAGCAAGAATGTTCGTCGTCTTTTTGGCTCCAAAATGTCCCATCAAACCACCTCCATGCGCTTCCTGCAACAACAACAAATGAACGGAGCTAGCTGGAATGCATAGCTTGTTAGCTCTAAACACAATCCCATCACTAACGATGAATTTGTTCCATTATTTTCCATCTGAAGGACTGATTAGGCGACCAAAGAGGGGGAGAGTGAATAGGAGTCGATAAAAATTCCTCCCGGAGGATGAACTCGGCCTATACCCCGATTGCCACTCCGATCACTCGCACACTCAAGAGAGACTCTAGACTAGGCACACACAAGCGTACAAGTCCTAGAGACAAGCCACGAATCAAGAAGCGGAAGCACAATACAAGAACCAAAGCACTTAAGCAATTCTACTCACTCCAGAAGGACGATCCGCATGAGTCGGGCGGACAGTCCGCAACACCTGGCCAGATGGTCCGTGACCCCTGGGCAGACAGTCTGAACTTGCCACCAGAAACTCCATTGACTCGCGACGAAATTCGGACGGTCCGTGCAAGCACAGCGGACGGTCCGACCTCCCCGGGCGGACGGTCCGTGAAACACCTTCCAACCGAAAAGCAAGCACTCAACAGATCGAAGCGAAGGGGCTCAAGTACATGCGACGAACACGTGACGAACACGGTCCTCACGGACAGTCCACCCCGTGCCCACGGATAGTCCGCCCTGCACAGAAAGCAGAACCGCGACCCCTGCGAAAACACCTTCCACTTTCGATCGATCGGTCTCCCAAACCGTTGGATGGATTGCACCCAAATTTTGGGTAGATGAGAAGCGTCTCTAGGAGAAGCTATGTCCAAAATCTTGGAGCCCCAAACCAATCCAATCAACCGGAATCGCAAATCTCCCGAGCACAAACCTACACCAAGAACTACTCTCAAAATCCACGAATCGAGGGTGAATCTCGGTGTTTGAGTGTTCAAGATCATCCACAAAGATGCACAAGACATCCACCCATGATCCCCTCAAAAAAATCCAGAGAGAAACCCCATCAAATCTGCAGAACAAGCGAAGCACAAAAACCACCAAAAATAGCTCTGAAAATGACACGACAATCACAAGGAACTAAGGAGATAGCACTACAACGATGAATTCTTCCATACATCCAGAGGTCAGATTCTATACAAGAAATTGTCTAGCCTATGGATCAAAGAAAGGAAGCAAATCATACGAGGGAGATAGAGCTAGGGCCAGAGAGAGAGAGAGATGCCATCCACCTCTCCACTATATATATGAAGTCCATCAGAGGAGGCAAATGACCACGCTACCCCTACAACTTAAAATGAAGATACACACCCCTGAGAGGTTTAGTCAAGTCTTCGAATATTCCTATCGAGCGGACATGCTTCCACCGCGGACTCGCTTAGCCTCGATGCAAGCCCCGCAATCACACCATGTGCCCCCCGCCTCGAAGCTTCCCGACGCTCCCAAATCCCCGTCTCCATCACGTTGGGCCTTTAGGCTTTGTTTTGAGGCCCAAACCAAGAAACCGTCCTCCGATGGTTTTGTGGGCAAACTACCAAATCTCGCGTGCAAGCTTTGGTCGCGAACCTCCACCTTGCACCGACCCATGTCCATGACTTCAACTCGCTCTTCTTACACCATGCGGCTCACACTTGACCCCATCGGCCACCGGGTCCATCGAACCAAGCCTACTTGTCTCTCCATCACTAGGAGGCCACCACGGTATAGACCTTTCGTGCTTGTTCTTTACCTACACCTACATTTCTCTACTATAAAGAAACAAAATAATTGATGTCAATTCTCACCCAGATTAGACCCACCCCCTCGTCACAGCAGTCCCACTTTTCAGGTTCGGGACGACGACCAAAGGGGGGAGATTGATTTGGTCGTCGTTTCGTAGTGCAAATTGGCTCCCGGACGCCCCCCACCCTCAAGATTTTTTCACCCAAACTTCTACCCACCGGACCCACCCTACCCGCCGGGCCGCGTCCCACATGTCAATGGCATCCACGTAATCGTGTTTGAATTGTGTGCATGTAATCACGCGGGCCATTAGCATGCACATATTTTCCCTTCCTTTTAATTAAAGGCTTCATTTAGTTTGCCATGTATTCACTAGCACCTATTGATAACTTGCTTATCACGCACAGTGGTAGGCTGTCATCACGCGCCTGTTGTTTCCTTTATTCATTCTTTTTTAAGGAAAGAAAAATTGATTAGCGTGATTGATGACATGACTCAAAAGGAAATACTAAGGAACACAAAAGGAAAACGATATTGATGTAAAAAGTAAAGGAAAATTGATTGGTGTGATTGATGACTCATCAAGGAAAAAAAACAAGGAAAGAATCACTGCGTGATTAGATGAACTAAGGAAAGAATTTTTGTGTCATTTTGCCAATGGTAGCCGCATCATTCATAAATAGTAAGCAAGGAAAGGGAAACAAGGAAAGATCAAGTAAGGAAGACTCCCCCGTCAATCACGACTATTGTTTCCTTTCTTCATTCTTTTTCAAACATCAGAGGCAATCATGACTATTGTTTCCTTTCTTCATTTTTTTTTCAAGGCAAGAGAAATCGATTTGTGTGATTGATGGCATGACTAAAAAGGAAATACTCAGGAACTCAAAAGGAAAGAGATATTGATGTACAAAGTAAAGGAAAATTGATTGGTGTGACTGATGACACATCAAGAAAAGGAAAAACAAGGAAAGAATCATTGCACGATTAGATGTACTAAGGAAAAAATTGCTGTGTCATTTTTTCAATGGTAGCCACGTCATTCATAAATAGTTAGCAAGGAAAGGGAAAACAAGGAAAGATTAAGTAAGAAAAGAATCACCACGTGATGAGGTCAACAACATTCAGATGCAATTAGATGGATGACATTTATATGTAATTGATGTTTTGAGTCCTTCGATATTTCCTTTTGAGTTCAATGATCTAAATCCCGCCAATCAATACCCTTCCTTTTTTACACCCCGTGTTCCCTATAAAACTCAATTCTCTCCACCCTCATTCCCATGTCCATGAGTCGCTAGCGCCACCACCGCCTCCCCGCGAGCGTCGACCCCTTCTCCCGCCGGTCTCCTTCTCCCCGTTGGCCTCGTCTTCCCTGCCGGCTGGTGGCGAGCTCCCCCGTCGAGGAATGAGCACGCGGGCAGGTAAACTCCCCCACCGGGGTGCGGCAGACCGGATCTACGGACCCTCATCCCCGCCTTGAAGGTGGCGGCGGTGACGCGCCGCCCTCTCTGGACAGTATCCTTCAAAGCCGCCTTGAAGGTGGTGGCGGTGATGCGGCACGGTGCGGAGACGACGCGGAGGCCAGCAGGGTGGATGGTCGATGAACACCGGCTTCCCTAATCCCCAAGTGTGAAGGATGAATTGATGCTTTATAAAATTAGATTTACTTTAATATCCTTTTATTTTCTACATACATACTAAATAAACCTTTTATGTAATTCTTGTTATATCACGTGGGTGCCCCACATGCCCTGGTTGTTATTTCGTAGTGAAAAATCACCTTTCGTGCTCTCTCGTGCCCGAACTTTTGCCACCCTATTTTCTACCCACCGGACCCACCCAATCCTACACGCATTTGAATGGTGGGCGTCCAATAGAGCCCTGCGAGCCTTTAAATTTGTTGAGGTGCGTTATTTTAATTGATAATTGCTACAGATAAGAAAGGTTGGTTTTTTTGCACTGGACATTGTCACAATATAAACTGACACCTGATTTATTTATAAACAAAAATTCTGATCCAAGACTTAAAATGTTGGCCAATATTTGATGAATTTCGGTTTTCAAGCCAGAAAGAAAATAACCAATCGGGTCTGATTACATTTATTTTGTCTCTCATCTTTCCATGCAGGACACACGCATGCTTTTAGCATCTATTTAATCTCATGTCGCCCCATCGTGTCCCTGGTGTGCCTTGCATTCCTCCTGGCCGACACGTCCTTCCCTACTGTTCTTGTAATAAATTATGAATTCGAGATTAGTAATCATTACTATTATGATAATATAATATATCCTTACTTTTGTAAATATATTCTATTTATTTACAATCTTTTTTATATCACGTGTGTGCCGCACGTGCACTTCCACTAGTTGATTTAAGCTACCAAACAAAAAATAGAAACTATCTCTTGCAACTACAAAAAAGATGATGGTGGCAATAGAGTAATCTACCTATAGCAACCAGTTAGTAACGTGGCAATAGATGACCTATCTGTAGCAACCAACCTAAGTAACGTGGCAATATCCTATGCCATCTATAGCAACCATTCAGAAACGTGGCAATAGAGGACCTCTCTATAGCAACCAACCTAAGGATACGTTGCAATAACCTAAGCCACCTATAGCAACCATTTAGGCGACGTGATAATAGAGAAGCTCTATTGCAATGCTTTCTCCGCATAACAATAACCATGATTACAACACCTGCGTTGCGTTGCGATTGCATTCTGTTGCTACACGACCAGCGTGTCGCAATACGTATCGCTAGCAACGCCTAGTTTGTTGCAACTTATTCTATTGCCACACCCATAGTGGTTGCAATTGCTATTGTTACAACACTCACTAAGTGTTGCAAAAGTGTCAAAAGTGTTGCAATAGAGGGGTTGTGTGTCACAACTAAAACGTAACCCGTTGCATTATGCTATTGCTACCGTTACAAGTGCAACGGCATTTAACCAAAAAAAAGGTAGCAAAAGTACTATTGCTACCATTTTTGTGTCTTTTGCTACACTTTTTCGGTGTTGAATTTGATACAAAACCTTGTAGTGTTGGTAGTAGTAAAATTGTGCCTCGGTGCAATGATATGAAGCATCCGACTCTTCGTCTGTGGCACAATTGGCTCGCCATTACTCTCTTTCCATGAGAGGATGTTCAGCCCATGCGCATCGAAGAGTTGATGATTTTATATGCTGCCATCAACAAGATCAAGGTCTCCCCGTCAAGGCTCGGTAGTGGTTGAAGAATTTTAAGATGTTGGGTCCTATTGAGTGTACGTCTTTGGTGACTCGTATCGCTCTAAGACTCGGGATTTTAGGCGGAAACCCCGTCCCCTTCATTGGGACTCCCCGAGCTCTCATCGATGAGACATACTTGATCTAGGGGCATATACTTAAGCGGGGTCCAAATGATTCTTTGACTTTCTTCTTTCCGGGATTTACAAATGAGATCCTATTACCTAACCTGGGATTTCAATTGTATAACTCGCCGGCATTAACCATTTGATGCGAACCCTGTAGGGTTTATGCCCAATCTTTCGATGAGAGGCATGGATTACTCGATTGATAATGAGGAGACGCTCTCGGCTTGACTACGGCCTTCCAAAGACTGTGTCTTTGCAACCGATACACCTCCTCCACTGTCGCGATAGTGTGGGTCGCGACACCGGCCACTAGGGCACCCGTCCTGCAAGCAATCGAGAACTAGCAAGAACAAGTATGGAACAAGTACTGAAATTACTAGATGGGAATGATAGGTTTCAAACGCAAACTCAATCTCAAACAATGTGGGGTTCCGAAGACTCAGAGACAGGCAGCTGGACCAGCACGCACGCTTACAAGCAAGTAGCAAAGGCTAAACTTGATCTAAACAAAACCCGAGCGTTCTGGATGGCGGCTAAGAAGTATATAAGAGGGGGAGGACGACCACAAGGGTGCTGGGGTCGTGATCCAACCCTAGGACACGTTCCTAATGGACCCAACTTGATACATGGCCCATTGGGCCAAAATACGGTAGCGCAACATAATGGACAGAAAGACCTCTGGTCAATGATTTGTCGATTGCGGACGCCTCAAAATAGATATGGACATGAGTCCAGATCCATATGAAAGTTGATTTCATCATGGTTCCAGGACGCACTTGAACACCCCAATCCGACTCCGCATGCGCCTGTGGCAATCATTACAAGTTGGTGCTGTGCTGCAGTCTGAATCCAGCCAAACTGAATCCTTTTCCAAGTCACTCTTCTCCGTGATTCCTAAGCAAACCAGTAGTGCACGTGTCTCCGCAATCTAAGCATGGGTTACATGAACTCAGGAAGGAACTTACTTGATTATTTAGTTGACGAGCATGAGCACGAGTAATAGGACCAACAAGATGAATACGGGGTGTATCTTGTTGAGGTAGTGATGATGTCGATGCCGCGGATGTATCGTTGGCGGGAATGTCCTCATCACCATTCACCTTGTTGCACAAGAGGAAGCTCGTCGTGCTAGTGTTTCCGACAGGGCCACTAGGAGCGCTTCGAGGAGAGCACTCGTGCAGTAGCAGCAGCAGTCGTAGCCACCACCACAACCACAGCCTACTACACCAGCTGTGGCAGGAGGGGCCCCTGCAGGGTACATGTTCGGGGTTACCCCTGGATATGCACTTGGTTGGGACCAGCCCGCCTACCAGCAGGGTGCGAGTAGTACGGCTTGGGCTAGTGCAAGTAGTGCTCAGTTTGCCACACCCATTATGATGAGGACATCGCCGGCTCAGATACGACCATAATAACAAGTTTTGATTCTAAGGTGAACCAATTCTTTATCATCATTGTATTTGGTATATTTGATGAATTGTTGTTGCACCGTGATGTATGTTGCTTGTCATTTTCAGAAATACTAACGTGGATGAAAAAGAGTGTTAATCATACATGGCAAGCATGGAGGACCAAACCAGTTGATTGGGGACCAGTCCAAGTGTTTCCCACATCCTCCACAAGGCCACCACGTCACTTTTGGCCCAATGACGGAAAGAGATCAAGACCAACACGTTTTGGGCGCTGGATTCGGACTGCATGACTGGGCCAATTTGCAATGGACGCCACGACCTCATACAGACTCCGTTTGGGATGTTCTTTATATGGGTGGAAAGATAATTTCATAGAGCTTCCAATGGCACCGGTCTCATGTCAAAATAATATCTGAGTCGACGGGAATCGTCGAAACAAGTGGACGTCCAGAATCTGTGAAGGTGCTGCGTCGCCCGATTTTGGCCCGTTGGCCCGTGTATCATGTCGGAGCCCATAGGGGCGCGTCCTAGGGTTGGAGCACGACCCCTACCAGGTCCTGGTTGTGCCCCTACCCTCTCATATACCCCCATAGCCGTCAAAAACAGATAAGGTTTTTGTTTCATTGTAAGTTTAGCCATTGCTACTTCCTTGTAGACGCGTGTGTCGGCTAGACCACCCGTTCTACCTGATTCGGAACCCCAACTTGGTGATATCAGATTGGTTTCCATCTCCACATTTGTAATTGAGTTTCTTGTTATACTTGTTCTTGCTTGTTCTTCGATTGCTTGCAGGAACGGGTGCCCTAGTGGCGGTTGACGTGCTCCACAAGATCGTGACAGCCATAGGAGACGGTGTATCGGTTGCTAAGGCGCATCCTTGGAAGGTTGTAATCAGGCCGTGAACGTCGTTTCCTCCAATCGAAGTTATCCTCCACGCCTCTCATCGAAAGATCAACCACAAACCCTAGCGGGTTCACATCAGTTGTCCCACAAGCTATTTTTATTTCCTATTGTCCAGAAAAGCCACAAGACGGTGATGTCCTCATCACATTAGTTCTAGCTCCGGTGGTCCTCGTACTATGTGCTTCGGGCGGAACTCTTCTGCCTCTGCCCGAGATGCTTATTTCGCGCAGCAGCTTGGAGAGCTCACCGTTTAGGTTACCGAAGTAGAGAAGTCGCTGAACACGCACATCGAGTCCACTCAGGATTGGTAGCGACAGACTGGTGAGAGGATCGACATCATTCGACAGATACATCAGTGATAGATAGAGGAGCAGAGGGGCTTACTACTCGAGCTAGGGGTTTTTCTACTAGCCACCATAGTGAGCCTGAAGCTAGCTTGGGGGAGGACCCCCATCCTGAGGTAACTTGTGTCTTTGTTTGTTTTCAAAATCTCTTATGATAAAAACCGATAAAAATCTGCAAAATTAAAAAGACTAAAAATATTTATTTTCTTTCATAATCAGGTTTGTTTTAGTTTTCTTTCATATGCGCGGTAATAATGCTTTGTCTCCATGGTTGAAATGATGAATAGTTGCTTTGTATATTCTTCTCATATGTCCTGCTTATAGCTTGTATCCTACCTAAGTTTTGAGTTTGTTGGCTTGTATGCTCAAACCTTAGCTTGAAATTTGTGGGTAGCGAAAAGCATTATCCATGCCTAGGTTGTTGTGAGATATGATATGGTAGAATAGCGTGCTATGATCTTAAACCAAGTGATGCTTGACTTCCGGAGTTTTCCTTTTCAAAAATTTAAACATGATGAGTTCCTCAATGATGAGCATTTCCTATCAAAGGCCATATGTAAGATTCTAGCTCTTGTTAGCCTCCACATATGTTGCTTGTTCTCTTGTTGGGGTTTGTCAAATTGTTGTGACCCTTAGTTAGAAACTCATCATGCTCCCATGATCAAGATCACGTACACGATCATGCCAAACTTCTACACTAGAAGTTAGCATTCATCATTCCATCCACCATTGTATCATTTCATCCCTCTCCAAATATCTCCACAAGAGACAATGGGGCTAGCTGAAAGAGAGAGAGAGAGAGAGAGAGAGAGCATGCTCAAAAGCATGGCAAAAAGAAAAAAAGAAAAAGAAAAAAAGAGAGAAAGAAAACTAGCCCAAGTCTCGAAAATTTCAAAAGGAGAAAGGGATTGAATTTTGCAAAAAGGAGTTCCACCATATAGATGGTAATAACTAGTACCTACTCCAGGGCTAGTGTCGACCTTACCATCAACCCTATTTTATATAAAATATGGCAATATCTAGCACCATTTCAGGACTAGTATACACCTTGCCATACTTCCCATCATCATAAACACACATGCACATCTTGATCAAGTTGTATGACTTGTTCCTTCCAAGGTTCCGATCTTTGACTTAGCAACATATGAGAGATAAGTATGCCACATGTCTTCCCTACCTACAACTCTACATAAGCCTATTAGGCGTAGGTGCTGAAGAAAGGTAATTCAATACCTTGGTGAGGAATCATACACATTGAGCGATCTGAGAGTATCAGTTGGAGATTATTTGAATATAGGTGATTTAAGTATGAAAAGAGATGAAAACTCACCTTCTATGATGTTATCCATGCCACCTCAGCTGAGGAGATGGAGGCCACATGGATATTAGGTGGCAGACACGTCACTGATCCAAGTGAAGCACTCGTCGACGCATCAGAGAGCGACACATGGACATCACATGGATCCAAGGGCCCACCAAGGACTCTAACTGCCAAGAATCTTCCCATGCACGAAGGATGGATCATGGGGCTCATAAACCAGCTACTAGGATAAAGCACAGGGGACACGTGGCACGGGAGGCTCGGCCGATCCTAGGATCGGCCGAACCGACTTTGGCCTTTGTCATCCTGGCCTTCCACGTGCTGGTCTGTGATAGGTCACTTGCTGCATTCCGGGATGTTTCGGTGACATTTGGTGCCTAAGGACACCATGGCCCTTGCCTATAAATAGAAGGGGAGTGGCTCCATTTCTCCAGACCCACACTTGACTCTTCTCTCTCACTTTTAGATTCCAAGGCTAGGGAGTAGGCTAGAGAAACTCTTATTCAAGTTCCAAGTCTAGTTTGGGATCTAGGTATGAGTTCTCTTGTATCTTTATTTCTTTGTATGACTTTGATCTACTTCAATTATTCAGCTATTTCATATAAAGTTATGGTAGTTCATATGATTGATATGTTCTTGCTGAGTTCTTCGTTCGTTCATCATTTAGTGGCTCATGTTCATCATGAACACTACCCTTCGATCCACTTGAAGGATGATTTACTGATACCTTTTGTGTTTGTTCATAAGCTACAGGCTTGTGTTCTTCACGAACATGACCCTTTGATCTTGTTGATTAGACATAAGAGAGCTCGTATCCGTTCGTATGACTAGCCCTATTTGATCTAGTTAGATTGCATCGTTGTGTTGCATGAGGTTTGTGTTTATGCTACGGTACTCGGTCTAAGTCGACCAGTGTTCTGGTGGCTTCACCCTAGGTCACAATAGCCAAAACCGGGTCGAGTTCAGTAGCAACGTAGGCATTGTGCCTGGGTTGTATAGCTGTGTTAGTTATGAGTTTGCCCCTGTAACAATTGAGGTAGGCCACGGTAGTGATAGCCATTGGACCCTTCGTAACCCTCCGTGTTAGGGTATAGCTCTAGGAGGCTAAAGGATAGATTTCCACTGGTACGCGTAGCGTCGCGGTGCTATCTCCCCTTTTGTACCTGGGTGCTAAACCTTCGATCATGAAATGCATTGTGCTTCTCTCTTGTATTAGCTAACTCTTGTATGTTTAGTACATTAGAACCTAGAGCTAACTCCGTACAGTCCTCCCTATGTCGTTGTGTTCTTTAGTAGGAGATGAATCAATGTGTGTGTCACACTACCCTTACCTTCTCATTTATCTTACCCCTGTATTTGAGTTTTTGCCTCTTTCTCTATCTCATGGTTTATATTCAATGTAATAGCATAAGTCTTGATATCCGACATCGCCTTCCACGGATTCGATACCCTTGGAATACTCTCTTCCCTGGGGAAATGCTACAATGGTATATTTGTGCACTTGTGGATTTGTTCATGATTGTTAGGATTACCACTGGCTGTTCTTGACGCTCGCTCTAACCCGCCGTCATTAGTAGTGACGTTAAGAAACACCAACACTCGTTTGTGGAATCCTTTCCTCCAGACTCCAGAGTCAGTGCCCTGCAAAGTTTGGTGGCCCATGAATTCTCCATCTCAAGAGATGCATCGTGGAAGCTCGGTGTTGACTCTTGATCATGATCGAGAGCAACATGATACGGGCCAGCGGGAAGAGGTTGAAACTCGATCGAGAGTGATGACAATCGTTCGCCTTCACAAAAGTGAAGAGGGTCTTCAGAGTCATCCTCATGAGGACTAGAACATTCTACAACCTTAATGAGAACAAGCTCGTATGACGCAAACAAAGATATACGTGTCACCTTCTCGAGCTGGTTTTGCTGGGGAAGAGCCTTCACCATAGGATGTCCTAAACAAGGGGTAGCAGTTGCGGAAGCGGCTTCCCTAAGATTATCATCTAGGCTCTCTATGGATGTGTCAAGAAGTTTCTCTAACAGGAAGCCTAGAAGAAAATCAAAATCGATGATGGGATAGATGTGAAAATCCAAGCACACCTCGATCTTGTCTATGGTGATTGGAACATTGCTAGCGATCCCCCGACATGGGAAGAAGTAGCCCTATTTGGGACTTCAGAAATTTCTATCAAGCAATCAGGGTTAGGGGCTTATTACCCACAAGAGTATCCATAGGGTACTCCGATATGATGCAAGCCCCATCACTAGGGTCATGAACAACATCTACGTTGTTTCCTCTCATGGAATAATGGATGGTCATGGAAATCGAGCTAACCCGAATTGCTTCGGATGTATGCTTTAATCCCTGAGACGACCAATCTACTATGGTCCCATGATTCCAAACTTGATCAAGGAGGTCATAAAGGCTCATCCATGCCATCGGCTTTTCGTGCTAAGAGTGATTCGAGGCATTTAAAATGTCTCCCAAAGAATGATAGTCGAATTGGGAGGAGAACTCCGAAGGTTGATTTTCTTCTTCCTTCGATGTTCGTGGTTCGGGAGAAGGCTCTCTAGATGGATCATGGGATGTGCAAGGTGAAAGCTCTAATTCGTCTATTGAGAGACCATGGATCGACTCTGACTCTAGGTGGGGTTCATTGTGATCGGTATGGGAAGAAGAGGCTTCTAAGAAGAAATCTTGGATCTCTCTTCTTTCCTCTGAAGTTTAGTGCTCAAATGAGCCCCCAGCCAAGGTGTCGAGCTCTTGTGTAGACCATATGTCCAAACTCGAGTAAAAGGTGCACAATGATACATCATCGGGTATAGACAAGTCCGAGGTAGATGTCAAGAGACTTGAGAACCTAAACCATGCTACACCTATGGACTCCATCTCCAATTCCTCAAAGTCAAAAGGGTCTCATGGTATAGAATTTACGTGTTTCGAACGGGACAACGAGTAACAAAAGTCATCTCGTAGTTCTTCCCAATTGTTCACACTTCCTACCATGCGGGTGTACCAGTGCTCTGCTCTATCTACAGGAGAGAAAGGGAACAATTTCCACCTCAAAGTTTCATGTGTCATGCCCAGCACAAGTAGGCCTGAACACAGTTCTTCGAACTCCTCCACATGAACATGAGGATCATCGCTAATCACTCCAAAGAAGGGTCGATTTCGAACCATGGTTGTAAAGACAGGATCGAGTTCACAGCTAGATGAAGAGGTTGATGGTTGCTCTAAGACGAACTTGCCCCTAGGGGTAGAGATGCTTTTACAAGAAAGCTTCTCCATGGGTAGCAGGGGTAAAGGTAGAAGAAAATAAAATGGAAAGGGTAGATACAAGAACCACTAGGTTTGAAAATAGATACAATAACCGTCCCTCGGCAACAGTGCTAGAAATGATTGTTGACGTTTCTTAATATCACCACTAATGACTCCTCGTTAGCATGAGCTTCAAGAACGACTAGGTACACCAATGGATACGAACAAATCCGAAAGTGGACGGATATACCATTGTAGCACTTCCCCAAGGAAGCATTCCAAGGGTTGTTGAATCCAAGAAACGATGCACACTATCTTCTATTCTAGTATAAATGGTCCAAGGACACTGAGCTCTTGTTGAGATAGATGGGAGAGAAGAAGCACTTTCCTGAGGGTCTTGACTTTAGGAAAGGATCTAGCAGTTTGGATCTTGCTTCGGGCACCAGCCCCTCCTAGCTTTAAAAGGCTCAGGTGGTTCCGGCCTTTGGCTTTACGTTGTACCCGTACACGGAGGAATACGAAGAGTCCAACATCTGTCACTACTGCGGCTTACCTCTATCTATACGTGGGGCACAAGGCATTTGAAGGATAACACGTAGTCTAGACACCACGTCTACACCACTGATTACTACTATAGCCGACTACGTCTAGGCCTCCCGTAGCCCTGCTATAGCACTCCGTATAAGTACGGAGCAACGAACCCACAAGAACGGCTCAGACCTTGAACGTCATCGAGTCACATTGCGACATGAAGATATGGATGTGAACTAGATCCAACACTCTTACTAGATTAAATAGGATCAAACATGCAAATAGATAGTTTAGCTTATGAGCTAACTCTACATGATCAAAGCATTGCGTCACGAAGAACACGAGCCTCTAAATCATGAACGAGCTAAAAACACAAGACCATGTCATTCAATACATGAATGCCACTTTAGTCTAAATAAGAAATGCTGAAATACTCACTTTAGTCTAAATGAAGAACATAGGAATCCATGAGGCCTCCACCTCACTCCTCACTCCTCACTCCTATTCTACCTAGCACTCTACTCACACAAAATACATCGAGAGGTGAGTCAGAAGAATGAGAGGAGAGGGAGGTTGGGATGTGTCTCTATTCTCACCCCCTCCCCTGCTATTTACAGGAAAGGAACATCGCAGCTCTGAGGCTCAAAGTGCTCCAAAACACCTCGGGCTGCACTTAGGGACCAATGAGGGAGCAACATGTGGAAGGCCATAATCAACCGACTCAAGGTCAGCTTGGCTGATCCAAGAATCGGCCAATCCTAGGGCTCCACATGTCATGTTGTGCTTTCTCCTAGTGACTAATATGTGGGCCCGTAAGGCAGTTCCAGGTGCATGCAGAGTGTGGAGTCAGTTTAGGTCCCTAGTGGGCCCTTGGATCCTTGTGCTGCACACATGGTGATGTCAGATTCGTTGGGAGTTGCTTCACATGGATTGATGATGTGCCATAGATACATGTCATCTTGTGTTGGTAGCACGTCGCCACGTGGCCTGGTGTGGGTCCCACCAGGCCCACATGATATCAGCAGCGTGATCGTATCTTGTGCATATCTCTTTCATCTGAGACCTGAAGTATACAAATGATATATCCATTTCGATTGTCTCGACGAGCCCGTCGCAATGGTGCAATCCAAGTTGGCATATGAGATTGTTCATTGTGATGCCATATTCATGCCATTGGTTCACTTGCTCTCAATTATACCATTTCATGTGTAATTTGGTGTATCCTGCAACAAAAGCTAGAAACACTGAACACTTGTTGTGACTATAAGGCCCTATTGATGCCCACTTTCTATTTATTCTATGCAGGTGTTGGTGGCATAAAAGTGGTACTTAATAGCCGTCAACAACCACACCACCATTGGAAGCTGCAATGTGAACTTTCCCCATGGTCAAGCTTACGAACATAAGCAAAGCACTACCGGGAAATAACCCAGATTATCATTTCCCTTCCCATTTAATTTTCTCTTTATCAATAAATGCAAGAACATGTTTTTAGGATTATATGCACCTTTGGGTATTTTGGTCATTAACCATTTCAGGTTGAAGTTCAAAAGATTGAGGGTCATGTCATGCCTGAAAACATGAGAGCTGCGTCAACTATACGTTGGGGTATTCTTTGGTGATGGATCGCACACTGAAGCAACTCCAACATCACACACTTGATCATTGGTGGTGTAAGACACAAAGGTCCAAGTGTGGGGGAGATTGTTGAGCACCTTGCGACAGGATCGATCTTAACCAAAGATGGTGGTAGTTAAGCCTTGCTAAAAAAAGGAGGAACTAGAAAAGTGAAAAAAGGGAAAAGAAAAAATGAGAGTGATGAAAAAATTAAAAGAAGGTTGAAAAAAAAGAAGTGAGAAAAGGGAGACAAAAAAAAGGGGGAGAAAGAAGAATATGGAAAGATGGAGAAGATTTTAAAAAATGGAGAGCAAGAGAGAGTTGACACGCTCCTCATGGATCAAAGGCAATTTTCATATCATGCCTTCAAGATGAGGTGTTGCACCTTTCTAGATACCACTTTGCAGCTCAGCTCACCCAACCATTGCTTTCGTGCACACTTGCAAGCCTTGGCTTAGTCTCCATCCAATCCTGGCTCCGCATTACTCTGCTGCACCATCCTTTCCAAGCCTTGCTGCTCCACCTAGCCTTCCTCTCGCATACAATTGCAAAGCCACATCATATTCTTCATCTGATCTTGCCTTTGCATAGCTTCACTCTAGCAGCTACCGCGTGCATACATGCAAGATTAATGCTCCTATTAATTTCCAGGCTTTTGTTGCTCCGCTTCATTTGGCACTTTCCTGCATGCATGAAAGGATGCATGCCTTGCACCTTTAATCCTACATCAATGGGACAATGGATCACGTCGCCAAAGTCCATGAGTCTTGCACACTAGGCTCATGTGAGGCAGAGCATGTAGCTTACCAAAGTTGTCATGGTCAAGTGCCTTCCTTCATTGTAAATGGATGAATCATCAATAATCACGAGAGACCATGACACTCCTACGGTAATTTCAAGACATTCATCCTAAAATACTGCTAGTAGGCTCACTCGAGTACGCGCAAGGTAACCCAAGTTCACCAATCATGGTCTCATTTGTTCATCACCATAAGAGCATAGCTTGAACATTTTCGTATGCTCTGGTTTTGATGTTCCCTATAGCTGCAGATATAGGTACATCCATTGGCTTTTCAAATTAACCGTGGTGCTTAGGTTGAAACAACCATCTTTAATCAAATAAGACATGGTGTCTTGTTTGATTAACGAACCAATGTGTTAATACGATCATAGACATTGGATGCATACATCTTTTGTTGGCTAACCCCTGTTGTCAGGGGGTGAGACCAGGACAGATCCGCAAGGGGGCTACCCAAGCAGTTTGCAGGTTAAGGAGAGGATCAGGAACTAAGAGCGTAGGTGGTAGTTCACATGGTGAACTCGGAACGGGGCGAGTATGGCGATGAACAAGGGGAGACAAGGGTTTAGACTGGTTCAGGCCTCCGGAGAGTAAAACCCAACGTCCATTTGTGGTGGTGGATTATGCGAGGGAGATGAAGATGTCCCCTTGAATGGAGCCCTAGGCCGCCTTAAATGGGGAGGACGGACTAGGGTTTCCATTAAAGGTCGGTGGACCCATGTCCGGGTCGGTTACAACTTTGGGAAGCTATCTTCCAGATTACAAGGAGTATCACGTGATACTCAAACCTACGGGCAGCAGTGCACCGCGTCCTACTGTCTTGACTTGCACGCCAAGTACTGCGGGTCTTCCGGGATCTTGATAAGGTCGCCCGGAGTCGTCGGAGTTGCGGATAAGGTCTCTGGGCTCACTTGCAGGTCGGCGGGGCTTCTGGAAGGTTGGGTCCACTTGTCAGGGACCTATGGGACACTGACCAGTGGGGACCCAGGGGTACCCATGTCTCTCAAGCCCCCGATCGACGTGTAGGCGTAGTGGCCGAGGCTAGGTGTCGAAGATTGGCGAAGGCGCGACACCGTCAAGGTCGTGTAGGGTGCACGGGGATCCAAAAAAGAAAAACCCCTTCGATGCGCGTACGAAGACGAACATCAAGCTCCTGGAATGTAAGGCCAGAAGGTCGAAGTGAAGGCAAAACATCGATCTTGAAGAACCGCCGACCTGACCTGGGTCAGGTAGCACAAAGTAGCGTCTGCGACCTTCAGGAAGGTCGCCATGCCAACCGTAGATAGGTCGAGCAGAGGAGTAGTGGAAGCATGCTTCCAGTAGGTCGAGGCGACCTAGGAGAAAATAGGGCATCGCGAGACGCACTAGTGTAGTAGGCCCCGAGCAGTAAAGTGACCAGAATGGCTGATTTGATTCTCCGAAGAAGAAGAAATAAAGAAACGAACCTACGGCCTTCTGCTTAGGAAACAGACCCGTGCTCTAATGAACCAATCCAATAGGACAAAACGTCTGGAATCTTGCAAAAGATGCCAAACTCCAAAAGTTGTTGTGACCTAAGTCATAAGCCCACTGTACGATCACTGGCCTGCTCCCACGCGAAGCACAAGTCGTTGTCCATCCACAAAGGACAAAAATGCTCAAGAGGTAGTCAAGTAGGGGAAAGACGCGCAAATGTTTCCCACGAGCGAACAGTAACCTCGTGCTCAACGCGGGAACAGTGACCTTGAGGATAAGGATGCCGCACAAGAAGGCTTGCGGATAAGATCAAAGGTCGAGTGCCGCGGGTATAAATAGGCACCCACACCATTGAGCAAAGCACCCAAACCACTTGAAGAAACCATGGCAAAGCTGTGTAGTAAATTTATCATCCTTTGGACTTGCGTCCGTCCACCAGAGCATAGAGCTAGTGTTGTTCATGCTGGGAGCTAGAAGAATGCTTGCAAAGCCGGAAGAACTCGATCAGCCTCTTCTCACGGGCCCACTGAGGAATCCAGATGGAGCATGGAGCAGTACATGCATCACCGGGCCTTACACGCTGAGGCCCAATGTGATGCTAGAGAACACGATGCTCCACCCGGAGAGGCCCGAGATGATGCTGGTTCCATTTGGAATCTTGTGGTGATGCTCAGACTTGATGCTGGGTACCATAGGAAATCTGTTGGAGCTCGAGTAGAGGTGGCTGTGGGGCAGCTGCCTCTACAGTGGCTGTAGAGGTCTTCAACTAGGTCCTGGAGCTAGGAGAAAACTTGCGACGTGCCTTATTGGTGTAGACTACGTCGCAAACCTTATGCAGGGTAGCTCAGGGCCATTAATGTCTTTGTATCTTGTAACTGGCCAAAGGCCAGAGTCCTTGTAGCTTATGAAGTTGTATATACATATTTGCATGACAAACGGAGTGTCTCAAGTAGACGTAGAGGCGTCCAGGCGGCAATGGTATGGCTACCAAGGTCCCAGCGGGGCTATGTTAGCATGCTGACCTTCAGGAGGCCTTAAGAAGCGACAGATAGCCCGTGTCGACCTGGATCAACACGGCCATTGTGCAGTGGCACAACGCAGGTCGTCAACCTGAAATTTGTAGGTCTAAGCGACCTAGAAGGCAGCGGAGCCTTAGCGACCTCGAAGAGGAGTTGTAATCATGGCTAGGAGGCCACGCAACGAGCAATGGAGCCATTAAGCACGGAGCTGTCGGTGTAAACCCGCAGTGTAGGCCGAGGCGACCTAGTAGGCAGCAAGGCCCAAGAGCCGTGGTGTGAACCCGCTGTGTAGGCCGAGGCGACCTAGTAGATAGCAGAACCATGTCGACCTGGCGAGGGCAATATGATGGACCCGGAGGTCGTCAGGCGGTCAGGAGACCTTGATGCAGGTCGCGTGATGCCAACACAAGGTCGAACGATGCGCCGGCCGAGCAGGAGAAGGAGACACCCCTCGGGGTTGTTGATGAAGAGGGCCCAAAGCCGAGTGCTGAAGGGGCGAGTGACCAAGGGTCGCAGAAGAAGCAGAGGAAGGCTCCGCCCTGGCCAATAAAGCTCAGGTTGAAGCTTGGTGGTAGGTACCTCGTAGAACTTGATCCCTTTATGCTCGACCTTGCATGTTTTGTATACATCATTATTGACGAAGTCTGCTTTTTGACAGGGGGACTCCTGCTACATCGGAGAGTGGTAAGAATGCCTTAGGCTAGGAGGCCTTTGGGCACAAGGCAGGGAAGGCGCCGGTGGAGGAATCACCAGCGACGTCAGCCAAAGACGTCACAAGCCATGCCCCTGGGGCCATAGGGACGACAACATCGGTGGCGTCCAAGGTCGCCTCCGATAGTGCACAGCAGGTCGAAGGTCTTCAACAAGAGGACCCGCTCGTGTCGGACCCGCCGCTGACGCAAGAGGCGGAGGCTGGGGGAGGGAGCGGACCTAGCGAGAAGGACGACAACAACATGTGCCTCTACTCTGGCACGTCGTGGGAGGACGACATCCTTTCTGACCACTGGGACCTTGATGAGGTCAAGGAGGCGCAGCAAGCGATTGGGAGGATACTTATTGTAAGTTTTGCTTTTCGCCCAGGAGCTAATTTCTTCAACTTGTTCTGATAACTTGTGGATTTGGACATTGCGTTGATGCAGTCGCTCGCAAGCTAGGGCGGACATGGTGAAGGAAGGTGTGAAGCCACACGCAGAGACCTACGCGACCCGGGAGGCTGTGCTGCAGGCCAAGATTGAAGCCGCAACAGAGATCCGGCGCCTTAAGGATGACATGGCCCTGAAGGACAGAGCGATGGTCACTCTGAAGGAGGAGCTTGAAACCGCCAAGGTGAAAGCGATGGATGCTGAGGACAAACTCAAGATCGTCACGGAAGGTACATCTGGACATGCTCGCGACCTTAATTTATGGGGTTTACGGTGCGTGTCGACCTTGATCTTGTTGATTCCAGATGCCAAGAAGAAGGAGGCTGCCTTGAACAAGGCGCTCAAGGAGTCAAAGGCCCAGGTGAAGACCCTCAAGGAGAAGACCAAGGAGGCCCATGACAGTGAGTATTAGTTTACCCGGAAGGCTGCGCATGAGTGTGGTGTACGCCGGGACCTTGAGATCGATCTCTCCCGGGCCGTGCAGACTCTCATTGATCACCAAGAAATGACTGCATATCTTGAGAAGCAGCTGGATGACCTTAAGGAGGCCACCGAGTACTTGACAAACGTCTATTTTCCTCAGGTGGATGGGGAGCCCAAGGAGCTCGTTACTCGCCTGGAGGAAGCGGAAGGTCGAATGAAGACCTTGCTGCTGGACACCGGCAAGCTCGCTGCGGCTGCAGCACTGGCCATGGTGAAGTTCCACGAGCCTACCTTCGACCTAAAGAAGGTCACGGAGGAAATCAACCTGGCGACACTGGTGGGCTCTGAAGACGTCCAGGTCGCCGCGGAGGAGGTCGTCAAGAAGTTGGAACTCTAAAATTGTAACTCAGGGTGTATCAGACTGTCAATGTAAATAGGTCATGGATCCTTTTGACGATGTAAATAAACTTTGCACGAATGAAAAGGTCGGTTGAATTAAGGAACGTGATCCCTTGTTTGGCAAAAATACTCGTTGTGAGACCTCAAAGGTAATGGAGTTGCAAGGCCTGTCCCCTCCTCTAACCCAACTCGGTGGAGGAACGGCTTACCGACTGCACGGCTCAGCGTGGAGGCTTAAGTGCAACCGGTGCGCGAAGGGGGGCCTTGGACCCAAGGCTTTGCAACCTCACGACTTAAGAAATACACATAAAAAGCATAAGAGCTGTAGCAAGAGAAAACGTTTTGCATAAGGAAAACCCCCTCAGGTCATACGACCCTTAGATTGGCAAAGCCAAGCCCCCGAGCGTATCGAGCCTGGCTTTAGACCAAGCCCCCGAGCATCTCGAGTCCCACTAAAGACCAAGCCCCCGAGCATGTCGAGGGGGAGGGATGAACCAAAAGTAAAGAGAGACCCAAAAAGTAGGTCGACAGTAAGACTGTCGAAGGCGAATCTTTATATTTATTAACTATGAATTACAAAAGGATAGAGTACAAAGCTTTTTTATTCTGATACAAGGCTCCTAAGGGTAGAAGCGATGTAAGTGCTCGATGTTCCAGGGGTTCGGGACGCCTTGGCCATTGGCCCACTGGAGGCGATAGGTCGTCGGCCCAATGACCTCCTTGACTATGAAGGGGCCTTCCCAAGGTGCCGAGAGCTTGTGCATGTCCTTGGTGTTCTGGATCGGTCGCGGGACTAGGTCGCTGACATTGAAGGAACATTCCCGCACGTAGCGATCATGGTAGCAACGTAGATGTTGTTTGTGGCGGGTGTGGCACATGAGCGCAGCCACACGATGCTCTTCGAGGCTGTCGAGGTCGACCCTGCGTGTCTGCTCTACTTCTCCTTCATTGAAGTGCTGGATGCGAGGAGCCCCGAAGGCGACGTCGGTGGGGAGGATGGCCACTCACCCGTAGACTAGGAAGAATGGGGAGTACCCTGTGGCCGAGCTGACCTGAGTCCGGAGACCCCAGATGACATGAGGGAGCTCTGCGAGCCACCTAGTTGCGTAGGGCGATGCATTGTCGAAGATGCGGTCCTTGATGGCCTGCAGTACCATGCCATTGGCACGCTCGACCTAGCTATTGCACCGTGGGTGCGCCACCGAGGAATAGTATACATCGATCAGGCTGTCTTGGCAAAAATCCCAGAAGTCAGCCCCTGTGAAGGTTGTGCCAAGGTCAGTGACGATTCTATTGGGAACCCCGAAGCGGTGGGTGATCTCCTTGATGAACTTGGCCGTCTCCTTTGATGTGACGCTGGACATGGGTCTAACCTTAATCCACTTCGTGAACTTGTCCACCGCTACGATGATGTGCTTGTACCCGCCTGGGGCAGTCTTGAAGGGTCCTACGGAGTCAAGGCCCCAAATTGCGAAGGGCCAGGATGGAGGGATGGTCCGCAGGGCCTGGGCTGGCATGTGCTGCTACTTGGTGAAGAACTAGCACCCCTTGCATTGCTGGACAAGGTCCTAAGCATCGGCCATGGCGGTAGGCCAGTAGAAGCCAGACCTGAAGGCTTTGCCCACCAAGTTTGCAGAAGCGACATGGTTACTGCACTCACCACCATGGATTTCCTCTAAGAGCCTGAGGCCCTCAGATCGCAGGATGCATCTCATTAGTACGTTGTTGGAGGCGGACCTCTGATAGAGCTCTGTGCTAATGACGACGTAGTTGGCGCTACACCTAAGGGACCTGGTGCTCGAGGATGAAGGCGTGGATGTCAAGGCGCCAATCATCTTCAGCCTCGACCATGAGGACGTCGCGGCCACCAGGCGGGGTCGCGTCGTCGACTGGTGACTCTAGGTCAGAGAGGAGCTTGATGGTAGGCTTGCGCAGATCTTGGACGAAGACGCCGACCGGAACCAGCGCACGCTTGGAGCCTAGCTTGGAGAGGACGTCAGCCGCAACGTTATTGTTGCGACAGACGTGATGGACCTCGATCCCCTCGAAGTGGCCTTCGAGCTTGCGCACCTCAGCGCAGTAGGCATCCATCGTGTCCTTCTTAGTGTCGGAGTCCTTGCTGACTTGGTCGATGACGACCTTGGAGTCGTCGTACTCTATGAGGCGCTTGATCCCGAGGGAGATGGCGATGCGTAGCCCATGGATGAGGGCCTCATACTCAGCGCCGTTGTTGGACGCTTCGTAGTGGATCTGTAGGACGTACTTCAGGTGATCACCTTAGGGGGAGATAAAGAGCACGCCTGCGCCGTCCCCTTCGAGGTTCAGGGAACCGTCGAAGTACATCTTCCAATGCTCGGGTCGCTCCGATGGTGGAGGCTGCTGGATCCCTGTCCACTCCGAGACGAAGTTAGCGATGACCTGGGACTTGATGGCCTGCCGTGGGCAGAACTCTAGGTCGAACTCGCCTAGCTCGATGGACCACTTGACGTTGCGCCCAGTGGTTTCGCGGCTGCGCAGAATCTCACCGAGGGGGAAGGCCGAGACGACCTTGATCTTGTGTGACTGGAAGTAGTGCCGGAGCTTACGCGAGGTGACGAGGAGGGCGTAGAGAATCTTCTGCGGCTGGGTGTACCTAGTCATGCTATCCGACAAGACCTTGTCGACGTAGTAAATAGGTCGCTGGAAAGGGTAGGGTTTGCCCTCTTCAGGTCGCTCTGCCACCAGAACCGAACTGACCACCAGGGTGGTCGCGGAGATGTAGAGTAGTAGTGTTTCCTTCGGTGCCGGGGGCACTGTTGACGGTTGAAATTCACCATTTCCTACCCTCAATATTCTCACACAAATGGAGGCATATGCATTATTTACTAGCATTTAGGTTTGAATAATGTAGTTCCACTTGTCCTTGGAGATTATTTGTATGTAGGTGATTTACCCCTTAAAAGAGATGGAAACTCACCTTCTATGAAGAAACCAAGCCAACTCAGCTGAGGAGGTGGCTGCCACCAAGGGAAACATGGCAATCCATGTCATCGATCCAAGGGAGGCACTCACCGACGAATCAGAGGACACCACATGGACTTCACATGGATCAAAGGGCCCACCTCAGATACCAAATCAAGCCATGCACCGGGGATGGATAAGAGGGCCCACAGGGCAGCCAACCAGAGGAAGGCCACCAGGTGGGGCCACCCTAGGGGGCCGGCTGATCCTAGGATCGGCCGAACCGCCTTAGGGGGTTCCATCCTGGCCCTCCACGTGGCAGCCCTCTATTGGTCCATTGCCTCACTCCCGGGTGTTTAGGGGCACTTTGGGCATCCGAGCAAGCCTTGTCCTTTCCTATAAATAGAAGGGGAGGGGCTCCCATTTCTCACACACAACTCTCTCATTCTCCTCTCACTTTTAGTTTCCAAGGCTAGGGGTAGGCTAGAGTAGCTCTTATTCAGGTTCCAAGTCCTCTTCGAAGTCTAGGTATGAGTTCTCTTTTATCTTTATTTCTTTGTATGACTTTGATCTACTTCAGTTATTCAGCTATTTCATATAAAGTCATGGTAGATCATATGTTTGATATGTTCTTGAGTTCATCCTCTGTTCATCATTTAGAGGCTCGTGTTCTTCGTGAACACTACCTTTTGATCCACTTGAAGGGTGATAAACTCCTTCCTTATGTGTTTGTTCATAAGTTAGAGGCTCGTGTTCTTCATGAACACGACCCTTTGATCTTATGGATTAGACATAAGAGAGTTCATATCTGTTTGTATGTCTAGCCTTAGTTGATCTTGTTAGATGGCATGAGAGTGTTGCATGAGGTCTGTGTTCAAGCTATGGTACTTGGTCTAGTTGACTAGTCTTCTGGTGACTCTCACCCTGGGTCACAATAGCCCGGGCCGGGTGGAGTCTAGCAGCAATGTAGGCATGGTGCCTGGGTTGTCTGGCTATGATAGTTATGAGCCTACCCCCCGTAACGATAGAGGTCGGTCCTCGGGTGGTGACACCCGTTGGATCCTTGGGCAACCTCCGCGCTGGGGTACCTGCTGTAGGAGTCTAAAGTCTAGTTTCGTAGAGTGCTGGTCGTCGCGGGCTAGCTCCCCGTTTGTACCTGGGTGCTGAACCTTATCTCTCTCATGCAATACTCATGCCCATCTCTTGTATCTTCTAGCTTTGTATGTTTAGTACATTAGAACCTAGAGCTAACTCGTATGTTCCCCCTAAGCCGTTGTGTGCTAGAGTAGAGGTAGATCTGAGTGTGTGTGTCACACTACCCCGTATATCTTTTATCTTACCCCTGTATTTGAGTGTGTTGTTCCCTATATCTATCTCTTGGTTTACATTCAGAGCAAAAGCATAAGTCTAAGATATCTGCCATTGCCTTCCACGGATTCGATACCCTTGGAATACTCTCCTTCCTTCGGGAAATGCTACAATGGTTTATCTGTGCGCTTGCGGATTCGTTCATGATCGTTTAGATTAACCTCTGGCAAGTCTCGATGTTCACGCTAACCCGGTGCCATTAGTTGTGACATTGAGAGCTGCCTAAAGGCATTTCTAACGCTGACGCTGAGGATGGATTCCAAATCTGTTCTTAAGTGATCGACGTTATGAAATGCCAACAAGCATTTCTGGCGCCGTTGCCGGGGAAGGCACAGGATTATCATGACTATGCTTTGCATCTGTTTATAAACTCTGAGTAGGTTAGGACAACTCTCAATGCAGGCTAACCTTGATTGTCTTCTTTTATCTTTGGATGATGAAGGCAGGTAGTGTATGACTGGTTTCGACCTACCGGGAAATTTTACTAAAGATCCCGAGTCACTTGTGAGGAAAGCTCGAATTCATTTCGGCTCACCTCGTCGTACTCATCCGGAGGGCGAACCAGCTTCCTTTGTACCATCCACGTCCAACGCTATGGCCTAGAAGACACTTCGTGAGTACTGAGCTCCTTCCGCTGACCAGGTGCTGCAAGGCCTTGAGGTGGCAATGGGGACTGAAAATTTTGACATCAAGACGGGTCTAATCATGATGGTACAGGCTAGCCCATTCTGTGGCAAGCCAAATGAGGATGCCAATGCTCATCTGCAGCAATTCCTAGAGCTATGCAGCACTTTCGTCATCAGGGGTGCAAATATGGATGCTGTTCGTCTACGGCTGTTTCCATTCTCCCTCTTGGGGAAAGCTAAGCAATGGTTCTATGCGAATCGTGAAGCTATTAACACTTGGACTAAGTGTTCAGAGGCATTTCTCAAGAAGTTCTTCCCATTGGGTAAAACCAATGCTCTTCGTGGAAGGATTTCTGGTTTTCAGCAAGCAGCAAGTGAATCTATTCCAGAGGCTTGGGAAAGGCTTCAGGAGTATGTCCTGGCCTGTCCTCACCATGGGATGGAGGATTGGCTTATTCTTCAAACCTTGTATAATGGGTTGACTCCGACAGCCTGAGGCCTTATTGATGCTGCTGCTTAAGGAGCATTCTTCTCACTCACTATTGATGATGCTAAATTACTCACTGAGAAGATGGTTTCCAACCAAGGGTTGAGTGATGAAAGACTCCAACCATGACCGAGGGGTACTCATACTGTCAAGGAAGCAGACATGATTACTACCAATATGGATCTTCTCATGAAGAGATTGGATGACTACACCAGTGAGAAGGCTGCCATGGCCACCACTACTCTGCCTATGGACTCTCACATGACTTGTGAAGTCTGTGGCAACACTGGGCACTCAGGCAACTATTGTCCGGAGACTCAGGAGGAAGTGATGTACATGAATGGCAACAACAACGGTTATCGTCCACCTCAACAAGGAGGCAAATCGTGGAATCAACAACGCCCTTATTATCAAGGAGGTAACCAAGGTAATTCTTACAATCCCAACCAACCTTCCTTGAGAGATCTCGTTTTTGGGCAAGCTAAGATTAATGAAGGTATTAACAAGAAGCTAGCTGCCCTTGATAAAACTGTGGAGAGCCTCAATGTTAAGCTTGATAGTTTTTCTTCTGCTCAGAAGAGTCAGCTAAGTTTCAACAAAATGTTAGAAACCCAGCTGGCCCAGCTGGCTGCTTTGGTTCCATCTCCTGATAACGGGAGGATCCCGGGGCAACCCGTATCCTCCTGTGAAAATGTTAGTGTAGTGTCATCCAGGTGGGGTAAGCCACCTAGGAAGACACATGCTTCTAACTATGCAGGAAAACTCATACAACAAATTCTTGATCCATGGGAGGAATCAGCAGTGGTGCACAAGAAAGATCCAGGCTACCCGACTATCACTTGCACAATCTATTACAAGAAGATCAGGCATGCCCTTTGTGACCTTGGTGCAAGTGTTAATCTCATGTCCAAGGCCATGTTCGAGCAACTGGGATATCCAGCTCTCTCTCCTACAGCACAGACTATCCAACTCGCCGATTCAACAATACGATATCTAGAAGGAATTGTTGAGAGCATGTTGGTCAAGATCAAGAGCTCTTATGTCTTCGCGGATTTCGTGGTCCTTGATAGGGATGATGAGGGAGGAATGCCGCTCATCCTTGGGCGACCATTTCTCAGTGATGTCCGAGCTAGGATCAATGTGGGGTCCGGAATCATCTGTTTCCGCATTGGGAAGATGAACTTGAAGTTCAAGTTTCAGGACAAAGAAGAGCAGTGCTATTTAGTGCAAGATAGTGTTGAGCAGCTTGGGGGAGGGACGGAGCCTTTACCCTCGAGGAAGAAATCTCCATCAAAGAGGTTAAAGAAAATTCAGAAAGAATGGCGGAAGATTGAGATGGCACCACCCTCTACTTCTCAGGAGTGGGGTGCTGAGTGGAATTGATCACTAAGAAGAGTCCAACTCGTCGGACTAAAAATGATGAGTCCTTTCTACCAAAAAGGTTAAAGCTGGTACTTATCTCATATTTCCCTTTCCAAAATTGTATTTCCAAGTTTGCATATTTAATTTTCCAAAACTCTGCATTTGCATGCTAGATTCATCTAGCCCTTTCCCTTTTTCTAAATAAAATTTCTGAAAATAATTTCTGAGTTTGAAAACCAAAGAAAATTCATTTGGGCAATTTCTGGAGTAAACTTTGGCCGGTGCACCTTGGCATATCTTCATATAGCCGTTGGTGGCACACCTGCCAAAGGGGGCCAACACTGGGCCCACCACTGGGCCGGCCGAACCAGGGTTCGGCCGAACCCTGGTAACGGTTATGTGGGCCCAGCTTTGGCCAACGGCTCCTAGCCGTTGCCCAACGGCTATCCCACGGTGTGCTGCCCCTTTGCTCTATAAATTGGACCCAAGAGGGGGTGTTCTTCACCCATTTAACTCATTTCATTCACACTCCCCTCTCTACTCCTTGCTCTCTTGGTTTTCTTGGATTTCTTGCTCGGGATTGGATCATCAAGTGTTCCCTCTATTGTGTTGCTGAAAGTATTGTTATTGGTGGAGCAAGCTCGGTAAGAACTTCATTCGATTTAACTAACCCATCACCGAGTTGCTCTTGTTGTCCCTTGTTTTGTGCTAACATGAATTGGGTGGCGAACACTCTCCGGAGGGTGACACGCTCACGCTCCCGTTCGCAGGCATGCACGAGTGCATCCACCCCCGCCGAGCCAACACTAAGCCCATCGACGATGGATTATGAAGAAGAGCAAGAAGAGGAAGCCGAGCCACAAGCCGCGGAGGAGGTCGTCGATGACACCCCCTACCTCAGCTTGCGTGGCACTCGAGAGGAGCATGCCTATGCTCTCCTGAAGGACCGAGTCTTCGCTCACACCCGAGACTTCGACCCGGCTATCATGGAGAAAACACATATGAATCTCGAGTTCGCTTCCATTTGGCATGCTCTTGGTTGGGAGGAGTTTGCGCCGGTTACAGAGCTTGGCTCTCGGCCCCTCACCATCCAGTTTCTTTGCTCTCTTACCGAGATTCAGGATGGCATTCAGTTTCGTCTTTTTGGGACCGATTATCATGTTTCTTGGAAGGAACTTAGTCGTCTTCTTGGGTTTAGTCCTCGTTGTGCTGTTTCTCTGAAGAAGTCTTGTGAGGGTTATGTTCGAGATTCTTTCTGGTCAGGCATCTCTGGTCTTGTTTACAGTGGCAAGTTTGTACCTCGGTGCAACGATATTGTGCATCCCACTCTCCGCCTGTGGCACAAGTGGCTCGCCATTACTCTCTTTCCATGAGAGGATGTTCGGCCCGTGTGCAGTGATGAGATGATGCTATTATATGCCGCTGTTAACCGGATCAAGGTCTCTCCCGTTAAAGCTATGATTCGGCAATGGTTGATGAATTTTAAGATGATAGGTCCTATTGAGTGTACATCTTTGGTGACTCGTATTGCTCTCAGACTCGGGGTTCTTAGCGGGAATCCCGTACCCTTCATCGGGACGCCCCGAGTTCTCATTGATGAGGCATACTTGATCCAAGGGCATATACTCAAGAGAGGCCCAAATGATTCTTTGACTTTCTTCTTTCCGGGCTATGCAAACCAAATCCCGTTACCTAACCTAGGGTTTGGATTGTATAACTTGGAGTCACTAACCATTCCCCTTGTTATACAAGAGGAAAGCCGTCGTGCTAGTGTCTCAAGCAGGTCCACCAGAAGCACAGCGAAGAGAGCACACATGCAGCAGCAGCAGCAGTCACAGCCACCACCACCACCTCAGCCACAGCCTGCTACGCCACCAGTGACAGGAGGGGCCCCTGCGGGGTATATGTTTGGGGTTACCCCTGGGTATACACCTGGCTGGGATCAGCCCACCTACCAGCCGAGTGCGAGTGGCACAGCTTGGGCGAGTGCGAGCAGTGCTCAGTGGGCCACACCCGCTAGTTCCAACTTCGGTGGTCCACCTCCGTCTTCGTCCTTCCGGTGGCACTCCTCAGCCTCTGCACGCGATGCTCAGCTCGCGCAGCAGATGGGAGAGCTCACCATCCAGGTTACGGGATTAGAGGAGACGCTGAACACCCACGTTGAGTCTACCTCAGCGTGGCAGCGTCAAGCTGGTGAGTAGATAGCAGCCATGCAGCAGGATCAGCAGCGATACATAGAGGCGCAGAGGGCTTACCACGTGAGTTAGGGTTTCTTCTACCCTCCTCCACAGTGAGCCTGAAGCTAGCTTGGGGGAGGACCCCCATTCTGAGGTAACTTGTATCTTCCTTTGTTTTCAGAATACCTTATAAATGAAAATCAAAAAAATCTGCAAAAATAAAAAGACCAAAAATATTTATTTGCTTTCATCATCGTTTGCTTAGTTTGCTTTGATATGCTTAGTAAGAATGCTTTGCCTCTATGGTTCAAATGATGAATAGTTGCTCTGTTTATTCTCCTCGTATGTCTTGCTTAAAACTTTGTATCCTACCTAAGTTTTGAGTTTGTTGGCTTGTATGTTCAAAACCTTAGCTTGAAAACTATGGGTAGCAAAAAGCATGATCCTTGCCTAAGTTGTTGTGAGACATGATATGGTAGAATAGAGTGCTATGATCTTGTGCTTAGTGATGCTTGACATCCGGAGTTTTCCTTTTTGAAAATCAAAACATGATGAGTTCCTCAATGATGAGAATTTCCCATCCAAGGCCATATGTAGATTCTAGTTCTTAGCCTCCACATATGCAGCTTGTTCTCTCATTGAGCTCTGTCAAATTGTTGTGGCCCTTGTTAGAACTCATGCTCCCCTGATCAAGATCACGTACACGTTCATGCTAAACTTCTACACTGGAAGTTAAGCATTCATCATTTGCTCCATATTGCTTATGCATTCCTCCATAAATAAAACTCTATGTATCTTTGCATTATTCGTCCCTCTCCAAATATCTCCAATAGAGACAAAGGGCTAGCTAAAAAAAAGAAAAAAAATAAGAAGAAGAAAAGCATGCTCAAAAGCATGGCAAAAATAAGTAAAGAGAGCTAGCCCAAGTCTTGAAAGTTTCAAAAGGAGAAAAAGGGATTGATATGTGCAAGAGAAAGAGTTCCACTATGTAGATGGTAATAACTAGTACCTACTCCGGGGCTAGTGTCCACCTTACCATCAATCCCTCATTCCTTCATATAAAACATGGTGATATCTAGCACCCATTTCTAGGCCTAGAATCCACCTTGCCATGATCATATCCATCACACACATGCACATCTTGATCAGGATGTATGTTTGTTTCTCCCAAGGATCCGGTCTTTGACTTAGCAAAACATGAGAGACAAGTATGCCACATCTTCGCTACCTACAGCTCCACATACAGCCTATTTGGAGTAGGATGTGAAGAAAGGCAACATTGATGCCATGGTGAGGAACCATACACTTTTTGAGCGATCCGAGAGTATCATTTGAGGAACTCTGATTTTCTTTTGAAAAATTTGCAAAACCTCCGGATTGATAAGCTGATCAAGGTATGAGTGATTATGTACATGCTATATAACCATTCTGTCTCTCAACCGCCCAAGGCAGGAGGAGCTATATGCCCCACGTATCAGGTGAAAGGTAAGAGCATTGCCAACTTGTTCAACTCTTGGTAGAGTACTTTGCTGTATGATTGCCATAAGTTGAGAATACAACATTGTAGCAACTCCTGATCAACCAACCTAAGTCTCTAATGTCTTGCTTCGAGACGAGCAAGAGGTTAGCTTGGGGGAGTTTGTTGACGGTTGAAATTCACCATTTCCAACCCTCAATATTGTCACATAAATGGAGGCATATGCATTATTTACTAGCATTTAGGTTTGAATAATGTAGTTCCACTTGTCCTTGGAGATTATTTGTATGTAGGTGATTTACCCCTTAAAAGAGATGGAAACTCACCTTCTATGAAGAAACCATGCCAACTCAGCTGAGGAGGTGGCTGCCACCAAGGGAAACATGGCAATCCACGTCATCGATCCAGGGGAGGCACTCACCGACGAATCAGAGGACGCCACATGGACTTCACATGGATCAAAGGGCCCACCTCGGATACCAAATCAAGCCATGCACCAGGGATGGATCAGAGGGCCCACAGGGCAGCCAACTAGAGGAAGGCCACCAGGTGGGGCCACCCTAGGGTGCCGGTCGATCCTAGGATCGGCCGAACCGCCTTAGGGGGTTCCATCCTGGCCCTTCACGTGGAAGCCCTCTATTGGTCCATTGCCTCACTCCCGGGTGTTTAGGGCACTTTGGGCGTCCGAGCAAGCCTTGTCCTTGCCTATAAATAGAAGGGGAGGGGCTCCCATTTCTCACACACCACTCTCTCATTCTCCTCTCACTTTTAGTTTCCAAGGCTAGGGGGTAGGCTAGAGTAGATCTTATTCAGGTTCCAAGTCCTCTTCGAAGTCTAGGTATGAGTTCTCTTTTATCTTTATTTTTTTGTATGACTTTGATCTACTTCAGTTATTCAGCTATTTCATATAAAGTCATGGTAGATCATATGTTTGATATGTTCTTGAGTTCATCCTCTGTTCATCATTTAGAGGCTCGTGTTCTTCGTGAACACTACCTTTTGATCCACTTGAAGGGTGATAAACTCCTTCCTTATGTGTTTGTTCATAAGTTAGAGGCTCGTGTTCTTCACGAACACGACTCTTTGATCTTATTGATTAGACATAAGAGAGTTCATATCTGTTTGTATGTCTAGCCTTAGTTGATCGTGTTAGATGGCATGAGAGTGTTGCATGAGGTCTGTGTTCAAGCTATGGTACTTGGTCTAGTTGACCAGTCTTTTGGTGACTCTCACCCTGGGTCACAATAGCCTGGGCCGGGTGGAGTCTAGTAGCAACGTAGGCATGGTGCCTGGGTTGTCTGGATACGATAGTTATGAGCATAACCCCCATAACGATAGAGGTCGGTCCTCGGGTGGTGACAGCCCCATTGGATCCTTGGGCAACCTCCGCGCTGGGGTACCTGCTGTAGGAGTCTAAAGTCTAGTTTCGCAGAGTGCTGGTCGTCGCGGGCTAGCTCCCCGTTTGTACCTGGGTGCTGAACCTTATCTCTCTCATGCAATACTCATGCCCATCTCTTGTATCTTCTAGCTTTGTATGTTTAGTACATTAGAACCTAGAGTTAACTCGTATGTTCCCCCTAAGCCGTAGTGTGCTAGAGTAGAGGTAGATCTGAGTGTGTGTGTCACACTACCCCGTATATCTTTTATCTTACCCCTGTATTTGAGTGTGTTGTTCCCTATATCTATCTCTTGGTTTACATTCAGAGCAAAAGCATAAGTCTAAGATATCTGCCATTGCCTTCCACAGATTCGATACCCTTGGAATACTGTCCTTGCTTGGGGAAATGCTACAATGGTTTATCTGTGCGCTTGCGGATTCATTCATGATCGTTTAGATTAACCTCTGGCAAGTCTCGATGTTCACGCTAACCCGGTGCCATTAGTTGTGACATTGAGAGCTGCCTAAAGGCATTTCTAACACTGACGTTGAGGATGGATTCCAAATCTGTTCTTAAGTGATCGATGTTATGAAATGCCAACAGGCACCATCACCGGGGGTGACGTAAGGAAGGTCTTGAGTTGCTCCAAGGCTTGGTCGACCTCCTCTATCCAGACGAATTTGTCCGCCTTTTTTAGCAGCTTGAAGAAGGGCAGGCCTTTCTCTTCAAGCTTGCTAATGAATCGACCTCGGGCCGCCATCATGCTGGTGAGCTTCATGACGTCCTTCTTCCCGGTAGGTTGCTTCATCTTGCGTATGGCATCCACCTCGGTGGGGTTCGCCTCGATGTCCCTGTTGCTGACCATGAACCCTAGGAGCTTGCCGGACGGGACACCGAAGACACACTTCTCTGGATTAAGCTTCCAGCGATAGTGGCGGAGGTTGGCGATGGTCTCCGCGACATCAGCTATGAGCTTATCCTCTTGGGTGGTCTTGACGACCACGTCATCGACGTAGGCTTCTACGTTTTTGCCGATCTGGCATTCCAAACACTTCTGGATGGCCTTCTGGTAGGTCGTGCCGACGTTCTTGAGACCGAAGGTCATAGTCGTGTAGCAGTAGATGTCGTGCGGTGTTATGAACGCCGTCTTGTCTTGGTCGGAGACCTTCAGGGCTATCTGGTGATACCCTGAGTAGCAGTCGTGAAAGCATAGGAGGACGCTTCCGGCCATGGAGTCCACGGCCTGGTCGATGCATAGAAGAGGGAAGGGGTCTTTAGGGCAGTGCCTATTGAGGTTGGTGTAGTCGATACACATTCTCCATTGACCAGTTTTCTTGGGTACAAGCACCGGGTTGGCGAGCCAAACCGGATTTTTACACTCATGAATAAATCTGGCAACTAGGAGCTTTATGATTTCTACCCTAATGACGTCCTTGCGATCTTTCGCAAAGCGGCGAAGCTTCTGCTTAACAGGCTTGGCCATCTTGCTTACATCCAAGGAGTGCTCAGCCAGCTCCCTGGGGACACCCGGCATATCCGATGGACTCCATGCAAATATATCCGCGTTATCCCGGAGGAAACTAGTTAGCGCGAGTTCCTATTTCTTGTCGAGGCCGTCGCCGATCACCACTATCTTCTCTGCGTCGGCAATGCCAAGGCAGACTTTCTTTGTGGAAGGCGCGGCGTCCAGGGTAGTGTCCGTGCGCTTCTGCTCCGGGACGGCTAGGTCGCTTGGAACGACCTTCTTGGCCTCAGCGACCAAGACTGCGGAGGCGTCGGCGTAGGCGGAGGTCATGGCGATGTCGAGGGCCTTGGAGTCGCACTTGAAGGAGATCATGAGGTCCCCGAGGACGGAGAGCACCCCATTTGGAGCAGGCATCTTTAACACCAAGTAGGTGTAGTGCGGGATGGCCATGAACCTGGCCAGCATCGGGCGACCTAGGATCGCGTGGTAGGAGGACTTGAAGTTAGCAACCTCAAAGTTGAGGTACTCCGTACGGAAGTTAGCCTCGGTACTGAAGGTGATGGGGAGGGAGACCCGACCCAGGGGGTAGGCCGCTTTCCCTGGGACGATGCCGTAGAAGGGCTCGTCGCACGCTGTGAGCTTGTCGAAGTCAAATTTCATCTTCTTGAGGGTCTCAACAAAGATGATGTTGAGCCCGCTTCCCCATCAATGAGAGTCTGTGAGAGCAAGGCCCCGTCCACCGTGGGCTCGACGACGAGTGGGTAGGACCCAGGATCTGGGATGTAGACCCAGTGATCAGCTCTAGAGAACGTGATCGCCTGCTCAGACCAACATAGAGGCGCAGTTGGCTGAGTGTGGATGAGGTGGACCTCTCACTTGTCCTTGCGGTAGCGCCTCCTGCTGACGTGGGATTTGAGGCCCACAATGATCATGTTCATCGCGCGGGTCGCAGGCTGGAAGGGCCCGTTGGGGTTGCCTGCAGGAGGTGGAGGCGGCAGGTCACGCTCGTGGCGGCGAGCTTCTGGAGATGGGTCGTCGCGGCGGTTGTCGCGGTGATCGTCATGTCAGTCATCGTGGGGATCCCAGTTGTCGCGGTCGTCACGCTGGTAGTTGTTGTTGTAGCAGTGGTTGTCGCAGCGACCGCCGTCTTTCCTGGAGCGCTTGGGGTCCTCAGGGGTGCTGAAGGCGTTCTTCAATTGCGAGCACTCACGGAGGGTATGATTAAACCCCTCGTGGAACCCGCAGAGGCTATCGAGTGTTGTGTCAAACTCCTCCTGGTTGAACGTCGAAGGTCGACGCCCATCAGCCGCTAGGACCTCAGAAGGTCGCTTGCGTAACTTGGAACTGGAGTCCCCTGCAGCACCGGAAGTGCCGACGGTGTCGGTGTCGAACTGGTTCACCATCGCCTCTTCCGTGTCCATGAGTTTGTTGACAACTTCCATGAGGCCCTTGACGTTGGTGGCACTGGATTCGTGAATCTTCTCAAAGAGCTTGCGATCTTTCATGCCTTTCTTGTAGCTTTCGACGATCTGGTCGTCTCGGACACCGACACACTTATTGCGGTTCTCGAAGAACCGGTTCTTGTAGTCACGGAGCTACTCCTTGGGCTTCATGACAACCCTCCCGAGGTTGAAGGCATTCCCAGGTCGATCATAGGTTGCCTGGAAGTTGGAGGTGAAGGCCTGGGACAGGTCGACCCAGGACATGATGCTGCCTGTCGGGAGGCTGTTGAGCCATTGTGAGGAGGCCTCGCCCATCACCAGCGGGAAGTAGGCCGCCATGTGGTTGAAGTTGCCGCCAGCCACCTTGACGGCGACGTAGTAGGTCGACAGCAAGATGTTGGGGTCGGAGTGCCCATCGTACTGCTTGATGTTGGGCTTGAAGTTCTCGGGGTAGTCCACCGACCTGAGTCGAGGAGCCAGGGCGGGGAAGACGGTGGCGGCTAGGTCGTCACCGGCACCTCCGGCTGGGGCGGCGTCCCTGGGGCCGGAGTGAACGCTGTGTTCCGCGACAACGACATCAGAACGTGGTTGCCGATCCCTATTGCCGTAGATGACCTCCGGGTTGCCGTGCTTCTCGTCATACACGACGCGTCGCCAGTTCTCGATGTCGAGGCGGTCGCGCTGCTCGTGGTCCATGATGCGATGGACGACACCAGGGGGGCCGTACTCGTGATCGTACTCCGCGCAATGACGTAGCTCCCGCTCCTCACGCTCGTGGTGGCACTGGTTGACTTAGTCACGGACGTCACGGGTGTGCCTGTTGGCGTCGAGGTTGACGCAAAGGTCGCCAACGTTGGCGGCGTTAGGTTGCTCACGGTTGTGTTGGGCGACCTCCTCCCTGATAGGAGGAAGGTGGCTACGCGGAGGTCGATGAGATCGACTGCGCGAGTGATGCGTCGATGAGGACGCGGCGGATTTGGAGGCTGCGCCCTTTTCTTCCACCAAGGCGTTGGCAACCCGGAGGTAGGCGATGGCCTCCTTAGCCTCTGGCGTCAGCTGAGCTTGTTGGAGTTGCGTTATGGCAGCGCCCAGATTGTCCTGGGGGCTGTTGAACGTCGAGATCCCTACCTCCTCGAACTCGACACGCGGGTCTCGAGCGCAAGGACGGACTGTGCGACGCTGTTCTTCCGCACGTCGCCGGGCATGCATGGCGTTGCCATAGATGCGCGCTGCCTCCTCAGAGTTCGTCGCACCGTGACGGGGTGGCTCGTTCTCGGAGACGACAAGCACCGGGCGGAACACGATATCCGAGTCGTTGGGGGAGATGCGGACCCGAACCTTCTTGAACTCCCCACAGTCCGGAGACTGGGGAGGTCGTGTAGCACGGCGGGGGTGCTCTTGGTCGATCTTTTTCCGCAGACAGCACCCACGGAGAGTGTCCTTCGCACCCTTGTGGTAGGTGCATGGTACGTCGAGAGGGTCGCGCCGCGCGCGATGTACAGGCCTTCGGTCGCCGGATGGCCTCCGACCATATTGGATCTGGGAGGGCGTGGAAAGCTGGCTGAGGCGAAGACTACAGGCCAAAGGGGAAGGTATCGTGGTGTAGCGCCCTCTGCGCCGAGCGTTGAGCTCGCTCGCAGATCTCCAAGGTCTCCTTCGTCATGCTGATCATGTGCTCCATCCCCTAAACAAGGTCATAGGGTCTGGGCGGGTGGGTCTCTTATACTAGATCAGAAACGGGGGTGGCGACATGGGCCGTCGCGACCTGCCCCGCAGCCGCTGGAGAAACTGCGGCCGCCGGAACAGGAGAGGTCATCGTGAAGGATCCAAAGTAGATCTCCACAGGGTTAGCGAGGATGGCTGCCATGCTCGCTGGGAAGACAACACCAGATTGGGCCACCATGCTGCACAGCGAGTTCCCAATCGCCCCTACTTGGCACGCCAACGGTCAGGGGGTGACACCTGGACAGATCCGCAAGGGGGCTACCCGAGCAGTTTGCAGGTTAAGGAGAGGATCAGGAACTAAGAGCGTAGGTGGTAGTTCACGTGGTGAACTTGGAACGGGGCGAGTATGGCGAAGAACACGGGGAGACAATAGTTTACACTGGTTTAGGCCTCCGGAGAGTAAAACCCTACGTCCAGTTATGGTGGTGGATTATGCGAGAGAGATGAAGATGTCGCCTTGAATGGAGCCCTAGGCCGCCTTATATGGGGAGGACAGACTAGGGTTTCCATACAAGGTCGGTGGACCCATGTCTGGGTCGGTTACAACTTTGGGAAGCTATCTTCCGGATTACAAGGAGTATCCCGCGATACTCAGACCTACGGGCGGCGGCACGCTGTGTCCTACTGTCTTGACTTGAACGCCAAGTACTGCGGGTCTTCCGGGATCTTGATAAGGTCGCCCGGAGTCGTCGGAGTTGCGGATAAGGTCGCTGGCCCACTTGCAGGTCGGCGGGGCTTCTGGAAGGTTGGGTCCACTTGTCAGGGACCTCTGGGACACTGGCCGGTGGGGACCCAGGGGTACCTATGTCTCTCACCTACATAAAAAAACTTTTAAAAAATGATGGGTAAGTCCGCAAGCTATGTGTATATGGGAGATGAACCAAGGCCTGAGACACACTTCAACAAGAAGTTGAGCAACATAGAGGGAAGGCACAAATCACCTTTCAAGGTGCATTGTGTGTATTTTTTATATGCCCCTTTGTTATGTTCGTGCAGCTTTATCTTTGCCTTGGTTAAGCTTTGCAAAAAGGATAAAATTTGGTGAACCATAAAATGAAAACCTTTTCTCAAATAAAAAGTCTCTCTCTGAAAAAACTTTGAAATAAAAGTTGGCAAACATTATAGGATCCATGTTTCTTGAGTTTTAAATATGACTTTATTAAGCATGGATGGGAACAACAAATCTTGAGGCAATTATGAAACCCCTTTCAAAAAATTTTCAAATATCTTTTGAGCAATTGTTGTGCACTAACCTTTGCAGGAGATAAAATAAATAAATAAGAAAAAAACAACAAGCAGCAGTGTACATTAACTTTGACGCCTTTATAATGCTCCTTGGTCCCATGGGAAGAAAGATGCACGAGGAACCAAGCGGAACAATCGCAAGACATACTTCATACATAATGCTTAACTCTAGCATTTTTGTTCAATGCTTGTGGAGGTCTATTAAGTAAGTATCACACAACCTCCATGCATCCTTTCCTATGTTGCCACCCTGCTTAAGTTACCCATCATGCTCATCTTGCCATGATAACAAAATATAATAAAAAAATAAAAAGAATCTCGAGCGCTTTATTCTCCATGCACCCCATAGACTCTCGGGTTTTCACAACCGCTAGAGTCCCTGCTTGTTTCCACTTTGGTTTAGTTGAACAAAGCAGATAGAAGAATAAATGTTGGGGAGATCTCTCAAGCTTACTAAACGCATGATCATTTGAGATCCCCCACCAGCATGTTGCACAACTTCAGATAGTCCAGCACGTAGAAGAACAAGACAGATGAGTTTCAAAGAGGGACGGTTGAACCTTTGGTTCGGACAACCACCTTTGACGCCCATCCATTCCTTCTTTTACATCTTCAATGATGGTTTGCGCACAACCCTCTCATTTACTAAGTTCTTGAATTTGAATCATTTTTGTGCTAATCAGTAAAATGAAACTCAGTGAACCTTATCCACCCTATGCTCTCCATGCTCATTCATGGTAAAATTTGCATACTCTTTATTCTATGTTTTTTCTACTCTTGTGGACAAATTTTCATTAGCGACCCCATGCTATCTAAGTTATTGACGGATATGATATAGTTAAGATAGATGGAACTTTGATCTCTCTTGCGAAGTACTTGGGATTTTTTTTCAAAAATAAAAATGTGAATAGCTTGGCTCCTCAAGTTATAATAAATTCCTATTAGATGCAATTAGGACAATTATAGGAAAACCAGCATAACTGTTACTTGTATTCAATTTTAGCTTTGTCAAACGCTACGACCCGTGCTTGAGAATTTTCATGCTCTCTTGATCAAGATCACGTACACTCACATTTCCATGCTAACTTCTACACTAGAAGTTACACCTTCCATTCAATCCACATACAATTGCCAAACTCCCACAGAGTTGGGCACTTATCATCCATTCATCCATCCATTCCGCACACTCCATCCCTATGTCATGACTCCTCTCTATTCATCATTCCAAAGGATATGGGCTATGAAAATAATGATGATGAAAAAAAGGAAGAGAAATAAATTCCATGCTGATATGCATGCAAAAAGAAAAAAATGGACGCATCATGATCCATGAAAAAAAAGAAAAAAAGAGATAGCCCATATCCCAAGGAGCAATAAAAGAGAGAGTCATGCACATCAGCACATAGATTCTTCAATAAAGGTACACGTTAATAACTAGAACCCACTCCGGGGCTAGTGTCCACCTTACCATGATACCTCCTCAAGCACTTTCATAGATGGCAATAACTAGAACCCACTCCGGGCCTAGTATCCACCTTGCCATCACCTCAGTGCTTATCACAGATGGTAATAACTAGCACCCCATTTCGGGCTTAGTGTCCACCTTACCATCAGCACCATACTCATCATTTATGGTAATAGCGAGCACCCATTTCGGGCCTAGCATCCACCTTACAATAATCCCGAGTATTCACGTGTCGCAATAGCTAGCACCTATTCCAGGCCTAGCATCCACTTTGCCACACTATCATACAAAAATCCACACACTAGCACATCGTTCTCAAGGTTGCATGGCTTGTTTCTTCTTGGATCCAGTTTTTGACTTAGTGATATATGCGAAGCAAGTATGCACCTTTATCTCTACCCTTAGCTCTAGATAAAGCCTTTAGATGATAGGAGAAAAGAAGGCAAGACCTTTGCCTTGGTGAGGATACAAAAAAACAAAAGAAATGAGTGACTTGAGAGAATAATTTGAGGAGCAAGTCTACTCTTTGTTTTCAATAATCCAAAAACCCATGTTTCTAAGCAAGAGGAAAGGGGAACCTAATGTCTATACCGTTCCATCTTTCAATCGCCCAATATATGCATGGTAGCCGCTCAAAAGTTCACATGAGCATGGAAAAACTTACAATAATTTGTATGCAGGTTTTCTTCTATGGAGATGCAACCACCTTAGTCCTTGACCTTTACTTGAGGACGAGAAAGAGCTAAGTGTGGGGATGTTGTTGACGACTCTTATTGCAAATATTTACCATCAACTTTATCCATAAAACCATAGGCTTAGGGTCTTGAAACTAACTAGTTCCATGAGTTTTGGTGAATGTGTGTTTGAAGAGACCAAGAAGCGGAATAGGCTCAAAAGAGAAGAGAAACACAACATTTACCCAAGCCCAATCTACCCTTCGTACCTCAGGACGATCCACGGGGACTTAGAGGCCCAAAAACAAGGGAAAATCATCATTACTATGCACCACCCTATGTACCCATATGAGAGCCCACTAGAGAGTGTCCAGGAAGAAAGGCAGCACGAAACAAAACCCCGAAAGTTTAGCTGACCCACTGGGTCGCCCGAACCACTCCTGAGGCAGTTTTGGCCCATCTTTTGCCAGCGGGCCCCCTACGCAACCCCTCAGGCGGTGGAGGTGGAGACACAATCAAGGAAGCTCCACAACCGTCTCTCCACCACTATAAAAGGAGGCCTCCATCCCCTCATTCAACACACCAAGGAGGAGGAGAAGAGGAGAGAGGGCTTCCACCATGTAGGTACTTTGTAGCATAGGATAGGGAGAGGGTCAGGATGGAGTCTGGAGGAGGAGCACCAGGCTTGGCAGATCAGGTGTAAACCGGTGCCCGAAGTAAATGCGTAGTAGCTAAGTTTATCCTTCCTTGATCTCTATGTTTAGACAACCTCTCTACCCAGGCCATTCTTCCTCTTGTCGTCTTTGAGTTGGACTAGCTAGTTGACTTTTACACTACCATTCCCTAAGGAAATACAATACCCTAAATACTCATGGGTGAAAATGCTACAGTGTTATCTTCTGTGCGCTTGCGGATTTATTCGTGACGTAAGAAATACCAACACTTTTTGAGATCTTCTCGGACATGACACCCATGCATACGATCATGATTGGTGCATCCAATGGAGTAGAAGAAGTCCATCAAGTGTGTCTAAGTCAACGAGGAGGCACGAGGCTATCTGGTTCGAGTCCCCAAGGTGGAGGCCCAAAGCAATTCAAGTTCGAGCCCAATTCGGAGTCCAGGACCAGTGTGCACTAAAAACAACGCCCAGGTCGCTTACGAAGTCGGTTTTGGACGTTCTTTATATGGCTAGAAGCATAATTTCATAGAGCTTCGAATGGCACCGGTTGCAAGCTCAAATTCATCCCGAGTCAACAGGAATTGTCGAAAGAATTTGACATCCAGAATCTGCCAAAGTGCTGCGTCGCTGGTTTGTTGGGCCTTAAGCCCAAGTTGAGGGTGCCCCATCCTAGGTCGCCCCAACCCTAGGACGCCCCTCCTCATATACTCAGTAGCCGCCATATTTAGAACTCGAGTTTGTTTTACAAGTTAGCTTTAGCTACAACCGAACAACCGCATAGCGCTGCCTTCGTGTATTGCAGACTCAACCTTCGAGTGATAGTAAGATTGCTCGCCTCTTTTTCTTGTTCATTCTTCGATTGCATGCAGGAAATGATCTTCGTGGTCAGGCTGACTTTGCACCGGCAAGGTTGGTAACCATCAGGAATTGGTTCAGTGATTGCATTGGTGCTTCGAGCTCGCTCGTCATAGTCGGATCGTGAGGGTCGACAACCACCAAATCGAATTTATCTCCACTCACCGAAAGATCGGGCACTCCGCCTCTATCAAGTGGTATCAGTTTTCCAGGTTGATCGGTGAGTTTATCCAGTGTTTTTTATTTCCTACAGCCCACAAAAACCAAACAAAATTTTTTTTTAGGTTAGATCCTTGTCCCAGCAACCCTTTTAGCCTCGTACCTTCATTCAGTAACTTGCTTTGTTGAGTTTGTGTGCTTTGTTCGTTCAATTGTTGATGGTTACTTGTGATTCTATCCTTTGTTTCTTGTTTTTCTTCTAACCCTAGTTCGCCGCTGTTTCTCTCCGTTGCTCGTGCAACCTCCACCCCGCCGCACTCCCCCTCGCGCGCACACGTGCCGACCCTACCACGATCCCTGGTAGCGCGTGCCGGCTCCCCCCCCCCCACAGTTTCCCCCTTCCTGCCTTTGTGTTTTGGCAAGTTATCAAAAAAGGAAAAGAAAGAAAATGAAAAAAGGAAAGAAAAATAAGGAAAAAAGGCAATTAAAAAAGTCCAAATAGGAAGGGAGACAGACACCGATCCCACGCCGTGCCAGCTCTTCATCTCTCTTTCTCTGTGCCATATTCTGAGGTTGGTCTTCCTCTAGAGAGAGAGAAAAAGTGTGTGTCGCAACTTGTTGTTTGAGATCCTCTGTGTTCATATTATTAGTTTTGAGGACTCCTAAAAAAATAGAAGCAAAAAAAAAAAGAAATCAGCATTTTGTTGCACCCTCTCCATTGTTGCCACCTTCATTGCTGTCCTTTAGGTTTCACTTGTTTCCAGCAGCTTTTGTACGTGATTTAGCACTACAATTCAACTTTACATCTATTGTTTGATTGTGCTAATCCTTGCTTTGAGTGCAGCGCTGCTCCAATCTTTCACGAGTTCCACCGGTTGGTTGCAGGTCACCCCTATGTGTGTGGTAAGAATGTATAAGAATTTGATAACAGCACTAGTGTGAGCATCTTGTGAGCCGTTCCACCCCTATTTTTGGTCTTGTTTTGTTTTCTGTTTGCGCTAACAATGGCAAAAGACGTAGACACGAAGGATGAATAGCCGCAGGCCACTAAGAAGGATTACGGTGGCGCCACGGAGATGGACGTTGGAGACCTCTGTGGATGCGCCCGCTGTGTGTTCATCCGTGGTGGTAATGATTCTTTTGCTAAGATTAAATTTCAAATTCCACATTACAATGGCAAATATGATCCGGCTGCATACCTTGATTGGGAATTAGAGGTCGCACAACAATTTTCATACCATGATATTCCTGCTAGTTCTCAAGTTAAAGCTGCTATTAGTGCATTTACTGATTTTGTTTTAATTTGGTGGCATTATGAACCAAAACATCCCACTACCACTCCCACCACTTGGGCTGAATTAAAAGTTGCTATGCGACGCAGATTTGTGCCTTCCTATTATGCCTGAGATTTGCTTAATAAAATGCAGTGTTTTCAGCAAGGCCAACAATCTATGGAGGAATATTATCAGGAATTACAAAAGGGTATCATTCGTTGTGGGTTATTGGAGGGCAATGATGCTGCTATGGCACGTTTTCGTGGTGGTTTCAATCGTGAAATTTAGGATATACTTGATTATCAAGACAATTGAAGATATGAACACATTATTTGAATATGCTTGCAAAGCTGAACGTGAAGTGCAGGGACACCGCTCGAGGACATATTCTAACTCTTTTGCAGGAAGAAGCTCGACATCCAGCTCAACAGCCGCTCTCCCTACGCTATCCACGCCCACCACTACACCGCGCGAGAGGACGGCCAAACCTGCAGGCGCATCCTCATGTATAAATTCAGAACCATTACTCCACAATGCACCGAATACTCTTACTGAGAACATAGGTAATGCCCATGGTGCTATATTCACGGAAGGTGAGAATTTTGTTAATGTGCTGAATTTTTCCACAAATCATGCTTTAGTTGAGCAATTCACAGTGGAACCATCTCTTGATTTGTCTTTGTCACATGGTGATTTGCTTAATGTTTCTTGTGATAAAGATGAATTGTGTGCTACTACTTCAGATTTACATGCTAGTGCTGAAAATAAACATGTTATGCATGTTGCTAGTAAAAATGATGAGCTACATTTGTTGTCTTCTTTACATACTTTGGATTACATTGAATTTGATGATTTGTGTAATCTAGATTGTTTAGAAGAGAGACTTTTTGCATATACTGATTTGTCTTGGTTGTCGATGATAGAGGCGGAGTGCCCGATCTTTCGGTGAGTGGAGATAAATTCGATTTGGTGGTTGTCGACCCTCACGATCCGACTACGATGAGCGAACTCGAAGCGCTAATGCAATCATTGAACCAACTCCCAATGGTTACCAACCTTGCCGGTGCAAAGTCAGCTTGATCACGAGATCGTTTCCTGCACGCAATCGAAGAACGAACAAGAAAAAGAGGTGGGCAATCTTACTATCACTCGAAGGTGGAGTCCTGAATCACAGAGGACAGCACGTATTTATGCGTGTTCTGGTGTAGCTAAAGCTAGATGTAAAACAAAACTCAAGTTGTAAAATGAGGACTCTATCTAATATAGGGAAACAAAAGGAGGGGGCGCAGCCCCTAGAGTCGACACGGCCACGAGGGTAGGGGGGCGCGGCCAGGAGGTGGGGCGCATGCCTGGGCGCCTCCAACCCTAGGCACCCCACCTGGGCTTCCCTGTTGGGCCATCAACTACCCTTGTGGGCCTTCGTTCTTCAGCAGCATTATGTAGTTCAACTACCTCGCACGGGCCCGTGTGATTGGCCCAGAAGGCGCAGGTGTAGGAACCTCTAGCGCAGGTGTAGATGCAGCTCGTACGGACGGTGACGCCTGGAATGGTGCTGCTGGTGTAGATGTACCTGTGTCGGTGGTGATGTCCTCATCATCCTCCCCTTCTTGAACTGAAGTCATCCTCGACGGCAACTCCTCATCCTCTCCCGCATACGGCTTCAAATCTGCAACATTAAAACTAGTGGAAACACCAAACTCCACAGGCAGGTCAAGAACATAAGCATTATCATTAATTTTGGTTAGTATCTTAAAAGGACCAGCATCACGAGGCATCAATTTAGAATGACGTAAAGTAGGAAACCGATCATTTCTCAAATGCAACCAAACCAAATCACCAGGTTCAAAAGTAACATGTTTTCTCCCTTTACTACCCACAACCTGATACTTAGCATTAGCAGCAGCAATGTTTTGTTGAGTTTGTTCATGCAAGCTAATCATTTGATCAACATGTGTAGCAACATCTATGTGTGGGACGTCCTCAGCATCAAACGCAAACAAATCAATAAGCGCTTGAGGAATATAACCATAAACAACCTGAAAGGGGCACATCTTTGTAGAAGAATGCGTGGCATGATTATAAGCAAACTCAACATGAGGCAAGTAATCCTCCCAACGTTTCAAATTTTTGTCTAAAACAGCCCTAAGCATGGTTGACAAAGTTCGATTAACCACCACAGTTTGCCCATCAGTCTGAGGGTGACAAGTTGTGCTAAACAGCAATTTAGTGCCCAATTTTTTCCAAGGTGACCTCCAAAAATGACTGAGAAACTTAGCATCACGATCAGAGACTATTGTATTTGGAATACCATGCAAGCGAATAATCTCTCTAAAGAACAGTTCAGCAATATTGCTAGCATCATCAGTCTTACGACAAGGTATAAAATGAGCCATTTTAGAAAATCGGTCAATAACCACAAAAATGTTGTCCCTCCCCTTCGTAGTTCTAAGCAATCCCAAAACAAAGTCCATAGAAATATCGAGCCAAGGAGAAGTAGGGACAGGCAATGGCATATACAAACCATGGTTGTTCAGATGTGACTTAGCTTTCTGACAAGTAGTGCAACGTGCAACAAGGCGCTCAACATCAGGACGCATCCGGGGCCAAAAGAAGTGAGCAACCAACACTTCATGTGTCTTGTAAACGCCAAAATGTCCCATGAGACCACCTCCATGCGCTTCCTGTAACAACAAAAGACAAACCTAGCTTGCTGGAACACACAGCTTGTTAGCGCGAAACAGGAACCCATCCTGCATGTGGAATTTGCCCCATGGTTTCCCATTCATACAATGAGCAAAAGCATCTTTAAAATCAGCATCGTACATATTGATCGTTTATGGTCTGCAAGCCAAAGATTTTAAAATCTAACTGGCACAACATAGTATATCGACGAGACAACGCATCAGCAATGGAATTTTCCTTCCCGTTCTTATGTTTAATGATGTACGGAAAGGACTCAATGAATTCTACCCAATTAGCATGACGACAATTCAGATTGGTTTGGGTACGAATATATTTTAAAGCCTCATGATCAGAATGAATAATAAACTCGCGATGCCAAAGAAAGTGCTGCCATGTTTGCATAGTGCGCACTAAAGCATAAAGTTCCTTATCATAAGTAGAATATCGCAAGCTAGCACCGCTTAATTTTTCACTAAAATAAGCAATGGGTTTTCCTTCTTCTAACAAAACAACACCTAAGCCAATACCACTAGCATCAAATTCAAGCACAAATATCTTGTCAAAATCAGGTAATTGTAAGAGAGGAGCATGGGTTAACTTATCCTTTAAAGTGTTGAATGCTACCTCTTGCGAATCACTCCAATCAAACGACGCACCTTTCTTCGTAAGCTCATGGAGAGGCGCTGCAATGGAGCTGAAATCACGGATGAACCTGTGATAGAAACCTGCAAGTCCAAGAAAACTCTGAATCTGTGTGATCGTCGTCGGTGTAGGCCACTCAAGAATGGCGTCGATCTTGTTGCTATCCACCTCAATGCCTTGTGGAGTAACAACATAGCCAAGAAACGAGACACGTTGTGTGCAAAAGATGCATTTATCCATGTTACCAAACAAGTTAGCAGCACACAACGTATCAAAAACAGCACGTAAATGTTCTAAATGTGCTTCCATGGACTTGCTATAAATCAGAATATCATCAAAATAGACAACAACAAACAATCCAATGAAAGGCCTTAGAACTTCATTCATTAAGCGCATAAAGGTGCTGGGAGCATTAGTCAAACCAAACGGCATAACCAACCATTCATATAAGACAAATTTCGTTTTAAAAGCCGTTTTCCATTCATCACCTAGTTTCATTCTAATCTGATGGTAACCACTACGCAAATCAATCTTTGTGAAAATAATGGCACCACTAAGCTCATCTAGCATATCATCAAGTCGTGGTATGGGATATCAATAACGAATGGTGATGTTGTTAATAACACGATAATTTACACTCATACACCAGGATCCATCTTTCTTTGGAACAAGTAACACAGGAACTGAGCAAGGACTGAGAGACTCACGAATGTAACCCATGTCAAGCAATGCCTGTACCTGGCGCTAGATCTCCTTTGTCTCATCCGGATTTGTACGGTACGGGGCGCAATTCGGAAGCTGTGCGCTTGGAATGAGGTCGATCTGGTGCTCAATGCCACGGAGTGGTGGGAGACCCGGTGGCAAGTCTTTGGGAAAGACATCAGCGTACTCCTGCAAAAGGTTAGCAACCACAGGGGGAACATCCAAAGACGGTGCATCATCAAGTGAAACGAGCAGACTAGAGCATACTAGTGCGTAGCAAGGCAATTGAGCATCACATAAATCATCATTATCAGCACGTGTAGCAAATAGAATAGGAGCATGCAACTTGATTTCAGAATTAACCGACAGTAATGGTTCAAGTTTCTTAGTAGTTTCCGCAGCTCTAGCAACATCATCTTTAATAATTTGTTCAGGTGTCATAGGATGTATAATTATTTTCTGTCCCTTAAACATGAAAGAATAATGATTCGAACGACCATGATGCAAGCTATCAGTATCATATTGCCAAGGTCGACCAAGTAACAAGGAACATGCTTCCATGGGAACAACATCACAATCAGCAAAATCAGAATAAGCACCCATGGAGAAATGAACACACACTGTTTGTGTTATTCTAATTTCCCTAACATTATTAAGCCATTGAATGTGATATGGATGCGGATGCTTAAGAGTGGGTAAGGATAGTTTCTCAACCAGCGCGGTAGTCGCCAAATTGTTGCAGCTACCACTGTCGATGATGATGAGAATCGACCGTTCCTTCGCAACGCCCTTTGTGTGGAAAAGGATGTGTCGCTGATTCGTCTACGGCGGGGAGACTTGTGTACTAAGAACACGCTGCACAACAAGAGTTTCATACCTATCGGCGTCATCCGGGTTGACATGTACATCCATCTTTGCTGCATGGTCAGTGGCCAACATGGTATGTTGAATATCCTCAGAATCACTAGCGGAAGAGTACTCACCATCGTCACGAATGAGCAAAGTGCGCATGTTCGGGCAGTCCCGACCCACGTGGCCACGGCCGCTGCAACGAAAACATGTGATATCCCGTGTACGACCTGTGGTGGGGGTCGCGCCTGTGGATGGAGCGGCGCCTGCAGGTTTGACCGTCCTATCACAGGATGTAGGCGTGGCCGCAAATGGTGCAGGAGGAGCGGCCGCGGGACTGGATGTCGAGCTACGACCTGTAAAAGGGTTAGAAAAAGTCTTCGAGCGGCGTCCCTGCACTTCACGTTCAGCTTTGCAAGCATATTCAAATAATTGAGTCATATCATGATATTCCTTATAATCAAGTATGTCCTGGATTTCGTTGTTTAAGCCACCACGAAAACGTGCCATAGCAGCGTCGTTGGTCTCCAATATCCCACAATGAATCATACCTTTTTGTAACTCTTGGTAATAGTCCTCAACAGATTGAGAACCTTGCTGAAAACGCTGCATCTTATTAAGCAAATCACGAGCATAATACGAAGGCACAAATCTATGGTGCATAGTAGTTTTTAATTGATCCCAAGTGGTCTGAATGGCAGTGGGATGTTTAATTTTATACTCACGCCACCAAATTAAAGAAAAATCAGTAAATTCACTAATAGTAGCTTTGACTTGAGAATTTGCAGCAATATCATGGCATGAAAATTTTTGTTCAACCTCTAATCCCAATCAAGATATGCAGCAGGATCATATTTGCCATTAAAAGGTGGGTTTTTAAATTTAATCTTAGAAAAAGAATCATTACCAGGGCGGCATGGCACACGGCGGGCAGGACCGCGACTGTCTCCGGCGTCCTGCTCCGAATCACCGCCATAGTCCTTCTTCAACTCTGTGATCGTGGTGTGCATTGCATCGAGTCAGGCCACGAGAGCGTCGAGTGTGGTCTTGGTGGCCGTCTGGGCGAGGTCGAGCTGAACGAAACGGTCGGTCGATGTAGTGATCATTGAGTCCAGCCGTTCATGTATCGTATGAATGTCTGCGGCTAGTCCTTCAACTTGTGCTCGCATGTCTTGCAGTGGATCATCCCTGACGCCTTCATCTGCCATGGTTAGCGCAAACACAAAAACAGGGTGGGACAGCTCACAAAGGTGCTCACACTAGTGCTATTATCAAATTCTTATCGGTTCTTACCATGCACACAGGGGCGACCTGCAACCAACCGGTGGATCTCGCGAAAGATTGGAGGAGCGATTGCCTGGAGAAACAAAATCTGCTCGTCGTAGAAATATGTGGAGTTCTAGGTAGGCTGCACTCAAGTCAAGGATTAGCACACTCAAACAATAATGCAAAGTTGAATTATAGTGCTAAACACGAAACAAAAGCTGCTGGCAATAAGTGAAAACCTGAAAAGACAGCAAGGAAGGTGGAGAGGGTGCAGCAAATTGTTGTTTTTTTGCTTCTATTTTTCCCCCTTTTTTTAACTTTCCAACTAGGGAGAGGCGATCGCGAGGGAAGCGCGCGGCTAGGGTTTTCGCATGGTGGCGGCAGGAAGATGGTGATGGCGGCTAGGGTTAGAGAGAAAAGGAAAACAAAAGGTAGAACACAAAGTAACCAGCAACAATTGAATGAATAAGCACACAAATTCAACAAAGACACTTATTGAAAGAATGTGCAAGGCTAAACGGTTGCTGGGACAAGGATCTAACCTGAAAGTAAATTTTTATTTGGTTTGTGTGGACTGTAGGAAATAAAGAAACTAGATAAACTCACCGATCAACCTGGAAAACTGATACCACTTGATAGAGGTGGAGTGCCCGATCTTTCGGTGAGTGGAGATAAATTCGAATTGGTGGTTGTCGACCCTCACGATCCGACTACAACGAGCGAACTCGAAGCGCTAATGCAATCGCTGAACCAACTCCCGATGGTTACCAACCTTGCCGGTGCAAAGTCAGCCTGATCACGAAGATCGTTTCCTGCACGCAATCGAAGAACGAACAAGAAAAAGAGGCGAGCAATCTTACTATCACTCGAAGGTGGAGTTCTGAATCACAGAGGACAGCACGTATTTGTGCGTGTTCTGGTGTAGCTAAAGCTAGATGTAAAACAAAACTCAAGTTGTAAAATGAGAAGGACTCTATCTAATATAGGAAAACAAAAGGAGGGGGCGCAGCCCCTAGAGTCGACGCGGCCACGAGGGGAGGGGGGTGCGGCCAAGAGGTGGGGCGCGAGCCTGGGTGCCTCCAACCCTAGGCGCCCCACCTGGGCTTCCCTGTTGGGCCATCAACTACCCTTGTGGGCCTTCGTTCTTCAGAAGCATTATGTAGTCCAACTCCCTCGCATGGGCCCGTGTGATTGGCCCAGAAGGCACAGGTGTAGGGACCTCTGGCGCAGGTGTAGATGCAGCTCGTACGGACGGTGACGCCTGGAATGGTGCTGCTGGTCTAGATGTAACCGTGTCGGTGGTGATGTCCTCATCAGTTGAGACATTCATATCATGTTATTGGCAAATATAACAACAAAGGACAATATATGGTACATCGGGTTTACATTTGTACAAATCTGAATTCTCCTTTTGTTGTGCACGATTGTGATCGATTAGAGGGTAACCATCCTACAAAAATTTTCATATGTTCCTCTAGTAGTTTTGTTTCGCAAGAAGGGAAGCATTGCTGGTGGCTCCCTATGATTTTTGGTGCTACATTTTCTTGCAAGGAACCAGCTATTAGTGTTGTGTCTTCGGTTGGTGCTAATCTATTGCAGGATAGTAATGACAAACCTCATGCGTTTTTCGAAAACGAAGACTCCAGAGATGCTGAGAATATGAAGTCTCTAGTGCGCACTAAAAACGACGCCCAGGTCGCATACGAAGTCGGTTTTGGAAGTTCTTTGTATGTCTGGAAGAACAATTTCATAGAGCTTCCAATGGCACTAGTTTCAGGCTCAAAATCGTCCTGAGTCAACGGGAATCGTCGAAAGAAGTTGACGTCCAGAATCTGCCAAGGTGCTACGTCGCCGGTTTGTTGGGTCTTAAGCCCAAGTTGAGGGTGCCCCATCCTAGGTCGCCCCCAACCCTAGGATGCCCCTCCTCATATACTCAGTAGCCGCCGCATTTAGAACTTGAGTTTGTTTTACAAGTTAGCTTTAGCTACAACCGAACAGCCGCATAGCGCTGCCTTCGTGTATTGCAGACTCCACCTTCGTGTAATAGTAAGATTGCTCACCTTTTTTTCTTGTTCGTTCTTCGATTACGTGTAGGAAACGATCTTCGTGATCAAGCTGACTTTGCATCGGCAGGGTTGGTAACCATCAGGAGTTTGCATTGGCGCTTCAAGCTCGCTCGTCGTAGTCGGATCGTGAGGGTCGACAACCACCAAATCAAATTTATCTCCACTCACCGAAAGATCGGACACTCCGCCTCTATCAAGTGGTATCAGTTTTCCAGGTTGATCGGTGAATTTATCCAGTGTTTTTTATTTCCTACAGCCCACAAAAACCAAACAAAAAATTTGTTTTTAGGTTAGATCCTTGTCCCAGCAACCCTTTTAGCCTCGCACCTTCATTCAATTACTTGCTTTGTTGAGTTTGCGTGCTTTGTTCGTTCAATTGTTGCTGGTTACTTGTGATTCTATCATTTGTTTCTTGTTTTTCTTCTAACCCTAGTTCGTCGTCGTTTCTCTTCGCTGCTCATCCAACCTCCACCCCGCCGCACTCCCCCTCGCGCGCACACGGGCCGACCCTACCACGATCCCTGGTAGCGCGTGCCGGCTCCCCCCCCCCCCCACGGTTTCCCCCCTTCCTACCTTTCTATTTTGGCAAGTTATCAAAAAAGGAAAAGAAAGAAAAGGTAAAAAAGGAAAGAAAAAAAAGGAAAAAAGGCAATTAAGAAAGTCCAAACAGGAAGGGAGACAGACACCGATCCCACGCCGTGCCAGCTCTTATCTCTCTTTCTCTGTGCCATATTCTGAGGTTGGCCTTACTCTAGAGAGAGAGAAAAAGTGTGTGTCACAACTTGCTGTTGAGATCCTCTGTGTTCATATTATCAGTTTTGAGGACTCCTAAAAAAATAGAAGCAAAAAAAAAAGAAATCAGCATTTTGTTGTACCCTCTCCATTGTTGCCACCTTCCTTGCTATCCTTTAGATTTCACTTGTTTCCAACAGCTTTTGTACGTGATTTAGCACTATAATTCAACTTTGCATCTATTGTTTGATTGTGCTAATCCTTTCTTTGAGTGCAGCCTACCCAAAACTCCACATATTTCTACAACGAGCAGATTTTGTTTCTCCAAGCAATCGCTGCTCCAATCTTTCGCGAGTTCCACCGGTTGGTTGCAGGTCACCCCAGTGTGCGTGGTAAGAACGTATAAGAATTTGATAACAGCACTAGTGTGAGCGTCTTGTGAGCCGTTCCACCACTATTTTTGGTCTTGTTTTGTTTTCTGTTTGCGCTAACCATGGCAGAAGACGTAGACACGAAGGATGAACAGCCGCAGGCCACTAAGAAGGATTACGGTGGCGCCACGGAGATGGACGCTGGAGACCTTCGTGGATGCGCCCGTCATGTGTTCATCCGTGGTGGTAATGATTCTTTTGCTAAGATTAAATTTCAAATTCCACCTTACAATGGCAAATATGATCCGGCTCCATATCTTGATTGGGAATTAGAGGTCGCACAACAATTTTCATACCATGATATTCCTGCTAGTTCTCAAGTTAAAGCTGCTATTAGTGCATTTGCTGATTTTGCTTTAATTTGGTGGCGTTATGAACCAAAACATCCCACTACCACTCCCACCACTTGGGCTGAGTTAAAAGCTGCTATGCGACGCAGATTTGTGCCTTCCTATTATGCCTGAGATTTGCTTAATAAAATGCAGCATTTTCAGCAAGGCTGACAATCTATGGAGGAATATTATCAGGAATTACTAAAGGGTATCATTCGTTGTGGGTTGTTGGAGGACAATGATGCTACTATGGCACGTTTTTGTGGTGGTTTTAATCGCGAAATTTAGGATATACTTGATTATGAAGACTATGCGGATATGAACACATTATTTGAATATGCTTGCAAAGCTGAACGTGAAGTGCAGGGACGCCGCTTGAGGACATAGTCTAACTCTTTTGCAGGAATAAGCTCGACATCCAGCTCAGCGGCCGCTCTCCCTACGCCATCCACGCCCACCACTACACCGCCCGAGAGGACGGCCAAACCTGTAGGCGTATCCTCATGTACAAATTCAGAAGCATTACTCCACAATGCACCGAATACTCTTACTGAGAACATAGGTAATGCCCATGGTGCTATATTCACGGAAGTTGAGAATTTTGTTAATGTGCTGCATTTTTCCACAAATCATGCTTTAGTTGAGCAATTCACAGTGGAACCATCTCTTGATTTGTCTTTGTCACATGGTGATTTGCTTAATGTTTCTTGTGATAAAGATGAATTGTGTGCTACTACTTCAGATTTACATGCTAGTGCTGAAAATAAACATGTTATGCATGTTGCTAGTAAAAATGATGAGCTACATTTGTTGTCCTCTTTACATACTTTGGGTTACATTGAATTTGACGATTTGTGTAATCTAGATTGTTTAGAAGAGAGACTTTTTGCATATACTGATTTGTCATGGTTGTCGAGACATTCATATCATGTTATTGGCAAATATAACAACAAAGGACAATATATGGTACATCGGGTTTACATTTGTACAAATCTGAATTCTCCTTTTGTTATGCACGATTGTGATCGATTAGAGGGTAACCATCCTACAAAAATTTTCATATGTTCCTCTAGTAGTTTTGTTTCGCAAGAAGGGAAGCATTGCTGGTGGCTCCCTATGATTTTTGGTGCTACATTTTCTTGCAAGCAACCAGCTATTAGTGTTGTGTCTTCTGTTGGTGCTAATCTTTTGCAGGATAGTAATGACAAACCTCATGCGTTTTTTGATAACGAAGTCTCCGGAGATGCTGACAATATGAAGTCTCCAATGCATACTAAAAATGACGCCCTGGTCGCATACGAAGTCGGTTTTGGACGTTATTTATATGGCTGGAAGCACAATTTCACAGAGCTTCCAATGGCGCCGGTTTCAGGCTCAAATTCGTCCTGAGTCAATGGGAATCACCGAAAGAAGTTGAGGTCCAAAATCTGCCAAGGTGCTACGTCGCCGGTTTGTTGGGCCTTAAGCCCAAGTTGAGGGCGCCCCATCCTAGGTCGCCCCCAACCCTAGGACGCCCCTCCTCATATACTCAGTAGCCACCGCTTTTAGAACTCGAGTTTGTTTTACAAGTTAGCTTTAGCTACAACCGAACAGCCGCATAGCGCTGCCTTCGTGTATTGCAGACTCCACCTTCGAGTGATAGTAAGATTGCTCGCCTCTTTTTCTTGTTCGTTCTTCGATTGCGTGCAGGAAACGATCTTCGTGATCAGGCTGACTTTGCACCGGCAAGTTTGGTAACCATCGGGAGTTGTTTCAGTGATTGCATTGGCGCTTCGAGCTCGCTCGTCATAGTCGGATCGTGAGGGTCGACAACCACCAAATCGAATTTATCTCGACTCACCGAAAGATCGGGCACTCCGCCTCTATCACTAGGAATCTCCTATTGGTTCGTAAACAAGTTTTTAAATCTGCTAGATCCCATGTGTACACTAGTTTTTTTTCTTGGACTATAGTTTGTTTCGTTTATAGTTGTAGGGCAACCTTAGAAAAGGTTCTCTCTTTTCCTAACACAAGTAGATGTGCGCACTGATTACGAACGGGACAGAGACTTGAATGTCATGAAGAATCACAAATATATGTCTTCGCTTGGCCTCCGTATAAAGAAATCTTTTTTACCACCTGACCGACCAAGCAGAAAGGGTACCAATGAAACAAGAACTCAAGATCCAGATCCGGAGTACGACCCGTCTCACGAGCAACATGAATCTGACCAAGAGACATGTCAACAACAGGTATATCCTATTACCTACTAAACTTCTTGTATTAGTTTTGTAGGATTGCTTATGATCTCCTCTTTTTGTTGCATTTTGTCCAATCAGGTCACTGATAGCATACTTGTCAGTAGAGGAAGACAGACCAAGAGAATTCGGGCACCGAATGCCTCTACCAGTATGCCTCCTAGACTGACTAGGACCAAGGCAAGGGAATTAGCTTTAGCTGATGTTGGGCATGCAACAGATGGGAGTGGGACAACTCCTGATACACAAGAATTGCCCATTGAAGGCCAAGCAACAGCAACCCACGATGAGGTCACTATCAACATGACAACTGCAGAAGGCAAGTCATTTGATCTCATTTTGGAATGTCCTAATTACCTACCAAAAAATTATTAACTCGTATGACTGTAACAAACTTGTTAGGTGACGCACACCCTTCCCGAGCATAATGGCAGCCGCGGGTTTCAAGAAGATTGGGCAGAGATCTGGACCGGATTAGTGAAGGACCGATTAGGCGAACCAGAGAGGGGGGGGGGAGTGAATGGGAGCCGATAAAAATTCTTCTCGAAGGAGATGAGAACTCCAACAAGACGAACACGGCTTCCCAATCACGTCTCTGACCAAACTACCCAAGTTGGCCAAGACCACGCAGCCACTGGAGTGCTACTGGTCCTAGGAACCAACACTCAACCCTCCGAGCCAGAACTCACCAAAACACACAGCAGAAACTTGCACGGCTTGCTGCCTGTGCTACACCGGTCAGACCGATGACCTGCGCCGGTCAGACCGGTGGACAGCGCCGGTCAGGCCGGTGGCTATAGTAGCCGCACAGCAAACGTTCCAGGAAGCCTCAGTGACTCCTCTAGGCCCTGGAACAAAAACCACCTCCGAAACACAACCTGGAAGTAAGAAGAACCCCTCACAAAACCTAGCAAAACAACTCCAAACACGCCAAGAACTGACCAGCAGAACCACGGGACAAAACCACACGGACAAGGCTGTTCCCCGAGACAAAAACCCACCAAGGGCTAGCACCGGTCAGACCGGTCGCGCCTGGGCAGCTCGGGATGAACAGCGCCCGCGAGTCAACTCCCCCAAATCCAACTCCCGATCTCCCGATTCGCTCCACGGTTTTGCACAAGACTTTGGGGATAGTAGGAACACCTCATGGGTACTCCATAGCCAAGATTTGGTCCACCAAAACTTGTCAAATCAAGAGGAATCGAAGAAATCCCACCAAGAACGCCTCTAACCCTAGAGCCACGAAAACCCCAAAATCGAGCCCCTTTGCTCACGGATTTGGGAGGGGAATCAAAGGGAAAAGAACCACGAAGGGTTCATGCATACATCCCCCACCAAATCCCAAAGAGAAAGGCCTCGAAATCGCTCCAAGAAAATCGCCAAGAAAGGGCTCCGAAAATCACCAAAAAGGAGAAACGGGAAAGACACAACCAAGCCTTGAGGAACCACGCCGAATCATCTATACATACCAAAGAGATTCATACAAGGTCTAGCTTGCCGCCCGATCATCCTTCCCTCTCACAAGATCTCACCATGAAGCTCTCAAGCTAGTCCTACGAAAATCCTAAGAAAATAGGAAGGAAAATAAGAAAACCAAATGAGCTAGGGTTCCAAGAGATGGCTGCCATCCTCTCACCACTTGGGTTATATGGAGGCAACCGAAAGACGAAAATACCCTTACTAGCTAACTACGGATACATGCCCCTCAAGGGCGAATTCAGAAATCTTTGTCTTCGCTCCATCGGACGGATGCCCAGCGACCGCAAACTTGCTTAGCCTCGACGCAAGCCTTGAGATCCCGACGCGTGTCCTCCGCTTCGAAGATTCCGGACTGCGTCGTCGCACACCGGTCAGACCGGTGCTCCTCACCGGTCAGACAGGTACCCACCGGTCAGACCGGTCAGACCCACCGGTCAGACCGGTCTGGAGCTGCTGCACCTCCGTCTTCGGTTCTTCAGTCTTGGCTTTGTGGATCAACCAAGGAACCCAGTGGTTTTCTGGTGAACCACCGGAAACCCCGCGAACTCGGTGTAGCCTCCGCCAATCACCACTCATGACTCGACTCCCACGTAGTCCCGGCTCGACCTTGGTTTTGAGGCTCAACCAAGAAACCATCCATGACTTCATCTTGCCGTTCTTGCCACCATGCGGCCCGCACTTGACCCCGCTGGCCACCGGGTCTCTCGAACCAAGCCTACTTGTCTTCTCCACACCTGGAGGCCTCACCGGCAACGACCTTTCGCGCTTGTTCTTCACCTGCACCTGCACCAGTCAAGCCGCAACCTGCACCTGCAATACTTAGCCAAGAATCAGTCCACACCACGTTGTCAATCACTCATCACACCAGGAAGCGACCATCAACCGGTCCTCGAACCACACCTGGCTCTCAATCTCCCCCTTGATGAGTGCATTGACAACACACACGTTTTGGTAACCAAGAGAAAAGGAAAAGAAAAGAAACGACTAAAAGAAACTCCAACAAGCGATCGAAAGCCAAAGAAAGGCAAAGAGCAAGATCACTTGAAGAAGACAAGTCTCGGACCCCTTAGGCAAGGGCAACGGCTCGACACATCCGAGACAAAACATGCTCAAGCAAAGAGCACAAACCAACAATCCAAAGCTCGAAAATCACAAAGAGCTCCCCCTGCACACTTGCAAGCTCCCCCTGAACCAATGCAACTCCCCCTGGACGAATGCATGCTAGCCACTTCACGAAACAGAGCAGCTGCAACAGCTCAACTCTGACCGGTCAGATCGGCCAACACCACCGGTCAGACCGGTGCTCAACATATGAACAGGACCAGCACTCTGACCGGTCAGACCGGTGACCTCAACCGGTCAGACCGGTGCACAACAGAGCCCAAAAATGGCTCGAAACCACCTGAAAACCTTCCAAATGCATTCAGTAGGCCAAAACATGCTCAAACTTCTCCCCCTTGTTGACAATGCATGAATCAAGCCAAAAATGCAAAAAATGCAACCTAGAGCTTCTCAAATAGACAAAATTCAATAGAGGATGCTACACATGTCCAAATGAGCAAGTTAGATACTCTATAGCTTTGTAATGACATAAACTTCATGATCTCCAAGTTTCACAACCATTGGGCGAAGCTAAGATAGAATTGAGCAATTTTGCGAAAAATCACCCTCTCATGAGCAAAGTCCTAAACATGAGCAAAACATGTCAAAATGGCAAAGCCACACAAACTTCATGCTAGGACAACCATTCTAAGCATAAGACCATCATAAACACCCACAAGCACCTCATGTCATGTCAAAGCCACCGAGCCATGTGCCTACTTCTATATATGAGACTTCTCATTGGTAGGCATCATGCAACGATTTAGCACCCAAAGCAAATTAAAATTAGCACATATGACATGGGAGCACATTTTTCAAGCAATTTACATTTCATTTTCAGATTTATAATTGGTACATGAAATGTCTTTGCGACAAAAAGGAACTTATGCCCCTCCACAAGATGAAGCATGGGGGCTAAACATTCATGATGGCAAATGAGCCTTTGGCCCCATATGATCAAAATAAGCTATCCAACCACAAATTAAGCATAGCCAAGCCACAAAAACATGTCAAGATCATGTAAAGGCATTTACTCACAATAGAGCATGTATATGAAATTTTTCAAAAACATAGCCATCAACCATGGATATAAACCAAGATTATCAAGAGCTAAGCCAAACTAACCATAGCTTACCAAATTAGCTCACAAAGACATATATGTCATTCCATAGTGAACAATGTATATAGGAGAAGCCTTTCCTAAACAATGCATATGTTACAAAATGCATGCAACCTAAGATACACAGATGCCTATACATCATGTTACATATGCCATGCCAAATGCAAGAAATGCACAAAGGAAAGCTATACATATGCTACAAAGGAGCTCCCACACACCAACTCAAGAAATCAAACAAACACCAAGCTCGCCCCGCAAACGAGTGAAAGTTGCTTGATCTAGGGGTTTGGTGAAAATATCGGCTAGTTGGTCATGTGTGGGTACATGGATCAAAGCTATCTTCCCTTTCTCTACGTTGTCTCTCAGAAAATGATACCTCACTTCTATGTGCTTGGTTTTGGAATGGAGCACTGGGTTCTTTGCAACGCTTATGGCACTGGTGCTATCACATTGAAGTGGGACATGGGTATACTCCTCACCAAAGTCACTCATGGTGTATGTGATCCAAAGGAGCTGAGAGCAACAACTAGCTGCGGCCACATACTCTGCCTCAGTAGTGGATTGAGCAACACTCGACTATTTGCGGGAAGACCAAGACACCAAAGAAGAACCCAAGAACTGGCAAGTCCCAGAAGTGGACTTCCTATCCAACCGACACCCGGTAAAGTCCGCATCTGAAAATCCATGAAGTGCCAAAGAAGAAGACGCAGAGTACCAAAGGCCGAAGTCGGGAGTGTGTCGCAAATACCTGAAAATGCGCTTGACCGCTTGCCGATGCGAAGTCCTCGAAGACGCTTGAAAACGAGCGCATAGACACACCGAGAATTGGATGTCCGGCCTCGTCGCCGTCAAGTAGAGGAGTGACCCGATCATGCTCCGGTACTCCTTCTGGTCCACGTGTTCACCTTCCTCGTCCGCATCAAGAGCTGTAGTCGTACTCATAGGCGTTGCCATGGCCTTGGAGTCCTCCATCTTGAACTTCCTCACAATGTCCTTGGTGTACTTAGCTTGGTGCACAAATGTTCCTTCCTTTGATTGCTTGATTTGTAGCCCGAGGAAGAACTGCAACTCGCCCATCATGCTCATCTCAAATTCCCTGCTCATGTCTTCTGCAAACCTTGCAACAAGAGAGTTAGACGAGCCACCAAAGACAATATCATCCACGTATACCTGCACAATCAGGATATCTCTGCCCAGCCTGAGGAGAAACAAGGTCTGGTCGACCTTCCCCATCTCAAACCCTCTCTCAAACAGGAACCCCCTCAACCTACCATACCAAGCTCAGGCGCCTGCTTCAACCCATACAGCGCCTTCCTCAACTTGTACACCCGGTGGGCGTACTTCTCACTCTCAAACCCCGGTGGTTGCCTCACAAACACCTCTTCCTCCAACACACCGTTCAGGAAAGCACTCTTCGCATCCATCTGGTACAACTTGAACCCTTTAGCCACGGAAAAGGCTAGAATGATCCTGATCACCTCCAAACGAGCTACAGGAGCGAAAGTCTCCTCGTAGTCGATCCCCTCTTTCTGACTGTACCCCTGAGCAACAAGTCTCGACTTGTTCCTCACCACTTCTCCTTTCTCTCCCTCTTTATTTTTCCACACCCATTTTGTCCCAATCGGCTTACACCCTGGGGGGGTCAACCAACACCCAAACTTGGTTCCTCTCAAAATTCTCCAACTCCTCATGCATCGAGTTAACCCAATTATGATCAGATAACACGTGTCCAATGTCTTTGGGCTCAAAGGTGGCAACAAAAGCAGCATGAGCGAAATGAGAATTGTTCCGAACCCTCGACCGTGTAGTACGTTCATTCATGTCGCCGATGATTCTCGAAGCTGGGTGATCCACTTGCACTCACCGGGGAGGTTCTCACCTTGATGCTACCTCCCCCTCAACAGCAGCTTCGCCTTGATCTGGGTTTGTCGTTGAAGGTGTGGGAGAGGGTCCATTCTCGATCGTCGTCGAAGTAGTAGGTACACATTCAGCCGCGGGCACCACACCGCCATCTTCATCATCTCCATGTTCATGCTCCTCCTCCTGAAAGATCTCCTCGCCAAGTTCGTCGTCACCTGCACACTCAAAAACAAGCTGACTACGTGGCTGTGTCTCGTCGAAGGTTACCTCGCAAGTCTCCACGATTTGGTTAGTTTCAAGATTGAGCACACGAAATGCTCTAGAATGAGATGCATAACCAAAGAAAATGCCTTCGACAAACCTAGCCTCGAACTTGTCCAACTTCTTCCCTTTCTTCAGAATGAAGCATTTACAACCAAAGACATGGAAGTGACTCACCTTGGGTGTGCGACCGTGCATCAACTCGTAACAGGTTTTCTTCTTATGAACCCTGAGGTAGATCCTGTTCGACACATAGCACGCGGTATTGACCGCCTCAGCCCAGAACCTTCTCGGAGTCCTATGCTCGTCGAGCATCGTCCGAGCCATCTCGCACAAGGTCCTGTTTTTCCTTTCCACCACGCCATTCTGGGGAGGCGTATACGGACTCGAAAACTGGTGTTCAAGACCCAAGTCATGGCAAAAGGTTTCGAAGCGAGAGTTTTTGAATTCCGAGCCATTGTCACTGCGGATCGCTCGTATGGCATCTCCGTGCCTCTCGTTTCTTAACCTCAAGACAAGATCTCGAACAAAACCAAACGTCTCCCCTTTCTCCTCAAGAAAGAACACCCACGCATACCGAGAGTAGTCGTCCACCACAACAAGGACATACCACTTCCCACCCGCAGATCGCACACGAGCTGGGCCAACAAGGTCCATATGGAGCAGCTCGCAAGGACGCTCAGTCATCACATCGGTGAGAGGCGGGTGAGAAGAGGCTACCATCTTGGCATGCCTACACGGCGCACAAACCAACTCTTTCTCAAACCTCAACCGTGGCAATCCTCGGACCAAATTGAGTTTACTCAAGCGAGACAAAAGGTCAAAGCTCAAGTGACCCAACTTCCTATGCCACTTCCACAACTCACTCGAAGAACCAGCCAAGAAGCAACGCTCTACACCAGAAGACTGAGAAAAATCAGCTCGGAACACTTGACCCTCAGGAACGACCATGCAAACAAGATCCCCCCGAGAATCTAAAATCCGAGAACCACCAGGCCAAAACAACACCTCAAAACCCTCATCCAACAACTGGGACACAGAAAGCAAATTGTATCCAAGCGATTGAACAAGAGCAACACGCCTGAGAGTGATCTTGTCACTTACCTTAATCTCACCTTCTGACAGCACACGCCCTCGCCCATTGTCCCCAAAGGTGATGTACTTCTTTGTCACCACCGGGACGAGACTTGAGAACCACCCCTTGTCTCCGGTCATATGCCTCGAGCAACCGGAGTCAATCAACCAAATGTTCTTCAAGTCTCCCACCTGAAATTCAAAAGCGAGCACGTGAGTGAACAAACGACTCAGCACTGGGGTTAGTACCAAAAGAGTAAAACCAGTGCCGAGCCATTTGCTCCAAAGTGGGGTTAGCACAAACCAAATCATCACGCCTATCAAAGCTACCACCACGAACACCACCACGGTAACCACTACGAGGGAACCAACCCTCTCTAGCTGGAGAAGGATGAAAGCCACGAAAGAGAAACCGTGGATCGTTCCTCCTCTCCATCTCAAAGCTACGACTCCTCCTACCCTCGTATTGAGCACGAGGTGGAGAACGCCTAGCAAACTGACCACCTGCAAACTTTCCAGACCAACCACCAGAACCACGACCTCCAGAACCAAACCGAGCATCCTCACGAGTACGAAACCCGACTCGCTGTCTGCCCAGACCTGCACCGGTCTGACCGGTGTAGCTCGGCCAGCAGCAGCACCTGCAGCCTTCCGGTCTCCCCAAGCCGGAATCGTCCTCACAATCGCCTTGGCCCTGGGCATCTGCATACGAGGCTCAGGTACACCATTAGAGGGGTGGTACCTATCCTGATTAGCCCACTCTCTAGCCATTCTCTCCTCACGCTTCCTCTTGAAGCAGAACTCATCCTTGTGACCATCTCTCCCACAATACCCACAATGGAACTTTATGGGCTGTGGCTTAGGCTTTGGCTTGGGTTGGGGCTGCCCACTCGGCTTCTCACCCTTCTTCTCTCCTTCCTCACCTCCCTTTGGGCTCACAAACTTCACCGGTTTTTGAAAATCATTTGTTGGGTGAGGGAATATGGGTGGATCTGGAGTAGTGTCAAGTTTGTTTCTGAGATGGTTAGGCTTGGGCTCAAACTTGTTCTTGTGTCTGTTTGGTGGTGGGATAGGAATCTCTCCAACTCTCTCAACTCCCTCACCACTGTTCTCTCCAAGCTTGTCCGCCCCAAGTGCCTGACCATCATAGCGTTTGAAAGCCGCTATCATGATACCAAGCTGAGGCTCCTGACCCGACAACCAGCTCATACATTTTCTCAGCTCATCATTCTCATCCTGCAAGCGATCAACATAATGTGCAAGCTCCAAATTCTTAACCGCATGCAATTCACAAGTAGAGCAAGAAGTGGGAATAGGCTATTTCAACTTAGCCTCAAGCGAAACAGTGTAAGCATGCATCTCATCAATCTTTCCATGCAAAACAGGGCAAGAAGTGCAAGCACCTAGCAAAGCGGGTATAGACTTAAGCTCAGCCACTTCAACCCTAAGCATATCTAGTTCATCACAAGTAGAAGCATGCTTATCCTTAAGAGTAGTGAGATCAGCTAGGTACACAGAGCAATCACAGCAATCAATCTCATCAGAAACCACAGGAGAAGCCTTAAGCGAATCAATCTCAAGCTTAGCATCTAGGTTCTGGGTTTCTAGCTCAGCCACACGGTTCCTAGCATCTTCTAGTGAGGCCCTAAGCTCTTTCCTCATCTTCTTGGCCTCTCTAAGCATGTGATCGCGGTTATCAAGCAAGTCAACCAACTCATCATTCTCCTTGCGCAAAGAAGAGAGCTCATCACATACCTCATCCTCGGAGTCAGAGTCCGAGTCACTCTGGTGGCTCTTCTTGCTGCCGGAGCTACAGGCCATGCCGCAGAAGCCATCTCCCGCGAAGCAGCTCAACCCGCTCAAGTTCCTGGATGACTTCTTGTTCTTGCGCCGATCACCTTCATCTTCACTGCTACTCGAGCTCGAGGAAGAGTAGGTGGAGCTGGAGTCGACGTCGCTCGCTCCGACCATCGCTCGGGCCTTCCTGCCGCGGCCGTCCTTCTTCCTCGACCGTCGCTCATCCTTGTGCTTGTTCTTGTGCTTGTGATCGCGCCTCGATCGGTACTTGCCATCCTTGCTCGATCGGTGCCTGTAGCCGTCCTTGTTCTCCGTCTTCTCCGGGCAGTCGGCGACGAAGTGTCCTGGCTTGCCGCACTGAAAGCACGTCCGTGCTGTCCTCCTCGTGGTCACCCGGTTCTCGTGCAGCCTCTCGAACCGCCTGGTCAGCAACGCCAGCTCGTCCTCTCCAAGCACGTCGAACTCATCGTCTGGCAAAGACATCAAAGAAGACAGAGAGTACATCCTGGAGGATGCGTTAGCGTTAGACTTAGCTCCTTTGCCGCCAACGAGATCAAGACTATGAGAATCAGTCGGGCTCTCGATCTTGGCTGTCATACCACGGTCCAACTCAGCCGACTTGAGCTTCGAGAACAGCTCATTCACCGTCAAGGTGTCATACTTCTCGGATTTAACAATAGCCTCAAACTTCCCGTCCCATACGGTACGATCCAACGAGTGCAAGAGCTTCACGGCTCTATCATGATCATTGTATGGGAGGACGTCCACATTGGCTCTCATGTTGTTCACAACGATCGTAAACCGCTGGAAAAGGGCATCGACGGACTCGCCGGGGAGATGAGTGAAGTTCTCGTACTCTCTCCGGTAAGTCGCGTACATCCGAGCCTGAACCTGAGCGTTCCCAGCATGAGCATCCTTCAACTGCTCCCAAATCCTACAAGCTAAGTCCTCTGTCTGAACCCGATCGAATTCAGGCTGACACAGAGCACGAAACAAGTAGTCGACAACCTTGTTGTTGGCTTCGAACATATCCCTCGATCCTGGAGCAAGGAAGTTCATCGGATGAACATAAGCTCTGTTCACCGTGACATCCCAAAGGATCTGACCCTTTCCGCGGAGGAACGCCGCCATCCGCCTTTGCCACATCTGGTAGTTCTTCCCATCGAAGTGCGGAGGACCCGAACCCCATTCCTGGTACGCCATCTTTGGATCTTAGACTGGTAAGAGTTAATAAAGACCCGAACCGGCTCTGATACCAATTGAAGGACCGATTAGGCGAACCAGAGAGGGGGGGGGGAGTGAATGGGAGCCGATAAAAATTCTTCTTGAAGGAGATGAGAACTCCAACAAGACGAACACGGCTTCCCAATCACGTCTCCGACCCAACTACCCAAGTTGGCCAAGACCACGCAGCCACTGGAGTGCTACTGGTCCTAGGAACCAACACTCAACCCTCCGAGCCAGAACTCACTAAAACACACAGCGGAAACTTGCACGGCTTGCTGCCTGTGCTACACCGGTCAGACCGGTGGACAGCGCCAGTCAGGCCGGTGGCTACAGCAGCCGCACAGCAAACGTTCCAGAAAGCCTCAGTGACTCCTCTAGGCCCTGGAACAAAAACCACCTCCGAAACACAACCTGGAAGTAAGAAGAACCCCTCACAAAACCTAGCAAAACAACTCCAAACACGCCAAGAACTGACCAGCAGAACCACGGGACAAAACCACACGGACAAGGCTGTTCCCCGAGACAAAAACCCACCAAGGGCTAGCACCGGTCAGACCGGTCGAGAGCACTGGTCAGACCGGTCGCGCCTGGGCAGCTCGGGATGAACAGCGCCCGCGAGTCAACTCCCCCAAATCCAACTCCCGATCTCCCGATTCGCTCCACGGTTTTGCACAAGACTTTGGGGATAGTAGGAACACCTCATGGGTACTCCATAGCCAAGATTTGGTCCACCAAAACTTGTCAAATCAAGAGGAATCGAAGAAATCCCACCAAGAACGCCTCTAACCCTAGAGCCACGAAAACCCCAAAATCGAGCCCCTTTGCTCACGGATTTGGGAGGGGAATCAAAGGGAAAAGAACCACGAAGGGTTCATGCATACATCCCCCACCAAATCCCAAAGAGAAAGGCCTCGAAATCGCTCCAAGAAAATCGCCAAGAAAGGGCTCCGAAAATCAACAAAAAGGAGAAACGGGAAAGACACAACCAAGCCTTGAGGAACCACGCCGAATCATCTATACATACCAAAGAGATTCATACAAGGTCTAGCTTGCCGCCCGATCATCCTTCCCTCTCACAAGATCTCACCATGAAGCTCTCAAGCTAGTCCTACGAAAATCCTAAGAAAATAGGAAGGAAAATAGGAAAACCAAATGAGCTAGGGTTCCAAGAGATGGCTGCCATCCTCTCACCACTTGGGTTATATGGAGGCAACCGAAAGACGAAAATACCATTACTAGCTAACTAGGGATACATGCCCCTTAAGGGCGAATTCGAAAATCTTTGTCTTCGCTCCATCGGACGGATGCCCAGCGACCGCAAACTTGCTTAGCCTTGACGCAAGCCTTGCGATCCCGACGCGTGTCCTCCGCTTCGAAGATTCCGAACTGCGTCGTCGCACACCGATCAGACCGGTGCTGCTCACCGGTCAGACCGGTCTGGAGCTGCTGCACCTCCGTCTTCGGTTCTTCGGTCTTGGCTTTGTGGATCAACCAAGGAACCCAGTGGTTTTCTGGTGAACCACCGGAAACCCCGCGAACTCGGTGTAGCCTCCGCCAATCACCACTCATGACTCGGCTCCCACGTAGTCCCGGCTCGACCTTGGTTTTGAGGCTCAACCAAGAAACCGTCTATGACTTCATCTTGCCGTTCTTGCCACCATGCGGCTCGCACTTGACCCCGCTGGCCACCAGGTCCCTCGAACCAAGCCTACTTGTCTTCTCCACACCTGGAGGCCTCACCGGCAACGACCTTTCGCGATTGTTATTCACCTGCACCTGCACCAGTCAAGCCGCAACCTGCACCTGCAATACTTAGCCAAGAATCAGTCCACACCACGTTGTCAATCACTCATCACACCAGGAAGCGACCATCCACCGATCCTCGAACCACACCTGGCTCTCAATTAGCCGAGGCTTAAATAGTAAGATCCCAATGCATATCAAGATGGGCTCAAACGACCAGAGGCAAGTTGGTATTTCTTATGTCACGAATAAATCCTCAAGCGTACGAAAGATATCGTTGTAGCACTTCACCCGAACAGTAGGGTATCATTATTTATATTTTCCCAAAGGAACAGAGGTGTAGCGGTCTGCTAGCTAGTCTAGTCCCAGAAGAAGAAAGAGGATGAAAGGATGGCCTAGGTAGCGTCATAATCTATGGGATTGGCACAAAGAAAGGGTATACTCCAGCTACTATTCGCCTGCTTCGGGCACCGGTCTACACCTGGTATGCCAAGCGCCTCCGACTATTAGCTCTACGTTGAACCCTCACATGGGGGAAAACAAAGGATCCACGAGGTTGTCACCACCCGTGCACCTACCCCTCGTACTATTGAGAATGTACGCAAACAAAGGGAATCACTAGTCTAGACACTATGTCTACACTATCGACCCCAACTCTAACCACGACAAGACTCCGCCCTGCAGCTAGAGTCCTAAGGCCAGAGCCCCTGCCACAAGGACGAGCGATGAACCCGCAAGCGAATAATAACAAGAATATAACTTTGCTAAGTACTCACCACCATAGAAGACTCGGGTGCTAGCTCAAGTGCTTGCACCCACCGAAGTACAGGCGGAGGGAGATTGATAATTCTGGCACTCATCCAGACCTCTCCTTCGCATGCTCCTCTACTCTAATACACAAGTGGAGCCTCTCTTCTACTCTCTTCTCTCTAGAATGGTGTGTTACAAATGAGAGGGTGAGGGGTCCTTATATAGCGGTGTGAGGCGGTTTCCAGGGGTCCCTTCGACTTAACCAGCCCAAGGCCCGTTCGCCACCACCTTTTACTGGTGGGTCTTCTGGTTGGGCCTTGTTGCAGGTACATGGGTTTTTGGTGATTCTGGCCTGGATAAGTGCTGGTTGTTGGCCTTCTTCCTTGGGTAGAGTGGACCGACGTGTAGATGCCATGTTTGTCTTCATTTTTGGGCTCAATCCACCTTTGCTCTTTGAAATCTCATAATCACCAAAACTCGTTCAACCCGTTAGTGTTAAAGCCCTATATCTATGTTTTCAAGGATAAAGTTGACGGAAAATATTTGCTGTAAGGACCGTCAACAAACTCCCCACACTTAGCCCTTTGCTCGTCCTCATGTAAAGGTTAAGGACTAAGGTGGATGCATCTCCATTGAGCAAAAAGCTGTTTACAACATATTCAAGGTTTCTCCAAATTCCCTGTGAACTTTAAGTGGCTACCACACATATCTTGGGAGATTTAAAGATGGAATAGTATGGACTATAGGTTCCTACTTTCTTTTGCTCAGGAACTTGGGTTTTGAGTTTTTGAAAACTAATAGAATTGCTCCTCAAATTATTCTCTCAAGTCACTCTTTTTGTGTTTTGGATCCTCACCAAAGCAAAGGTGTTGCCTTCTTATTCCTACCATCTACAGGCTTTATCTAGAGTTTTTGGGTGAGGATAGATGTGCATACTTGCTTTGCATATATTGCTAAGTCAAAAACTAGATCCAAGAAGAAACAAGTCATGCAATCTTGATCAAGATGTGCAAGTGTGTGGAATGATGATGATTGTGTGGCAAGGTGGGTCCTAGGCCTAGAATAGGTGCTAGCTATTGCCACACACGAATACTTGGGATTATGGCAAGGTCGATGCTAGGCCCGGAATGGGATCTAGCTATTATCGTAAATTATGAGTATGATGATGATGATGGTAAGGTGGACACCAAGCTCATAATAGGTTCTAGTCATTACCATCTGTTTGAAGCACTGTGGTGATGTCAAGGTGGACACTAGGCCCGGAATGGGTTCTAGTTACTACCATCCATGATAAGTACTTTTGAGGTATCAGGGTAAGGTGGACACTAGGCCCGGAATGAGTTATAGTTATTATCGTGATCCTTGTTACAGACTTCATGCACATGATTCTCTCCTTCTTTCTTTGAGATATGGGCTACCTCTTATTTCTTTCCTTCTTTTTTTCATGGACCTTGATGCGTCTGTTATTCTTTTTTTTGCATGGACTTAGACTAGTCCATCTTTTCTTTTATTTTCCCAACATGCTCTTTGGGCATGGAGTTTATTCTCATCATCATCATTTTTTTGCATAGCCCTATATCCTATCTTGATGTAGGGAGGAGTCATGACATGGAAATGTGAATGAATGGATGGATGGATGATATGTGCCCGACTCCTAGTGTAGGAGTTTGGCATGTGTACGGGGATGGAATAAAAGGCGTAACTTCGAGTGTGGAAGTTAGCTTGCATATGTGGGTGTTCGTAATCTTGATCAAGAGAGCAATGGAAAGTCTCTAACATGGGTCACAACATTTAACAAAGCTCAAATTGAAGGCAAACAATGTTTGTGCTGGTTTTTCCTATGCTAAACACTATGGCTCTACTAGGAATTTATATAACTTGAGGAGACAAGCTATTGTATTTTTTTGAAAAGAAGTCCCACATTCGTTGCAAACCAAGACAAGGTTCCATCGATCTTAACTATATCACATCCGTCACCAACTTAGATAGCATGGGGTCCCTAAAGATGTGTTCACACGAATAGGAAAAACAAAGAATAAAGAGCATGCAAGTTCTTTTCAAGGAATAAGCATGGAGTGCATTGTTTTTATTCTTAAGCAATTTTTATAAAGAATTGTATGCAAGATAAGGAAGTAAATTGAGTAGGGGGGTGCAAACCGATGCGTGGGAGGAAGATGTGGCCGTCTGGGCTCAGATCTGGTTCGGCCGACCCAGCTCTAGGTCAAATGGGCCTGTTGATGGTCGATTTCCGTCAACCAAGAGCACTTGTTACACTTTGGTTTGAGCTTTGAATTATAACTAACCTGCCACTAGGCATACTAATGATGTAACAAGTTCACACTTGCATGTGGTTTTTGGAGTATGTTGTTTACGTAGGTATTAAGTACCAGTTTGCGCGCCAAGCACCCTTATCTAAACCGCAGGGAAAACAATGTAAAGGACCCACATGCACTTCGGCAAATATTCAAGAAAGTACAAGAAGCTTCGCGAAAAAAACCTGAGCCGAACTGAGCCAGAAAAGGCCTGGGCCGGCCGACCCACCCCCTTCCGGCACCGGTTCGGCCTCCCCTTAGACCTACACACTCCTCGGCTTATTTATATCGCCTGCCTATGACGGCCGCCACATCCATTCACGACATCTCAGTGAAACCTAGAAGCAAGCACCGGAGGGAGACGACGGCTGCCGCGAGTCCTCGAAGTTGTCTAGGAGATGGCCTAGGCCGACCCTAGCCGCCATGGCCGCCCTATGTGGTTGTGCCATGGCGGAGTTCCGGAGCTACGTGTTCATCATCTTAGGTATGATCTCGGTGGTGATGGTGTAATACATACTTTCATGTGAGCAATGATAATCTTGTCATCTGATCTATTAAGCGATTCCATGTCTCTGTCTTTACTTCCTACCTTACATGAATATGTTTGATCCATAGTTTAATGCCGGTTTAGACTACATAGCATGCTTTATGTAATCATGGTGATTAGATCTAGTATGTGGACCCTTCATGGTTTGTAGACATGTCCATGTATGGGCACAACCCTGGATCCCCCACTTCATTAAGGGAGCATCGTGACAGGGTGATTTCCCCCGAAAGAGCGGATGTCTTCGGGAGGTAGGCCGGAGGTACGAGTTTAAGGATGCTAGTAGATGAGATGCTCGTTTTGTTGCTCGTTTGCCGGAACTTCAACTAGAAGGTGCTAGGCCTAGCTACCCCTTCGGTGGAGCTTTACCTTAGCCGTTGTCCATGGATGTGATCAACCTTGTGCTATCATATGCATATCTCATATTTATCAAGGTTCACCCTTTGTATGCAATCAACGCTTAATGTTAGGTTAATTTGGCTAGACAAGGTAGAGAACCTTAGCGGTTTGCTTCCGATCCTTGGATTAACAATCCTTGGGGACCCTCCTTGGTGAAAAAGGCACCAAGTCACCCGTACGCTTGCGGTGAACTTCAACACGGTTTTGAACCGTCAACAAGCCCTTTTTCTGGCGCTGTTGCTGGGGATCGGCAACTCAAACCCTAGTGTGACCTACCTTTCTTTTTGACTAACCCTAATATTTATTATTGCATATACACTTGTTTTCTTGTTTGTGTCCTTGAAAGCAGGTGAAAAGCTAGACACAAGATGTTCGAAGAGTTCTCTACATCCGCATTCCAACAAACATCAAGATTCGCTCTTTAGTGGTACGTGCTAACTTTTGTTAGTGGCCCATCATCTGCTATCGAGCCCACACCCTACACGAGAGATGATAAACAAGGTAAGTCAACGTGTCAATTAAATTTTTAAGACTAATGTTTTCTGGAGATTTGTTTGATCAAGCAATAGGTATTGAAAGCAATCGCGATGCCCCAAGATCACAAGATCAAGCTCGTCAACATCTTCAAAGTTTCTATTCGCATCAATTTTTGCATAGCCTTATGGGAAGAACAACAGAATATCTTTAGATATTTAGAAGTCCCACGAAGTTACGCTCCCAACGAGTTGAGAATCAAGTTGATCGGAGGTTCCTATAAGCGGATATGGCCGAATCACCGATGGTTGCACGTCCTGAAAATTTCTAGACAGCAAGCAAAGTTGAAGTGAAACAGCCATAACTGTAACACCCCAGGTGTTTATCTCTTTTTAATCAAGGTGTTAACCTAAGCTCATGGTGTTAAAGGAAAAATCAAGCAAGTTTGGTGAGAACACCATTAGGAGTAAAGTTGGTTTGAACTTGAGTTCAATTTTCACATAGAGCTTGAACTTTTGCCAATATGATAGTTGTCACCAAGATTCGGGAACATAACCTTGGAGATTGGTACTTTTTGAAATCCAAGATGAAAAAGGAGTTAAACCCCATCCAACTTGATCAACTCCCTATAGGCCATTCTGAGTTCTTTTGGATGGCTTAGCCATAATCTCAAATTTTCATATGGCAACTCCAAAATCGTCCAATCTAGAAGTTGTTGGTTTTCTCAAGCTTAACATTTCATCTTTTAGATGGAAGTTGAAATCTTGAGTGAAAAGCCCTCAAATCTTTGAGTCAAACCTTTCTAAATATGGTCGAACCCCTAAGTTCCTATACCTCTCTCTAAAACTTTGGCCATATCTTCAAATTTTCCCTAAACACTGAAAATTCGGCCAATACGAAAGTTGTGCAGTTTTTCTGGGAACACATTTGATATGTAGAATGTCATTTCAAATTCTAAGTGGAAGATGCTCAAAAACTTGGTCAACGCTGTTTTGAACAGTAAACCGGGCCGAGAATCCTGCCAACTTCGACAGGCGTTCCCGGCCAAACCATAGCTCAAACACTATGCCGCCCTTTGTAAAAGTTGTAGCTAGTACTTCAATCTGCAACTTTTGTTTTTGGAGATTTTCGACTTCAGTTCAAATCCTTGGCGAAAATCTCAGTCGAACCTGCGCTGACCAGCGCCCAAACCGCCGCTCCGCGCTCTAGAGCGCGCCCACGCGCGCCTGGCCGCGCTGAGCCGCCACCCCGGCGTCCGTGCCTGGGCCCACAGCCATCCCCCGATGTCCGCACCGCGTGGGCCTAGGTGAAACGCCTACCCCAGGTTTCCCCAGCTCGCACGTGCCGCGTCGTCGCCACGCCGCACGCCACGCGCCGTCCTGCACCACGCCGCTCCGTGCCGCGACGCCACGATAGCAGGCCAGCTGGCGCCGGCCAGCTGCTGCAGAGCCTACGTGGCGGAGCTCCACCTCCGCTCCTGTGCCTATAGAAGGCAAGCTCTGCCGAGCTCCCAGGCGCACGCGCAGACGCCGTAAGGCTACCGCCGACCGCCATGGGCGCTCTACCATGGAGCTCCCCATCCCATGATTATCCGTCGCCCTCTGAGCACACCACCGCGCTCCCACACCCACACATGTGCCTACCAACCCCCCAGCACACAGCCAGCACCGCCCACCTCGCCGGAACGGGAGCAGAAGCGGCCATGGATCCGCGCCGCTGCCAAGAACGACCGCCGGCAACTCCCCCGACCCGTCCGAGCAACGGAATGGAACCCTAGGTGAGTAAGGATCACTTCCCCGCCCTTTCCCGGCCAAGCCCGGCCTTTCCCCTCACCGGAATCGAGCTCCCTCCTCCGGCCATGGTGCCAGGGACCTGATTGTAGTCTCAGTTTTTGATCTAAGGGCCTATCTACAAGAACCAGGGACCTGTCTACAAAAAGTAACTTCTAGATTTAGTTTAAAAACGCAGCAACTTGTAAAATACATAACAAATCAAATAAAAATCAAAAAAATGCAAACTCAATTTTTCTATGATCTACATGAACAGATGCAACTTTTCTAGAAAAGAATTTTGTAAATTTCTTTCTAGAATTTAAATAATTTTGAATTGATCAATTTGAATAGATTTGCAATAAATTGAAATCCAGAGCTGATCTGCCTGTGAAATTTTAATATCTTGTTAGTATGGTCATGCTTGTTCTTTTGTATAAAAATGGCACATATATCTGTTATATATCTTTAGTTATGCTTTAATTTTGATATAAGGCAGCTTTTAAGTTCCTGTTTAAGTTAAAATAATTGCTTAAGATAATAAAGTTGATCTTTTTGCAATAGCCAATATATGCCTAGATGAAGCTATGGTTAATTTGTGAGTAGCTTTTGACTTGTGTAACTAGCTTAAATTAATTTAGACCTTAAATATGTGCCTTTTTAATAAAGCATGTTGTAGCTAGTTTCTGGCCATGGTAATTTTGGAGTAGTCTTGTCTTACCTTTTTATGGTTATGGTAAAAGTTTCAGACCCGGTGCATGCGTGAATATTTCTATGTGATTTATTTATCTTTTTAGTAGTGTTTTAGTGTTGTATTTTTCATGCTAGATCTCTAGCTTAGTTTTATCTGAATTTTTGTGAGTAGCTCAGTCATGCCATGTTTATGATCTGTGTAATTTCTTAATACTAGGACATGTATAGATCGTTCTATAGAATTTAATCATGTTTAAGTCAACTAGTTCTTTCTAGATTTTTCATGTGCAACATATAGCTTAGTTTGATCTGAATTTTGGGCAGTAGCGTTGTTGCCATGATATGTCTTTGTATAAATTATCTCTCTGTTTGTTTGTGTGTGGTATATCCAGAATTAATTTTCGAAGTAATTCAAGCTTAATAAGGGGAATAAAAGAAAACCAAAATCACCTTTAATGTGATGCAAATTTAAATCACAAAGCTTCACTAAAGTATATTCTGAACATCACCTTTTATTTTGGTGAAGTAAAACAAATTAATTAGTTTAGATATGCACACAATCACCATCAAATAAGGAAGAAAAATAACACACATACAATTCCTTGATAAAGGAAGAGTATGCTGGATATAATCTTATCCAGGTGAATGTGCCCAACAATACACCCCATGTTTATCCTTTAAATATGAAATGAGTTCTCCCTTCTTAAAAATGAATGCTTAAAGTTTATGCATATGCATGTCGTGTAGAACCTCCAGTCGAGAGCTACGCGTTGGTGCCGAAAGCTGAAGGAGAGCTAATTGAAGGAGAAGGTGAACGTGGTGGTTTTGCAACAAGACCCAATCCAAGTTCGGAGGATCTCCAACTAGCTTTGCTATGTGAAGGCAAGCCCCGGAGCATAACCTATGTTTTCAACTTATGCACTTATCTTTGTTATGTCTGTGCATTTAAGTTTCAGGAGTTAATTTGAAACCCTAGATGCATGATCTTAGGTTCCTATGCTCAAATACTAGTATGATAAGTCGCTAGTTGCCATGCTCTAAGGATCCGGTAGAAGTCGAGTGATGTTCGTCACTCGCGAGCTATAGGTTTCTTATGTTGGAATCATTAGATATGCTAAACTGGATTGCTCACGTGGTAAGAGCATGGGACCGGCTCCGGCCAGCAGGTCTGTGGTTAAGCGTTTGAATGTACTAAACATTTGCCGGGAATGGGACCGGTAAGCCTAGTACCTTTTTGACTCAGCAAGGGATCTCTGTACCACTAATCTTGGGAGTGTGTCTCCCCACGGCTGCAGCCAAGGTGTGGTGCAAGGGGGAGGCCGGTCGGTGAAATAGTCCGTTATCGGGTCAGCTTGTACCTAAGACTGTGGGCTTTGATACAGAATTGAGGATGATTGGGAACCACCTGGTTGATGCGTACCTTGCCTCTTTTGGTTTCAGTTCTCATTTTTGGGGTATGCATTCTCCCGTGTGTTTAGGTCCACCTTGCAAGGTTATTAATCGATCGATCGTCGGCCTCTCACCGTTATCCGAGATTGCTTATCCATACACTCTATGTCCCTTAATGATGGAATTGAGAAGAATACTGTTGTATGCTTAATTGTTTGCACAACTTTGCTTGTATAGCTGCTTACTTAGTAATGGTTAATGAACTAGAATTTTGAGCTAAAATTTGAAAGTAAGGACCTACTCTTTGTTGCTTTTCAGCAAACAAAACCCACTAGCCAAAAAGCTTTGCATGTCTAGAGAGTTGGTGATTTCCATCACCCGTCGGTTAAGTCTTGCTGAGTATTAGTATACTCAGCCTTGCTTTGTTGATACCTTTTGCAGGTGTTGATGTGGTCGATGGTATTCGAGGACTGGTTCTCTCCCACCCTTTTGGGAAGTGAGTGGGAGGATGACAGTGCTTAGTGATATCATGGATGGCCTCCCGTGATGTTACTTATGACGTTTAGTATTTTATTTCCGCTGTGTTTTCAAACTCTGAACAGATTACTTTCTTGTATGAAACTTGGTTTGTAATAATGAATAGTTGATGAATATGATGTTTAAGGGTGTATTGAGTATCTCTGGACTTGCCGTCGCGTGAGTCTTATTGTACAATCTTCGATCCTTTGTTATAAGTGATTTACCGGGCTTGACCCGGCAGATATCGACAAGTTAACTCCTCTTTAATGCATAATGACCAAGTGGATAGGTTATGTGTGTTAAATGAGAATTAATTTGGATGGTTCTGTCACAGCTGGCATCAGAGCTTGATTGTACATCAGAGATATTAAAACATCGTTAATAACATGTTTTTGGAATAAAACTTGCAAGATTAAAGTGTGTTTGCAAAATATGTTAGGAACGTTGAGGATTAACTAGTCCGAGAGGCCCTAGAGGGATTTTTGGGTTCTTTCAGGTGGCTAGTACTCTATGGTTTATCTAAACTAACCTCCAGCACATTTTATTATCTGTCAAAACTTACTTTCTCGCACAACCATACTAGTTTAGCATGTTTTGCCATACATGCTCGTGCCACATGAAAGTCATGTGAGGGATGGATGGGACCTATTCCAAAGGGAACCAACTGTCGCGTCTGTGTCTCGCCATGTTTTGCCATACGTGTGCATGATTCCGCATTATGAACATGTGAAGGGGGACGCCCTCCATTCAAAAGGAGCGTGTCTCAGGTTGGACGTTGTCCATGCAGCGTCAAACGCATGGGTGCCGTTTCTATAGTGAACGGTAATGTTTGTGGACGCTTTCGTGAGTGCTGGCACGAAAGGTTTGGGATGTTCTGTGATTTTCTGCAGGTACACTAACCTCGATTCGTAAGTGCTAGGATCGAGTAGAAATTCGACTAGCTATTATAGGGAGAGTTGTATATTGTGCCATGCCACCGGCGCTAACTTCGTTTTTGACAAGGAATTGTCTGTGAGGACGAATAGGTTTTGCATGCATCATGTTAAAATCTTAAAACTGAACATCAAAGTTAATAAGTACAACTGAAATCTCTTTCATCCAAGTTTTTGTCAAGTTAGCTTAATGTCTTTCTAGTGTTTACTGAAAGATCTGCTGGTCCGGATTTTTTTTGGGGCTAGCAAAAGGAGTTTCTCCAGAGATCTTTTACCCAAAAGTTGTCTCCCATTTTGCAACAAGGATGTTGTAAAATTTTCATAAGCCTTGGATCAACCAAACTCAAGATATGATCTTTTTCTTAGGGAATGGTCTAGCTGTCAATCTGTGAACCTATCGGTTCTGAAATGTTTCGACCCCCAAGGCAGTGTTTGCTGAGGAAACGTTAGATAGGAAAGTTGTTCCAAATCTTGTCAAGCATCTGCTGTAAAAATTTCAGAAATTTTGGTTGAAGGAATTTTGAGTTATGACCAAAATAGTGCAGCACTGTTTGCTGTGTTTCCTGAAGGACAGCCACTGGAGTTTTAATTCTTTTGGCTATCTTCTTCTAGTTTTTAGCTCTACCCTTGAATAGCAATTTTGTACTCCACAACTTTACTGAGTACCTGGTAAAATTTCAGAATTTTTGGCTAAGCAGAATTTGAGTTACGCTAATTTGAGTAACTGCTTGTCTGCTGAAAATTTCTGAACAACCGCAAACTAAAGCTTGGACCAATCGCCTCTTTTCCCATCAGTCGTAGCCTAACCTTGGATTACCAAAGTTGTTTGGAACTTCAAGTTTGGTGTGCTCATAACAGTCGAGTATCGTTGCATTCTTATGCTGAGAGTTATGAACTTTTTAGTAACCCTCTGCCTGCTGTCCATCAGCCAAGATAGAGCATCGGTATCTAAAAATTTTTTGAGCATATTACCCTTAGTTTTTGCCCAACTGGAAAATGCAAAGCTTGCTTCTACCTCAATAAGGATCTGGTGGAAGTTAGGAACATCTAGTTCATGGTTTTCCAACTATGATCATTTTGTATGGCTGCTAAAAATCTATCTTTTCTGCACCTACATCCATCTGGTTTCTCACCTATGTCACTCTCTTTGGATGACCAATTCTGGATCTGAAATGGTTGATGAAGAAGGATGGACTCACGTTGATTACCCTCAGGAGAGTGGTTTTCCCCTAATTTTGTGGACCACTTTGAAGGACTGTGGATATACTACCCAACCACGATATATGTACCATGAGTACATGAACGAAGGACAAATCCCTAGTTGTGAAGTGAAAGTGAAGATTTCAGCTTGTCCCACTAATCCAAGCTGGGAAGCATGGGAGAGTAAAGCACAAGGCTTAGAGTGGGCTGACACCTTGCAAAAGGGTGCTCTTGAAGCACTCACAACTCTTTGTGGGAAGCACTCTGCATTGGTAGCTCACACTACAGCCAAGGTAATTCCCCTGCATGAGCATTACCACGGACAATGGTTTGAGCAGGAGTCTCTCATCTCTGTTCAGGAAAACTCACACTACAACCCTGATCTGATCACCTCAATTCGTTTTTCCAAAGCAATGTATGATACCTACCAACTGTTGGTCAGAGAAAATGCAATCTGTAGACACCCAGTTAGAGAAATGGAAAGTACCACACATGAGTTGAAGGAAGCTCGAGCCATGATAAAAGCTCTTAAGAAAGGAAGACACAAGAATAAAGCAAAAATACGAGAACTGCATCAAGAAATCTAGGACCAGGACTATATGTTACATCAAGCCGATCTACACATGCTAGACAAGGAGAATCTGGAGGAAAATCTGGAGTAGAATCTGGGCTTGCATCACCCTGAGCCTTTGTTTTCAACTTGAGGAGAATAAAAGGTTAGCATAAGGCTAGCTAGTGGATCTAGTTTGGATATTGTCACGAGTATAATAAAATGAGGAGATGTAAGAGTGCTATGTATGAACTGTATTGGTACTTTGATAATGACTTGGTCATTCAGAGTTCACTCTTAGTTTGTAATTTTCTCCTAACAATGCAAACATGATATCTCAATCGACATGTTTCACTCCCACTGTGTGTATGCATTCTGAAGCACTCAGCTTTTCAGTGATGTTGGAACCCTTGAGTGGATCACTTTTTGATCTCTCAACCTCAAATTCTATCTTTCTTAACTCTACTCACCCAATTTGAGTAGATGAGAACAATGTTACAAGTGGCAGAATCTTTTTGGTATACATGCTGACCCTCATTTTTCCAAAAAGCTTTGTCAGTTGCCAACTGAAAGTTGATACTTCCAAGGACATACCCTGAGTAAACATCTTGTTGTTTTCCTTGTACAACTTCAGGAATTCCAGTAAACAAAATTTACAAATGTTTGTTTACTAGCCTTCCCTTTCTTCATAAAAATCTCTATGGAACCATTCAATTTGGTCTCCTCCCACCTCAATCTCAAAGGTTATCTATTATCAAAATCAACCAAGTTAATTGGGAGGAGCATGAGCAGTCAAGGTTCTCTAAAGTCAAGATATGAGGAGTTTTCTACCGATCATTGATCTGTGATCCTTTTTCAGCTTCGAAAAAATCTACAGACTCGGTATTTTTGAAAAGAAAGAATGGACAAAAGCCTTTGACAGTTTTCCTAGACTAAAATCTGTTTTAGTTTGAATTGTGGATACCCCAGGATCTTCTCGTGTTTCCCAAATTCATAGTCAATTTCTCTCGAGAATCAATTTGACCCCTCTGTATCTGTGCTCCGTCTGCTCTGTGTTGTGCCATCGCTCTGCCACCTTTCTACCGCAGCAGCTGATCACCGCCTACACACACCCTACGACAGCTGTCTTGTCACCGTGGCATCCCATGCCGGCCACCACCATGCCACATGCCACCACCACCACACATCCACACCGCCTCCATACCCCGGCCCCTACACAAGTGGCGCAAGCACCACCGCCACTACACCATGGTAAGCATCCATAAATGGACCACCTTCCATTGGTTTCCACTACCCCTCCTTTGCATCCACTGGAGCCATCACCTCCCGTCACCTTCCCTTCTCTCCAGTTCTTTCTTTGAGCACCCACCGGCCATCTTCATCATTTCCAGCATTTCCCCCATCTTCTCCAACAAGGTGAAGAAGCCTCAAGCCCCTTCAGCAGTTGAAGTCAGTGCAAGCCTTTCTTCGAAGCTCGTCAACTGAAGTTTTGGTGCCTACGTCGAGAAGAAGAAGCTCAAGAAGAAGGTCACAAGAAGAAGCCAATCCCACATCGCCAACTATGGATCGTTCTCTCGTGATATGTGATTCAGATTGTTGGGACGCCTTGATGGTGTTGATTTGTTTTGCACCTCTGCTATGCTTGTTTGTAGCTTTTCATGTGCACATTCAGTGCCCGCTTCCTCATGAGTTACATGGAAGTTTTTCATGAAATTCGTGTATCTTCTATCGTCTTTGAGTTCTAGATCTTAGAGAGTTTAGCTTCGCTCTGTTAGTCTCTCTATGTAATCTCTACCTTCCCCTGAAAAGTTTATCAAGCTTGTTGTCGAATCTCGGGACGAGATTCTGTTTAAGGGGGGTAGGTTGTAACACCCCAGGTGTTTATCTCTTTTTAATCAAGGTGTTAACCTAAGCTCATGGTGTTAAAGGAAAAATCAAGCAAGTTTGGTGAGAACACCATTAGGAGTAAAGTTGGTTTGAACTTGAGTTCAATTTTCACATAGAGCTTGAACTTTTGCCAATATGATAGTTGTCACCAAGATTCGGGAACATAACCTTGGAGATTGGTACTTTTTGAAATCCAAGATGAAAAAGGAGTTAAACCCCATCCAACTTGATCAACTCCCTATAGGCCATTCTGAGTTCTTTGGGATGGCTTAGCCATAATCTCAAATTTTCATATGGCAACCCCAAAATCGACCAATCTAGAAGTTATTGGTTTTCTCAAGCTTAACATTTCATCTTTTAGATGGAAGTTGAAATCTTGAGTGAAAAGCCCTCAAATCTTTGACTCAAACCTTTCTAAATATGGTCGAACCCCTAAGTTCCTATACCTCTCTATAGAACTTTGGCCATATCTTCAAATTTTCCCTAAACACTGAAAATTCGGCCAATACGAAAGTTGTGCAGTTTTTCTGGGAACACATTTCATATGTAGAATGACATTTCAAATTCTAAGTGGAAGATGCTCAAAAACTTGGTCAACGCTGTTTTGAACAGTAAACCGGGCCGAGAATCCTGCCAACTTCGACAGGTGTTCCCGACCAAACCATAGCTCAAACACTATGCCGCCCTTTGTCAAAGTTGTAGCTGGTACTTCAATCTGCAACTTTTGTTTTTGGAGATTTTCAACTTCAGTTCAAATCTTTGGAGAAAATCTCAGTCAAACCTGCGTTGACCAGCGCCCAAGCCGCCGCTCCGCGCTCTAGAGCGCGCCCACGCGTGCCTGGCCGCACTGAGCCGCCACCCCGGCGTCCGCGCCCGGGCCCACAGCCGTCGCCCCGACGTCCGCACCGTGTGGGCCAAGGTGAAACGCCTACCCCAGGTGGGTTTTCCCCAGCTCGCATGTGCCGCGTCGTCGCCACGCCGCACGCCATGCGCCGTGCTGCACCACGCCGTTTCGCGCCGCGACGCCACGATAGCAGGCAGCCAGCACCGGCTAGCTGCTGCAGAGCCTACATGGCAGAGCTCCACCTCCGCTCCTGTGCTTATAGAAGGCGAGCTCCGCCGAGCTCACAGGCGCACGCGCAGACACCGTCAGGCTGCCGCCGGCCGCCATGGGTCATGGAGCTCCCCATCCCGTGCTTATCTGTCACCCTCTGAGCACACCAACGCGCTCCCACGCCCACACATGTGCCTACCAACCCCCCAGCACACAGCCAGCACCGCCCACCTCACCGGAACGGGAGCAGAAGCGGCTGTGGATCCGCGCCGCTGACAAGAACCACCGCCGGCAACTCCCCCGACCCGTCCGAGCACCGGAATGGAACCCTAGGTGAGTAAGGATCACTTCCCCGCCCTTTCCCGGCCAAGCCCGGCCTTTCCCCTCGCCGGAATCGAGCTCCCTCTGCCGGCCATGGTGCTAGGGACTAGATTGTAATCTCAGTTTTCGATCTAAGGGCCTATCTACAAGAACCAGGGACTGTTTGCAAAAAGTAACTTCTAGATTTAGTTTCAAAACGCAGCAACTTGTAAAATACATAACAAATCAAATAAAAATCATAAAAAAGCAAACTCAATTGTTCTGTGATCTACATGAACAGATGCAACTTGTATAGAAAGGAATTTTGTAAATTTCTTTCTATAATTTAAATAATTATGAATTGATCAGTTTGAATAGATTTGCAATAAATTCAAATCCAGAGCTGATCTGCCTGTGAAATTTTAATATGTTGTTAGTATGGTCATGCTTGTTCTTGTGTAGAAAAATGGCACATATATCTTTTATTTATCTTTAGTTATGATTTAATTTTGATATAAGGCAGCTTTTAAGTTCCTGTTTAAGTTTAAAATAATTGATTAAGCAAATAAAGTTGATATTTTTGCAATAGCCTATAAATGCCTAGATGAAGCTATGGTTAATTTGTGAGTAGCTTTTGACATGTGTAACTAGCTTAAATTAATTTAGACCTTAAATATGTGCCTTTTTAGTAAAGCATGTTGTAGCTAGTTTCTGGCCATGGTAATTTTGGAGTAGTCTTGTCTTACCTTGTTATGGCTGTGGTAAAAGTTTCCGATGCAGTGCATGCTTGAATATTTCTATGTGATTTATTTATCTTTTCAGTAGTGTTTTAGTGTTGTATTTTTCATGCTAGATCTATAGCTTAGTTTTATCTGAATTTTTGTGAGTAGCAAAGTCATGCCATGTTTATGATCTGTGTAATTTCTTAATGCTAGAACATGTATATATCGTTCTGTAGAATTTAATCATGTTTAAGTCAGCTAGTTCTTTCTACATTTTTCATGTGCAACATATAGCTTAGTTTGATCTGAATTTTGGGCAGTAGCCTTGTTGCCATGATATGTGTTTGTATAAATTTTCTCTCTGTTTGTTTGTGTGTGGTATATCCAGAATTAATTTTCGAAGTAATTCAAGTTTAATAAGGGGAATAAAAGAAAACCAAAATCACCTTTAATGTGATGCAAATTTAAATCACAAAGCTTCACCAAAGTATATTCTGAACAGCACCTTTTATTTTGGTGAAGTAAAATAAATTAATTAGTTTAGATATGCACACAATCACCATCAAATAAGGAAGAAAAATAACACACATACAATTCCTTGATAAAGGAAGAGTATGCTGGATATAATCTTATCCAGGTGAATGTGCCCAACAATACACCCCATGTTTATCCTTTAAATATGAAATGAGTTTTCCCTTCTTAAAAATGAATGCTTAAACTTTATGCATATGCATGTCGTGTAGAACCTCCGGACGAGAGCTACGCGTTGGTGTCTGAAGCTGAAGGAGAGCTAATTGAAGGAGAAGGTGAACGTGGTGGTTTTGCAACAAGACCTGAACCAAGTTCGGAGGATCTCCAACTAACTTTGCTAAGTGAAGGCAAGCCCCGGAGCATAACCTATGTTTTCAACTTATGCACTTATCTTTGTTATGTCTGTGCATTTAAGTTTCAAGAGTTGATTTGAAACCCTAGATGCATGATCTTAGGTTCCTATGCTCAAATACTAGTATGATAAGTCGCTAGTTGCCATGCTCTAAGGATCCGGTAGAAGTCGAGTGATGTTCGTCATTTGCGAGCTATAGGTTTCTTATGTTGGAATCATAAGATATGCTAAACTGGATTGCTCACGTGGTAAGAGCATGGGACCGGCTCCGGCCAGCAGGTCTGTGGTTAAGTGTTTGAACGTGCTAAACATTTGCCGGGAATGGGACCGGTAAGCCTAGTACCTTTTTGACTCAGCAAGGGAACTCTCTACCACTAATCTTGGGAGTGTGTCTCCCCACGGCTGCAGCCAAGGTGTGGTGCAAGGGGGAGGCCGGTTGGTGAAATAGTCCGTTACCGGGTCACCTTATACCTAAGACTGTGGGCTTTGATCCCGAACTGAGGATGATTGGGAACCGCCTAGTTGATGCGTACCCCGCCCCTTTTGGTTTTAGTTGTCATTTTTGGGGTATGCATGCTCCCATGTGTTTAGGTCCACCTTGTAAGGTTATTAATCGATCGATCGTCGGCCTCTCACCGTTATCTGAGATTGCTTATCCATACACTCTATGTCCCTTAATGATGGAATTGAGAAGAATACTGTTGTATGCTTAATTGTTTGCACAACTTTGCTTGTATAGCTGCTTACTTAGTAATGGTTAATGAACTAGAATTTTGAGCTAAAATTTGAAAGTAAGGACCTACTCTTTGTTGCTTTTCAGCAAAAGAAACCCACTAGCCAAAAAGCTTTGCATGTCTAGAGAGTTGGTGATTTCCATCACCCGTCGGTTAAGTCTTGCTGAGTATTAGTATACTCAGCCTTGCTTTGTTGATACCTTTTGCAGGTGTTGATGTGTTCGATGGTATTCGTGAACTGGTTCTCTCCCACCCTTTTGGGAAGTGAGTGGGAGGATGATAGTGCTTAGTGATATCATGGATGTCCTCCCGTGATGTTACTTATGACGTTTAGTATTTTATTTCTGCTGTGTTTTCAAACTCTGAACAGATTACTTTCTTGTATGAAACTTGGTTTGTAATAATGAATAGTTGATGAATATGATGTTTAACGGTGTATTGAGTATCTCTGGACTCGCCATCGTGTGATTCTTATTGTACAATCTTCGATCCTTTGTTATAAGTGATTTACCGGGCTTGACCCGGTAGATATCGACAAGTTAACTCCTCTTTAATGCATAATGACCAAGTGGATAGGTTATGTGTGTTAAATGGGAATTAATTTGGACGGTTCTGTCACAATAACTCCCTCATATGGACTCCGATTAAGATGAATGAGTACCCGTTGGAAGGGTAATTTTATAAATTTTTCAATAGAGCAATATTTTGGTATATGTTCTGTTGTGTATATAGGGGAAAATCCATGAGGAAGGGGCAGCAACAATACGATGAGAACAAGATGGTGAAGATGAGGACGACAACAACGAAGAGGAGCTTGAGGAATGCTTCCATTAGACCACACATGAAGAAATTCAGAGGCTTGGAACAAAACAAAGACCTCTGGAGCATTGGCAAATGAAGGCACAAGTTGGCAACATCCGACACAAGGAGATGTTTAAAGAAAACCACGAAGGATTACACACAAAGGACAACATCCAATGGTGCGGACATTTTGGGCACTCACACAAAGGATCATGGAGCTACATGAAGACATTTAAGACATGTGTGAAACCCCTCAAACAAGTGAAGAGGAGTGATCCTACACAAAGCAACCATGATGACATGTGGCACGAAGGAGGGAATTGAGAAAAGTCTACGCGAGCCACCTCCAATCATCAAGGATTGTTCGCTTTCAACTCTGAAGGACCACTCACAATGAAAAGCTCGAGGGCTAAGGTACACATTAAACTCTCAAGATATTGTTGGTTATGATAATTGTTGGCGTTTCTTAACGTCACCACTAGTTGTACACCTAGAGGGAGCGAATAAGAACGACCGGGTATACCGTAAGCGCACAGAAATACCGCTGTAGCACTTCCCCAAGGAAGGAGAGTATTCCAAGGGTATCAAATCCAAGGAACAGTGTGCACTATCTCCTACTCTAGTATAGATGATCCAAGGACATAACACTGATTGATAGGATAGGTAGAAAGGATCTGCCTCGACCGAGCATAGAGTCTAGTTATGGTCTCTCGGGTATAGCACTCACTTTGGGCACCAAGCACAAGGCCTATGTGCTAGCGACGAGCCCAACTCGGCACGCGACGTAGAGTGTTGACAAAGGGTCCAACAGGCTATCACCATTGCGGCCTACCTCTACGCTACGATCGTACGTGGTCTTCGAAGGGTAGCTTATGGTCCAGACACCTCGTCTACATCACTTACTATTCCTACGAATCCGTGAGGGAGATACTGGCACTAGCTCAAGGTATGCTCTATCCCTCATGCAAGATCACGAATGCACTTTGATCTAACTAGAGACATGCAGGAGCTTCACTTTACTCTAATAGACAAGCTGGCAAACTAGATGCAAACTTATGATCTAAGTCTACTGGATCAAAAGGGTTGTGTTCGAAGAACACAAGCCTCTAAACCAAGAACAAATGAAGAACACAAGAATAAAGCAACTAAGCATGCATACGACTTTAGTCTAAATAGGAAAGATCGAAATACTCACTTTAGTCTAGTTGAAGAACAAAGGAACCGCTGAGGATCGTTCTTGACGAAGATGTCATGAATCATGATATGGCCTCAAGCCTCCCACCTCACTTTCTAGCACTAATCCTATACAAAGAGCTCTCCTCTCCTAAAGAGAGAGACTCCAAGCCAAAATGAAGAGGAGGAGGAGAAGTGTGTGTTCCAAAAGTGAGCCCCTCCCCTCCTATATATAGAGGAGAGAGAGGCTTGCTTCGGGGCTCCAAGTGCTCCTAAACGCCCGGAACTACAACCAGGGACCAATTAGGGGTTGACACGTGGGGGGCGGAGATCAGCCGAACCAGAGTCAGTTCGGCCGATCTGGTGTTCGGCCGAAACCTCGGCTCCATGTGGCACCCTGTGCTTCGTCGTGGCGGCTGACTGGTGGGCCCTGAGGTCACTCCCCCGTGCATGCCAAGTTTCTCGACAGTTTTGGGGGATAAGTGGGCCCTTGAATCCATGTGATGTCCATTTGGCGCTTCATGATTCGTCGGGCTTGCCTCTCTTGGATTGATGACATCAGTGATCCAAGGGAATCCTAGGTGGCTTCCCCTCATTGGCTGGTCTTGAAGTGCTTGGATCAAAGACTTGTGCTTTTACTCCTCTTTCTAGTGCTATTTACCTGTGTTTGCATAATCACCAACACCTGTGGAAATGATTAGTTTAAGCCCTATTCTAGTGTTGATGATCAATTTCCATACCAAAAGGTACATGTTTGACGGGTAAGAAGTGAGTGAAAATCAGCCGTCAACAAATACCCCCACACTCGACCTTTGCTCGTCCCGAGTGAAGGGAAGAACAAGATCAAAGTGAGACATGATATCCATAGGTGTGAAACAAGCATAAGAGATATTCTCTTTTTGATCCTCATTTTGATTCTCTCAGATCGCTCAAAGTGTATATGTCCTCACTAAGGCATTAGATTGCCTTTCTTCATCCTACTTCTAATGATGGCTATATGTGGAGCTCAGGGTAGGATAAAGGATAAGGCATACTTGCATCACATATATTGCAAAGTCAAAAATTGGATCCACAGAGAAAATCAAATCATACCATCAGATCAAGATGTGCACGTATATGGATATGGTGAGTATGGTAAGGTGGATACTAGGCCCAGAATGGGTGCTAGATATTACCATACATTTATGATGGAAGCTGAGTTGATGGTAAGGTGGACACTAGCCCCGGAATGGACACTAGTTATTACCATCAAAATTATGGAACTCCTTTTTGCATGATCTCATCTCTCTCGTATTTCTCCTTTGTTTTGGACATGGGCTATTCTTTCTTCTTCATCTCTTTTTTTTCATCATGCTTTGAGCATGTATGTTTCTCTTTTTTTCAATAGCCCATGTTTTTTTTGAAGGATACTTTTGGAGAGAGATGTCACACCACATACAGAGCTTTATTTTTATGAAATGGATAAATGATACAATGCTAACTTCTAGTGTAGAAGCATAGCAAGGGGAAATAGGTGGTGTGCACATGAATCTTGATCACGAAAGTAATGATAAGAATTCTCACAAGGGTCATAGAATTTGACAAAGTTCAATGCAATAGCAAGCAGCATATGAGTAGAAGGTTTTCAACTATGAACATCATATGGCTCTAGTGGGATGGTGGCATATCAAAGAGGAGCTTTGCAAAGGGTTTTCAAGATTTTCAAATAAAAATTCCCAAGCACTCAAACATAAAGAGCGAAGATCATATCATGAAACCATATTACAAACACCAACTACTTAGATGAGCATGAGTTCCCTAATGATATTTGTTCACAAGCATCAAGATGATGAGTAAGGAATAAAACTTATGCAAATCAACCACAGGAATCTTGTATGACAAAGAAAAATTGCCTCATGAGTTTGATTATAAAAGATTGATTTCAAGATTCAAAACAAACTCAAAGGTACATGGAAGTGAGATAGGGAAGTTGCGTACCTCGGGTCCTTTTTATTTTGCAGGGTGGGGATTTCCCCCACACTGTCTTTTCCTAAGAAATGAAAATAAGCTTGAAGGGATAAAGAAAGTAGGGGAGAGAGGACTTACCTGGTGTTGGGCACACTCTTACTTATTGTACCCATCCTCGATGAAGTTGATCACTTCATATTCGATGTTGTCCTGCTCGAGGAAGGTTTTCAATCGCTGGCCTTGCACCTTAAAACAGTTGCCTTCATCATTTTGCAGAGTGATAGCTCCATGAGGAGCTACCTCTACTACTGTGAATGGTCCTTCCCATTTACTGCGCAATTTCCCTCTTCCGAACAGCTTGAATCGGGAGTTGAAAAGTAGCACTCTATCACCCGGTGCAAATTCTTTTTTCTTGATTTTCTTATCGTGCCACCTCTTGGTTCTCTCTTTATAGATCTTTGCACTGTGATAGGCCTTCTCTCTCCATTCTTCCAGTTCTACTAACTGCTTTTGCCTATTCCTTCCGGACTTCAGGAAATCCAAATTGAACCTTTTGATTGCCCAATGAGCTTTATGCTCCACTTCCACTGGTAGGTGGCACATCTTTCCGTATACTAATTGATATGGAGACATTCCCAATGGAGTTTTGTAAGATGTTCGATAGGCCCATAAGGCATCATCAAGATGCTTCTTCCAACCTCGGCCAGCCTCCTGCACTGTTTTCTGTAGAATATTCTTGATCTGCTTATTGGAGGTTTCTGCTTAGCCATTAGTTTGGGGGTGGTACGGAGTGGCAACGCTGTGTTGGATCCCTTGGTTCTTCAGGAATCTTCTGAAATCGTTATCAGTGAAGTGGGACCCACCATCACTAATTACCATCCTTGGAATGCTGAAGAGAGGGAATATCACTTCCTTGAACATCTTTTTGGAGTGCTTGGCATCGGCCGACTTACAAGCTATAGCTTCTACCCATTTTGACACATAGTCGACTGCTACCAATATGTATTCAGCTCCATCAGACTTCAGAAACGGGCCCATGAAATCAATACCCCATACGTCAAAAAGCTCCACATGCAGATTATCATGTAAGGGCATTGCATCTCTGGCAGTAATTCCTCCGTGCTTCTGGCAAGCTTTGCATTTTCGGATAAAATTTCTTGTGTCATCATACATAGTTAGCCAGAAGAAGCCACTCTGCCATATCTTTGCATGTGTACGATAAGTACCATAGTGGCCACCATAAGATCCGGAATGGCACTTCTCAATGATTTGTATTCCTTCAGTACGCGGTACAAATCTTCTCAACAACCCATCAGCACAGACTTTATAGAGGTACGGATCATCCCATATGTGTCTTTTTGCCTCATGAGCCAGTTTCTTCCTATCGGCTCCAGGGGGTATATACCCGGTCACCAGATAATTTACAATGTTTGCATACCAGGGGTTACTATCTGTGACCTTTAGCAACATGTCGTCTCGTAGAGAGTCATTGATAGGTGCTTCCTGCGGGTTAGTAGTACGCATACGAGACAAATGATCCGCAACAGAATTTTCTACTCCTTTTTTATCTCTTATTTCTAGATCAAATTCTTGAAGGAGCAGAATCCATCTAATCAGGCGGGGTTTAGCATCTTTCTTCGTGAGCAGGTATTTAAGAGCAGCATGATTAGTATAAACTATTACCTTGGCTCCCACTAAGTAAGATCTGAACTTATCTATAGCAAAGACAACAACAAGGAGCTCTTTCTCAGTAGTAGCATAATTCAACTGAGCTCCTGTCATGGTTTTGCTAGCATAGGCTATAGCATGATGTTTCTTGTCCTTAGTTTGGCCTAAGACGGCCCCTACAACATAGTCACTAGCATCACACATGATCTCGAAAGGCAGCGTCCAGTCGGGAGGCTGGATGACCGGGGCAGAGATGAGTGCATTCTTAAGGGTAAGGAAAGATTCCATACATTCCTCTGTGAATTCAAAGGGCGCATCCTTAGCTAAGAGATTGGTAAGGGGTCTAGCTACCTGTGAGAAGTCCTTAATGAACCGTCGGTAGAACCTAGCATGGCTGAGGAAGCTACGGATGCCCTTGACATTCACAGGAGGAGGAAGCTTTTCTATTACCTCAATCTTGGCACGATCCACTTCTATCCCTCGTTCGAACACCAAGTGTCCTAACACGATGCCCTCTCGACCCATGAAATGGCATTTCTCCCAATTGAGGACTAAGTCCTTCTCATGACACCTTTGCAAGACCCTGTCTAAATTTCTGAGGCACTCATCGAAAGTTTTACCATAGACGGAGAAATCATCCATGAAAACCTCCATGATTTGCTTGATCATGTCTGAGAAGATAGACATCATGCACCTCTGGAATGATGCGGGTGCATTGCACAACCCGAAAGACATTCTCTGATAAGCATAGGTTCCGTAAGGGTAGGTGAAGGTGGTCTTGTTCTGGTCAACAGGGTGGATAGGGATTTGATGGTAGCCAGAATACCCATCAAGGAAACAGAAGAAGGATGGATTCGCCAACTGCTCGAGCATCTCATCGATGAACGGGAGCGAAAAGTGATCCTTCTTTGTAGCCTTGTTGAGCTTCCTGTAATCTATGCACATCCTCCACCCTGTGGGAAGACGTTGAGCAATCTGCTCGCCAAACTCATTAGGGGCTGTCGTCATACCTCCCTTATTGGGTACGCATTGAACGGGGCTCACCCATTCACTATAAGGGAATGGGTAAATGATCCCGGTGTGAAGAAGTTTAAGAACTTCTTTCTTCACGACTTCTCTCATCGCGTTGTTCAGCCTTCTCTGCGGCTCCCTTGTCGGTGGAATATCTGAATCTACAGGGATGCGATGGGTGTAGAGAGTCGGACTTATCCCTTTTAGATCCTGAAGAGAGTATCCTAACACCGATCGGTGTTTCTCTAGGACAGAGATGAGCCTTCTGGATTCCTCGTCAGAGAGATTGTCGTTAATGATCACTGGGGACTCAGTGTCCCCATGGAGGAAAACATATCGAAGGCCGGCGGGCAGAGGCTTGAGTTCGATAGGAGGCTTAGGTGGAGCCTGGGATTCAGATATATCTATAGGCTCATCAGGATCCTCTATCTCATCTATGAACTCGAGTGCCCACTCGTCGAGGAGGGATTCCGGCGAATCTCCCGGAATGATTGCCTTGACCTCCTCAATGTGTGTAGAGTCATCAGGAGGATCAGTTCTTGCATTTTTCGGTCTCGAAATTTCTACAGAGAAAACCTCCTTCCCTAGGCAAACGTTAAGCTTACCTTGGGTAGGGGCCTCTAGGAGAAATTTTTCGAGGGGCAATCCTATCATGAGGTCGAAGCTAAGGACGTCATAGGTATGGAAGTCAAGAGCAAAGTCGGCCTCCTTATACGTGATGGGGATAGCCTTCAAGATCCCTACTCCTTCTAGGATTTCTCCTTTAGGAGTCCTGATAGACATCTTGGTAGGAGTCAGAGGTTCGTCCGCAAAGTTCCTCAGAGCATAAGTGTTGGACATGATATTGACTCCCACCAGATGGTTGTAGAGAACTTTCACTACCCTCCCATTCATGACACAAGGAAGGGCTGATCGAGGTGGGAGGAGCTGGAAAATTCCGGCTATTGATTTCGACTCTCTCAACCACTCTTGGGTCGTGATGGCCGTTAATTCCCGAACGTTGTCCCTGAGGAAAGCGACATCCAAGAGATCTGGGGAAATCATGGGTGATGGCGGTTTTCTCTCGCAACTATAATTTGAGGTGTTTCCATAATCACCAATTATATCATCCTCAAACTTTGAAAGAGACTCCGGATGTCGAATTGTCTCTTCCTCCGGTGTCATGGCCTCCTGAACTGAGCTTATGGATTTGGGTGACGAAGGTTCAGGCTCATGTTCAGGAGTGATCTCTTTTTCAGGTGTGCATTCCTCTTGCACTACTAGAAAAACCCCCCTTTAGCTACGCTATATTTAGAGTTAGACACACTTTATTTCGTCTCTATGGCTTTGTAGATACACTTTCAAAAAGCGTGTTAGAAGCGTCTTCGCAGGGACCGTGTCAGGCTTCATAGAGACGAATTCGTTAAGCGTGTCTACTTGCATTGATACAATTTTAGAGACACATTTATATCATGCTTAGTGGTGTAGTTACGTAGTATAGTAACGCTTCATTGTGTGTTGAAAAATATAGAGACAAACTCCTAGATACGTTTATAAAACGTCTACTAATTTATGAAAAAATTAAAAAAAAATATTTCATATTGGAGGACACCTATCCATGATTATGTATGTGTAATATGTGCGGTGCGAAGGATTTGAACTCAAGATCTCTCACCTCACACATAGCTTCCTTTCCATCTCACCTACACAACAAATCTGACTTGCATAAGTATGTTTTACTTTTGAGTTATCCTACGAACAACCATTATGACACTTATTTGATACGCTTTATGACGTTCCTACATGCTACTCACGATTCAAAGCATGTCTAACCATGCATCATTTTGAAATGTTTTTTACAATCATGTCAAAAAGTATCTTTACGTGGCTATAGACATTGTTTGACACGTATTGTAGCGTGTCTTGAGAATAATGACGCTTTAAATCGTGTCTACCTTCGTGTCTTTTTGAGATGATTTCAGTAGCGTGTTAAAAAAGTATCTCTATAAGACTACTAACAATGTAAGCGTGTCTAATATCATGACACTTTGATATGTTATCAAAATCGTGTCAAAAGCATCTTTATGCACTGACATAGAAACGCTTTCAGGGTGTGTTGCTACTAAAACGTAGCTAAAGGGGAGGTTTTCTAGTAGTGTTGAGGCTCTTCCGGCTCGACTGTGAAGGAGTCATTAGCTGCTATAAGATCAAGAATCTTTCTCCCCTCACTTGGAGTTTTATCCGGGAAGGAACCTCCCGAGGCATCGTCAAGGTGCCCGATGGACTTTGCGTCCAATCCCGCATAGAAATGCTGATAGAGCACATGGTCGGGTATCGACAGCGTGGGGCCCGATTTTACCAAACGTAAGAATCTTTCCCACGCCGCACCCAAGGTTTCCTTATCATTTTGCTTAAATCCGAGCACATCCTTTCGCAAGGCGATGAGACGAGCGGGTGGAAAAAACCGTCGAAGAATTCACCGACAAGTTTCGGCCAGCTGCCGTCAACATGACTCGCTCGATCGTTGTACCATTGCCTCGCGCTCCCCGTGAGGGAAAAAGGAAACAATTTCCAACGAACGGTATCGTGTGTCATGCCAGCAAAGGCGTAACATGAACACAATCGCTCAGACTCTTGCAAATGATCGTATGGGTTTTGACGGTCCCCTGAAAAGGAATACAATTTCCCGATCAAAGAGATAAGATCGGTACTGAGTTGATAGCTAGATGTGGTGATTGGGTGTTCCAAGAAAAGGAATACAATTTCCTGATCAAAGAGATAAGATCGGTACTGAGTTGATAGCTAGATGTGGTGATTGGGTGTTCCGAAGGCGGAGGCTCTAACAACTCAGGTTTGGGAGCAGAAAGGTTTTGGATAGAAGTTTGCTCCATGGTAACTGGGGTAGGGGTAGAAGAAAAGAAACAAAAAGGATATCTAACGGGTAACAAGGGTGGAGGTAGAAGAAAACGAAAAAGATAAATACGAGGACCACTAGGCTCGAAGATAGATACAACAACCGTTCCCCAGCAACGGCGCCAGAAATGCTTGTTGGCGTTTCTTAACGTCACCACTAGTTGTACACCTAGAGGGAGCGAATAAGAACGACCGAGTATACCGCAAGCACACAGAAATACTGCTGTAGCACTTCCCCAAGGAAGGAGAGTATTCCAAGGGTATCGAATCTAAGGAACGGTGTGCACTATCTCCTACTCTAGTATAGATGATCCAAGGACACAACACTGATTGATAGGATAAGTAGAAAGGATCTGCCTCGACCGAGCGTAGAGTCTAGTTATGGTCTCTCGGGTATAGCACTCACTTCGAGCACCAAGCACAAGGCCTATGTGCTGGTGACGAGCCCAACTCGGCACGCGACATAGAGGGTTGACAAAGGGTCCAACAGGCTGTCACCACTGCGGCCTACCACTACGCTACGATCGTACGTGGTCTTCGAAGGGTAGCTTATGGTCCAGACACCTCGTCTACATCACTTACTATTCCTACGAATCCGTGAGGGAGATACTGGCACTAGCTCAAGGTATGCTCTATCACTCGTGCAAGATCACGAATGCACTTTGATCTAACTAGAGACATGCAGGAGCTTCACTTTACTCTAATAGATAATCTGGCAAACTAGATGCAAACTTATGATCTAAGTCTACTGGATCAAAAGGGTTGTGTTCGAAGAACACAAGCCTCTAAACCAAGAACAAACGAAGAACACAAGAACAAAGCAACTAAGCATGCATACGACTTTAGTCTAAATAGGAATATCGAAATACTCACTTTAGTCTAGTTGAAGAACAAAGGCACCGCTGAGGATCGTTCTTGAGGAAGATGTCATGAATCATGACATGGCCTCAAGCCTCCCACCTCACTTCCTAGCACTAATCCTATACAAAGAGCTCTCCTCTCCTAAAGAGAGAGGCTCCAAGCCAAAATGAAGAGGAGGAGAAGAAGTGTGTGTTCCAAAAGTGAGCCCCTCCCCTCCTATTTATAGATGAGGGAGAGGCTTGCTTCGAGCTTCAAGTGCTCTTAAACGCCCGGAACTGCAACCAGGGACCAATCAGGGGCTGACACGTGGAGGGCCGAGATCAGCCGAACCAGAGTCAGTTCGGCTAAAACCTCGGCTCCACGTGGCGCCCAGTGCTTCGTCGTGGTGGCTGACTGGTGGGCCCTGAGGTCACTCCCCCGTGCATGCCAAGTTTCCCGACGGTTTTGGGGGATAAGCGGGCCCTTGAATCCATGTGATGTCCATGTGGCACTTCATGATTCATCGGGCTTGCCTCTCTTGGATTGATGACGTTAGTGATCCAGGGGAATCCTAGGTGGTTTCCCCTCATTGGCTGGTCTTGAAGTGCTTGAATCAAAGACTTGTGCTTTTACTCCTCTTTCTAGTGCTATTTACCTGTGTTTGCATAATCACCAACACTTGTGGAAATGATTAGTTTAAGCCCTATTCTAGTGTTGATGATCAATTTCCATGCCAAAAGGTACATGTTTGACGGGTAAGAAGTGAGTGAAAATCAGCCATCAACAATAATATTCCTTTGATATTTTCATGTTCATATCCAATAGTATGATTTAATTCTATGCCTTGCACCTTTGATGATCATGATAGGCTAGAATTTCTTAAGTATGATAAAGAGGCTATGTTATACTTAAACTTTGTTAATTACTTGCCTAATGAACCGATGCCTATTGAGAGATTTAGCACTGAGCAAGAAACTTATGCTTCCTTTAATCACATTTTGTTCATCCAATTTAAATTGTGGTTATGTATGCATTTGTTTTTTTACAACTTGCAAATCTTAGACTTGCTTTATGCTTAGTCAAGTTAGTGACTTTAAAAGAGCAAATGTTGGGAGAAAACCCGAGTTTCACTAACCATGTAGGGCATGAAGTTTGAATCAAGAGGAGAAAAGCTATGCCCAGAAAGAATTACAACTTGAACATCTCCATCACCGAAACTCCAAAACAACGTTGCTGTTTTCATCAATTTTGAGCATCCGATCAGATATGTAGAAGAAGACAAAAGTTGAAAATCAGAAGCTCCATCAAGTGCCGATTCCAACGCCTCCAAGATCGACGAATTTGAAGACTCATACAAGGAGATATGGCAAAAACCTTAGGCGCTGCGCAGTCTGAAATCAGATTTGGACAGATTGCAGTGTTGGAGTAAAACGGGCATAACTCACTTGTTCGGAGCCCGTTGGGGGTGAATAAACACTTGATGGAAAGACAATTTCATGCGCCGCGCATTGGAGAAGTTGTTTGCTACATGGTCTGATCTGGACAGAGAAGCAAATTTGTGAAAGAAGAGGCAGCGATGAAGAGCAAAGGAGAAGGATTGGATGATGATGCAAGAGATGATCGGGCAAGCCTCTCATCAAGCAAAATGATCGTGGCAAGCATGGAGAGTGGATCAAAGCTGCATGGACATCTTCAAATCTTACATGAAGAACCATGGCTTCGCGACCACGAGGAGGTACGTAAGAAAATCGAGCTCTATGACTTTAAATGAAGCGCTTTGCGGGAGGCAACCTGTTTTCTTTTGTTTATACATATATAAATATTATGACCGTCTCCATTGTGATCTTAAACTGAACCATCAAGTAACATTGTACCATTGCTCTAACAAATACCACAAAATCTTGTTGTTTTATTTAATTGCTATTGAGAGAGCACTTTGTTCTTGATTTTGGAAAGCTTGTAGACCCTTTTGTGTGCCTATTAGTGTTTAGGTTTTTCTTTTGTGTCTTTTTAGAGAGAGCTATGAAGTTGGCACCATCCTTTAACTCTAAGCTTGTGGCTAGTTAATTTAGGCTAACTCTTGCTTTTGTTTTAGACAACCACCACCATGTCATTTTGTTCATCCATATTGCATTGCATGTTTTGTGTTGATCTAACTTTTTGTCCAACCAACCTAAGCCTTCTCATAGCCCCCACCAAAAACCGTAGCCAACAAGACTAGAGTTGACTTGTGGCCAAGCCCACCTCTATCCCTTGTTCTAACTAAAAACTTTAACTAGCCTCCCTATAAAAGCCTTAGGAAAACCTCTCCTACCTTTAGCCTTCCTAAAACCTTAGGTTTGTTTTTCATAAAAGGACTCTTAACACCACCTTAGATAGAATTTCTATACTTGACTCCCTCTCTTCAAAATTCTTATTTGAGCCAAAAATATAGGATACCCATAACCTACCCTTAAACCTTATTAGTTTGGTTAATTGATTCTTTAAAGGCCAAGTTTTGTTCTTTGCTTATTGTGGACCTTATCAAAAATCTTTCAAACCTTGTAACATTTGCTTGTGCTAACTCTTTGCATTTGCATTTTGTATCCCCCCATTGTCATCTTCTGCTTTATGTTAGTTTGGTCTTTTTGTAAAACTTTATGATGAATACTTTCATGTTTATGATAATGGTTCTTAAGGGCATTTTTCCTTTTCTGCAATCTTATGTAAACATGGTGTTTAGACATGATTGGAGACCACCATCATTCAGTTTTATATACCTTGCTATCATGTTGCATTGGTTGATTTATAAACTTTGCAATGCGCCCTACTTATCTTACTGAAACGAACCGGGTTTCCAAAGAAGGGAACCCGATCCCTGCACCTCTGTGATAGTCCCAGGAGGCTATCACGTGCAAATCCCTGTCTCAGAAAATAAAGAAAACTGTACAACGGAAGGAAATATATGAAGGTCCACATAATAATATTATGATAATGAAGCATCTGAGTATAGCATTTCGGCTTATGCCGGGTACAAGTCCAACAGGATTGAATCAATCAGAGTAAATATCTACGCAGCGGCTCTCATAGCGAAGTAGACTCCACATCCTCAGGCAAGCTCGAGTGTAGGGCGAGCCTCAGTCCTCCCATCCATCATGCTCAAAGTCGTAGTCTGGCTCCTGGTCTGAAAACCCGTCATCTACTCGATAAGCGAGTAGGTCATGTCAGCTTCCCAACAAAGAGCGTAAGCAAAAGAGAGCAATTCTAGTATGCATGAGTAATCCGATTTATGGCTGTAGAAGGTTATGCAAGCAGCAGTAGCAACATCAAGGAATGCAGAAATGCTGAGAGGTCACCATCTCTGAGGAGATCCACACCTCTGAGGACAACGCCTCCGGGGTCGACACCCCTTTCAAGGAAAGAACACCAAGCTTTGGATCTCAACCGAGTCACAGCATCCCACTCTCATCTGCGACGTGGGGTCACCAACTCTTATCCCCACGTCTCAACGGCACGAAGCCGGGCTCACACACACAGGGGAGAGAAAGCAGCACAAAGAATACTAGCCAGGTGAGAGATCGAAAGGGCTGTCCATACCAGTGGACACGGACTATAGCTATAGGTTTAACACTCTACAGAGGTTGTACAACTGGACCCGCCGAGTAGAGCAGAATCGGATGCCTCCGATCCACATATCTACCTAACGGCCGGAGACCTTGTAGTGGATGGCACTCTCCTGCCTCTCCGAGCCTGACTCATCCTGAACTGGGGCGCGAAACTTGCCAGTAGGGCCTCGGAGCTGTGAAACATTCCCCAGAGGAGCCAGGGCGACATCTACTCGGGGGGTATAACCCGTCCCCCTCACACGACCACATCAGTACGCCTACAGGCTGGATGCCATCCACCTACTAGTTCTCGGACTGAACCCAGCCCATAAAAAGGCGAACGGTTTGTACGAAAGTAGCCCAAAGATCAAGATCACACAGTCGATCGGTCCTTAATTGCTAGAGCGAGCACTCACCAACTCCCACCGTCCGACACGCCGCTAGGGCGGGAGGCCAGGTCGCATCTCCCCTAGACAGGTGTTCACAAGTAACCAAAGTGGCTCGCTTCCGCAGTAACACGTCAAGGATACACACTCACCCAAAACACTCGCTAGAATACCGAGATATCCCAACCTCGGTCCGAACCTGAGATCCATCCATAACTAAGGGTAAAATATATGGATGAATGAAGCCGGGAACTAGCTAGGAGTCTGTAGCTAGTTCCAAAAGTAGGTATTTCAAGGATAGGATAAACAATTCCAAGGTACGGCTAACAATTGTCTATGCAATTTCAAAACATGCATAAAAAGTATTTAAGCACTAGCAACTAAAGCATGCATAGGATCTATATGGTTCGGAGTGACATGACACCTGGCTGGCATCCGTAGTCCTGGTCTGGGTTGAAGTCGGGGTCGTAGGCCTCCTCCGGATCGTAGCTCGGGTCTGTGCAGCACGAGATACGAGATGCTAAATTACCGGTAATCATCTAAGCATAAATCTAAAGAAACAAAATTTTAAAAGATCCAAAAAGATCCAAACTATCTACAAACAGCACCATCTCATTTTTAGAAAAATAATGAAACTGGTTTCATATTTTTTGGAGTTATAAATAATTAGTTATGAATTTTCAAAGGTTAACGGATTTATAAATTAATTTCCAAATTCATTTATAAATCAGAAAAGGATTTTTAATTTTGCAAATAGGTGATGACGTCAGCATGACATCATCATGACGTCAGCGTCACATGTTAGTGGGCCCTGATGGGGCGAAAGTGTTAGTGGGCCGAAGTCGGCCCAATGGACTTAGCCCAATGGGCCAAAAGAGCAAAGTCCGGCGGTCGTCCCTGAATTAAATTCAGAGCGCAAAAAGAAAAAGGAAAAAGGGCCACACTGGGCCTTAACAGGCCAGACGGCCCAGTGCTTCCTTGGGCTTGCGCCGAAATAGTCCGGCGGAGGCCCTCAGACTTTTCTGGGGCGCAACGACGCTCCCTCGCCACGTGCGTCTGTGTCGGCATGCCGTGGGCGCGTACCCGGCGACGACGACGAGTGACGAACGGCGGTTAGGGTGCCTCCTGCTTGCATGCGAGTGGCGCGGGGAGATCTCTAGGGATCGATGGTTAGCCCGGCGCAGCCTTAGCCCTGGGTTCGAGCTCCCTAGCATGCGCACGGTTCGGCAAGGCGGTGCTCTCGATGCGTCGCGGTGAAGTCACGGTGACGACGTGTGAAGCAACTGCAATAGCAGCTTGGCGCAGTGCCCCTGGTCACGCGCTGGGGTGCGCCTGAATCAGGTGCGCATGCGCACGCGCACGCGACTCAAGTGGCGGCGGAACTCAACTCGCGCACGCGAATGCGCATGCAGCACGGCAGTGCCCTGGCGCGGCGTGACGGAGTCGGTGGCCTATGCGGTCAGTGGCCAGCACGTGCGCGGGTGCACGGCGGCGACGCGAGGCTTAGGATCCTGCACAAAAAGGGCGCGAGACGAAGCTCGGGGTTCTCAGGCGGCAGCGACGATCGAGGTCAGTGCGCGGCGCGGCGGCCGGTGTGGCGTAATGCAGGGGTACGCACCCGATCATCACCGGAAGGACCAAGGGAGGAAGGAAGAGACAGGCCGGTGCGGTGCTCACGTTGGGGCGTAGGTGAAGGCGTAGCCGTGGAGTCCGCGTTGGTGAAGAGGCGGCAGTGTTCACCGCGGCGCGTCCTTGCTCTGCTCCGGTGATGGCTCTGATGCGACGGCTCTCTCCTTGGCCCGATCAGCTCCGCCTTCAGTGGCTCCAGCGATGGTGAGGTGGCGCGGCGGTGAGACACGCCCTTCCTTCTCTTCTCCCCTCTTCTCCTTCTCCTCCCCTCTCTTCTCCTCTCGACGGCAGAACAGGGGAACCAAAGGGGGAAAACCCCAAATGCGAGTTGCCTTGCGCCAGGGGCCTCGCCCGGGGGTATAGAAGATTGAGCACATCGAGGCAAGGGTAGAAGGGTCACAGCGGGTGCTCCTAGTGGTTTGTGGTGGCGCGGTGGTGATGTGGTGGTGCGGTAATGGCTGGCGAGCGCGGGGTCGCGTCATGGCGTAGGGGTATAAGGGGAAAATCCCCAGGTGGTGCGTGGGCACGGCTGCCTTGCTCGGCGTCCGTGCCACAGGCACGATCGGGGGCTTGTCCCCTGGCCGGGTGTGCGCGCGCGCGTGAGCGCGACGACGGTGCGGGGCAAGGGGTGTGTGTGTTCGTGGACCGGCCGGTGGAGACAAAGACCGGTTAGGGGTCCCACTCGTCAGCGGCTCCGGAGCGGGGAAGGGGATCTTGGGCTGGTGTTGGGCTGCATCTGGTGGGCCGGTAGATGGTCGAGGTGTTCAGGCGTTCACAGGCTAGGAGTTGAGGGTGGTTGTTTGGACTTCAGCAGAAATTAGCAGGCCCAGGTTAGTGAGTTAAGTTTTGAATTTAGTTTGGAAAATAAGTTTAAACTTTATATTTGAATTTGAATTTAGTTCAAATTCATAACACTCTCAAATAAATCCAAATAAAATCCATAAAATCCAAATCACATATTTAAACCATAATTTTGAATTTATATTTTTATAATTAGGTTTTATTTATATAGAATTTAGGTAAGGGGCTAGAAATGGGTTTAAATTAGGGGGACACATCACCAATAAACAAAAGTTCAAATTTTCTCACATTTTCACAATCTGAAATTTCTGGGATGTTACACTTACACTATAAGGAATTGTTAATCTTGGGATAAGCATGGTGTTTTGACCTTGGTTAATAAATCTTTATGGCGATGGAGAAGTTTGGCAACCACTTTGTAAGCACGGAGCTTAGAATTTGGTGTAAACATTCTTTTGTTTTTATACCATCCCATCATTTGCATGCACACTTGCACACACGTACACCCATTAGGTTCTTAATTTTTCTTTCACTAGATTAATTATGCCACAAGTTAAGATCTTAGGGGATGTCTTTGGTTTATCAGTATAGAGTGAGTATTCCCGACCGTCACCTCGGGTGTACTTTGTGCTTTAGAATTGTTTTGCAGGCATTGTGAATCACTCCCATAAGTTCATGATAAAAAGCTGAAATCAAGATCATCAACACCTCCAAAATCTAGATATTCAAGAGCTCCATTAAGTCTTCTTTCCAACGCATCAAGATTCAACATTTTAGGAGACCCGTGCAAGGAGTTACACCCAAATCTTTGGGTGTCACACGTTCTGAAATCAGCAAGGGACAGCTTGCACTCACGGAGTAAAAAGGGCATAACTCCTTTGTTCAAAGTCCGATTGGGATGAATGACCACTTGTTGGAAATATCATTTCAAGCACTTTGCAATGGAGCAATGGTTAAGTACATGTTCTGTTCTGGAAGTTGAAGAAAAATTCGTGGAAGTTGAAGCAGCGATAAAGGACAATATGGAAGGAGGTGAAGACGAGTTGAGAAACGATTGGGATTAGGGCTTGTGACAAATGGTGGACATTGAAGGACAATCAAGGCATGACAGTGATCTCCACACGTGGTGGTAGGACTTCAAGAATTACAAGATGGTTCATTATCTTCCATGCCTAGCAACATGCTAAGGATGGGGGAGGATTTGGTGGACATGAGAAGACCGCATGGAGTACAAGGATCACGGTTGCCACAGGATGCTAATTTTCTTCTTCCATGTTAAGCACAATGCTTAAGCATGGGGGAGGCCGCACTACACTTGTATGATTTGTTTTTGTTTTCAATAATAATCACCGTTACATTGTGCTCAGCATGATGATATCTTGTATGCTCTTACTTATGGATATATGATGATCGTTGCCACCTTGCTCATTCTTGTGCTTGGTTTATATATGATTAAGCTAGTGCTCTCTTTAATATGATCTGAAAATTTAATTAAATGCTAGCCTAATCTTGTGTGGAGGTTATGATAACTTAAGTCCCATAGTTGTTTTTCGTTCCTCTCAATTCTGAATGAATCAAAGATCCATTTTTATCTTAAAAGTTTATGCTAACCTTGTCACAAGTACCACTTGCATTTTGCTCTACCTATCCAAAGCCTTATATATGAGTGCAAAAACCTTAGTGTACAAGATTTATTTTTGGGTGCATTGATTGAAGGCTTGATTTCTCTGGCTCGAGACTAAGAAGCTGATCATTCTGTTTTTGCGTATCTATCTTTATGTTAGCCTTTTCTATCCGTGCATTGTGAGTTTCCACATCAGGAATTTTGCAAACCTCGCCGGATATCCACCCACAAACCCAAAATATCTTTTTTGTGTTCACCTCCTTTACCACAACCCAATATATGAGTATGGATGGATATTTCGAGGAAGATTACAAGGAAGGTGTCGTCAAGTGAGTAAGACTTTGGGAGACTTCCAAAAGGATCCCTAGAAGATTTTCAAGTATCTCTCTCTAAGAAAATATGAGAGCTTTAATTTCTACCTTGGCATATTTATTACCTCTTTTGCCTGAGGACGAGCAAACGTCTAAGCATGGGGGATTGCCAAGGAAGTGCTAGTATAGTCTAGAGTTCCAGGGGAGCAAATTTAAACAAAAAAGGAGAGAAAAAGTATGATGAAAGAAAAAAATGAAAACCTTGCTATAAAGAAAAAAAGTATGATGAGAAAAAGAAAGAAAGAAGAAAGAAAAATAAAATAAAATAAAGCCCCCTCGGTTCTCTAGCTATGTTTAGTGCTTTTTGAGTTTTCAAGAGGATTTCAAGATCAAGACCCGTACACATCTTTCCAACCATGTGCAATCCGATAACGAGAACTTCGTTTGTGCCTGGGGATCACTTTTTGCCATTTGCACATGTCCACCTATCTCAAAGTGTGTGTATTTTTCTCTCCCCCCTCCTTGTAACATTATTTTTCCAATGACCTTTTTGGCGAGTCTCGGTAAATCCATGAGAAGCTTGTCTTGTTTTGATAAAATCTCAACTATAATATCTTGGTAAGACTAAACTTTCCCATAGCTCTATATAAAGCCTTCCACCAAATATTTGAGAGAGGAAAGGAGTAGAACAAGTAGGCTTGAGAGACAAGATGAGATGAGAGTTCATGAGCAAGAGTCATGGAGGTTTATTATTGATCTTGGTAAAGCAATATTTCTTCATCCCGCTCTTTATTTTCAAAATTTCTGAGATTTGTTCAAAATTTGAGGGCATGATTTATTACTTGTGAAAGAGCTTAAATGATATCTACCTTCCATAGAGATGAAAGCTAGTTACATTATGGAACTTTAACAATGTAAACATGGAGAGCATTATGTTTTCTCATGTATGAACAAGTGCAGGGTATGAACATTGAAGGGAACACTGATATCCCTTAAAGGCTTACTCGAGGACGAGCAAGGTTTAAGCATGGGGGTCTGTTGACAGTCGATTTCCGTCAACCAAGAGCACTTGTTACACTTTGGTTTGAGCTTTCAATTATAACTAACCCGCCACTAGGCATACTAATGATGTACAAGTTCACACTTGCATGTGGTTTTTGGAGTATGTTGTTTACGCAGGAATTAAGTACCTAAATGAGAACTTCCGGGTAAACTTCATCAAGCACTTTATGAGAAGATCACAAAGCCCGACACGAGTCATGACACGAAGTGAACATGACTCCAAATGACCCAAGGACCAAAGCATGAAGATGTGAAACCCCGAGGATCTGAACAGAAGATGCGGGAGTTTGTGCGCCTAGCACCCTTATCTAAACCACAGGAAAAACGACGTCAAGGACCCACATGCACTTCAGCAAATATTTAAGAAAGTGCGAGAAGCTTCGGGAAGAAAGCCGGAGCCGAACCGGGCCAGAAAAGGCCTAGGCCGGCCGGCCCATGCCGACCGGACCACGCCTTTCCGGCGCCGGTTCGGCCTTCCCTTTGACCTACACACTCCTTGGCTTATTTATATCGCCTGCCTCTGACGGCCGCCACATCCATTCACGACATCTCGGCGAAACCTAGAAGCAAGCACCAGAGGGAGACGACGATGACTGCGAGTCCTCGAAGTTGTCCAGGAGATGGCCTAGGCCGACCCTAGCCGCCATGGCCGCCCTACGTGGTTGTGCCATGGCGGAGTTCTGGAGCTACGTGTTCATCATCTTAGGTATGACCTCGGTGGTGATGGTGTAATACATACTTTCATGTGAGCAATGATAATCTTGTCATCCGATCTATTAAGCGATTCCATGTCTCCGTCTTTACTTTCTACCTTTCATGAATATGTTTGATCCTTAGTCTAATGCCGGTTTAGACTACATAGCATGCTTTATGTAATCATGGTGATTAGATCTAGTATGTGGACCCTTCATGGTTTGTAGACATGTCCATGTATGGGCACACCCCTGGATCCCCCGCTTCATTAAGGGAGCATCGTGACAGGGTGATTTCCCCCGAAAGAGCGGATGTCTTCGGGAGGTAGGCCGGAGGTAGAAGTTTAAGGATGCTAGTAGACGAGATGCTCGTTTTGTTGCTCGTTTGCCGGAACTTCAACTAGAAGGTGCTAGGCCTAGCTACCCCTTCGGTGGAGCTTTACCTTAGCCATTGTCCATGGATGTGATCAACCTTATGCTATCATATGCATATCTCATATTTATCAAGGTTCATCCTTTGTATGCAATCAGCGCTTAATGTTAGGTTAGTTTGGCTAGACAAGGTAGAGAACCTTAGCAGTTTGCTTCCGATCCTTGGATTGACAAACCTTAGGGACCCTCCTTGGTGAAAAAGGCACCAAGTCACCCGTAAGCTTGCGGTGAAATTCAACACGGTTTTGAACTGTCAATAGGGCCTGAGTTTTTTTTAGTTGTACTATGTCGGTCTGTGGATCATGAAGGTGTGGGTGCCTCCCCCACACTTGTGGTGGTACTTGACAAGTGTCGAGTTGAATCTCAGGGAGTTGAATTTAATTGAATTCAAAATGTATGGCATATTACAACTGAATTGAAAAAGGGAAATATTTGAAAAGGGAAACAAAAATAAATGCCATGTGATAAAGTGGGAGAAAAATCAGAGAGGTGCTCAAGCATTCTTCTCCTTTTTGAACTCCTCTAAATCTTTCACCTTGGACAAGACACCACGCTGGAGGGTGTTGTAATCATCCTTTAGGCTAGCGAGCTCTAGTTTCAGCTCATCTACTTGATTTTGCTTCTTCTCATTCTTGTTCTGAATTTCCATAATAGTGAGAAAAAGCTACGAGGTGGTCGGTCCCTTCTCCATCTCCTTGGCTAAAGAATGATTACTAGTTTTACTCGGCCTAGGACTAGAATCTTCCGATTCGTTGTTCCTCTACAGAGAGGGACCAACCATAACCCCTTTTTCGTAGCGCCTCAAGGGGTGTGTACACCAACAAGATGAAAACAAGGAGCGATCAGGGCATTCCCAGGGAAGACGGGAACATCGGAGGGTGCATCACTAGAAACTTCGGGGGCGCTCCTCCTTGAGGGCCCGACGTCCTCAAAGAGTCAGGCTACTACCGACTTCTTGAGGCTTAGCACCCTGGTGGTTGGCCTCACGGGGTGTGCTGACTGCTGGATCTTGTGCTTCTGGACCCACCTTGGAGTAAAGGTTGGTGTAGAAGAACGGGAGCAAGCGGGGCTCTTCTCGTGGTTTGGTCGAACCATAGGGTTGGCCGACGTAGGGTGAGCACCACGCGGCTTCCCACTTGGGCTGTCAGTTGATGCAGCTTGGAGGGCCTTTCCACTAAGGCACCAAGGCTAACATTCTCTTCTTCCATGGGGCTCCAGCAATTGGCTGGAGTTGGTTCTCCTTGGAGGTTGAAGGTGGAAAAGGACGGTGTGGAAGGAGAGGTTCTATGGTTGGCCATGGATCAGAGAGGGAAGCTTTGGGTTTGTGACAAAGAGGAGATTTTTGGTGAAAAGGCTTAAGGTAGGATGCTTAATTAGGCAAAAAGGGGATTTTTGCATCTCCACACTAGGAAACACATCACCACCTAGCACAATCACCGAAGGGAGTAAGGAAAGCCATGCTGGAAAATTTTGAAAGCCAACGGCTCTTAGCCTGGTTCGACCGAACCAGTGATTCGGCCGACCCAGCCTGGGCTCCGGTGGGCCTCTAATTTTTCTGGTGTGTAGATTAGGTGATAATGGTTAACTTTGCGGTGGGCCTAGGCTACTGGGTTTCTAGAGAATCAGTCAAAGTAAGAGAAATTGACTAAGTCGATTGTATCTATTATTTCTTTAGGATCAAAAGGTTCAAGGAAGATTTTTAAGTGTTGGCCATTTACCTTGTGGATCTTTCCTTCATCATCTTCAATGGTGATGGCCCCGTGTGGCGAAGCGTGGAGGATGGTGTAGGGTCCTAGCCACATGCTCCACAACTATCCTTGTCCGAAGAGTTTTACCCTGGAGTTAAAGAGTAATACTTTGTCTCCCACAGTAAACTCCTTGGTCTTGATTCTCTTGTCATGCCACCTCTTAGTTCGTTCCTTGTATATCTTTGCACTGTGATACGCTTTTTCTCTCCATTCCTCCAACTAGGAAAGGTGCATCTTCCTGTTTCTTCTAGCTAATTTGTCGTCCATGTTCCATGTACGGATGGCCCAATGAGCTCTATGTTCCAGTTCACACTACAAGAAAAATGTTCACTAGTGACACAATCATATTTTTGCGTCATTGATTTATAACATTCCTGGCTAATTTCGTCATAATATTTCACTTCCGAGCAAATTTAGTGACAAAAAACTATCATCATAACTCATGTGAACCCTCTAGGGTTTGTGGCCAATCTTTCGATGAGAGGCGAGGATAACTCAATTGATAACGAGGAGACGCTCTTGGCCTGACTACAGCCTTCCAAAGACTGTGCCTTTGCAACCGATAGACCTCCTCTGCTGTTGCGATCGTGTGGGTCGCGTCACCAGCCACTACAGCACTCGTCCTGCAAGCAATCAAAGAACTAGCAAGAACAAGTATTAAACAAGTACTGAAACTACTAGATGGGAATGATAGGATTCATTTTCAAAATCAATCTCAAATGATGTGGGGTTCCGAAGACTGTTGACGGTGGAAATTCACCATTTCCAACCCTCAATATTCTCACATAAATGGAGGCATATGCATTATTTACTACCATTTAGGTTTGAATAATGTAGTTCCACTTGTCCTTGGAGATTATTTGTATGTAGGTGATTTACCCCTTAAAAGAGATGGAAACTCAACTTCTATGAAGAAATCATGCCAACTCAGCTGAGGAGGTGGCTGCCACCAAGGGGAACATGGCAATCCACGTCATCGATCCAGGGGAGGCACTCACCGATGAATCAGAGGACGCCACATGGACTTCACATGGATCAAAGGGCCTACCTCGGATACCAAATCAAGCCATGCACCGGGGATGGATCAGAGGGCCCACAAGGAAGCCAACCAGAGGAAGCACACCAGGTGGGGCCACCCTAAGGGACCGGCCGATCCTAGGATCGGCCGAACCGCCTTAGTGGCGCCCCATCCTGGCCCTCCACGTGTTGGTTGCTCATTGGTCCATTGCCTCACTCCTGGGTGTTTAGGGGCCATTTGGGCGTCTGAGCAAGCCTTGTCCTCGCCTATAAATAGAAGGGGCGGGGCTCCCATTTCTCACACACCACTCTCTCATTCTCCTTTCAATTTTAGTTTCCAAGGCTAGGGGGTAGGCTAGAGTAGCTCTTATTCAGGTTCCAAGTCCTCTTGGAAGTCTAGGTATGAGTTCTCTTTTATCTTTATTTCTTTGTATGACTTTGATCTACTTCAGTTATTCAGCTATTTCATATAAAGTCATGGTAGATCATATTCTTGATATGTTCTTGAGTTCATCCTCTGTTCATCATTTAGAGGCTTGTGTTCTTCGTGAACACTACCTTTTGATCCACTTGAAGGGTGATAAACTCCTCCCCTATGTGTTTGTTCATAAGATAGAGGCTCATGTTCTTCACGAACACGACCCTTTGATCTTATTGATTAAACAAAAGAGAGTTCATATCTGTTTGTATGTCTAGCCTTAGTTGATCTTGTTAGATGGCATGAGAGTGTTGCATGAGGTCTGTGTTCAAGCTACGGTACTCGGTCTAGTTGACCAGTCTTCTGGTGGCTCTCACCCTGGGTCACAATAGCCCGGGCCGAGTGGAGTCTAGCAGCAACGTAGGCATGGTGCCTGAGTTGTCTGGCTACAATAGTTATGAGCATACCCCCCGTAACGATAGAGGTCGGTCCTCGGGTGGTGACAGCCCCGTTGGATCCTTGGGCAACCTCCGTGCTGGGGTACCTGCTGTTGGAGTCTAAAGTCTAGTTTCGCAGAGTGCTGGTCGTCGCGGGCTAGCTCCCCATTTGTACCTGGGTGCTGAACCTTATCTCTCTCATGCAATGCTCATGCCCATCTCTTGTATCTTCTAGCTTTGTATGTTTAGTACATTAGAACCTAGAGCTAACTCATATGTTCCCCCTAAGCCGTAGTGTGCTAGAGTAGAGGTAGATTTGAGTGTGTGTGTCACACTACCCCGTATATCTTTTATCTTACCCCTGTCGTTGAGTGTGTTGTTCCCTATATCTATCTCTTGGTTTACATTCAGAGCAAAAGCATAAGTCTAAGATATCCACCATTGCCTTCCACGGATACGATACCCTTGGAATACTCTCCTTCCTTGGGGAAATGCTACAATGGTTTATCTGTGCGCTTGCGGATTCGTTCATGATTGTTTAGATTAACCTTTGGCAAGTCTCGATGTTCACGCTAACCCGGTGCCATTAGTTGTGACACTGAGAGGTGCCTAAAGGCATTTCCTAGTGTTGTCACTAAGGACGGGTCCAAAATCTGTTCTTAAGATGATGACGCTACGAAACGCCAATAGACTCGAAGATGGGTGGCTGGACCAGCACACACGCTTACAAGCAAGTAGCAAAGGATAAACTTGATCTAAACTAAACTCGAGTGTTCTTGACGGCGGCTAAGGAGTATATAACAGGGGGAGGATGACCACAAGGGTTCTGGGGTTGTGCTCCAACCCTAGGACGCGTCCCTAATGGACCCAACTTGATACACGGCCCATTGGGCCAAAATACGATGGCGCAGCACCCTGTACAGAAGGACCTCCGGTTGATGATTCGTCAATTGCGGATGCCTCAAGACAGATATGGACATGAGTCTAGATCCATATGGAAGTTGACTTCATCACAGTTCGAGGAAGTACTTGAATGCCCCAATCCAACTCCATATGCGTCTGTGGCATCCGTTACAAGTTGGTGCTGTGCTGCAATCCGAATCCAGCCGATCCGAATCCTTTTCCAAGTTGCTCTTCTCCATGATTCCTAAGGCCAGTCTCAGTGGTAGTGTCATAGGCATACTTACCAAGTCAGCCACATCAGCTTTTTAGCAAGATGACCCTGACACTCTCAATGCACAGGGTCATGAGCATAGTTTCATAGATAGAATGTAGCATTTAAATCTTACATGTGTTGTGATCAAATGCAGGGTCATGGGCTCTCAGTGGAGGGTCGTGAGCATTAGTACCTGTGTCGACCTGGGGTCATCACCATGACCCTAAGATCTTCTCTTCCTTCATTTATTTGGTGCCATGTCATCAAAAAAGCCTAAGTGGCAGTCCATTAAATGTCGATGACCCTGCCACTGAGACCGGCCTAAGCAAACAAATAGTGCTCGTGTCTCCACAATCTAAACATGGTGTACATGAACTCAGGAGGGAACTTACTTGATTATTGTAACAATCCTAGGGATCGCTACAGATAACTAGAGGTTTTTGCCGGTGACATGCACGACGGAGTAGATTGGCGGTGCCGTCTCAGAAGCAATCGGAGGGAGGAAGAAGAAGAATGCCGCAGCGGGAGGATGAAGAAGGCAATGTCTTTACTGATAATTCATTGATGCTTCACAGGTTCGGCGAGAGAGGTACAAGTAATGCCCAACATGTGCTGATTTACACGGGCTCTACTGGCCCAACCCAAGGCTCACTGGCCCACACCGACTCACACATAGCCCAGGTCATGACATTCCCCCATCTTAAGCACCAGCTTGTCCTCAAGCTGTTAATGTTGATGAAATCATCTATTCTTCGCATAAGCAACCATGACAGGACACACTGCTGATCAACATGCAGTAGAGGTGGAATTGGAAATGGTGTTACTTGCCTCATAGATTTTTGTAATGATTCCCCTTAGCACAACACCAGGAATGTGCAACTGTTCTCTAGAGACATGAGGCTTCAGGGATCGTCAATCACAAGTGTGTAGAATTGAAGTTTGGAAATTGTCTTACTAGATTCTTGACAAGATCTCCAGCTCAGATTGGCAAGATTTCCATATTTGACAACTGTGGCTTCTGATAGTGTAGACTCAATATGAAAGCCATTACCATTTGCATCTTTTGGTTGTAGACTAATCAGTAATGACAGCCAAACTATTACTTTACAGTCATGTTCATATGAAAATAGCTTCTCTGTTGAATCATTCCAGAATACAGACCCTGATAGTTGTCGATCCCTCTGACTTAAGCAAATCACCTTGTTTTGGAAGAAGTTGAGAGTCGCAGTAACGCACTTGAGCGACAACCGATAACAATCAAAAGATGTACATTCACTAGGAAAATGTTGACCCTTACCTGGGTCCCATATGAGCACTGGTTGATAGGTGAGGTGTGAGGACCAGGTGTGTCCGAGGACCAGTGGAGGGTCACTCCTTAGTGATGAGTGATTGACAACATTGTGTGGACTGATGCTTGGCTAAGTGTGCAGGTACAGGTTGTGGCTTGACTTGTGTCGGTGCGGTGAAGAAGAAGCGCAAAAGGCCTTAGCCGTGGCGGCCTCTGGGTGATGGAGAGGCAAGTAGGCTTGGTTCGATGGACCCGGTGGCCGATGGGGTCAAGTGCGAGTCGTGTGGTGCAAGACTAGCAGGCTGAAGTCGTAAACATGGGCCGATGCAAGGTAGCGGATCGAGGCCGAAGCTTGTATGTGGGGTTTGTTGGTTTGCCCACAAAACCATCGGTGGACGGTTTCTTGGTTTGGGCCTCAAAACCAAGTCCGGAGGCCCGAGGATACGGAGACGGTGATCCGGGAGCTTCGGCAAGCTTCGAGGCGGGGGGCACGTGGCGTGATCGCTGGGCTTGCGTCGATGCAAAGCAAGGCCACGGTGGAAGCGTGTCCGCTCGATGAAGACTTGACCAAAATGCCCCTGAGGGGTTGTATCTTCATTTCAAGTTCTAGGGGTAGCATGGTCATTTACCTCCCTCCGATGGACTTCGTATAAATAGTGGAGAGGTGGATGGCATCTCTCTCTCTCTTGGACTCTGAGGTTTTCCTCCCCCGAAAGATTGCTCTAAACTGCTTCTTTTCTTCTGTATTCTTTAGGCTAGATCCTTGTATAGAATCTGACCTCTGGATGTATGGAAGCATTCGGCGTTGCGGTGATCTCCTAGTCCTCTGTGATTTTCGTGTCATTTTCGTGGCTATTTTTGAGGAGTTTTGTTCTTCGCTCGATTCGGGGATTTGAAGGGGTTTCTTCTCGGATTTCTTTAAGGGGATCATGGGTGGATGCCTTGCGCATCTTTCTGTGTGATCTTGACCCCTCAAACGCCGGGAAACACCTTCGATTCGTGAGTTTTTGGCCGGTGTTCGAGTTCTTGGTGGTTGTTCGTGTGATCCGCGATTCCCAGCGATTTAGTGAGTTAGAGGTCGAGATTTTTGGGGCATAGCTTCCTCTTATATTGCTTATCTTCTCCCCCAAATCTTGTCTCAAGAGCTTTAGCCGTTTGGGAGATCCGATGATGGATTTGGAGAGTTGACCTCGCGAGGTCGGGCTTTTTCTGCTCTGTCCGCGCCTGGCAGACTGTCCGCGAAAGGAGCGCGGACTGTCCGCGCGACACCAGTTCATCGCGTGTTCATCCGTGTTCGTGCACGTTCGCGTTTCGATCTGTTTTGTCGCGAGGATTTTGTTGCAAGAGGTTTGCGGACTGTCCGTGTTGTGTGTGCGGACTGTCCGCGTGGCTCGGATTTTGTCTGGGGTGGCTCGTGGTTTGTCTGGGGTGTCCAGCGAGTTTTGCCGGACTGTCCGCCTGGTGTGGCCGGACTGTCCCCGAGGCCACGGACCGTCCGCGGTGCTTGCCCGGACTGTTCGAATTTCCTCAGTGCAGCTCTGGTGGCTCGAGGTCCTTTTTTGGACTGTCTGCCGAGGGTCCGCGGACTGTCCGCCTGGCTTGCGGACTGTCCGTCATACTCGTCCGGACTGTCCGGCCTAGACTTTGCAGATTTGGCTAAGTCTTTTGATTCTTGTCTTGTGCTTCCGCAGTTTGATTCAAGGCTTGTCTCTAGGACTTGTGGGTTTGTGTGTGCCTAGTCTAGAGCTTTTCTTGTGTGCGCGAGAGCTCGGAGTGGCAATCGGGGTATAGGCTGAGTTCGACCTTCGGGAAGAATTTTTATCGGCTCCCATTCACTCCCCCCCTCTCTGGTCGCCTATTCGGTCCTTCAATTGGTATCAAAGCCGGTTACGGATCTTCTTGATTCTAACCAGTCTAAGATCCAAAGATGGGCGATTATGGCAAGGGGTCGGGTCTTCCGCACTTTGATGGCAAGAATTACCCAATGTGGGAGAGGCGCATGGGCGCATTTTTGTGTGGGAAGGGAACTCTGATCTGGGAGGTCACTTAGAATCCTCATTATGTCATCCTAGACAGTTTTCTGCTTCCAGGTACGCGGGACATGTTTGAGGCCAACAGCAAGGCCGTTGATTACTTGTTCCGTGCTCTCTGTGCCTCGGAGTTCGAGTGAGTGTACGGAGAGAATGTGGCCGGAAAGATTTGGCTCAAGTTGAGAAATGCTCACGTTGGCAATGCCCAAGTGCAAGCCCGTTTGTTTTCCACTTACCGGAGAGAGTACGAGAACTTCACACATCTCCCCGGTGAGTCGATCGATGCTATGTTTCAACGCTTCACTAGCATAGTCAACAACATGAGGGCCAATGTGATAGTGCTCCCATACACGGATCATGATCAAGCTATCAAGCTTTTGCATGCCCTGGATAGATCTGTGTGGAGTGCCATAGTCGAGGCCATTGAGGAGTCGAGTGTGTATGACACGTTGACGCTGGATGAGCTATTTTCCAAGCTGAGATCTTCAGAGGTTGATCATGGCTTGAGAGCTAAGAGCGAGAGCCCTACTGATCCTCATAGTTTGGCTCTTATCTCAGGATCAATGACTAACGCTAACTGTATTGGTTTCTCTTTGTCTTGTCTTGTGTCCCTGCCAGATGAGGACTTCGAGGTGCTGAGCGAGGACGATCTCGCCTTGTTGAGCAAGAGGTTTGGGCGGATGTACGAGAACCGCAAGAATGCAAGGCGGAGCTCGGGGATGTGCTATCGGCATGGGAAGCACGGGCACTTCATCGCCGAATGCCCTGAAGCCATGGAGATCAAGAACGACTACAAGGCCAAGCCCAAGCACGACTACAACAAGCACCGCTCTCGGAACGACTACAAGGACAAGCGCATGGACAAGGGCGAGAGAAGGCCGAAGAAGAGTGGCGGCTACAAGAAGAAGACGGCTCGAGCGATGGTTGCCAGAGCAAGCGACATCGACTCCACATCAAGCGATGCTTCCTCCGACTCGAGTAGTGAGGAAGAGCAAGAAAGGCGCAAGGACAAGTGGCACACGGGCAAGAACTTCACCGGCCTGAGCTTCGTCGCACAAGGAGGCTTTTGCGGCATGGCGCATTCCAAGAAGGGTGGGAAGCACAGCTCGGATTCAAACTCCGACTCCGAGGAAGAGGTACGAAATGATCCCAACTTCTTGCTAGAGGAGAATGATAGGCTCAATGAGTTGCTTGATAACTGTGATGATGTGCTTAGAAAGACCAACAAGGAGAAGAGGGAATTCAGGTCTTTGTTGGGTGATGCTAAGGATAAGATAGCTGAGCTTGAATCCTTGCTTGTGGATGCTAGAAATGAGATAGGATCTTTGAAATCTGCTCCTGTTGTGTCTGATGAGATTGACTATGGTGATTGCTCTATTTTTCTTGCTGATTTGACTGCTCTCATGGAGAAGCATGCCTCTACTCTTGAGGAACTAGATGTGATTAGGATTGAGTGTGATGAATTGAAATCTAGGCCAGCTTTGTTAGGTACTTGTACCTCATGTCCTGTGTTGCATGCTAAGCTAGATGAGTCTCACACCAGGATAGTTTCTCTTGAGGCTGCTATGAAAGCTCCCATTCCTACATCTTGTTCTACCTGTGAAATGCATGCTTTGAAAAACATGAAACTTGCACACTATGTTGACCGTTTGCAGGATGAAAATGATGAGCTTAGGAAATTGATGAGTTGGTTGTCTGGGCATGAGCCACAGTTGAGTTTGATGTTGGCTGAGTTCAAGAGGTTTGATGGTGAGGTGTTGGGGGTTGCAAGAGTGGTGAGAAGAGTTGTGAGGGAGAAGAGAAAGTTGGAGAGATCCCTACTCCACCACACACCATACCCATGAACAAATATGCACCCAAGCCAAACCACCTCAGAAACAAGCTTGATACAACTCCAGACCCACCAGTGTTCCCCTAGAAAACAGAAAACTACCAGAAACCCATCAAGTTTATGAGCACCTAGGGGAATGTCTTTGAGGGTAAGTCAGGAGAGAAAGATGTTGAGAAGCCACAGCCTAAGCCACAGCCAATTCGCTTCCATTGTCAGTATTGTGGGAGGGATGGGCATAAGGATGAGTTCTGTTTCAGGAGGAAGAGAGATGAGAGGTTTGCTAGGGAGATGGCAAATAAGGATAGGTACCACCTTTCTAGTGGTTTACCTGAGCCTCGTAGAGGGCCTCTGCCTAGGGCTGAGGTATATGTGCGTACAGTTCCCACTCGTGGGGGTGGAGGTGGTTTTCCTCAAAGAGACAGCCGTGTTGGTTTTGGGCGTGGTGAGTTGGCTCGACATGCTCCTTCTCGTGACCGTTATGAGTTTGGGAGGCACGATCAGAGCTTTGGGTCTCAAATGGACTACGGGCCACGTTTTCCCCCTTGTGGTACGCGTACTCCACCAGTGAGACGTGACAGGTCCTTTGGTAGTAGGCGTGAGAGGGCTCCGCCTAGAGGTTTTGGTAGGATGGATTTTGCTAACCCTTCTTTTGAGCAGATGGCTCAACATTAGTTTGACTCTTTTGGTACAAACCCAGTGTTGAGTCGCTTGCTCATTCTCGTCCTCGTTTTTTATTGCAGGTGGGAGGCTTGGAGGACTTTTGGTTGATCGACTCGGTTGCTCACGACACATGACCGGAGATCGTGGGTTGTTCTCCAGCCTCGCCCCGGTCAGTACGAGGGAGTACATCACTTTCGGGGACAATGGGAGAGGACGAGTGCTTGGTGAAGGTGAGTAGCAAGGTGACCTTAAGAAGTGTGGCTTTGGTCAAGTCACTTGGTTTTAACCTGTTGTCAGTATCTCAGTTACTTGACGAAGGTTTTGAGGTTCGTTTTGAGTCGGGCGCTTCTCGTGTGCTTGATTCTCGAGGCGATCTTGTTTGTACGATCGTCCCCGAGGGTCAAATCTTCCGTGCCGATTTTTCCCAGTCTGTTGGTGCTCCTCGATGCTTTGTTGCTGGCGCTTCGGCCGAGTTTGGAAATGGCATAGGAGGTTGGGACACTTGAGCTTTGAGTTGCTTTCCTGCTTGAGTGGTCTTGATCTTGTCCGAGGATTGCCAAAGTTGAAATTCGAGAAGGATTTGGTTTGTGCTTCTTGTCAGCATGGAAAGATGGTTGCTGCTTCTCACGCCCCTTTGACTGCGGTCATGACTGAGCGACCGTGTGAGCTTTCGCACATGGATTTGGTTGGGCCAGCTCGTGTTAGCTCTGCGGGTGGGAAGTGGTATGTTCTTGTTGTGGTTGATGATTTTTCGAGGTACTCTTGGGTTTTCTTTTTGGAGGATAAGAGCGAGACATTTGGCTTTGTTCGAGACTGGATCTTGAGGTTGAAGAATGAGAGACATGGTGATGCCATTCGAGCTATACGCAGTGACAATGGCACGGAATTTAAGAACTCTTATTTTTATGCCTTTTGCAGTGATTTTGGTCTTGATCATCAGTATTCTTCTCCATATGTCGCTTGCCAGAATGGCGTAGTGGAGAGGAAGAACCGGACCCTTTGTGAGATGGCCAGGACGATGCTCGATGAGCATAGGACTCCTAGGTGTTTCTGGGCTGAGGCGGTCAATACTGCTTGCTATGTCTCAAATCGCATCTTCCTTCGTGCCTTTAAGAAGAAGACCTCTTATGAGCTGATGCATGGGTGACAACCCAAGGTGTGTCACTTTAGAGCTTTTGGTTGCAAGTGTTTCATTCTGAAGAAGGGCAAGTTGGATAAGTTTGAGGCTAGATGTTCAGATGGTATCTTTCTCGGTTATGCGATTCACTCTAGAGCATATCGTGTGCTCAACCTTGACACTAACCGAATTATTGAGACTTGCGTGGTAACCTTCGACGGGACACAGCCATGTAGCTCTTCTGCTTTTGAGTGTGCAGGTGACGAGGAGATTGGAGCGGGGATCTTTGAGGATGAGAAGGATGGAGATGGAGATGGAGATGAAGACGATGATGGTGGTGATGCTCCCGTGGCTGATCGTGTACAAGCTACTTCCACTATGACGACGATGATCGAGGATGGTCCATCCCCTACACCCACTACGACTGAGGCTGTTCGAGTGGAGGCGCTGCTGAGGGGGAGATTGTGTCCAGGCGAGAGGCTCCTCGGCGTGTACAAGTGGATCACCCACCGACGACGATCATAGGTGACCTTCATGAACGCACTACACGGTCGAGGTCAGGGAATACCTCTCATTTCGCTCACTCTGCTTTTGTTGCTTCTTTTGAGCCCAAAGATATTCGACACGCTTTGTCTGACAAGAATTGGATGAATTCCATGCATGAGGAGTTGTAAAACTTTGAGAGAAACCAAGTCTGGGTGTTAGTCGATCCACCACCAAATTGCTGTCCCATAGGTACCAAGTGGGTGTGGAAAAACAAAAAGGGTGAGAATGGGATGGTTGTGAAAAACAAGTCGAGGTTGGTGGCTCAGGGGTTCAACCAGAAAGAGGAAATAGACTATGAGGAGACATTTGCTCTTGTAGCCCGTTTGGAGGCAATTAGGATCCTTCTAGCCTTTGCCGTGGCTAAAGGGTTCAAGTTGTACCAAATGGACGTGAAGAGTGCTTTCTTGAATGGGGTGATAGAGGAAGAAGTGTATGTGAGGCAACCCCCGGGATTTGAGAGCGAGAAATACCCACACCATGTATACAAACTCTAGAGAACGCTCTATGGGTTGAAACAGGCACCTAGAGCTTGGTATGGCAGGTTGATAGGCTTTTTGCTGAGTAAGGGGTTTGTGATGGGCACAGTTGATAAGACCCTGTTTCTCCTTAAGCATGGGAATGACCTTTTGATTGTTCAGATTTACGTGGATGACATAATCTTTGGTGGCTCCTCTCATGATCTTGTTGCCAGATTTGCAGATGATATGAGCAGGGAATTTGAGATGTCCATGATGGGTGAGCTGTAGTTTTTCTTAGGACTCTAGATCAAGCAGTGCAAGGATGGGACGTTTGTACATCAGGCGAAGTATACCAGGGACATGGTGAAGAAGTTTGGCAAGAACGACTCCAAGCCGCTGACTACACCGATGGGTACCACTACGGCTTTGGATGCGGATGGCGAACCTGTGGACCAGAAGGAGTACCGGAGCATGATCGGCTCCCTCCTCTACTTGACGGCGACGAGGCCGGACATACAGTTCAGTGTGTGTCTGTGCGCTCGTTTTCAGGCTCCACCGAGGACTTCACATCAGCAGGTCGTCAAGCGGATTTTCAGGTACTTCAACTACACTCCTGAGTTTGGTCTTTGGTACTCTGCCTCCTCGACACTCAGACTTCACGGGTACTCCCATGCTGATTTTGCTGGGTGTCGATTGGACCACAAGTCTACCTCTGGGTGTTGTCAGTTCCTTGGTTCTTCTTTGGTCTTTTTGTCATCTCGCAAGCAATCCATTGTAGCCCAGTCCACTATAGAGGCCGAGTATGTAGCTGCTGCTAGTTGTTGTTCCCAGCTGCTTTGGATGACCTGCACTATGAGCGACTTTGGTGAGGAGTGCTCCCAAGTTACACTCTTTTGTGACAGCACCAGTGCCATAAGTGTAGCCAAAAACCCAGTCCTTCACTCCAAAACGAAACACATAGAAGTGAGATACCACTTTCTGAGGGACAATGTTGAGAAGGGAAACATATCTTTGTCCTATGTCCCTACCCAAGATCAGCTAGCTGACATTTTCACCAAACCACTTGACCAAGTCACTTTCACTCGCTTGCGGGGTGAACTTGGAGTGTGTTTTCTTTTCTAGCTGAGTCTCGGAGCTTCTCATGTATATATGTGATATATGTTGCATTTTGTTGCATTCCATGCATGCATTTTACTTTCTGTACAAAACCTGGTAGGATAGCCATCTTTGGATCACTTGTGCTAGGAAAAGCTTCTCTTATATACTTTGATCCCTGATGTGCTATTTGTGAGATATGTGCATGTTTGGTAAATGGTGATGTGAATGCTATGCTCTTGATGGTTCTGCCTTATATTTATGTTGAGATAGCCTTCTTTTTATGAAAATGCTAAAATTGTGTCTCTCATGAGTAAATACTTGTCTATCCTCAATTTGTGCTCAAATGCCTCTATCATGTTTAGTTTGTGCTTGAGTATCATGTTCTCTTTGCTTGGGGTCAAAGACCTTTTTGTCATTATAAATGTTTAGCCCATTTGTTCACTTTGGGAGGAGCATAAGCTTCTTTTTGCCACAAAGGCATTTCATGTACCATGTTTTAACTTGAAAATGGAATTGGTGTATGAATTGCCTTATGCTTGAAAAATGAGCTTTAAGTCATGTCTTTATGTTTTGATATTCATATCTTGGGTGCTAAACGTACCATGTTGTCTACCATGAGAAGTCTCATTTTAAGAAGTAGACACATGGCTCGGTGGCTTTAACATGACTTGAGTAGCTTGTGGGCGTTTATAATGATCTTGTGATGAGAATTTGTGATCTTCTATAAACTTTTGATGATCTAGTGTATTTGTGTTCAAATTGCCATGGATAGGGCTTTGCTCATGAGATGACTATTTCTTTGTGAAAATTGCTTAAAATTGCCTTTGGCCATGTCACGTGCTTATATGTCTCTACCTTCTTGATGGCAATGTGCTAACTACACCATGTCTAGTTTGCTTGCTCTATGTCTCATCTGTAGCATTTTGTTATGCTCTTTGTATATTTGAGAAGCTTGGTAGATTGTATATATGCTTTGACATGCATTTTTCATGAAAACAAAGGGAAGAGTTTCATATATACCTTGATTCATGCATTGTCAACAAGGGGGAGAATTTTGGGATATATACATGCAAGGGGGAGAATTTTCATGCATTGCGGAGATTTTGTGGAAATTGGTATGCATTTGTGAGAGGCTGCATGTGAGGAAAAAAATTGAGAAGAAAGAGGTTGCATTTGCTAAGGGGGAGTTTGCATATGTGCAGGGGGAGCTCCTTTGGTTTGCCTTAGTTTTGTGCTTTGTGGTGTGCTCCTTGTGAGCTTTGTTTTGTCTCGGCTGTGTGGAGCTGTTGCCCTTGCCTTAGGGGACCGAGACTTGGTATGGCGAGCGATCTTGTTTTCGCTTGTTCTTTGGCTTTGGATCACTTGCTTGGAGATTTGTGTTCGTGGTTATTTTCTTTTCTTTTTCTCTATGATGTTACTATGGGTGTTGTGAATGCACTCATCAAGGGGGAGATTGAGGACCAGGTGTGTCCGAGGACCAGTGGAGGGTCGCTCCTTAGTGATGAGTGATTGACAATGTTGTGTGGACTGATGCTTGGCTAAGTGTGCAGGTACAGGTTGCTGCTTGACTCGTGTCGGTGCAGGTGAAGTACAAGCACGAAAGGCCTTAGCCGTGGCGGCCTCCGGGTGATGGAGAGGCAAGTAGGCTTGGTTCGATGCACCCGGTGGTCGATGGGGTCAAGTGCGAGCCGTGCGGTGCAAGACTAGCAGGCTGAAGTCATGAACATGGGCCGGTGCAAGGTAGCGGATCGAGGCCGAAGCTTGTACGCGGGGTTTGTTGGTTTGCCCACAAAACCATCGGTGGACGGTTTCTTGGTTTGGACCTCAAAACCAAGTCCAGAGGCCCGAGGCTACGGAGACGGTGATCCGGGAGCTTCGGGAAGCTTCGAGGCGGGGGGCACGTGACGTGATCGCGGGGCTTGCATCGATGCTAAGCAAGGCCGCGGTGGAAGCGTGTCCGCTCGATGAAGACTTGACCAAAATGCCCCTGAGGGGTTGTATCTTCATTTCAAGTTGTAGGGGTAGCATGGTCATTTACCTCCCTCCGATGGACTTCGTATAAATAGCGGAGAGGTGGATGGCATCTCTCTCTCTTGGACTCTGAGGTTTTCCTCCTTCGGTAGATTGCTCTGAACTGCTTCTTTTCTTCTGTATTCTTTACGCTAGATCCTTGTATAGAATCTGACCTCTAGAGGTATGGAAGCATTCGGCGTTGCGGTGATCTCCTAGTCCTCTGTGATTTTCGTGTCATTTTTGTGGCAATTTTTGGGGAGTTTTGTTCTTCGCTCGATTCGGGGATTTGAAGGGGTTTCTTTAAGGGGATCATGGGTGGATGCCTTGCGCATCTTTGTGTGTGATCTTGACCCCTCAAACACCGGGAAACACCTTCTATTCGTGAGTTTTTGGCCGGTGTTCGAGTTCTTGGTGGTTGTTCGTGTGATCCGCGATTCCCAGCGATTTAGAGAGTTAGAGGTCGAGATTTTTGGGGCATAGCTTCCTCTTGTGCTGCTTATCTTCTCCCCCAAATCTTGTCTCAAGAGCTTTAGCCGTTTGGGAGATCCGGTGATGGATTTGGAGAGTTGACCTCGCGGGGTCGGGCTTTTTCTGCTCTGTCTGCGCCTGGCGGACTGTCCACGAGGGGTGTGCGGACTGTCCGCGACACCAGTTTGTCGCGTGTTCATCTGTGTTCGCGCGCGTTCGCGTTTCGATCCATTTTGTCATGTGGGTTTTGTTGCAAGAGGTTTGCGGACTGTCCGCATGGTGTGTGTGGACTGTCCGTGTGGCTCGGATTTTGTCTGGGGTGGCTCATCGTTTGTTTGGGGTGTCCAGCGAGTTTTGCCGGACTGTCCACCTGGTGTGGCCGGACTGTCCGCGAGGCCACGGACCGTCCGCGGTGCTTGCCCGGACTGTCTGAATTTCCTCGGTGCAGCTCTGGTGGCTCAAGGTCCTTTTTCGGACTGTCCGCCGAGGGTCCGCGGACTGTCCGCCTGGCTTGCGGACTGTCCGCCGTACTCGTCCGGACTGTCTGGCTTAGACTTCGTAGATTTGGCTAAGTCTTTTGATTCTTGTCTTGTGCTTCCGCAGTTTGATTCAAGGCTTGTCTCTAGGATTTGTGGGCTTGTGTGTGCCTAGTGTAGAGCTTTTCTTGTGTGCGCGAGAACTCGGAGTGGCAATCGGGGTATAGGCTGAGTTCGACCTTCGGGAAGAATTTTTATCGGGTCCCGTTCACTCCCCCCCCTCTCTGGTCGCCTATTTGGCCCTTCAAGGTGCTGCCTATGAAATGCACCAGCCTCACTTCCTCTCAAATTGTTACCAGATAAGATATTTGAATAGTAAGGATAGAACTTGATAACAAGTGACCAATCACATATCCAGTGAAACCCTCAGAATATGATTGGTAATTGGTATATGCAAAGTTGTGCCATATCAGCTTTGCCACTAGAGTTACACTGAACTGATGGTCTTGATTCCAGCAAGGATAAATTTGCAACTGTAGCACTTCCCCCGAAATTGTAGGTTGGTGTTGAACTTTTTCCCAACACATGAACCACCAACATAGTGACCATTTGATGGTAGAAGCAGATATATTCACAGTAACACAGTTTTCAGAGTGTAATTCCTGTGAGTTAGTCTGAATTTCATGAGTATAAGTGTACCATGCACTATCTAGGTGCTCAGCCTATAGACTAGTAATACTGTCACAGTGATAGAACTGAAATAATGTGTATGAACTGGTAGAGTGCAATAAAAGGCAATGGCAGAGTGCTCACTGATTAGTAGGCTAGCCATGTTGATAATTTGATTGTCTCTCTGATATTGCCATTTGTATAGGAGTTTCTGCCCCAGAATTCCAAAATTGCACAAGAGAGACTCCACCATGCTAGTTTTACCATTTGAGTTACATTCCCCTCCAGTTGATAACATGAGAGTATGAATTGTGTCGGAAAGTTTCATCTGAAACACAGCACTGTGCCATTCATGTAAGGAGTGTAAGCCCATTGTAGTGTGTATGTGCTTTTGAACATCAGGGAGCTGTCTGATTTCAATCCCCGAAGTGAAAATGTGACTCTGCAGTTTTGTAGTATCACCATGTTTGTGCAGAACATACTTGCCTGGACTTGCTGATTTAACCATATCCTCATGATATAATTTTGACAACTGAATGAAATCCAACAAGTATGATAGAGCTTCCACTAGTTGCGCGGCTGTGAAGTGAGCTATAGGCACATGTGTTGCTGCTGGCCAATTAGTTGTGCTTATTATGCCACCCAATACACCAATCAGCATAGCAGACATAGCAATCTCAAAATTGCAATACGAGTGAGTCCACAACTTTCCACCATGCTTCAGTTGTGCTTGAACTGTATCCCCAATAGTTGTTGTCATATACTCCATGTTAACTGGTTTCAGCAACACATACCTCTTGCTTAGAATATTAATATCAATGAACTTTGCAATTGCCCTGCCATTTGAGATACCTCACCTACCATACACTCTTAATAGTAGTATCTTGGTGAAGCAATGACATTTATTCCAGGAAGAGGAATTTTGAAACTGGGGCACTTTACCAAGAATTGTTGGCTGGGTTTGAATTCTCTCAGATTCAATGAACACCCAACCATTTGACCATTTGAGTTCAGAAACAAATATATCCCAAGTAGCATAATTTGCAAAGAGTAATTCAGTTGAGCTAAGCTGACCAGTGAAGATAGTTGGAGTGAATTTCATGCTAGTCACCAACATAAGTACCACTGAACCAGGACCCTTAGTGTTGATGGTCTTGTATCTCACAGTGCATCTGAACTTAATATGAATGAGTGATAAATGATGGCAGAGTAATTTCCTAGCATGATATAGTAGACAACCCATGCTGTCATATTCCAGTGACGTTGCTATGCTAATTGACATCACAAAAAATTGCTTCCAATCGTAGCCAGATGGTAGTGGATGCATATGAAACATCTCATTACTATGCGGCCATATACGAACACCAGCTTTCTGTAGGATGTACCAATCATGATCTTCGCAGTATAGTTTCCCTATCCAATCAGGTGGCAGCCATAGGGCATCGAACTGTCTATTCATTTGACAGCATCCCAGTACATGGTCCTCTTTGGAGAAATTCACACTCACTACTGACAGTGAATTCAGCAACTGCATAATAACCTAAAATGGTTTTTTCACAAAGTGAAGAGGCTGCCTATCCGCTTGCACTGTAGTTCCATATAACTCAAACCCACTCATTGTATGACTTGGGAAAGATGTCCAATGTATGGGCCTGAGGTAAACACTACCAGTGTGCAAGGTGTTAGTGTCGTTCAGATGATTTGAGTATATCATCTAAGCAATCTGAGTAGCCAGATTGCCCTTTGCAGTAACACCTCCTGTACAAACTAATGACTGTAATGTAGCTAAGCTTGTGCCATCAGTAAAGATATTAAAGTGCTCATCCATTTTATGTTGGTAAACATAAGAACCAACACAAAGCTCATAAATGATAATGCACTTACTTACTGCATGACTCAACATCTTTGACAGAGATTCTTCCCATGTCACAACTATAACATAACATGTAAATGATGCCAAAGGTTTCGAGCTGAGCTGAACATCATTTATTTGCATCTCTGAATTTATGGGTGGAGGCCATGGTGGCCTTTGTTGCCCTGTAACCCAACCAAAACTGAATTGCAACCAAAATTGAACTGCAGCAAGACAGACTAGTGAAGATGGAGGTTTTGGTTGAATGGAAACTCGCTCAAACATCAGAATATATGGTCCCTGTCCACTGTCAAGTAAGCTTGCCGGCACTAGATCTATCACTGTTGTTTTACGAGAGCCTATGTCTTCATCCTTGTGAACATCACACACTCTAGTATCCCACCATAGAAACACAGTGCCAACTGAATGGGTGGAGGTGGTGATATACCATTGCTGACTGATGGGCATGGGGTTGGAAACTTCCTCCTCTACATCTAGAACGGCTTGTGCCGTTGTAGATGGCAACACAGCAGTTGTAGTGGCAGGTGGAGGTGGTGGTGCAGTTGATGTCCCGGCGACGTCGATGAAGGATCTACCACAGCAGCGACGAGCACTGGAGCATGCTCATCATGACCGCGACCCTCGGTCGAACACCTTGCGGGCGAGGCTTGCAGGGGCACGCTAGTGGTGTCAATGGAGGTCGGGGCGGAGGGCGTCAGGGCTGGCGGAGTGGCGGATGATGCCGGTGAGTTGACGGAGGCCATGGCGAGAAGGTGCCGCTGTCCCCATCGATGTGATGGAGAACAGCTCCGGATCCTGGAGTGCGTTGGCCATCATCTCCTTGAGCTCTTGCATCTGTTGCTCCCGATCCCGTTTGGTGAGCTCGGCGTAGGGCGCGGCATTGGCGAGCTCATCGTGGTCAAAGATCGACATTGTGGGGGATGGGTTTGTGCGGCGGCGGTGGTGGTGGTGGCTAGCGTTCCGGTGGATGCGGATTTGCGGCTATATTGGCAGCGGTGGTGGGCTGTGGTGGGTGGGGATGGCGCGGCGGCAGTGGAGTGACTGCGGTAGTGGAGGTGGTGGCGGCGGTGGTCGGTAGTGGCTCAGATCGACATTGGTAGGGAGCTGCTTGGTGCTTGACTCTGAATACCAAATGTAACGATCCTAGGGATCGCTACAGATAACTAGAGGTTGTTGCCGATGACACGCACGACAGAGGAGATCGGCGGTGCCGTCTCAGAAGCAATCGGAGGGAGGAAGAAGAGGAACACCACAACTGGAGGATGAAGAAGGCAATGCCTTAATGATAATTCATTGATGCCTCACAGGTTCGACGAGAGAGGTACAAGTAATGCCCAACATAAGCTGATTTACACAGGCTCTACTGGCCCAACCCAAGGCTCACAAGCCCACACCGACTCATACATAGCCCAGGTCGTGACAATTATTTAGTTGATGAGCACGAGCACGAGTAATAGGACTAGCAAGAGGAGTATGGGATGTATCCTATTGAGGTAGTGATGATGTCGATGCCGGGGATGTATCGTTGGCGGGAATGTCCTCATCATCTTCACATTCTTGCATTTGAGTTGTCCTCGACTCAAGATCATCTTCTTCTCCCAAATATGGCTACAAATCTGCAATGTTAAATGTGGGTCTAACCCCAAAATCTGCAGGTAGATCTAGTTTGTATGCATTGTCATTAATCCTCTCTACCACTTTAAATGGTCTATCAGCCCTAGGCAATAATTTAGGTTTACACAATTCAGGAAACCTTTCCTTCCTCAAATGTAACCATACTAAATCTCCAGGTTCAAATTTTAATTCCTTTCTACCTTTATCACCACCAAGCTTGTACTTAGCATTCATGCGCTCTATGTTCTCTTTTGTTGTTTCATGCAGCTTTAACATCAATTCAGCACATTTAGTAGCATCAAAATTTAGCTTCTCAAAAGCTGGCAAAGGCATTAAATCAATAGGAGCACGAGGCAAGACACCTTATACAATCTAAAATGGGCACCCTTTGTAGTAGAATACAACGAACGACTGTAAGCAAATTCCATATGAGGTAAACATTCTTCCCACATCTTAATATTGTTCTTTAATACAGCCCTTAACATAGTAGACAAGGTTCTATTCACAACTTAGTTTGACCATCAATTGCGGTGAACCTTGGCGCGTTACTGAACCGTCAATAGTGTTGATCGTGGTGGTTCCTATGGTCGTGGTACAGGCAGTAGAGGGGTTGTTTCTGGTGGTGGTGTGTTTACTGGACATTCTCCACCTCGTGATCGATATGAGGTTGGGAGAGGTTGTCGCAGCTTTGGGTCTCATAGGTGCTATGAGCCACGCTTTTCTTTTCGTGGTAGTCGTTATCCTCCAGTGAGGCATGAGGTGGTTCAGCGTGGTGGTCGTAGCTTTGGTCGTGATAGGATGGATGTTGCTAACCCCACTTTTGAGCAAATGGCTCGACACTGGTTTGATTCCTTTTGTGCTAACCCCAGTGTTGAGTCACTTGCTCATTCTCGTTTTCATTTTTGATTTGCAGGTGGGAGGCATGGAGAACGTTTGGTTGATTGACTCTGGTTGTTCGCGACACATGACCGGAGACAAGGGGTGGTTCTCCAGCCTCACCCTGATGGTGTGAAAGGTGTACATCACTTTCGGGGATAATGGACAAGGACAGGTGCTTTCAGAAGGTGAGGTTAAGGTGAGCAGATGGTGACCTTAAAGCGTGTGGCTCTGGTCAAATCACTTGGGTATAACCTTTTTTCAGTATCTCAGTTGCTAGACGAGGGTTATGATGTGCTGAAGAGTATCTTGGCCCCCTAAGTGGGTTTTGGTGATTTAATGACACGCTAATAAGCTACTAATGATGTGTTGAGTATATGAGCAGGTACTAAAATTCTATGATGGCATCTAATCGCTTCATTGCTATACAAAAAGAATGTGGTGCTAAACGAAGGATTCCTTGAAGGCTTATTTATTTTATATTTTGAATTTGAGTCCTAGGAATGTCGTACTATAAAGAGGGACATGAATTGTATCTTCCAAGAGTTGAAAAGGTGCTCTAGTTGACTAACCAAAAACCTATGAGAGACACCTTTGCACTACACTTCACCGGGCTATCCTTAGAGTGCTAACTCTAGAAGGTCGGAGACTCCGGGTTTTATCCCGGATACTCCGGACTTCCCGGAGTCTCTGGACCAAGTTCGGATACTCCGGGTCTTAGAGCTGTAATAGCTCTTTTTCTGGGTGAGGATGTATTTATACCCCCTCAACCCTATCCACTCCCTCTCTCTTGCCCATTTCGACCTGCAACACTCAGAACTCATTCACTCCCCCTCTTTACTCCCTTTGGCTTTGGTTTGGTGAGATTTGTTGGGGATTAAAGGAGGGATTGTGAGCAAGAGCTTGGAGAGTGCTAGTGAGCTGATTTACCATCTCTAGAGCACCTCGTTCTTCGCTTGGTTGGCAACTTCGTGTTTGTTACTCTTGGAGCTTTGAGCTTCTAGCCGGCTAGGCGTTGCCTTGGAGCATCCAACGGATTGTGGCTGCCCAAGGAAGTTTGTATTAACCCGTGATTGAGTAAGTAACCCTAGCTTGATCTTTGTGGTCGCTAGGGGGAGGAAAGTGACCTAGGTGTAAAGGTCCACCCTTTGTGGGTTCCTCAACGGAGATGTAGAGCTCAAGGTGTGAGCTTGAACTCCGGTAACAAATCCCTTGTGTCTCTTGTGCTTGTTGCTCTTCTTGTATGCTTGATATCCCTTTGAGCACATGTCTAGGGTTTGTGGCCGATCTACTCCGTGGTGAGGTTCCTACTGGTTCTAAGTGGTGGAACATGCTTATATCACTGTATTGCATATCCTATACTCACATATCTGAATTTGAGCAAGTTTGATTTCTGTCGAATTAGTTTGCTTTTAAGTTGTAATTTTCAGGAACGACTATTCACCCCCCCTCTAGTCGACATCTAGATCCTTTCAATTGGTATCAGAGCAGGTTGCTCCGTTTGAAGCTTAGCTGCTTGGACAAAAGAGATGTCGACCCCAACTAATCAAGCAATGCCGCCCGAAGGTGACTTGACCAACCCCGATGGTCATCAACCTCCCGTGCATACACTCGAAGTTCCTACGGGTGCAGCGGGAGGTACCGGTGGAGCAAGCACAAGCCATCATCCGGGAAATGACGATGGTGGATCATCCTCATCAAGCGATGATGACTTTGATGATGCAAGATCGAACCGCTCCACTCGTCGGCCTTCGGGAAGTGATTTCTCCAAAATCCCTTTTGATTACTCTAACTTAGTTTTTGATAAACCATCGAGTTCCCACCGCATTGGAAAGATACCCCAATTTGATGGAAACAGCTATTCCAAGTGGAAGAACTTGATGGAGGAGTATTTGATGGCGGTAAATCCCGCACTTTGGACTATTGTGAATAGGGGAATCACCTTTCCAAGTGGAGATGCTACCTTGACACAAGCTCAAGCAAATGAGATCCAACGCAACTATCAAGCCATTCGCATCATCAAGAGCTCACTCACCCCCGAAGAGTATGACAAGGTTGATGGTTTGAAGTCCGCCAAAGATGTGTGGGACACTCTCTTTATCAACTATGAAGGAACAAGGCAAGTTAGGGAAGGAAGAATTCGAGCTCTTGAAGGTGAACTCAACTGCTTTTCATCAAGGGAGATGAATCTTCGCAAAACATGTACAACCGCTAGAACAAGATCATCAACAAAATCAAATCTCTTGGTAGTACAATATGGGGAAGAAAAGAAGTAGTTGATAAGATCAGCTCCGCTTACATGGCTAGGGATGTTCAACTCCCTACACTCATTAGAGAGAAGAGAGGCTTCAAGCAGTTCACTCCAGCGGATGTGATTGGTAGAATTGAAGAACATCTTATCACCGTCAAGGAGTCAAAGCTCTCACAAGAAATGTCAAAGATGCATGAACAACTTGAGAAGAACAAGGGAGTAGCTCTCAAAGCTTCAAGCAAAGACAAAGAGAAGAAGACAAACTCATCATCCTCCAAGGCCGTGGTCAAGGAAGATAGTGATGAAGATAGTGATGACACCTTGACTCCCAAGCAAATGGCTCTATTTGTGAAGAGGTTCACCAATGTGATGAAGAAGGGTGACTTCTTCAACAAGAACAAGGACAAGGACAAGATCAAGACCAAGAGAACATCCAAGAGGCCATGTTTTGGGTGTGGCAAGGAGGGTCATTTCATTGCGGAATGTCCCAACATCAAAGTGAGAAGAAGAGACACCAACAAGTATGACAAGAACAAGATGGAGGAAATTGGTGAAGCCCATTTGGGTGAAGAATGGGATTCAAATGATGATAGCTCCAACTCCGATGATGAAGTGGGACTTGCCACCATATCTATTGCACAACCCATTGGCAAGCCATCACTCTTTGGAGATCTCACCGATGATGAAGATGACTTCACCCACACTTGTCTAATGGCTAGGGCCACCAAGGTAGACACTAAACCTTCTCCCCTAGATGTTGATGATGATAATGATAGTGATGATGAATTAGAAACAATGATTACTAGTTTTGGAAAGAAGGCAACCAAAAGAATTATGAACCTTCTAAATGAAATCAAGAATAGAGATGAGACTCTTGAGGTGCAAGAACTCTTTAGACTTGAGCGAGAGAAAACCATTGCCCTTGAGAATGCCCTTGTAATTGAAAAGAAGGGTTTCAAGGTGCAAGAGGACTTACTCAAAGAAAAAGAGGAGGAAATTATTAGCCTTAAGAAATCTCAAGCTAAAGAGGCGGTTGTAGTAGATGAATTAACTAGGAAGTCTTTCCTAGCTAAGGATGCTTGCACTAGACTTGAGAGTGTAAAAGTTGAACTTCAACAGAGCCTTAAATGCTTGAAAGCTAGTCACATAGCAATTGAGGTTCAACTTGATAATCTTAAGAATAGTGCTAAAACAACCTCTAATGATGCTACCTCTAACTCAAATACTTCTACAAGTAATGGTTGTTCTAGATGCTATAAAATTGATATAAATGCTTGTGCTACTAACATTGTCGAGATGAATGCAATGAAGAAAGAGATTGCTCGGTTGTCAAACTCTCTCATTGAGGAAAAGAAGAAGGAATCTAATAGAGGAGAGTTTGAGAACCATACTAAGGGATTTGGTTCAAACTACATGAAGAAGTTTGGCTTCGAGAATGGGAAAGGGCTAGGTAAGATTGAGCAAGGCTCCAAAGATCTTATCCCATTCATCAAAAACAACCACACAAGGGGTGTGGGAACAAGAAATGTGGTGCATGGGATGATGCAATTGGGTGCCAAGGTTGAAGGTAAACAACCTAGGCTCAACACTCCCATCAAGTTCAAGAGCTCCAATGGCACATCCATGAACCACAAGTCAAGACCAAAGTGGTACAAGCCAAGCAAACCAAGAAGCCCAAGGCACATGCTTCACAAAATAATTTTTATGCCGGTTATGTGTTGACTTGGAACCATAAGGGTAAGGTGGTGGCCAAGTATGTGGGACCACGCACACAAGGTTCTATGATCAAAAGGAATGTGTGGGTGCCCAAAGTTCTTGTGACTAACGTGAAAGGACCCAACTCTAATTGGGTACCTAAAAAGCAAGCCTAATTTGTTTTGTAGGCATACTCCTCCGGTGGAACCAAATGGGTGATTGATAGTGGATGCACTAATCATATGACTGGGGAGAAGAAGATGTTTATGTCTTGTGAAATAATTGAACATCCTACAGAAAAGATTGCCTTTGGAGGCAATGGTGGTGGAACAGTTGTTGGTCTAGGTAAAATTGCTATCTCAACCAATCATTCAATTTCCGATGTTTATTTGGTTGAATCTTTGGACTACAATTTGTTGTCAGTGTCACAACTTTGTGAGATGGGCTACAATTGTTTGTTCACCAATGAGGGTGTGACTGTCTTTAGAAGAGGTGATGACTCCATTGCTTTTAAGGGTGAACTCAAGGGAAGGCTTTATTTGGTGGATTTTACATCGAAGAAAGACCAACTTGATACATGCTTAATGGCAAAGTCTAGCTTGGGTTGGCTTTGGCATCGCCGGCTAGCCCATGTTGGGATGAGTAATCTCAACAAACTTCAAAACGGGGAGCACATCCTAGGACTAACAAAAGTTCATTTTGAGAAAGATAGAATTTGTAGTGCTTGTCAAGCCGGAAAGCAAGTTGGTGCTCCTCACCCATCCAAGAATGTACTCACCACTACAAGACCATTAGCATTGCTTCACATAGATATCTTTGGTCTCGTGGCCCATGTTAGTATTGGAGGAAGCAAGTATGAATTTGTCATTGTTGATGATTACTCTCGGTATACATGGGTATTCTTTTTGCGTGACAAGAGCAAGGTTCATGATGTATTCAAGAAGTTTGCAACTAGAGCCCAAAATGAGTTTGATGTGAAGATCAAGAGAGTAAGAAGTGACAATGGCACCGAGTTCAAGAACACCAACATTGAAGAGTATCTTGATGGTGAAGGCATTGGTCATGAATTCTCCGTCCCATACACACCTCAACAAAATGGTATAGTGGAGAGGAAGAATAGGACTCTCATAGAAGCTGCAAGAACCATGCTTGATGAGTAGAAGACTTCATATAGTTTTTGGGCGGAAGCGGTCAACACGGCTTGTCACGCTATCAACTGTATATCTTCACAAGCTTCGACACAAGATCGCTTATGAACTCCTAACCGGTAAGAAACCTAACGTGTCTTACGTTAGAATTTTTGGTTGTAAGTGCTTCATTCTCAACAAGAAGACCAAGAACACTAAGTTTGCACCTAAAGTTGATGATGGTATTTTTCTTGGTCACGCTTCAAATGCTCACGGCTATCGCGTTCTCAATAAGACCACCGGTAGTGTTGATATAGCGTGTGACGTGACATTTGATGAATCTAATGGCTCTCAAGTGGAGCAAGTTGATGAAGTGTGTGTAGGCAAGGAAAAGACCTCTACAAATGACATCAAGAAGATGGCCATTGGTGAAATCAAGCCTCAAGAAGAAGATGAAGTCATTGAAGCATCACCTAACTTGACTGCCGCTGCAAATCCCGAACACTACAGAGAAAAGTCCGGAGAATCCGGAGACTCCGGACCCAACCCCGGAGAGTCCGGGCCCTCTGAAGAAGATGCTCAAGATCATCAAGAAAATGAGGATTTGATGCAACAAGAAGCTTTTGAGCCACATCCAAGAGTTCGTCAAAGTATTCAAAGAGATCATCCCGTTGACAACATTCTTGGAAGCATAAGAAGAGGGGTTACTACAAGATCAAGATTGGCAAACTTTTGTGGGCATTACTCTTTTGTGTCCATGATTGAACCTCTCTCCGTGGAAGAAGCACTACAAGACGCAGATTGGGTTATGGCCATGCAAGAAGAGTTGAACAACTTCACTCGGAATGAAGTCTGGTCCTTAGTGGAACGCCCTAAGGGAAATGTGATTGGAACAAAGTGGGTGTGTTGATGGCTGTTAAGTACCATTTTCATTTTCATGGCCGTCAACTCCTGCAAATGAAAGCATGAATTGCACATCCACACTAGAATAGGAGCTTAAACTAATACTTTTCACCAGTGTCGATGTCTATTCGAATGCAGGTATTTAGCATAGAAAATGAGAAGAAACCATGCACATTCACTCCACTCCAATCCAAGGCACTCAAGTGCTGGCCAATGAGGGGCTGCCACATGGATTCTCCTGGATCCATGATGTCACCAATCCATGTGAAGAGCTCTCGACGAATCATACACTGCCACATCAGCATCACATGGATCCATGGGCCCACTTTGCTAACCAAACCACCAGGAAACGTGCCATGCACGGAGGAGGGGCATTAGGGCCCACATGGAAGCGAGCCAGAGGAAGCATGGGCCAAAAGGCCGGCCGAGGGTTTCGACCGACGCTAGGATTAGCCGAACCGACCTAGGGTCGGTTGATCTCCCTCCTTCCACGTGTTGCTCGCCCATTGGCTCCTGGCTGCATCCTGGGGTGTTTTGGAGCATTTGGAGCCTCGGAGCAAGCCACTCCCTTGCCTATAAATACAGGGGGAGGGGCCTCATTTCACACACACCTCCAAGCTCTCAAGTTCCACTTCTCTCTTGTGTAGCTCTCTCTCCCTCTCTCTAATTCTGCCCATGTGAGGTGATTCTCACCTTTATGTGGTAGAATGGGGTTGAGAAGAGATCTAGACTAGGATTAGTTGAGAGATAGAGTAGGAGTGAGGAGTGAGTTGATGTACTCATGGATGCTCGTTCTTCATTTAGACCAAAGTGAGTATTTCAGCATTTCTTATTTAGACTATGGTGGACATCATGCATGAATGAGTTCTTGTGTTCTTAGCTCGTTCATAAGTTAGAGCTTTGTGTTCTTCGTAACACAAGGCTTCGATCCTTTAGAGCTAGTTCCTTAGTTCAAGTATATGTTTGCATGCTCTGATCCTGTTTAGCTGAGTAAGTCTCTCGTTTGTTTGCATCCATACCTTTCTTTCTGCTTTGTAGCTCGATAACTAGTATGATTTGATCTGTTCTCTCTCTAGTTCGTGTGACGCCCCAGGTTTTTGATTAGCATCATTAGTGCTAATGACCGAGTCAAACGTATTGACGCCAGTCAAACCATGGTCAACCTGGGCCATCACCTCGAAAATCTCGTCAACAATCCCTAATGACCCTCTTGATCAAGTCAACACGCACTTGTGGTCAACCCTTGGTCAAAGGCACGGTCAAACCCCAATTAAACCCTGCTGCCTTTGAACGTCCTCCGGAACTTTTGCCGCGTTCTCCAAATTTCACTTAAACACTTCAAATTCTTCCAATATAAAAGTTGTCCAATTTTTCGAGGGACACAACTTTCATGTTGGATGGCATTTCAAATTTTGAGTGGAAAAAGGTGGAAAGCTTGGTCAACTGTCAGCAGCTACTGTTCACCAGAATAATGTGGCGTTCAAAGTTTGGCAGCAGTTTATGCAAAATCCGTTGAGAAAAACACCTTTGAGCCTTTGTAAAAGTTGTAGAGGGTAGTGAGATCTACAACTTTGCTATTCACCACCTAGTGCGCTTCAGTTCAAAAATTGGGAGAAAATCATGGTCAAAGTGTCCTAACATGAAACGGTCGCGCCGGAACCGAGCGTGCGCCGCGACGTCGCCCGCGCGCGCCGCACCCGCGCCGCGCATGTCCTCGGCGTCCGGGCCCACCCGGCCGCATCCCGAGGCCACGCGCCTTCCCGAGGCCCCGCACCCCGAGGCCGGGAGCACTCCAAGGCGCCTTGAAGTCCCGCATGCCACGCGTCGCGTCGCCGTTCGCGCGCCCTGGACCCCTGCCCGTGCTGTCCGCCGGGCATGCCGCCTGCCGCGGTCAGGACCCCCACGTCCGCCCATTGCTTCGAGGCTAAGCCTCCGCGCCCTGCACGCCCAGCTCGCCTATTTAAGGCCGCCGAGTCGCCTCGCGCGCGCCCACGCCTGGCCAGCTCCACGAGCTCCGCCGAGCCGCCATGGACGCCGCCTGGGCGAGCTCCTGTTCTTGCTCACTCCTTCGGCCGCATGACCTTTCCAACACCTTGCCTAGGTCCCATAGGAGCTCAGAGCATCGCGTGTTGCCCCGCAGCCCGCCGAGCTTCGCCGGACATCAGGCCGCCGCGGCCGGCGCCGCCTGCTACCGCCGCACGCCGTCACCAGAGCAACCCCTACCCCAACTTCGGGCGTGAATCGACCGAAGGTGACCCCCTTGACCTTTCCCACCTATTCCCCGGCCGAGGGCGCCGCCGGCCTCGCCGGATTCCAGCCGGCTGCTCCGCCCCGCGGTCCAGGGACCCAATTGCAGAGCATTTATCCTTTCCAGGGACCTTGCTGTAAACCAGGGGCAGATCTACGAATAGTTTTACGAATTCGAGGGCCTACTTGTAAACTAGATCTTGAATAGTAGTAGTTTTTGTGCTGGAACTTAGAAAATCCGTAGAAAATCATAGAAAAATCAGAAAAATGCAAACTCAATTTTTTTGGATTTCTGGTGAAAAATCCTACAACTTTATTAAAGCATGTCTATGTTTTTCCTGATAATTTCTGCATGAAAAATAGAGAACTGAAAAACCTACATCTGTTGTATCTCCAAATCCACTTGTGATCTATAGCTGAATTTTGGATATGTTATGTGCTATGTTATGCCTAGCTCCTGTACCAAAAATAACACAAAGTTATGTTGTAAATATTTTTATATGAATTGTTTTCTATTTATGCAGAATCTGTCTAAATGATTTTTGTAGCAAAAAATAATTAGATTTCTGTGCTCAACTTCCGCAAGTTATCTTTTTATGCCAAAATGCACCTCTGGTAAATTAATCAAAATTTTATAATTGCCATAAATATTTATTCTTGAAATATGCTTGATTTTCTTTGTAATTGCATAACCCAAAATATATAGTAGTTCTAGGTGTATATGTTGCATGCCTAGCTTAGTTTTGGACCAGAGACCATTTGTGAGAAAGTTGGAATCATTTCGATGTGTATTCATTTTGTTATGCTTTTATCTTGCTTTAATAGCTAGCTTTTGTTCTTTTTGGTATATTTAATTTTTATAGCTCTCGTAAGTGTGCATGTGTGTGCGGTGACTTTATATAGGTTTGTAGTGCTTCATAACACACCCCACTGAATCTTATTAATTTATTTTATGAATAAAAGCAATGGAAGCCAATTAAGCTTAATATTAAAGTTAATTGGAAAATCACCTTTCCCAGACCTAATAACCTTATGCATGTGTTGAAAAACATTCTAAGAAGGTGAGACCACCTCCTTGTTGTTTTGTGATTTGAATTAATTTACTTACATAAATATGTACACAGTCACTATTAAAAAGATTAAGTAATAAAGAACCGCATATTGCTCCTTTATTGGAAGAGTATGCTGAATGTATTTCTTATCTAGGTGAATGTGGTCAACCATGCACCCCCATGGTTGTCATTTGTTGTTTGTAATCAATTAAATTAAAAATCGTCAATTAAATCTTGCATTTGCATCCTCGTGTAGATCTTCCCGACGGTAGATATACGCTCGTGCCGGAAGGAGGAGTCGGAGGTGCTGACGAAGAGCTGCAGTACGTGGACGTAGCTCAAGACCTGGACCCAAGTCCAGAAGGGCCCAAGGCCAACCTTGCCAGTGAAGGCAAGCCCCGGATCATTAACCCGTCCTTTTAAAACTATGCAATTGTATATCTTTGCTATGATTGCGCATTTACGTTTCAGGAGTTGAATTGAAACCCTAGATGCATGATCCCTAGGTACCTATGTCTTTTACTAGTATGTTAGGTCGATAGCTGCTATGCTATAGGACCGGTACAAGTCGAGTGATGTTCGTCACTCGCGAGAATAGGTTCTTATGTTGGAATCATAAGATCTTCATAAATGGATTGCTCATGTGGTAAGAGCATGGGATTTGGGCTCCGGTCCAGTGGCTTTCGTGGGCTAAGCTTTTGAACATACTAAACACTTGTCGGAAATGGGTACGGTATGCCTAGTACCTTAAAGAGACGGTGCGGGAACTCTCCCTTACAAATCTTGAGCAATCACCTACCCGGCTAGCTACCAGGGAAGGGGGGTACATGTGTGAAGCTAGGTGCCTTGCGGGGTACGCCAGATAACCTTGTACCCAGGATGGTAAGCATTGCTCCCAAGCCGAGGACTTTTGGGAACCGCCTGGTGGTTGTCCTCGCGGGGGCACCCTACCGTGTGTTTAGGTTTACCTTGCAAGGTTTAAATCAATCGATTGTCGGCCTCTCATCGTTATCTGAGACTGCTTAATCAACTGGCCATGATATCCCTTAATGATGGAATTTGATGAAGTTTACTGCTTGAATTAATTGGTTGTACAATTCTTGATTGAATTAGTTGGCACACTTAGAAATGGTAATCAACTAGAACTTGTGCTAAAATATTGAAAGTAAGGACATACTCTTTGTTGCTTTTCAGCAAAAGAACTCCACCGGCCAAAAAGCCTCTCATGTCTAGCGTTTGGTGATGTAGTTATCACTCGACGGTTAAGTCTTGCTGAGTATTAGTATACTCAGCCTTGCTTTAAAACTGTTGTTGCAGGTGTTGTTGACCGGGTGGATGATGACAAGTGATGACATCACGGATGGCCTCCTGTGATGTCTACCATTGCGCTAGTTTATTTATTTCTGCTGTTTTCGAACTCTGAACCTCTACTCCATGTCATGAACAATGGTTTGTAATAAATGGGATTTAATTTGTGTGTACTCTGGACTCGCCTTCGCGTGAGTTTTAATGCATATGTTCGATCCTCTGTGTGAATTCCAAGTGATTTACCGGGCGTTAACCCGACAACTAACGACAGGATGATACTTTATTATTGCTTAATGACCAAAGTGGATTGGTTTAGGCGATAGTACGGTATTTTCCTGGGCGGGTTGTCACAGCTGGTACCAGAGCGATTATATGCACCAGAGAGTAATTAATAACCTTAATCACTGGTTTTTGAATAAAATTTGCCAAGATTGTTTGGATTTGCAAAACACGTTGGTCCGTTAAGGATAAACTAGACCGAGAGGCCCTAGAGGGAATTTTGGGTTCTTTCAGGTGGCTTATTAATCTATGGTTTATTTTGCTAACTCCCAGCACATTTAATTCCTGTCAGAACTTACTTTCTGTACAACCATACTAGTTCATCACGTTTTGCTATACGTGGTGGTACCACAGGAAAGTCCTGTGAGGGATGGATGGGACCTATTCAAATGGGCACCTACGTCGCGTCTGCGTCTCATCACGTTTTGCTATACGTGGTGGTACTGCATGGAAGTCATGCGAGGGATGGATGGGACCTATTCCAAAGAGAACCCACCGTCGTGTCTGTGTCTCGCCACGTTTTGCCATACGTGGACGTTCCGCATTGTGAATATGCGAGGCAAGGATCCGCTTCATTCAAAAGGAGCGTATCTGAGGTTGGACGCTGTCCATGCAGCGATAAACGCATGGGTACCGTTTCTATAGTGAACGGTAATGTATGTGGACGCTTTCATGAGTGCTGGCATGAAAGGTTCGTTGTGTTCTGTGATCTTCCACAGGTACACTAACCACGTTTCGTAAGTCGCTAAGTGAACATCGAGTAGTTCTCGACTAGTTATTATAGGGAGAAATGTGTATAGGCCTTGCCACCGGCACTAACTTCGATTTTCGGCTTGATCGCCGAGTGAGGACGAATAGGCCGTCTTGCATCATGTTAAAAATCGAGAAAAACTTAAAGCTAAACCCCTATTTATTTTATGTGCTCTCTAAGGAAATTTTGCTAGTGTGCTTTTTTCGTTGCATAGCCTCTTGCATCATGTTAAAAATCGAGAAAAACTTAAAGCTAAACCCCTATTTATTTTATGTGCTCTCTAAGGAAATTTTGCTAGTGTGCTTTTTTCGTTGCATAGCCTCTCGTGTGCAGATGTTTTGCTGTCCAAAATGTGTTAGGGCTGTTTGCTTAGATTGTTGTCCCTTGTTCAAGGATCTTTTTGCCTAGGTGATCTCTACCAAAGTTGCTCCATATCTAATCTAGTTCCTGCTCGCAAGAATTTGCGGTCATAGCCTTTGTATATCTCAAGTTGTGCTCAGATTAGTGAACACCTATCTTGCTGTTTTTCCAGGAGCCAAATCCGAAACCTTGCTTAGTTGAAGCACCTTCCTAACCTTTCTAGATCAAGCTTTGTTTATCAAATATGTGCCTCATAATCTTGCCGAGTTGCTACAAAAATTTGGAAATTTTTGGGGCTCTGGTTTTTAAGTTATGAATTTTTGTTCACAACTGCCAGAACTTTATGTCATTACGTATGTATGCTCGCTTCGAGTCCAGCATACGGTTGTACCTTTGTATACATGACTACCCTAGTTTGCCTAGCATGAGAGAAGAACTTTTTCTATTCTGCCATGGCAATTGGGTGATGTCTTGATCTTAGAGTCAATCTTCAGGTATCATCTCCGCCTGTTAACCGGTTATCTCCATCGACATGTATCTCTTCCAAACCCCCTTGAATTTATACATGTTGCAGCACTGCGCTATTTTTGAATTGATATCCTTGTCATGATTACTTCGATCTTTCAATCATGAGCTTATTCCTCATGGTCTTGCTCACAACATTTTGAAAAAAAAGGTCACTTCTTGGGTATGCATTTGCATAGCATGTGCATTTGGGAACATTGGGTGAACTAACGTGCATACGCATGGAAGATTTTGATACTCCTACTCTATCCTTCTTATGTTTGGTGATGTTGTTTTCCCATAACCAAAGGTGCCGCGACGGAACCTAGGACATCATGTGCGCTGCAGCCATATGATTGCCACTAGGAGCGCACTAGGTATCTTGGTTGTGAGAATGCGACTCGCCACGCATATATTTCCTCTCAACCTATGTTTGCCCTCTCAATCACTAACTCGTTTTGTGGGTGACCGAGCCATGCTAACATGCATCATGAGCACCATACCGCATGAGCATGTGCATCGTGTCTTCATAAGCATGTGCATCACACCGACTTTTAAAATCATTGCACCGTAATGTAATGAGTCAATAACACCCCAAATTCGCAAGTGAAATAACATGTGAGCAAGATTGTTCTGAATTTCCCATACTAATTTATCTTCCATACTTTTCCTACCTCTTATTCGTAAACCATTCCTTGCGAATGCCCTCTACGAATTCACCTTCCTAGACTGTTCTTATGAACCACCTTGACCGAGCATGGGAAGCTTTTGACCCATAAATCACCTCCGTGTTGCTTCCAAAAGGAATTACAGAAATCTTTTACTGGCCTTCCTTTTCTTCATAGAAATCTGTTTTGGTAATCACTTTTCAACTGGGTCTCTTTCCGTCCACTCTCAATATTCTCTTAGCCTCAAATCAAATCAACCAGCTAGGTTGAAGCAGTGGAAGTAGAGTTTTCTTGAGCAATCAAGGTTCTCGAAAAGTCAATGTTTGAGAGTCCCCATCGCTCATCCGCCCATGATCCGTGATCATACCCTCCAAATCCTTGGAATCGAGAAAGGGGCAAACAATGGATTGGTTGAAACTCTTGCTAAATTCTCCTCGTTACGCTCTCGAGCCTAGAGGGCGGATACCGGAGCTCTTCTCGTGATTCTCACCATCACGGTCAGTTCTTCAGACCGTTGGACTCCATCCTTTCCAGTGCCACGACTGCACGACTCCGTGACGTTGCTCTGCCATCCCTTTTCCGCGGCCACGATCACGTCACCGAGACCTCACGGGCCGACCATTGTTGAGCCCCGTGTTGCCACCACCGGATTGCTCCACCAGCTCTACCTCGGGTGGTTTTGGCTGACCGTTGCAGCCCCGCGGCGACCATAAAAAGGGAGCCCTCCGTCAATACCGCCGGTACCAAGCCTCGCCTCCTTTCGAGCTCGACATCACCAACACTCTTGTTCTCCTCCGGCTAATTTTTGGCCAACCTGCCACCAGCCATCTCTCCGTTCGCTCTGTTCCTCGCCGAGCAAGCTGTTCATCCGTCTTCGTTGACGACGTCGAGAAGAAGCTTGGAAGTAGGTCGGAAGACGGACTCGAGCCACGCTGCCACCCATGACTCAGTTCTTGGAGGTGTGCGAGACGCTTCGCTGGACACTGGTGGGAGTGTACCTCTGCATCACCGACGGAATCTGTCTGCTCTTAGCTGTTCATGTGCACATTCATCACCCGCTTCCTCATGAACGGCGTTGAGGAAGCGAGGGATGTACCATGTATCTTTTGTCCTATCTGAATTCTCGGTGTCGAGAAGTGTAGGCGGATATGCCTTTCTCCCTTTGTAACCCTTGTCATGTTGGAAGGGATCGCTCTGATCTTGTTGTCGAATCTCGGGACGAGATTCTTTTTAAGGGGGGTAGGCTGTGACGCCCCAGGTTTTTGATTAGCATCATTAGTGCTAATGACCGAGTCAAACGTATTGACGCAAGTCAAACCATGGTCAACCTGGGCCATCACCTCGAAAATCTCGTCAACAATCCCTAATGACCCTCTTGATCAAGTCAACACACACTTGTGGTCAACCCTTGGTCAAAGGCACGGTCAAACCCCAATTAAACCCTGCTGTCTTTGAACGTCCTCCGGAACTTTTGCCGCGTTCACCAAATTTCACTTAAACACTTCAAAATCTTCCAATATAAAAGTTGTCCAATTTTTCGAGGGACACAACTTTCATGTTGGATGGCATTTCAAATTTTGAGTGGAAAAAGGTGGAAAGCTTGGTCAACTGCCAGCAGCTACTGTTCACCAGAATAATGTGGCGTTCAAAGTTTGGCAGCAGTTTATGCAAAATCCGTTGAGAAAAACACCTTTGAGCCTTTGTAAAAGTTGTAGAGGGTAGTGAGATCTACAACTTTGCTATTCACCACCTAGTGCGCTTCAGTTCAAAAATTGGGAGAAAATCGTGGTCAAAGTGGCCTAACATGAAACGGTCGCGCCGGAACCGAGCGTGCGCCGCGACGTCGCCCGCGCCCGCGCGCGTCGCACCCGCGCCGCGCCTGTCCTCGGCGTCCGGGCCCACCCGGCCGCATCCCGAGGCCACGCGCCTTCGCGAGGCCCCGCACCCCGAGGCCGGGAGCACTCCAAGGCGCCTTGAAGTCCCGCATGCCACGCGCCGCGTCGCCGTTCGCACGCGCCGGACCCCTGCCCGCGCTGCCCGCCGGGCATGCCGCCTGCCGCGGTCAGGACCCCCACGTCCGCCGATTGCTTCGAGGCTAAGCCTCCGCGCCCTGCACGCCCAACTCGCCTATTTAAGGCCGCCGAGCCGCCTCGCGCGCGCCCACTCCTGGCCAGCTCCACGAGCTCCGCCGAGCCGCCATGGACGCCGCCTGGGCGAGCTCCTGTTCTTGCTCACTCCTTCGGCCGCATGACCTTTCCAACACCTTGCCTAGGTCCCATAGGAGCTCAGAGCATCGCGTGTTGCCCCGCAGCCCGCCGAGCTTCGCCGGACATCAGGCCCCCGCGGCCAGCGCCGCCTGCTACCGCCACACACCGTCACCAGAGCAACCCCTACCCCAACTCCGGGCGCGAATCGACCGAAGGTGACCCCCTTGACCTTTCCCACCTATTCCCCGGCCGAGGGCGCCGCCGGCCTCGCCGGATTCCGGCCGGCTGCACCGCCCCGCGGTCCAGGGACCCAATTGCAGAGCATTTATCCTTTCCAGGGACCTTGCTGTAAACCAGGGGCAGATCTACGAATAGTTTTACGAATCCGAGGGCCTACTTGTAAACTACATCTTGAATAGTAGTAGTTTTTGTGCTGGAACTTAGAAAATCCGTAGAAAATCATAGAAAAATCATAAAAATGCAAACTCAATTTTGTTGGATTACTGGTGAAAAATCCTACAACTTTTGTAAAGCATGTCTATGGTTTTTCCTGATAATTTCTGCATGAAAAATAGAGAACTGAAAAACCTAGATCTGTTGTATGTCCAAATCCACTTGTGCTATATAGCTGAATTTTGGATATGTTATGTGTTATGTTATGCCTAGCTCCTGTACCAAAACTTGCAGAAGGTTTTGTTGTAAATATTTTTATATGAATTATTTTCTATTTATGCAGAATCTGTCTAAATGATTTGTGTAGCTAACAATAATTAGATTTCTGTGCTCAACTTCTGCATGTGATCTTTTTATTCCAGAATGCATCTCTGGTGAATTAATCACAATTTTATAATTGTCATAAATATTTATGCTTGAAATATGCTTGATTTTCTTTGTAATTGCATAACCCAAAATATATAGTAGTTCTAGGTGTATATGTTACATGCCTAGCTTAGTTTTGGACCAGAGACCATGTGTGAGAAAGTTGGAATCATTTCGATGTGTATTCATTTTGTTATGCTTTTATCTTGGTTTAATAGCTAGCTTTTGTTCTTTTTGGTATATTTAATTTTCATAGCTCTCCTAAGTGTGCATGTGTGTGCGGTGACTTTATATAGGTTTGTAGTGCTTCATAACACACCCCACTGAATCTTATTAATTTATTTTATGAATAAAAGCAATGGAAGCCAATTAAGCTTAATATTAAAGTTAATTGGAAAATCACCTTTGCCACACCTAATAACCTTATGCATGTGTTGAAAAACATTCTAAGAAGGTGAGACCACCTCCTTGCTGTTTTGTGATTTGAATTAATTTACTTTCATAAATATGTACACAGTCACTATTAAAAAGATTAAATAATAAAGAACTGCATATTGCTCCTTTATTGGAAGAGTATGCTGAATGCATTTCCTATCTAGGTGAATGTGGTCAACCATGCACCCCATGGTTGTCATTTGTTGTTTGTAATCAATTAAATTAAAAATCGTCAATTAAATCTTGCATTTGCATCCTCGTGTAGATCTTCCCGACGGTAGATATACGCTCGTGCCGGAAGGAGGAGTCGGAGGTGCTGACGAAGAGCTGCAGTACGTGGACGTAGCTCAAGACCTGGACCCAAGTCCAGAAGGGCCCAAGGCCAACCTTGCCAGTGAAGGCAAGCCCCGGATCATTAACCCGTCCTTTTAAAACTATGCAATTGTATATCTTTGCTATGATTGCGCATTTACGTTTCAGGAGTTGAATTGAAACCCTAGATGCATGATCCCTAGGTACCTATGTCTTTTACTAGTATGTTAGGTCGATAGCTGCTATGCTATAGGACCGGTACAAGTCGAGTGATGTTCGTCACTCGCGAGAATAGGTTCTTATGTTGGAATCATAAGATCTTCATAAATGGATTGCTCATGTGGTAAGAGCATGGGATTTGGGCTCCGGTCCAGTGGCTTTCGTGGGCTAAGCTTTTGAACATACTAAACACTTGTCGGAAATGGGTACGGTAAGGCTAGTACCTTAAAGAGACGGTGCGGGAACTCTCCCTTACAAATCTTGAGCAATCACCTACCCGGCTAGCTACCGGGGAAGGGGGGTACATGTGTGAAGCTGGGTGCCTTGCGGGGTACGCCAGATAACCTTGTACCCAGGATGGTAAGCATTGCTCCCAAGCCGAGGACTTTTGGGAACCGCCTAGTGGTTGTCCTCGCGGGGGCACCCTACCGTGTGTTTAGGTTTACCTTGCAAGGTTTAAATCAATCGATTGTCGGCCTCTCACCGTTATCTGAGACTGCTTAATCAACTGGCCATGATATCCCTTAATGATGGAATTTGATGAAGTTTACTGCTTGAATTAATTGGTTGTACAATTCTTAATTGAATTAGTTGGCACACTTAGAAATGGTAATCAACTAGAACTTGTGCTAAAATATTGAAAGTAAGGACATACTCTTTGTTGCTTTTCAGCAAAAGAACTCCACCGGCCAAAAAGCCTCTCATGTCTAGCGTTTGGTGATGTAGTTATCACCCGACGGTTAAGTCTTGCTGAGTATTAGTATACTCAGCCTTGCTTTAAAACTGTTGTTGCAGGTGTTGTTGACCGGGTGGATGACGACAAGTGATGACATCACGGATGGCCTCCTGTGATGTCTACCGTTGCGCTAGTTTATTTATTTCTGCTGTTTTCGAACTCTGAACCTCTACTCCATGTCATGAACAATGGTTTGTAATAAATGGGATTTAATTTGTGTGTACTCTGGACTCGCCTTCGCGTGAGTTTTAATGCATATGTTCGATCCTCTGTGTGAATTCTAAGTGATTTATCGGGCGTTAACCCGGCAACTAACGACAGGATGATACTTTATTATTGCTTAATGACCAAAGTGGATTGGTTTAGGCGATAGTACGGTATTTTCCTGGGTGGGTTGTCACAGGTCGTGATCCCGAGTTTATACGGGTTGCTATACTGTTGTTAGCGGGTCGACAGACGTAACCGCGCTATAGTAGTTATCAGGAGTGCAGACGTGGTGTCTGGGCTCTGGTTATCCTACGAAGACCATGTGCATTCGCGAAACGATAGAGGTAGGCCGCAGTGGTGACAGCCTGTTGGACCCTTTGGAATCCTACGCGCCTGCGTACCGAGTTGGGCCCTGTTGACAGTACATTGGCCTCTCCCTAAAAAGTTAGGATGGGCTGGCGCCCCACGGGGAGGACTAATAGCGGACAGATCCATCTTGAGAGTTAAGTCCCTTATTAAGAAAGTGCTTCTCATATCTCTACCTATCCCAGTAGTAGCTGGTGTCCTTGGATAGACCCTCTCTGGTTACTCCTCCGTCCTAGGAACGAAACCCGACGAGAATACTCATTCTCCTACGAGAAGTGCTACAATGGTGTATCTGTGCGCTTGCGGATTCGTTCACACTGGTCAGTGTACCCAGGTGTCTCTTACATGCTCACGCTACCCAACGGCGCCAACAAGCATTTCTGGCACCATTGCCGGGGACGGCTGTTGTTAACCTTATGAGCCCGTCTATCCTCGTATTTATCTTTTTCTTTTTTTCTTCTACCTTCACCCCCGTTACCCTTTGAGATGCCATTTTTGTTTTCTTTACTTCTACCTCTACCCCCGCTACCCATGGAAGGTTATCCTTGTAAACACCTTCTGCCTTCGAGGAGTGAACCCTCAAAGCCATCTTTGTCAAGACCCATTCTTACATCTGGCTGTCAGCTTCACCCCTCTCTCATGAAGCTAATTCAGGACCTATCCTTCTCGGGGTTTAGTCATAAGAACCCCTTTGATCATGTGAGAGACTACGAGCGTTTGATTGAAACTCGGGGTAAAACCGGAGAATCACCAGATGCTCGGAAAAGAGAGTTTTTCCCGCTATCCCTCTCTGGGAAAGCGCGGGATTGGCAGCGTTGTTTTGGTAGAGACTACCTTACTTGGGAAAGTTTGAGAGCAGCTTTCTGCTCCCAATTCTTCCCGATATGACGTGTCATCTCGCTAAGGACCAAGATTCTCAGTTTCAAGCAATGTGAGAAGGAATCACTAGGAATGGAATGGAATCATTTCGCCTCTACGGTGGAAGATTGCCCAGTCCTCTGCATTCCTGATTGGATGCTGCTCCAGCACTTCTGGTTTGGATTGTGGAAGGATGATGCCATGAAGCTTAATGCCCTCTCCGGAGGATCCTTCGTGCACTTGGATGCTATTGAGGGAAAAGAGATCGTGGAGAATCTCCAGGATTTCAACTCCCCCAGCATCCCTGTCAATGAGGTACCCACCAGAGGAAATGTTGAGCCACCTAGATCTATCGTCAGCCGAGCCTGAGACTTCATATCCACTCTTTCTGAGCTCTGGCTGAAGGTGTCCTTCCTCAATAGTAGGAGTCTAAGGGAAAGGTTTCGTAGCACGAGATCTACCCTTGGGTTCCCCTCTTGTGCATCTTCTTAGACCTTCTCCCCGAGACTGTCTCGCGGGAGGATGGAGAGGGTGGTTTGGAAAGAACGATCATTCCCGGCCAGGATGACTTGCTCGATCCTAACTACTACCTCCTAAGGAGGGTACGAGAGATTTATCGTGTTCCTACGTCGAGGTTTGAGCTGAAGTGCCTTGCACTGAAGTTTCGTATAAACCAAGACATCGGTCTCTGCTTTATAATCCATTGGATTCATTCATCAGAACGAAGGAGCATGATCACTTACCGATCGAATGGAGTGCGTTCACTTCATATCTTGAGCCCATCAATCGATGCCGATCAGTAAGGAGAAGCTTAAACTTCATACCTTATGCCTGACTTGATCGATGCCCAATGGGAGTTGCACTTTCCAACTTATCCATAGCCTCCCACTGGAAGCTTAGGCCAGACCTCGGGATGTTGCCATCGTTCTGATGAGAACATTGGACCCTCTGCCTAAGGCAAGAGCGAGTTAAATCTCGTTCATCATCCGAACTCTGGTTCTTGATTATACACTGGCCATTGGAAGTCTTTGCTCTAACCTCTCTGGAGGCCGAGTGTCTTTCTGAGCTTGAGTTCACTCGGAGATCGGTTCCTATTGTGGGAGCACTAGCCTCAGTGCTCGATCTTTTCATATCTGAGTTCCACGACCATAGTGCTATAGCTCTTGAGTCCCTGACCACCCCAGGGCTGCCTCGGCTCTCTGGGATGATCATACTTACATTTAACCTTGTTATATCCTTTGGGGCCCGTGTTCGTATATGCACTAACCTTGCAGATCAGACCTTATCATCACATCACATTATCTGCAAGGGAGATGGCCATGAGTTGAGACAGGAGATCACAAGACACCCACACTCTGAGTATTCTTGGGACTTATTTTGTTTCCCAAAGAAGAATTATCCTTCGGGTATCTTGTGAGCACTGACTATGCAGGAGAAAGAAATTTCCAAGATAAAAAGGAGTAAGCAAAGGACCACAAGAAGGCAACACCATCGTGGCGACACGGTGAATGCTTCATGATCCCCATCAGAGGTTTCTACACTTCTGATGGACCAGGTATGTTGTCAAGGTAAGTTCCCCCAGATTATCTATGGTCATACTATGGCTTGGCCAAAGTTATTATATAGTAGAGGTTGATTATTCAACCCCAACCTTATCCTAGCTTTAGCCTAAGCCAATCTTTCCATCTCGGGGAATCCACGTGGGCCTTTGGTCCTGAGGCCTGCTTGAGCCCACACGTGAAGGGGGAAGGCCAGAGGAGCCCACCTAGGGTCAGCCGAACCCTGGTTCGGCCGAAACCCTGGTGCTGCCGCCTCCCTTCTTCTTTCGTGTGTGCGTCTCTTTCTCCTCCAGAAACCATCTCCCTGCCGCATGACGAGTTTCGCGTCACGCAGAATCCATCTCCTCCAATTCACCTCCCTCAACCCAGCGCATCCATGGCCGGCTACGGTTTTGCTCACCTCCGTAAGGTAGCCTCGCCCCTTGCTTCAGAGCAGGGAGCTCCTCTCGTCTCGTCAACCTCGACGACCTGGATGAGATTATGGGATCACCGGAGGCCAAGACTCCCGAGAGGGGTAGGAGTGTAGAGATCACTCGAAGGGTACACACCGACTCCTAGGTGCAGTCGTCCCGTTGAGGCTCCTCCTCACCGCCTTCCTTCCCGGTCAGGCCAGCCACCATGGGAAACAAGACCACTGCGTGCAAGCGTGTCTTGTTTAATGATCCTCCTAGGCCACCATTGAAGCCAGGAGAGCGCTACATTGGCTCCGACTTCAACAGTTACGGAGAGGCCTTCTGCCACATGTATGAGCTGGATGTGTGGGATGAGTTTCCACTCCCACAGACCAGGTGCAAGATCTTTGGAGTGAAGACCGCCACTGGAGGCTATGGTACGCCCCACCATAAGCCGCCGTAGTGGGAGTGAGACATCATCAGGATCCTCGCTAACATTCGGAGCAATGGCGCCAAGCTAGCTGATTTGTTCGTAGAGCATGAAAAGCTAGTTGAAGGGCTGGCCAAGCAGAGGGATGAGTACCTCGAGCTCAAGTTTGAGTATCGCCAGTTGGAGGAGGACATGACCCAGAACCTGCAGAGGCGGGCAGTTGCTGAGGGGAAGGAGCAGATCCTTTCAGAGTAGTGGGGATTAGCCCCAGCTTTAGTTTATTAGGCGCTAGTCTAGGTCTAGGTTTATTTCCCTTTATTTATTTCCCTTTCCTTTCATTTTGTTTCCTTTCATGTGTGTAAGCGCCTAATCTTTTAGAACATTTTAAATTTCAATAAAGTGGTTCACCGGTCATGTAACCCAGTCTAGCCACCCTTGTGTCATCACTTTGGTCGTTTATTTTAGAAGGACATCTAGGTTCGAGACAGTGTGGGGAGAGCCATGACTCTCCCAATGCAGCATGACGTTTTCGCACGTACCCATTGTGAGCACTCCGCGCTAGCCGATCGATCATCTACAGAGAACCTGAACGGGACCCGCACGAGCTCGCTCCTGTGGAGAGCCTCTCACGGTTCAACTCCCATGCATAGCGTCGGTTTGCATCTCGACAACCCACTCTTTCATTCCTGAGCTTTATAAGCTATATCTATCTATCTCGATAACTTAAAACTCGAATGTTGATGCTAAAGATCACCTAGCTTGCTTGATGCCTGAGTAGACTCACATATGTTTTATTCCTCGTTATCTACCTGATGCTTGTGAACCGTAACCGTCTTAAGGACAAGCATGTTTACCTAAGTAATTGACGAGTATGATATGGCTGGATGATATGATCTTTTGCTCTAATGACTAACTCTCTTGGGTCATTTATTTTTGAAAAAAAACTCAAAACCTCTTGGAAAGGCTCCTCTTTGATATGCCACCGTCCTACCAGAGCCATATGATGTTCATAGTTGAAAACCTTATACTCATACGTTGCTTGTTATTGCATTGAGTTTTGTCAAATTTTGTGACCCTTGTGAGGATTCTTTTCATTACTTTCATGATCAAGATTCATGTGCACCTCACCTATTTCCCCTTGCTATGCTTCTACACTGGAAGTTAGCATTGTATCATTCATCCATTTTGAAAATAAAGCTCCATATGTGCTGTGACATCTCTCTCCAAAAGTCCTTCAAAAAGAGACATGGGCTATATGAAAAAAAGGAGAGACACGTGCTTAAGGCATGATGAAAAAAAAGAAAAGAAAGAAAGAATAGCCCATGTCCAAAATAAAGGAGGAAAAGAGAGAGATGGTCATGCAAAAAGGAGTTCCATAATCTTGATGGTAATAACTAGTGTCCATTCCGGGGCTAGTGTCCACCTTACCATCAACCCATAGTTCTCATCATATATGTATGGTAATATCTAGCACCCATTCCGGGCCTAGTATCCACCTTACCATACTCGCCATAGCCATACCGGTGCACATCTTGATCTTATGGTATGATTTGATTTTCTCTGTGGATCTAGTTTTTGACTTTGCAATATATGTGATGCAAGTATGCTTTCTCTTTTATCCTACCCAGAGCTCCACATATAGCCATCATTAGAAGTAGGATGAAGAAAGGCAATAATGCCTTGGTGAGGACATATACACATTAAGCGATCTGAGAGAATCAAATGAGGAAGCCTCCAAGAGCTTTGTTTATGAAAAACTTGCAAAATCCCAAGGTGTTTATCATCAGGTGCATAAGTAACTTGATTCATAGCTGTTCTACTTTTCAATCACCCAAGGAGACATGATAGCCACTCCACAGAGGTTCACAGGAGCAAGGTATGACTTGGAATATCTATTATGTTTGTCTTACTCTTTGGTATTCATGACCCACTTGGCTTTGTTTCCCCTTTGCTCGGGACGAGCAAAGGTCAAGTGTGGGGGTGTTGTTGACGGCTGTTAAGTACCATTTTCATGCCCATCAACTCCTGCAAATGGAAGCATGAATTGCACATCCACACTAGAATAGGAGCCATCAACATGCACGGAGGAGGGGCATTAGGGCCCACATGGAAGCGATCCAGAGGAAACCCGAGCCAAAAGGCCGGCCGAGGGTTTCGGCCGACCCTAGGATCGACCGAACCGACCTAGGGTCAGTTGATCCCCTCCTTCCATGTGTTGCTCGCCCATTGGCTCTTGGCTGCATCCCGGGGTGTTTTGGAGCATTTGGAGCCTCGGAGCAAGCCACTTCCTTGCCTATAAATAGAGGGGGAGGGGCCTCATTTCACACACACCTCCAAGCTCTCAAGTTCCACTTCTCTCTTGTGTAGCTCTGTCTCCCTCTCTCTAATTCTGCCCATGTGAGGTGATTCTCACCTTTATGTGGTAGAATGGGGTTGAGAAGAGATCTAGACTAGGATTAGTTGAGAGATAGAGTAGGAGTGAGGAGTGAGTTGATGTCCTCGTGGATGCTCGTTCTTCATTTAGACCAAAGTGAGTATTTCAGTATTTCTTATTTAGACTATGGTGGACATCATGCATGTTTGATTTGTTCTTGTGTTCTTAGCTCGTTCATAAGTTAAAGGCTTGTATTCTTCATAACCCAAGGCTTCGATCCTTTAGACCTAGTTCCTTAGTTCAACTATATGTTTGCATGCTCTGATCCTGTTTAGCTGAGTAAGTCTCCTGTATCTCGTTTGTTTGCATCCATACCTTTCTTTCTGCTCTGTAGCTCGATGACTAGTATGATTTGATCCGTTCTCTCTCTAGTTTGTGGTCTCATATTTATACGGGTTGCTATAGTGTTGTTAGCGGGTCGACAGACGTAACCGCGCTATAGTAGTTATCGGGAGTGCAGACGTGGTGTCTGGGCTTTGGTTATCCTACGAAGACCACGTGCGTTCGCGTAACGATAGAGGTAGGCCGCAGTGGTGACAGCCTGTTGGACCCTTTGGAACCCTCCGCGCCTGCGTACCGAGTTGGGCCGTGTTGCCAGTACATTGGCCTCTCCCTAAAAAGTTAGGATGGGCTGGCGCCCCACGGGGAGGACTAATAGCGGACAGATCCATCTTGAGAGTTATGTCCCTTAAGAAAGTGCTTCTCATATCCCTACCTATCCCAGCAGTAACTGGTGTCCTTGGATAGACCCTATCTGGTTACTCCTCCGTCCTAGGAATGAAACCCGACGGGAATACTCATTCTCCTAGGGGAAGTGCTACAATGGTGTATCCGTGCGCTTGCAGATTCGTTCGCACTCATCAGTGTACCCGAGTGTCTCTTACACGCTCACACTACCCAACGGTGGCTAGCGTTGAGGTTAAGAAACGCCAACAGGGTGTACCGCAACAAACAAGATGAGGATGGGGTAGTGACCAAGAACAAGTCAAGGTTGGTTGCCAAGGGCTATACTCAAGTTGAAGGCTTGGACTTTGGAGAAACTTGTGCACCTGTAGCAAGACTTGAAGCAATCCTTATCTTGTTGGCATTTGCTACTCATCATGATTTCAAGATCTTTCAAATGGATGTCAAGAGTGCTTTCTTGAATGGCCCAATCTCCGAAGAAGTTTATGTTGAGCAACCACCGGGCTTTGAAGACCCTCAATTCCCCAACCACGCCTACTTGCTCCATAATGCGCTCTATGGTCTTAAACAAGCACCTAGAGCATGGTATGAATGCCTTAAGGAATTTCTCCTAAGGAAAGGCTTTGAAATAGGCAAAACCGATCCTACTCTTTTCACTCGCAAAGAAGGAAATGATATATTTGTGTGCCAAATTTATGTTGATGACATTATATTTGGTTCCACTAACAAAGTTTTGGCGGATGAATTTAGTAGGATTATGACAAGGAGATTCAAGATGTCCATGATGGGAGAGTTGAAGTTCTTTCTTGGATTTCAAATCAAGCAACTCAAGGAAGGCACGTTCATAAGTCAAACCAAGTATACTCATGACATGCTCAAGATGTTTGACATGGACAAGGCCAAGCCCATCAAGACTCCAATGCCATCCAATGGACATCTTGACTTGAATGAAGATGGAAAAAGTGTGGATCAAAAGGTATATCGCTCCATGATTGGATCCTTGCTTTACCTTTGTGCATCTAGGCCCGGTATTATGCTTAGTGTGTGCATGTGTGCAAGGTTTCAAGCCAATCCTAAGGAATGTCATCTCATGGCTGTTAAGAGAATCATTAGGTATTTAGTACACACTCCTAACCTTGGTTTATGGTACCCAAAAGGCTCCACTTTCAATCTACTTGGTTACTCTGATTCGGACTATGCCGGTTGCAAGGTAGATAGAAAGAGTACATCCGGGACTTGCCAATTCCTTGGAAGGTCCTTGGTGTCTTGGAGTTCCAAGAAACAAAATTCTATTGCCTTATCCACCACCGAGGCTGAGTATGTTGCAGCCGGCGCTTGTTGTGCTCAACTACTTTGGATGAGGTTCACTTTGAGGGACTTTGGTTGTACATTTAGCAAGGTGCCACTCTTGTGTGACAATGAGAGTGCCATTAAGCTAGCGAACAACCCCATAAACCACTCTAGAACAAAGCACATAGACATAAGACACCATTTCTTGAGAGACCACGAAGCCAAAGGAGATATTGCTTTAAGTCATGTGAGCACCGAAAAGCAACTAGTCGATATCTTCACAAAGCCTCTTGATGAACTAAGGTTTTGTGCTTTGAGGACTGAATTGAATATCTTGGATTCTCGTAATTTGGCTTGTGATCATGCACATGTTTGATTGTGTTAGGCTAGATCTTTACAAAAGAAAAGATTTGAAAAATAGTGTGGATTTGCTTTGAAAAACATTTGGATTTTCTCTAGGTACAACACTTGGACTATTGTTCTCATTGATTGATTGTGGCTAGTATCAAGTGTTGGAACCTCTCTAGCTCACATAAGTTTCATTCATAATCATCTTATCTATCTCAATTCCAATTAATTGAAAATATGTTGCCAAGTCTCAGGGGGAGCCGGAGACTCCGGGCTTTTTCCCAGATACTCCGGATTTCCCGGAGAGTCCGGGTTCAGCCCGGATACTCCGGACCTTAACTCTTATATAAACGTTTTACCACAGTCAAAACCCTAACTCTTCACTTTTCACTGCCTGGACCATTTACCTCTCTCTCCCACCGCCTCCCTTCTCACCCCGTCGCCCCTGTCTCTTTCACCCTTGGTTCCTCCCTTGAACCTAGGGTTCCAACCCTCAAGAACTTGAGAGAGTGAGAGTTTGAAGTCTCCAAGGAGTGGGAAACAAGGTGTTGCTCTTGATTTGAAGTTTTGGAAGCTCTCCCCTTCGGTTCCCTCTCTTCCCTAAGGTATTCAAAGGCTCTTTTGCCCGATCTACTTTCCTAGGCCATATCTTGAGAAATCTCTTGCATAGGAATGTACCTTAGACTCTAGTACTAGTGGATCTGCAATATCTCAAGTTTCCTGTGGTGGATTTGTGTAGCATTGGAAATTAGGGTTTCGCCAGGAAAACTCGGAGACTCTGGAATTTTTCCGAATACTCTGGACTTTCCGGACTATCCGAGAATTTTCCCGGAGACTCCGGATTTTTTTGTTGAAATCCTAATTTGCTTTGTCACCCATGTTTTCCATGGATGTCTTCTCATGTACTCCTTGTTAATCATCTCCAGAACATGAGGAACAAGTACAAGCAAGATGAGCCGGTTGCCCAAAGGAGGACCAAGGCTAGGCACGACCCTCAAACCTTGGGGGTAGTGCAAGAAACTTTGGGGCTTGGCTCTTCTCAGCGATCCACTCGTGCTCGTGCACCTGTCTACACTGAGCAAGAGATCGAAGAAGAGGAAGAACAGCAGGCTGTTGGTGAAGAAGAAGAGGAAGAAGAGGATGTTGAGCAATATAGGATTGCTCCTAGGCGCCACGGGAAAGGTCCAGCCCAACCATCAAGGAAATCCCATGAGGCCCCCTATATTTCTCGTTCTCGGCCCGTACCTTGACCCTCAATGCCAAAGAATCGTCCTACTCCCTACTCCCAAATTTGTCCCCGAACTCCACCCCATCTCACAGCTTCCTTTCCATCAAATGTGAGGGTGGTAACTACTCCTATCAACCTAAGGGACCCCGTGGTTGTGCAAGGGTTTGCTCAACAAATGGTGAGAGATTATTCTAGGAATGCCCTTGCAGTCAGAGAGCAAAGGGACGAAGATGTCTACATGTACATATCTAGTGAGGCACTTGAGTCAAGGTTTTGGTGTCATTTCCATAGGGACTTCTATCATAAAGTGATAAGGAGTCCACAGATGAAGGCCAAGAACAAATCACCCATAGTAGAGATGAAATATATTGATTGGCCCTACTATTAGAAGCTGGAGAATCCCACCTTTGACGTCGTGATGGATAGATGCAAGGAACTTGGGCTTTATGAGGTCATGGGTTTTCGCTATGGATGGAATAGAGAGATTCTTTCTCAATTCTATTGCTCTTACTACTATGATTCTCATCAAAACACTATCACTTGGACCACTCAAGGAGAGAAGTACTCCATTGATTACATGACCTTTTCTCGCTTGCTTGGTCTTGGCAAGAAAGATGAAGCTCGCACTCCTATTCATAATGAAGACAAGTACAAGCCCAAGGACATGGCATATATGTTCCCCTCCGCCTTCCTAGCTCATGAGGGAAAAGCTGACAATCTCATTCCTTACTACTACTACTACTACTTCAATCAGTTCTTCCATGCCACTATTGATCCAAAAAGTGGAGATATCACTGCTCTTAGGCATTATGCCATTAATCTCCTCAACCGTGTGGCTCCCGAGGAAAAAGGTTTTTGCATATTTGACTTCATTTGGAATGAACTTTGTCATGCTATGTGTGACCCCATGAAGCATCTTCCTTATGCTCCATACATCATGTATATGATTGAGGGTCACCAATACCCAATTCCCAAAGGATGTCACTCATGAGCCGCTTAGGCATCTTTGTGCTTGAGACAAGAGGACTCCAATGAAAAAGAGCACAAGATTTGCCGGATCCTCTAGTGCTACCCCTCGCCATGATGATGAGCCCCTCCCTCGCTCTAGTCACTCATCTAGATCTTCTCGCAAGGTCAAGGGATCCATGGTCAAGAGGGCATTCAAGAGTATCTTCTCCATGTGCAAGCGCATCGTCACCGAGACTAATGAAAATTGCTGTGACATCATTGAGATCAAGTCTCATCTTGGGCTTCCTACGGACACCTACCATGAGCTCCAAGAGTTTGATGACCCCTTTACCGAGTGGGATGCCCATGACGCTGCTGCCGTTGCACAAGAAGAAGACGAAGAAGAAGAGCAACAGGAAGAGGAAGAGGAAGAAGAAGAGGAGGAGGACAACAATGAAGAAGAAGAAGGTGGAGATGATGAGGACACAGAGTGAACCCCTGCTGCTGCTGCTGTTCCAACACCTCCTTTTTGGCGCTTGATGCCAAAGGGGGAGTGAGTATCTTTATTTCATGCTTTAAGACTTGGAGAATTTGAGAACTTGGTCTGTAATAACTTATTATATTTGAGACTATGTGATGTGAGCTTGAGACTATTTGGCTGTGTGCTTGTGATGCTAGAAATCTAGGCTGCATTTTAATTCCTAAGGATGCTTATGACAGTTTGAAAATTTTTGTGATGAATGATTTCTGATGAGTACTCAAAGTCCGGATACTCCGGATTTTTCTCCGGACTCTCCGGGTTTCCCGGATTCTTCGGGGTAAGTCTGGATACTATGAGCTCTGACACCTCAGCCCCTTTTGATCTTTATTGAGTGTATAAGTTGTCATATGCATCACAAATATCTTGTTTGCACAAACACAAGTACCCCACTGTTGATCATCTTTGTACACTCTCTTGTTTTTCCTCTCTTGTGCAAAATTTGGTGCTAAAAGCAAATTTGAGATTCAAAACAACAAATGCACAAATTAAGGGGGAGTGTCGCAAGATAGATCAAAGCCCTTTCATAAATTTACTTATCTCTCTTATGAAGCTCAAATGTGTTGTCATCAATCACCAAAAAGGGGAGATTGAAGAGTATCTTGGCCCCCTAAGTGGGTTTTGGTGATTTAATGACACACTAATAAGCTACTAATGATGTGTTGAGTATATGAGCAGGTACTAAAATTCTATGATGGCATCTAAGAGCTTCATTGCTATACAAAAAGAAAGTGGTGCTAAAAGAAGGATTCCTTAGAGACTTATTTATTTTATATTTTGAATTTGAGTCCTAGGAATGTCGTACTATAAAGAGGGACATGAATTGTATCTTCCAAGAGTTGAAAAGGTGCTCTAGTTGACTAACAAAAAACCTATGAGAGACACCTTTGCACTACACTTCACCGGGCTATCCTTAGAGTGCTAACTCTGGAAGGCCGGAGACTTCGTGTTTTATCCCGGATACTCCTGGTCATAGAGCTGTAATAGCTTTTTTCTGGGTGAGGAGGTATTTATACCCCCTCAACCCTATCCACTCCCTCTCTCTTGCCCATTTTTTGACCTGCAACACTCAGAACTCATTCACTCCCCCTTTTTACTCCCCTTGGCTTTGGTTTGGTGAGATTTGTTGGGGATTAAAGGAGGGATTGAGAGCAAGAGCTTGGAGAGTGCTAGTGAGCTGATTTCCCATCTCTAGAGCACCTCGTTCTTCGCTTGGTTGGCAACTTCGTGTTTGTTACTCTTGGAGCTTTGAGCTCCTAGCCGGCTAGGCGCTGCCTTGGAGCATCCAACAGATTGTGGCTACCCAAGGAAGTTTGTATTACCCCGTGATTAAGTAAGTAACCCTAGCTTGATCTTTATGGTCGCTAGGGGAGGAAAGTGACCTAGGTGTAAAGGTCCACCCTTTGTGGGTTCCTCAACGGAGACGTAGAGCTCAAGGTGTGAGCTTGAACTCCGGTAACAAATCCCTTGTGTCTCTTGTGCTTGTTGCTCTTGTTGTATGCTTGATATCCCTTTGAGCACATTTCTAGGGTTTGTGGCCGATCTACTCCGTGGTGAGGTTCCTACTGGTTCTATGTGGTGGAACAGGCTTATAACACTGTATTGCATATCCTATACTCACATATCTGAATTTGATCAAGTTTGATTTCTGTCGAATTAGTCTCCCTCTCTAAAGCCCGGACAATCCGGACATGTTCCCGGATACTCCGGACTTTCCGGAGTATCCGGAAAAATATCCAAAGACTCCAGACTTTGACCTGGCAGTTTGATTTTAAGTTGTAATTTTCAGGAATGACTATTCACCCCTCCTCTAGTCGACATCTAGATCCTTTCAGGTGCGTTTTAAGTTGGGGGCTTCTCGTGTTCTTGACTCTCAAGGCGATCTTGTTTGTACGATCGTGCCCAAGGGATAGATCTTTCGTGCTGATTTTTCTCAGTCTTTTGGTCCCCCAAGGTGTTTGGTTGCTGGTCCTTTTTCTGAGTTGTCGAGGTGGCATAGGAGGTTGGGGCACTTGAGCTTTGAGTTGTTTTCTCGCTTGAGTGTGCTCGATCTTGTCCGAGGATTGCCCAGGTTGCGTTTTGAGAAGAATTTGGTTTGTGCGCCTTGTAGGCAAGGCAATATGGTAGCCACTCCCCATCCACCCCTGACTGCTATCATGACAGGGCGTCCGACAGAGTTGTTGCATATGGACCTTGTTGGGCCAGCTTGAGTTCGCTTAGTAGGTGGGAAGTGGTATGTCCTAGTGGTTGTGGACGATTACTCTCGCTATGCCTGGGTGTTTTTCTTAGAGGATAAGGGTGGGCGTTTGGTTTTGTTTGAGATCTGAACTTGAGGTTGAAGAGTGAGAGACATGGGGATGCCATTAGAGCTATACGCAGTGACAATGGCACGGAATTCAGGAACTCTCGTTTTGAGACCTTTTGTCGTGATCTTGGTCTTGAGCATCAGGGTTTGACTCCGTACACCCCTCCTCAGAATGGTGTTGTGGAAAGGAAGAATCAGACCCTGTGTGAGATGGCTAGGACGATGCTTGATGAGCACAGGACTCCTAGGAGTTATTGGGCTGAGGCGGTGAATATTGCGTGCTATGTGTCAAACCGGATCCTCCTCCGAGCTTTCAAGAAGAAAACCTGCTATGAACTGATGCATGGGTGAGTACCCAAGGTGAGTCACTTTCAAGTCTTTGGTTGCAAGTGTTTCATTCTTAAGAAAGGTAGAAAGTTGGATAAGTTTGAGGCTAGGTCTGTTGATGGTATTTTCTTTGGTTATGCTACTCACTTTAGAGCATTTCGTGCGCTCAATTTGGAAACTAACCAAATCGTGGAGACTTGCGAGGTTACCTTCGACGAGACACAACCGCGTAGCTCTTTGGTATTTGATTGTGCAGGTGATGAGGAGTTTGGCGAGGAGATCTTTGAGGAGGAGGTGCAGGAAGATGGTGAAGAAGATGATGGTGGTGGTGCTCCCGCAGCTGTCCGTGTACATGCTACTTCCACTACGACGACGACGATCGAGGATGGTCCTTCACCTACACCGACGACGACTGAGGCTGTTCGAGAGGATACTACTGCTGAGGGGGAGGTGGTCTCTAGACGTGAGGCTCCCCGGCGTGTTCAAGTGGATCACCCACCTTCATCGATCATAGGTGACATTCATGAACGCACTACACGGTCCAGGTCACACAGGCATTCTCATTTTACTCATTCTGCATTTGTCGCTTCTTTTGAGCCCAAAGATATTGGACACACACTTTTCGATCCAGATTGGCTGAACGCTACGCATGAGGAGCTTGAGAATTTTGAGAGGAATCAGGTGTGGGAGTTGGTTGAGCCTCCATCAAATTGCAAACCTATTAGGACAGAATGGGTGTGGAAGAACAAAGAGGGAGAAAACGGGGATATTGAGAGAAACAAGGTGAGGTTGATTGCTCAGGGGTTTAGGTAGAAAGAGGGGATAGATTATGAGGATACATTTGCTCTGGTGGCTCGTTTGGAGGCAATTAGGATCCTTCTAGCATTTTCAGTTGCTAAAGGGTTCAAGTTGTACCAAATGGATGTGAAGAGTGCCTTACTAAATGGGTTTTTAGAGGAAGAAGTGTATGTGAGGCAACCCCCGGGTTTTTAGAGTGAGAGGTTTCCCCATCGGGTATACAAACTCAGAAAAGCGCTATATGGCCTAAAGCAAGCTCCCAGGGCATGGTATGGTAGGTTGAGGATGTTTCTTTTGAGTAAGGGGTTTGTGATGGGCGTAGTAGATCAGACCCTCTTTCTCCTCAGGCAGGGCGTTGACATTCTGATCGTGCAGGTATACGTGGATGACATAATCTTTGGTGGCTCTTCTCACACTTTGGTTGCCAAGTTTGCAGATGACATGAGCAGCGAATTCGAGATGTCAATGATGGGTGAGTTGCAGTTCTTTCTCGGGCTTCAGATCAAGCAGTGCAAGGACGGGACGTTTGTGCATCAAGCCATGTACACCAAGGACATAGTGAAGAAATTCAAGATGGATGACTCAAAGCCGATTGCTACGCTGATGAGTACGACTACAGCTTTGGATGCAGATGTTGATGGCGAGCCCGTGGACCAGAAGGAGTGCTAGAGCATGATCGGTGTGACAACCCCACCCGAGATAAGTCCGTACTATCACCTAAACCAATCCACTTTGGTCATTACGTGATAGTAAAGAATTATCCCGTTGAGTGTTGCCGGGTCATAGCCCGGTAAATCACTTGTAAACCACACAGAAGATCGAAACGCATACATTAAAACTCCCACGAAGGAGAGTCCAGAGTACCTTACAATTTAATATTAATCTTCCCCGTAGGGTCAATTATTACCAATCATAGTTCATAAAATAACAAACCATGGTTCAGAGTTTTAAAAAAGACAGCGAAAATAAACTACGATAACTTGGCATCATGGGAGGCCACCCATAACACCATTATTCTTCATCGTTCACCCATTCCAGCTCAAAGTCGAAGATCTCGCCAAGCCAAACAACATTACCTGAAAACAACATATATAGCAAGGCTGAGTATACTAATACTCAACAAGCCTTACCCGTCTGAAAAAAAAGACTTAACCTTCTAATCATGCATGGCTTTTGGCTAGTGGGTTTGTTTTGCCAAAAAGTGACTAAGGAGTTAATCCTTACTTTCAATATTTTATCTCAAGTTCTAATAGATAGAGTTATTACTAGATAAGCAACTAATTCAAGCATAATTGTCCAAACAATTAATCAAACATCAAGTTTAACAATATTTCATCTTAGAGGAATTATCATGGCTAGAGGGTTAAGCAATTCCCGGATAACGGTGAGAGGCCGATGATCGATCGATTAATAACCTTTCAAGGGGAACCTAAACATACGGGAGAAGACACTCACAATGAGTGTATTCAACCAAATGGTTCCCGTCATTCCTCGGATTAGGATCAGATGCCACAGTCCTATGTACATGGCTAGCTGGCATGCCTCACACTAGCATCCAGCGTCACACATGCACCACAGGTAGCTGGCCTGGGGTCGCAACCCAAGATTAGTAGCCTAAAGTTCCTGCACCACATCATTCAGGTACTAGGTTTACCATACCCATGTCCGACAAATGTTTAGTACTTTCAAATGCTTAATCTCTTAACCACTGGACTGGAGCCCAAAATCCCATGCTCTTACCACGTGAGCAATTCAATTTAACAATCATATGATTCCAACAAATGAACCTATTATTGCGAGCGAAGTACATCACTCGACTTGTACCGAGTCCTTAGTGCATAGCCACTATCGACCTAGCATACTAGTGAAAGATCATAGGTACTTATGGATCATGCATCTAGGGTTTCCATTCAACTCCTGACGTAAATGCGCATAGATAATCAATCATGAAATTCAGGAAATTAAAAAGAAGCAAACACATGGGTGAATGATAAACTGGGGCTTGCCTTCACAAGCAAGTTAGTAGGAAAACTTCCAAACTTGGTTCGGGTCATGTTGCACGTCCACGTAGCTCACTCCTTCCTTCGAACGGTCCGTCACCTTGAACCGGGACGAACTCGTAGCTAACGTCGGAAGGTTCTACACGTAGAATGCATATGCAAGAGTTAAATGGTGATGTGAGTTTATTAGTTTTCAAACATCACATGACCAACATAGGTGTCAAGTTTTCCATATTCATTTGGATAGAATATATTCAGCATACTCTTCCCTAGAGTTTATTCAAGCTCATTTATTAATTAACCATGTTGATGGTGATTGTGTGCACATCTATGCAAACAAAATAAAATTTCCACACAAACATTCAATTTACCTTTCAAAAGTTCATTAGGAACATTTCTTAGAGATAAGCACACTAAGTCCTTCAAAGAGATGCTTTCTTTATTTATCCTTTTATATATATACTTGTTAAATTCCAAAAAATCATTCTGGTAAAACTATGTAGTAAAACACAGTGAAACTTTTTGTATAAGCACAAAATGCAACCACAGAGCTACTGTTAAATTTTCATGGCAGACAAAGCTATATACAGAGCATGAAAAATACGACAAGTTATTCACATCAAAATCAAGAATATTAAATACAGGGAAAACTACTCATGCACTGGTGCTCGACATTTACACAGAGCCTCTAGGGACTAAACCTAGCTTACACACCAAAATTTAGCTTCAGAACCTGTTTTAATCATGCTACACAAAATAACCATTTTCAGCCTATTTATTCTCATAGTATTTATACAAAGAAATATATGACTCGACTTTAGCCCAACTTTCTACCATCGCACAAACATAACATGAACATCCACTGGACCAAAGATAAACATCATTTGACCACCAGGAACTGAGTTGTGGATTTTACTTTAAAAACAAGCATCACTCAGAAATAGATATATAAATAGTTCATAAATACATAATAAATTTACCAGGAGCACATTTAAGAATAACAAAAGGATAGCCACAAGCTTAGCCACAGAAGGCATACACATGAAGCTACACAAAATAAATACACAGATCTAGTGATAATGCAAAATAAATCATATTCAGAGATCCACTCAGTAACTTTGTGCAAAAACTTAGGTATAGCCTATTCAAGTGCTGACTACCAACATATCCAAAGATCAAGCCTAGCTCATGAGTAGAACTCAGGTTATGAACAAACACATACAAAATGATTTTGATTTTTCATTCAAAAACTAAACATCAGAAGTATATACAGCTTTTGTAAAAGATGTAGATCTTCTCACAAGGAGGCGATTGGAGGAGGTGGCCAGAACGGGGACGACTCCGGTGAGCTCCGGCGGTGAGGCAGGGAAAGTGCGGCCGCCGCGGCTCTGATTCCGGTGAGGAGAGGGGCTGCGTAGGGCAAGACGCGGCTCAGGAAGGTTCAGGGGGTGCTCGTGGGTGTGGGAACAGGCTCAAGCGATGGTGAGGACAGCCGGGAGGTGGAGCTCGTCTAGGAGCTGTAATGGCGGGCACGGCAGCGGAGTGCAGAGCAACTTCAGCGTCGTGTGCGTGCATGGGCGGAGTGCTCTTCTTATAGGCGACGACGACGCACGCGAGTAGTCAGGAGAGGCGGTCGCAGCATGGCGCGGTACGACGACGTACGACGGCGACGCGATAGGACGGGCGGCGGTGGTCGGCGCGGCGCGGCCTGTAGAGGCTCGGCGCGTTGTAGTGAACGACTGGCGCGGACGTCGGTGCAGCGTGGGCCCTAGCACTTGCACGCGGAGGAGGCACAATGCACGGACCGGCGGGCGGGCAGGCGCCTCAGCGTGCGCGCACTCGGCGGCCAATGTGGCAGGGTGCGACAGCGTCGCGCGCGACGACGTTCTCGACGCTGAACAATTTCGGAGTAACACGGTTTGACCGATGTAAACTCACGAATTTGACAATCAACTGCACTATATGGTAATAAGCAAAGTTATAGATCAAGGATCCCTCTACAACTTTCTCAAAAGTCGATAGGTGTTTTGATCAATGGATCGAGCATAAACATAAGGTGAAAATCAAGATTTTCTCGGCGCCTTATGAATCGTGCTAGCAGACTTTGACCAAGTTTTTCAACATCATCCACTCAAAATTAGCAATGTCGCCCAAAAGCAAAGTTGTGTCCCTCGAAAAGATGAACAACTTTTATTTTGGCCGATTTTGAAGTGTTTAGATGAAATTTGGAGAACACGTCAAAAGTTCTAGAAAGCATCCAGGGTCAAAGGGTTAACTAGGGCTTTAAGAATGACCAAAGTTGACCAAGTTTGACCAACCTTGATCAAGCATTGACCATTAGGGATTGTTGGCTCGGTTTTCGAGGTGATGACCCAGGTTGACCAATCATTAGAGTTAATTAACCCTAATCGAAAACCTGGGGTGTCACAGCCTACCCCCTTAAAAGGAATCTCGTCCCGAGATTCGCAGTTTTAAACAAGGATAGGGAGATAGTGATGTCAAAAGGAGTGTACCCACTGTGCCATTGTTCCTTCCGATAGGTCAACTGTAGCTGTGATTTTGGTTCTGCTCTCTTTGACTTGGGCGAGTTGTCTCCTGCGCTTCTTATTCTTAGTCCTTACATTTGGGTCTTGCTGAGGTTCTAGACATTCTCTGGCCATATGCCCATGTTGTCTACAATTGTAACCCATGCAATTATTCTGCTTACGTGGAGGCGGAAGTGCATTGGAATTTGAGAACTGCTGAGTTTTGCTGTTTCGCTTTTGAACACACGACTTGAATTTGGTGCAGGTAATTTCTCATTCACTTAAATCCAATTCAGGCAAAACTTGCTGGGAATTCCTACTCCTTCTTTCTTTCTCCCTAAAATCCATAGGTAGGTTTGCTGATGGTAGTAGAGAGTCAGATGTGTTGACTCGATCCTGATTCATATGATCCACTAGTAGAGTGTAGAGATGGGCTTGTTCGTCCACCGATGCAAATAATGACTGAGTGAAATTGGCGGTTAAACTAGTCTGAGACAATCCTGGATAATGGTCATGAATGACATTGTGCACTAACTGGCTAATCATTGCGTTATGTCCTTCCAACATCTGGATCATACTCGCTATGGTAATTATATCAGCTTGGTTATGTGCTTGGAAAGAGCGAGATTCATAAGGGTGAGGTTTCTCTGAATTTGCTATGATGGAATTCCTAGCCTCCGTGCCTATTTTTGATCTAGTTTAATTGGCACTAACTGTAGATCGTGATTGTAGTAATTGGAATATTTCCCGTTGCATCTGAATGATTGGGCGTATATCTTCGGTTTGTGCCGCTGCTAAACCTTCGGGTGTTGCCATGGGAGGTGGTGGTGGCATACTGCTACCACTCGATTCACCGAAATGGTTGGGGAAGTTGTGTGTCGGTCCCACCATCTAAAAGATTGAGTTTCATTAAACACATATTCGTAAGCTTGCTCATAAACAGTAACAAGTAGAATATGTACAACAAAAGCTCATTCATGACAAGTTTTCGAGATCAGACTCCAATGGTTAGGGCGATGCCCTCAATAAGACAGATTACTCGGGAATAAAACATATCTGATTACACTTCTCGACATCGAGAATTCAGATAGGGCAAAGATACATGGTGCTTTCCTCACTTATCTCCATGCCACTCATGAGGAAGCGAGCGATGGATATATACATGAAAAACTAAGAGCAGACAGATTCCGCCAGCGATGCAGAGATACATCACTACCAGCGTCCAGCGAAGCGACTCGAACATCTCTAGAAATGAAGTCATGGTCGATGGTGTAGGCTTGGGATCTTCTTCTGATCTACTCGAACTTCTTCTTGGTGTCGTTGAAGAGAACGGAGCGAGAGGTTTGCTCGGCGAGGAATGGAGCAGACGACAGAGATGACTGGTGGCGGTTGCCGAAGAACAGTCGGAGGGGAAAGAGAGTGACGGTGATGTCGAACTCAACTGGGAGGAGAGATTTGAAACTGGCGGCATCGAGGAACGACTTCCTTTTTATGTTGCTGCAGAAATGTAACGGTCGTCCAAGATCATCTGCGGTAGGAATTGGCAGAGTGATCCAGTGGTGACGGCACGTGTCTCGATATTGCTCGGCCTTGAGAGAGCTCGGCGACGTGATCGCGGCTGCGGAAAGGAGATGGCAGGGCGGCTCTACGGTGTCGTGTGTTCGTGGCGCTGAAAAGGATGAAGTTCAACGGTCTGAAGAAACGATCGTGCTGACGGTGGGAACAGGAGAAGTTCCGAATATCCACTATCGAAAATTTGAATTTGTTGTAACGAAAATTTTTGTCATAGACTCTGCTTGTCCTTCGTTAGTCGATCCTCTGATTCCAAAGATTTGAAGTGTATGATCAACGGATCGTAGATTGAGAAGTGATGGAAAACTCTCATATCTTTGACTTTTAGAGAACCTTGACTGCTCAGGTAAACACTAGTACTTTTCCTTCCAAAAGCGGTTGACTTGCAATTCTGCGCAGAGATCGTTGCGATTGAATGGACGGAGAGATCGTGTTGACATGTTCCATAGGGTTTTGATGAAGAAAGGGAAGGCTAGTTGAGAGCCAGGTGTGGTTCGAGGATCGGTGGATGGTCGCTTCCTGGTATGATGAGTGATTGACAACGTGGTGTGGACTGATTCTTGGCTAAGTATTGCAGGTGCAGGTTGCGGCTTGACTGGTGCAGGTGCAGGTGAAGAACAAGCGCGAAAAGTCATTGTCGGTGAGGCCTCCAGGTGTGGAGAAGACAAGTAGGCTTGTTTCGAGGGACCCAGTGGCCAGCGGGGTCAAGTGCGGGCCGCATGGTGGCAAGAACGGCAAGATGAAGTCATGGACGATTTCTTGGTTGAGCCTCAAAACCAAGGTCGAGCCGGGACTACGTGGGAGCCGAGTCATGAGTGGTGATTGGCGGAGGCTACACTGAGTTCGCGGGGTTTCCGGTGGTTCACCAGAAAACCACTAGGTTCCTTGGTTGATCCACAAAGCCAAGACCGAAGAACCGAAGACGGAGGTGTAGCAGCTCTGGACCGGTCTGACCGGTGGGTCTGACCGGTCTGACCGGTGGGTACCGGTCTGACCGGTGAGGAGCACCGGTCTGACCGGTGTGCGACGACGCAGTCCGGAATCTTCGAAGCGGAGGACACGCGTCGGGATCGCAAGGCTTGCGTCGAGGCTAAGCAAGTTTGCGGTCGCTGGGCATCCGTCCGATGGAGCGAAGACAAAGATTTCCGAATTCGCCCTTGAGGGGCATGTATCCCTAGTTAGCTAGTAAGGGTATTTTCGTCTTTCGGTTGCCTCCATATAACCCAAGTGGTGAGAGGATGGCAGCCATCTCTTGGAACCCTAGCTCATTTGGTTTTCCTATTTTCCTTCCTATTTTCCTTAGGATTTTTCGTAGGACTAGCTTGAGAGCTTCATGGTGAGATCTTGTGAGAGGGAAGGATGATCGGGCGGCAAGCTAGACCTTGTATGAACCTCTTTGGTATGTATAGATGATTCGGCGTGGTTCCTCAAGGCTTGGATGTGTCTTTCCCGTTTCTCCTTTTTGGTGATTTTCGGAGCCCTTTCTTGGCGATTTTCTTGGAGCGATTTCGAGGCCTTTCTCTTTGGGATTTGGTGGGGGATGTATGCATGAACCCTTCGTGGTTCTTTTCCCTTTGATTCCCCTCCCAAATCCGTGAGCAAAGGGGCTCGATTTTGGGGTTTTCGTGGCTCTAGGGTTAGAGGCATTCTTGGTGGGATTTCTTCGATTCCTCTTGATTTAGCAAGTTTTGGTGGACCAAATCTTGGCTATGGAGTGCCCATGAGGAGTTCCTACTATCCCCAAAGTCTTGCACAAATCCGTGGAGCGATTCGGGAGATCGGGAGTTGGATTTGGGGGAGTTGACCCGCGGGTGCTGTTCATCCCCGAGCGACCCAGCCTGACTGGTTTGACCGGTGCTGCTCACCGGTCTGACCAGTGCAGAGGCTCTGTGGGTTTTGCCTCAGGTGAACGTCTAGGTGAGTTCGTTGCTGTCCCGTGTTGCTGCTGTTTCGAGTTTGGTCCTGTTTGGAGCTCGGTGGGTCAGTTTGGTGGATTTGGGATTTCCTAGCTTGGGCTGGTCTGACCGGCGAGCTACACCGGCCTGACCGGTGTAGAGGCCTTCTGTGGAAGTTCTCAGATTTTGCCAGCAGGGACCGGTCGGACCGGTGCTGCTCACCGTCCTGACCGGTGTAGCCCAGTGCTGCTCGAGTTGCTGTTCCGCTGCATTCTCGAGTCTGTGAAGGTGGTTGTTGGTTCCTAGGACTAGTAGCACTCCAGTGGCTGCGTGGTCTTGGCCAACTTGGGTAGTTGAGTCGGAGACGTGATTTGGAAGCCGTGTTCGTCTTGTAAGAGTCCTTATCTCCTTCGAGAAGAATTTTTATCGGCTCCCATTCACTCCCCCCCCCCTGTCTGGTTCGCCTAATCGGTCCTTCAATTGGTATCAGAGCCGGTTCGGGTCTTTATTGACTCTTACCAGTCTAAGATCCAAAGATGGCGTACCAGGAACGGGGTTCGGGTCCTCTGCACTTCGATGGGAAGAACTACCAGATGTGGCAGAGGCGGATGGCAGCGTTCCTCCGCGGAAAGGGTCAGATCCTTTGGGACATCACGGTGAACACAGCTTATGTTCATCCGATGAACTTCCTTGCTCCAGGATCGAGGGATATGTTCGAAGCCAACAACAAGGCTGTCGACTACTTGTTTCGAGCTCTGTGTCAGCCCGAATTCGATCGGGTTCAGACAGAGGACTTAGCTTGTAGGATTTGGGAGCAGTTGAAGGATGCTCATGCTGGGAATGCTCAGGTTCAGGCTCGGATGTACGCGACTTACCGGAGAGAGTATGAGAACTTCACTCATCTCCCCGGCGAGTCCATCGATGCCCTTTTCTAGCGGTTTACGGTCGTTGTGAACAACATGAGAGCCAATGTGGCCGTGCTCCCATATGATGATCATGATAGAGCCGTGAAGCTCTTGCACTCGTTGGATCGTACCGTATGGGACGGGAAGTTTGAGGCTATTGTTGAGTCCGAGAAGTATGACACCTTGACGGTGAACGAGCTGTTCTCAAAGCTCAAGTCGACTGAGTTGGACCGTGGTATGACAGCCAAGATCGAGAGCCCGACTAATTCTCATAGTCTCGCTCTCGTTGGTGGCAAAGGAGCTAAGTCTAACGCTAACGCATCCTCCAGGATGTACTCTCTGTCTTCTTTGATGTCTTTGCCAGACGAGGAGTTCGACGTGCTTGGAGAGGACGAGCTGGCGTTGCTGACTAGGCGGTTCGAGAGGCTGCACGAGAACCGGGTGAACACGAGGAGGACAGCATGGACGTGCTTTCAGTGCGGCAAGCCAGGACACTTCGTCGCCGACTGCCCGGAGAAGATGGAGAACAAGGACGGCTACAAGGACGGCTACAGGCACCGGTCGAGCAAGGATGGCAAGAACCGATCGAGACGCGATCACAAGCACAAGAACAAGCACAAGGACGAGCGATGGTCGAGGAAGAAGGACGGCCGCGGCAGGAAGGCCCGAGCGATGGTCGGAGCGAGCGACGTCGACTCCAGCTCCGCCTACTCTTCCTCGAGCTCGAGTAGCAGTGAAGATGAAGGTGATCGGTGCAAGAACAAGAAATCATCCAGGAACTCGAGTGGGTTGAGCTGCCTCGCGGGAGATGGCTTCTGCGGCATGGCTCGTAGCTCCGGCAGCAAGAAGAGTCATCAGAGTGACTCGGACTCCGACTCCGAGGACGAGGTATGTGATGAGCTCTCCTCTTTGCGCAAGGAGAATGATGAGTTGGTTGACTTGCTTGATAATCGGGATCACATGCTTAGAGAGGCCAAGAAAATGAGGAAAGAGCTTAGGGCCTCACTAGAAGATGCTAGGAATCGTGTGGCTGAGCTAGAAACCCAGAACCTAGATGCTAAGCTTGAGATTGATTCGCTTAAGGCTTCTCCTATGGTTTCTGATGAGATTGATTGCTGTGATTGCTCTGTGTACCTAGCTTATCTTACTGCTCTTAAGGATAAGCATGCTTCTACTTGTGATGAACTAGATATGCTTAGGGTTGAGGTGGCTGAGCTTAAGTCTAGACCTGCTTTGCTAGGTGCTTACACTTCTTGCCCTGTTTTGCATGGAAAGATTGATGAGATGCATGCTTACACTGTTTCGCTTGAGGCTAAGTTGAAAGAGCCTATTCCCACTTCTTGCTCTACTTGTGAATTGTATGCGGTTAAGAATTTGGAGCTTACACATTACGTTGATCGCTTGCAGGATGAGAATGATGAGCTGAGGAAATGTATGAGCTGGTTTGAGCCCACCACCAAACAGATACAAGAACAAGTTTGAGCCGAAGCCTAACCATCTCAGAAACAAACTTGACACTACTCCAGATCCACCCATATTCCCTCACCCAACAAATGATTTCCAGAAACCGGTGAAGTTTGTGAGCCCAAAGGGAGGTGAGGAAGGAGAGAAGAAGGGTGAGAAACCGAGTGGGCAGCCCCAACCCAAGCCAAAGCCTAAGCCACAGCCCATGAAGTTCCATTGTGGGTATTGTGGGAGAGTGGTCACAAGGATGAGTTTTGCTTCAAGAGGAAGCATGAGGAGAGAATGGCTAGAGAGTGGGCTAACAAGGACAGATACCACCCCTCTAATGGTGTACCTGAGCCTCGTATGCAGATGCCCAGGGCCAAGTTTATTGTGAGGACGGTTCCGGCTTGGGGAGACCGGAAGGCAGCAGGTGGTGCTGCTGGCCGAGCCACACCGGTCAGACCGGTGCACTACACCGGTCAGACCGGTGCAGGTCTGGGCAGACAGTGAGTTGGGTTTCGTGCTTGTGAGGATGCTCAGTTTGGTTCTGGTGGTCGTGGTTCTGGTGGTTGGTCTGGAAAATTTGCAGGTGGTCAGTTTGCTAGGCGTTCTCCACCTCGTGTTCAATACGGGGGTGGGAGGGGTCGTAGCTTTGAGATGGAGAGGAGGAACGATCCACGGTTTTCCTTTCGTGGCTTTCATCCTCCTCCAGCTAGAGAGGGTTGGTTCCCTCGTAGTGGTTACCGTGGTGGTGTTCGTGGTGGTAGCTTTGATAGGCGTGATGATTTGGTGTGTGCTAACCCCACTTTGGAGCAAATGGCTCGGCACTGGTTTTACTCTTTTGGTACTAACCCAAGTGCTGAGTCGTTTGTTCACTCACGTGCTCGCTTTTGAATTTCAGGTGGGAGACTTGAGGAACGTTTGGTTGATTGACTCCGGTTGCTCGAGGCATATGACCGGAGACAAGGGGTGGTTCTCAAGTCTCGTCCCGGTGGTGTCCAAGACATACATCACCTTTGGGGACAATGGGCGAGGGCGTGTGCTATCAGAAGGTGAGATCAAGGTAAGTGACAAGGTCACTCTCAGGCGTGTTGCTCTTGTTCAATCGTTGGGGTTCAATTTGCTTTCTGTGTCCCAGTTATTGGATGAGGGCTTTGTGGTGTTGTTTCGGCCTGGTGGTTCTCGGATTTTAGATTCTCGAGGGGACCTTGTTTGCATGGTCGTTCCCGAGGGTCAAGTGTTCTGAGCTGATTTCTCTCAGTCTTCTGGTGTGGAGCGTTGCTTTTTGGCTGGTTCTTCGAGTGAGTTGTGGAAGTGGCATAGGAAGTTGGGTCACTTGAGGTTTGACCTTTTGTCTCGCTTGAGTAAACTCAATTTGGTCCGAGGATTGCCACGGTTGAGGTTTGAGAAAGAGTTGGTTTGTGCGCCGTGTAGGCATGCCAAGATGGTAGCCTCTTCTCACCCGCCTCTCACCGATGTGATGACTGAGCGTCCATGCGAGCTGCTCCATATGGACCTTGTTGGCCCAGCTCGTGTGCGATCTGCGGGTGGGAAGTGGTATGTCCTTGTTGTGGTGGATGACTACTCTCGGTATGCGTGGGTGTTCTTTCTTGAGGAGAAAGGGGAGACGTTTGGTTTTGTTCGAGATCTTGTCTTGAGGTTAAGAAACGAGAGGCACGGAGATGCCATACGAGCGATCCGCAGTGACAATGGCTCAGAATTCAAAAACTCTCACTTCGAAACCTTTTGCCATGACTTGGGTCTTGAACACCAGTTTTCGAGTCCGTATACGCCTCCCCAGAATGGTGTTGTGGAAAGGAAAAACAGGACCTTGTGCGAGATGGCTCGGACGATGCTCGACGAGCATAGGACTCCGAGAAGGTTCTGGGCTGAGGCGGTCAATACCGCGTGCTATGTGTCGAACAGGATCTACCTCAGGGTTCATAAGAAGAAAACCTGTTACGAGTTGATGCACGGTCGCACACCCAAGGTGAGTCACTTCCATGTCTTTGGTTGTAAATGCTTCATTCTGAAGAAAGAGAAGAAGTTGGACAAGTTCGAGGCTAGGTCTGTTGATGGCATTTTCTTTGGTTATGCATCTCATTCTAGAGCATTTCGTGTGCTCAATTTTGAAACTAACCAAATCGTGGAGACTTGCGAGGTAACCTTCGACGAGACACAGCCACGTAGTCAGCTTGTTTTTGAGTGTGCAGGTGACGACGAACTTGGCGAGGAGATCTTTCAGGAGGAGGAGCATGAACATGGAGATGATGAAGATGGCGGTGTGGTGCCCGCAGCTGAACATGTACCTACTACTTCGATGACGATCGTGAACGAGCCCTCTCCCACACCTACAACGACAAACCTAGATCAAGGCGAAGCTGCTGTTGAGGGGGAGGTAGCATCAAGGCGAGAACCTCCCCAGCGAGTGCAAGTGGATCACCCAGCTTCGAGAATCATCAGCGACATGAATGAACGTACTACACGGTCGAGGGTTCGGAACAATTCTCATTTCGCTCATGTTGCTTTTGTTGCCACCTTTGAGCCCAAAGACATTGGACACGCGTTATCTGATCATAATTGGGTTAACTCGATGCATGAGGAGTTGGAGAATTTTGAGAGGAACCAAGTTTGGGTGTTGGTTGACCCTCCTCCAGGGTGTAAGCCGATTGGGACAAAATAGGTGTGGAAAAATAAAGAGGGAGAGAAAGGAGAAGTGGTGAGGAACAAGTCGAGACTTGTTGCTCAGGGGTACAGTCAGAAAGAGGGGATCGACTACGAGGAGACTTTCGCTCCTGTAGCTCGTTTGGAGGCGATCAGGATCCTTCTAGCCTTTTCCGTGGCTAAAGGGTTCAAGTTGTACCAGATGGATGTGAAGAGTGCATTTCTGAACGGTGTGTTGGAGGAAGAGGTGTTTGTGAGGCAACCACCGGGGTTTGAGAGTGAGAAGTACCCCCACCGGGTGTACAAGTTGAGGAAGGCACTGTATGGGTTGAAGCAGGCGCCTAGAGCTTGGTATGGTCGGTTGAGGGGGTTCCTGTTTGAGAGAGGGTTTGAGATGGGAAAGGTCGATCAGACCTTGTTTCTCCTCAGGCAGGGTAGAGATATCCTGGTTGTGCAGGTATACGTGGATGATATTGTCTTTGGTGGCTCGTCTAACTCTCTTGTTGCAAGGTTTGTAGAAGACATGAGCAGGGAATTTGAGATGAGCATGATGGGCGAGTTGCAGTTCTTCCTCGGGCTACAAATCAAGCAATCAAAGGAAGAAACATTTGTGCACCAAGCTAAGTACACCAAGGACATTGTGAGGAAGTTCAAGATGGAGGACTCCAAGGCCATGGCGACGCCTATGAGTACGACTACAGCTCTTGATGCGGACGAGGAAGGTGAACACGTGGACCAGAAGGAGTACCGGAGCATGATCGGGTCACTCCTCTACTTGACGGCGACGAGGCCGGACATCCAATTCTCGGTATGTCTGTGCGCTCATTTTCAAGCATCTTCGAGGACTTCGCATCGGCAAGCGGTTAAGCGCGTTTTCAGGTATTTGCGACTCCGCGTCTTCTTCTTTGGCGCTTCATGGTTTTTCAGACGCGGATTTTGCCGGGTGTCGGTTGGATAGGAAGTCCACTTCTGGGACTTGCCAGTTCTTGGGTTCGTCTTTGGTGTCTTGGTCTTCCCGCAAACAGTCGAGTGTTGCTCAATCCACTACCGAGGCAGAGTATGTGGCTGCAGCTAGTTGTTGCTCTCAGGTCCTTTGGATCACATACACCAGGAGTGACTTTGGTGAGGAGTATACCCATGTCCCACTTCAATGTGATAGCACCAGTGCCATAAGCGTTGCAAAGAACCCAGTGCTCCATTCCAAAACCAAGCACATAGAAGTGAGGTATCATTTCTTGAGAGACAACGTAGAGAAAGGGAAGATAGCTTTGATCCATGTACCCACACATGACCAACTAGCCGATATTTTCACCAAACCCCTAGATCAAGCAACTTTTACTCATTTGTGGGGGGAGCTTGGTGTTTGTTTGATTTCTTGAGTTGGCGTGTGGGAGCTCCTTTGTAGTATATGTATAGCTTTCCTTTGTGCATTTCTTGCATTCGGCATGGCATATGTCACATGATGTATAGTACCAGCTACAGAGGCAGAATGCTTTCCACAAAAGGTGGTGAGAGCTTCAAGAGCGGCCTTTTGTATGGTGTTGGGCATTGTCAAGCCTAGGGCTGTACAATCCCATTCTTCCCAGTCGGGATTCATCGGACAAGCGGGGATCTTCACCTTCACTTGCCAATGAAGGATTTGCCCTGAAGTCATGAACTCACATCCCATGTACTCGGGGTACGTGGTATATACAAAGTCCTTTAGGGTGTCCCACAGAAGTGCAGGAAATCCACCCTCCTCGAGGCAGTTCAAGGGAGTCCACACCGACGTGTTAGCGGTCATGGATCCGGAGTCGGACATCTGGATAGAAAGACAATGTAAGTATTCTGACGAAAGGATTGTGCACAAGAATAGATTCATACTTCGAAAGTGAGTTGCATGCAAACATTACACTAAGGGATCTATCTTTCCTCGAGTCCTTAAGTAGATACCGAGGAACAATTTGGATCCTTATGTGGGTAAAATTTGGGGTTGCCATCTAGACAAAGGTATAGAGTATGCCTAAACTTCAAACGAGCGTGACATACAAACAGCATAAAGTTCTGTTAGTTGTGAACAAAAATTCATAACTCAGAAACTACAGTCCCAAAAAATTTCAAATTTTTGTAGCAACTTAGCAAGGTTAGGAGGCACATTTTTGGTATTCAAAGGTAGATTAGATCAGATAGGAACATGCTCGAAAAATTACAAGTTTAGAGTGAGGTATCCAGGGAAAACAGCAAGACAGGGTGTCACTATTTTGGGTATAACTTGTGATCTATAGAAGCTATGATCATGAGATTTTGGCAGCAGAAACTAGATTTGATATGGAGCAACTTTGGTATAGATCATCTAGTCAAGTTCTTTTTAGAACAGAAGGTAAAAATGTAAGCAACAGATCCATCTACTAGTTGTCTAGCAACAAGCAACTATACAAGCAACCTATTTTTAAACATCAAGATAGCAAGGTAACACCTAGAGAGCATACAACATGTATGATTGCAATATTTTAGGGTTTAACAAGATTTTGGCATGATGCAAAAAGCGTCACATACGACCTCACACGGCGGTCAAGCCAAAAATCGAAGTTAGTGCCGGTGGCAAGGCTTATATAAATCTCTCCATATAATAACTAGTCGGAGCTACACTTTGGTCACATAAAGATCGTACGAAACGTGGTTAGTGTACCTGCAGAAAAGAAGCTTCCAAGCCAGCATGACACGGGAGCATCCACATACATTACCATTCACTATAGAAATGGTATCCATGCATTTTACACCGCATGGATGGCGTTCAACCTGAGACACACCTCTTTTGAATGGAGGGTGTCCCCCTTCGCATGTTCGTAATGCGGAATCATGCACACGTATAGCAAAATGTGGCGGCATCACAACCCATGACATGTTCATCTTGAATAGAAGATGGCATCCTTCGTATGACTTGCATACGGTAGCACATGTATAAAACACGTGCACATCCAACCGAGAAGATAGGATCCGTGGAATGGATTGCCCTGCCGACCCTCACATACTCTTGATGCGATATCACATAGTATTAAACACGTGGTTTAAGAAGTGCTGGAAGTTAGCGTAATTAAACCATAAATACTTAGCCACCTTAAAGAACCCAAAAATTCCCTCTAGGGCCTTTCGGTCTAAACATTCCTTAACGATCCAACGTATTTTCGAAATCCGATCAATCTTGACAAGTTTTAATTATAAATCATTATAATTAATGATTAAACTAATTACTCTAGTGTATACGGATGCTCTGGTACCAACTGTGACAACCCCACACGAGATAAGTTTGTACTATCACCTAAACCAATCCACTTTGGTCATTAAGTGATAATAAAGAATTATCCCGTTGAGTGTTGCCGAGTCATAGCCCGGTAAATCACTTGTAAACCACACAGAGGATTGAAACGCATACATTAAAACTCCCACGAAGGAGAGTCCAGCGTACCTTACAATTTAATATTAATCTTCCCCATAGGGTCAATTATTACCAATCATAGTTCATAAAATAACAAACCATGGTTCAGAGTTTTAAAAATGACAGCGGAAATAAACTATGATAACTTGGCATCATGGGAGGCCACCCATAACACCATTATTCTTCATCGTTCACCCATTCTAGCACAAAGTCGGAGATCTCGCCAAGCCAAACAACATTACCTGAAAACAACATATATAGCAAGGCTGAGTATACTAATACTCAACAAGACTTACCCGTCTGAAATAAAAGACTTAACCTTCTAATCATGCATGGCTTTTGGCTAGTGGGTTTGTTTTGCCAAAAAGCGACTAAGGAGTTAATCCTTACTTTCAATAATTTAGCTCAAGTTCTAATAGATAGAGTTATTACTAGATAAGCAACTAATTCAAGCATAATTGTCCAAACAATTAATCAAACATCAAGTTTAACAATATTTCATCTTAGAGGAATTATCATGGCTAGAGGGTTAAGCAATTCCCGGATAACGATGAGAGGCCGACGATCGATCGATTAATAACCTTGCAAGGGGAACCTAAACATACGGGAGAAGACACTCACAATGAGTGTATTCAACCAAATGGTTACCGTCATTCCTCGGATTAGGATCAGATGCCACAAACCTAGGTACATGGCTAGCTGGCATGCCTCACACTAGCATCCAGCGTCACACATGCACCACAGGTAGCTAGCCTGGGGTCGCAACCCAAGATTAGTAGCCTAAAGTTCCTGCACCGCATCATTCAGGTACTAGGTTTACTGTACCCATGTCCGTCAAATGTTTAGTACTTTCAAACGCTTAATCTCTTAACCACTGGACCGGAGCCCAAAATCCCATGCTCTTACCACGTGAGCAATTCAATTTAACAATCATATGATTCCAACATATGAACCTATTATTGCGAGCGAAGTACATCACTCAACTTGTACCGGGTCCTTAGTGCATAGCCACTATCGACCTAGCATACTAGTGAAAGATCATAGGTACTTATGGATCATGCATCTAGGGTTTCCATTCAACTCCTAACGTAAATGCGCATAGAGAGTCAAGCATGAAATTCAGGAAATTAAAAAGAAGGAAATACATGGGTGAATGATAAACTGGGGTTTGCCTTCACTAGCAAGTTAGTAGGAAAACTTCCAAACTTGGTTCGGGTCTTATTGCACGTCCACGTAGCTGACTCCTTCCTTCGAACGGTCCGTCACCTTGAACCGGGACGGACTCGTAGCTAACGTAGGAAGGTTCTACACGTAGAATGCATATGCAAGAGTTAAATGGTGATGTGAGTTTATTAGTTTTCAAACATCACATGACCAACATAGGTGTCAAGTTTTCCATATTCATTTAGATAGAATATATTCAGCATACTCTTCCCTGGAGTTTATTCAAGCTCATTTATTAATTAACCATGTTGATGGTGATTGTGTGCACATCTATGCAAACAAAATAAAATTTCCACACAAACATTCAATTTACCTTTCAAAAGTTCATTAGGAACATTTCTTAGAGATAAGCACACCTAAGTCCTTTAAAGAGATGATTTCTTTATTTATCCTTTTATATATATACTTGTTTCATTCCAAAAATCATTCTGGTAAAACTATGTAGTAAAACACAGTGAAACTTTTTGTATAAGCACAAAATGCTACCACAGAGCTACTGTTAAATTTCATGGCAGACAAAGTTATATACAGAGCATGAAAAATATGACAAGTTATTCACATCAAAATCAAGAATATTAAATACAGGGAAAACTACTCATGCACTGGTGCTCGACATTTACACAGAGCCTCTAGGGACTAGAACTAGCTTACACACCAAAATTTAGCTTCAGAACCTATTTTAATCATGCTACACAAAAATAACCATTTTCAACCTATTTATTCTCAAAATATTTATACAGAGAAATATATGACTCAACTATAGCCCAACTTTCTACCATCGCACAAACATAACATGAACATCCACTGGACCAAAGATAAACATCATTTGACCACCAGGAACTGAGATGTGGATTTTACTTTAAAAACAAGCATCATTCAGAAATAGATATATAAATAGTTCATAAATACATAATAAATTTACCAGGAGCACATTTAAGAATAACAAGAGGATAGCCACAAGCTTAGCCACAGAAGGCATACACATGAAGCTACACAAAATAAATACACAGATCTAGTGATAATGCAAAATAAATCATATTCAGAGATCCACTCAGTAACTTTGTGCAAAAACTTAGCTATAGCCTATTCAAGTGCTGACTACCAACATATCCAAAGATCAAGCCTAGCTCATGAGTAGAACTCAAGTTATGAACAAACACATATATACTGATTTTGATTTTTCATTCAAAAACTAAACATCAAAAGTATATACAGCATTTGTAAAAGATGTAGATCTTCTCACAAGGAGACTAGCAAAATTGGTTTTGCATTTTTAAGATTTTTCTGTGATTTTATATGATATTTCAAGGAAAATGGACCAACATGAAAAGGGGGCAGAATCTATTTTTAGCCAGGCCCCTGGTTCGACTTTTTCTTCACACAACAGCCCTCCGTATTTACACTATGGCCCCGGGACTTTTGCAACCGCTACACAGGTACCCCTGGCGGCGTAGGGGAGCTCGCCGGCGGCAATTGCCGGTCGGGCTTGGTCCACCTGCGGCACAGGTAGGCATGGGTGCTCACCAGGAGGCGATGGGAGGAGGTGGCTGGAACGGGGACGACTCCGGTGAGCTCCGGCGGTATGGCAGGGAAAGTGCGACCGCCGCGGCTCTGATTCCAGCGAGGAGAGGGGCTGCACTGGGCAAGACGCGGCTTGGGAAGGTTCAGGGGGTGCTCGTGGGTGTGGGAACAGGCTCAAGCGATGGTGAGGATAGCCGGGAGGTGGAGCTCGTCATGGAGCTCTAATGGCGGGCACGGCAGCGGAGTGCAGAGCAACTTCGACGTCGTGTGCGTGCATGGGCGGAGTGCTCTTCTTATACGTGGCAACGACGCACGCGAGTGGTCAGGAGAGGCGGTCGCGGCATGGTGCGGTACGACGACTACGGCGGTGACGCGATAGGAGGTGCGGCGGTGGTTGGCGCGGCACGACCTGTAGAGGCTTGGCGCGTGGCAGTGAACGACTGGTCGTGGACGTCGGTGCAGTGTGGGTCCCAGCACCTGCACGCAGAGGAGGCATAGCGCACGGACCGGCAGGCGGGCGTGCGGGCGCCTCAGCGTGCGCGCACTCGGCGGCCGATGTGGTAGGGTGCTACAGCATGGCGCGCGACGACCTGCTCGGCGCTGAACAATTTCGAAGTAACACTGTTTGACCGATGTAAACTCACGAATTTGACAACCAAGTGCACTATATGGTAATAAGCAAAGTTGTAGATTAAGGATCCCTCTACAACTTTCTCAAAAGTCGATAGGTGTTTTGATCAATGGATCGAGCATAAACATCAGGTGAAAATCAAGATTTTCTCGGCACCTTATGAATAGTGCTAGTAGACTTTGACCAAGTTTTTCAACATCATCCACTCAAAATTAGCAATGCCGCTCAAAAGCAAAGTTGTGTCCCTCGAAAAGATGAACAACTTTTATTTTGGCCGATTTTGAAGTGTTTAGATGAAATTTGGAGAACGCGTCAAAAGTTCTAGAAAGCATCCTGGGTCAAAGGGTTAACTAGGGCTTTAAGAAGGGGTTTTGACCAAAGTTGACCAAGTTTGACCAACCTTGACCAAGCATTGACCATTAGGGATTGTTGGCTCGGTTTTCGAGGTGATGACCCAGGTTGACCAATCATTAGAGTTAATTAACCCTAATCGAAAACCTGGGGCGTCACAATCGGTTCCCTCCTCTACTTGACGGTGACGAGGCCGAACATACAGTTCAGTGTGTTTGTGCGCTCGTTTTCAGGCTTCACCGAGGACTTCACATCGGCAGGCCGTCAAGAGGATTTTCAGGTTCTTGAACTACACCGCTGATTTTGGGCTTTCATATTCTGCGGCCTCGACACTCAACCTTCACGGGTTTGCGGACGCTGACTTCCCTTGGTGTTGTTTGGATCGTAAGTCTACTCCTGGTGGGTGTCAGTTTCTTGGGTCTTCTTTGGTTTCTTGGTCATCCCGCAAGCAGTCCAGTGTAGCCCAGTCCACTATAGAGGCCGAGTATGTTGCTGCAGCCAGTTGTTGTTCCCAGCTCCTATGGATTTCCTACACTATGAGTGACTTTGGTGAGGAGTGTTCCCATGTTTCCACTCTTTTGTGATAGCACCGGTGCCATAAGTATAGCCATGAACCCAGTTCTCCACTCCAAAACCAAGCATATAGAGGTGAGGTACCACTTCCTGAGAGACAATGTGGAGAAGGGAAATATTGCTTTGATCCATGTGCCCACCTAAAACCAACTAGCCGATATCTTTACCAAACCACTTGACCAAGCCACTTTCACCCGCTTGCGGGGTGAGCTCGGTGTGTGTTTGCTTTCTTGAGTTGGTGGTGGGAGCTCCATTGTAGCATATGTATCATATTTACTTTGTTGCATGGCATTGCATTTGTAACATGATGTATAGTCATCTTTGTATCTTAGGTTGCTTTTGCTTTTGTACCATATAGTAGAATGAGCTTCTCCTATATACATTGATTGCTATGATATGCTAGTTGTGAGCATGTTTGATATGACTTGATGAAGGATAGCTATGCTCTTGATAGTTTTGTTATATTTGCATGATGAGGTGGCTAGCTTTTGGAAAATGCTAGATAGGGTCTCTCTTGTGAGTTTAAAGCTTTGCATGATCTTAGTGTGCTTTGGTGGTTTATGTCATGCTTAATTCATGGTTGGATATCATGTGCTTCTCACTTGGGGTCAAAGACCCATTTGTCGTTATGAATGTTTAGCCCATGTTTTACCTTGTGGGGGGGCATGAGCTTCTTTTTGCCACAAAGGCACTTCATGTACCATTTTATGCTTAAATGTGAAAAACTAAATTGGTATGAAATGCTTTGCCTGAAGTCGTGATCTGACTTGATTCATGACATAAATGCTTTAAAATTGCAATATTTTGGGTGCTAAACTGTTGCATGATGTCTACCATGAGAAGTCTCATTTTAAGAAGTACACACATGGCTCGGTGGCTTTAACATGACATGAGATGCTTATGGGTGTTTGTAACGATCTTGTGTTGAGGATATGTGACCTAGCATGAAGTTTGTGTGATTTAAATTCACTTTGGTATGCTTTGCTCATGTCTTGGTCTTTAGCTCATAAGAGGGAATTTTTTTGCAAAATTGTGTATTTTGATCATGGCTTGCTCATATAACTTTACTATCTTGATGGCAATGCTCATACGAATCTTTGGAATGTCTTGCTTGCTCATTTGCTCACTCGTAGCATTTTGTGGTGCTCATTGTCTATTTGAGAAGCTCTAGGTTGTAATTTTTGTAGAAATGCCTTGATTCATGCATTGTCAACAAGAGGGAGAAGTTTGTGCATGGAAAATGGATCTGAGCATATTTAGAAGGTTTTCGGCTGGTTTCGAACCTTTTCGGAACAAGTTTTTCTAGGGGCGGTCACATAGGGCGTCTGACCGCCCTGTCTGTGGTGTGACCGGCCTAGGTGGTCTGACCGCCTTGTCTAAGCGGTCTAACCGGCCTGGGTTAGTGCAGAGAAGTTTTGCTCATTTTCATGCATTTGCTATAGTTCTTTGCATGCATATGTTCAGGGGGAGTGCATTTGCTCAGGGGGAGCCTGCATGTGTTCAGGGGGAGCTCCTTGTGTCGTCTGAGTTCTTGCTTTGGTGGTTTGCTCTTTCTGAGCTTTGGTTTTTGTCTCGGTTGTGTTGAGTCATTGGCCTTGCCTTAGGGGACCGAGACTTTGGCTTCAAGTGATCTGGGTTTGTGTTGTTTGGCTTTTGGATCACTTGATGGGTTGTTGTTAGTTTCTTTCTTTTTTCTTTTTCTCTGTTGGTTACTATGTGTGTGAGTGTTGTCAATGCACTCATCAAGGGGGAGATTGAGGACCTGTGTGGCCTGAGGATCGGTGGATGGTCGCTACTTAGTGATGAGTGATTGACAACGTTGTGTGGACTGACTCTTGGCCTAGTATTGCAGGTGCAGGTTGCGACTTGATTCGTGTGGTGCAGGTGAAGATCAAGTGTGAAAGGTCTATGTCTGTGTGACCTCCTAGGAGTGGAGATACAAGTAGGCTTCGATCGAGGTACCCGGTGGTCGACGGGATCAAGTGCGGACCGTACGCTGGCAAGAAGAGCAAGACGACGTTGAGAGGGATGGAGCTGGTGCAAGGTAGCAGCTAACAAGTGAAGCTTGCACGCGGGGTTTGCAGTGGTTTGGCCACAAAACCACTGGGTTACTTGGCTGAGCCACAAAGCCAAGACCGAAGGCTCGACAGGGCGAACCAGCCTGCCTAGGCCGTTCTAACCGCCCAGGAGGGGCGGTCTGACCGCTCGGCCAGGAGTGATCGGGGGAGGCCGTTCTAACCGTCGAGAAGCTTCGAAGCGGAGGACACGCGGCGCGATCGTGAGGCTTGTGTGGAGATGAAGCGGATTACGGCCAGCGAGCGTCCGTTCGATGGAGAAAACAACCGAAGTTCCCAAAGTGCCCTTGGTGGGAGTCTATCTTAAGTTAAGTAAGTAGGGGTAGTTTGGTCATTGGTTGCCCTCCATATAAACTCAAGTGAGAGGAGATGGCAGCCCCTCTTGGAACCCTAGTTCATTTGCTTTCCTCCTTTGTTTTTCCTTGGCCTAACTTGAGAGCTTCATGAGAGATCTTGTGAGAGGGTTGGATGTTCGAGCGGCTTGCTAGACCTTGTATGAACCTTTCATGGCATGTATAAAAGCTTCGGCGTGGTTCATCTTGTCTCTCTTTGTCTCCCGGTGTTTTCCCTTTTGGTGATTTTCGGAGCTCTTTTTGGGGATTTTTGTGGTGGCATGTTTGAGGGGTTTCTTGGTGGGATTCTTGTTGGGTATCACACATGAGGTCTTTGTGCCTCTTTTCTTGGTGATTTTGCCCCAGCAATCTCTCGGGAAAACCTTCGATTTGGGTGGTTTTCAGAGTTCTTGGAGTTCATGACCTAGAGCCCCTCGATTCGCGATTCCTCTTGATTGGATGGGTTTTGGTGGATATCCTTTGGTGGAGAGGTCGTCCATGAGGTGACCCAGCTATCCCCGAAGTTTCGTTGTAAACTATGGAGTGAATCGGGAGATCGGGTGAAGGGAAGTTCAGGTTGACCCGCGGACAGGTTCTGGAGGGGACGCGGTCTGACCGCCCAGGGCACGCGGTCTGACCGCCCTGGGGGTTTCACGAGGAAAGTTTTGTTTTTTCAGGGATTTTCTCTGATAGCTTGTTTTCCTTGATCAGAGGAGTTTCCAAGCGAAATCTTGCGTCGATTTGGAGTCGTGAGCTTTGAGTTGTGGTTTTGGGAAAACCCCAGGTGGAGGCGGTCTGACCGCCCTGTCCATGCGGTCTGACCGCCCCTGGCAGGAAATTTTCCCTTGTGTGATTTCCGCTGTGGTGTGTGTGTTGTTGAGTGGCTTGTAGATGTGGTTTTCTCCTTGGATCAGTAGCACTCCAGTGGCTACGTGGTCTTAGCAAACGTGCAGATAGAGTGGTGAAAGTGATTTTGGGATCGAGGCTGTGTTCATCTTGTTAGAGGAGTCATCTCTCTCGAGAAGAATTTTTATCGGCTCCCATTCACTCCCCCCTCTCTGGTCGACCAATCCGGTCCTTCAAAAATGATGAGCTACATTTGTTGTCTTCTTTACATACCTTGGGTTACATTGAATTTGATGATTTGTGTAATCTAGATTGTTTAGAAGAGAGACTGTTTGCATATGCTGATTTGCCATGGTTGTCTAGACATTCATATCATGTTATTGGCAAATATCACAACAAAGGACATTATATGGTACATCGGGTTTACATTTGTACAAATCTAAATTCTCCTTTTGTTGTGCAAGATTGTGATCGATTAGATGGTACCCATCATACAAACATATTCACATGTTCCTCTAGTAGTTTTGTTTCGCACGAAGGGAAGTATTGCTGGTGGCTCTCTATGATTTTTGGTGCTAAATTTTCTTGCAATAACCTAGCTATTACTGTTGTGTCCTTTGTTGGTACTAATCTTTTGCAGGATAGTAATGACAAACATCATGCGTATTTTGGTAACGAAGACTCCAGAGATGCTGAAAATTTTATGCGACATGACATGATACACAATTGGAAACATGGTCACATTCCTCCTCACAATTGTTTTGGTTTGCTTTATTTCTGCAACCATGTTCTCCTTTGTGTTGTGCAGGATCATTTTCAAGTACAATCGACATCGAGGACGACTTTTTGTCTTCAAGAAGTGGAGAATGATGAGGACATGACACCCATGCATACGACCATGATTGGTGCATGGAATGAAGTAGAAGAAGTCCAGCAAGGGTGTCCAAGTCGAAGAGGAGGCACGAGGCTAATCCGGAGTCGGTTTTCGACGTTCTTTATATGGTGGAACCAGAATTTCATAGAGCATCCAATGGCACCGGTCTCAGATCCAAATTCATTATGAGTCGACGGGAATCGTCGAAACAAGTTGACATCCAGAATCTACCAAGGTGCTGCGTCGCCAGTTTGTTGGGCCTTAAGCGCAAGTTGTGGGTGCCTCATCCTTGGTCGCCCCCAACCCTAGGACGCCCCTTCTCTCATATACTCAATAGCCATCAGCTTAGAAACTTGAGTTTTGTTTTACATCTAGCTTTAGCTACCCCAGAACATGCACAAATATGTGTTGTCATCTATGATTCAGAACTCCACCTCGAGTGATATTAAGATTGCTCGCTTCATATTCTTGTTCGTTCTTCGATTACAGACAGGGATTGATCTTCGTGATCAAGCTAATCTTGTGTCGCCAAGGTTGGTAACCATCAGGAGTTGGTTCAGCGATTGCATTGGCGCTTCGGGTTCGCTCGTCGTAGTCGGATCGTGAGGGTCTACTTCCACCAGATCGAAATTATCTCCACTCACCGAAAGATCGGGCACTCCGCCTCTATCAGGCTGGCTGCATGGTCCTTTTATAGGCCATGCGGTGTGCTACGAGACAAAAGTAGCCAGACCTAGCGCAGAGGGTGGTGTGACACCTGGCGACCAAGGAGGTACAGTAGCAGCCCCTCTGTTTCCCATTTTTCACGACAAGACAAACAACGCCACGTGGCCAAACGACAAAGCTGGCAAGTAATCAAAAAAGTATGCATACGACTATGTATTTATGTGTATATCATTGGTACAAGTCATCTCGATATAACTAATCGAGGAAGGTGCGATGCGGGCGGCCTCTCCCGCGGCCCCGAGGAGCACGAGCTTGACCCACGCCGGAAGATCCCCCGCGACGGGAGCGACAGCCCCCCCGGGTTGATGACTCCCCAGACCGGGAGCGCCCCTCCAAATCCATGCCGAATGCCTCCATAGCAGCGCGCTGCACCGCCACCACATCCACCCCCGGAGCCGCGAAGTCCGCCGCCGCCATTTGACGCGCCACCTCCTCATGCGCCACCACTTGCGAGTCGACCGAACCTCCGTCTTCCCCGAACCAATCCTCAATCGGGGAGCTGTCAGTACCTTCCGGAATGATCCCCTTGCCCTGTCCTCACGAGACAAAGGGGGAACTCCACCGGTCGAGTGGAAGAAAACATCGCAGGATCCTCCCACCTCGGACGCCTACAGAACATAAGAATAAGCAACGAAAATCAGTCTCTTGCAGAAGAAGGGGAGGAAGGGGGCTCCCGGGACCCCGTCCCGTGGCCGGGGGGAAGGCCCCATACACCCGGAAGCCTCAGAAAGGCATTTCAGTCCTACCCAAGCTCTGGAGTGGGGGCAACAACAGGAGACAAAGCTCAAGCTTCCCAGGACAGGGCGGAGTCACTGATGCCCGCGGGCTGACCATCCGCTAAGTGGCTGTAACATCCCTGATGTTTAATTAATCTAAGCATGTTTAATTAATCTAAGCACATTAATTAGTCTTGTTAATCAAAGTATGATTAGTCCCAAAGCATGCTTAGCTTACTTTTGATCAACTTTGCAAAAGAACCCTTGGTCAAAATTCCAAACCTTGGTCAAACCCCATAGAGCTCTATGCTAATGAAATGATTTTCTAGCGTGTTCTCCAAATTTCATTATAGAACTTCAAATTATGCCAATATAAAAGTTTTTTGTTGTTTCTGGGGACACAACTTTCATAATTGATAGACATTCAAATTTTGAGTGCAAAATTACCAAAACCAATGTTGAAGTCCCTGTGAACAGTAATTCGGGGCCGAGTTTTGCAGCAACTTTGCCATGTTTTTCCTTTCAAACTATTCGTCAAAACATAGGTCACCCTTTGCAAAAGTTGTAGTCCTCTAGTTGATCTACAACTTTAGTATTTGGAGATTTTTGCGTTGTATTTCAAGATTTTTGAGTTTCGCGTTTACGAAGATGGTTAAATGAAACAAAACAGGCGACAGCGTCGCCGCGCCCCAACACGCGCACGCGTGATGACGGCTGTTAAGTACCATATTTATAGCCGTCAACTCCTGCATTGTAACATGAGAAATATACATTCACAGTAGAATAGGGCCTTATACTGACAATTTCCACAAGTGGCGATGTATATTTGAATGCAGGCAATTAGTACAAGAAATAGAGCAAAAGCACACCTTATCCATCCACCTCATCAATCCAAGCCTCTCCACCTCAGCCAATGAGGGGCTGCCATGCAAAAGGCCACGGATTGGTGATGTCACCAATCCAAGGGAGAGAGGCTCGACGAATTAGACATTGCCACGTGCCCAGAACAAGGATCCAAGGGCCCACAACCCGAGCAAACCGCCTCCAAACAACCCATACACCGGGAACCGTCATAAGGGCCCACACACCAGTCACCCAGAGAAAGCACAAGGCGAGACGTGGTGGGCCCAGGTCGGCTGACCCCATGGATCGTCCGACCCGGGATTTTCTCCGTTCGCCATCAGCTTCCATGTGGTGCTCCCTGATTGGATCCTTAAGCCAGTCCGGGGGTGTATGGGGTGTTCTCGCGCCGGTACCCGGGCCTATAAATAGAAGGAGAGGGGGTAGAGAATAGGACACACACTTCTCCTCCTTCTCACTTTTGCCTTTTGGCTTCTCTCATTAGGAGAGTAGAGCTCTTTGCATATGATTAGTGCTGGCTTGCTAGTGCTTTAGAGATTAGAAGGAAGGTGGGTGGTGTCTTGGCGTTGTGTCATGGTGTTTGGCACATTTCTTCAAGAACGATCCTCTATGGATGCTTCAGTTCTTTATTTAGAATAAAGTGAGTATTTCGACATTCTCAATTAGACTAAAGTGGCATTCATACTGTGTTCTTGTGTTCTTCGTTCGTTCATCATTTAGAGGCTCGTGTTCTTCACGAATACACTTCCTCGATCTAGTTGATGAGCGAGTTTCTCATACTTTTGTGTTTGTTCATAAGTTAGAGGCTCGTGTTCTTCACGAACACGACCCTTGATCTTCTGTTATAAACACCTAAGTTTGTATCATGTTTGTATGCCTGCTAGTTTAATCAGAGTTAAGTGGATGCTCCTATATCCTAATCTAGATCAAGTTCATCCGTGATCCCTTGCATAGGATAGCGTATACCTGAGTGAGTTCGGGTCTCTCCCTCGTGGGTTCGTCACTCCGTATTTATACGGAGTGCTATAGTGTATCTACGGGGTGCCAGACGCAGCAGTGCTATAGTAGTAATCAGTGGTGTAGACGCGGTGTCTAGACTACGGGTTATCCTTCGAATGCCCTGTATCCCACGGTTTGTCTTGGGGTAGGCCGCGGTAGTGACAGCCGTTGGACCCTCTGAAATCCCCCACGTTCAGATACAGTGTGTAGGCAACCATTTGCCGTGAACCAACTATTATAGCCAGGAGGGGCCAGTGTCCGAAGTGAGAGTTCCTAATCGAGAGGTTGTTCTCAACTGTGCACACTATCAGCAAGATCCTTTCCATCTTCATCTCACCCTTTAGAGTTGTGTCCTTGGATCATCAGTCTAGGATAGAAGGTAGTACACATCGTTACTTGGATTCGATACCCTTTGGAATACTCCTGAGGTGAAGTGCTACAGCGGAATTTCCGTGCACTTGCAGAATCTTTCATACCTGTCGGTATACCCAGGTGGATCTTACGCTCCCGCTAGGTGTACAACTAGTGGTGAGGTTAAGAAACGCCAACAATCATTTCTGGCGCCGTTGCCGGGGAACGGTTGCTGTATCTATCTTCGAACCTAGTGGTCCTCATATCTTTTGTTTTTCCTTTTTGTTCTATCTTTACCCCCGTTTCCCATGGAGAAGCTTTCCTGCAATAGCATCTCTACCCCTAGGGGCGAGTTCATCTTAGATAAACCATCAACTTCTACATCTAGCTGCGAGCTTCGTCCCAGCTTTATAGCCATGGTTCGGAATCGACTTTTCTCTGGTGCCATCAGTGATGATCCCCATGATCATTTAAAGGAGTTTGAAGAACTGTGTTCATGCTTGGTAATCCCAGGTATGACACAGGAAACTTTGAGGTGGAAGTTGTTCCCTTTTTCTCTTGTAGACAGAGCGGAACAGTGGTACACCCGCATGATAGAGAGTGTAGACAATTGGGAAGAACTACGAGATGACTTTTGTTACTCGTTCTCCCCTTTTGAGCACTTGGATTCGCTACCGTGTGAATTCCGTGAATTTGAGCAACTAGAGTGCGAGTCTATAGGTGCAGCTTGGGCTAGGTTGTCACACCTGTTGGAGCTTAACTCAAACTTGTCTATACCCGATAACGTATCCTTGAACATCTTTCACGGGATGATAGACATGGAATCTGCATTTGAGCTCGACCTTGTAGCTGGAGGTTCATTCAGAACCCAATCTCCAACGGAAAGAAGAGAGACCCTAGAATACTTCTTAGAAGACTCTTCTTCCCAAACCAGTCACAACGAACCCCACCAAGAATCAGAGTCGGTCCAAGAGAATCTCTTAATAGACGAATTTGAGCTTTCACCTTGCACATCTAATGATTCGTCTAGAGAGCCTTCTCCCAAACCACGAACCCCAAAGGGAGAAGAAATTCAACCTTTGGAGTTCTCTTCTCGATTTGAGGGTGATCCTACTCGGAACATCATAAATACCTCAGATCGTTCTTGGCACGAGAAGCCTACGGTATCGTTGGACTTTGATGAGGTTCTCGATGAAGTTTGGAATCATGGGGCAATAGTTTATTGGTCGCCTTGGAAATCAAAGCCTATTTCCGAAGTAATTCGGGTCAGCTCGACTTCCACGACCATCCATTGCTCCATGATGGGGAACATCGTAGATGCTGTTCATGACCCTGCTGCTGGAGTTTGCATCATAGCAGAGTGCCTTTTGGACACTCTGGTGGGTGACATGCCCCTCACCCCGACTGATAGATATTTCCGAAGTCCAAGGTGGAAAGAATATATTTTCCCATGTCGAGAGATTGCTAGGGACGTGCCAATCATCATAGACAAGATCGAGGTGCACTTAGATTTTCACATCTATGACATCATGGATTTCGAACTTCTTCTGGGCTTCCCGTTGGATGAACTTCTTGATAAATCTCAAGGAAGCCTAGATGTAAAGCTTAGGGAAGCTGCTTCTACCACGTCCATCTCTTGTCATGAACATTCCATGGTAGAGCCTCTTCCTGAGCAAAACCCGCTCGAGATGATAATGCGCGTATCTCCGTTCGCATCATCCGAGCCTGTTCCGATTGAGGTTGTAGACTTCTCTACTCCTCAAGGGGATGACTCGGGAGATCCTCTCCACCTCTATGGAGGCGAACGATCATCATCTATCTCGACCGAGTTTTAGCCTCTTCCCACTGGCCCGTATTATGTTGCTTTCGATTGTGATCGAGAGTCAACATCTTGCCTCCACGATGCATCTCTTGAGATAGAGAACTCATGGGCCATGGAACCTTGTGAGGCGTCGACTCTGGAATTCATGGGCAAAGGTTACACAGATAAGCATGGTAGTTTCATTCTTGATACACCACATGAACCATGCTTGCATCAAGCCTATCCAGAGCCGGCCATGCTTAGTACACTTTGCACATACGAGGGTTGCAACCACCTTCTAGTCCTCTATTGCAGAATGTTTAAAAGGCAGATTGTGGATGCATATGTCTATCATAAACATATCAGATTTCGTGTGTGCGTTGTGGCACTAACCTTGCAGCTGAAGCTTCACCGATACATCAAGATTGGTGGTGAGACGGGAATGGCACCACCAACGATAGCTGCAAGATGAAGTTCCCATGGTCGAGCTTATGACCAATAAATAAACAAAGCACTACCAGGAGATAGCCTGGATTAGCATAGGTTTCATTTCCCTTTCGAATAAAAGCAAGAACATGTTTTTAGGATAAGTCGTCCTTCGGGTATTTTTGGTCACTAACCTTCCAGGTGGAGATTGAAAAGAAAGATGAACAGATGATGCCTACAAACATGTGAGCCACATCAGCTGCAACACCTAGATAAGCTTTGGTGAGGGAACATTTACAAAAGGAAGCTTGATCACCACACACTTGAGTTTTGTTGCCTAGCAATGCAAACTTCAAGTGTGGGGGAGGTATGTGAGCATCCTGAGTAAAGTTCCTCCTCTACCAAATCTTATCCTGGTGTGGAGATTATTTCAGCTCTTGCATCTTGCCCACTAGCTAGGTAAGTCCTGCTTTTGACATTAAACAAAGCCCTTCCGGGAGGTTCCCGAGGTTCACCGTCTTATGCTCATGCTTATGTCCCTTGTTGATGATAGCTTGATCATGCTATCATGCTTCCTTTATTTATGCTCATACGCTCTGGTTTGAATGTTTTGAGTACTCACACATTCATAGACCGTTTTAGATTATGCATGGTGCTTAGGTTAAAACCGTCTTCTTCAGTCAAAACAAGGCATGGTGTCGAGTTTTGATTGATGAACCTCAGAGTTATATTTTTCATAGATCTTGGTTGCATATTTGCTGACTAACCCCTGCAGAAAATTGTCAAATTTGAATGGGTAAGTCGTCGAGCTAAATTCAACTGGGAAGGTAAGTTGAGGTGTCAGATTCATGTTGCACAACATGCAAAGGTGGTACATATGACCTCTCAAAGGTCCAAGGTAAGTATATTTCCCTTTGTGCTTGAAGTGTAATTTTGATCTAACCCTTTCGAGCAAATGACATGGTGACAATAAAATAAAATAAAAACAACAAAAAATATTTTGAATTTGAATAAAGGCTCTATGGTTCTTGAACCAGTAGAGTCCATCTTTTGATCTCACTTGTTTGAAGAACAGCACCAGTACAAGTACTAGTGTGGGGGAGTTCTCTCAAGCTCATCATCAACATATCCACTTGAGAACTCCCACACAAAGGGCTGCACGACATCGACTATGCCTTCATGACAAGGACAAGGTGAACTAAAGTGAGCTGGCTACCCCACGGGTCAACCGAATCACCACTAGTCTTCCTTGTTCCTGATATCCTTCAAGAGCGATGGTATGTGCACCCTTCATCTCACTCTCTACCCATGAGTTTGAATGATCTTCAATTCGTATCCAGTAAATCAAACTTAAATAATGGTGCTCTGCTTGCTCTACATGATTCCTGTGGTTGGCTTACATATGTTTTATTCCTTACTCATTATCTTGATGCTTGTGAACAAATATCATTAGGGAACTCATGCTCATCTAAGTAGTTGGCGTTTGTGATATGGTTTGATGATATGATCTTCGCTCTAAATGTTTGAGTGCTTGGGAATTTTATTTGAAAAAAAAACTTAAAAACCCTTTGCAAAGCTCCTCTTTGATATCCCACCGTCCTACCAAAGCCATATGGTGCTACCAGTTGAAAACCTTATACTCATATGCTGCTTGTCATTGCATTGAGCTTTGTCAAATTCTGTGACCCTTGCGAGAAGTCTTTTTATGCTTTCATGATCAAGATTCATGTGCACTCCACCATTTTCCCCTTGCTATGCTTCTACACTGGAAGTTAGCATTGTATCATTCATCCATTCCACAAAATAAAGCTCCATGCATTGTTCCATGATTTATCCCTCTCCAAATATCTCTAAAAGAGATTGGGCTATATAAAAAAAAGAGAGAAAGACATGCTCAAAAAGCATGATCTAAAAAAAAGAAGATAGAGAGATAGCCCATATCTCGAAAATTTCAAAAAGGAGAGCGGAGAAAATCATGCAAAAAGGAGTTCCATAACTTAGATGGTAATAACTATTACCTATTCCGGGGCTAGTTTCCACCTTACCATCAACCAACATTCATCATATATGTGTGGTAATATCTAGCACCCACTCCGGGCCTAGTATCCACCTTACCGTACCCATCATATCCATACACGTGCACATCTTGATCTGATTGTATGAATTGTTTTTCTCTTGGATCCAGTCTTTGACTTTGCAATATATGTGATGCAAGTATGCCTTATCATTCATACCTACCCTGAGCTCCACATAAGCTATCATTAGAAGTAGGATGAATAAAGGCAGTTCAATGCCTTGGTGAGGACATATACACATTGAGCGATCTGAGAGAGTCAAATGAGGAGCAAAGAAAGATTTGTTTTTGAAAACTTATTGCAAAAACTCAAGTTACTTGACATGATGAGCAGAAGTGACTTGATTCATGACCATTCCAATCTTCAACTACACAAGATGGCACGATAGACGCTCCACAAAGTTCACAAGTGCAAGGTATGGTATGGAATATCTCTTAAGCTCGCTTCATACCTTTGGATATCATGTACCTCCTTGATCTACTCCCTTTACTCGGGGCGAGCAAAGGTCAAGTGTGGGGGAGTTGTTGATGGTTGTTAAGTACCATATTTATAGTCGTCAACTCCTGCATTTTGACATGAGAAATATACATTCACAGTAGAATAGGGCCTTATACTGACAATTTCCACAAGTGGCGATGTATATTTTAATGCAGGCAATTAGTACAAGAAATAGAGCAAAAGCACACCTTATCCATCCACCTCATCAATCCAAGCCTCTCCACCTCAGCCAATGAGGGGTTGCCATGCAAAAGGCCACGGATTGGTGATGTCACCAATCCAAGGGAGAGAGGCTCGACGAATCAGACGCTGACACATGCCCAGAACAAGGATCCAAGGGCCCACAACCCGAGCAAACAGCCTCCAAACAACCCATACACCAGGACGTAAGGGCCCACACACCAGTCACCCAGAGAAAGCACAAGGCCAGACATGGTGGGCCCAGGTCGGCCGACCCGGGATTTTCTCCGTTCGCCATCAGCTTCCACGTGGTGCTCCCTGATTGGATCCTTAAGCCAGTCCGGGGGTGTATGGGGTGTTCTCGCGCCAGTACTCGGGCCTATAAATAGAAGGAGAGGGGGTAGAGAATAGGACACACACTTCTTCTCCTCCTTCTCACTTTTACCTTTTGGCTTCTCTCATTAGGAGAGGAGAGCTCTTTGCATAGGATTAGTGATGGCTTGCTAGTGCTTTAGAGATTAGAAGGAAGGTGGGGTGGTGTCTTGGGGTTGTGCCATGGTGTTTGGCACATTTCCTCAAGAACGATCCTCTACGGATGCTTTTGTTCTTCATTTACAATAAAGTGAGTATTTCGACATTCTCAATTAGACTAAAGTGGCATTCATACTGTGTTCTTGTGTTCTTCATTCGTTCATCATTTAGAGGCTCGTGTTCTTCACGAACACGCTTCCTCGATCTAGTTGACGAGCGAGTTTCTCATACTTTTGTGTTTGTTCATAAGTTAGAGGCTCGTGTTCTTCACGAACACGACCCTTGATCTTCTGTTATAAACACCTAAGTTTGTATCATGTTTGTATGCCTGCTAGTTTAATCAGAGTTAAGTGGATGCTCCTATATCCTAATCTAGATCAAGTTCATCCGTGATCCCTTGCATAGGATAGCGTAAACCTGAGTGAGTTCGGGTCTCTCCCTTGTGGGTTCGTCGCTCCGTATTTATACGGAGTGCTATAGTGTTTCTACGGGGTGCCAGACGTAGCCGTGCTATAGTAGTAATCGGTGGTGTAGACGTGGTGTCTAGACTACGGGTTATCCTTCGAATGCCCTGTATCCCACGGTTTGTCTTGGGGTAGGCCGCGGTAGTGACAGCCGTTGGACCCTCTGAAATCCCCAGATTCGGATACAGCGTGTAGGCAACCATTTGCCGTGAACCAACTGTTATAGCCAGGAGGGGCCGGTGTCCGAAACGAGAGTTCCTAATCGAGAGTCTGTTCTCAACTCTGCACGCTATCAGCAAGATCCTTTCCATCTTCATCTCATCCTTTAGAGTTGTGTCCTTGGATCATTAGTCTAGGATAGAAGGTAGTACACATCGTTCCTTGGATTCTATACCCTTTGGAATACTCCTGATGTGAAGTGCTACAACGGTATTTCCGTACGCTTGCGGAATCTTTTGTACCCGTCGGTATACCCAGGTGGATCTTACGCTCCCGCTAGGTGTACAACTAGTGGTGAGGTTAAGAAACGCCAACAACATGCGCTCCCACGCTCTAGCGCTCGGCGCCATCCCGCGTCGGCCACGTGCTGAGCACACGCCGGTCCGGCGTACGGACGCAAAGCGCCCACCACCCTAGATCGCGCGCACGCTGTGGGGGCTCTGCACACCCCAAGCGTTGTACGCCGCGTCCAGGCGCACGACCGCGACAGGCCGCGGACCCGCCTGGTCACGCGCCCGTCGCGCGTCGCGCCGCGAGCCCTGCTCGCATGCAGGCAGGAGCCAGCTGGCCTTGCACGTGCTAATGTACACCCCCGCCTGGTCCTCCTTGTTCCCGTGCACGCGCGCATCACGCTTGAAATCGCGCCGAAACACCGCTGTTACCGTGTTCCCTCCGCTGGCACGCCATAGCCGCCGCTGCTGTGCTTTCTCTCTGCCGCTTGCGTGCGTCGTCTCCTCTCCACTCCTCCTCCTTCCTTAGGTCTCCCTGCAACCTCCTCCATCGCCGCTGCCTCACATTCGAGCCGCCACCGCTGGAATGCCGAGCTCCGGCGGGCGCAGCCCTGCGCGTCGCCGTACAAGCTCGCCGGCGCAACCTCCGGTCGGGCTTCCTTCTCCTAGCGAAGCAGGTGGGCACCTTCGAGGCGCTAGGCCGCTCATCCGACCAGGTCCGGCACCCCAGCGGCCGCCGGCGAGGGACGGATTGTAAGGATTGAAATATTTCCAGGGGTTTTTCTGTGAACTAGGGGCCTTTTCGTAATATAGAAAACTTAGTTCAAGGGTCTGTGTGTAAAAGAGTTCTTTAGGTTTAGCTGCAACTTCGAAAATCCATTAAAAATCATAGAAAAATCAGAAAAATGTAAATCGAATTGTGTTGGTTTCCCTGTGCTGATATCTACATTTTCTAGAAAGGTTGTATAGGGTTTTGCTGTATAGATTTAAAATGAAAAAGTCAGACTCAGTTTGATGTACTTTTATTGTAGTTCAAAATATACACATGCTATGGAGTTGAAATTTGGATATGTTATTCTTAATCCCATGTATAGATTTGTGACCAAAGATGACATATGTTTGATATGTAGATTTGTAGTTATGATATATGAAATCTCTATGTTAGTTTAATCTTGATGCTTTTTATAGTCCCCTCAAATACATTTTCCTTTAAGTACCAATACACCCTAGGGCTTTGTCATGTGGAATAGCACCTCTGGTAGAATGGATAAGATTTTAGGATTTTGTTTAAATTATATTTTGGATTTAAGATTGTGTAGGATGTAAAATTAATAACTAGAAAAAAAAGTTAGATCTACATTTGTAATTTGGTCAGAGACTTATATTTGATACAAATGACTTGTAGGAAAAGTTTGAAACCAAAAAGAATTGTAAATCTTTTTGTATGATTTAATGTAGTTAAGCTAGGCTGAAATTGGTTTTTTCATATAAATTAATTTATATATGATCTGGAGCTGATTTTTGGCATATGAGCTTAGTTTAGACAAATGTTGTTGTGTACAAAAGTTTAGGACAGTTGGAGTTATATTTCATTTAATATGGATTTTTAATGAAAGGCTAGTTATAATCTAAATAGATATGTGTTGCTCACTTTCTAAATTTAAATTAAAGTTTCCATTATTAGTTTCTGTTTGTAATCATTTAAACACACCCCCATACTGTTTGGTGAAGTTAAGTAATTTAATTTGCTTAGATGTGCACACAATAACCATCAAAATAGCTTTTAGTTAACCATCACACCACACCCAATACTTTTTGTGAGAAAATGTAAATATGTGGATGAATGTGGCCAACAAGAGTTGGTTTGGTGGTAATTCTCCCACCCTCAACATAACCTAATGCATATGCATGTGTACGTGTAGATTTACCAGATGGTACTTACACACTCACCCAGGAGGGAGACGGGACGGTAGATAGTGAAGTGAACGAGCTCGGTGTGCATCAAGACCTGGACCAAATTCCAGAAGAGCCCAAGGCTGTAGCTGAAGTAGAGGAAGGCAAGCACCGAAGTAAACCTTATACTTAGGACTGTAGCATCTGTTGCTAAGCTGGGGAGTGACGGGAACCGCCTGGTCGGGGTAGACCCTACATTTGCTTTTATTTAGATTCTTGGGGTCTACCTTCTTCCGTGTGTCTTGGGTTGTACCTTGCAAGGTTTATAAATTTGATCGATCGTCGGTCTCTCGCTGTTATCTGAGACGGTTTAACCACTGGCTACCCCATATTGAATTATGGAACAATTGCAATAAATTTTGTTGCTTGATTAATACTGTATGCACAACTGCTTGGTTAGTTTAGGTGCTTACCTAGAATGGTTAACATACTAGAACTTGAGCTAAAACTGGAAATTAAGGATCAACTCTTAGTCGCTTTTGGCAAAACAAACCCACGAGCCAAAAAGTCTTGCATGTCTAGTTGTAATTTATTTTTGTCGGGTAAGTCTTGCTGAGTATTAGTATACTCAGCCTTGCATATGTTGTTGTTTTTAGGTAATCCCATTTGACCTGGCTCTATCCCGGATGGCTGAGAACTTGAGTGGGAGAACGATGATGATGAGTGATATACTATGGATGGCCTCCCATGTGTATCTTCCGCTTAGTTTATATTTCCGCTGTTGAACTCTGAAACTTTACTTTAATGCAATGAAACTTGGTTTGTAATAATGTAACCCTGTGGGGTTTTATGTAAAGTTGAACTTCTACTCTGGACCCGCCTTCATGTGGGCTTTGTTGCATATTATCGATCCTGTTGTAAGTGATTCACCGGGCATGACCCGGTAGAGACGACAAAATAACTCTTTGTTATCGCTTATTGGCCAAGTGGACTGGCTTAGGTGATAATACGGATTTATTTTGGGCAGTTCTGTCATAACTGGTACCAGAGCGATGATATGCACCAGAGTATTAAAAATACTTTAATAACTTGTTTTTGGAATAAAATTTGCCAAGAATAAGAATATTGCAAAGTGCGTAGGACGCTAAGGATTAAACTAGTCCGAGAGGCCCTAGAGGGAATTTTTGGGTTCTTTCAGGTGGCTAGTACTCTATGGTGTATGTAATCTGACTTCCAGCACATTTTATTATCTGTCAAAACTTACTTTCTTGCACAACCATACTAGTTCATCACGTTTTGCCATACGTGGTGGTGCCACAGGAAAGTCCTGTGAGGGATGGATGGGACCTATTCCAATGGCAACCCGCGTCGCGTCTGCATCTCGTCACGTTTTGCCATACGTGATGGTGTCACATGGAAGTCATGTGAGGGATGGATGGGACCTATTCCAATGGGAACCCATGTCGCGTCAGAGTCTAAATTAGGACACTGTCCATGCAGCGGCTTTACGCATGGATACCGTTTCTATAGTGAACGGTAATGTATGTGGACGCTTTCGTGAGTGCTGGCACGAAAGGTTCTGAATGTTCTGTGATTTTCTGTAGGTACACTAACCATGGTTGTTAGGTACGGTAATTAAGAAACGAATAGTTTTCGACTAGCTATTATAGGGAGAGACGTATCTATGCCTTGACACCGGCACGAACTTCGATTTTTAAGCTTAAAACTTGGTGAGGACTTATAGGACGTTTTTGCATCATGTTAAAAGCTACCAAAACTGAAAATGATCCTAATACACCTTTTTGTGTGGTCTATAGTTGAAATTATAATTCTTAAGGACCATTCATGATAGTTTGATGTATTGATGTGTTAAGCAAAGTTATGACTAGTTGCTGTCCAAATTTTTCTAAGAATTATCTAGAAAATTTCTGACTAGGTGTTCTTTAGGGAAATTGTTCATCAGCTACATAAGCTTCTTCCAGAAATTTTTCATGATTTTAGGATAAATATAACTAAAGCTATGCTTAAATCACTAAACCTAGGTTATGCTGAAATTCTGTCAAAATTTTGAGTAAGATTGAAAACTCGAATTTTAAAATATAGTTCAAAAAGATTTTGACCAGAGAATCTGTAACAAAAATGTTCTATATATAACCTACTTTGTGCTGTAAATATTTTATGGTCATTAGATTCTCGGTTTTTGAGATATGATCTTTTTAGTCCTCTTTTGGTTCGTTGAGTTTCCTTCCGGCCCAGGAAGGCATCAGGGCCAGGATCCAGTGGATCCACCGGATCCACTCATTCCTGGTCAGATTGCATTCCACTCATGTATTCATTCCAACCAAAAAAACAAAACACGTTCATTTTAACCAGGAATGTATACAACGATCCAACTAGTAAATCCATTATCTCAGCTAGCCGTAGCATATAATGGGCAGCAATGATAGGAGTAGCATAATTTAAACCAGTAGGTAATTTGGTTCTAACTCCAAGTAATTTAGACATACAAGGTACACAGGTTCCTATTTCACAATTTCAGGCAGCAAAGCAGCTGGACAAGAACCTCATGTTCAGTCTGTAACGGTTGTTTCTTCAGTAAGCACAAACGACTTTCACCAAAGGACATAAGTGGGTGAAAAGAAACATATGACTCAATTCAACACTATGTCATAATAATTCCTAGACATCTGATTATCCAAAAAGGTATAATGTGGGATCGTTATGCATTTTGCACAAAGCAGAAGCATCAACCATCGGTACTGCCAGAACACCCTAGATGCCTTGGACGATCACGGTAAGCTTCAGCTGATCAGCTCCCTGTCACAATATCAAGCATGAAAGTTAATGCACAACTTAGATGTCTCCACCCTTTATAGTTAAGGCACAGAGAGAAATACTAATCATGCTGATTCTGACAAGAAGTCTGCAATTTGAACCTATACACATCACCTATGAAAATGCACTCCTATGAAAACAGTAGTGTTGTATGCTGCATGTCTTAGAATCACTAGGAACTGAAATTAGATATTATTTGCTAGGATAGAATCTGATGAAAGTCGATAAAAAACTAAGAACAGACACTGCAATACAAACCATTAGTGCTTATATTACTTTGGTTCAAAGCATATAGATGTCTTATGTCCTCACTTCTAACTGCATTAATTAAAACAAAGGTCCAGTAATGCTAATAATAAGAAAGGGTACATATGCTAGGTGTGCAAGATCTAAAACAATATACTCCTCGTATTAGGTCGATTTGGTCAACTACCTTCAGAACAAGAAAGAATGTCCACATCCCAAATCTTATGAACAAGTTGATTCTATTGCTACTTCTGAAGATGGTTATGCTCTGACATTTAAGAAAAGCTTCCCTTTTGGACGATTTTCTGATAGTTTAGTTGACACTGAATCAGGAAAAAAGATGAATAGAGTGCAGGAATCAGCAAACGTTCCCATAAGTCGAACTACCTCTGATGTCTGCACTGATCATGCTAACCAATGTTTTTTGATGGTCCAGTGTCCTAGGAAAAATGATTTTTAGTGTAAGAAATAAGATCAATAGAGGTAACTTTTGAATGGATCACTTATTGACACTATCGTGAGAAAGATAATGCTACTCACAATCTCGTGTGACCTTTTCAGAGTTGAGGATGCAGTTCCATTAGGTTGCTGAAACCACAATAAGTTAAGTTGCACAATCTTGTCCAGCTAGTAAAATACTTGTGCAAGCAAGCAAAACTAAAGAACAGAAGAAGTACTCCCTCATGCAAACTCTGCAGTTGCAGCACACCGGCGCAACCTGAAGAACAGAAGAAGTTAACAAAAACAGAAATTATGAATTGCCTGAAACAAAATAGAAATGGTAGCAGTGGAAGAAATTGAAGCTCCAGCTTTTTTCTACAGCTCCATTTCAAGCCCACAAATAACATGTTCAGCTATAAAAGAATTATTCCAGGGTTAGAACCATTTCACCAACAAAAATTGTTCTTGAATCAACTAATTCAACTAAAATACATATGGCATAGATAGGTAGGTAGCTGGTAGCATGGCTACAAACCATAGCAGGTTGCTGATATCATGGACTTTAGCAATTTTAACACTAGCCGTAAGATACCTTTTTATCAGCATATGGTAAGATAAACACCGATGCCCACTTGAAACTAAAATAGATCCATTGTCCTTGCATCAGGCAGTGCAAGAATAGGAGCACGAATTCAACACCAAACAAGGCACAAAACTTGATCTCCGGATCTGGAGCAGGGGCGCGGTGGGTGAACTCCAATCTGGTAGGCTGGCCGCTCACTCGTCAAGTCGCCGGGACATCTGAGGTGCCAGAAAGCAACGCGACGAGGCACTGCATGTGGCGGCGCTGTGGGCGTGTGGTGGGCTAGTGACCTCGTTCTTGGCTGACAGGTTGGCTCATCGGGGACTCGAGAACAAGAACGCGAGGACAGACGGCGCCTTACCGGGGAGAAGTGGAGAGGGTGGACACTAGTCGGGAGCTGGTCGTCGTCGGGGAGGTGCCCCACCGCCACGCCGTGACCTCACCGCCAGGCCGCCACCTCTCACCACCGCCTCCCGCGTGGCCAGTTCCCCGAGTCGCCTCGTGCGCCGCCGCCGCCTCCTCGCGCTAGGGCCTACATTGCCGAAAGGTTGGGGTGTGAATGGGATGGAATCTAGAGGTCTCGAGGTGGGGATGTTTTCCGGGGCCATCGAGGGGGAAATTGGGCTGTTCCTGGTCTGCTTCCTTCCTGGGCCGGTCCAAAATCCATCCAAAATGAACAGCGTTTTTGTCGTGGGCCAGTTTTCAATCCGCTGAAAAAAAACTCGGGTGGAACGGGCTCGTTGCGAAACAACCGAACGAAGCCTTAGGGAAGCTCTGCCCTGCTGAAAATTTCTGGGCAATAGCACTCTGAAAATGGATCTGTTAGACCCTTTTCCAATCTGAATTAATTCAACCGTTGAATACCAAAACTGTGAGTTATAACGTTGTCGAGTTGCTCACAAAAATTTGGAATTTTTGGGATAATGGTTTTACAGTTTTGAATTTTTGTTCAGAACTACCAGTTTTGCCATATAGCATGTTAAACTCATCTTTGTGGGTTCCAACATGTGGTTGTAATTATTTTACAGATGGCTGCCCCTGGTTTGGTTGCGGTGAACACCGGTGGTACGTTTTCTACCACGGGACTGCAGTGGGAGGGTTTCGCCCGCATTGTGTGGGGTGCCCTTAGTGCTGTTGGCTACACCACTCCTCCCTTCTACGAGGGAGTGGAGTACGAGGAGTTGGGAGTACCGAGCTGTTGTGTGCGAGTCATCGTGCTTCCTCACCCGAGCCACCCCGAGTGGGCTGACTTGAGCATGGAGCTCTCGTGTCACTACTCTCTGGAGTCGGTGGAGTCGGCAGCGTTGATGGTGCTCCACACTCTTTCCAACCACCGTCCTTAGGAGATGATGGCGACTCCGTTGGGGTTGGTTCGTGCTATGGACCCCAACGACCTCGTGTGGCTGGGCCGTTTGGCCAACATAGCCACACTTCTCGATATCGTGCCTCCGTTCGACACAGTACAGACGCTGACCTGATGCTTGGGGCTTTGTACAACCTACAGGATCTTCGTCGAGCTCTCTCTGATGACTTGGCCAGCCGTCTTTCTGGAGCTACCTGGTACGTGCTCTAGCTTGCCGGGGCCTTCGTGGAGCAGCATAGTGGTTTTGCACAGGCTGTGCAGACTATTGCTGAGCTCCAGAGTCAGGAGCTACAGTTTCAGGTTGAGCGGGGAAATCACCTGCAGCAGATTCTAGACCTGCAGGATGGGCAGCAAGGGCTGCAAGCTCAGTTGGCTAACAGGGTTGCCGAGAGGCTTGTGCACCTTCAGCACATCCAGGATTTGCAGGAGCAGGCTGAGGACTTAGAGCTCAATGCAGAGGCTATGGAGGGTGTTGTGGGTTTGCTACAGTAGATGCACCCACCACCGGCTATTGGACAGGATGAGCAGCAGGAGATTCAGGTTGAGCCTGAGGAGGTGCAGGACGTGCCCGGACTTGACTAGATGAGCCAGGCAACACTACCTCCACCTGCAGCACCGGACTCTCCAGCAGCTAGTGCAGGCTCCATAGGGACTTAGTTCTTAGATAATGTAGTAGGACTTGACATGTACTATTTGTTAGCCTCTTTTTGGTTGGTTATTGTGATAGGCTGACTTACGAGTATTCTTTTGTGTAGCTAGATGTTTCATAGTAACCCCATATGTAATGATGATCCACAAAGTTTGTAATCATGTAAATATGGTGGATAATACCTTTCTGGCAGTAATCTGCCTAAGAAATAAAATGAAGATAGTTATGGTCATTTCTGAATTTTTCGATGAATACCAAAGTTGTTCAAAACTTCATAATGGATATGCTCACAAAAATTCAGCATTTTTACATGTGTAGATTGAGAAATATCGAATTTTTACTAAGCTGCTATTTGCTGTCAAAACTGTTAGACAGAACTTTGGTAACTGAATTTTTCGACCCCTGTAAAAGTTGAATCTGTCCTGTAGTTGAATACCAAAGTTGTAGCTTACAAAATTATACACTTGCTGACCAAAATTTAGAAATTTTTGACATTTGTGCAGAAAGTTATGAATTTTATACTCAGGGCTGTTATGCTGTCTAAATTCTGAATGTTTGATAGTTTGAATTTTCGTATGCATATTCTACTTGTATTATTTTGAGCAAGCTTTTAATATATATCTAATGAAAGTTCGACTTTTCAGATGGCTGATAATGCACATAACACCCCTGGGGGATCTGGAGTTCATGGTGGTGGTGATCCTCCTCCACCACCACACATGACCCCCGCTGAAGCTTTCATGGCTACTCAGACGGAGGTGTTAAGACAGATCCTTCAAACTCAGAACCAGATTGCTCAGAGGTTGCAGCAGCCCGTGCACAATCATGGTCAGGATCAAAATGGACCTCACAATGTCACTAGGTATCAGCACTTTAGGTCAATGAGGCCTCTAAGTTCTCCAAGGCTGAAGAGCCCCTTGAGGCTGATGCCTTCATCAGGGCCCTAGAGGCCATGTTCTCAGTCTTTGTGCTGCCGTGCTCTGAGGAATGAAAGGCTGGCTTCACCGCCCAACAGCTTAGGGGCGAGGCATTAATTTGGTGGGAGCATTTCAAGTCTATGCAGCCACAGGACCACCAAATCACATGGGAGGAATTCAAAAAGGCCTTCAAGGAGCATCACATTCCTAGAGGGCTAATTGATAGGAAGATGAGGGAATTATTGAATCTCAAGCAAGGTACAGACTCTATCTATCAGTATGCCCAGAAGTTTAACAGTCTCTGCTAGTATGGTGATTACCATGTGGATACTCATAAGAAGAAAATGGAGCGTTTCCGCTATGGTCTTGATGGTGAGCTTTATGAGAGTCTCAATTTGGTAAAGACTGATAGTTATCCTGGGCTTGTTAATATGGCTATCTCTCAAGAGGACGCCATGAAGAGGGCTCAACAGGAAAGAAAGAGAAAATTCAAGCAAGCCTCGAGCAGTGGGCAGGGAAAGAAGTTCAAGTTTGTGAAGAAGAATGTGTAGGGTTCTACCCAGCCATCTTCATCTGGACGTTGGGTGATGAAACAGTCACAGAACAAGCCTTCTGGCAACTACAGTTTCCGCAATACTCAGTAGCCAGCTTCCAAGCCCAATGCACCCCCACCTCCACGTAATAACGATGATTGTCGTTGCTATAATTGTGGGCAGCTGGGGCACTATGCTAACAAGTGTCCTCGTCCTAGCCAGCAAAATCAGTAGAATCAAGAGCAGGGTTCCAAGGCTGGAAATCAGGGCAAGAAGCAGACTGTGCAGGTGAAGCAGGGTAGACTGAATTTCACCATAGTGGTTGATCTTCCAGAGGGAGCACCAGTCTTGACGGGTACATTCTCTATCCGAGGTCACCCAATTACAATATTATTTGATTCTGGTGCTACACATAGCTTTATAAATGTGAAAACTATGAGCAATTTGGGTTTAAAGTGGAGTCATACAAATCAGGCCTATATGATTGCCACACCGGGTGGAAAAGTTGCTTCACATCACGTAGCCTTAAGGGTACCGCTTGAGATAGGTGGCAAGACCTTCCAAACCAATCTGGTCACGTTGAGTTTGGATGGGGTAGATGTTATCCTAGGCATGAATTGGATGACTCAGCACAAGGTTATCCTGGATATTTCTGAAAGGATGATAGAAATCAATTCACCTATCGTTGGAAACTCGATTCTTTACCTTCCCCCTAAAGGCTATAAAGGCTCTTGTGCTTTCGCATGAATAACTTCTCAACTTGATGACATTCTAGTGGTATGTGAGTACACAGATGTCTTTCCTGATGATTTGCCTGACTTGCCACTAGACAGAGATGTCGAGTTTGTTATTGAGCTTCAGCCTGGCACTGCCCCCATTTCTAAAAGGTCTTATCGAATGCCACCCAAAGAACTAGCTGAATTAAAGAAACAACTTCAAGAATTGCTAGATAAGGGTTATATCCGCCCAAGTTCTTCTCCTTGGGGTTGTCCAGCCCTGTTTGTGAAAAAGAAAGATGGTAGCCTGAGGTTGTGTGTGGACTACCGACCTCTCAATGCAGTGACTATCAAAAACAAATATCCTTTGCCCCGCATTGACGTTCTATTTGACCAGTTGGCTGGAGCCACGGTTTTCTCAAAGATCGATCTTCGGTCTGGCTATCATCAAATAAAAATTCGGCCTAGTGATATTCCAAAGATCGCATTCTCTACTCGCTATGGCCTATATGAGTATCTGGTCATGTCTTCTGGTCTTACAAATACATCGTCATACTTCATGTATCTTATGAATTCTATATTCATGACGGAGTTGGATAAATTTGTAGTGGTTTTCATTGATGACATCTTGATTTAATCCAAGAATGAGAAAGAGCATGCAGAACATCTTCGCATTGTCTTACAACACTTGAGAGATCATAAACTTTATGCTAAGTTCTCCAAGTGTGAGTTTTGGATGGATAGTGTAAATTTTTGGGGCACACTATTTCCAGTGAGGGCATATCAGTCGATCCAAGCAAAGTTCAAGAAGTAATGGATTGGCAACCTCCTAAATCAGCTCATCAAATCCGCAGTTTTCTAGGCTTGGCTGGTTATTATCGCCGATTCATTCCGGACTTCTCTAGAATTGCCAAGCCTATGATTGAGCTATTAAAGAAAGGAGTAAAATTTGTGTGGAGTGATGCTTGTGATAAGGCTTTTCATAAACTAAGGGAACTTTTAACTTCATCCCCAGTGCTAGCACAGCCTGACAACTCTAAGCCATATGAAGTCTATTGTTATGCTTCAGGCATGGGTCTTGGTTGTGTTCTTATGCAAGAAAATCGAGTCATTGCCTATGCCTCATGGGTCCTTCGCCCTCATGAAAAGAATTATCCCACACATGATTTAGAGCTAGCAGCGGCCGTTCATGCCTTGAAAATTTGGAGGCATTACCTTATGGGAAATCGCTGCAATATCTTCACTGATCACAAAAGCCTCAAATATATTTTCACTCAGTCTGATCTGAATATGAGGCAAAGAAGATGGTTAGAACTGATCAAGATTATGATCTTGAGGTTCACTACCACCCTGGGAAGGCTAATGTAGTTGTAGATGCTCTTAGCCGCAAGGCTCACTGCAATTGCCTATCAGTGGAACCTTGACACTTTATGTGAGGAATTGAGAAGGCTTAACTTGGAAATTGTAGAACAAGGAAGCCTAAATGCTATCTCCACTGAGTCTGATTTATTTGATAGAATTGTCATGGCTCAAATTCAGATGAGCGCATTTAGTTGATAAAACAGAAATTATTGGAAAAAGATCCTAAATATGATTGTTTCCGTAAGGACGGGAAGGATATCATTTGATTTGGGCAACGTCTTGTAGTTCCTGATGATTGGGAACTTAAAAAGGAAATCTTTGATGAGGGTCATCTCTCTAAATTTTCTATCCATCCTGGAAGTAGCAAAATGTACCAAGATTTAAAAGAAAATTTTTGGTGGACCAATATGATATAGCAAAATATGTATCGGAATGTGATACTTGTCAAAGAATTAAAGCAAGTTATTTGAAAACTTCCGGTACTCTCCAACCTTTGCCCATACCTTCCTGGAAGTGGGATGACATAAGCATGGATTTTGTGTCGGGATTGCCACTCACATCTAGAAACCATGACTCCATCTGGGGTATTGTTGATAGGTTGAAAAAAACTGCACACTTCATTGCAGTCAACACCAAATATGATGCCAAAGACTATGTGAATCTTTATATTGACCACATTGTTCGCTTGCACGGTGTTCCTAAGACTATTATTTCAGATAGAGGCTCTCTTTTTGTGTCACATTTCTGGGAACAGTTACATTTGTCACTTGGCACCAAAATATACACGGTTCAGCTTATCATCCTCAGACTGATGGTCAAACTAAGAGAGTAAACAAGATTCTAGAGGACATGTTGCGAGCCTGCGTTATTCACTTTGATAAAAGTTGGGACAAGTGTCTCGCCTTGGCTGAATTCTCTTGTATCAATAGCTACCAAGCTAGCTTGAAAATGGCACCTTTTGAGGCTCTTTATGGACGGAGATGTCGAACTCCCTTGAACTGGTCACAAGTAGGTGAGAGGAAATTCTTTGGTCCAGCCTTAGTTAAGGATGCCGAAGAGAAAGTGAGAGTAATCAGAGAAAATTTGAGAATAGCTCAAGAGAGGCAAAAGAGCTATTATGACAAGGGAAAGGCACCTAGGGAATATAAAGTTGGTGATTTTGTATACTTGAAAGTTTCGCCAACCAAGGGTGTCCAGAGGTTCGGTGTGAAAGGGAAACTCGCTCCACGCTATATTGGCCCTTATGAGATCACTCAAGTCTGTGGACCAGTAGCGTATCGTATTCAGCTTCCTGAGCGGTTCTCTGCCGTCCACAATGTGTTTCATGTATCCCAATTGAGGAGATGCACTCATGAACTGGCCAGAGAAGTGATCTAAGAAGCAAATGCTTGGATTGAACCGGACCTATCCGTTGTTGAACATCCTTTGAGAATTCTTGATGTAAAAGAAAGAAAAACTCGAAGGCAATCCGTAAAGATGTATAAAATACAATGGAGTTATCATCTTGTAGATGAAGCTACTTGGGAAACTGAACATTATCTCAATGAGAATTATCCGGGTTTTCTTCAATCTAGACATCATAAGTTTCTTCTCCTACCTTTCATCTTTTAATTCCTAATCTCGGGACGAGATTCTTTTTAAGGGGGGTAGGCTGTAACATCCCTGATGTTTAGTTAATCTAAGCACATGAATTAGTCTTGTTAATCAAAGTATGATTAGTCTCAAAGCATGCTTAGCTTAGTTTTGATCAACTTTGCAAAAGAACCCTTGGTCAAAATTCCAAACCTTGGTCAAACCCCATAGAGCTATATGCTAATGAAATGATTTTCTAGCACGTTCTCCAAATTTCATTATAGAACTTCAAATTATGCCAATATAAAAGTTTTTCGTTGTTTTTGGGGACACAACTTTCATAATTGGTGGACATTCAAATTTTGAGTGCAAAATTACTGATACCAGTGTTGAAGTCCCTGTGAACAGTAATTCGGGGCCGAGTTTTGCTGCAACTTCACCACATTTTTCCTTTCAAACTATTCGTCAAAACATAGGTCACCCTTTGCAAAAGTTGTAGTCCTCTAGTTGCTCTACAACTTTCGTATTTGGAGATTTTTGAGTTGTATTCAAGATTTTTGAGTTTCGCGTTTACGAAGATGAGTAAATGAAACAAAACAGGCGACAACGTCGCCGTTGCCGCGCCCAAGCGCGCGCACACACGCTCCCGTGCTCTAGCGCACGGTGCCGTCCCGCGACGGCCACATGCCGCACACGCGCCGGTCCGACGTACAGACGCTTCGCGTCCATTACCCTAGACCGCGCGCGCACCGTGGGGCCTCCGCACACCCCTGGCACCGTACGCCGCGTCCAGACGCATGGCCGCGATAGGCCACGGGCCCGCCTGGCCACACACCCGTCACGCACCACACCGCGAGCCGCGCTCGCATCCAGGAAGGAGCCAGCTGGCCTTACGCGCGCCAATGTACACCCCCGCGTGGTCCACCTCGTACCCATGCACGCGCACCTCGCGCTTGAAATCATGCTGAAATGCCGCCGTCACCGTGTTTCCTCCGCCAGCACACCACAGTCGCTGTCGCCGTGCTTTCTTTCAGCTGCTTGCGTGCGCCGCCCCCTCTCCACTCCTTCTCCTTCCTTAGGTCTCCATGCAACCTCCTCCGTCGCTGCTGCCTCACATTCGAGCCACCACCGCCGGAACGCCGAGCTCCGGCTGGCGCAACCCTGCGCGCCACCATAGAAGCTCGTCGGCACAACCTCCGGTCGGGCTTCCTTCTCCAGGCGAAGCAGGTGGGCACCTTCGAGGCGCTAGGCCGCTCATCCGACCAGGTCCGGCACCCCAGCGGCTGCCGGTGAGCTCCCCTGCGCCGGCGAGGTCTGGATTGTAAGGATTGAAATATTTCTAGGGGTTTTTCTGTGAACTAGGGACCTTTTCATAATATAGAAATCTTAGTTCAAGGGTCTATGTGTAAAAGAGTTCGTTAGGTTTAGCTGCAACTTCGAAAATCCATTAAAAATCGTAGAAAAATCAGAAAAATATAAATCCAATTGTGTTGGTTTCCCTCTGTAAATCCATATTAAAATATATTTTGGATTTAAGCTTGTGTAGGATGTAAAATTAATAACTTGAAAAATAAGTTAGATCTACATTTGTAATTTGGTCAGAGACTTATATTTGATACAAATGACTTGTAGGAAAAGTTTGCAACCAAAAAGAATTGTAAATCTTTTTGTATGATTTAATGTAGTTAAGCTAGGCTGAAATTTGTCTTTTTCATATAAATTAATTTATATGTGATCTGGAGCTGATTTTTGGCATCTAAGCTTAGTTTAGACAAATGTTGCTGTGTACAAAATTTTAGGACAGTTGGTGTTGTATTTCATTTAATATGGATTTTTGATGAAAGGCTAGTTATAATCTAAATAGATATGTGTTGCTCACTTTCTAAATTTAAATTAAAGTTTCCATGATTAGTTTCTGTTTGTAATCATTTAAACACACCCCCATACTGTTTGGTGAAGTTATGTAATTTAATTTGCTTAGATGTGCACATAATCACCATCAAAATAGCTTTTAGTTAACCATCACACCACACCCAATACTTTTTGTGAGAAAATGTAAATGTGTGGATGAATGTGGCCAACAAGAGTTGGTTTGGTGGAAATATCTCACCCTCACCATAACCTCATGCATATGCATGTGTACGTGTAGATTAACTGGATGGTACTTACACGCTCACCCAGGAGGGAGACGGGACGGTAGATGGTGAAGTGAATGAGCTCGGTGTGCATCAAGACCTGGACCAAAGTCCAAAAGAGCCCAAGGCTATAGCTGAAGTAGAGGAAGGCAAGCACCGGAGTGCATTAACCTTTTTGCTAAACTCACAACTTTACTTTTCGCTTTTATGTTATGTTTGTGCATTTAAGTTTCAGGAGTTGATTTGAAACCTAGATGCATGATGCTTAGGTTCCTTTGCTCTTTTACTAGTATGTTAGGTTGCTAGTGCCATGCTTTAAGGACACGGTACAAGTCGAGTACTGGCTCATTGCTCGCGAGATATAGGTTACTTATGTTAGAATCATAAGTGGTTAAATTGATTCGCTCATGTGGTAAGAGCAATGGGTTCGGTCTCGACCGAGTATCATTGTGCTGGTTTAAGCTATTGAACGTACCAAGGACTTGTCGGAAATGGGACCGGTAAGCCTAGTATCTAATGAACTAGTGCGGGAACTTTATCGCTGCTACTCTTGAGATTCGTCTCCCGGTTCGCCACCCGTAGTGCAAGTGTGAGTCTAGACGTAGTGTGTTGGGCGTACCAGTAAACCTTGTACTTAGGACTGTAGCATCTGTTCCTAAGCTGGGGAGTGACGGGAACCGCCTGGTCGGGGTAGTCCCTGCATTTGCTTTTATTTGGATTCTTCGGGTCTACCTTCTTCCGTGTGTCTTGGGTTGTACCTTGCAAGGTTTATAAATTCGATCGATCATCGGTCTCTCGCTGTTATCTGAGACAGCTTAACCACTGGCTACCCCATATTGAATTATGGAACAATTGGATAAAATTTTGTTGCTTGATTAATATTGTATGCACAACTGCTTGGTTAGTTTAGGTGCTTACATAGAATGGTTAACATACTAGAACTTGAGCTAAAACTTGAAATTAAGGATCAACTCTTAGTCGCTTTTGGCAAAACAAACCCATGAGCCAAAAAGCCTTGCATGTCTAGTTGTAATTTATTTTTGTCGGGTAAGTCTTGCTGAGTATTAGTATACTCAGCCTTGCATATGTTGTTGTTTTCAGGTAATCCCATTTGGCCTGGCTCTATCCCGGATGGCTGGGAACTTGAGTGGGAGAACGATGATGATGAGTGATATACTATGGATGGCCTCCCATGTGTATCTTTCGCTTAGTTTATATTTCCGCTGTTGAACTCTGAAACTTTACTTTTATGCAATGAAACTTGATTTGTAATAATGTAACCCTATGGGCTTTTATTTAAAGTTGAACTTGTACTCTGGACCCGCCTTCGTGTGGGCTTTGTTGCATATTATCGATCCTGTTGTAAGTGATTCACCAGGCATGACCCGGCAGAGACGACAAAATAACTCTTTGTTATCGCTTATTGGCCAAGTGGACTGGCTTAGGTGATAATACAGATTTTTTTTGAGCGGTTTTGTCACTGGGGCTCCCCTCCTGAGTAAGGGGAGCCCCGAGGGAAGACATAAAAGGGCTCCCCTCCCGAGTAGGGGAAGCCCCGAAAGAAGATGCAAAAGGGCTCCCCCAGCCCCGAAAGAAGACACAAAAGGGCTCCCCTCCCGAACAGGGGGATCCCCGAAAGAGATTACAATAGGGCTCCCCTCCCGAATGGGGGGAACCCCGGAGGTAGGCGCAGCAGGACTCCCCCTAACGGGGTGGTCCCGGAGGAAAAACCTCCTTCGGACGGAGGGGGCAGCAACGACACGGAAAGGGCCCACAGCAAATCGAAGAGGTAGTGGTATTCTTCCATGATGTCCAAGAAGTTATCTTCCGGATGTCGCTGCGGGGCAGGAAAAGTGTATTGGCACTCCATCCAAGCGGACTAGTCTAGGGGGAAGGCCCCGCTAATGTACATACCCCGGAAGATCAGCCCTACCGGAAAGACGTCATGTTCCGGAGGTTGACGGCAGCCCAAGTGACCTCGGAAGCCCTGCTTGGAGCGTTACGTATCACGCGGAGGTAGGCCCCTCTGGGCGGGCGCCTTGGAGCCACGACGCGACATCTGGATATAGGGAAGAAGTATATTCATGGACGGAAGGAGTGCAAGGTAAAAACAAGAGTTCTATTCCATTCCAAAATAAGGGGAAGTCCCGAACGGACACCTCCCGAAGACCTTTCCGGTCTTTACAAAAGAAGGGCAAACGGGCTCCTCCCGAAGGAGCAGCCTGGTAAAAGAAAGTATGAAAAAGGGGGGCGCTAGGCCCTGACGGGAAGGGTTTAGACCTAGGTGTCATCCCGAGAGTGCCCCCCTCCCCCCATCCCTGAAAAGTTGCCGCCATGTGCTCCTTCCGCGCACAGCTTGGCCATAGCTTCGTCGCCCGCTGCCCCCACCTCTTGATACAGCTCCACACCGTGTAGCTCGCAAAAGCCGTGGAAGGTGCGGGAGGTCGACCGCACGTTCTTGACGTCACGGAGAAACGTCGCCCCATCGGTCGGAAGGCCTACGACCATGTCCTTCACCTGGGACAAGTGGGTACACCCCACTAGGTAGAGTGCAAGGAAGGCCCCCATCCAGGCGGTCTGAGCACATACCCCGGCAAAGCTCCGGGCAGCTTCCGCCATGGCTGACACCCCTCCGTGCAGCCAGGCCAGGCTGGAAAGGATGTCTTCCGGGGGGGCTCGCTGGGAGCGTCATCACCACTCGGAGCCCCGCTAGTGAAGGGGTCAAAAGGTTGATGATCTCCACCACCGCTCTGAACGCCAGGGACAGAATGTCTTGGGCGGAGCAGAGCTCCTCTTCCGCCTTCTTCGGAGCGTCCTTGCTTGAGGAAGACTTCTCCTCTGCTCTCCTCTAGGCTTCCTCTACCCGCTGCACGCCGGTCTCGGTGGCCTCTTTCTCCAACTGCGTCTGGGTCGGAGCCCCCTTGAGCTCGCGGATGCGCTCAGAGGCTGACGACGCCTCGGCCCCCGTGGAAGCTGCAAGGGACTTAGCCAGGAGCGAAACCTGTGGAAGAAAGAAGACGATAAGAAGACATATGAGAGTAGACCGCAGGAACCAACAAGGATTCGGAAGGGATGCTCACCTGCACCCCAAAGCCAGCCAGGGCCTCCATCTTCATGTCGTGCGGGAGCCGCTTCGACAAGGTTTGAGAGGCGGCTACCGGAAGGCGGTCTGCCAAAGCCGCGAAGAGCCCCCGGGCCTCGGAGGGGCCCACCAGGTCTTCCAGGGTGGCCATGCGCACCCTCGAGACGACCCCGTAGTAGAGGCCCTTGCCCATCCCGGGCCCACAAGGGGCCGGGGGGATCCCCCCCCAACGCCCACCGGGTGAGCCTCCTCAGCAACAGGTAGCTCCCGCTCGGCAGTCCTCGGGGGAGTCTCGAGGTCTGCGCAGGAGGAGGGAGGAGCCCACCCGATCAAGTATAGTGGCAAGGGAGATAACGATATTAGGTCATGAGAAGACATGTGCTTACTTATCTCTTCAAAGCCATCGTCGGTGCCTTCGTCGGAGCTCAGCTCCGGGTCGCAAATCGGAAGCGTGAAGGCAGGGGCATCAGGAGCCCCGCCAGCTGGAGGAATCCGGGGGAACGGGATGGGGAGCCGCCCAGCGTGCCCTCTGGACAGGCCTCTTGGGAACCGGGTCCACTTCCCCGACCCCACCATCGTCGTCCGGGGCCGCACCGAACCCCGAGACAGTGTCGTTGGCGCCCATCTGCCGGCTGTCTACTTCTTCTGCCATCCCTCCTAGGACGGGGCGTTCTAGAGTTGGAATCTCCCGGATCACCAAGATGCGGTTCCTCCGGGGGTATAGCACCAAGACCGCACGAGCCTCGTGTTCCTTTAGGGTGTAGGAGCCCAGGAGCTGGGCGGTCGTCCGCTCGACCACGGAGAGAGAGAGCTCTGGTCTGGAGAAGTGTTGACATTTGATTGTCATTGCAAACTTCGATCTGCAAGCGTACGGATCACATGGGACCCTTTTTCCCTTAAGTGTAAACCCGAGGTATCGAATCCATGGAACATGTGCAATGCAAGATTCAATCCAATAAAGTGAGAAAGCACTATCTTCTTGACAGGTTTCAAATGCATCTAATCTACTAAACATGAGAGGTAGCGAGAGAAAGCAAAGAGATAACCGATCTAGAGAGTCTAAATCATGCCTTTGTTGTAGTTCCAAGCGAGAGATGAAGATAGCAATGCAAATCTCATAAAAAGCATCTTTAAACCATGGCCTCTGTTCCAATCCTCAAAGGCACCCACCATACGCGTGATCGACATCCTGTCACGATGCCCCGCTTTTTGTGTAGGTGAACCTGAGAGCACGTTCGTGAGGAACGTGTTGAAAACACTTGGTAGATCCGGTATGCACCTCTAGCCACCGCAGTTACAAGAGCACCCTAAGCAATCTATCCTAAGTATAGATTGAGGAAGAAGCAAAACCAGGAGAAGACAAAACCGTAGAGAAGGCACTTGATCGCTAGAAATCGGATTCACATGAAAGCTTCACCATGAATGATTACATGAACAAGATCACAACCGGGATCCTACCTTGATCTTGATACTAGCTCCAGAACTCCGACGTGGTCTTCCATGCAAGGTTCCCACGTCAGCTAGGGAAACCCCAGACAACTAGCACGACCCTCCTCTCCGAGATGGTGTCCCTCCAGCTTCTCTGCTCCTCGGCGGTGGATGACGAATGGCTTGATGCATGGCTCTTTGAATGGGGACTATAAATAGCCTGAAGGGGTGCTAGGTCAAAGGGGGTGGCAAACTGGGCCCAGCCTAGGCTGGGTCGGTCGGCTGGCCGGGGCTGACCGACCTGGGCCCATCCCGGCCAAGCTCGCCCCCGTCTAGCTTCCCGGAGCTTCTTGTGTTTTGTTGAGTTTTTGCCGAACTGCATGTGGGTCCTTGACGTCGTTTTCCCTACGGTTTAGATAAGGGTGCTTGGCGCGCAAACTCCTGCATCTTCTGTTTAGGTCCTCGGAGTTTCACGGCTTCATGCTCCAGTCCTTGGTTCATTTGGAGTCATGTTCACCTCGTGTCTTGACTTGTGCCGGACTTCATGATCTTCTCGTAAAGTGCTCGATGAACTTTACCCGGAAGTCTTCGTTTAAGCGCTTAATTCCTGTGTAAATAATAAACTCCAAAAACCACATGCGAGTACGAACTTGATATATCACGAGGGTTAGGATCGTTAGTTTGGATATTAAATTAATACCAACATTGAAGTTAAACTCATAGCTAGGTTGACGGAAATCGACCACCAACATCCCCCCATGCTCAAACCTTGCTCGCCCTCGAGTAAGCCTTCAATGGATATCAGTGTTACCTTCTAATGTTCATACCCTGCACTTGATCATACATGAGAAAACATAATGCTCTCTATATTTATATTTGTTAAAGTTCCATAATGTAGCTAGCTTTCATTCCTACGGAGGTGGATATCAATTAAGCTCTTCCCACAAGAAGTTAATCATGCTCCCAATATTTTAAGTGAGTCTCAGAAATTTTGAAATGAAGTGCAAGATGAAGAAAAAGAGCTAAACTAAGTTCAAAAATTTAAACCTCCTTGCATCTTGCTCATGAACTCTCATCTCATCAAGTCTCTCAACCCTATTTGTTCTACTCCTTTCCTCTCTCTCTCTCTCTCTCTCTCTCTATATATATATATATATATATATATAAGTGGAGAACTTTATCAGGAGCTTTGGGAAAAATTTAGTCCTACCAAGATATTATAATCGAGATATTATCAAAACAATACAAGCTTCTCATGGTCTTACCGAGACTCATCAAAAAGGCTATTGGAAAAATAATGTTCTCGAGGAGGGGGGAGAGAAAACTACACACACTTTGAGATGAGTGGACATGTGCAAATGGAAAAGATGAGTATGGGTCTAGATCTTGAATCCTCTTGAAATTCCTAATGCATCTAGAGAGCTGGGGAGCTTTATTATTTTCTTTCTCTCTCTCTCTCTTTTTATTTATATACACACATATTTTTTTCTTTTATCCTTTTCTTTCTTTCTTTCTTTCATACTTCCTCTCTCTTTTTTTTCTTTTTTTATATACTCCCCTTGAACTCTAGATTACATTGTACCTAACTTTTTGGCAACTCCCCCACATGCTTAGATGATTGCACGTCCTCGGGCAAAGAGGTGGCGAAATTTTTGGTGCCAAGGTATGTACTTAAAATCCTATATTTTCCTAGAGAGAAACACTTGAAATCTTCTAGGGATCCTTCACGCACCCTTTATGTCATCTTGGAGGTCTTCCAAAATTATACTTCAATCTTTGGCACCTTCATTCTTGTGATCCTCCTCCAAATATTTATCCATACTCAAAAATTGGGTTGTGGTCAAAGAGGTAAACACAAAAAGATAGTTTTGGATTTGTGGGTGGATATCCGGTGAGGTTTGTAAAATTCTCAAGGTGGAAACTTACAATGCACGGATAGAAAAGGCTAGCATAAAGATAGATACGCAAAAACGGAATAACCAGCTTCTTAGTCTTGGGCCAGAGAAATCAAGCCTTGAATCAATGCACCCAAAAATAAATCTTGTACACTAAGGTTTTGCACTCAATTAAATATAAGGCTTTGGATAGCTAGAGCAAAATGCAAGAGATAATAATGACAAGGTTAGCATAACTTTTAAAAATAAATCATCTTTAACCCATCCAAAATTGAGAGTATGAGAAAAACTATGGGTCTCATCTTTATCATAACCTCCGCAAAGGATTAAGCTAGCATTTAAATTAATTTCAGATTTGCATTAAAGAGAGCACTAGCTTAATCATGCATAAAACAAGTACAAAGTTGACCAAAGTGGCAATGGTCATCATATATCGACTTGGTACAATTTTCCATCCATATTAAAGATCATAAAACGATGGTGAAATTTATTCATGGTGATGAAAAACAAAAACTACTACTACCACACACATACTGAAAATAAAAACTGAAAACCGAAAAATGTTACGCACACATAAATTTGCACACAAACTAAAAAAATAAAGGAAAGGAGAAGGAAAAATCAAACCAAACTTGAAAGCATTATTTCTTCTTCGTTCCTTCACTCTTCCTCCGATGGTTGATCCTCCGTCTTTATGATGAAACAAAGCTTGGAGTGCCTCGGAGTATATGGTGGTGGAGCGGATGAACGACTTGAGCGTTGAGGTTGAACAGGCGGCTCCTCCGTGTGCTCTTGTGGTTCGGTGTACCGCATGGATGAGCTTTGTGTACTCTTCATGCCTCCAACGAGCAGCGAGTCGCTCCTCGGTGGTGCCACATCCTCCTTCATGCTTCACGGGGGCTCGGAGATAGAGTGCCTTCGCGAAGAGCTTGACGACAACACCCTTGACGATGATCGTGTCTTCCTTCTGAGGATGGTGTTCATGGCTTTCCTTATCATGTCTTGCTGCACAAACTCACAAACAACCTCCCCGGGGGTTTCTTGCCGGTGGAAATACAAATAAAGAAAGTATATGGATTGACAAGAATTGTAATGATTTTTTCGAGGATTTTTAAAGAAGTGAGGCACGAATTTGTCCAGGTGGTTCTTGAGGTTTCTGGACTATGAACTCGGGAGCATGAACTAGCAAATGGACGAACTACTTACCAGACGAAGGGGAGCACCGGGGGCTGTTTTGAAGGGGCAGGCTGGCCGGCCTAGGCCGATTGGCCTAGGGGGCCTCCTACTCCTCCCGCCTCCAATTCTCTTCGAGATGCTTCTTGCTCCCTTGTTGTCTTGTGTCCTCATGCTCCACAAGAATCCACTGCCCAAACGCTCTTAGCCACTCTTTGTTTTGAATGATGAGATCAATGCATCCCTCGTTTACTTTGTGTCACTTCTTGTCTTCCATGCTTCATGTGATTTCACTTATTTCCTGCAAAACGAAGTCATTGCTACCCCCCATGCTTGTCCTTTGCATGTGCCCAAGATGCCAAATGGTGGATGCCTTCCCATAATGCATTATGGAGCACAAAGTGTAAAGCAAACTCAAAATCCTCCCCTTAATCATGTTTTGACGCTAATTACTCCTCTAATTCGAAAATTAAAAATTAACTCAGAGCTAGCAATGAGTCCAAATGTATTCTTAGAGGAGTTTTTAGGCATCAAAAACATTTGTAAGTCGAAAAGCTTTCTGACTACATTTATTTTGGTTGCACCAGGATCATTTGCTTTCATTAATTGATAGCAAGGTCCTCCGGCTTGATCGTGGGGGTATGAGTTTAGGTTCTAATTTTGGCCAAGTATGAGAGAGAGACTTTTGAATAAATAAATACAATGGGGCTTATAAAAATTCTAATTCTAGAGAAACCGATGGATAACAAGTTGAATGAAACCAAAAATTGAATTCCTTAGGTTCACGCGAGTCCTACCATGCGTCAAAGATTAAACAACATTAAGGAACAACGTGGGGCTCTACGCGTGTGTTTTTAACATGCAAAACAAGCCAACCTTAACATCGAAGAGGATGAAAGGCTTGGATAGGTTCTAAATTTTTGGTACTAGTTTCTCGATAAGAGGCAAATAAAACATAGGATGTCTCATGTCATTGGTTTGTGATCAAAAAATCCAAATATAATGACCGAGCAAATAAAAGGTTCTTCGAAACTTGTTCAACCACTTAAGAGTTTATAAAATGTCTTGCGTAGCAAATTCTATGAATAACTTACTTGGAATTCGGAAATCTTTAGGGTTGCCCTCCCGGTAGCTTTATTCTTGATCGGGTTGTCCTCCCGGTAGCTTATTCTTGACTCAACGAACGGGTTGCCTCCCGCAAAGCACTTCGTTTATAGTCTACAGCTAGACTTCTTCTCTTCTTCACTCTGGATCAACGCTCTTTGTGGGCGTTGCAATCTTGGGTACCCACTTCTGCACCATCCTTGGCTTGGGCGCAGGCTTATTCTTCGGCTTAGTCATCTTTTTGGTCTCCATAGGCTGACTTTGTTCTTTGGACTTGACGGATGCAACAACTTCCTCGATTTCCTTCGCTTCCTTCTTCTTTGGCTCTTCCTTGCTAATGCAACGATGAGGTGGAATATATTTAACATTGATCATGTTGCATACCTCGAATTGTGGATGAAACTTGAATACGCTTCTTGTGTCGTGATGTCGAACTTGGTCTCCCCCTTGCCAATGTCGATCGTCACTCTGACGGTCTTGAGGAATGGCCTCCCTAGGATGAGAGGCGGCTTCTCCCTTTCTCCCATCTCGAGAAACACAAAGTCAATGGGGATGAAGTGATCTTCAACTTTTACGAGTACATCTTTGGCTATTCCCACGAGATAGCGAATACAGTTGTCACCCAACTCTAGACACATGGCCGTGCGCTCTAGCTTTAGTAGGTGTAGCTTCTCGAACACATCTCTTGGCATGACACTCACGCTTGCTCCAAGGTCGCATAATGCATTCTTGAACTTGAATGAGCCAATGGAACACGGGATGGTCAGACATCTAGGGTCTCTTCGCTTCTCGGGTCCTTGATTTGCAATAGTGGCATTGCATTCTTCAGACATCTTGATGTGATCTACCCCAAGTGTCACCATCTCATACTTGTTGGCAGGTATGTCTTTGAAGTAGCGAGGCTTTAGTGGAGGCATCTTCATGTCTTGGCTCGGCATCTCAAACTTCGGTCCTTGGGTAGTGACCTTCGGAATAGTGGTCACCTTCTCCTTAGTGTGATTTTCCATCTTGATGGTTAGCTTAGGCTTCCTTGCTCCGGTTGGATATTCGGGGTCCTCCGTCTCCTTTCCCGAACGAGTTTGAATAGCCTTCACCATCTTCGGACCATGGGGCTGTCCCGACAATCTTCCTTCATTAGCCATTTTGTGTCCGGCAAGTTGTCCCACTTGCATCTCTAGCATCTTCATCATGTTGAGCACTTGATGGTTAGAGCTTCCGACCTCTCACCTTGCCGTTTATATTCTCCAATATTTTGTCAATAGCCTTGAACTTAGTATCGGTGTCCTTGTTGAACTTAGCTTGCTCGTCCATGAAGTCCTTCAATTGTATACGAAGAGGAACCGAATTTTGAATGGATGAGCTTGCATTAAATTGAGGTTTACCTTACCCGTAGCGGAAGTTTGGCAACTGAGGACCAAGTGTGTCCGAGGACCAGTGGAGGGTCGCTCTTTAATGATGAGTGATTGCCAACATTGTGTGGACTGATGCTTGGCTAAGTGTGCAGGTACAGGTTGTGGTTTGACTCGTGTTGGTGCAGGTGAAGAACAAGCGCGAAAGGCCTTAGCCGTGGCGGCCTCCGGGTGATGGAGAGGCAAGTAGGCTTGGTTTGATGGACCCGGTGGCTGACGGGGTCAAGTGCGAGCCGTGCGGTGCAAGACTGGCGGGCTGAAGTCGTGAACATGGGCCGGTGCAAGGTAGCGGATCGAGGCCGAAGCTTGCACGTGGGGTTTGGTGGTTTGCTCACAAAACCATCGGTGGACGGTTTCTTGGTTTGGGCCTCAAAACCAAGCCTGGAGGCCCGAGGCGACAGAGACGGTGATCCGGGAGCTTCAGGAAGCTTCGAGGTGGAGGGCACGTGGCGTGATCGCGGGGTTTGCGTCGAGGTGAAGCGAAGCCGCGGTGGAAGCGTGTCCGTCTGATGAAGACTTGACCAAAATGCCCCTGAGGGGTTGTATCTTCATTTAAGCAGTAGGGGTAGCGTGGTCATTTACCTCCCTCCGGTGGACTTCGTATAAATAGCGGAGAGGTGGATGGCATCTCTCTCTCTTGGACTCTAGGGCTTTCTCCCCCGGTAGATTTCACTGAACTGCTTCATTTTCCTCTGGATTCCTTAGGCTAGACTCTTGTACAGACTCTGTCCTCTGGATGTATGGAAGCATTTGGCGTTGCAGTAATTTCCTAGTCCTTTGTGATTTTCGTGTCATTTTCGGGGCTATTTTTGGGGAGTTTCGTTCTTCACTTGATTCGGGGATTTGAGGGTGTTTCCTCACGGATTTCTTTGAGGGGATCATGGGTGCATGCCTTGCGCATGTTTGTGTGTGATCTTGACCCCTCAAACACCGTGGAGAGCCTTCGATTCGTACATTTTTGCTTGGAGCCCGAGTTCATGGTGGTGGTTCATGTGATCCGCGATTCCCGATGATTTAGTGGCTTAGGAGTCGAGATTTTTGGGGCATAGCTTCCTCTTGTTTTGCTTATCATCGCCCCCAAATCTTGACTCAAGAGCTTTAGTCGTTTGGGAGATCTGGGGATGGAAAGGTGGAGTTCACTCTCGAGCTCGAGCATTTTTCTGCTCTGTCCGCACCTTGCGGACGGTCCGCGAGGCCCGTGTGGACGGTCCGTGAGGCCCTGGCAGCGTTGGTGTTCTTCGTGTTCTTCGCGTGTTCTTGAGCGCTTGAGTTTCAATCCGTTGAGTTGCTTTGGTCCAGTGGCAACAAGTTTGGTGGACAGTCCGCGAGGTTGTCCCGGACAGTCCGTGCTGGTCGGACGGTCCGCAGTGAGCCGCCAGACAGTCCGAATTTTGGGGGTGCAGTACTGGTGGTTCGAGGTGCTTTTGCGGACAGTCCGCCATGACCTTCCGGACAGTCCGCGCCCTCCACGCGGACGGTCCGCCCGGTCACCCCGGACAGTCCGCCAGGGACTTCGCAGCAGTGCCTAAGTTCTTTGGTTCTTGCTTTGGTGCTTCAGCTCTTTGCTCCTAGGCTTGTTGGTTGTTCTTCTAGGCTTGTGTGTACCTTGTTTGGAGCTTCTTGTGTGTGCGCGAGTACTTGGAGTGGCAATCGGGGCATAGGCTGAGTTCGACCTTTGGGAAGAATTTTTATCGGCTCTCATTCACTCCCCCCTCTCTGGTCGCCCGATTCAGTCCTTCAATTGGTATCAAAGCCGGTTACGGATCTTTGTGATTCCAACCAGTCTAAGATCCAAAGATGGGCGATTACGGCAAGGGGTCGGGTCCTTCGCACTTTGATGGGAAGAATTACCCGATGTGGGAGAGGCCAACAGCAAGGCCGTTGATTACTTGTTCCGTGCTCTTTGTGCCTCGGAGTTCGAGCGAGTGTACGGAGAGAATGTGGCCGGAAAGATATGGCTCAAGTTGAGAAATGCTCATGTTGGCAATGCCCAAGTGCAAGCCCGTTTGTTTTCCACTTACCGGAGAGAGTAGGAGAACTTCACTCATCTCCCCAGCGAGTCGACCGATGCTATGTTTCAGCGTTTCACTAGCATTGTCAACAACATGAGGGCCAATGTGACAGTGCTCCCATACACAGATCATGATCAAGCTATCAAGCTTTTGCATGGCCTGGATAGGTCTGTGTGGAGTGCCAAGGTCGACACCATTGAGGAGTCAAGCGTGTATGATACGCTGACGTTGGATGAGCTGTTTTCCAAGGTCAAGTCTTCAGAGGTTGATCGTGGCTTGAGAGCCAAGAGCGAGAGCCCCACTGATCCTCATAGTTTGGCTCTTGTCTCAGGATCACGGTCTAACGCTAACCCTGGTGGTTTCTCTTTATCTTATCTTGTGTCTTTGCCAGATGAGGACTTTGAGGTGCTGAGCGAGGACGATCTCGCCTTGTTGAGCAAGAGGTTTGGGCGGATGTACGAGAACCACAAGAATGCAAGGCGGAGCTCGGGGATGTGCTATCGGTGCGGGAAGCACGGGCACTTCATCGCCGAATGCCCTAAAGCCATGGAGATCAAGAACGATTACAAGGGCAAGCCCAAGCACGACTACAGCAAGCATCAGTCCCGGAATGACTACAAGGACAAGCACAAGGACAAGGGCGAGAGGAGGCACAAGAAGGGTGGCGGCTACAAGAAGAAGACCGCTCGAGCAATGGTGGCCAGAGCGAGCGACATCGACTCGACATCAAGTGATGCTTCTTCCGACTCGAGCAGCGAGGAAGAGCAAGAGAAGCACAAGGACAAGCGGCACACGGGCAAGAACTTCACCGGCCTAAGCTTCGTCGCACAAGGAGGCTTTTGCGGCATGGCGCACTCCAAGAAGGGTGGGAAGCACAGCTCAGATTCGAACTCCGACTCCGATGAAGAGGTACGACAGGATCCCAACTTCTTGCTAGAGGAGAATGCTAGGCTCAATGAGTTGCTTGATAACTGTGATGATGTGCTTAGAAAGACCAATAAGGAGAAGAGGGAATTTAGGTCTTTGTTGGGTGATGCTAAGGACAAGGTAGTTGAGCTTGAATCCTTGCTTGTGAATGCTAGGAATGAGATAGTCGCTTTGAAGTCTGCTCCTGTGGTGTCTGATGAGATAGACTGTGGTGATTGCTCAGTTTTTCTTGCTGATTTGACTGCCCTCAAGGAGAAACATGCCTCTGTTCTTGAGGAACTAGATGTGGTTAGGATTGAGTGTGATGAATTGAAGTCTAGGCCAGCTTTACTAGGTGCTTGTACCTCATGTCCTGTTTTGCATGCTAGGCTAGATGAATCTCACACTAGAATTGTTTCTCTTGAGGCGGCATTGAAAGCTCCTCTTCCTACATCATGTTCAACCTGTGAAATGCATGCTTTGAAAAACATGGAACTTGCACACTATGTTGATCGTCTGCAGGATGAAAATGATGAACTCAGGAAATTGATAAGTTGGTTGTCTGGGCATGAGCCACAATTGAGTTTGATGTTGGCTTAGTTCAAGAGGTTTGATGGTCAGGCGTTGGGGGCTGACAAGTGTGGTGAGAAGAGTGGTGAGGGAGAAGAGAAAGCTGGAGAGACACCTACACCACCCTGTTGGCGTTTCTTAACGTCACCACTATGGCACCGGTTAGTGGGAGCATGTAAGAGACACCGGGTATACTGCAAGTGCACGGAAATACCGCTATAGCATTTCCCCAAGGAAGGAGAGTATTCCAAGGGTATCGAATCCAAGGAACGGTGTGCACTATCTTCTACTTCTAGTATAGATGATCCAAGGACACAACACTGATTGATAGGATAGGTAGAAAGGATCTGCCTCGACCGAGCGCAGAGTCTAGTTACGGTCTCTCAGGTATAGCACTCACTTCGGGCACCAAGCACAAGGCCAATGTGTTGGCTAGAGCCCAACTCGGTACGTGACGTAGAGGGTTGACAAAGGGTCCAACAAGCTGTCACCACTGTGGCCTACCTCTACGCTACGATCATACGTGGTCTTCGAAGGATTGCTTATGGTCCAGACACCTCGTCTACACCACTTACTATTACTATGAATCCGTGAGGGAGATACTGGCACTAGCTCAAGGTATGCTCTATCACTCATGCAAGATCACGAATGCACTTTGATCTAACTAGAAACATGCAGGAGCTTCACTTTACTCTAATAGACAAGCTGGCAAACTAGATGCAAACTTATGATCTAAGTCTACTGGATCGAAAGGGTTGTGTTCGAAGAACACAAGCCTCTAAACTACGAACAAACGAAGAACACAAGAACAAAGCAACTAAGCATGCATATGACTTTAGTCTAAATAGGAAATATCGAAATACTCACTTTAGTCTAGTTGAAGAACAAAGGCACCGCTGAGGATCATTCTTGAGGAAGATGTCATGAATCATGACATGGCCTCAAGCCTCCCACCTCACTTCCTAGCACTAATCCTATACAAAGAGCTCTCCTCTCCTAAAGAGAGAGGCTTCAAGCCAAAATGAAGAGGAGGAGGAGAAGTGTGTGCCCAAAATGGAGCCCCTCCCCTCCTATTTATAGAGGAGGGGGTGGCTTGCTTTGATGCTCCAAGTGCCTCCACTTTTTCAGTCATCTTTGGGCGCCACCAATAGGAGAGCGACACATGGTGAGGAATCTTGCAATGCACTCTTCTCTAGCTTCCAGGGGAAGGAACCAAACCGACCTTGTACCGGCCAATCAGCAAGCGCCATGTCACCGATCCACTCCGGAACGTTGCAAGGGATCAACCAAGAAGCAACACATGGAAGCAGATGGCGAACAGAGGCCAGAAGGGAGCGGCCAAACCTGGGTTCGGCCGACCCTGGCCCACCTCCTTTTGGCCCGTGCTTTCCCTGGGTGACTGATGTGTGGGCCCTTATGACAGTACCAGGTGCATGCCGAATTTTGAGGTGGTTTGGGTCCCCGGTGGGCCCTTGGATCCTTGTGCTATACACGTGGCAGTGTCTGATTCGACAGGAGTTGCTTCACATGGATTGATGAGGTGTCATGGACACATGGCATCCAATGTGGCACACGTCGCCACGTGGTCTGGTGTGGGTCCCACCGAGCTCACAAGATATCTTGTCTTATGCATATCTTTCTCATCCGGACTCCGATGTAGGCATATAATATGTCCATTTCGATCGTCTCGACGAGCCCGTCGCAATGGTATAGTCCAAATTGGCATTTGAGGGTGTTTATGATGATGTCCTTTAATAGCCATTGGACTACTTGCTCTCAACTGTACCATTTGGCACGTATTTCGGTGCATCCTGCAACAAAAGCTAGAAACACCAGCACTTGTGGAAATCATCAGTATCAAGCCCTATTCTAGTGTTGATGATCCTTTTACACTTATTTTATGCAGGTATTGACGGTGTAAAAGCAGCACTTTTCGACCGTCAACAACACCCCCACACTTGACCTTTGCTCGTCCCGAGTAAAGGGAGTCAGGTCAAGGTGAGACATGATATCCAAAGGTATGAAGCAAACATAAGAGATATTCCAAACCATACCTTGTACTTGTGAACTCTGATGTGTCTATCATGCTATCTTGGGTAGTTGAGGAATGGAACGGTCATGAATCGAATCACTCCAGCTCATCATGTTAAGTAACTTGGGGTTTTGCAATAAATTTTCAAAACAAACCTTGCTTAGCTCCTCATTTGATTCTCTCAGATCACTCAATGTGTATATGTCCTCACCAAGGCATTAGATTGCCTTTCTTTATCCTACTTCTAATGATGGCTATATGTGGAGCTCAGGGTAGGATAAAGGATAAGGCATACTTGCATCACATATATTGCAAAGTCAAAAACTGGATCCACAGAGAAAATCAAATCACACAATCAGATCAAGATGTGCACGTGTACGAGTGTGGTGAGTACGGTAAGGTGGATACTAGGCCCGGAATGGGTGCTAGATATTACCATACATATATGATGAATGTTGGTAGATGGTAAGGTGGACACTAGCTCCGGAATGGATACTAGTTATTACCATCTATGATATGGAACTCCTTTTTGCATGATCTCATCTCTCTCCTCTTTCTCCTTTATTTTGGACATGGGCTATTCTTTCTTTTTTTTCTTTTTTCTTTTTTTCATCATGCCTTGAGCATGGGTCTCTTTTTTTCCTTTTTTTCATCATTTTTTTCATAGCCCATGTCTCTTTTTGAAGGATACTTTTGGAGAGAGATGTCACACCACATATGGAGCTTTTATTTTTATGAAATGGATGAATGATACAATGCTAACTTCTAGTGTAGAAGCATAGCAAGGGGAATATGGTGGTGTGCACATGAATCTTGATCATGACAGTAGTGAAGAGAGTTCTCACAGGGGTCACAGAATTTGACAAAGCTCAATGCAATAACAAGCAGCATATGAGTAGAAGGTTTTCAACTATGAACATCATATAACTCTAGTAGGACGGTGGCATATCAAAGAGGAGCTCTGCAAGGGGTATTCATGATTTTCAAATAAAAAAAATTCCCAAGCACTCAGACATTCAGAGTGAAGATCATATCATCAAACCATATCACAAACGTCAACTACTTAGATAAGCATGAGTTCCCTAATGATATTTGTTCACAAGCATCAAGATGATAAGTAAGGAATAAAACATATGCAAGCCAACCACAGGAATCATGTAGAGCAAGCATAGCACCAACCACTGAGTTTGATATAAAGGATATGAATTGAAATTCAATCAAACTCATGGATAGGATAGAGTGAGATAGAGGGTGCACATACCATCGCTTCTGAAGGATAAGAGATCAAGGAAGACCAGTGGTGATTTGGCTGACCAGAGGGCAGCCGGGTCACTCTAGTTTACCTTGCTCTTGTCATGAAGGCATAGTCGATGTTGTGTGGCGCCTGTGTGGGGGTTCTCTAGTGGAAATGTCGATGATGAGCTCCAGAGAACTCCCCCACACTAGTGGTTGATCCTGGTGCTGTTCTTCAAACAAAAAGTGGAAACAAAAGAGGGACTCTACTAGTTCAAGAACCATAGAGCCTTTATTCAAATTCAAATATTTTTGTTGTTTTTCTTTTTTTTTTAATTTTTATTGTCACCATGTCCTTTGCTCGAAAGGGTTAGACCAAGATTACACTTCATACACAAAGGGGAATATACTTACCTTGGACCTTTGAGAGGTCATATGTACCACCTTTACATAATGTGCAACATGAATCTGACACCTCATCTTACCTTCCTATTTGAATTTAGCTCAACGACTTACCCATTCAAATTTGACAATTCTCTGCAGGGGTTAGTCAGTATATATACAACCAAGATCTATGAAAATATAACTCTAAAGTTCATCAATCAAAACTCGACACCATGTCTTGTTTTGACTGAAGAAGACAGTTTTAACCTAAGCACCATGCTTAATTTAAAACAGTCTATGAATGCGTGTATACTCAAACATTCAAACCAAAGCATATGAACAAAGATAAAGGAGGCATGAAAGCATGATCAAGCTATCATCAACAAGGGACATAAGCATGAGCATAAGACGGTGAACCTCAGGAACCTCCTGGAAGGGCTTTGTTTAATGTCAAAAGCAGGACTTACCTAGCTAGTGGGCAAGATGCAAGAGCTGACATCATCGCCACACCAGGATAAGATTTGGTAGAGGAGGAACTTTACTCAGGATGCTCACATACCTCCCCCACACTTGAAGTTTGCATTGCTAGGCAACAAAACTCAAGTGTGTGGTGATCAAGCATCCCTTTTGTAAACGTTCCCTCAACAAAGCGTATCTAGGTGTTGCATTTGATGCAGCTCACATGTTCGTAGGCATCACCTGTCCATCTTCCTTTTCAGTCTCCACCTGAAAGGTTAGTGACCAAAAATACCCGAAGGACAACTTATCCTAAAAACATGTTCTTGCTTTTATTCGAAAAGGGAAATAAAACCTATGCTAATCCAGGCTATCTCCTGAGAGTGCTTTGTTTATTTAAGGTCATAAGCTCGACCATGGGAACTTCATCTTGCAGCTATCGTTGGTGGTGTCATTCCCGTCTCACCACCAATCCTTAATGTATCAGTGAGCTTCAGCTGCAAGGTTAGTGCCACAGTGCACACACGAAACCTGATATGCTTATGATAGACATATACATCTACAACCAACCTTCTGAACTTTCTACAAAAGAGGACCATAAGGTGATTGTAGCCCTCATGTGTGCTCAGCGCACTAAGCAAGTCTGACTCTAGCGGGACATGATGCGAGCATGGTCTGTATGGTGAATCAAGAATGAAGCCACCATGCTTGTGCGTGGAATCCTTTCCTCCGGACTCTAGAGTCAGTGCCTCGGAAGGTTCCATGGCCCATGAATTCTCCATCTCAAGAGAGTCATTGTGGAAGCTCGATGTTGACTCTCGATCATGATCGAAAGCAACATGATACGGGCCAGCGGGAAGAGGTTGAAACTCGGTTGAGAGTGGTGACGATCGTTCGCCTTCACAAAGGTGAAGAGAGTCTTCTGAGTCATCCTCACGAGGGGTAGAACATTCTACAACCTTAATGAGAACAGACTCGGACGACGCGGATGGAGATGTATGCGTCATCTTCTCGAGCGGGTTTTGCTGGGGAAGAGGCTTTGCCATAGGACGTTCCGGACAAGGGGTAGCAGTGGCAAAAGCGACTCCCCTAGGCTTATCATCTAGGCTCCCTATGGATTCCTCAAAGAATTTATCTAGCGGGGAGCCTAGGAGTAGATCAGGATCGAGGACATCGAAGATGTGAAAGTCTAAGCTAGCTTCGATCCTGTCTATGATGAGCGGCACGGCACTTGCGATCCCCCGACATTCAAGAACGTGCCCAAAGGGACAAGTCTCGAGGAGCATGTCGGATGGTGCTAGCGGAACCTTGCCCAAAAGAGTTTCCGCTAAGTGCCATGGCATGATGTTAACCTCCATGATGGGGTCACAATTGGCCTCTACGGCAGTCCCTCTCACAGAACAAGGAATAACCAGAGAGGGCGTACTATCCCAAAATGCTTCAGAAAAGCATACCGCTCCATCTGGCCATTCCTCCTTCATGGCCTCCTCAGGAAATGCTTCGTCAGGAGGATCAGGAGGCGAAGGAGATACTGTAGGTCTAGGGAAAGGCTCTATCAGAGGATGTCTAGATGGTTCAGCATGGACAGAAACTGTTTCCCGAATCTCTTCTTCTGGGTTTCCTTGAGATTTATCGAGAAGTTTTTCTAAGGGGAAACCTAGGAGAAGATCAAAATCCATGATGTCATAGATGTGGAAATCTAACCGCACCTCTATGCCATCAATGGTGATCGGCACGTCCCTAGCAATCCCTTTACATGGAAAAACACAGCGCCACCTGGGGCTATGGAAAAGTCCATCAGTCGGGATCAGGGGCATGTCACCAACCAGAGTATCCAAAAGGGCCTCTGGTATGATGCAAGCCCCAGCAGTAGGGTCATGGACAACATCTACGGTGTTTCCTCTCATGGAACAATGGATGATCGTGGAAGTTGAGCTAACCCGAATTACTTCGGATGTATGCTTCTGAGGTGACCAATCCACTTTCGTCCCATGATTCCAAACTTCATCGAGGACCTCATAAGGGTCTAACGATGTCGTAGGCTTCTCGTGCCAAGAGTGATCTGAGGTATTTCTGATGTTTCGAGAAGGGTCAACCTCAAATCGGGAAGAGAACTCCGAAGGTTGAATTTCTTCTTCCTTCGATGTTCGTGGTTCGGGAGAGGGCTCAACAGAGGAATCAAGGAATTCAGAGAATGAAAGCTCAGTTTCGGATATTGAGAGACTCTCATGGACTAACTCAGACTCCAGATGGGGTTCGTTGTAAACGATATGGGAAGAAGGGGTTTCTAAGAAGAATTCTAGGATCTCTCTTCTTTCCACTAGAGTTTGGTTTTCAAACGACCCTCCAGCTAAAAGGTTGAGCTCTTATGCAGATTTCATGTCTATACGAGTATAAAAGGTATACGTCGCTATATCATCAGGTATAGACATGTCTGGGCTAGATGTCATAAGACATAGGAACCTAGCCCAAGCTGCACCTATGGACTCACCCTCTAATTGCTCAAAGTCAAGGAGTTCACACGGCAAGAGTTCTATGCATTCATCAAGGGAGAACGAGTCACAAAAGTTTTCTCGTAGTTTTCCCCAATTATTCACATGCTCTGCTATGTGGGTGTACCATTGTTCCGCTCTATCTATGAGAGAGAAAGGGAACAATTTCCACCTCAAAGTTTCCTGTGTCATGCCTGGAATTACCAAGCACGAACCAAGTCCTCGAACTCCTCTAAATGAACATTAGGATCATCACTGATCGCTCCAGAGAAAGGTCGATTCCGAACCATGGCAATAAAGCCGGGACGAAGCTTGCAGCAAGATGAGGAAGTTGATGGTTGCTCTAAGACGAACTCGCCCCTAGGGGTAGAGAGGCTTTGACAGGAAGGCATCTCAAAGGGTAACGGGGGTAAAGGTAGAACAAAAGAAACAAAAAGGATATCTCGATGGGTAATAGGGGTGAAGGTAGAAGAAAACGAAAAAGGTAACAAAGAGTACCACTAGGTTCGAAGATAGATACAGCAACCGTTCCCTGGCAACGGCGCCACTAGGTTCGACCACTATGGCACCGGTTAGCGGGAGTGTGTAAGAGACACCGGTTATACCGCAAGCACACGAAAATACCGCTGTAGCACTTCCCCAAGGAAAGAGAGTATTCCAAGGGTATCGAATCCAAGGAACGGTGTGCACTATCTTCTACTTATAGTATAGATGATCCAAGGACACAACACTGATTGATAGGATAGGTAGAAAGGATCTGCCTCGACCGAGCGCAGAGTCTAGTTACGGTCTCTCAGGTATAGCACTCACTTCGGGCACCAAGCACAAGGCCAATGTGTTGGCTCGAGCCCAACTCGGTACGCGATGTAGAGGGTTGACAAAGGGTCCAACAGGCTGTCACCACTGCGGCCTACCTCGACGCTACGATCGTACGTGGTCTTCGAAGGATAGCTTATGGTCCAGACACCTCGTCTACACCACTTACTATTACTATGAATCCGTGAGGGAGATACTGGCACTAGCTTAAGGTATGCTCTATCACTCATGCAAGATCACGAACGCACTTTGATCTAACAAGAAACATGCAGGAGCTTCACTTTACTGTAATAGACAAGCTGGCAAACTAGATGCAAACTTATGATCTAAGTCTACTGGATTGAAAGGGTTGTGTTCAAAGAACACAAGCCTCTAAACCAAGAACAAACGAAGAACACAAGAACAAAGCAACTAAGCATGCATACGACTTTAGTCTAAATAGGAAATATCGAAATACTCACTTTAGTCTAGTTGAAGAACAAAGGCACCGCTAAAGATCGTTCTTGAGGAAGATGTCATGAATCATGACATGGCCTCAAGCCTCCCACCTCACTTCCTAGCACTAATCCTATACAAAGAGCTCTCCTCTCCTAAAGAGAGAGGCTTCAAGCCAAAATGAAGAGGAGGAGGAGAAGTGTGTGCCCAAAATGGAGCCCCTCCCCTCCTATTTATAGAGGAGGGGGTGGCTTGCTTTGATGCTCCAAGTGCCTCCACTTTTTCAGCCATCTTTGGGTGCCACCAATAGGAGAGCGACATGTGGCGAGGAATCTTGCAATGCACTCTTCTCTAGCTTCCCGGGGAAGGAACCAAACCGACCTTGTACCGGCCAATCAGCAAGCGCCATGTCACCGATCCACTCCGGAACGTTGCAAGGGATCAACCAGGAAGCAACACGTGGAAGCAGATGGCAAACAGAGGCCAGAAGGGAGTGGCCGAACCTGGGTTCGGCCGACCCTGGCCCACCTCCTTTTGGCCCGTGCTTTCTCTGGGTGACTGATGGGTGGGCCCTTATGACGGTTCTAGGTGCATGCCGAGTTTTGAGGTGGTTTGGGTCCCCGGTGGGCCCTTGGATCCTTGTGCTGCACATGTGGCGGTGTCTATTCGTCGGGAGTTGCTTCACATGGATTGATGAGGTGTCATGGACACATGGCATTCAATGTGGCACACGTCACCACGTGGTCTGGTGTGGGTTTCACCGAGCTCACAAGATATCTTGTCTTGTGCATATCTTTCTCATCCGGACTCCGATGTAGGCATATAATATGTCTATTTTGATCGTCTCGACGAGACCGTCGCCATGGTGCAGTCCAAATTGGCATATGAGGGTGTTTATAATGATGTCCTTTAATAGCTATTGGACTACTTGCTCTCAACTGTACCATTTGGTACGTATTTCGGTGCATCCTGCAACAAAAGCTAGAAACACCAACACTTGTGGAAATCATTAGTATTAAGCCCTATTCTAGTGTTGATGATCCTTTTACACTTATTTTATGTAGGTATTGTCGGTATAAAAGCAGCACTTTTCGACCGTCAACACACCCCACACCATACCTATGAACAAATATGCACCCAAGCCAAACCACCTGAGAAACAAGCTTGACACAACTCCAGACCCACTAGTGTTCCCCTAGAAAACAGAGAATTACCAGAAACCCATCAAGTTTGTGAGCAACCTGGGTAATGTCTTTGAGGGGAAGTCAGGAGAGAAAGGCGTTGAGAAGCCCACAGAAAAACCACCGCCTAAGCCAGCGCCAATCCGCTTCCATTGTGAGTATTGTGGGAGGGATGGGCATAAGGATGAGTTCTATTTCCGGAGGAAGGGGGATGAGAGGTTTGCTAGGGAGATGGCAAACAAGGACAGGTACCACCTTACTCGTGGTGTGCCTGAGCCTCGTAGAGGGCCTCTGCCTAGGGGTGAGGTGTATGTGCATACAGTTCCCACTCGTGGAGGTGGAGGTGTGTTTCCTCAGAGAGACAGGCGTGTAGGGTTTGGGCGTAGTGAGTTGGCTCGACGTGCACCTTCTCGTGACCATTACGAGTTTGGGAGACACGATCGGAGCTTTGGGTCTCAGATGGACTACGGGCCATGTTTTCCCCCTCGTGGTGCGCGTACTCCTCCAGTGAGATGTGACAGGTCCTTTGGTGGTAGGCGTGAGAGGGCTCCGCCTAGAGATTTTGGGAGGATGGATTTTGCTAACCCTTCTTTTGAGCAAATGGCTCAGCACTGGTTTGACTCTTTTGGTACTAACCCCAGTGTTGAGTCGCTTGCTCATTCTCGTCCTCGTTTTTGATTGCAGGTGGGAGGCTTGGAGAACTTTTGGTTGATCGACTCCGGTTGCTTAAGATACATGACCAGAGATCGTGGGTGGTTCTCCAGCCTCACCCCGGAGAGTACGAGGGAGTACATCACTTTTGGAGACAATGGGAGAGGACGAGTGCTTGCTGAAGGTATGGTGAAGGTGAGTAGCAAGGTGACCTTAAGAAGTGTGGCCCTGGTCAAGTCACTTGGTTTTAACCTGTTGTCAGTGTCTCGATTACTTGACGAAGGTTTTGAGGTTCGTTTTAAGTCAGGTGCTTCTCGTGTGCTTGATTCTCGAGGCGATCTTGTCTGTACGATCGTCCCCGAGGGTCAAATCTTTCGTGCCGATTTTTCCCAGTCTGTTGGTCCTCCTCGATGCTTTGTTGCTGGCGTTTCGGCCGAGCTTTGGAAATGGCATAGGAGGTTGGGACACTTGAGCTTTGAGATGCTTTCCCGCTTGAGTGGTCTTGATCTTGTCTGAGGATTGCCTAAGTTGAAATTCGAGAAGGATTTGGTTTGTGCTTCTTGTCGGCATGGAAAGATAGTTGCCGCTTCTCACGCCCCTTGACGTCTATCATGACCAAGCGACCTTGTGAGCTGTTGCACATGGATTTGGTTGGGCTAGCTCGTGTCCGCTCTGCTGGTGGGAAGTGGTATGTTCTTGTGGTTGTTGATGATTTTTTGAGGTACTCTTAGGTTTTCTTTTTGGAGGATAAGAGCGAGACATTTGGCTTTGTTCGGGACTTGATCTTGAGGTTGAAGAATGAGAGACATGGAGATGCCATTCGAGCTATACACTGTGACAATGGCACGGAGTTTAAGAACTCTCATTTTGATGCCTTTTGCAGTGATCTTGGTCTCGATCATCAGTACTCTTCTCCATATGTCGCTTGCCAGAATGGTGTTGTGGAGAGGAAGAACCGGACTCTTCTGTGTGATGACCAGGACGATGCTTGATGAGCATAGGACTCCTAGGCGTTTCTAGGCCGAGGCGGTCAATACCGCTTGCTATGTCTCAAATCGCATTTTCCTTCGTGCTTTCAAGAAGAAGACCTCTTATGAGTTGATGCATGGGCGACAACCCAAGGTGAGTCACTTTAGAGCTTTTGGTTGCAAGTGTTTCATCCTGAAGAAGGGTAAGTTGGACAAGTTCGAGTCTAGATGTTCGGATGGGATTTTCCTTGGTTATGCGATTCACTCTAGAGCATATCGTGTGCTCAATCTTGATACTAACCGAATCATAGAGACTTGCAAGGTAACCTTCGACGAGACACAACCATGTAGCTCTTCTGCTTTTGAGTGTGCAGGTGACGAGGAGATTGGAGCGAGGATCTTTGAGGATGAGAAGGATGGAGATGGAGATGAAGACGAGGATGGTGGTGATGCTCCCGTGGCTGATCGTGTACAAGCTACTTCCACTACTACGACGACGATTGAGGATGGACCATCTCCTACACCCACTACGACTGAGGCTGCTCGAGTGGAGGCTGCTGCTGAGGGGGAGTTTGTGTCCAGGCGAGAGGCTCCCCGGAGAGTACAAGTTGATCACCCACCGTCGACCATCATTGGTGACCTTCGTGAATGCACTACACGGTCGAGGTTAAGGAATTCCTCTCATTTCGCTCATTCTGCCTTTGTTGCGTCGTTTGAGCCCAAAGATATTCGACACGCTTTGTCTGACGAGAATTGGGTGAATTCTATGCATGAGGAGTTGGAAAAATTTGAGAGAAACCAAGTCTGGGTGTTAGTTGATCCACCGCCAAATTGTCGTCCCATAGGTACTTAGTGGGTGTGGAAGAACAAAGAGGGTGAGAATGGGATGGTTGTGAGAAACAAGTCGAGGTTGGTGGCGCAGGGGTTCAACCAGAAGGAGGGGATAGACTATGAGGAGACATTTGCTCCTGTGGCCCGTTTGGAGGCAATTAGGATCCTTCTAGCCTTTGCCGTGGCTAAAGGGTTCAAGTTGTACCAAATGGATGTCAAGAGTGCTTTCTTGAATGCGGTGATAGAGGAAGAAGTGTATGTGAGGCAACCCCCAGAGTTTTAGAATGAAAAATACCCACACCGTGTATACAAACTCCAGAGAGCGCTCTATGGGTTCAAACAGGCACCTAGAGCTTGGTATGGCAGGTTGAGAGGCTTTTTTGCTGAGTAAGGGGTTTGTGATGGGCACAGTTGATAAGACCCTATTCCTCCTTAAGCATGGGAATGACCTTTTGATTGTTCAGATATACGTGGATGACATAATCTTTAGTGGCTCTTCTCATGATCTTGTTGCCAGATTTGCAGATGACATGAGCAGGGAATTTGAGATGTCCATGATGGGCGAGCTGCATTTCTTCTTGGGTCTCCAGATCAAGCAGTGCAAGGACAGGACCTTTGTACATAAGGCGAAGTACACCAGGGACATGGTGAAGAAGTTTGGCATGAACGACTCCATGCCGTTGACTACACCGATGAGTACGACTACGGCTTTGGACGCGGACGAGGACGGCGAACCCGTGGACCAGAAGGAGTACCGGAGCATGATCGGATCCCTCCTCTACTTGACGGCGACGAGGCCGGACATACAGTTCAGTGTGTGTCTGTGCGCTCGTTTTCAGGCTTCACCGAGGACTTCACATCGGCAGACTGTCAAGCAGATTTTCAGGTACTTGAACTACACTCCTGAGTTTGGTCTTTGGTACTCTACCTCCTCGACACTCAGACTTCACGGGTTTTCCGATGCTGATTTCGCTGGGTGTCGATTGGACCGCAAGTCTACCTCTGGGTGTTGTCAGTTCCTTGGTTCTTCTTTGGTCTCTTGGTCATCTCGCAAGCAATCCAGTGTAGCCCAATCCACCACCGAGGCTGAGTATGTAGCTGCTGCTAGTTGTTGTTCCCAGCTGCTTTGGATGACCTATACCATGAGTGATTTTGGAGAGGAGTGCTCCCAGGTTCCACTTTTCTGTGACAGCACCAGTGCCATAAGCATAGCCAAAAATCCTGTCCTCCACTCCAAAACGAAACACATAGAAGTGAGGTACCACTTCCCGAGGGACAATGTTGAGAAGGGAAATATATCTTTGTCCTATGTCCCTACCCAAGACCAGCTAGCTGACATTTTTACCAAACCGCTTGACCAAGTCACTTTCACTCGCTTGCGGGGTGAGCTTGGGGTGTGCTTTCCTTTCTAGCTGGGTCTTGGAGTTTCTCATGTATATATGTGTCATATGTTCATTTTGTTGCATTTCATTCATGCATTTTACTTTCTGTACAAAACCTGGTAGGATAGCCATCTTTGTATCACTTGAGCTAGGATTGAGCTTCTCTTATATACATTGATCACCGATGTGCTATTTGTGAGATATGTGCATGGTTGGTAAATTGTGGATGTGTATGCTATGCTCTTGATGGTTTTGCCATATATTTGTGTTGAGATAGCTTTCTTTTGATGAAAATGCTAAAATTGTGTCTGTCATGAGTAGATGCTTATCTATGCTCAATTTGTGCTTAAATGCCTATATCATGCTCAGTTTGTGCTTGAGGATCATATTCTCTTTGCTTGGGGTCAAAGATCCTTTGTCATTGTAAATGTTTAGCCCTTTTGCTTGCTTGGGGAGGAGCATAAGCTTCTTTTTGCCGCAAAGGCACTTCATGTACCATGTTTAAACTTGAAAAATGAAATTGGTGTATGAATTGCCTTATGCTTGAAAAATGAGCTCCTAATCATGTTTTTATGGTTTGATATTCATATCTTGGGTGCTAAACCGTAGCATGCTTGTCTACCATGAGAAGTCTCATTTTAAGAAGTAGACACATGGCTTAGTGGCTTTAACATGTCTTGAGTAGCTTGTGGGCGTTTATAATGATCTTGTGATGAGAATTTGTGATCTTGTATAAACTTTTGATGATCTAGTGAATTTATGTTCAAATTGGTATAGAGAGAGTCTTGCTCATGAGATGACTAATTCTTTATGAAAATTGCTTGAAATTGCTTTTAGCCATGTCACATGCTTATATGTCTCTACCTTCTTGATGGTAATGTGCTAGATACACCATATCTACTTTGCTTGCTCTATGTCTCATATGTAGCATTTTGTTGTGCTCTTTGTATATTTGAGAAGCTTGGTAGATTGTCTATATGCCATGACATGCATTTTTCATGAAAACAAGGGGAAGAGTTTCATATACCTTGATTCATGCATTGTCAACAAGGGGGAGAATTTTGGGACATGTATATGCAAGGGGGAGAATTTTCATGCATTGGAAGATTTTGTGAAAAATTGGTATGCATTTGTGAGATGTGGCATGTGAGGAGAAAAATTGAGAAGAAGAGGTTGCATTTGCTCAGGGGGAGTTTGCATATGTGCAGGGGGAGCTCTTTTGATTTTCCTGAGTTTTGTGCTTGGTGATGTGCTCTTTGAGAGTTTTGTTTTGTCTCGGCTGTGTCGAGCTGTTGCCCTTGTCTTAGGGGGCCGAGACTTGGATTGGCGAGTGATCTTGTTTTCGCTTGTTCTTTGGCTTTGGATCACTTGCTTGGGAGGTTTGTGTTCGTGGTTGTTTTCTTTTTATTTTCTCTATGTGATTTCTATGGGTGTTGTCAATGCACTCATCAAGGGGAAGATTGAGGACCAGGTGTGTCCGAGGACCAATGGAGGGTCGCTCCTTAGTGATGAGTGATTGACAATGTTGTGTAGACTGATGCTTGGCTAAGTGTGCAGGGACAGGTTGCGGTTTGACTCGTGTCGGTGCAGGTGAAGAACAAGCACAAAAGGCCTTAGCCGTGGCGGCCTCCGGGTGATGGAGAGGCAAGTAGGCTTGGTTCGATGGACCTGGTGGCTGATGGGGTCAAGTGCGAGCCATGCGGTGCAAGACTGGCGGGCTGAAGTCGTGAACATGGGCCGGTGCAAGGTAGCGGATCGAGGCCGAAGCTTGCACGCGGGGTTTGGTGGTTTGCCCACAAAACCATCGGTGGACAGTTTCTTGGTTTGGGCCTCAAAACCAAGCCCGGAGGCCCGAGGCGACGGAGACGGTGATCCGGGAGCTTCGGGAAGCTTCGAGGCGGAGGGCACGTGGCGTGATCGCGGGGTTTGCATCGAGGTGAAGCGAAGCCGTGGTGGAAGCGTGTCCGTCCGATAAAGACTTGACCAAAATGCCCCTGAGGGGTTGTATCTTCATTTAAGCAGTAGGGGTAGCGTGGTCATTTACCTCCCTCCGATGGACTTCGTATAAAAAGCGGAGAGGTGGATGGCATCTCTCTCTCTTGGACTCGAGGGCTTTCTCCCCCGGTAGATTTCTCTGAACTGCTTCGTTTTCCTCTGGATTCCTTAGGCTAGACTCTTGTACAGATTCTGTCCTCTATATGTATGGAAGCATTTGGCGTTGCGGTAATTTCCTAGTCCTTTGTGATTTTCGTGTCATTTTCGGGGCTATTTTTGGGGAGTTCGTTCTTCGCTTGATTCGGGGATTTGAGGGTGTTTCCTCACAGATTTCTTTGAGGGGATCATGGGTGGATGCCTTGCGCATGTTTGTGTGTGATCTTGACCCCTCAAACGCCGTGGAGAGCCTTCGATTCATGCGTTTTTGCTTGGAGCCCGAGTTCATGGTGGTGGTTCGTGTGATCCGTGATTCCCAGTGATTTAGTGGCTTAGGAGTCGAGATTTTTGGGGCATAGCTTCCTCTTGTGTTGCTTATCATCTCCCCCAAATCTTGACTCAAGAGCTTTAGCCGTTTGGGAGATCCGGTGATGGAAAGGTGGAGTTGACTCCCGAGCTCGAGCATTTTTCTGCTCTGTCCGCACCTGGCGGACGGTCCGCGAGGCCCGTGCGGACGGTCCGCGAGGCCCTGGCAGCGTTGGTGTTTTTCGTGTTCTTCGCATGTTCTTGAGCGCTTGAGTTTCGATCCGTTGAGTTGCTTTGGTCCAGTGGCAACAAGTTTGGCGGACAGTCCGCGAGGTTGTCCCGGACAGTCCGTGCTGGTCGGACGGTCCGCAGTAAGCCACCGGACAGTCCGAATTTTGGGGGTGCGCTACTGGTGGTTCGAGGCGCTTTTGCGGACAGTCCGCCGTGACCTTCCGGACAGTCCGCGCCCTTCACGCGGACGGTCCGCCCGGTCAACCCGGACAGTCCGCCAGGGACTTCGCAGCAGTGCCTAAGTTCTTTGGTTCTTGCTTTGGTGCTTCCGCTCTTTGCTCCTAGGCTTGTTGGTTGTTCTTCTAGGCTTGTGTGTGCCTTGTTTGCAGCTTCATGTGTGTGCGCGAGTACTTGGAGTGGCAATCGGGGCATAGGCCGAGTTCGACCTTTGGGAAGAATTTTTATCGGCTCCCATTCACTACCCCCTCTCTGGTCACCCAATTCGGTCCTTCAGCAACTCCCCTTTCCTCATTTAGTCGAGCACCTTTGCTTCCTCCGGACAATCTCCTTGGACATGGTCGTACTCCCCACACTCCTCACATGTGGATCTTGCTTCGGCAGCCTTTATAACTTCTTTATTCTCTATCTTCATCTTCTCCAACCTCCTCATAAGTGAACCGATATGCCATTCAAGGAATTCAGCTCGCATGTATTCATTGAAATGTTCCAAAGCTTCTTTAATCGTCTCCGTGGGAAATTGGACAAATGTATCAATCTTGTTGCGCAAACTCTACGTCTTGGCTGGCGAATAATATTTCTTCATGAAGGCCCTCATCAATGCTTCCTAATTTAGTTTCGACTCTGCCGGAGTGTGGAACCAATGCAAAGCTCCTCCAAGTAGTGAGACTGGAAAAGGCCTTGCCGTCATTAGATTTTGAGTCACCCCATCCACATTGAAAGTTTGACATAGTTGAACGAATGCTTGGAGGTGGAGGTTCGGATCCTCTTCACCAGTGAAAGGCAAATGTTGCACCATGCAGATAGCTGAGACCTTGATCTTGTACAACCTTCCGATGTCTTGAAGGTTTAGGATTGGTTGATCATCGATGTCCGGGGTGCATAGCTCCCCAATCTTGCGCTCTGGCTGTGGTTCTTCTCCCACGGGTGGTGGTTGAGGTTGATCTCCCTTTGGACTTGGAGGTGGTGATTCATTTGGAGATTCTGACGATCCTTCAGCCTCGGCTTTCAGATCTACAAATTCCTTAGCTTGTGTTGCACGTCTCCTTTGCCTATAAAGTTTTTCTGGATCATCGACAAAAGAAAAATTTAGGTTTGTTGCAGAGGTAGCCGTCCATCTCCGGTTAGGGTTAGTGATAAATAAAATATACAAAAATCTGAAAGAAAAATATAGGGTTAGTCAAAAACTAGATTAGATTGATTTTTTAGGATGATCAAAGTTAATAGATGCAATAGAAAAACCAAAAGAAAAACTGAAAAATACTTACAAACGTGATACTAGATCAGATCTTGATTGCTTGTTCCCCGGCAACGATACCAGAAAAAGGGGCATGTTGACGTTTGATTGTCGTTGCAAACTTCGATCTGCAAGCGTACGGATCACATGGGACCCTTTTTCCCTTAAGTGTAAATCCAAGGTATCGAATCCGTGGAACATGTGCAACGCAAGATTCAATCCAATAAACAAGAAAGCACAATCTTCTTGAGGTTTCAAATGCATCTAATCTACTAAACACGAGAGGTAGCAAGAAAAAGCAAAGAGATAACCAATCTAGAGAGTCTAGATCATGCCTTTGTTGTAGTTCCAAGCGACAGATGAAGATAGCATTGCGAATCTCATAAAAAGCATATTTAAACCATGACCTCCGTTCCAATCCTCAAAGGCACCCACCGTACGCGTGATCGACATCCTATCACGATGCCTCGCTTTTTTGTGTAGGTGATCCTAAGAGCACGTTCGCGAAGAACGTATCGAAAACACTTGGTAGATCCGGTATGCACCTCTAGCCACCGCGGCTAGAAGAGCACCCTAAGCAATCTATCTTAAGTATAGATTGAGGAAGAAGCAAAACCAAGAGAACACAAAACCGTAGAGAAGGCACTTGATCGCTAAAAATCGGATTCACAAGAAAGCTTCACCATGAATGATTACATGAACAAGATCACAACCGGGATCCTACCTTGATCTTGATCCTAGCTCCGGAACAACGACTAGTCTTCCATGCAAGGTTCCCACGTCGTCTAGGGAAACCCTAGACAACTAGCACGAACCTCCTCTCTGAGATGGTGTCCCTCTAGCTTCTCTGCTCCTCGGCGGCGGATGACGAATGGCTTGATGCGTGGCTCTTCGCACGGGGACTATAAATAGCCTGAAGGGGTGCTAGGTCAAAGGGGGTGGCGAACCGGGCCCGAAATGGGCTGGGTCGGTCGGCCTGGGCCGACCAACCTGGGCCCATCCCGGCGCAGTTCGCCCCCATCTCACTTCCCGAAGCTTCTCGTGTTTTCTTGAGTTTTTAATGAACTGCATGTGGGTTGATGTTGTTTTCCCCGCGGTTTAGATAAGGGTGCTTGGCGTGTAAACTCCCACATCTTCTGTTTAGGTCCTCAGAGTTTCACGCCTTCATGCTTCAGTCCTTGGTTCATTTGGATCATGTTCACCTCGTGTCTTGACTTGTGTCGCGCTTCATGATCTTCTTGTAAAGTGCTCAATGAACTTTACCCGGAAGTCCTCATTTAAGCGCTTAATTCAGGTGTAAACAATAAACTCTGAAAACCACATGCGAGTGTGAACTTGATATAGCACGAGGGTTAGGATCGTTAGTTTGGATCTTAAATTAATACCAACATTGAAGGCAAACTCATGGCTAGGTTGACAGAAATCGACCGCCAACAAGAAGAAAAGACGCAAACTAGTCCACGTCAGGCGTCAGAAAAGAGAGAGAATGAAGACAGTCGGAGGGATAGCGAGAACTTACCGGGAAGCTCCCACTGAAGGTCAGAGCGGAATAAGGTCTCATCATTGGTCCGGCCCATAGGGCTCGTACCTTCCGGGTCCACCACCAGAAGCTTCCAGGAGGCGCTCAGTGGCCACACCCCGGCCACGATGAACTCCTCCACCAGGTCCCAGATGGCGAATCGCCGGGAGATACGCCCCAAGAGTTGGATGCGGGAGCTGGTCTGGCCGTCAGACCCGATGGAGGGCTTCGTGATGAGCTCCGAAAACTAGCAGTGGGAAGCCAGGCCACTTCCCTCCGCGGCGATGTGGTAGAACCATGTGTTGATCCAGCCCGTCTCCATTCGGTCCTTGTTGACGTGCGCCAGAACGACCGATCCCGGGCGAGCAGTAAAGTGGATGCCGCCGTAGCAGACCTCCGTCTTTGTCCCTCCGGGGTGAAGATACTTCCCGCGCCATCTGATGGTTTGCAAGCTGGCAAAGGCCTTGGTCGAGGGGAGGCACCCTCTGCCCGAAAGGCCTACTCGAAGGCGGATAAACAAACCACTGCGTTCGGCGAGAGGTGCTGAACCTCAATGTTGTAGAGGCTCAACACATCCTGAAATAACTCCGAGCATGGCAGGCGCAAGCTGCACTCTAGTTGCTCGACGAAAACCACCACTTCCCCGGGATTCATTTGGGGGGTCAGCTCGCCTTCCGGGTGGCACACAGCCTTCCGGTTGGCCAGCAGCCCGCGTTTGTGAAGCTCATCGAGGAAGGCCTTATCCATAGTGCTCCGCTAGAGCTCCCGGGAGGTAGGGTGCCCGGCTTTCCCCTTCACAGACCGCGCGAAGGCTACAGCATCCGAGGCCGTCTTCTTTCCGCAGTTGTTGGAGCTGCATTTCGGAGCCATCCCGAGAGGAGGGGGCTTCGGAGGATGAAGGTTCCGGGAGGCGGGCGTGGGGACGCACCCGGGGGGAGAAGAGGATGACTTGCCTAAGGGGAATCTCAGTGGACTAGGTCTCGGTGACTTGGCGAGGCGGGAGGCGCAGTAAAAAGAGTTAGGGTTCGAGCAGGACGCCGCGGGGCATCGTGGTAACTTTTATAAGCAGGCTGCTGTTGACATTTCGTAGCGCAATCACTTAAGAACAGATTTAGAATCCATCCTTGGCGACAGCGCTAGAAATGCTTGTTGGTATTTCTCAACATTACTACTAACAACGCCGAGTTAGCGTGAGCATCAAGACTTGCCAAAGGTAAATCAAACGATCATGAGCGAATCCGCAAGCGCACAGATAAACCATTGTAGCATTTCCCCAAGGAAGGAGAATATTCCAAGGGTATCATATCCGTGGAAGGTAATGGCGGATATCAAGACTTATGCTTTTGCACTGAATGTAAACCAAGAGATAGATATAGAAGTTAACAGCTCAAAGACAGGGGTAAGATAAAAGATATGATAAGGGTAGTGTGACACACACTCAAATCTACCTCTACTCTAGTACACTGCGGCTTTGGGGGAACATATGAGTTAGCTCTAGGTTCTAAGGTACTAAACATACAAAGCTAGAAGATACATGAGATAAGCGTAAAGCATTGCATGAAAGGGTAAGGTTCAGCACTGAGGTACAAACGGGGAGATAGCCCGCGACGACCAGCACTCTGCGAAACTACTCTTTAGACTCCTACAGCAATACCCCATCGCGGAGGGTTTCAAAGGGTCCAACACGACCGCTGTCACCACTGCGGCCTACCTCAATCGTTACGAGGGGCATGCTAATAACTAACGTAGCCACCAACCCAGGCACCATGCCTGTGTTGTTGCTAGACTTCACCCGGCTCGGGCTAGTGTGACCCAGGGTGAGAGACACCAGAAGACTGGTCAACTTAGACCGAGTACTGTAGCTTTAACACAAACTTCATACAACACAAACATGCTATCTAACAAGATCAAACTAGGGCTAGACATATGAATGGATACGAACTCTCTTATGTCTAGTCAACAAGATCAAAGGGTCGTGTTCGTGAAGAACATGAGCCTCTAACTTATGAACAAACACATAAGGAATGAGTAAATCATCCTTCAAGTGGATCAAAAGGTAGTGTTCACGAAGAACACGAGCCTCTAAATGATGAACAAGATATGAACTCAAGAACATATCAATCATATGATCTACCACTACTTTACATGAAATAGCTGAATAACTAAAGTAGATCAAAGTCCTACAAAGAAATAGAGATACAAGAGAACTCATACCTAGACTCCAAAGTAGACTTGGAACCTGAATCAGAGCTACTCTATCATACCCCCTAGCCTTGGAAACTAAAAGTGAGAGGAGAATGGAGAGAGTGCTGTGTGAGAAATGGAGCCCCTCCCCTTCTATTTATAGCAAGGAGGAGGCTTGCTTCGGGGCTCAAACTCCACCAAAACACCCGGGGATGTAGCAAGTGACCAATGGGGAGCAACCACGTGGAGGGCCAGGATCAGAGGCACCTAGGTCGGTTCGGCCGATCCTGGCCTGTGCTTCCTCTGGGTGGCTGCCCTGTGGGCCCTTTGATCACTCCCCGTGCATGCCTCATTTTGGAATCCTAGGTGGGCCCATGGATCCTTGTGAAGTCCATGTGTCACTCTCTGATTCGTTGGTGAGTGCCTCCCTTGGATCAGTGACATGGATTGCCACGTGTTTCCTTGGTGGCAGCCACCTCCTCCGCAGAGTTGGCATGGATCTTCCATAGAAGGTGAGTTTCCATCTCTTTTCATGCTTATTTCACATACATACAAATAATCTCAAAGGACATGTGGAACTACATTATTCAAACCAAAATGCAAGTAAATAATGCATATGCCTCCATTTATGTGAGAATATTGATGGCTGAAAGTAGTACTTAACAGCCGTCAACAGCTGACGCCCTCCCCCACAGGCGCAGACTCTCCCTGCGTCGACAGGTGGCGAGATGTGGGAGGGCCCCTCGCAGGCAGCCTCACGCCATATCAGCCCAGGGGCGAAGACGCAGGGCACCGCTGGGAGAAGGCCGCCAAGGCCCATTGGGCCACGACATCGAAGGAGGCCTCATAAAAGGCCGTCCGGACCAAAGACGCATGGGAGGATGCATGAAGCAAGATGCCGGATGACCCCCGAACGGGGATCTTCCCTCTCAAGCAACGAGGGAGCTCCCTGCCCCTAGACCCCAAGAGACCCTACCACCGGGACACGTAGGGGGCCCCGACGGAGGGGCTCCGATCAGAACTCGGGACTCCCTCCCGGCAGGGCTCGTATCCAGGAGGAACGCCCTGGGAAAGGGCTGCTGTTGGTGATGTGTTCGGCCCAGGTGGGATTGGATTTATGGTAAGCCCGATGCACCGATTACGCAGTTTGGCCTCGGCACCCGAATTTCGATGCAAACCAGCACCATCCTTTGACGCACCTCTCAAGGAAAGGCCCAATCGCCCCAAAAGACTAGTCTGTTAGGGGAAGGGTGGCTCTCCCCTTTAAGGTGGCTTCCTCCTCCCAAGCTAAGCAAGGTGGGATAATTCAGACACGCACGTCTTCACCGCCTACACTGTCGTGCGCCTGGCTAATCCGTACTCCCGTTGGACACGACTGCCGCCTACACTGTAGTGCACCTGGCCAAATCGTGCCCTATGATGTCCTCATCATCCCCCCTTCTTAACAAGGGCCCAGCTCTGATACCAAATGATGTGTCCGGCCCAGGTAGGATTGGATTTATGGTAAGCCCGATGCACCGATTACGCAGTTTGGCCTCAGCACTCGAATTTCGATGCAAACCAGCACTGTCCTTCGACGCACCTCTCAAGGAAAGGCCCAATTGCCCCAAAAGACTAGTCCGTTAGGGGAAGGGTGGCTCTCCCCTTTAAGGTGGCTTCCTCCTCCCAAGCTAAGCAAGGTGGGATAATTCGAACACGCACGGCTTCGCCGCCTACACTGTCATGCGCCTGGCCCATGGGCCGCCTACACTGTCGTGTGCCTACACTGTCATGCACCTGGCTAATCTGTACTCCCGTTGGACACGACTACCGCCTACACTATCGTGCGCCTGGCCAAATCGTGCACCATGACTGCCGCCTACACTGTCGTGCGCCTAGCCAAATCGTGCCCTGGGATGTCCTCATCAGTTGGGAATCTGGGAAGGGGGCCCCCACCAGCATGGGCCCCACGGCACAGGTAAAAGTGCGGGTCCCCTAACCAGGGGTCCTCACGTGGGCCCATCAGGAAGAAGACAACCCTCCCGAAGGTGGTGGCACGAGGGCAAGACAAGAGAGGATGCAGGGCGGGAGATGGAGGACGCAGGAGGCTTCCGCGTCCAGCACCTGGAAGAACACCGAAGGCTGGGAGGATCCCGGGAGGACCAGGCACGTGGCAACAAGAATGCTTTTAGGGTTTGTAAGGGCACGCGGTCTAGTGTCGTGTAGCAGAAGGGAGAATGTACCAAAGTGCCCCGGCGGGGAAAGAGGGGTAGTGCGTCCGTACCGGAGCCGTACCGGGGGTAAAATGGACTTTGTACCGAAACGGCCTTGAAGGCCTATAAAAGAGGGTGCCGGCCCTTTGTATTCAGTTCAGTTGAATCTATTCACTCTACTAGTCACTCAGTCCCCTAGTAGCTCTTCTGAGTCGTACATTCAGACTCAAGGGCCCCACCTTTTACTATTTGGGCTATTGTAACCACCAACAACTAGTCAACATTTTTCTTGTAGTAAATCTTCTGAATCTTGGACAAGATATTTTCCATACTCAATGATAGGTTGTGGTCAAGGAGGGTATCACAAAAAAAGATATCTGTGTTTAAGGGTGAATATCCGGTGAAGTTTGCAAAATTCCGGATGTGGAAACTCACAATGCACGGATAGAAAGGCTAGCAAAAGGAAGTTACACAAAACGGAATGACCAGCTTCTAAGTCGCATACCACAGAACATCAATCTTAATCCAACTCATCAAAATATAAGTTTGCAATCTAAAGGTTTCATCATGAAATATCATAAGTATATTGGCTTTGGTAGGTAGAACTTTGTAAGAGATTCACAAATGTAGATAGTATAGGAATTAAGTTTTAACTAAAACAAGACAAGTTATAAGGTCATTGGTAAACTTAAATCAAAGAGCAACATAGAGTATGTGGGTCTAGAATTTAGTCATTTAACCTCCACAAATAAAAGAGTCAGTATTTAATCGATTTAAGAATATTTAATAGAGAGCAAAAAGTCAAGTTATATACAACATTGTGCAAGTAAAACAAAGTGCAACTTTCATCATTTTTCCATAAGCAAAGCATACACAAATGATATCATTGTGGTAAGCACAAAAGTGATGGTGATTCACTTACTGAAAATAAAACTAACAAAACTAGGTTGTCCTCCTAGTAGCCATGTTATTAACAAGAGAGATAAACAAAGGTTTTCTATCTATGGTCGATGGTATATATATACAAGCATTTAGAAAATGATGGACAAAGAGAAAGTTGAGGAAGAGTTATCGTCCTTTTAGATGCTTGTGTCGAAGTGTAGCATGGACTCTCCCATACTTATGCATTGTGCTTATCATGGAAGAAAAATTTTGAGCATCTTGTGGTGACCATGATCTTTGTACTTCATGTGCTTGTTTTTCTTCGTCCCACAAATCTTCCCCCATGCTTAGCGGTGGCTAAGCGTACAAGTGGGAGGTGAACCATCTTGTAGCCCTTGAAGTCCTATTGCCATGAGTATGGAGATTGTCCTCGTGTGTCCTTCAACTTCTTCTCACTGTCACTAAGCCTTGATCCCAATCATTTTTCTCACCGTCATCATCTCCTTCATTGTTGTCCTTCGTCGTTGCTCATCTTCCACGAATTTTCTTTTATGATCAGAACATAATATGTATCATACCATTGCTCCAATGCATGGTTGGCAAAATTCCCTTTCCAACGAGTCATCATTCGCCCAAAACGGATTCCAAACAAGAGAGTTACACTTGTTTTTCTTCAACGATGCAAACAGTCCGGAGCTGATTTCGGAACGCGCAGCGCCCACTGTTTTTGGCATATCTCCTTGCACGGGTCTTTAAATTTGTTGATCTTAGATGTGTTGGAACAACAATTTGATGGAGGCACTAAATATCAGCTTTTCTTTCCTTGTACATCTCTGAACATGTGCACAAAACTGATGAAAACAGCAACATTCCTTTCAAGCTTTGAATATCTTGACGATCTTGGTTCCTTGTGTCTAGTCATTAATTCTTGGGAGTACTTCGCCATGCCTGCAAAATCATTTAATGCGCAAACTTCCCCCGAGGTTACGGTCGGGAGTATACAAATGCCAACAATCCAACAACATCCCTAAGACCTCAACTTGTGGCAAAATTAACCTAGTAAAGGGAAAACATAAAAACCTATTATGTATGCGTGAATGTAAGTGGGAGGTGTGTGTATGCAAATGAGAGGAAGGTGTATAAGCAAATACAATGTTTTCACCTAGTTCTAAACATTATGTTTACAACTAGGTTGCCTAATTTCTCCATAGCCAGAAAGATTTGCTAACCAAGGTCAAAACACCATGCTCATCTCGAGGTCAATAATTCTTTATGGTGCTAGAAAAATAAAGTGCAATGCAAAATTTATAAACTAACCAATCAAAAATTAGATGATATGACGATGAAGACGGTATGCAATCATGCTCAAACACCACGTTTACACAAGATTGCTAAGGAAGGTTCTCGATATCTAAGCATCAACATGAATATGAAAGCATTCATCATAAAGAAACCAAGCTAACTCATGAATGGTGGAATGAATGCAAATGCACATGCAAGGGTAACAACATAAAAATGCAATGCAACATAAGGTGAAACAAAATGACATGTCATGACGTGGAGGAGGTCTAGAACAAAACAAAATAAAGCCTAAGTTAATTAGCCACAAGCATAGAATCAAAGGGTTGGGTCGTACCTCCTATTTCTCTCCAAAAAGACACAAAAGAAAAAGACTCTAAACACTAATAGGCACACAAAAAGAGTCTACAAGTTTTCCAAGATCAAATAACAAAGTGCTCTCTCAATAGAAATTAAAACATACAACATGATGTTGTGGCATTTATTAGAGCAATGGTACAATATTACTTGATTAGTTCAGTTTAAGAACACAATATGGACCGTCATCTTATATAGATAAATAGATAAATAAAAAGAATGGGTTGCCTCCCGCAAAGCGCCTCATTTAAAGTCATAGAGCTTGACTTTCTCACATACCTTCTCATTGTTGTGAGCCATGGTCCTTCGTGCGAGAATTCGAATTGTCCATGCAGCTTGTATTGATGTCGTCTTTTGTAATCCATCGTGGTTTGCTTTTAACATCTTCATTTGTAGAATGATGCCACTTGTGTCTTCATTTGCCAATGTTCTTGAGGCTTATTTTGTCCCGGAGCTTCTGAATTTGGTCATGTATGCTTGATGAAACCATTGCCCAAGCTCCTCTTCATTGTTGTCATCCTTATCTTCCTTCATCTTGTTCTTATCATGTTGCTCTTGCCTTTTCTTCATGGATTTTCCCCTACATCCAGAACAGAACATATACAAAAATTTAGCTCTACTGAAAAGTATATGAAATTACCTCCCAACGAGTGGTCATTCATCTTAAACGGAGGTTAAATGAAAGAGTTATGCCAATTTTACTTTAGCGTTGTATATTGTCCAGAAATTTCAGAACGCACGACCTTCGATGTTTTGGCTATAACCACTTGTAGAATCTCCGATTGACTTGGTTTTTGATTCGTTCGAATTTCATGGGATCGTTATATCAAAAAATATTCTATTGCTTTCTTCAGAGGTCTTGCAGAATTTAGATGCAATCGGTACTTCTTGTGAATTGATCCGGAGATGTTGATGACCTTCATCTTGAAGTCTTTGAGCGTCATGTTGTGCATACCTAGGCTCCAAGTTCATCACCATTGATCCACCAGTGAGTAGCATGACTCCAATGATGTATTTTCTCCATTGTTCTTGCATTACCCAGGGTGTCAGGATCATAGTGGGCTCAAGGCTATCTAATCTTCCTTCTATCATCATCGCCTTCTCCATTGTTTGTTGCTGCCCCTTCTTCTTTAAATTACTCTTCATCCAGTGCAGAACATGTACCGAACTTCCACTCCATTACAATGTGTATCAAATTCCCTTTCCAACGAGTGCTCATTTACTCCCAACGGACTCCGGATGAAAGAGTTATGCTCATTTTACTCCGGCACTACATTCTGTTCCGAGAAATTTCAGAACGTGTAGCGTTGAAAGATTTTACATTAACTCTTTGTAATGATGTCCAAAATTGATGATTTTTTATGCGTTGGAAAGAAGACTTGATGGAACTTCATAATCTTCAATTTTCCTCCATGGTACCTCTCTGATTATGGGTGAAAAGATTGGTCATAACAGCAACTTTCCAGAGATGTTGATGATCGGATGTCACGACTTCTTCGGGGCTTGATTCATCACCTATAGCTTGGACAAAGAAATCTCCAAGAGACGTTAGCCAAAAAAATCAATTGACATGGTGACATACCTTTATCATCTTTACTTATTTTGAGTGCGGGCTCGATAGCGGATGTTGGGCCACTAACAAAAGTTAGCACCTACTACTTGTCCGTACAATGGTGCCGGCAGTCCACCACGGGGTAGGCTATGGTGGTAGATTGTGTGGAGGGGATCACCGAGACTGAAGCTAGATGGTGAACAAAGGACACAGGGGTTTATCCAGGTTCGGGCCGCAAAGATGCGTAATACCCTACATCCTGCGTTGGTGGATGTATTGATTGTTCCGCGAATAGGAATCAGATTAGACCTATTATGGAGGGGGGTCCCTGCCGCCCTTATATAGGCATGGGGGCAGGGTTACAGATCATGTGGGATCTATCATGATTTCCCTTTGATCACAAGTAATATCTTTCCTAACCAACTAGTATTCATCTATGGGAATATATCTCTTCAGGTGTCATCTCATTTATGATCTGTGTGCCCGCACCGAGTGCCGCCTGTGTGGGCCCACGCCGTCCTCATAGATACGACGTGAGGTCCCACCACGTGGCACCTCGGGGGTATATCCTCCATAGTAGTCCCCGAGCACTTCTTAACCAGACTGCAACTTCGATCTTGAGCTTCGAACGTCGTCTGAGTGCTTTGTTGACTTCTGCCAAGTGCTTGACGCCTTCAGCCGAGTGCTTTGATCTCTGTTCTGCTCACGTCTTGATGCAGATGAGTGGTCCTTGAAGCTTAACTCGTGGTTTTCGGGTGGTTGAGGAGAGCTCTTCTCCAATCTAGACCTTGGTAAGATCACCGAGCCAGAATATGTACACTCTCGTTGAAGACGAAGTGTACACACTTAGTCCCCGAGCCTTGATTAAGACTGAAAAGGTTTATCAAGGGTCAAAAGGAATAAAAGCAACTGATTCTCGATGTTTTTGGCCGAGCATCCCCCTTTTAGGAGAATTGAACCCATGTCTCCCAGACCTCCGCTGTCTGGCCATGTTTGAATGCTTGGCCAAGGTCCTTGCTTCTGGCTCTGGTTGGTCATGGTGACACCGTGCGTGCTCACTGAATGGGCGCATCTCCGGATGCGCCCATTAGGGCAGTCCCCGAGGTTCAGAATAGTTAGAATAACTATTTTGAAGCTCTAAAAAAGAGACTAGAAGTGGAATTACCATCATCCCTTTTGGGAGAGTACCTCCCAGATCACCTAATCTGGTATGGTGCCTGGGGAGAGCTCCGGCTCTACCCCAGATTCGCCATATGGCTCACCATGTTCTCAAGGAGAACTCGCGCAAGGTCACCCGTCCTAGCCATCGTACAGTGGCTTCTAAACGACTCTGGCCTTTCTATGGCATGCCTCCGGGAGAACACTCATGAGCTAGTCAACCAAACCTGCTTTGAGATTCGTGTCATTGGATTTTTGAGGGCGGTGGCAACCCGTGACTCTGAGTCACAGCCTCTGTGTGGCACGTATACCAAATTTATTGGAAAGCCTTTTTATATTTGCGGGGCGCGATCCACTTCATGGGAATCTCGCACCCCTTGGCCCGTTTAAGGAACGTGGCCCATTTAGGCCTAGGACGGCCTGAATATGAAGCGTCGGGGATGACGGCGTTGACGCCGTGTTGGAGGCGAACCGTCCGCGAGTAACTCGCAAGTCGATCCTGTGTGCGATGTGGCAACACGACAGGATAGAGTGGAGCCCACCACGACTCCCTTTTCGGCTGCCCGCATTTAAGGCAAGCTAGGGGCGCGCTTGCTCTCACTCCCCCATCATTTCACATCACCTCGCTTCCCATAGGAAACCACACTTCACCTCCTCCTCTGGCTGCTCCGCCGCCGCATCCCGCTCAATCTGCTGCTGCAATAGTTCGATCCGCCAGATCTAGAGCCGGCGGAGGCCCAGATCCAGATCCGCCGCGCAAATCGCCCCCATCCCCTTCGCCTCTGGTAGTCCCCGAGCCTAGCGAGGGCCATGACTTCGAAGACCCGCCAGGGGAAGAAGAGCTCCAAGGAAGGTGTGGCGGCCGCGAGGAGATCCCTATCGTGGTCTCCTTCACCGTCGGCGCCTCCACACCGCGACGAGGAGTGGGTCCACTCCATCTCGACGCGGACGCGGATCCTCGCCCTGATTTGGAGCGGGATCCTGCTCGACGAGGCCACTGAGGAGTGGCGTGCCGCAGCGGGAGAGGATTTCCCCACGTCGCAGACACACGAGGCAGTGGTGTTCGAGTCGTGGTACCCCCGCAGATTCGGGTTGCCTGCACACCCCTTCTTCTGCGGGCTGCTGTACTAATACAGGTTGTAGGTCTGCAACCTCAACCCTAACTCCATCCTGCACATCACCATCTTCATCCATCTGTGCGAGGCATACCTCGATATCACCCCGCACTTCAACCTCTCCCGGTACTTTTTCTGGGTGAAACCCCACAAGAGCGCCAAGAAGCCCAAGGTGGTGGGCGGCGCTGAGCTCCAGCTTCGGCAGAAGACCTCCGGTGAGTATATCTTGGTGCCGCTCATCAGCTCCAACAAGGGCTGGCACAACGAGTGGTTCTATACCACCAACTTTGCCCGCAGGTGCCGTGCGATGTCGACATGCGCCCGACCCTGCTCTGCTGCTGGGACGAGGAGCTGGACGATGCCGAGATGGACCAGGTGTCAGAGCTGCTGAAGCTGATTCGAAACCTGAAGGAAGCTGGCCTCACCGGGGTGGCGGTCATGGTGTACTTCGCCACCTGGCATCTCCAGCCGCTGAAGGAGAGGGCGCACCCGGCGTACGAATACGCTGGGGAAGACTTCAACACGACGCGGGAGGTGCCGGAACGGAAGAAGCCGGAAGTGCTGGTGGAGCGCATCCGTGAGTGCTTCACCCGCCCTCCCCCCCACACACACTGTCATCACGTCGTGTGGCGTGCCGCGTCCCTACAGCTTGGGGAGTCCTCCCCATGCGGTGAGTGGAAATTTTTCTGCTTTTTACGGTGCGCCCATTAAGGCATAAACATATGCCCAAGAGATGTTTGTTGAAATGCTTGAAGAAAAATTATTATTTGTAGGGTCGTGCATCTTTTTTCTCTGCCTCGCTGCTGCCGGGAACACTGGCTGGGGCGGCGTCCCTGCCTGGCAGGCTCGGCGAGCTACAGAAGTTGGAGATCGCCCATGCCCATGCTGCTGCTGGTGGCAGCGGTGTGGTGGCACCAGGTCCGGCTCGGTGCGTGGTCGCTCCGGAGGCTTCCTGACGTACAGCCGTGGACCCTGCGGATGGCGAACGTGCCGCGCCTGCTGGCAAGGGGAAGGAGCGGAAGGGTAGTGGCCGGCCGGAGATGCGGCGTGCGCCGCTCGGCTCGCTCAAGATTGACGAGCCGACGTCGCACTGGCACAAGCTGGTGTTGCCGGGTGACTCCGACGACAAGGAGTTGAGCACTCGTCTGTTCGGTGCCGGCGACATCCCTCTGGAAGCCGCCAAGGAGGCACCGAGTGGTACGGCGGCTGCCTCTCCTTGTCTTCCTTCTTCTCCTCCTTCTCCTCCACCTTCTCTGTTTTCTCCTCGACCTTCTCTTGAACGAACGGAAACTGCTCCTCGAAGTGTGGGCGTGCCACGCCCTTCGCTGCAGATTGCCCCGGCGCCCCTTGTGATGACGCAGGGTGTGGCCAGGCCAGCTTCGAAGGCAGCTGTCAGGACGAAGAGGCCTGCATCCTCTGGCTCTGAATTTCGCAAGCTCGCTCGTCTGCACGTGTCCACCGAGTAAGTTGCTTTGTAGGTCATTGTTTTGTTCTGGTGTCATTCGTTGGACGGTAGTTTGAGGATCGTGGTGTTGGAATTGTTTTTTGTTTGTAGGGAGCCCAGAGTTGTCCCTGTCGCCGGTGAGGTGCCCGCAGTAGGTGTCGGTCCGGTGGCCCGTCCGCCGAGTGCTTTGGAGCACTCTGGCGCGGCACCAGGTGCCAGCGCAACCCCCCTGGGTAGCCAGTCCCCAGCGTAGGGACGCTGGGTCCATGGCCTTGGGTGCTACCTCTGTGGCAGTCCTCGAGGTTGAGGAGATCCATCGAGTGCTCCCCACGTCGCGCTCGAGCCCGCCACGCGCTTGCAGGATTGCCCAAGTGCGCGGTGGCAAAGCGAAGGAGGTGCTCGGCGACCCAGTCGTCAATGAGGACAACCGGCAGGAGCTGGTGACCTTGGCTGCTAGGTTTGCTCGGCTAGCGGGGGTAAGTGCATCTTTGGATCCTCCTTTTTTCCTTAAATGTATCTTTTCTTGATCATCTTCTTATGCAGACCGTGTCCGCTGCGTCTGCTCGCAAGAGCGAGCGGTTGGAGGACGTCGGGTCCAATGTTGTCACGCTGCGCGCCCGGGTGCGGCACCTTGAGCAACAGGCCACTGCGCGTCAGGATGGCAGCAACCGGGAACTCGAGGGGCTGTGCCGGGGCAGAGTTGCTGCGATTGCCGCCGCTGAGCGTGCCTACGCGAAAAAGGCTGCTGCAGAGGCCACTGCGGAGACCACCGTTGCGTCCCTTCGTGAGGCAGCAGAGGAGCACCAGAGAGGTTTGTTGTCTCTTACTCCATGTATTCTTCTGAATGCTTGTATCTGATTTGATTCTTCAAAACAGCTCGGACCAAAGCTGAATAGGAGCTTGAGACTGTTCGGGCTCGAGCGAAGGCGACGGGGAAAGCCTTGGAGCAGGCGACCAAGGAGCGGGCTGTGGCCAGGAAAGAGCTCGCCGGTGAGTTATCTTCCCTCTTTGCCTTTCTTGTATCTTTGTGTTGTCTAGTCCTCCTGACAGTTGAACAGACTTGCGACGGAAACTATTCGCCCAATTCGCAAATCTGGAGGCTCACGTGGAGTCTGAGAGGAACCAGTTCCGGGCACTCGGTGAAGCTCTGGGCCCTCTACTGGACGAGCTGGCCCCGCTTGCCGAGTCCTCCTCCGTGCAGGAATTTGGCGAGCCCGCCGTCCGCCCGTCGTTCCTGATGGAGCGAGTCCAGGCGACATCTTCGCGCTTCCAGGGGCCTCTTCGCGAGGTCAGTCTGGCAAGCACCAGCCACTGCCTCGCCGTCTTCCGCTCCTACCTCCCACAGTTCGATGTGGGCTTGTTCCGTGGTGGGTTCGCTCGTGGGACGTCGTCCACGCTGGTCGACGAGCTGCTGGAGGAGGTGAAGGACGTGGCAAAGAAGCTCGCCGAGGATGTTGTGCCTAACGAGGATGAGCCGAGTGGTTTCCTGCTGCAGCCATGAAAAACATTAAATAAGTAATTGTAATATTTTGCCTGTACTGATGTGACATCGTACTTTTAAGACTTTTGTTTTAATAGTGGTGCTTTACTTTGACGGTATCCACGTACTTTTAATTTCTCCGGTAGTTAGTCTGTTACGGGAAATCGTAGTCCCGTTGGCCTCAGTTTCCTAGTGCAGAGGGCGTACTCTCATACACACATAGTACCTTAGCTTGGCGACGATCTCGGCCCACGATTTAAGACATATTTTACCGAGTACTTTATGAGTCTTAGGATCCGTGTTTAGATGAGTGTTTTAATTTTCGACAGAAATAAACATTGCTGGAAAAAAAGAAGCAGTCCCCAAGTTTCAGATTTGGAACTTGGGTCTGATCATGCAAGCAGTGTATCGAAGTGAAAAAACTCCAAATATCATCAATTTTTATTCATTGCCCATATTGCTAGCATGTGTAAGTACGGAAAATTGAAAAGATACATAGCTTTTATGGGTAGAAGCGGCCTAGATGCTCGATGTTCCAAGAGTTGGGCACATCGGTGTCGTTGTCCCGCATTAGCCGGTAAGCACCCGGCATGTTGACTTCCTTTACAATGAAAGGCCCCTCCCACGGAGCTGATAGCTTGTGCATGTCCTTCTTGCTTTGGATCCTCCGGAGAACGAGGTCACCAACGCAAAATGCTCTTTCTTGCACATTCTTATCGTGGTAGCACCTCAGAGCTTGGGCATACCGCGCTGCCTGGATGGTTGCTGCAAGCCTTCCTTCCTAGATGTGTCGATGTCCTTGATGCACGCCTCCTCAGCCTTGTTCTCGTCAAACACCTCAACTCTTGGTGCACCGAACATCAGGTCGGTTGGAAGTACTACCTCTGATCTGTACACCAAGAAGAAGGGGGTCTGACCAGTAGCACGACTCGGCTGTGTCCGCAGTCCCCAGATTACTGCGAGGAGCTCTTAGAGCCAGCGTGTCACGTATTTCTTCAGCCTATCGAAGATGCGCTTCTTGAGTGCCTCGATCACCGCTTCGTTAGCTCGCTCGACCTATCCATTGGCGCGGGGGTGTGCCACTAAAGCTCGGGCTACCTTTATGAGGAGATCGTCGCAGTATTCCTGAAACTCTCTTCCTATGAAATTTGTGCCCAGATCGGTGATGATCCTGTTGGGGACACCAAATCTGTACATAATCTCCGATATGAACTCTACCGCCTTGGCCACTGTCAGCGACTTTATTAGCTTGACCTCTATCCACTTGGTGAACTTGTCTACCGCCACCAGGATGTGGTCGTATCCCCCGGATGCTTTCTTGAAGGGACCGATCATGTCGAGTCCCCAGCACGCGAAGGGCCAAGATATAGGGATTGTCTGTAGGGCATGGTCCGGGACGTGTATTTGTCATGCGAAGAATTGGCATCCCTCGCAATGTTTGACCAGCGCCTCGGCATCTGCGACAGTTGTGGGCCAGTAGAAACCAGACCGGAAGGCTTTCCCCACAATGGTTCGTGCCCCAACATGGTTCCTGCACATGCCGCTATGGATCTCTGACAGGAGCTCTCGTCCTTCCTCTTCTGGAATGCACTTCTGAAGGACTCGGGAGTGTGCTCCTCGGTGGTATAGCTTGTCACCTATCAGGACGTAGTTCTTGCTCCCGCGAGAGATTCTTTCCTGCAACGCCCGTTCTTCCCTCTCGTTTCCGGGTGAGGGACTCGGGAATGTACCGTACTTGATGTACTCGACCATCTGTGAGATCCACTCGGGTTGTGGCTCGATCATAAGGACTTCGCCGAGTCCTTCAGATGGGTCGACCTGCGCATCGAGATTCTTGATGGAGGGTTTTATGAGGTCCTGGACGAAGACACCGGGTGGCACCTGGGCTCGAGTGGATCCCATCTTGGCCAATTCGTCGGCGGCCATGTTGTCGTCACGGATTATGTGTTGGAACTCTAGGCCAAAACACTTGCCTTCAAGTTTGCGTATCTCCGCATAGTATGCATCCATCTTCTCATTTGTCCTCTGCCACTTCTTGTTGACTTGATTAACCACCATGGCTGAGTCTCCCCTGACTACAAAGTGTTTTATCCCGAACGAGATGGCGATGCAAAACCCGTGTAGGGCCGCTTCGTACTCAGTCGTGTTGTTCGAGACCTTGCACATAATCTGTAGTAAATACTGTAGCTTCTCGCCTTTCGGGGAGATGAATAGGATTCCAGCTCCACCTCCCTTAATCCTGAGCGAGCCATCAAAATACATGGTCTAATGCTCAGGTTCGGCGGTAGTAGATGGTGTCTGTATCTCCGTGTACTCGGCTACGAAGTCTGCGAGTACTTGTGATTTTACCATACTGTGGGGTATGAATGTAATATCGGGCGCGGCCAGCTCTATGGACTACTTCACGATTCTTCCCATGGCATCCCTATTATGAAGGATATCGCATATGGGGTAGTTGGAAACTACGACGATCTTGTGGGCCTCGAAGTAGTGCTTCAACTTGCGGGTGGTAATCAACAACGCGTAGAGTAGTTTCTACGCTTGGTTGTACCGCACCTTCGAGTCAGTCAATACCTCACTGATGAAGTAGACCGGTCCCTGGACGGCGTAGGCGTGGCCTTCCTCTTTGCGCTCTACGACTAGTACCTTGCTTGCCACGTGTGTGGTAGCAGAGATGTAGAGATATAGCGTCTCCTTGGCTTGCGGTGCAGTGAGGATATGGGGCTCTAGAGGTATTCACTGAGTTCCAGGAAAGATTTCTGGGCCTCCTCATCCCACTTGAAGTCGTCTTGGTGCTTCAGGAGCTTGAAGAAGGGCAGGCCGCGCACGCCGAGTCGTGAGATGAACCGGCTGAGTGCTGCCATGCACCCGGCGAGCTTCTGCACGTCTTTCTGGCATCTTGGAGGCTTCATCCGGGTAATCGCGTGGATCTTCTTCGGGTTTGCCTCTATGCTGCGGTTGCTAACAAGGAAGCCGAGTAGTTTTCCCGAGGGAATGCCAAAAACACATTTTTCCGGGTTACGTTTCCAGTGGTAAACCCTCAGGTTGGCGAAGGTCTCAGACAAGTCCTTGATAAGGTTATCAGGATCTCGAATCTGGACTACGACGTCGTCTATGTAGGCCTCGGCGTTCTTGCCGATCTGAGTCGACAGACATGCTTGGATAGCACGTTGGTAGGTTGCGCTGGCGTTCTTCAAACCGATAGACATTGTCATGTAACAGTACACACCGTGGGGCGTAATGAATGACGTCTTGATTTGGTCTTCGACTTTAAAGCTTATCTGGCGATAGTCTAAATAGCAGTTGAGAAAATAGAGTAGGGCACAGCCTGCCGTGGAATCAATGACTTGGTCTATTCTCGGGAGGGTGAAGGGGTCTTTGGGGTAGTGTTTGTTGAGATTGGTATAGTCAATGCACATTCTCTATTGATTATTCTTCTTGGATACAAGAACTGGATTAGCTAACCAGTCAGGATGATACACTTCCTTTATGAAACCGGTTGCTAAAGTTTTGCGAGCTCTACCCCTGTTGCCTCCTTGCGGTCTTGCGCGAATCGACGTAGCTTCTGCTTGACGGGCTTCGCGTTCACGTCAACCTTCAAGGAGTGCTCGGCGAGCTCTCTGGGCACCCCCGGCATATCTGCTGGTTTCCAAGCGAATATATCCGAGTTAGCACGCAGGAACTCGACGAGCACGCTTTCCTATTTGGGGTCCATGTTGGCTCCTATGGTCGCCGTCTTGGAAGGGTCCTCAAGCCCGAGGGACACCTTCTTCGTCACCTCCTTCTCCCGCTAAATCACCTCCGTCACCAGCTTCTTCGTCGAGATCTCTAGATCGACCGGGTCCAGCTTGCTGGCGGTGCCTAGGACCTCCGCGGTACGTCTAGAGAGGTCAAGCGTGACTGTGATGTGTAGGTTCTGCTTCTCGCACGCGCTCGCCATCTGACAGTACCCTCTGAGGGTGAGGACGCCATTTGGTGCTGGCATCTTCAACACCATGTAGGAGTAGTGTGGGATTGCCATGAATTTGGCCAGTGAAGGCCTGCCGAGTATGCCGTGGTAGGCTGTCTCGAAGTCCGCCACGATGAAGCAGATGTGCTCAGTACGATAATTATCGATCTTACCAAAAGTGACCGGCAAGAAGATCTCGCCGGGTGGTACCGAGGGATCCTCAGGTACGATGCCAAAGAATGGCTTGTCAGTCGAGCTCAAATCCATGGGGGCGAGCCTCAACTCCTTCAGGGTGCTGGCGAAGAGAATGTCGAGGCCACTGCCTCCGTCCACCAGCATCTTGCCGAGCCCCACAGTACAGATCGTGGGGTTTAGCACCAGGGGGTACCGCCCGGGCTAGGCGAGCATCGTCGAGTGGTCTTCCCTGCTGAAAGTGATTAGGACCTCTGACCAGCATAGGTACTGGGGGTCCTGTGCTGGGCTGCGTACACCAGCATACGATTCGTGAGCTTCACCTTGCGCTTCCCCTCCAGCTGCTCGGGCCCACCGTAGATCATGTTAACAGTGCGGTCGGCGACCTGGAAGTCGTCATCGTTGTCTTCTGCAGACGGCTCATGCTTGCCCTTGGCCTTGTCACCCTTTGGTGGACCTATCTAACGACTCTTGCCGGAGAAGTAGTTCTTCAAGCCGAAACACTCGCGGGCCGAGTGTTTGTTGTTCTTGTGGTACGGGCACTACATATCCAGGAGCTTCTGGAACTCGGAGTGGTCTATCTGCTTCGCGCCAGCCTAGACGGCGGCTATGATCTCGGGCTTGCACCTTCTATTCTGCCTTGCTCCTTGTTCGGCAGTCTCACCCTCTCGATTCGAGTCATAGCGCCTGCGGCGCTCACACAGAGAGCCGTCATCATCCTAGCGGGACTTGACGTTCTTGAGCTACTCGCGCTCGGCCTCCTCACCATCAGCTTCCAGATTCACCATGTTGAAAAGCTCGTGGACGGTCTCGCGGGGCCTTTGAGCCCACATGTTCACCAGCTTGCCATAGGCCAGTCTGTGCTGGAAGGTGCTGATGACGTCGTGCTCCTCGACAAAAGGAAGGGAGTTTCTTTTCGGAGAAGCGATGGATGTACAAGCGTAGCGACTCCTCTTGTGCTACCGGATCTGATCCAGCATCCTCCGGTTACCTGGCCGCTCTCACGTGCCGGAGTATTGGCTCGTGAAGTAGGCGCACAGCTCATCCCATAAGTCGATGGAGTTCTTCAGGAGTCCTGCTAGCCAGCTTCTGCACCCCGTTGTGAGAATGATCGGCAGATAGTTTGCCATCACGTCGGAGTTACCTCACGCGGCTTTGACCGCGGTGGAGCAGATCTGCAGCCATTGGACTAGATCAGAGGTCCTATCATATTTGTCCACGTCGGACAGCTTGAACCCACGGGGCCAATTCACCTTTTGCACCCGTGCCGTGAGGGAGAGAAACCATTATAGGAAGTGGTTCCCTCTCGACCTTTGCGGCGGACAGCGGTGGTCTTCCTGTAGGAGCTGTAGCTTTCCTCGAAGTATGTGTAGTCACCTGAGTAGTAGTCCTAGTACCCACTGTGTGAGTCAGTGGGTGGTGTGGCGTTGCGCTTGTCGCGCCAATTCGGGGCTCCGTGCTCCTGATCGTAGTCGCGGCGGCGTCTTGACTCATGTCGGCGCCATTCCCGAGCAAGATGGTCGATGGTATGTCTCACGTCCCGGTGACGTAGCTTCTCACGCAGGTCCCCACCGTCATCGCGACATGCGCGCTTGTGGCGTGGCCTTCGCGCGTTCCCGGTCTCCTCCTGCCCGACTGGCGGGGAGGGTCGATCTGGTTGGTCTGGGTTGCGGTGGCCTGTACCAGGGCTTGAAGGCGAGCCAAGCCTGGCGTCCCCGGCGGCATCTTCTCGAGCTCCTCATTCAGGATAATGAGGTTCTCCTTGGGGGTCTCGTAGACCCTTTGCCCAGCGTAATCGACTGTGAAGTCGTCCTCCAGCCTCTGGGGGGCATATGCCTCGGGCGCACCGAGTGCGCCGCCTCCTCTTGTGCCGAGGCGGGCTGGATTCCGAGTCGTCCTCCTTGTCATCCTGGCACTGGCTGTCACGACGCTAGTCGTTTTGGCACCGAATCTCTTGGTGCCATCGCTCGCGATCTATGTTTTTACATTCGCGCTCGTTCTTTTGGGCGGTGGTCTCACCATCCCGAGTGGGCTCGTCCTCCGAGACGGCTAGGGTGTGCCGGCCGCTGCCGCTGCGTAGACGAAAGTGGGCGCTTGGCCCCCGTCCGAGGACTCGAAAGAAGAGGCGCTGTCAAATTGGATCTCCGTAGTATCAGTAGATCCAAGAGTCTCAAAGTTGTCCTCGATACCGAGTGCAGCTCTCAGGGATGTGAAGCCCTCCAATCCGGAGCTGGGATCAGATCGCCTAGCCGATTAGTTTGGCCGGCGCAAATCTTTCAATCCGTCAGTGGTCTGCTGTAACACCCCGTGTTTTTAATCAAGTGTCATTAGGTGCTAATCACAATCTTAATCACTTTGTGATCATTAGTGCTTAAGCCCCTAATCACCTTGGTGGTCAAATCCTTAGTCAAACCCTTGAAGCCCTAAACCCTAGCTGGAACTTTTGGCACGTTCTCCAAAATTCACCAAAACACTTCAAAATCGGCAAATACCAAAGTTGTACAGTTTTTCAAGGCCTACAACTTTGTTGTTGAGTGGCATTTGAGATTCGAAGTGGAAGCATGTGAAAAACCTCGGTCAACGCAGGAAACTCCTGTTCATCGGCGCTGAGAAAATCGTCGAGTTCACGAGCTGTTTATGCTCAATCCTTTGAGCAAAACACCTAACGGCCTTTGTAAAAGTTGTAGAGTGATAGTTGATCTACAACTTTGTTATTTAGCACTTGGATCACTTCTGTAGCGAAAAATCGTGGTGGGCCGGTCAAACAGGCGAACTCCGAAACATTTTGGTGCCGGAACGCTGCCGCACGATGCCATCAAACGCGCGCGCGCGCCACGTTGGAGTGCCGCCATGTGACCGGGCACAAACGTCGACGCACCAGGGGGTCCACCGGTCCGTCGATGTCGCCGCAATGCATTGGGCGCGCGAGTCGGTGACAGGCCTAGGCCGCTAGGCTGGTGCCACGCGCCGCGCCGTCACCCGCCGGAGCGCGCACGCCGAGGCCGCCATTGGCCGGTCGCGCCCGCGCACGTCGCCACCACCTTCCCGGCAATGCTGTGGTCACTGTACTGCACTGTGTACACATCATGACCACCTATCCACGCCACAACCGCCTATATAGAGGCCCCGTTCCTCCTCCGCACTCGCCAGAGCTCTCTGCTGCCGTGACGAGCTCGCCTCTCCACTAGTCCCCGTACCTACCCGAGCACTCCAAGCTCTTCTCTAGGATCCCAGTGAGCTCCCACACACACACATTCATCAGCTCAGCCCCTCACCTCGCCGGAATCCGAGCAGAGGCGGCCGCGCCGCCACTGCCTCGCCGCCGCCGCTCACCGGAGTCATCCCCGGCCACACCGCCGCCACCTATCGACTCCTGGTGAGCTCAATCACACGTCCCTGTCATTTGTTTGCCTCTTTCGGTCGTAGTTCACCGCCGGCGAACTCTCCCCCGCCGCCGAGGGTATATGTGTGAGATCGAAATCTGTGTAGGGTCCGTTGTGTAAAAGCTAGGGACCTTTTCATGAGGATTCAAATCTTTCTAGGGTTCACAGTGAAAGAAGATTCTTCATCTTTTGCTCTGATGTCCTGAGAACTGTAAAAATCATAGAAAATCACAGAAAAATCCTAAAAATGCAAACCAATTTTGTTGGTTTCCTTGTGAACAGATTTACATCTTTTGCAAAGACTGTATATACTTTTGATGCATGGTTTTTGAATAAAAATTCAAACTCATTTTGTATAGGGTTGTTCATAACTTTAGTTGTACACATGTGCTAGGCTTGATCTTTGGATATGTTGGTAGTCAGTACTAGTGTAGGCTATACCTAAGTTTTTGCAAAAAGTTGTTGTGTGGATATTTAGATGTGATTTATTTTGCTTTATGACTAGATCTGTGTATATGTTTTGTACAGATGTATACATATGCTTTTTGTGGTTCATCTTTTGGATATCACCTTGTTAAGCCAAGATGTGTTGCTACTAATAGTATCATGATTTTAGGAGCAGTCTATCTATCTGTTTCTGAATTATGCTTATTTATGAAATTAAATCTGTAGCTCTGTTAGTATTGCTCCAGTGATGCTTATCCTTAGCATAGGTGCTGTGTATAACATGTTTGGGCTATGGTAGAAAGTTGGGCTACATTTGAGTCCTGTATTTCTCTGAATAAATACTTTATGAATATCTAGGTTGAAATTGGTTATTTTTGTGTAACATGATTGGAATAGATTCTAAAGCTAATTTTTGGTATGTAACCTAGTTTTAGTCTATAGTAGCTCTGTGTAAAAATTGAGCACCAGTGCATGAGTAGTTTTCTCTGTATTTAATATTCTTGCTTTTGCTATGAATAACTTGTCGCATTTTTCATGCTCAGTATATAACTTAAATTGCCATGAAATTTTACCAGTGTCTCTGTTGCAGTCCCTTGTGCTCACACAAAAATTCTCACTGTCAAATGTTACATGGTTTAACCAGAATAAAGAAATCTCCTTTTATGAACTTATTTGTGATATAACCTTTGGGAAATGTTTCTAATGAACCCTAAAACCTAACTTGGTCTTTGTGTGGTAATTCTAAGTTAAGTGAATAAATATGCACACAATCACTTTTAAAAATATAATTAAATAAAGGGTTTAATAATTAATCTTAAGGAAGAGTATGCTGGATATATTCTTGTCTAGGTGAATGTGCTCAACATGCCACCCTAGACTTAATACATGTTGTTTATTTACATCATCATCACAAATTAACTCCTGCATATGCATTCCTCCGTATAGAAGTTCCTGACGGTAGCTACACGCTCGTGCCGGCTGACGAGAACGAGGGAGCAGGAGGAGACGTACACTTCGTGACTGTTGATCAAGACCCGAACCAAAGTCTAGAAGACTGCCTGACTGCTGGAGCTGCCGAAGGCAAGCCCCGGTTTAACTATCACCTATGTGTTCTGTTTTCAAATTCTGAATTTATGCTTGATTATATATGTGCATTTACGTTCAGGAGTTGAATGGAAACCCTAGATGCATGATCCTTAAGTACATATGATCTTTCACTAGTATGCTAGGTCGATAGTGCTATGCATTAAGGACCCGGTACAAGTCGAGTGATGTACTTTGCTCGCGAGAATAGGTTCTTATGTTGGAATCATAAGGCTTGCTTGTTAAAATTGAATTGCTCATGTGGTAAGAGCATGGGATTTTGGGCTCCGGTCCAATGGTTAAGAGATTAAGCATTTGAAAGTACTAAACATTTGTCGGACATGGGTACGGTAAACCTAGTACCTGAATGACGCGGTGCGGGAACTTTAGGCTACTACTCTTGGGCTGCTGCCCCAGTCTTACAAACAATGGTGCATGGTGACGCTGGATGCTAGTGTGAGGCATGCGAGCTAGCCTTGTACCTAGGACTGTGGCATCAGCTCCCAATCCGAAGAATGACGGGAATCGTTTGGTTGAAATCACACTTTGTGAGGGTTTTCTCCCGTATGTTTAGGTTCACCTTGCAAGGTTATTAATCGATCAATCGTCGGCCTCTCACCGTTATCCAGGAATAGCTTAACCCTCTAGCCATGATAATCCCTCCATGATGAAATGTTGATAAACTTGATGTTTGATTAATTGTTTGCACAAGTATGCTTGAATTAGTTGCTTACCTAGTAATAACTCATCTACTAGAACTTGAGCTAAAATATTGAAAGTAAGGATTAACTCCTTAGTCGCTTTTTGGCAAAACAAACCTAATAGCCAAAAGCCAAGCATGATTAGAAGGATAAGTCTTTTATTTCAAGACGGGTAAGCCTTGCTGAGTATTAGTATACTCAACCTTGCTATAAATGTGGTTTTCAGGTGACAATGTTTGGCCTGGTGAACTCCCACCCGGCTGGGAGCTGGAATGGGTGGATAACGAGGAGTAATGGCGTTATGGGTGGCCTCCCATGATGCCAAGTTATCGATTTGTATAATTTCTGCTGTTTCAAAACTCTGAACCATTTACCTTTGGTGCAAGGACAATATTTGTAATAATTAACCCTACGGGGAATTTGGATTAAATTGTAAGGTACTCTGGGCTCTCCTTCGTGGGAGTTTTAATGTATGCGTTTCGATCCTCTGTGTGGTTTACAAGTGATTTACCGGGCTATGACCCAGCAACACTCAACGGGATAATTCTATATTATCGCTTAATGACCAAAGTGGATCGGTCTAAGTGATAGTACGGACTTATCTCGGATGGGGTTGTCACAGTTGGTACCAGAGCATCCGTATACACTAGAGTAATTAGTTTAAACACTAATCACATGATTTACAATTAAAACTTGCCAAGATTGATTGAATTTTGAAAATACGTTGGATCGTTAAGGAATGTTAGACCGAAAGGCCCTAGAGGAAATTTTTGGGTTCTTTTAAGGTAGCTAAGTACCTATGGTTTATTTATGCTAACTTCCAGCACTTCTTGAATCACATGTTTTATACGTGTGTGATACCGCATCACGAGTATGCGAGGGTTGATAGGGCAATCCATTCCACAGATCCTATCTTCTCGGTTGGGTGTGCACGTGTTTCATACGTGTGCTACCGTATGCAAGTTATATGAAGGATACCATGTTCTATTTAAGATGAACATGTCATGGGTTGTGATGTCGCCACATTTTGCTGTACGTGTGCATGATTCCGCATTACGAACATGCGAAGGGGGACACCCTCCATTCAAAAGGGGCGTGTCTCAGGTTGGACGCCGTCCATGCGGTGTAAAATGCATGGATACCATTTCTATAATGAATGGTAATGTTTGTGGACGCTCCCGTGACGTGCTGGCACGGAAGGTTCTTTTCTGCAGGTACACTAACCACGTTATCGCGATCGTTATGAACAACGTGTAGCTCCGACTAGTTATTATAGGGAGAGTCGTTTATAAAGCATGCCACCGGCATTAACTTCGTCTTTTAGATTCATAAGTGTAAGGTCGTTTAAGACATGTGCATGCATCATAAAAATCGAATGAACCTAAAAACTTTCTGTTCTACCCTTGTGTTATGCTTCTAAGTTGTTACTTGATCTTAGAAAGGGTTTTCTCTATCTTTTGCTCCTAGTTGTTTTCTGTCAAGTTAGGATGCTATCTGTTCATGAATTTTTTAGAGCCATTTCTAAAATGTTTCTGACTAGGTGACTTTCACGAAAGTTGTTCCTCATCAAGTCAAGCATCTATTGTGAATTTTTCACAATTTTAGGATTTTTCAGTCTAGAGTTATGATCAAATTAGTAAACCTCTTTTCTGCTATTTTTCCTACTGACCTTGCTCTGAAATTAGAATTTTTGGAGCATTTTCCCTTCTGATCCAGATCTACCTTTGAATACCGAAACTGTGCAGAAATATGTCACTATTTTTCTGTAAAAATTTGGGAATTTTTGGGGCTCGGGTTGTCGAGTTATGAATTTTTATACATACCACAAGATTTTTATTACCCTATGCATGTTATACTCCTTTTGAGTTTTTAACGTGTTGTACCCATTTTTTGGTACAGATGGAGTACCCGGAGTTTTTCGAGATCGACGCGGATGGTACCTTGCGTACCAACGGTCTCCACTGGGAGGGTTTTCCCCGTGTTCCGTGGGACACCCTGCGTGAGGTGGGCTACACCGCCCCACCGACGTTCGAGGTGCTCCACTTCTGGGACCGGGGTGTGCCCTACGCGCGTACTGTTGCTACGGTGCCGCAGCACCCTGAGCACCCAGAGTGGGCCGACTTGATCATGGTGTTCTACGAACACCGTGGCGTCGAGTCACTTGAGTCCGCAGCTCTGAGGGTTCTCCACACCTTCTGCGAGCAGCACCCAGAGGAGGTGATGCTCACCGCCCTGGGGTTGTTCCCGGCGCTGGACCCACACGATGAGGCTTGGCATGAGCGCGTGTCACTCACCGGCGTGTTGCTCACTGCCGATCCTCTGGTGGTCACTGTACAGCAGCTTCTGAGGTTACTCGAGGCGTTGTACAACATGCAGGTCTTCCACCTCGCCACCGAGGCTATGCTTGTCGGTGTGATCCGCGAGACATCCGCGCTGACCGACGTCATGTACCGTGACTTGCAGCAGGAGCGCCAGACCTGCTCACTTGCAGCAGGAGGTGATGTTCTTCCAGGACCAGCGTACTCAGTGGGAGCAGGAGCGTGCTCAGTACATCGAGCAGTTCTACGCCTGCGACGACACCATTGATAGGCTACGGGCATAGTACATTCAGGCCGAGACCCAGCGTTTGGTGTTAGTGCAGAACATAACAGAGATGCAGAACCAGGTGATTGACATGGAGGTTGAGATGGAGGTGTGGCAGGCGATGGCACACCAGCAGCAGCAACCACCAGTTCCTCCACCAGCAGCGCCTGCCACTCCAGACGAGCTGCAGGGAGCTTCAGGCTTGGACGAGGATAGTGTCGAGGGACCACCCCCAGCTTCCCCTCAGTCCAGCGCGGACTCCGCTGCTGGCTACTAGTTTCACTAGATGTGATTGTATGGAGTAACCACGTACTCTTAGCTTAGCCTTATCAGCTAGATTTTGTGGAGGGATTAGGCTGCTCAGAGAGTACGTGAGTTGTGCTTCCTGTTCCTTGAATGTTGTACTGTTAGGTGATCCACAAACTATGCATCATGTAATGCCATTTGGATGAACACCTTGTGATGTATGTTTCGTGAATTAATTCGGGTTATTGTGATCGAATTTGGATCTTGCACTGAATACCAAAGTTGTATGAAATGTACTCAAGATCTTGCTCACCAAAATTCATTATGTTTGCATAAGCGTACCGAGAACTATGGCAGATTTTGTGCAGCTCGGCCTCTTGTGAAAACAGCTAGGCAGAAGCTCAGTTACGGAATTTTTCGGGCATGATAACATTAGAATTCAACCCTGAGCTGAATACCAATGTTGGAGCTTATGAAATTCTACACTTACTGACCAAAAATGAGAATTTTTCCATGAATGGGAAGAGTTATGAATTTTTCTCCAAGAACAGTTGCGCTGTCCGGTCTTAACTTATGGATGTTATGAGTTTTCGTCTTACATATTCTTCTTGTGGACTGATGTAAGCAACCTTGCGAATATGTGGCTAACGGAAACTCCATTAAATTTCAGATGGTGGGACTGACACGCACCTCCCCTAATGGTTTTGGTGCAAGTGGGAGTGAGGTTCCGCCACCTCCTCCCCACATGATGCTCCAGGAGCAGTTTATGGCCACCCAAACTGAGGTGATGCGCCAGTTACTGCAGACCCAGCAACAAATTGCCCAGCAGCTGCAACAAGCCCCACGCAGGGGAAATTAGGATGGCCTACCCTTGGTCACCAAGTATGAACACTTCTACGGCATGAAACCTCCGACGTTCGAGGAGGCCAAGGAGCCTCTAGCTGCTGAAGCATGGATCAGGGCCATTGAGGCCAAATTCTCACTGTTCACCCTACCATGCTCAGAAGAGCGAAAGGCTAGCTTTGTCACCTTGCAGCTCTGTGGCGCTGCCTTGATGTGGTGGGAGCACTACAAAGCTATGGTCTCGGCTGGACATCAGGTCACATGGGAGGAGTTTAAGAGAGCCTTTAAGGAACATCACATTCTGAAGGGTCTCATGGACCGCAAGATGAAGGAGTTGCTAGCGCTGAAGCAAGGGACTGACACGGGGTACGAGTACGCCAAGAAATTTAACTCCCTGTGTCAGTACAGTGGGCATCACGTTGATAATGATGCTAAGAAGATAGAGTGTTTCCGTGATGGGCTGGATGGAGAGCTCTATGAGAGGCTTAATCTCTGTGAGCCGAACAACTACCAAGACCTTGTGAACAAGGCCATCTCCCAAGAAGATGTTATGAGAAGAGCCTAGAAGGACAAGAAGAGGCAGGCAGGATTCACCACTTCTGGTGGGTCGGGCAAGAAGTTCCGCTTCGTCAAAAAGAGCCATCAAGGAAACTCCCAGTCATCATCATCTAGACACTGACGAGTGACCCAATCTCAGAACAAGCCCTCTGGAAATTTCCAGTATCGTAAGGCGCAGCAGCAGCCTTACAAGCCAAATACACCGCCTACCAACAATAATGCAATCAAGGACCGTCGCTGCTACAATTGTGGGCAGCTAGGGCACTATGCCAATGAGTGTCCCAAGCCGAAGCAGATCAAGACCCATCAGCAAGGTGAAGGGTCAGGAGCCAAACCGGGCATCCAGGGCAAGAAGCCTACCGTGCAAGTGAAGCAGGGCAAGCTGGACTTCACTTTTCTGATGGAGATGCCAGAAGGAGCACTAGTGCTGACAGGTACATTTTCTATCCGAGGCTATGCAGTTAAAGTACTGTTTGATTCTGGTGCACCGCATAGCTTTATAAATGGACAAATTTTGAACAAATTGAGTGTGAAAAGTTGTCAAACAAAACAACCATTCGTGGTAACCACACCTGGTGGCCAAGTTTCTACTAGAAACCTATCTTGGAAAGTGCCAATTGAACTAGGTAGCAAAGTCTTTCCAACCAACCTCATTGTTTTGGACCTAGAGGGCATCGATGTGATCCTAGGCATGAACTGGTTGACACATCATCAAGTCATCTTGGACCTTGCTACCAAAATGATAGAAATCAACTCACCTACTGTGGGCACATCTACTCTATACTTACCTCTCAATGGCAGTGGGAATTCATATGCTTTTGCAACCATCACTTCTTCACTTGAAGACATTCTGATAGTCTGTGATTATCCGGATGTGTTTCCCGATGACTTGCCTGGCATGCCACCAGACAGGGATATCGAGTTTGTGATTGAACTTCAACCGGGCACTGCCCCTATCTCTAAAAGACATTATCGTATGCCACCTAAGGAGTTAGCTGAGTTGAAGGACCAACTACAAGAGTTGCTTGATAAAGGGTACATTCGCCCAAGTTCATCTCCTTGGGGAAGTCCCGCACTTTTTGTGAAGAAGAAAGATGGTAGTCTGCGAATGTGCGTGGACTATCGTCCTCTCAATGCGGTGACAATCAAGAACAAGTACCCCTTGCCCCGCATTGATGTTCTCTTCGATCAATTGGCTGGTGCCAAAGTCTTCTCTAAGATCGATCTTAGATCTGGTTATCATCAAATTAAGATTCGATCAAGTGACATCCCAAAAACAGCTTTCTCCACCAGATATGGCATGTATGAATTTCTGGTGATGTCCTTTGGTCTCACAAATGCACCTGCCTACTTCATGTACCTTATGAACTCTGTCTTCATGAATGAGTTAGACAAGTTCGTAGTGGTCTTCATCGATGATATCCTCATCTATTCCAAGAACGAAGAAGAACACAAGAAACATCTTTGGATTCTTTTACAACGGCTGAGAGATCACAAGCTTTATGCTAAATTCTCCAAATGTGAATTCTGGCTAGATAGTGTGAAATTCTTGGGTCACACTATTACTAAGGATGGTATCCCTGTGGATCCTAGCAAAGTGCAGGAGGTCATGGATTGGAAACCACCCAAGTCTGTGCATCAGATTCGCAGTTTTCTGGGTCCAGCTGGTTATTACCGTCGATTCATTCCGGACTTCTCTAGAATAGCTAAACCCATGACTAAACTGTTGAAGAAAGGTGTTAAGTACGTGTGGGATGAAGCTTGTGACAAGGCTTTTCATACCCTGAGGAAACACCTCACATCAGCCCCCGTACTAGCACAGCCAGATATGACTAAACCGTTTGACGTGTATTGTGATGCTTCTGGCACTGGCCTTGGTTGTGTACTTATGCAAAACAACAGGGTTATTGCCTATGCCTCACGAGACTTAGACCTCATGAGAAGAATTACCCTACTCACGACCTGGAGCTAGCAGCGGTTGTGCATGCCTTAAAGATTTGGCGGCATTATCTGATGGGAAATCACTGCAATATTTTCACCGATCACAAGAGCCTTAAGTATATTTTCACCCAATCGGATTTGAACATGAGGCAAAGAAGGTGGTTGGAGTTGATTAAGGATTATGAACTAGAAGTCCAGTATCATCTCGGCAAAGCCAATGTGGTCGCTGATGCGCTTAGTCGCAAGCATTGCAACTATACAACGGTAGAGCCATATAATGAAGCTCTATGTGAAGAGATGAGAAAGCTCAACCTAGAGGTGGTCAAGTATGGGAATCTAAATGCCATCTCGATTGAATCCCCTCTCCATGAGAGAATTGCTTTAGCTCAGCTCACCGACGAAGGTATCCAGTTAATCAATCAGAAATTGTCTGAAGGAGACCCCAAGTACGCTTGTTTCCGGAAGGATGAGAAGGGAGTAATATGGTTTGACCAGAGGTTAGTCGTTCCCTAGGATCCGGAAATAAGGAAAGAAATTTTAGATGAGGCTCACCTCTCTAAGTTCACCATTCACCCTGGTAGTACCAAGATGTACCGAGACCTTAGGGAGAATTTCTGGTGGTCGAACATGAAGGGTGAGACAGCCAAGTATGTGTCCAATTGTGATACATGTCAAAGGATCAAGGCTAGTCACCTAAAGACCGCAGGACAAATGCAACCTTTATCTATACCTGCTTGGAAGTGGGATGACATCAGCATGGATTTTATCGTAGGATTACCCCTCACTCCCAAGAAACATGATTCCATCTGGGTTATTGTGGACCGACTGACCAAGACCACTCACTTCATCGCTGTCCACACTACCTTTTCAGCTGAACGTTATGTCGAGATTTATGTTGATCTCATTGTGCGTTTGCACGATGTTCTGAAGACTATTCTATCTGATAGAGGCACACAGTTTCTTGCTCGTTTTTGGGCGCAAGTCATGAATCCTTGGGAACCAAGTTGATCCATAGCTCTAGCTACCACCCTCAGACCGATGGTCAGATAGAACGAGTAAATCAGATAGTGGAAGACATGTTGAGAGCATGTGTCATTCATTTTGACAAAACTTGGGACAAATGCTTAGCCTTGGCAGAGTTTGCTTACAACAACAGTTATCAAGCTAGTTTGAAGATGGCTCCCTTTGAAGCCTTGTATGGACGAAGGTGTTGCACTCCCTTGAATTGGTCACAAGCGTGTGAAAAGACACTATTTGGTCCCAAGCTAGTACAAGAAGCCGAAGAGAGAGTGGGAGTAATCAGGGAAAATTTAAGAGCCGCTCAAATGAGACAGAAAAGTTACCATGACAAGGCTAAGGCACCCTGAGAGTTTGAAGTTGGTGATTATGTATACCTGAAGGTATCACCAACCAAAGGTGTACAAAGATTCGGAGTCAAAGGAAAGTTAGCGCCACGCTATATCGGTCCTTATAAAGTCATTGAGAAGTTCGGTACGGTTGCATATCGTATCCGACTCCCAGACAGACTCTCCGCAGTACACGACGTATTTCATGTCTCACAACTGAAGAAATGTGATCAAATACCAGAAGCAAGGATAATCGAAGAGACCAACGTAGAAGTAGAACCTGACCTATCACTGGCAGAATACCCCATGAGAGTGTTAGATCAGAAGGAAAGGCATACGAGAAGGCAAACGGTTAAAATGTACAAGATACAGTGGAGTCACCACACGGAAGAAGAAGCCACTTGGGAAACGGAACAATTTCTCAACACCAAGTATCCGGGTTTTCTTCAAAGCCAACATCGTACGTAACCCTTCCCAGCTATCTTTTCGAATCTCGGGACGAGATTCCTTTTAAGGGGGGTAGGCTGTAACACCCCGTGTTTTTAATCAAGTGTCACTAGGTGCTAATCACAATCTTAATCACTTTGTGATCATTAGTGCTTAAGCCCCTAATCACCTTGGTGGTCAAATCCTTAGTCAAACCCTTGAAGCCCTAAACCCTATCTGGAACTTTTGGCACGTTCTCCAAAATTCACCAAAACACTTCAAAATCGGCCAATACCAAAGTTGTACAGTTTTTCAAGGCCTACAACTTTGGTGTTGAGTGGCATTTGAGATTCGAAGTGGAAGCATGTGAAAAACCTCGGTCAACGCAGGAAACTCCTGTTCATCGACGCCGAGAAAATCGTCGAGTTCACGAGCTGTTTATAGTCGATCCTTTAAGCAAAACACCTAACGGCCTTTGTTAAAGTTGTAGAGTGATAGTTGACCTACAACTTTGTTATTTAGCACTTGGATCACTTCTGTAGCGAAAAATCGAGTTTGGGCTGGTCAAACAGGCAAACTCCGAAACATTTTGGCACCGGAACGCTGCCACACGACGCTGTCGGATGCGCGCGCGCGCCACGTCGGAGCGCCACTTTGTGATCGGGCACAAACGTCGAGGCACCAGGGGTCCACTGGTCCGTCAGTGTCGCCGCACTGCATTGGCGCATGAGTCGGTGACAGGCCTAGACCGCTAGGCCGGTGCCACGCGCCGCACCGTCACCCGCCGGAGCGTGCATGCCGGAGCGTGCACGCCAAAGCCGCCATTGGACGGCCGCGCCCGCGCACATCGCCACCACCTTCCTGACAATGTCGTGGTCACTATGTACACATCATGACCTCCTCTCCATGCCACAACCGCCTATATAGAGCCCCCACTCCTCCTCCGTACTCGCCAGAGCTCTCCGCCGATGCCATTGCCGCCGCCGTGACGAGCTCGCCTCTCCACTAGTCCCCGTACCTGCCCGAGCACTCCAAGCTCTTCTCTAGGATCCAAGTGAGCTCCCACACACACACATTCATCAGCTCAGCCCCTCATCTCGCCAGAATCCGAGCAGAGGCGGCCGCGCCGCCACTGCCTTGCCGCCGCCGCTCACCGGAGTCATCCCCGGCCACACCGCCGCCAGCCATCGACTCCTGGTGAGCTCAATCACACGTCTCTGTCATTTGTTTGCCTCCTCCGGCCGTAGTTCGCCATCGGCGAACTCTCCCCCATCACCGAGGGTATATGTGTGAGATCGAAATCTGTGTAGGATCCATTGTGTAAAAGCTAGGGACCTTTTCGTGAGGATTCAAATCTTTCTAGGGTTCACAGTGAAAGAAGATTCTTCATCTTTTGCTCTTAAGTCCTGAGAACTATAAAAATCATAGAAAATCACAGAAAAATCCTAAAAATGCAAAACCAATTTTGTTGGTTTCCTTGTGAACAGATCTACATCTTTTGCAAAGACTGTATATAATTTTGATGCATGGTTTTTGAATAAAAATTCAAACTCAGTTTGTATTGGGTTGTTCATAACTTGAGTTGTACATATGTGCTAGGCTTGATCTTTGGATATGTTGGTAGTCAGTACTAGAGTAGGCTATACCTAAGTTTTTGCACAAAGTTGTTGTGTGGATATTTAGATATGATTTATTTTGCTTTAGACTAGATCTGTGTATATGTTTTGTACAGATGTATACATATGCTTTCTGTGGTTCATCTTTTGGATATCACCTTGTTAAGCCAAGATGTGTTGCTAGTAATAGTATCATGGTTTTAGGAGCAGTCTATCTATCTATTTCTGAATGATGCTTATTTGTGAAATTAAATCTATAGCTCTGTTTGTATTGCTCCAGTGATGCTTATCCTTAGCATAGATGATGTGTATAACATGTTTGGGCTATGGTAGAAAGTTGGGCTACATTTGAGTCCTGTATTTCTCTAAATAAATACTTTATGAATATCTAGGCTGAAATTGGTTATTTTTGTGTAACGTGATTGGAATAGATTCTAGAGCTAATTTTTGGTGTGTAACCTAGTTTTAGTCTATAGTAGCATTGTGTAAAAATTGATCACCAGTGCATGGGTAGTTTTCTCTGTATTTAATATTCTTGCTTTTGCTACGAATAACTTGTCGTATTTTTCATGCTCAGTATATAACTTAAATTGTCCATTGTGCTCACACAAAAATTCTCACTGTCAAATGTTACATGGTTTAACCAGAATAAATTTTAGAAGAAACTAAGTATATTAAAAAGAGAAATAAAGAAATCTCCTTTTATGACTTATTTGTGATATAACCTTTGGAAAATGTTTCTAATGAACCCTAAAACCTAACTTGGTCTTTGTGTGGCAATTCTAAGTTAAGTGAATAAATATGCACACAATCACTTTTAAAAATATAATTAAATAAAGGGTTTAATAATTAATCTTAAGGAAGAGTATGTTGGATATATTCTTGTCTAGGTGAATGTGCTCAACATGCCACTCTAGACTTAATACATGTTGTTTGTTTACATCATCATCACAAATCAACTCCTGCATATGCATTCCTCCGTATAGAAGTTCCTGACGGTAGCTACACGCTCGTGCCGGCTGACGAGAACGAGGGAGCAGGAGGAGACATACACTTCGTGACTGTTGATCAAGACCCGGACCGAAGTCCGGAAGACTGCCTGACTGCTGGAGCTGCCGAAGGCAAGCCCCGGTTTAACATTTACCTATGTGTTCTGTTTTCAAATTCTGATTTTATGCTTGATTATATATGTGCATCTACGTTCAAGAGTTGAATGGAAACCCTACATGCAGGATCCTTAAGTACATATGATCTTTCACTAGTATGATAGGTCGATAGTTGCTATGCACTAAGAACAAGGTACAAGTCGAGTGATGTACTTCGCTCGCGAGAATAGGTTCTTATGTTGGAATCATAAGGCTTGTTAAAATTGAATTGCTCACGTGTGTTGGTATTTCTTAACGTCACCACTAGTTGCGCACCTAGCGTGAACGCAAGATCCACACTGGGTATACCGACGAGTATGAAAGAATCCGCAAGCACACGGAGATACCGTTGTAGCACTTCCCCAAAGGAGTATTCCAAAGGGTATCGAATCCAAGGAACAGTATGGGATACTCTACGACTGACTATCCATGGGCACAGGGTCCCTGCTGAGGTAGGTGAGAGATGTGGAGTCTCCTGTAGGTTCTCGACTCTAGAGAGGAACAAGTTCGAATAAGAATCTCGCTTCGGACACCGGCCCCTCCTGGCTATAACAATTGGTTCACGGCAAATGGTTGCCTACACGCTGTATCCGAACGTGGGTGATTTCAGAGGGTCCAACGGCTGTCACTACCACGGCCTACCCCAAGACAAACCGTGGGATACAAGGCATTCAAAGGATAACCAGCAGTCTAGACACCACGTCTATACCGCCGACTACTACTATAGCACGGCTACGTCTGACGTCCCGTAGAAACACTATAGCACTCCGTATAAATACGGAGTGACGAACCCGCGAGGTTGAGCTAGACCGTACTCGTCATTGAATCGATTTGCGCAAGGAGATATGATTGATACTTGATCTAAATCAGATATGCATGAGCTTTGATATATTCTGATAGACGGGCAACCACACAAACGGGATGCAAACTTATGCGCTTATAACAGAAGATCAAGGGTCGTGTTCGTGAAGAACACGAGCCTCTCACTTATGAATGAACGCAAAAGTATGAATAACTCACTCGTCATCTAGATCGAGGAGACACATTCATGAAGAACGTGAGCCTCTAAATGATGAACGAACGAGGAACTCAAGAACAATTCACCCATGTATGAGAGCCACTTTAGTCTAATTGGAAGATACTGAAATACTCACTTTAGTCTAAATGAAGAACAGCATCGCTCACGAGGTACAAGGGGACAATGGATGATGAACGGATCATCACCACCTCACCTCTACTCATCCACACACTCCCTCTCTACCTAGCATCACCTATGCTAGATCCTCCACATACACACACTCATGGTGGGATGAGGTTTCACCTCCACCAAGAGAGAATGAGAGGGGGAGAAAGAGGCAAAGGTGAGAAGTTGCTTCAAGAGTGTTCATCCTCTTCTTACACCCCTCCCCTCCTATTTATAGGCTGAGCAACCGGTGTGGCAGCACCCAAACACCCCGGGGATGGCTTCTAGGACCAATGGGCGAGCACCACGTGGAAGGCCGGGATGAACCAGCCTTAAGGCGGTTCGGCCGATCCTAGGAGTCGGCCGACCCCTAGGTGGCGCCCCTCGCGCTGTGTTTTCTCTAGAAAGCTGGCAGGTGGGTCCCTTGGTCGGTTCTTGGTGTCCACGTGATTTGGAGCCGGTTTGGGTGCTTTGGTGGGCCATGGGATCCATGTGATGCCTGCATGGCGACTTCTGATTCACCGAGGCCTCCTCTCTTGGATTGGTGACGTCATGGATCCAGGGGATGCTTGCATGCAGCCCCTCATTGGCTGAACCTAACTTGCTGTAGCGAACATGGCCCCATATGCCATTAGTTCGAGTTTGATTTTGGTGATTCATGACAACATGATCAATGGGACTAACCATATTGTCTAGCATGTCCTTGTAGGCATTTATAGGTCCCATGGATGTAACCACAATTAAAGCCAAAATACCACATGCCAAATTCAGAAGATAGTCTATTTTTCAATGTTATAAAACAGTGGTAAGATGGCTCCAAGAGGTGGCAAGTTGAACCAAAGTCAAAGACGCAAGAAAACAGGAAATGGCACCGTCGGATGAACCGACGGTACCCTAGAGGCGAGCATCGGTGTACTTGGTACACTGCGCAGAAGGCCAACTGAATTGGCACCGTCGGATGAACCGACGGCCCACATTCTAGTTGCGTCGGACGAGTTGCAGAGCTGAAGCCGTGAAGACAGAAGCGCCGGATGAACCGACGGTCCTTTGGACCGAAACGTCGGTCTATTCGATGACCAAGTTTGAACAAGACAGAGACGCGCCAAGACGAACCCTTCAGCACCGGATGAACCGACGCCTTGGTTCAGAAGAAGCGTCGGTCTATCCGACGGTCTCGAAGAAGCTTACAGAGACGTTCTGGCGAGGAGTCCTTCGGCACCGGATGATCCGACGTAGCGTCGGTGCATAGCGTCGGAGCAGTTCTGACAGAGAACTTCAACGGCTACGTGATGTGGGAGGGGCACCGGATGAACCGATGCTCCTGGAAAGTAGGCGTCGGTTCATCCGACGGTCAACTTTTCAGTGAGCCGTTAGCCAACGGCTAGCTGAGTACCTTGGGCTATTTATACCCCCTCCACTCACCCATTTGAGGGTGCTGGATTGTGTGGAAGTGCAGAGGAGTTCAAGACACATTCAAGATCATATCCAATCCATCCAAGTGCTTAATTGCTCATCCTTAGACTTGCATATGCTTTGTGTATGTGCTTAGTGCTAGGCTTATCTTAGAGCTGAGTGAGTGCAAGGTTGTGCCAACCTTGTGAGGTGATTCTTGAGTGAATCCAGTTGTACAAGGTTCGCCGGAAGCCTTGGGGCCTAAGTGGCTCACCGGCAATCGTCATCGACCCTCCGGCTTGGTGTGGAGCGGCGAGGACACTTTGTGCGGGGGATGTGGAGACCCCCTTCCTTGGTGGAGAAGCTCCTTAGTGGAGGCGGCATCAAGGTGACCAAGGGAGCTTGACAAGTGCCTAAGTGGCTAGCCTTTGTGGCAAGTCAAGTTGGTGCTCTTGGGAGAGACTTGGTGACCGAGAAGCAATACTCTTGTGTGAGTGCTTCAACAACGTGGACTAGGGGTGGCTTAGTGCCTACCGATACCACGGGATAAATCGCGTGTCAAGAGTTTGCTTCCTCTCATCCCCTTTACGTTTCCGCATTTACTCTATTGCAATCTTTGCTTGCCTTTACTTTCCTAGAGTAGTATCATGCTAGGATTGGCTATAGGTTGCAAACCTTCTTTTGGGATGGGAGTTTCACACTAGAACAACCGTAGTTGCACATCTAGATAGTATGTTCTAGTTTACCTTTGCGCAAAATTAGTGAAGCCATAGGTTAAGGTTTTTAGTTGCCTAATTCACCCCCTCCCCCTCTTAGGCTAACGAGCATCCGATTCCTTACAAGTGGTATCAGAGCCGGGACTCACTTCCTTCACAAGGAAACGCCAATTCGATTGGTAAATTGTGAAAACCGGCTCATTGGAACGGTTAGGCTTCACCGCCTAGTGAGTTGCTCTATAGAGGAATGAAAGGGGTGGATACCTTAGGTTTGGCTCCACATTTCGATGGCACGGGCTATCCTCGGTGGAAGGTCCTCATGGAGGCCTATCTCCAAGCAAGGGACCTTGATGTTTGGAGAGTCACCGATGAGGGCATGAAAAATGGTACTAGAAAGGAAAAGCAATTTGATGTGATTGCTAAGAGTATCATTTTGTCCTCACTAGATGTAGGCGTTTTCAATAGAGTTTTTACTTGTGAAAATGCTCATGAGCTATGGAAAACCATCAAGGAGCAAAATGAGGGTTCAAAAGAAGTTGCTAATGAACGCTACGGTTGTCTCCTTGAGGAATTCAATAGCTTTAAGCAACTTGCTAATGAAAATGCCGAATCTATGTACTCACGCCTAAATGTGCTTGTCAATGAGATCAATGCTTTAGGTGTGAAGGACATCTCGGACTTGAACATCAACCGCAAGATCCTTCACAGTCTCCGGAAGCCCGATTATGACTTGGTGAAGGCAATCATCTACGAGAAGAAGCTCGAAGATTTGAAGCCATCGCATATCTTGAGCAAGATCATGGCACATGAGCTTCAACTCATGCCCAAGTCAAAGAAGGTGCCCCAAGAAAAGCCCCAAGAACCATCCTCTCCAACTACAAGTCATGCTCTCTCAAGCCGACAAGAGAAGATGTTGAGTAGGATGGCTACTCGTGGAAGCTCAAGCGAAGATGATGGTGATGATGGTGACGATGGAGATTCCTCAAGTGATGAAGAGGTTGAATCCATGGTGGCCGAGTACGTGAAGAAGATCTTCAAGTATGTGAAGAAAGTCAACATGTACGGCTACAACGTCCACTTGAGAGAAGGGCGTCATCATCAACACATCAAGTTCACCAAGATCAAGCACAAGCCCAAGAAGAAGGTGGTCAAGGAGAGGAGACCAAGGCAAGAAGCAACAATAGCCGTCCGTGGGTGGACAAGTGGTGGATCAAGTTCTTCTAGCTCAAGCGATGAATCAAGAAAGAACTTCACCACCCGCTTCATGCAAGGTCCTTCATCATCACACATGTGCCTTATGGCCAAAGGTATGGAAAGCAATGTAAGTGATGACGAATCCGACACCACCTCTCTCAATGATCTTGTTGAGCTAGTCCATGAGCAAAAAGGAATGCTTGAAAAACAAGCTAATGAAATTAAAGAACTCAATGCTCTCAATGATCTTAGTGACACCCTTGCTACAAATTATGAACATTTGTTGTGCAAATTCAAATTGCTTAGCAAGGAGTGTGATGAGCTAAAATCTAAGCTTGAGAGCAATGAGACTAAAACAAGTAATTCCTTTGAGCTTGATGAAACATCTATCCCTTGTGCAATTCCTATCTCCAAGGTAGATGCTTCAACTTCTTGCATTGATTTAATTGATGAATCTTGCTCACCATCTTGCCATGAGAATGTTGTTGTAGAATCATGTGATTATCTCATAGGCAAGGAAAATGATGAGCTCAAGCGAGAAGTGAAATGGCTCCGAGAGAGGTTGGGAAACTTGATGGGCAAGGGCAAGAACGATGAAGAACAAGTGGACATCTCTCAAGACATGAAGAGTCAAGTCCAACCTTCTCAAGATAACCGTGATCCCATGGTGAAGAAGCTTGAGAAGGGTGCAACCGTGACTTGCTACAAGTGTCATGGAGAAGGGCACAAGTTCTACAAATGCCCTCAATTTGTCAAGAAGATGGACAAGGGCGCAAAGAAGAAATTGAAGCCCACCATCAAGAGCTCCCTCATCTACACCAAGCCCAACCGCAAAAACAAGACCAAGAGCAACACCTATGTCATCAAGAAGAAGGCTAACGGCAAGGTAGTTGCACACAAGGTTGGGAAGATGAAGGAGGAGCGGGGTAGGAACCAACCCATTTGGGTGCCCAAGGAAGTCATCATCAACATGAAGGGGCCTCAAATGGTTTGGGTTCCAAAGGCCACTTGAAGGCCTTGAGAGCGGGGACTTGGGAGGCTTGGTACAATCAAGATGAGAAGATTCAAGCCTATAAGCCAAGCTTGCAAATTGGACATGTGTTGCCCAAGTTCCCCGGTTGAGGTAATGGAAACTAGTACCTATCTCTCGTATCATTGTAGCTCCATTACCTTGTTTAGGTTGCATTTGTTGCAATGTTTACATATGGTAGGTTGCTTGTGTCATGTGCTAACCCATGAGCAATCTACATGGTTTAATTAGTGTGTAGGAAAGCTACACTTGTTCTTTCATGGTGCTTGTTTTCATATATATCTCTTTGCATCATGAGCAAGCTATAGGGTTAGCTTCCCTTTTGTTTTCATAAACAATGTGCATACATTTGGTTGGTGATTCAAACACTAAATGCACACATTTAGGGGGAGCTCATCCTATGGTTTGATTATGGGACTAACATTGTTTCAAGCCTATCTTATGTAGTCCCTTGGCGACACGTTCCGGTGCGGTACTTCATTCTAAGATAATGCTATTTCACTCTCAATGTGATCTAACATCTCTAAAAGAGTGAATATAGCAATATGAGCTTCATGCTATTGAGTCATGTCCTTGCGAGCTTATGTCTCTATATAAGTTCAAAGGCAATGTACTCATACATTCCTAATCCTTGTGGTACCCCAAGTGTCTTCTATGCAAGCTTCTTTCAAGTGGTGTCACCTAGTGATATCATTTCCAAGTGGCTCATCTCAATGTGGTGCCAACAAGGTAGAGAGGATCATCCCCCGGAGGTATGCAATGATCAAAAGACAACAAGTGATATCTACAAGTGGTAATGTAACAAGAACCCATTTGTCTTATCTCTTGTCCTTTAAGCTACCTCCTTGCATGATATGCTCTAAGCTTCCTTGCCTTACAAGTTTGTAGTTGTGCACTTGATCTCCACACCATCATATTGTGCACACACCTAGGGGGAGCTTAGTTTATATCATGCTAGTCTCATGAGCTTGTGATCCACCTTAGTCATTCGCATATATGGTATCTTCATTGATATCATACATATGGATCATGGTTCATGCGACTTTCTCCCTTGTATTTAACATTTCTCTTTGAGCTATGTTTGCTAGGACTTGCTAGTTTTTCCTTGGAGACTTTTTGCCTTGGGAACTTTTTGGAGATTTTATTCCAAAGGGGGAGAATGTGGGACCAAAGCAAGCTATGTGGGAACATAGGAAGAGAAGATCAAAAAAGGAGGAAGTTTGATCTAGGGGGAGTTTGGATGATGGTAAGCATCCAAGCAAGTGTAAGTGGCTCTAATTTTGTCAATTTTTGCAAATTTATGCTTGCTTTGATTGTGTTGTCATAAATCACCAAAAAGGGGGAGATTGTAGCGAACATGGCCCCATATGCCATTAGTTCGAGTTTGATTTTGGTGATTCATGACAACATGATCAATGGGACTAACCATATTGTCTAGCATGTCCTTGTAGGCATTTATAGGTCCCATGGATGTAACCACAATTAAAGCCAAAATACCACATGCCAAATTCAGAAGATAGTCTATTTTTCAATGTTATAAAACAGTGGTAAGATGGCTCCAAGAGGTGGCAAGTTGAACCAAAGTCAAAGACGTAAGAAAACAGGAAATGGCACCGTCGGATGAACCGACGGTACCCTAGAGGCGAGCATCGGTGTACTTGGTACACTGCGCAGAAGGCCAACTGAATTGGCACCGTCGGATGAACCGACGGCCCACATTCTAGTTGCGTCGGACGAGTTGCAGAGCTGAAGCCGTGAAGACAGAAGCGCCGGATGAACCGACGGTCCTTTGGACCGAAACGTCGGTCTATCCGATGACCAAGTTTGAACAAGACAGAGACGCGCCAAGACGAACCCTTCAGCACCGGATGAACCGACGCCTTGGTTCAGAAGAAGCGTCGGTCTATCCGACGGTCTCGAAGAAGCTTACAGAGACGTTCTGGCGAGGAGTCCTTCGGCACCGGATGATCCGACGTAGCGTCGGTGCATAGCGTCGGAGCAGTTCTGACAGAGAACTTCAACGGCTACGTGACGTGGGAGGGGCACCGGATGAACCGATGCTCCTGGAAAGTAGGCGTCGGTTCATCCGACGGTCAACTTTTCAGTGAGCCGTTAGCCAACGGCTAGCTGAGTACCTTGGGCTATTTATACCCCCTCCACTCACCCATTTGAGGGTGCTGGATTGTGTAGAAGTGCAGAGGAGTTCAAGACACATTGAAGATCATATCCAATCCATCCAAGTACTTAATTGCTCATCCTTAGACTAGTACATGCTTAGTGTATGTGCTTAGTGCTAGGCTTAGCTTAGAGCTGAGTGAGTGCAAGGTTGTGCCAACCTTGTGAGGTGATTCTTGAGTGAATCCAGTTGTACAAGGTTCGCCGGAAGCCTTGGGGCCTAAGTGGCTCACCGGCAATCGTCATCGACCCTCCGGCTTGGTGTGGAGCGGCGAGGACACTTTGTGCGGGGGATGTGGAGACCCCCTTCCTTGGTGGAGAAGCTCCTTAGTGGAGGCGGCATCAAGGTGACCAAGGGAGCTTGACAAGTGCCTAAGTGGCTAGCCTTTGTGGCAAGTCAAGTTGGTGCTCTTGGGAGAGACTTGGTGACCGAGAAGCAATACTCTTGTGTGAGTGCTTCAACAACGTGGACTAGGGGTGGCTTAGTGCCTACCGATACCACGGGATAAATCGCGTGTCAAGAGTTTGCTTCCTCTCATCCCCTTTACGTTTCCGCATTTACTCTATTGCAATCTTTGCTTGCCTTTACTTTCCTAGAGTAGTATCATGCTAGGATTGGCTATAGGTTGCAAACCTTCTTTTGGGATGGGAGTTTCACACTAGAACAACCGTAGTTGCACATCTAGATAGTATGTTCTAGTTTACCTTTGCGCAAAATTAGTGAAGCCATAGGTTAAGGTTTTTAGTTGCCTAATTCACCCCCTCCCCCTCTTAGGCTAACGAGCATCCGATTCCTTACAAGTGGTATCAGAGCCGGGACTCACTTCCTTCACAAGGAAACGCCAATTCGATTGGTAAATTGTGAAAACCGGCTCATTGGAACGGTTAGGCTTCACCGCCTAGTGAGTTGCTCTATAGAGGAATGAAAGGGGTGGATACCTTAGGTTTGGCTCCACATTTCGATGGCACGGGCTATCCTCGGTGGAAGGTCCTCATGGAGGCCTATCTCCAAGCAAGGGACCTTGATGTTTGGAGAGTCACCGATGAGGGCATGAAAAATGGTACTAGAAAGGAAAAGCAATTTGATGTGATTGCTAAGAGTATCATTTTGTCCTCACTAGATGTAGGCGTTTTCAATAGAGTTTTTACTTGTGAAAATGCTCATGAGCTATGGAAAACCATCAAGGAGCAAAATGAGGGTTCAAAAGAAGTTGCTAATGAACGCTACGGTTGTCTCCTTGAGGAATTCAATAGCTTTAAGCAACTTGCTAATGAAAATGCCGAATCTATGTACTCACGCCTAAATGTGCTTGTCAATGAGATCAATGCTTTAGGTGTGAAGGACATCTCGGACTTGAACATCAACCGCAAGATCCTTCACAGTCTCCGGAAGCCCGATTATGACTTGGTGAAGGCAATCATCTACGAGAAGAAGCTCGAAGATTTGAAGCCATCGCATATCTTGAGCAAGATCATGGCACATGAGCTTCAACTCATGCCCAAGTCAAAGAAGGTGCCCCAAGAAAAGCCCCAAGAACCATCCTCTCCAACTACAAGTCATGCTCTCTCAAGCCGACAAGAGAAGATGTTGAGTAGGATGGCTACTCGTGGAAGCTCAAGCGAAGATGATGGTGATGATGGTGACGATGGAGATTCCTCAAGTGATGAAGAGGTTGAATCCATGGTGGCCGAGTACGTGAAGAAGATCTTCAAGTATGTGAAGAAAGTCAACATGTACGGCTACAACGTCCACTTGAGAGAAGGGCGTCATCATCAACACATCAAGTTCACCAAGATCAAGCACAAGCCCAAGAAGAAGGTGGTCAAGGAGAGGAGACCAAGGCAAGAAGCAACAATAGCCGTCCGTGGGTGGACAAGTGGTGGATCAAGTTCTTCTAGCTCAAGCGATGAATCAAGAAAGAACTTCACCACCCGCTTCATGCAAGGTCCTTCATCATCACACATGTGCCTTATGGCCAAAGGTATGGAAAGCAATGTAAGTGATGACGAATCCGACACCACCTCTCTCAATGATCTTGTTGAGCTAGTCCATGAGCAAAAAGGAATGCTTGAAAAACAAGCTAATGAAATTAAAGAACTCAATGCTCTCAATGATCTTAGTGACACCCTTGCTACAAATTATGAACATTTGTTGTGCAAATTCAAATTGCTTAGCAAGGAGTGTGATGAGCTAAAATCTAAGCTTGAGAGCAATGAGACTAAAACAAGTAATTCCTTTGAGCTTGATGAAACATCTATCCCTTGTGCAATTCCTATCTCCAAGGTAGATGCTTCAACTTCTTGCATTGATTTAATTGATGAATCTTGCTCACCATCTTGCCATGAGAATGTTGTTGTAGAATCATGTGATTATCTCATAGGCAAGGAAAATGATGAGCTCAAGCGAGAAGTGAAATGGCTCCGAGAGAGGTTGGGAAACTTGATGGGCAAGGGCAAGAACGATGAAGAACAAGTGGACATCTCTCAAGACATGAAGAGTCAAGTCCAACCTTCTCAAGATAACCGTGATCCCATGGTGAAGAAGCTTGAGAAGGGTGCAACCGTGACTTGCTACAAGTGTCATGGAGAAGGGCACAAGTTCTACAAATGCCCTCAATTTGTCAAGAAGATGGACAAGGGCGCAAAGAAGAAATTGAAGCCCACCATCAAGAGCTCCCTCATCTACACCAAGCCCAACCGCAAAAACAAGACCAAGAGCAACACCTATGTCATCAAGAAGAAGGCTAACGGCAAGGTAGTTGCACACAAGGTTGGGAAGATGAAGGAGGAGCGGGGTAGGAACCAACCCATTTGGGTGCCCAAGGAAGTCATCATCAACATGAAGGGGCCTCAAATGGTTTGGGTTCCAAAGGCCACTTGAAGGCCTTGAGAGCGGGGACTTGGGAGGCTTGGTACAATCAAGATGAGAAGATTCAAGCCTATAAGCCAAGCTTGCAAATTGGACATGTGTTGCCCAAGTTCCCCGGTTGAGGTAATGGAAACTAGTACCTATCTCTCGTATCATTGTAGCTCCATTACCTTGTTTAGGTTGCATTTGTTGCAATGTTTACATATGGTAGGTTGCTTGTGTCATGTGCTAACCCATGAGCAATCTACATGGTTTAATTAGTGTGTAGGAAAGCTACACTTGTTCTTTCATGGTGCTTGTTTTCATATATATCTCTTTGCATCATGAGCAAGCTATAGGGTTAGCTTCCCTTTTGTTTTCATAAACAATGTGCATACATTTGGTTGGTGATTCAAACACTAAATGCACACATTTAGGGGGAGCTCATCCTATGGTTTGATTATGGGACTAACATTGTTTCAAGCCTATCTTATGTAGTCCCTTGGCGACACGTTCCGGTGCGGTACTTCATTCTAAGATAATGCTATTTCACTCTCAATGTGATCTAACATCTCTAAAAGAGTGAATATAGCAATATGAGCTTCATGCTATTGAGTCATGTCCTTGCGAGCTTATGTCTCTATATAAGTTCAAAGGCAATGTACTCATACATTCCTAATCCTTGTGGTACCCCAAGTGTCTTCTATGCAAGCTTCTTTCAAGTGGTGTCACCTAGTGATATCATTTCCAAGTGGCTCATCTCAATGTGGTGCCAACAAGGTAGAGAGGATCATCCCCCGGAGGTATGCAATGATCAAAAGACAACAAGTGATATCTACAAGTGGTAATGTAACAAGAACCCATTTGTCTTATCTCTTGTCCTTTAAGCTACCTCCTTGCATGATATGCTCTAAGCTTCCTTGCCTTACAAGTTTGTAGTTGTGCACTTGATCTCCACACCATCATATTGTGCACACACCTAGGGGGAGCTTAGTTTATATCATGCTAGTCTCATGAGCTTGTGATCCACCTTAGTCATTCGCATATATGGTATCTTCATTGATATCATACATATGGATCATGGTTCATGCGACTTTCTCCCTTGTATTTAACATTTCTCTTTGAGCTATGTTTGCTAGGACTTGCTAGTTTTTCCTTGGAGACTTTTTGCCTTGGGAACTTTTTGGAGATTTTATTCCAAAGGGGGAGAATGTGGGACCAAAGCAAGCTATGTGGGAACATAGGAAGAGAAGATCAAAAAAGGAGGAAGTTTGATCTAGGGGGAGTTTGGATGATGGTAAGCATCCAAGCAAGTGTAAGTGGCTCTAATTTTGTCAATTTTTGCAAATTTATGCTTGCTTTGATTGTGTTGTCATAAATCACCAAAAAGGGGGAGATTGTAGCGAACATGGCCCCATATGCCATTAGTTCGAGTTTGATTTTGGTGATTCATGACAACATGATCAATGGGACTAACCATATTGTCTAGCATGTCCTTGTAGGCATTTATAGGTCCCATGGATGTAACCACAATTAAAGCCAAAATACCACATGCCAAATTCAGAAGATAGTCTATTTTTCAATGTTATAAAACAGTGGTAAGATGGCTCCAAGAGGTGGCAAGTTGAACCAAAGTCAAAGACGTAAGAAAACAGGAAATGGCACCGTCGGATGAACCGACGGTACCCTAGAGGCGAGCATCGGTGTACTTGGTACACTGCGCAGAAGGCCAACTGAATTGGCACCGTCGGATGAACCGACGGCCCACATTCTAGTTGCGTCGGACGAGTTGCAGAGCTGAAGCCGTGAAGACAGAAGCGCCGGATGAACCGACGGTCCTTTGGACCGAAACGTCGGTCTATCCGATGACCAAGTTTGAACAAGACAGAGACGCGCCAAGACGAACCCTTCAGCACCGGATGAACCGACGCCTTGGTTCAGAAGAAGCGTCGGTCTATCCGACGGTCTCGAAGAAGCTTACAGAGACGTTCTGGCGAGGAGTCCTTCGGCACCGGATGATCCGACGTAGCGTCGGTGCATAGCGTCGGAGCAGTTCTGACAGAGAACTTCAACGGCTACGTGACGTGGGAGGGGCACCGGATGAACCGATGCTCCTGGAAAGTAGGCGTCGGTTCATCCGACGGTCAACTTTTCAGTGAGCCGTTAGCCAACGGCTAGCTGAGTACCTTGGGCTATTTATACCCCCTCCACTCACCCATTTGAGGGTGCTGGATTGTGTGGAAGTGCAGAGGAGTTCAAGACACATTGAAGATCATATCCAATCCATCCAAGTACTTAATTGCTCATCCTTAGACTTGCATATGCTTTGTGTATGTGCTTAGTGCTAGGCTTATCTTAGAGCTGAGTGAGTGCAAGGTTGTGCCAACCTTGTGAGGTGATTCTTGAGTGAATCCAGTTGTACAAGGTTCGCCGGAAGCCTTGGGGCCTAAGTGGCTCACCGGCAATCGTCATCGACCCTCCGGCTTGGTGTGGAGCGGCGAGGACACTTTGTGCGGGGGATGTGGAGACCCCCTTCCTTGGTGGAGAAGCTCCTTAGTGGAGGCGGCATCAAGGTGACCAAGGGAGCTTGACAAGTGCCTAAGTGGCTAGCCTTTGTGGCAAGTCAAGTTGGTGCTCTTGGGAGAGACTTGGTGACCGAGAAGCAATACTCTTGTGTGAGTGCTTCAACAACGTGGACTAGGGGTGGCTTAGTGCCTACCGATACCACGGGATAAATCGCGTGTCAAGAGTTTGCTTCCTCTCATCCCCTTTACGTTTCCGCATTTACTCTATTGCAATCTTTGCTTGCCTTTACTTTCCTAGAGTAGTATCATGCTAGGATTGGCTATAGGTTGCAAACCTTCTTTTGGGATGGGAGTTTCACACTAGAACAACCGTAGTTGCACATCTAGATAGTATGTTCTAGTTTACCTTTGCGCAAAATTAGTGAAGCCATAGGTTAAGGTTTTTAGTTGCCTAATTCACCCCCTCCCCCTCTTAGGCTAACGAGCATCCGATTCCTTACACTTGCTAGGATCATGAGAGTGTCTTTTCTCTCCATTTCTTATGCTAAACACCTGCATTCAACTTAGTATGGCCACTTGTGGAAATTGTTAGTTTAAACTCCTATTCTAATGTGGATGCATAGTTCTCATGACGAAATGCAGGGATCGACGGCCTTAAATTAGGTACTTAATAGCCGTCAACAACTCTCCCACACTTGCCCTTTGCTCGTCTCGAGCGAAAGGCTAGATCACATGGGTTTAAACCAAAGGTATGGAACAAGCATAAGAGTTATTCTAGATCATACCTTGCTCTTGTGAACTCTGTGGCATGGCTACAATGCCATCTTGGGTAGTTGATAAGAGGAATGACCATGAATCGAGTTTCTTAAGCACCTGTTGGTCAGAACTTGGGGTTTTCTTAATGGTGTTTTTTTAAAGAAAATTCTGCTCTGCTCTCCTTCTTTGATTCTCTCGAATCGCTCAATGTGTAAGTGCCCTCACCAAGACGTGGTTGCCTTAAATTCACCCTACTTCTAATCATGGCTTATGTGGAGCTCAAGGTAGGATATGAATGTTACAGCATACTTGTATCACATATTTTGCAAAGTCAAATACCGGAACCAAAGAGTAAAGCAAATCATACAGTCAGATCAAGATGTGCACGTGCATGGATATGGCGAGTATGGTAAGATGGATACTAGGCCCGGAATGGGTGCTAGATATTACCATACATATATGATGAATGTTGTTTGATGGTAAGGTGGACACTAGCACCAGAATAGGTACTAATTATTACCATTTGAGCTATGGAACTCCCTTTTGCATGATTCTCCTTCTTGTACGAAAATCTTTCGAGAACATGGCTATCTTTCTTTCCTTTTTTTCAATACATGGACCTTATGTGTCCATATATTTTTTTTCCGATAGCCATGTCTCCTGTATAACAAAAACTTGGGAGGAGAGATCAACACATAACATATGGAGCTTTATTTTATGGAATGGATGAATGATACAATGCTAACTTCTAGTGTAGAAGCATAGCAAGGGGAATATGGTGGTGTGGACATGAATCTTGATCATGAAAGTAATGAAAAGAATTCTCACAAGGGTCACAGGATTTGACAAAGCTCAATGTGATGACAAGCAGCATATGAGTATAAGGTTTTCAACTATAAACATCATATGGCTTTGGTAGGAAGGTGGCATATCAAAGAGGAGTTTTGCAAGAGCATTTTTTTTTCAAAAACGAAATTATCCCAAGGGCTAGAACCAACAGAGTTAAGATCATGTCATCAAGTCATATCTCGCTTGTCAATTACTTAGATAAGCATGTTGTCCCTATGACGATATTGTTCACAAGCCTCAAGGTTATAAACGAGGAATAAAACTTAAGCATGTCAACCCTAGGTATGGAGTAAGCATTACCATAGATTTCTGGAGTTGATTTATGGCGAATTTATCAAACATGAGCATACAAACTCAGAAATCATGGTTAAATAAGGTGGGGATGCAAACTAGCACTGGTTACTATGTGGACCAGACGGGGGTTCCTGTGATACGCACGAATGCATGTCCCGTTCAAGTTCTCTAGGCGTGGTCGATCGCAAGTGCTGTGTGAGCGTAGTGTGGGTGCAACAACAATCTGTCGTGTTCATGTCTGGAGAGTGCAGCTCTCCCCCACATTGTTTCGTACCTGGGTGCAGTTCTTTGATACAAACAAAAACAAAAATAGCTAACACACATGTGACTCAACCAAGTTACATGACCGGTGGAGCCAAAATTATTCATTCAAGTTCACTAAAGAAATATGCGCTTACACAAATGATGGAAATAAAGGAAATGATTGGAAGGGAAATAAATTAAACCTAACTAAGTGCCTATAAGGGAAATAAGAGCGGGGCACGACCCTCTACTCAGCATCATAGAGCTCCACGTGCCCCGTGGCCACAAAGAGGCGCCTCATCTTGGCGCACAGGCCACGGCGAAGGTCGCGGAGGTCATCCCTAAGCTCAGCGAGATCCATCTTCTGTTCCGCACTGATGGTCTTCAGCTCCTCGCACTCCCTGCCTAGTTCGTCCACTAGTGGGGTCATCCTGGCTGCAGTGGGAGTCTTAGGAGATCGCTCGGGCGCCCGAGTCTTTTCCCTCGACTTCCTGGATGCCCGTAGTGTGGAGCTGCTACCCAACTCAAATTCTTCATTGGTCTCCTCCAAGGTCGAAGGTGCACAGTTGTTCTTCCTGCTGGTGCCATCCGGGCTAGCGAACCTAGGCTTCCCAGGCTGGGAAACTGGTGGAGGTGGCGATGGTACAGCAGGGGCCGAACGGCCTCTTACTCCTGAGGCTCCTAGAATGTCGAGCCGAGGCGGTGGAACCACCAGAAGCAGCGGAGTTGCCGTGGGTCATGGCCGGATATCTACCTTCCTCTGGTAGGGGCTGCTGGCACGCCCTCGTGGCTTCCTCGCTTTTTCGGGCGAGGCAGATCGGCCGGAGGTGCATGGAACCGGGAGTGTGAAGGGCGGAACAGCCATCCCCTTGGCCTCTGAAGTTCCGTCGATGGCAGTCCTCGGTCCTTGGTTCCCAACCGGGAGACGAGAGGCGAGCGGCGGCACATTGAAGATACATGCGACCTCCATAGGTGCTACCCTTGTGGGAGATGTAGCAATGGCGGGGACATCCCCCTTGGCAGGTTTACCGGAGGAGGGTGCCGTGGCGAAAGGGACAAGGCTTTTGTTGGCCATGAGGACTACAGCGACGGCTTGCGAGGGTGGTCGAGCAGGGAAGGCAGGGGTTCTATGCAATGTAAAATCCGTCACGCGGCGAGGAGAGGGTTTCTGGAGGACGAAGGAGGGAGCACGCGAAACAGGAGAGGCCGTGGCGCCCCTTGTGGGTCGACCGACGTAGGGGTTCGGCCGAACCCCTATGGGCTCTGCTGGGCCTCTGGTTCGTCGTGCTGGTTCTAGTGGGGCTCAGGGTCTACGGGTCAGGTGGCCCACCAATTTTAAGGTCGGAGGTTCCAGTAAGGGCTAAAATGGGGTTTTTGGGCCTATTATTGCCTTCCACCCCAAACAACTTTACTTAAACCTCTCTATATTTTGATAGCTCAACTTGAGGGGTTTTACCTAGACTCATACCTGGATAACGAGTTATTGTTGCCCTATTGCTCATATCGTCCCATTTTTCTGATGATATCCTCCTACTCTGCTCGTGGTCCTCCTTGCAGATAGAATTTTTTTTTCTCCCTGCATGGTTAGTGCACATGTACGATGCAAGCTGTATAACCGGCGAAACAGAGATGATCCTCACAACCACCCTAAGGGAGCTATGATGGGCTACCCTTAGGAGGATTGCGCAGCTAGCAAGGTCATAGCACTATGGACGAGAAAAGACTGAGGTGAGGGAGATGAGCACTAGATCCAGGCCTGAAGCCTAAAGTGCTCTAAGAGTGAAGCTTTCACATCAAGAAACAAAACTCGAGAATGATCGGACCCCAGATTGAGTGAGTGAAAATTTATGGGTCGAACGAACATTCGAGCGGTGGATCGAAAGTGACGAACTTGCTAGTTCATCCTCTCCTTGGGTTGACAAAGGATCTCACCCTCACCGAAGTGGGATGACATGTAAGTTAACCCAAGCTTCCAACGGAAGTGTAAAAGATAGGTATGTAACCAAACTACCGCAGGGCATCGATCAGGTCAAGAAGTGAAGAGTAGGATTTACATCTACTTGACTTGATCGGCATCGGTCTTAGTTGAACTTAGGACAACGAGATGGATTGCTCAACAAGACCTGGTATAACATCGTGCTTCCGTAAGCCAAGGATATGGAAGTTTCACAGCGCTAAAGCTCGCGTCTTGGCCTAACCCTCAGTGTGGCGGCACTTCGGATTGAGCCTTGACATGAAGCACAAAAACATCCATCGTGACCTCCCCTGGAGAGTTGCGGACAAGGTTGAAATGATCGTCCTTGCCAGGAATGACTATTCTTCCTCGACTACTCCTCTCCTCCTTCCCTCGAGACTAAGTCTCAAAGGCCGGGTTTTAAGAGAAGAAACGATAGGGGAATCTAGGGGCAGAATTTGCACTAGGTGCTCTTTCCCATAGATTCCTGCCAGTTAGGAGTGATATCTTCGACCAGAGCATAGAGAAATTTGGCATGTAAGCTCGGGCTCTCTCGAAGATGGACTTAGGCAACTCGACATTTTCTCGTTTGGCTACCTCGTTACTCGAGTCAGGTGGGGAACTGAAATCTCGAATTCCTCCTAGAATTTCTAGTCCTCGTTCTGGCTCTAAGAGAACAAAGGTGCCTCCTAAAGCGGCATCAAGCATCATGCAACAATCCTTTCGTAAACCAAACCAGAAATGCTGCAAGAACACTAGGTCAGGTAAACCAAGGACTGGGTAGGCTTCAACTAATGAGGCAAAACGATGCCATGCCATGCCTAAGGTTTCCTTCTCTTTGTTTGAAACTGAGGATCATCATTCTTAAGGAAATGACACGCCGCACAGGAAAGAATCGAATGCAAAAAGATGCTCTCAATTCCTCCCAGCGTAGGTGGCTACAACCAAAATAATGGTACCAAGTTCTTGCTTCCCCGGAGAGGGAGAACGGAAATAGGTTCCTCTTAAGAACATCTTGTGTTGCCCTAGTTTTACCCTGAGTAGAACACAATTGCTCAAAGTCTCTTGCATGATCATAGGGATTCTCATGACTCATTCTCGAGAAGGATTTTTCCTCAACTAGCTTCATGAGAGATGGGTGAACCATACAAGGTGTTAAAAGAGCGGGTTGTCTCCAGAAAGTTGATTCCATGGTTTCACTCATAACGGGCGGAAGGTGTGTACAAGGATAACCTTCCTGGGATAGCGGGGGTAAAGGTAGAAATAAAAGGAAAACAAAAGATACGAGGATAGTCGGGTTCGTAGATTCTCGACAACCGTTCCCCGGCAACAGTGCCAGAAATGCTTGTTGGTATTTCTTAACGTCACCACTAGTTGCACACCTAGCGTGAACGCAAGATCCACCCTGGGTATACCGACGGGTACGAAAGAATCCGCAAGTGCACAGAGATACCGATGTAGCACTTCCCCAAAGGAGTATTCCAAAGGGTATCGAATCCAAGGAACAGTATGGGATACTCTACGAGTGACTATCCAAGGGCACAGGGTCCCTGCTGAGGTAGGTGAGAGATGTGGAGTCTCCTGTAGGTTCTCGACTCTATAGAGGAACAAGCTCGGATAAGAATCTCGCTTCGGACACCGGCGCCTCCTGGCTATAACAATTGGTTCACGGCAAATGGTTGCCTACACGCTGTATCCGAACGTGGGTGATTTCAGAGGGTCCAACGGCTGTCACTACCACGGCCTACCCCAAGACAAACCGTGGGATACAAGGCATTTGAAGGATAACCAGCAGTCTAGACACCACGTCTATACCACCGACTACTACTATAGCACGACTACGTCTGACGTCCCATAGAAACACTATAGCACTTCGTATAAATACGGAGTGATGAACCCGCGAGGTTGAGCTAGACCGTACTCGTCATTGAATTGATTTGCGCAAGGAGATATGATTGATACTTGATCTAAATCAGATATGCATGAGCTTCAATATATTCTGATAGACGGGCAACCACACAAATGGGATGCAAACTTATGCGCTTATAACAGAAGATCAAGGGTCATGTTTGTGAAGAAAACGAGCCTCTAACTTATGAACGAACGCAAAAGTATGAATAACTCACTCGTCAACTAGATCGAGGAGACACGTTCATGAAGAACGCGAGCCTCTAAATGATGAACGAACGAGGAACTCAAGAACCATTCACCCATGTATGAGAGCTACTTTAGTCTAATTGGAAGATACTGAAATACTCACTTTAGTCTAAATGAAGAACAGCATCGCTCACGAGGTACAAGGGGGCGATGGATGATGAACGGATCATCACCACCTCACCTCTACTCATCCACACACTCCCTCTCTACCTAGCATCACCTATGCTAGATCCTCCACATACACACACTCATGGTGGGATGAGGTTTCACCTCCACCAAGAGAGAATGAGAGGGGGAGAAAGAGGCAAAGGTGAGAAGTTGCTTCAAGAGTGTTCATCCTCTTCTTACACCCCTCCCCTCCTATTTATAGGCTGAGCAACCAGCGTGGAAGCACCCAAACACCCCAGGGATGGCTTCTAGGACCAATGGACGAGCACCACGTGGAAGGCCGGGATGAACCGGCCTTAAGGCGGTTCGGCCGATCTTAGGGGTCGGCCGAGCCCTAGGTGGCGCCCCTCGCATTGTGTTTTCTCCAGGAGGCTGGCAGGTGGGTCCCTTGGTCGGTTCCTGATGTCCACGTGATATGGAGACAGTTTGGGCGCTTTGGTGGGCCATGGGATCCATGTGATGCCTGGATGGCGACTTCTGATTCGCCGAGGCCTCCTCTCTTGGATTGGTGACGTCATGGATCCAGGGGATGCTTGCATGCAACCCCTCATTGGATGAGCCTGACTTGCTAGGATCATGAGAGTGTCTTTTCTCTCCATTTCTTATGCTAAACACTTGTATTCAACTTAGCATGGCCACTTGTGGAAATTGTTAGTTTAAACTCCTATTCTAATGTGGATGCATAGTTCTCATGACGAAATGCAGGGATTGACAGCCTTAAATTATGTACTTAATAGCCGTCAACAATGTGGTAAGAGCATGGGATTTTGGGCTCCGGTCCAATGGTTAAGAGATTAAGCATTTGAAAGTACTAAACATTTGTCGGACATGGGTACGGTAAACCTAGTACCTGAATGACGCGGTGCGGGAACTTTAGGCTACTACTCTTGGGCTGCTGCCCCAGTCTTGCAAACTGTGGTGCATGGTGACGCTGGATGCTAGTGTGAGGCATGTCAGCTAGCCTTGTACCTAGGACTGTGGCATCAGCTCCCAATCCGAAGAATGACGGGAACCGTTTGGTTGAAATCACTCTTTGTGAGGGTTTTCTCTCATTTGTTTAGGTTCACCTTGCCAGGTTATTATTCGATCGATCGTCGCCCTCTCACCGTTATCCGGGAATAGCTTAACCCTCTAGCCATGATAATCCCTCCATGATGAAATGTTGATAAACTTGATGTTTGATTAATTGTTTGCACAAGTATGCTTGAATTAGTTGCTTACCTAGTAATAACTGATCTACTAGAACTTGAGCTAAAATATTGAAAGTAAGGATTAACTCCTTAGTCGCTTTTTGGCAAAACAAACCCAATAGCCAAAAGCCAAGCATGATTAGAAGGATAAGTCTTTTATTTTAAGACGGGTAAGCCTTGCTGAGTATTAGTATACTCAACCTTGCTATAAATGTTGTTTTCAGGTGATAATGTTTGGCCTGGTGAAATCCCACCCAGCTGGGAGCTGGAATGGGTGGATGACGAGGAGTAATAGTGTTATGGGTGGCCTCCCATGATGCCAAGTTATCGATTAGTATAATTTCTGTTGTTTCAAAACTCTGAACCATTTACCTTTGGTGCAAGGACAATATTTGTAATAATTAACCCTACGGGGAATTTGGATTAAATTGTAAGGTACTCTGGGCTCTCCTTCATGGGAGTTTTAATGTATGTGTTTCGATCCTCTGTGTGGTTTACAAGTGATTTACCGAGCTATGACCCGGCAACACTCAACGGGATAATTCTTTATTATCGCTTAATGACCAAAGTGGATCGGTCTAAGTGATAGTACGGACTTATCTCGGATGGGGTTGTCACATCCACTCCTCACTTACCCGTCTTCCTCCAAGATGGGGAAGAGGGTCTCATCTAGGTCATCACCATCTAGAGGGGTGATCACCATCGACATGAAGCGCGGCGCGTCCTCGTCCGAGTGGTATTCCAGCGATCGGGGTGAGGAGGTCGCGTCGCGGGTTTTCTTCGCCGTCTCCGAGGCAGAGCCGGGGGTGCTCTTCAACCCGTGGGGAAAGCGCTCGACCTGCGGGACGTCTAGAGTGGCCTCACAGATCGCGATGGTATCGGCCATGTTGCCGATGATCCGATCCATAGATTGGACCAGATCGCACTTGGGAGGACCAGTGGATCCTGCAACCTTCAGGTCTTCCACCGGGAGGCTGGGCCTCCGGGCTGGCGACGGCGTGCCGAAAAGGACTCGGCAGGCCCTAGGCTTCTCTAGATTGGATCTAGGAACCAGTCTGTTGCTTGCGGGCGGCGTGGAATCCGCTTCGGAGGGCTTTTTCGTGGTGACCACGGTGTCGGAGATGACGCATGGGATCTCCCCGATGATGATGTGACCCTGAGGTAGGGTCACGTAGCCGGCCGCCTGCTCGTCAGCAGTGGAGTCAGGGCCGAAGCTTCTGAAGGGAATTCCTGCTCACAAGGCGGTGAGGGCGAGGCAGCTAGCTAGGATCTTGACTGCGGCCACCAAGCTTGCCAATTATCTTTGGTGAAGCCCCTACCTAGCGTGCCAACTGTCGGTACAATGGTGCCGGCAGTCCACCAAGGGGTAGGGTATGGTGGTAGATTGTGTGGAGGGGATCGCCGAGACTGAAGCTAGATGGTGAACGAAGGACACAGGGGTTTATCCAGGTTCGGGCCGCAAAGATGCGTAATACCCTACGTCCTGCGTTGGTGGGTGTATTGATTGTTTCGTGAATGGAAATCAGATTGGACCTGTTCTGGAGGGTGGTCCCTGCTGCCCTTATATAGGCATGGGGGGCAGGGTTACAGATCACGTGGGATCTATCCTAGTCGGTTATACATGATTTCCATTTGATCACAAGTAATATATTTCCTAACCAACTAGTCTTCATCTATGGGAGTATATCTCTTCGGGTGTCGTCTCATTCCTGATCCGTGTGCCCGCGCAGAGTGCTGCTTGTGTGGGCCCACACCGTCCTCGTAGATACGCCGTGAGGTCCCTCCGCGTGGCACCCTGGGGGCATATCCCACACACTACTAAAGAGTGGGTCTTCACGTAGTCATGAACTTGTCTGAGTGAGATTGGGCTTGTCGAAGTACGGATGTTGAGAACTTCTTGATTGCTTTGTGTCTACGGTTTTACCTGCATTCATGCACACAAACAAGAAACACAGGATATATGCAATAATAAAATTAGGGTTAGTCCAAAAAGATAGATCGCCCTAGGGTTCGTGTTGCCGATCCCCAGCAACGGCGCTTGAAAAACATGTTGACGGCTCAATAGAGCGTCAAGTTTGAACCGCAAGTGCATGGGTCGTGTGCAGTGGCGAACTCAGAAAAATAATGTAGGTAGGGCGGACAACCAACACAAGCTTCAACCAGCGAAGCTATATACCGCATACACTCACACCTACAACTGTAAACAAAGTGAATATAGAATACACATCTCATCAAAGTTAGTGAACACTCATGATAAAAAAGACATGGCAAGGAAACATATGACCAGGAAAACCACTAAGTGCATGACTAATGATTTAGTTAATGTATCAGGTGCAAGTCATCTTTCCGTGTAATGAATCGCATGATATTGATCTAAGGGAGAGATTCACTCAAAAAGTGATAGAGGAAACGATAAGAAAACACCGGATAGAGCTCCACAAGGCAAATTACCGAGACGTGATAACAAGATTGGTCAGCACCATGTAATCGATTCAGCTACTAAAATTAACAAAATTGGGAAAAAGAATTTGACAAGAAATAATTGCCTCTGGCTGCAGTCCCTATACCAAGGAGAAAACTATTATACGTTTTTCCTTAGAGAAGATGGGAATACATTTTGGTCAAAGAAAAGGTGTGAGACTTGCTAAACAGAACAATCGCAGAGGATTAATAAACTCGAATTTAATTTCAATGGATGACTGATGGCGGAACAAGATAATTAAATCTCTTGAGGCAGAGATGTGCAGACCATTGGGGCTCGATTTACACATTGAGGTATGGGCTTTTCACCATTGAGCCGTTGATTCATCGAAAATGGATTTACTGCTGCCTGGCCCATCTAAGAATTCCAAGCGCCATCATGCATCGTTGTCTTCCTCCAGACTCCAAAACGCCATTGCTGCGGCAAAACAGAGGGCAACGCACAGGAGATCTTCGATTCTGTGAGGAAAATGGGGGTACTAGAGATTCCCTGTTACGGTTAGGTAGGGTGGCTGCCCTACCTCACCCTATTGGTAGATTCGTCACTGATCGTGTGTAGCTTTTCCCTTAGAGTATTCCATCCAAGGTTATCAATCCGTGGATCAACAGTGAAGCACCTAGGGTTTTCCATCTAGCTAAACGAAACTATCCTAGCATGACGTGAAGATTGCATATGAAGAGAACACTTGATAGATACGAATGAAGCATAAGTGTTGATCACAGCCACAACCGTAGATGAGATAACACAACCAAGGAGCTAGGGCCTATCGTCTCTAGGTACAGTTCTAGTCAAAAGGTGATCAAAACATAGATTGCATCTCTACTAAAGGTACACGGAATCATCTCTCAGAAAGGCTGCTCGCAAGCGGCCTACTTTCCCAAGGTCGCTGGTGTGAGGTGCGTGTCAACGCCTAAGGTTTTCCAAACCTTTACCCCAAACAACTCTTAGTTGTTGCACCAACTCCCATGGTACTCGCCATCGGCCCAATTCCACATCATGTCGTCGCTAGAACTTTTTCCTTCCCATGTTGTCACCACACCGGGGTAATCAACAAACTAACTAAAACATGCTACCTCAACGTATCCGCAAGATGTAGACTTATCACCACAAATAGAGCTAATCTTACTACTAACATATGGATGCATCACATATGAGAAAGAAAGCATGCATTGAAGTAGACTAAAGTCGACACAACTAGAATAAAGAGTAGATTGATATCACCATTGTGTGTGCACATACCCTGACGAATGTTGGGGATGACTCCCGAACTCCACCATGGCACAACTGCACAGGGAGGCCATGGTGGCTAGGGTGGCCTAAGCCATCTCCTAGGTACCTTCCAAGACTCGCGGCTGCCATTAGCTTCCTTCGGTGCATCTCCTTCTTTCAGCGGCTCTCTGGTGGATGGATGTGAATGGTCCCCTCTCCTTGGGTGCCTAGGGGTTGTATTTACACCCTTAGGGAGCCTTAGGGCATGCTCCACCTTGCCTAGCACGAGATCTTGCTTGGGAGTTAAGCAAACTTGGTTTCCATAAAATCAACCTCGCCCAAATTTTCCTGTTACGCAGACCTTCTTTGCTGACATCATATCTCCCATGTACGGACTTCAAATAATGCAAATTCGGTGTCTAGATTGTGTGCCACAAAATTATCTCCAACTTGGGTATTCATTGGTTTCCTTGGAAACAAAGATAAAATCCTTAAAACGACCTCGGAAGATAATCTGTCTGATTTTGAACTTGTCTATGTAGCCGGTATTTCGGGGGTCATATCTCCTAGCTCCTTGATCCGAATTGGGCTTTCCATATATTAAAATTGAAGCTCTCAAAAAGGCCCACAACTTTGGTATCCAACTTTTACCATTAGAGGTTGTTTAAATCTATGAATCTGCATCGAAAGATTATGTTGTTCTAGGCTGTGTGAATGTCTCTCAGATTGAGTTGATCTCGTGGGTAAATCTCCAAATCTCAAGACGACCTTTAGAGCTTCTGGAGTCATGTTTATCTTGGTGTTGCACTTGTATTGGGCTTCTTGATCTTCTCGAGGCATATGTTATGAACATCGCCCAATAGTGCTTGTTAAATGCTGAAAATCTGCATAAATACAATACTCCAAAAACGTATGCTTGTGTCGAACTTGTTATGTCATGAGGGTGCCTAGTGTCAGGTTAGTTCCAAATAAGAGACGAAATCTTCGTGTAACAAGTACTCTAGGGGTGTCATAAATGAGCGTCAACTCATTCGCTAGGGGGCTATAGGGTGGTGGAGAAGCGGTGGCGTGGTTGCTCTTCTCGATGGTGGCGGTGGCAGATGCGGGGCGCTAGATCTATTCACAACTAGATTTCAAGTGAGGGAGGCAAAACCCTAAGTGGTAACTCTCCTGGTATTTATAACTGCACAGTGACACTACAATGTGGTGGACCTTTCAACTTCCAAGACCCGATACTCTCAATCTTAGGGGCTCGACTACATATTTGGGATTAGTGTTGACGGCTGTTAAGTACTACTTTCAGCCATCAATATTCTCACATAAATGGAGGCATATGCATTATTTACTTGCATTTTGGTTTGAATAATGTAGTTCCACTTGTCCTTGGAGATTATTTGTATGTAGGTGAAATAAGTATGAAAAGAGATGGAAACCCACCTTCTATGGAAGATCCATGCCAACTCAGCTGAGGAGGTGGCTGCCACCAAGGAAACACGTGGCAATCCACGTCACTGATCCAAGGGAGGCACTCACCGACGAATCAGAGAGCGACACATGGACTTCACAAGGATCAAAGGGCCCACCTAGGATTCCAAAACAAGGCATGCACGGAGGAGTGATCAAAGGGCCCACTGGCCCTCCGCGTGGTTGCTCCCCATTGGTCACTTGCTGCATCCCCCGGTGTTTTGGTGGAGTTTGAGCCCCGAAGCAAGCCTCCTCCTTGCCTATAAATAGAAGGGGAGGGGCTCCATTTCTCACACACCACTCTATCCATTCTCCTCTCACTTTTAGTTTCCAAGGCTAGGGGTAGGCTAGAGTAGCTCTTATTCAGGTTCCAAGTCTACTTTGGAGTGTAGGTATGAGTTCTCTTGTATCTTTATTTCTTTGTATGACTTTGATCTACTTCAGTTATTCAGCTATTTCATATAAAGTAGTGGTAGATCATATGATTGATATGTTCTTGAGTTCATCTCTTGTTCATCATTTAGAGGATCGTGTTCTTCGTGAACACTACCTTTTGATCCACTTGAAGGATGATTGACTCATTCCTTATGTGTTTGTTCATAAGTTAGAGGCTCGTGTTCTTCACGAACACGACCCTTTGATCTTGTTGACTAGACATAAGAGAGTTTGTATCTGTTCCTATGTCTAGCCCTAGTTTGATCTTGTTAGATAGCATGTTAGTGTTGCATGAAGTTTGTGTTCAAGCTGCGGTACTCAGTCTAAGTTGATTAGTCTTCTGGTGGCTCTCACCCTGGGTCACAATAGCTCAGGCCAGGTGAAGTCTAGCAGCAACGCAGGCATGATGCTTGGGTTGTGTGACTATGTTAGTTATGAGCATGCCCCCCGTAATGATTGAGGTAGGCCGCAGTGGTGACAACTGTTAGACCCTTTGAAACCCTCCGCGCTGGGGTATTGTTGTAGGAGTGTAAAGTGTAGTTTCGTAGAGTGCTGGTCATCGCGGGCTATCTCCCCATTTGTACATGGGTGCTGAACCTTACCCTTTCATGCAATGCTTCATACTTATCTCTTATATCTTCTAGCTTTGTATGTTTAGTACATTAGAACCTAGAGCTAACTCGTATGTTCCCCCTAAGCCGTAGTGTGCTAAAGTAGAGGTAGATGAGAGTGTGTGTCACACCACCCTATCATATCTTTTATCTTACCCCTATCTTTGAGTTGTTGTCTTCTATATCTATCCTTGGTATACATTCAGTGCAAAAGCACAAGTCTTGATATCCGCCATTGCCTTCCACGGCTACAATACCCTTGGAATGTTCTCCTTCCTTGGAGAAATACTACAATGGTTTATCTGTGCGCTTGCGGATTCGTTCATAATCGTTAGATTTACCTTTGGCAAGTCTTGATGTTCACGCTAACTCGGCGTCATTAGTAGTGACGTTAAGAAATGCCAACAAGCATTTCTAGCACTGTCGCTAAGGATGGATTCTAAATCTGTTCTTAAGTGATCGCGCTACGAAATGTCAACAAGCATTTCTGGCGCCGTTGCCGGGGAAGGCACAGGATTATCATGACTATGCTTTGCATTTGTTTATAAATCATGAGTAGGTTACAGCAACTCTCAATGCAGGCTAACCTTGATTGTCTTCTTCTATCTTTGGATGATGAAGACAAGTAGTGTATGACTGGTTTCGACTTACCGGAGAATTTCACTGAAGATCCCGAGTCACTAGTGAGGAAAGCTCGAATTCATTTCGACTCACCTCGTCGTACTCGTCCGGAAGGCGAACCAGCTTTCTTAGTACCATCCACGTCAAAAGCTATGGCCCAGAAGACGCTTCGTGAGTACTCAGCTCCTTCTGCTGACTAGGTGCTGCAAGGCCCTGAGGTGGCAATGGATACTGAAAATTTTGAGATCAAGACGGGTCTAATCACGATGGTACATGCTAGCCTATTTTGTGGCAAGCCAAATGAGGATGCTAATGCCCATCTGCAGCAATCCCTAGAGCTATGCAACACTTTCATCATCAGGGGTGCAAATATGTAGGATGTTCGTCTTCGGTTGTTTCCTTTTTCTCTCCTGGGGAAAGCCAAGCAATGGTTCTATGCGAATAGTGATGCCATTAATACTTGGGATAAGTGCTCAGTGGCATTCCTTAAGAAGTTCTTCCCATTGGGTAAAACCAATGCTCTTCGTGGAAGAATTTCTAGTTTTCAGCAAGCAGCAAGTGAATCTATTCCAGAGGCTTGGGAAAGGCTTCAGGAGTACCTCCTGGCCTGTCCTCACCATGGGATGGAGGATTAGCTTATTCTTCAAAGCTTCTATAATGGGTTGACTCCGACAGCCTGAGGCCATATTGATGCTGCTGCTCAAGGAGCATTCTTCTCACTCACTGTTGATAATGCTAAATTACTCATTGAGAAGATGGTATCCAACCAAGGGTGGAGTGATGAAAGACTCCAACCACATCCGAGGGGTACTCATACTGTCAAGGAAGCAGATATGATTACTACCAAGCTGGACCTTCTTATGAAGAGATTGGATGATTACACCAGCGAGAAGGCTGCCATAGCCACCACTACTTTGCCTATGGATTCTCATATGACTTGTGAAGTCTATGGCAACACTAGGCATTCGGGAAATTACTGTCCTGAAACTCAGGAGGAAGTGATGTACATGAATGGCAATAACAATGGTTATCGTTCACATCAACAAGGAGGCCAAACATGGAATCAACAACGCCCTTATTATCAAGGAGGTAACCAAGGTAACACGTACAATCCTAACCAACCCTCCTTGAGAGATCTTGTTTTCGGGTAGGCGAAAATCAATGAAAGTGTTAATAAGAAGCTAGCTACCCTTGATAAAACCTTGGAAAGTCTCAACGTTAAGCTTGAAAGTTTTTCTTCTGCTCAGAAGAGCCAGCTGAGTTTTAACAAAATGTTAGAAACTCAGTTAGCTCAGTTAGCTGCTTTGGTTCCGTCTGCTGGTAACAGGAGGATCTCGAGGCAACCTGTGTCCTCTTGTGAAAATGTTAGTGTAGTGTCGACTAGGTGGGGTAAGCCACCTAGGAAGACGTATGCTCCTTACTATGCAGGGAAGCCCATACAACAAATTCTAGATCTATGGGAGGAATCAGCAGTTGTACACAGAAGAGATCCTGGCTCTCCAGCTATCACATGCACAATTTATTACAAGACGATTAAGCATGCCCTTTGCGACCTTGGTGCAAGTGTCAATCTCATGTCCAAGGACATGTTCGAGCAACTGGGATATCCAGCTCTCTCTCCAACAGCACGGACTATCCAACTCGCCGATTCAACGATACAATATTCAGAAGGAATTTTTGAGAGTTTATTGATCAAGGTCAAGAACTCCTACGTCTTCGCGGATTTTGTGGTCCTTGATATGGATGACGAGTGAGGGATGCCTCTCATCCTTGGGCGACCATTTCTCAGTGATGTCCGAGCCAGAATCAATGTGGGGGCCGGAGTAATCCGTTTCCGCATTGGGAAGAAGAACTTGGTATTCAAATTTCAAGATAAAGAAGAGCAATGCTATTTAGTGCAAGATAGTGTTGAGCAGCTTGGGGGAAGGACGGAGCCTTCACCCCCAAAGAAGAAATCTCCATCGAAATTGAAGCAAAAGAAAACTCGTAAAGAATGGCGGAAGGTTGAAAAGGCATCACCCTCTACTTCTCAGGAGTGGGGTACTGAGTGGAATTAACCGCTGAGAAGAGTCCAACTCGTCGGACTAAAAAGGATGAGTCTTTTCTACCAAAAAGGTTAAAGATGGTATTTATCTCATATTTCCCTTTCCAAAATTTTATTTGATTTCCAAAACTGCATATTTGATTTTCCCAAACCTTGCATCTGCATTCTAGATTTATCTAGCCCTTCTTTTCCTTTTTCAAATAAAATTTCTGAAAATAATTTCTAAGTTTGAAAATTCTAGAAAAATCATTTGAAAAATACTTTGGGCAAATTTAGGCCGGGGCACTCAGGCAGGCCCCCAGCTAGCCGTTGGGGAGCCACTGGCCAAAGTAGGGGACAGGTGGGCCCGGCCTGGGGTCGGCCGACCCCAGGTTCGGCCGAAGCAGCCCAACGGCTGCTGGGCCCCACCTTGCTCCAACGACTATGTCTGGATGCCCGGCGCATTTGCCTATAAATAGCAGGGGGAGAGGGGGTGTTCTTCACCCATTCAACTCATTTTACTCACACTCCCCTCTCTACTCCTTACTCTCTTGGTTTTCTTGGATTTCTTGCTCAAGTTTGGATTCATCAAGTACTCTCTCTATTGTGTTGCTGCAAGTATTGCTATTGGTGGAGCAAGCTCGGTAAGAATTTCATTCGCTTTCACTAATCCATCACCGAGTTGCTCTTGTTGTCCCGTTGTGTGCTAGCATGAGTTGGGCGGCAAACGCTCTCTGGAGGGTGACACGCTCCCGTTCACGGGCAAGTGCAAGTTCATCCGTCCCCGCCGAGCCGACGTCGAGCCCACCAACGATGGACTATGAGGAAGAGCAAGAAGAGCAAGCCGAACCACAAGCAGCGGAGGAGGTCATCGACGACACTCCCTACCTCAGCTTGCGGGGTGCTCGAGAGGAGCAAGCCTACGCTCTCCTAAAGGGCCGAGTCTTCGCCCACACCCGGGACTTCGACCCGGCACTCATGGAGAAGACAGGTATGAACCTCGAGTTCGCTTCCATTTGGTATGCTCTTGGCTGGGAGGAGTTTGCGCCGGTTACAGAGCTTGGCTCTCGGCCCCTCACCATCCAGTTTCTTTGCTCTCTTACCGAGGTGCCCGATGGTATTGAATTTCATCTTTTCGGGACTGATTACTGAGTTTCATGGAAAGATCTTAGTCATCTCCTTGGTTTTAATCATCGTTGTGCTCTTTCTTTGAAGAAGGCTTGTGAGGGTTTTGTTCGAGACTCTTTCTGGGGAGACATTTTCGGTCTGGTTTATAGTGGTAAATTTGTGCCTCGGTGCAATGATATCGTGCATCCCACTCTCCGTTTGTGGCACAAGTGGCTAACCATTACTCTCTTTCCACGAGAGGATGTTCGGCCCGTGCGCAACGATGAGTTGCTGCTTTTATGTGCCGCCACTAAACAGATCAAAGTCTCCCCCGTTAAAGCTATGATTCGGTAGTGGTTGACGAATTTTAAGATGATAGGTCCTATTGAGTGTACATCTTTGGTGACTCGTATTGCTCTCAGACTCGGGGTTCTTAGCGGGAATCCCGTACCCTTCATTGGGACGCCCCGAGTTCTCATTGATGAGGCATACTTGATCCAAGGGCATACACTTAAGAGAGGCTCAAATGATTCTTTGACTTTCTTCTTCCCGCGTTATGCAAATCAAATCCCGTTACCTAACCCAGGGTTTCGATTGTATAGCTCGGAGTCATTAACCATTCCCCTTGTTACACAAGAGGAAAGTCGTCGTGCTAGTATTTCAGGCAGGTCCACCAGAAGCGCAGCAAAGAGAGCACACATGCAGCAGCAGCAGCAGTCACAACCACCACCACAGCCACAGCCCACTACACCACCGGTGGTAGGAGGGGCCCCTGCGGGGTACATGTTCGGGTTTACCCCTGGATATGCACCTGGTTGGGACCAGCCCGCTTACCATCCGAGTGCGAGTGGCACGGCTTGGGCGAGTGCGAGCAGGGACCAGTGGGCTACACCCTCTAGTTTTAGCTCTGGTGCTTCGCCTCCGTCTTCGTTCTTCAGGCGGCACTCTTCGGCCTCTGCACGGGATGCTCAGCTCGCGCAGTAGCTGGGAGAGCTCACCGTCCAAGTCACGGGATTGGAGAAGACACTGAACACACACGTTGAGTCTACCTCAGCGTGGCAGCGTCAGGCTGGCGAGAGGATTGATTCCATGCAGTAGGCACAGCAGTGACAGATGGAGGTGCAGAGGGCTTATTATGCGAGTCAGGGTTTCTTCTACCCTCCTCCGCAGTGAGCCTGAAGCTAGCTTGGGGGAGGACCCCCATCCTGAGGTAACTTGTATCTTCCTTTGTTTTCAGAATACCTTATAAAGAAAATCCATAAAAAACTACAAAAATAAAAAGACCAAAATGATTTATTTGCTTTCATCATAAGTTTGTTTAGTTTGCTTTGATATGCATAGTAAGAATGCTTTGCCTCTATGGTTGAAATGATGAATAGTTGCTTTGTTTATTCTTCTCATATGTCTTGCTTAGAACTTTGTATCCTACCTAAGTTTTGAGTTTGTTGGCTTGTATGTTCAAACCTTAGCTTGAAAACTATGGGTAGCAAAAAGCATGATCCTTGCCTAAATTGTTGTGAGAGATGATATGGTGTAATAGAGTGCTATGATCTTGTACCTAGTGATGCTTGACATCTAGAGTTTTTCTTTTTGAAAAATCTAAACATGATGAGTTCCTCAATGATGAGCATTTCCTATCCAAGGTCATATGTAGATTCTAGCTCGTGTTAGCCTCGACATATGCAGTTTGTTCTCTCATTGAGCTTTGTCAAATTATTGTGACCCTTGTTAGAACTCATACTCCCCTGATCAAGATCATGTACACGTACACGTTCATGCTAAAACTTCTACACTGGAAGTTAGCATTCATCATTTGTTCCATTTTGCTTTCGCATTCTTTCACAAATAAAACTCTATGCATCTTTGTATCATTCATCTCTCTCCGAATATCTCCAATAGAGACAAAAGGCTAGCTGAAAAAAGAGAAGAAAAGCATGCTCAAAAGCATGGCAAAAATAAAATAAAGAGAGCTAGCCCAAGTCTCGAAAAATTCCAAAAGGAGAAAGGGGTTGATATGTGCAAGAAAAAGAGTTCCACCATATAGATGGTAATAACTAGTACCCACTCCGGGGCTAGTGTCCACCTTACCAACAATCCCTCATTCCCCATATAAAGCATGGTAATATCTAGCACCCATTTCCGGGCCTAGTATACACCTTACCATGCTCATTACCATTACACACTTATGCACATCTTGATCAGGATGTATGTTTGTTTCTTCCAAGGATCCAGTTTTTGACTTAGCAAAATGTGAGAGACAAGTATGCCACATTTTCTTCCCTACCTACAGCCCCACATAAGCCTATTAGGAGTAGGATGTGAAGAAAGGCAACTGAATACCTTGGTGAGGAACCATACACTTTGAGTGATCCGAGAGTATCATTTGAGAAACTCTGATTTTTCTTTTGAAAAATTTGACCTCCAGATTGATAGTTGATCAAGGTATGAGTGATTATGCATTTGTTATATAACCATTCTATCTCTCAACCGCCCAAGGCAGGTGAAGCTATATGCCCCATGTCATCAAGCGAATGGTAAGAACATTGCCAACTCGTTCAACTCTTGGTAGAGTACTTTTTGTATGTTTGCCCTAAGTTAAGAATATAACATCATAGCAACTCCTGATCAACCAACCAAAGTCTCTAATGTCTTGCTTCGAGATGAGCAAGATGTTAGCTTGGGGGAGTTTGTTGACGGCTGTTAAGTACTACTTTCAACCATCAATATTCTCACATAAATGGAGGCATATGCATTATTTACTTGCATTTTGGTTTGAATAATGTAGTTCCACTTGTCCTTGGAGATTATTTGTATGTAGGTGAAATAAGTATGAAAAGAGATGGAAACCCACCTTCTATGGAAGATCCATGCCAACTCAGCTGAGGAGGTGGCTGCCACCAAGGAAACACATGGCAATCCACGTCACTGATCCAAGGGAGGCACTCACCGACGAATCAGAGAGCGACACATGGACTTCACAAGGATCAAAGGGCCCACCTATGATTCCAAAACGAGGCATGCACGGGGGAGTGATCAAAGGGCCCACAGGGCAGCCACCCAGAGGAAGCACAGGCCAGGGGGCCACCCTAGGGGGCTGGCCGATCCTAGGATCAGCCGAACCGCCTTAGTGGCCCCTAATCCTGGCCCTCCACGTGGTTGCTCCCCATTAGTCAATTGCTGCATCCCCCGGTGTTTTGGTGGAGTTTGAGCCCCGAAGCAAGCCTCCTCCTTGCCTATAAATAGAAGGGGAGGAGCTCCATTTCTCACACACCACTCTATCCATTCTCCTCTCACTTTTAGTTTCAAAGGCTAGGGGTAGGCTAGAGTAGCTCTTATTCAGGTTCCAAGTCTACTTTGGAGTGTAGGTATGAGTTCTCTTGTATCTTTATTTCTTTGTATGACTTTGATCTACTTCAGTTATTCAGCTATTTCATATAAAGTAGTGGTAGATCATATGATTGATATGTTCTTGAGTTCATCTCTTGTTCATCATTCAGAGGCTCATGTTCTTCGTGAACACTACCTTTTGATCCACTTGAAGGATGATTTACTCATTCCTTATGTGTTTGTTCATAAGTTAGAGGCTCGTGTTCTTCACGAACACGACCCTTTGATCTTGTTGACTAGACAAAAGAGAGTTCGTATCCGTTCGTATGTCTAGCCCTAGTTTGATCTTGTTAGATAGCATGTTAGTGTTGCATGAAGTTTGTGTTCAAGCTACGGTACTCAGTCTAAGTTGATCAGTCTTCTGGTGGCTCTCACCCTGGGTCATAATAGCTTGGGCTGGGTGAAGTCTAGCAGCAACGCAGGCATGGTGCCTGGGTTGTGTGGCTACGTTAGTTATGAGCATGCCCCCCGTAACGATTGAGGTAGACCGCAGTGGTGACAGCTGTTGGACCCTTTGAAACCCTCAACGCTGGGGTATTACTGTAGGAGTGTAAAGTGTAGTTTCGCAGAGTGCTGGTCGTCGCGGGCTATCTCCCCGTTTGTACATGGGTGCTGAACCTTACCCTTTCATGCAAATCTCTTGTATCTTCTAGCTTTGTATGTTTAGTATATTAGAACCTAGAACTAACTCGTATGTTCCCCCTAAGCCGTAGTGTGCTAGAGTAGAGGTAGATAAGAGTGTGTGTCACACTACCCTATCATATCTTTTATCTTACCCCTATCTTTGAGTAGTTGTTTTCTATATCTATTTCTTGGTTTACATTCAGTGCAAAAGCATAAGTCTTGATATCCGTCATTACCTTCCACGGATACGATACCCTTGGAATATTCTCCTTCCTTGGGGAAATGCTACAATGGTTTATCTGTGCGCTTGCGAATTCGTTCATGATCGTTAGATTTACCTTTGACAAGTCTTAATGTTCACGCTAACTCGGCGTCGTTAGTAGTGGCGTTAATAAATGCCAACAAGCATTTCTAGCGTTGTCGCTAAGGATGGATTCTAAATCTATTCTTAAGTGATCGCGCTACGAAAAGGTTTTTTTGGCTACATTGTACACACTCCGACACATTCTACAGTTAGTTGACCCTTCAGTTTGATAAACTACCTGACTCAAGGCTCGGGGGCTCCGTGCCATGTGGTCTTCAGTTCAGAATTTTTCTCCGAATCTTTGGGGATAAAATTGGCAGGAATTACATATTGACCCTTAACCTAATTCTTCGATTCAACTTAAGCCTCGAGGGCTACACTCCATAAGGAGTGCGATTTGTTAAATCACACTCTCATATGTTTTTTTCCCTCTACAAGAGGATCTTAACTTCAAGACAAGAAGAGTACTATTGAAGACTTTTAGAGCAAGAACTCGAAGACCCTTGGGGACTACTCGAGGAAGGTTGAAGACTACTTAAAGATGAGCTGGATTACATTCCAGCCTCGTGTTAGTTCAAGTACTATTGGAGACTTTTGCTTGTAGTACTCAGGGGCGTCTGAGGACTACTCGCAGAGGCCTTCAAGACTACTTAAACCTGCTGCACTCACCAACAAAGTACTCGGGGGCTTGTCGTACAGACATCTATGAGCCCACCAGCCGGGTGGACCATGTCCGTACAGGTACAGGGGACTGGACTTTGAGACTACTCTGACATGTGGACCACAGTACAAGACAGTGTAGTTTACATGGACAAGACATGACTAGTACTAGAATAGGAAATCACACGTTGTAACCAACAATAGTTCTTCTCGTCGTACTCGACTAGTACTCTTATATCAACCGACTTGTAACCTTGTCCCCCGGACTATATAAGGTGGGGCAGGGACTTCCTCATACAATCACACAATCAATCAAAGCTACACGCGACATACATGACGTAGGGTATTACGCACATTGCGACCCGAACTTGTCTAAATTGTGTCTCGTGTCTCAACTTAGAGTTCCTGATCTCGGCGAGCCCCACCATCAACTACCTCGGGCACACCCCATGGTAGGTTGCTGGGTCTAAACACCGACATATCTGAATAGGATGGACATCAATGTTCGACACATCTTTGTATTCATATTGGCATATATGTTGGTATCCGATCTGTTTTCATCAGTTAGCTAGACATTAACAACCTAACTAAATGGGTCCATGATTAAAAAGTTCATAGTATAGTTGTGTGTTGTGTAGATGCAAAAACAACTTGAGCATAGTGCATCTAGGATGGCGGCCTCCTAGGAGATCAAATTAGTGCTCCGCGGTCTACTCCCTTTATCAATTTTTTAAGTTGTTATTAGTTTTGTGTCCAAAGTTTGACTCAATTTGCAGATAATAATATTTGTATTTTCAAATAAATTTGTTAAAAATTAGATTCAAATATCTATCTAATAATATTAATTTGTACTATCAATATTAATAATTTTCATATAGTATTTAGTTAAATTTATTTTTTAAAGTGAGAAATACAGTCATTTTGAACGGAAGGGGTACTTTTTAGCCGAGATCTGCTTGCGAAAGTGCCAACTGCCTTCTTTTTTTTTATATATTTTAAAAAAAAGTGCCAACTGCCTACAAGGCTACGAGAGAGGCCGACCACCAGATCCGCCGTTGGCGGAACCAGCTAACCCACGCAGCCACGCTCCCCGGACCCCGGGTGCGAATGCTGCTGTAAGCCCTCAACCACAACGACCGGACGAGCTGAACGCGCTGTACAACACCGCCGGCGATGGGGTGCTCCTTCTCGGGGCTGAACGCGCTGTACGACACCGTCGGCCGTGGCGGCGGTGATGTCTGGGTCAACGACTACCGCTTTCGCGTGCTCCGCAGGCTTGGTGACACCGGCCCCGCGGGCTCGTCCGTCTTCCTCGTCAAGGAGGTCGTCGCAGCCGCAGCCTCTTCCGACGGCACGGCTGGGGCCGGCCCCGGCACCTCCGGGATCGCCAGGAAGAAGGGCGTTGACCCATCACACATCTCAGGTCTCTCTCTCCCCCCGTCCGGTTACGTGCGAATGAGCTTGGCTTGGATCTGGGATTCTGGGTCCATCCGCTGTGTTGGGGTGCGATGTCTGGATCTGGGGTAGTGAAATGACATTCTTTAACGTTTAGTAATTTTACGCCTTCTTGTTCATTTGAGGGTTAAGATAATTTCTTTCCCGTCAAATTGGGGCCTTCCTGGACGTGTAAGTGTGGCGTTGTGAATTGAGTTTCCTACACTGAACCACGGGTGTCTATGGGGGGTGAAAGTGGTATGGATATTATGTCCGACCGAAGGGGTTCACACACTCAAATGGCAAGTTCATATCCGAATTTGGACATTCAATATCCGTACCTACTCAAAGTTGCATTTCTAAGATCCGAATAGGATGAATATCAATTTTTGACAACCATCTTGTCACTATTCGTATCCGAATACGATCCGAGGGGAAAAAAGCTAGTTGTATTTGTATTCGTAATATCCGATCCATTTTCATCTCTAGGTGTCTACACCAAAAATATGGAACCTGGCTGAGTAGTTTCCTTTAATGTAAATAATGCTAGTTTCTGTATATGGGCCTTCAAATTTGGTTCTGATCCATATCTTACTAATACAAAAAAATTGCAATATTTATACGGAGAAGTTTTTGCAAAATTTCCTGGTCTTATTTACGTAAGCATTTTTATAAGATATAAATATTTTATTTCATTAGTTTCTATTATTTGAGTCCTAATGTCCTGTATTGGAAATTCTATTTTATGCAATAGCTGTAATATGTGTGTATTACTGTATTGTGCAGATGTCACTCTAAACTCGTATTGGTGTCAACATTAAGTCCTGGAGTCTCTTAGGCCAATCCTTTTGTCTTTAATTTAAGCCAAATAAATGTAAAGTATACTATGGAAGGGATTTCTAGAGTTTTGGATATTGGTGTACATGTGACATTTTCCACAGAAGTTGCCTTGTGATGCGATGTGATTTTGTTAATATCATTAATATGAATATCTGCATGCTCATTTATAATGTGTTGGGTTTGAGGTGGTCCATCATGAGTTAATCCCAAAGAAATTTGTTGAGATTAAACCATTCCTCACCATTAAGCTAACCATGTGCTTGTAGAGATGAGGTGGTGAGGGATCAACCCATTCCATTCCACAAACTAAACAAAAAATTGAGGAGTGAGAAGATGATGCATCAACCCATTCCTCAAACCAAACACACCCTTAGTGATGATATTGACACTTGCAGTTCTCATTGGTTGTTGATTCTTTTGCATCTTGGATCATACTATGTTTACTATCCCGTTGTGCTTGGAGATCATATTTTTAGTTCTACACTTGTTACTTTTGTTTTGTCTTGGCATATTACAGCCGATGGAATATATGCTCTAAAGAAGGTTCTTATTCGGAGTGATCAGCACTTAGAGCTTGTTCGGCAAGAGATCCAAGTGTCCTCCCAGTTCAGCCATCCAAATTTACTTCCTCTTCTTGAACACGCCATCATTGCTGTCAAGGTAGATTTCATATCATAGTATGAATCGTGTAATAATATCTTCTTCATGGTTCCTGTCTTTAACAAGATGGCAATTTCTGACACAAGACCTCTATGTTTGTTGTAAAATTAGCTATTGGAGTTTACTTAATAGTAGGGCAATAGTCTGTATGCTTTCTTCCCTTGTTGCAAAAGTCAAAGCAAACCAAAACAAATATGTTGGTTTCCAGTTCATGAAATTGTTGTGGCTTCAATACATTACATAGCAATTTGATAAGTTCTCCCATAAGTCATCAGAGTTATTCGATTGCCCCCTCATAAGTGAATACAATTTCTACTAACCCCCATTGGTGCTACATTACTATTAGCCGTTGCTTGTTATCACTCATTTATGGCCAATAGTACATGCCACCAAATACCATGTTGAAAGCTTGATTGATTTGTGAGCTACAGTACAAATGAATTTAATATGTTCATCTAATGTGGAATGGCGAAACTTGTGTTCACTTTGTGTCTTTGCCTGGTATATAGCTAGCTTACAGGGAGAAGCACAATATGATTGGTAGAAATTGTGCAATGGGATGACTTGGCACCACTTTGCAGTTACTCTGTTGTGCTGTGGGATATTGTTGGTTAGGAGAATCTTTACATACACTGGTATAGTTTTGCAGTTAGAGGAAATACTACCGAAGAAAAAAGAAACTCGACTGCTGGGGAAAGACCGCCCCCATGACATTGCACTATGAAGAAGAAATATCAGCCAATCCGGCTAAGAAAACCCCTGAACCGCGGCTTCACCCTATTGGGCTGTACCGTAACCTGGGCCGACCACGACCAACTGGGTTGGTGACCACTGCAACTACCTCCTGCTCCTGGTAGGAGAGCTCAAACCAACCATAGGTGCCATAGGCTGGTGCACTGCCACTATTTTTTCAGGTTGCCAGTGAGGGGTTTTTTGCTGTCACCAGGATTTGAACCCTGGTTGGTGTCTCGCTCGACTGGGGAGCTTACCATTACACGACAAGAGTGTTGGCATTTTTAATATATAAAATAAATGAACTACTAAGTCATTTTAATAAATAATCGAACACACTTAATCTGTTCACCTGCAGCTTCTTAACATTGCCAGGTTCCGGCATCAGTAATTAGCCATATTTTAATTGTAAGTAATGTTATTAGGTATATTATATATGTTCTCTGTTTCACTTAGAATATATTCCATATTACTTATATAGGGCGTGCAAGATGGATCACAGAACCATGAGGCTTATTTGTTATTCCCAGTTCATTTGGATGGAACGTTACAGGATGTAACTAAAACAATGCAAGAAAGGAACGAATCCTTCCCAACAATTACTGTCCTCCAGATATTTCGTCAGGTGAGTACTTCTGTTGTCTTCTGTGCTATGCTGAATTCCGAAATTATTTGTAAGATATAGTACAGGTTACCTTAGTTTTTAGCAATCCATGTGCTAGAATCATGAGCTATTTTTTATTCACATGCTAGAACCATAGTGCTCCCATGTGTGAATTCATCTCCTTGAAGTTTCACTTGGATTTAGAGAAGTATGTATCAGTAATGTTGAATCTATGGCTTTTGTTTCCATACCACATTTCTCTTACGCAGTCTTCTACATGGTTTACTTGCTTCTCACACAAGAAACCTACATTACTTTTTACAATAGCATTGCCCACTTCAGTTGTTTTCTTTGCTTTACAAGAAATGATTTAATAATGCGGCTCTTTGTGTGTTGTTGCAGCTTTGTGCTGGATTAAAGCATATGCACAGTTTTGATCCACCATACGCGCACAATGCGGTGAAACCTGATAATGTCCTCATAACTCAAAAGAAGGAGTTGCCTCATATTGCAATTTTGATGGATTTTGAGAGTGCTGGTCCAGCAAGAAGGTCTATTAGATCACAAACCGAAGCTTTGCAGTTACAGGTACCTTTCTATCTAAAGATGCAAAAAATATCAGTAGTGCATGTAGACTGCTGACAATTTATTGATTGCTGTCATGGAAATATAGTTAGTGAATTTACTATTTGAACAAGTACCATATATTTGATGTTTGTTGTAGGAAGGTAGGATGCGTGTATACCATGGTCGATGTATTGCAATGAGCCCCTAGGGCGGTATATATGAGAGTACAAGGCTTGGAGGGCAAGGCACCTCCCCTAGAGATAAGGAAGGCTATCACGGGATTACATCAATCCTAAACTACCATATCTGGAGTTGCCTAATATACTCTAACATCCCCCCGCAGTCGTAGCGGTAGCAATACGAACGGTCAGAATGGAGAACAATGGAGACGTACCCCCCCCCCCACAGTGTGAATGCTTCGACTGGAGACTCGTGCAGATGATAGCCCTTTAGTGTCGTAGTAGCCGAAGTCAAGGTGGACGTGGTCGAAGCTGTGGAGGGGGCGCGGGTCGAAGCGTCGTCGAGGTGCTTGAGTACACAAACTGAGAAGCTTCTTTGCCGAGGACAGCAGTAGGAACCCTAGAGATAAGGAAGGCTATCACGGGATTACATCAATCCTAAACTACCATATCTGGAGTTGCCTAATATACTCTAACATCCCCCCGCAGTCGTAGCGGTAGCAACACGAACGGTCAGAATGGAGAACAATGGAGACGTATCCCCCCCCCCCCACAGTGTGAATGCTTCGAGTGGAGACTCGTGCAGATGATAGCCCTTTAGTGCCGTAGTAGCCGAAGTCAAGGTGGACGTGGTCGAAGCTGTGGAGGGGGCGCGGGTCGAAGCGTCGTCGAGGTGCTTGAGTACACAAAACTGAGCAGCTTCTTTGCCGAGGACAGCAGCAGGATGGTGCGGCGGATGACAATGGTAGACGACGTGGTTTGCGACTTAGGTCACGCTCAGGACGGGTGGCGACGGCGCAGGTTGCAGCAAATGTCACGCTCAGATCAGGGGTGGTGACGACGTCTTTCTTTAGGAACATCGGCGGCGATGTCCACGCGAGAACGGCTGGAGGCGCGGAGGCGGATCGAGTGCCTGCATGACGAAGACCGGCGGCGAGTGGCACCACCGCCTAAGTACGCGGCAACACCGGTAGGGTGGCTTGACCACGAGCATCGTCGCTGTAGCCAGGAGGGTGCAGCAACAACCTCATCCTTCGGGAGTGTCGACGATGAACGGCGACGAACGGCAGGGCGACACAAACACGATAGCTAATCGGGAAAAACTAAGAAAAAATAGCACAACAGCATCTAGACAGACCTCTGGTACAATCTCGGGGTGCATCTAGGGATTTCCCCTCCTTCCCAATCTTATCCCCGTCGGTCAATGACTGAGACAGAGGAAGGCAGAGAGGGGACTCTCGGTGATGGATCTCGGTGGGGTGAGATGCGCCCGAGCGGCGCTCTGCTTCGGATGCGTGGTGACGCGGCAACGCGGAGGAGAGAGGTCCGGCGAGGGAGGGCGGTGCGGTCGAAGCCTGAGCGCTGCGGCACGGCGGTGGTGTCGACGGCGGTGCTCGGCCCGTCCGCCCCGACGGCGCAGTCGGGCTCCTTCCCTCCAGCCGTGCACGCGCGCAGTGCGTAGGCCGTGTGGCGGTTCTGGGAGGGGCTCCTGTTAGCCCTAGAATACTTTCTCAATTAATCCCAACAAATATCCATGGGTACATATAGGCCTTTTCAGGGGCATTTAGGTAAACAATAAAAACAACCCTAAACTGCTACTAGACTTATCTTTCAATCTCCCCCTAAGTCTAGCAGCCATAACAACCATTACATAAAAAGATAGAGTCTGTTGATCTAAGTCTTAACAGATAGCTGCATCATCCCAATCCTAGAGCGAAGTTCCTGAAACTTGACTCACCCAAGTGATTTGGTGAGCAGATCAGCGAGCTGGTCCTTGGTGTTGATGTAGTAGGCCCTCACGCTTCCTTCCTGCAGACAATCCCGAATGAAATGATACTTCACCCGGATGTGCTTGCTGCGGTCATGGAAGACCGGGTTCTTTGCCAGCGCAAGTGCAGACTTGCTGTCCACCCTGAGATCGACTGCTTCAGCTTCTTTGCCAAGGAGATCGCCGAGCAGCCGTGCAAGCCAGAGTGCCTGAGTAGAAGCAGAGGAGGCAGCAATGTACTCGGCTTCACAGCTTGAGAGAGCCACCACTTGCTGCTTCACGGATTGCCAACTGACGAGGGACTCGCCAAGGAAGAAGAGCTGTCCAGTTGTGCTCTTGCTGGTGTCGACGTCGCTGGCGTGGTCGCTGTTGCTGTAGCCGATGAAATGCGCCGCGCCGGGACTCCTTGGGTAGAACAAGCCGTAGTCGAGGGTGCCCGCCACGTAGCGCAGGATCCTCTTGACGGCCTGCTCGTGTTCCTTCGTCGGTCGCTGCATGAATCGACTGACATAGCTGACGGAGAACGCCAGGTCCGGCCGCGTGTGGGCGAGGTAGCGCAGACTCCCCACAAGGCGCCGGTAATGAGTGGCGTCGACCTCCTCGGCTGTGCTGTCGCGGCTCAGCTTCAGCCTCTCCTCCATGGGGGTGAGAGCTGGGTTGCAGTCAGCGAGCCCAGCCAGCTCCAGGACGTGCTTGGCATAGGCGGTCTGTCGCAGCGTGATCCCAGAGCTCCCTTGGTGCACCTCGATGCCCAGATAGAAAGAGAGAGGTTCCAGATCACTCATCTGGAAGGTAGCCTTCATCTCCTCCTTGAATGCGTCGACATCTTCTTCCTTGGAGCCGGTGATGATCAGGTCGTCGACGTAGACGCCCACCAGCAGGACAGCCATCCTGGCCCCGCCGGTAGACGGCCGCCTTGTGCGGGCTTTGCTCGAAGCCCAGCGCCTTCAGCGTCATGTCCAGCGTCTCGTTCCACGCTCTCGGCGCCTGCCGCAGGCCATAGAGTGCCTTGCGCAGGCACAGCACCTTGCCTTCCTCGCCGGGGATCACAAATCCCGGCGGCTGATGAACGTAGACCTCCACCTTCAAGTCACCGTTGAGGAACGCCGACTTGACGTCCATGTGGTGGACGCGTCAGCCCCCTCCTGTGCCGCCAGCGCGAGAAGGAGACACACAGAGTCCATCCGCGCAACAGGGGCGAACGCGTCGTCGTAGTCGATCCCCTCCTGCTGCACGAAGCCGCGCTCCACCTGTCGCGCCTTGTGCTTGATCACGACGCCAGCCTCATCCTTCTTCTCCTTGAACACCCACTTGAGAGTGATCGCTCGATGTCCAGGCGGAAGATCAACCAGCTCCCAGGTTCCATTCTTCTCGACCGCGTCCATCTCCTCCTTCATTGCGGCGCGCCATGCCGCGTGTCTCTCCGCCTCGGCGAAGGAGCGAGGCTCTCCGTCGAGCGCGAGATGGAGCTCTGCTCTCAGATCGTGCGGCATGGTTCCCGGCACCGGTTGGTCACCGAGGATATCCGCCATGGTGCGGTACCGGAGGGGCTCACCGTCGTGGAACGCGTCGACGCGGTCCTTGTCGTGGGACAGAGGAGTGACGAACTCGAACGATCTGCTCTCGCCAGAAGCAGGTGTTGCTGCAGTGCCTGGTGGAGTAGCAGTCGACCCTGCGGCGTGCGGTGAAGCCGTCGGTGACGATGGTGGTGTAGAGCTCGCCGCGGATGGTGTGTTTGCTCGAGCTGGTGGAGTGGAAGACGCTCCGGTCGGTGTAGCTGCTGCAGCCGGTGTCCTCGCAGTCGATGTCGCTGTGGTTGGCGTCGCCACGGCCGGTGTCGCCGTAGAGCTCACCTCGGGCCTGGGAACTGGATAAGGCACGCTCTGCGAAGCAGAGCTGCCCACTCCCCCAGCACCCTGGTAGTGGACGTAGTCGACGACGAAGTCGTCGTGCACCGAAGTTGTGCCGTCGCTGCTCTCCATCTTGTCCCACGCCCAGCCTCGCCCTTCGTCGAACACGACGTCGCGCGCCATACGCACGCGCTGTCGCTGGGTCGAGGACGCGGTAGCCTTTCACCCCTTCGTCGTAGCCGATGAACACTCCTGGAGTGCTCGATCATCAAGCTTGCCGACGCGGTTGAGCTCCTTCACATAGACGAGGCAGCCGAACACACGCAGATGCCCGACTGCCGGCTTGCGTCCATGCCACGCCTCGTATGGTGTCTTCCCGTCGAGCGCCTTGGTGGGGGAACGGTTGAGGATGTACACCGCCGTCAAGACCGCCTCACCCCAGAACTTGGCCGGCATCCCTCGCTGCATCAGGAGAGCACGGGCCATGCTCACCACCATCTGATTGCGCCGCTCGACGACGTCGTTCTGCTGCGGACTGTACGGGGTGGAGAAGTGGCGCTGGATCCCCTCGTCGGCGCAGTACGAGGTGAACTCAGCCGATGTGAACTCGCCGCCGTTGTCCGTGCGCAGTACCCGGAGCTTGCGCCCGCTCTCGTTCTCTGCGGCCGCCTGGATGTGCTTGATGGCGTCCGCCGCAGCTCCCTTGGTTCCGAGGAGAGCCAACCACATGTACCGGGAGACGTCGTCGACAAGAAGAAGGAAGTAGCGTCGTCCTCCTGGTGTTGCCGACGTCACCGGCCTGCAGAGGTCGCCGTGCACAAGCTCGAGCCGCTCCTTGGCTCGAAAGCTCGCCTGGCGAGGGAAGGAGAGGCGCTTCTGCTTCGTCATGACGCAGGTGTCGCAGAGCTGCTTGACGTGGTCCACGCTCGGCATGCCCCGCACCATCTCCTTGGTGCCGAGCTGTCGCAGTGCCTCGAAGTGAAGATGCCCAAAGCGCTCGTGCCACCTCCAGGTCTCGTCGTCACAACGGGCCGCGAGGCACAAGGGCTGCTCCACCTTGGCGTCGAGCACATAAAGGAAGTTGCTCCCCCTGTTCACCTTGGCCAGGAGACACGGCTGCCGGTCCCAGATGCGAAGCACGCCGTCCTTGATCTCCACGCGCGAGCTGTTTGCGTCCAGCCGTCCAAGGCTGATGATGGAGTTGCGCAGCGCGGGGATGTAAAAGACCTCGGTGAGGAGTCGATGCTCGCCATTCTTCGCCGCGAGGATGACGGAGCCGATGCCTCCGATGTCCACACCCGAAGAGTCGCCGAACTTGACGGAGCCGCGCACGTTGGTGTTCAGGTCGAAGAAGAACTCCCGACGCCCGGTCATGTGGTGTGTCGCACCACTATCGAGGAACCAGCCATCAATCTTGTCGTCGCTCAGGCCGTCGCCGAGGAAGACGCGTGCGAGCGGTTCGTCGATGTGGAGGAGAGCTGCTGCAGTAGCCGGTGCCGCTGAGAGCTGCTCGATGCTCCCGTGAACCAGAAACAGAGCTGGCTCGTTGTCCGCCGCAGCCTGTGCGACATGAGCCTGGCCGCGCTGCGGCTGACGACAATCCCTGGCCCAGTGGCCCGCCCGGCCACAGTTGCGGCAGGTGTCATCTCGCGGCGGCCTGCGCTCGCCACCGGCAGCATGCTCACCGCCTCCACGCGCGCCGCCCCCGGCGTCGCACCGCGGCGCACCCTCGGCGCCTCCTCTCGCCGCGCCTTCAGCGCCACCTCGCGCCTTGGGCGCTTTGCGCGGCGTGCGCTTGCGGCCACCAGAAGTAGGCTCCCTCTTCTTCTGGCACACATGGCAGTGACAGTGCTCTGTGGCGTAGTGGAGCTTGCCACCCATGGCAACTGTCTCGGCTGCCGCCAGCGCCGCCTCCTCGTCAACGGCCTTGAACCGCCCGGCAACCTCTTCGATCGTCAAGGTCGAGATGTCAAGCATCGTCTGGATGGAGATCTTCAGCTGCAAGTACTTGGCCGGAGAGCAGCGGAGGAACTTGGCAACCGCTCGCTCTTCAGTGATGTCGTAGTCGCCGAGCTGCTCCAGCCGCTGCCTCAGGCCGGTGAGGCGGAGAGCGAAGTCGTCGACATCCTCACCCGGCTTGAAGACCAGATGATCCCACTCCTGGCGAATCTTCTGCAGAGTGGACTTGCGAACGCGATCACTGCCGATCCGGGCAGTGGTGATTGCATCCCACGCGTCCTTGGCCGTCGGCTTGCCCAAGAGAGCCGGCACCATCTCCGGCGGGACCGCAGAACACAGCGCCTCCAGGGCCCGCCAGTCGTCGTGACGACTCACGCCGCCAAAGCGCACAGCCTGCCACATCTGCCTGGCTTCAAGCTTCACCTTCATCATCGAAGACCACTCGGCGTAGTTCGTCTTCGTCAAGGTCGGCCACTGCGTGTTGCCGGAGTCCCTGATGATGGTCTTGATCACCCTCGGAACCTCGCCGTCGTGGTCGTAGTCGGGGTTGGCGCCGTGGTCGGAGTGGTGGTCGGAGTTGAGGTGCAAGTTCTGGACCCATCGATCCACGTCTGCATCACCCTGCTCGCCGGCATCGACAGATGGCTCGCGTGCCACGTTGCCTTGTGCCTCGCCGAGCAGCTCCTCCGCGTCACGCCGCGCCATCTCGCGCGTCGCCTCCGCCTCCTCACGCAGCCGTTCCGCTGCCTGCCGCCGCTGGGCAGCCTCCGCCTGGACGCGCCGAGCTTCGGCGTCTGCACGAGCCGCCACGCGCTCCATGGCCGCAGCGCGCTCTGCCCGAGCCTCAGCTGCACGTTGTCGTTCCTCCCGATCGCGCTCCCCCGCTGCAGCAGCCTGCGCCGCCCGAGCGGCCCGAGCGTGCAGGTCACCAGCCCGGAGCCGTTGCACACGCATCTCCGCCTCCTCCTCAAGCCGCTCCGCCTCGCGCAGCAATTCCTCTGCCTCCGCGCGCCGCCGTGCACTCGAGGTAATCGAGCGCACGCTGCTGGAGGAGGAAGCCCATGAGTGCACGGACCCGTCTTCGCCGACCGGTGGTGGTGCTTCGGCGACCACCAGAGCTGCGGCGGCCGCGCCGCCCGCACTTCGTGCATCGTCGCCACCTGCGCCCTGTGCTGCCGCCTGGTCGTGACCGTCCGTGCCTCGATGCGACCTCCTGGGACTCGCCATGGACGAAGAGAAGTCGAGGAAGGAGAAGTCGCCTGCGCTCGACCCACGAGCTGTTGCTCCGCCTTCGCCTTGTTCCGCCGCCTTCCGCGCTACTCGACCCGCTCCCTGCTCCACCTCCGCCTTGGGTCAACGCCGCCGTGTGCGCGCTCGATCCGCGCAGGAAAGGACTGTCGGAGCTGGGATCGGCTGCCGGAGAGGTAGGGGAAAGCGCGCCGTCGCCGGATCCGGTCGGGGAGCAAGAAGGATCGCCTCCACCCGCTTGGATCGGCCGCCGGTGCCGCCGCTCGAGTATCGGCTTGGGGAAGGGGAAAGAAGGGAGCACGCTGGTTGGTGGGGAAAGCCTCAGCTTTGATACCATTTGTTAGCCCTGGAATACTTTCTCAATTAATCCCAACAAATATCCATGGGTACATATAGGCCTTTTCAGGGGCATTTAGGTAAACAATAAAAACAACCCTAAACTGCTACTAGACTTATCTTTCAGCTCCTCCCCCTCGGTGGTCGTGCACACGCGCTGTGCGCAATCCGTACGGCGGCGGCGTTTGTGCGGCGGCGGCGACTCTGGTTGGGGGAGGCTGGCCGGAGTCGCGGAAGGGGCGGGGAAGCATGATGTGGTGCCGGGGACAATGACGCAGAGGCGGCGGCGGCCCAAGGCGGAGCCATGGCGACGCGAACGACGCAGCCACGACGACGGGAAGAGGTGCGCCCTTCTGCTCCTGGTTGACGACGACTGCGATGCGGATAAGAGGGATCCGCAGTGCATCCTAGGAGGGCGCTGCCCCCGGTGGAGATCGATCTCAATCTCCCCGGGGGCGCGCGGGTTGCAGCGGAAGGGGCGGCACGGCTAGGTCAGGATCGCGTAACCTAGGCGTCTAATACCATGTAGGAAGGTAGGATGCGTGTATACCGTGGTCGATGTATTGCAATGAGTCCCTAGGGCGGTATATATGAGAGTACAAGGCTTGGAGGGCAAGGCACCTCCCCTAGAGATAAGGAAGGCTATCACGGGATTACATCAATCCTAAACTACCATAGCTGGAGTTGCCTAATGTACTCTTAACATTTGTAACAAAGTCTTATGTTATTATTGTGTGGGATATCACGAGTACTCGTTAATAAACTTATATTTTGACCCCCTATGTTGTGAATTCTTGTAGGAATGGGCTTCAGAGCACTGTTCTGATCAATACCGGGCTCCTGAACTATGGGATTGTCCAAGCCATGCTGACATTGATGAGAGGACGGATATATGGTCTTTGGGATGCACTTTGTATGCTATGATGTAAGGTTTTCATCTGCATGCTCTTTATGATGACATATCACATATATTCTTATCAAACTTTTTAGAAATTGTCAGTCTGACATATATTGGTGAGCATGCTGAATAATTGCTAATACATATTTAGGATTTAAAACATTTGTTTTGTCACAAAATAAGACTTTTTAAAGGGTCATCTGAAGCTCAGTTTTGATTAATGAAAGACAGAAAAAATATTCATTAAATTTGTGACAATGTGTTGAATACATGCCAAACATTGCAAGTATATTACTGTATTACCTTGTGATTGAAATCTCATAGTCTTTTGTAACGTACTTATCATACAATGCCTATACATTTTTCTCATGTAGTTGCAATTCTCTTAGTGCATCATTTTTGCAAGCAGCATAGTGAGTTTGAATAATATTATTCCTAAATTTAACCATTTCCATAAATGTGTTATTATATTGCGCCCATTTGTTTTCCTCAAATCAGTCCATGCATATTATATATTTGCTGCTCACTTTTTCGACCATTCAGAATCCCCAGCCATTAAAGCTTTTAAACCCATTCCCAGTCCTCCAGACCTTATGGACAGGCCTTCACATAGTAACATATTCCTTGGTTTTGTTTGGTAGTTAGAGATTTGACATGATATAGTATCCAGCAAAGTCACTTTTCCTGGTTGTAACTGCAGTGTTTTAGGGATTCCATTAATAAACAATGTTTACCATGTCATTTATAATCAAAATTATTGTAACTCAAGCTAGCCTTGAAGTTTGTGTTCTAAATCACCCACAGCGCTTAATGAGTTCAATATTGTAGCAAGATAATACTGATATTTCAGGAATCTGGTGGTTCACTAGTCACCTTTTTGTGATAACAAAATTTCTTCCCTCGTCCATTATTAATACTAACTATATATATTTATGTTAGGCAACAAACGGTTCATATAAATGAACTGTTGTGTTGGGTGCTTGCGCAACAAATGTTCTCCAAGAATAAATTGTCATTCTTCTGACATTCATTTTTGCAGGTATGGAAAGTCTCCATTTGAATATCACCTTGATGAGTCTGCTGGCGAAAGCTTGCATACTGTTATTAAAAGTGCACAAATTAAATGGCCTACCGAAGCAGGACCTTCCTATCCTGATTCTCTACGTCAGTTTATAACTTGGATGCTGCAGCCACATCCTGCAGTTCGTCCCCATATTGATGATATTATAATCCACGTTGATAAGCTCATAACCAAGTACTCTACTTGACCGCTATATCAAGCTTACTACATAAGATTTTTTTTTCTGTAAGTCTATATAGAACATCTACACGATTCATTAAACAGATGTGATAAATATATGTTGGTTTGTATTATTGTATTAGAGGAGAAAAAGAAATGTGCTGTAGACTCTCGTCAGATTGGGGTTGGTCTGTGCAGGATCTCCATCCATTTCTGGGCTCATTTTTGCTCATGATTGCGTTGTGTGCAGGTGTGTTCTTTTCTTATTGCCTGACAATATTATTGGGGTTAAATGATATCATCATACAAAACTATATTAGCGCTCCCCACTAAGAAATTCTCTCGATCCTCAACGCGTCACGTCATCCTCCATCAACGCGCCACATCATCCTCCACTAAGCATCCCACCAAGATGTATTGATTGCTAATTCTTGTAGCGTCACGTCATCCTCTACCAACGTGTCACGTCATCCTCCACTAAGCACCCCACCAAGATGCATTGATTGCTAATTCTCGGAGTGCGTCACGTCATGCTCCACTAAGCACCCCCACCATGATGCATTGATTGCTAATTCTATATCTATATTAAACTATATAGTTCTTGCATACGGTGCAGCCACATCATCTTAATTGTTTGCACCGTCCAATTTAAAAAATCTATATATCTGTATTAAAGTATATACGAATACCCTACTACAAAATATTGATTTCTATTTCTCTCAACATGTAAGAATACGAAGAAATCATCTTATTGTGTCTGCTTCCAAATTTTACTTTAGTATTTTATTTTCAAATTTTACTAAAAGATCCTGCAGCAACGCACGGGGTATCACCTAGTTGTTACGGTTCTTATTGCCACGCGGCCATTGTAGTGGTGGCGCAGGACGAGAGGAGGCTTGAGAGCGAGAGTCGTAGGGTTTGACCCTTTACTTCTTCCTTACTTTCAATGATTATATCTCTTATATTTAAGGGGTGGATCCTACTTGACTTCCAAATCTACTTAGGCTATCCGCACTCGTCAAACTTCAAACTTATCGCCTAAAAGGAATATTCTTACCTAGTCATCCAAATTTTTCAGTTCGTTTCTCCGTACCTGTCAACCTCTATGTCTCAAAACTTCATACCAACTACCAGCTGCGGACCCCACGCGTCATACTTCTTTTTCTTCCCCCTCTCTCTCCACTCTCTCTCCTTCCCCAATCCCCACCTACCCCAGTGTCATCCTTCCTCTCACCGTGTCTGCCTCCTTCTCTCCCTTCTAGGCAGGCCTCCTCATGCGGAGGCGGACGCTGGCGCGGCAGCTACGGGAGGCCGGCCGGCGGTGTGGCACGAAAGATGAGGGGACGACCTGAAGCTCTCCGTCGGAGCAGGGGCCCTTCCTTTTCGGCCCTCTTCCTCCCTAGCAGGGTGGAGGACGGCGAAACAAGAAGGACACATGCACGGTGACGGCGGATCCGGCAGGCAAAAGTACCTCCTTTGTGGCGCCACGCCGGCGCGGAGGTCGAGCTTCCCTGTTCCGACGTCACCATGCCGGCCAGATCAGCGCACCTCGGGGTCGGCAGCGACGACGCGGCCCCGGCCAGCCCCGGCGGAGCTTGGCTCGCCTCCGTCTGCGCGGCCCCGACCTCTCGTCTCTCCCAGGCGATGGCGGAGATCTCGAGGTCCTCCTCGATCTACGGCCGGTGCCCCTGCTCTCCCCCCAGCTAGCAGCGCTGCTCCCTCCGCCCCCTCCCTAGCTCGCGGCGGAGGAGCAGAGGTGGAGATCCGCCGGCGCGCATCGACCTGGTGCTCGAGCTCCTCCCCGAAGCAGAGACCAGCGCCTCCATCCCCGACCTCCATGGTGGGCGCAGCAGGGGACAAAGCTCCCTCCCCTGCTCGGCGGCCATCGATTCGCGGCGACAAGCTACTGCTCCCGCGCTCGCCGGTCTGCGCGCCAGCCGGTGCGCATTCGGCGCTTCGTCTCCAAGGACAGCGGCGAGGTGGAGCTCTCCTTGCGGCAGCGGCCCCTGCGGCGGAGATTCCGGGTGTGACAACCCCATCCGAGATAAGTCCGTACTATCACTTAAGCCAATCCCTTTTGGCCATTTAGCGATAATAAAGAATCATCCCGTTGAGTGTTGCCGGGTCATAGCCCGGTAAATCACTCGTAGACCACACAGAGGATCGAAACGCATATATTAAAACTCTCACGAAGGAGAGTCCAGAGTACCTTAAAATTTAATACTAATCTTCCCCGTAGGGTCACTATTACAAACCATAGTTCACAAAATAATAAAGCATGGTTCAGAGTTTTAAATAACAGCGGAAACAAACTACAAAAATTCATAACTTAGAAACTACAGTCCCAAAAATTCTCAAATTTTTGTAGCAACTTAGCAAGGTTATGAGGCACATTTTTTGTATTCAACGGGGAATCCGAATCAGATAGGAACATACTTGAAAAGTACAAGTTCAGAATGAGGTATCCAGGAAAAACAGCAAGACAGGGTGTCGCTATTTTGGACATAACTTGAGATCTATAGAAGCTATGATCAAGAATTTTTGGCAGCAGAAACTAGATTAGATATGGAGCCACTTTGGTATAGATCATCTAGTCATCCTATTTTTACAACAGGGGGTAAAAATTAAGCAACAGATCCATCTACTAACTGTCTACTCAACAAGCAAGCTTCACATGCAATTTAACATCAAGATAGCAAGGTAACACCTAGAGAGCATACAAACATGTATGATTACAACATTTTCAGGTTTAACAATTTTTAGCATGATGCAAAAAGCGTCACATACGACCTCACGCGGCGATCAAGCCAAAAATCGAAGTTAGTGTCGGTGGCAAGGCTTATATACTTCTCTCCCTATAATAACTAGTCGGAGCTACACTTTGGTCACATAACGATCGTACGAAACATGGTTAGTGTAGCTGCAGAAAAGAACCTTCTATGCCAGCACGTTACGGGAGCGTCCACATACATTACCATTCACTATAGAAACGGTATCCATGCATTTTACACTGCATGGACGGCGTCCAACCTGAGACACGTCCCTTTTGAATGGAGGGTGTCCCCCTTCGCATGTTCGTAATGCGGAATCATGCACACGTATAGCAAAACGTGGCGACATCAAAACTCATGACATGTTCATCTTGAATAGAACATGGCATCCTTCGTATGACTTGCATACGGTAGCACACGTATAAAACACGTGCACATCCAACCGAGAAGATAAGATCCGTGGAATGGATTGCCCTATCAACCCTCGCATACTCGTGATGCGGTACCACACACGTATGAAACACGTGGCTTAAAAAGTGCTGGAAGTTAACATAAATAAACCATAACTACTTAGCCACCTTAAAGAACCCAAAACTCCCTCTAGGGCCTTTCGGTCTAAACATTCCTTAACGATCCAACGTATTTTCAAAATCCAATCAATCTTGGCAAGTTTTAATTGTAAATCATTGTGATTAGTTATTAAACTAATTACTCTGGTGTATACAGATGCTCTAATACCAACTATGACAACCCCATCCGAGATAAGTCCGTACTATCACTTAAGCCAATCCCTTTTGGTCATTAAGCGATAATAAAGAATCATCCCGTTGAGTGTTGCCAAGTCATAGCCCGGTAAATCACTTGTAAACCACAGAGAGCATCGAAACACATACATTAAAACTCCCACGAAAGAGAGTCCAGAGTACCTTACAATTTAATACTAATCTTCTCCGTAGGGTCACTATTACAAATCATAGTTCACAAAATAATAAACCATGGTTCAGAGTTTTAAATGACAGCGGAAACAAACTACGATAACTTGGCATCATGGGAGGCCACCCATAACGTCGTAATTCTTCGTCATCCACCCGTTCCAGCTCCCAGCCAGGTGGGATTTCTCCATGCCAAACAATATTACCTGGAAACAACATATAAAGCATGACTGAGTATACTAATACTCAGCAAGGCTTACCCGTCTAAAATATAAGACTTAACCTTCTAGTCATGCTTTGGCTTTTGGCTAGTGGGGTGGTTTTGCCCAAAATGCGATTAAGGAGTTAATCCTTACTTTCAATATTTTAGCTCAAGTTCTAGTAGATCAAATTATTACTAGATAAGCAACTAATGCAAGCATAATTGTGCAAACAATTTTAATCAAACATCAAGTTTATCAACATTTCATCATAGAGGGACTATCATGGATAGAGGGTGAAGCAATCTCGGATAACGGTGAGAGGCCGACGATCGATCGATTAATAACCTTGCAAGGTGGACCTAACACTAGGCCAAAATCGATTTGTACTGACACATGAAAAATAGATTACTGGTGGTCGCAATTGTCACTCGCCAGCACAAATGGGATCATTTTTGCTGGCGGGCGCTTGAAGTCACCCGCCACTACTGTGACCACAGTGCTGGCGAGTGACTTAACACGACCGCGAGCAAAAATGGACTCATTTGTGCTGGCGGGTGACTTAACACGCCCGACAGCATAGTGCTTTTCAAAATTTTGGGTTGTGTGACAATCCCTTTTTAAAGCAGTAAAAAGTTGTCAAATCAAAAACTTGTCAACTACAAAGTTTCATTACTTCTCAAGATGTACAACTTTTATTTAGATTATTTTTTCATTTGACAAAGTGGTAATGATTTTGTTCACAAAACCTATCTCTCTTATATAGTTTCATGAAACTATATGAGACATGTATAAGATTTGTGAAGAATGTTACTACGACTATACCGAATGACTAAATGACCAAAATAAAAGTTGTTCATCTTGACAATTTATGAAACTTTGTAGTTGAACCTTTTTGAATTTGAATTACTTTTGTCAATGAAAAGTACGTCTGAAATTTCTCGAATTTGAAAATTTGGATTTTTCAAACGACCTCGAATGGAGAAACATTTTAAACAAAAGTTGTACGTCTTGAGAAGTAATAAAATTTTGTAGTTTACAACTTTTTTATTTGAAAACATATTGTCAACGAAAAACTAAGTTTGAATCTCTCAAATTTGAAATTCAAATTTTGTAAATGACCTCAAATGAAGTTTTGCTCAAAATGAAAGTTATAGATCTCAGAAAGTTATGAAACTTTGTAGTTGACAAGTTTTTAATTTGAAGCCGTTTAGAGTCTCAAAAAGGCAATTTACACTCGGTGTAGTATAATATGAGTAGAATGGAAACTGAATATGGACGCATATGAGTGTGTGGTGTAGTGGTAGAGGAGGCTTCGCGCGAGGAGGAGGTCACAGGTTCGAATCCTGCTGGCCGCGTAGCGGCGCGACTTTACGCGAAAAATGGCTGACGGTGACGGGTGGGTGGCTGGCCGGTGGGGTTCCTCCCCTAAAAAATTTTTTTGCTATTTATTTCGAGACATTTTGTAAAATTCACAATGCTGGCGGGCGCTTAAGTCACCCGCCAGCACTGTGGTCTCAGTGCTGGCGGGCAAGCACCCACCAGCACAAATGACGATTTCTCCAGGCTCAAGGTTGCTGGCGGGCGCTCCACCCGCCAGCAAAAACCCCTTTTACCCGCCAGGACAAATCGTTTGTGGCCTAGTGTAAACATACGGAAGAAAACACTCACAATGAGTGCATTCAACCAAACGGTTCCCGTCATTCCTCGGATTGGGATCAGATGCCACAGTCCTAAGTACAAGGCTAGCCGGCATGCCTCACAGTAGCATCTGGCGTCACACATGCAATATAGGTAGCTAGCCTGGGGCCGCAACCCAAGATTAGTAGCGCAAAGTTCCCGTACCGTATCATTCCGGTACTAGGCTTACCGTACCAATGTCCGACAAATGTTTAGTACATTCAAACGCTTAATCTCTTAACCACTGGACCGGAGCCCAAAATCTCATGCTCTTACCACGTGAGCATTTCACTTTAACAATCTTATGATTCCAACATAAGAACCTATTATAGCGAATGAAGTACATCACTCGATTTGTACCGGGTCCTTAGTGCATAGCCACTATCGACCTAGCATACTAGTGAAAGATCATAGGTACTTATGGATCATGCATCTAGGGTTTCCATTCAACTCCTGAACGTAAAAGCACATAAATAATCAAACACAAATTCAGAAATTGAAAACAGAAACATATAGGTAAATGTTAAACCGTGGCTTGCCTTCACTAGCAAGTTAGTAGCAAGTCTTTCGAACTTGGTTCGGGTCTTGTTGCACGTCCACATAGTCGATTCCTTCCCTCGAACGGTCCGTCACCTTGATCCGGGACGAACTCGTAACTAACGTCGGAAGGTTCTACACGTACGATGCATATGCAAGCGTTAATTGGTGACATGAGTTATTTAACTACAAGGTACCATGTGACAACATAAGGTGTCAAATTAACCAAATCCATCTAGATAGAATATATTCAGCATACTCTTCCATAAAGATAAATCAGGCAATGTTTATTAATTATCATTTTAATGGTGATTGTGTGCATATTTATGTAAACCATTTAAAATTACCACACAACATTCAATTTACATTTCAAAAATCCATAGTAGCATTTCTTAAAGATAAAACACTCATAAGTCCTTAAAAGAGTTGGTTTCTTTATTTATCTTTTTATATACTTGTTTCATTTCAAAATTCTTTCTGGTAAAATAATGCGGTAGAACATAGTGAAACTTTTTGTATGAGCACACAGTACTACAACAGAGCTACTGTTAAATTTTCATAGCAATCAAGGCTAGAATCTAAGCATGAAAAATACGACAAGTTATTCCTAGTAAAAGCAAGAATATTCAATACAGAGAAAACTACTCATGCAATGGAGCTCAAAATTTACACAGGGCCTCTAGGGACTAAAACTAGCTTACACGCCAAAAATTAGCTCCAGAACCTATTTCACTTATGCTACACAAAAATAACTATTTTCAGCCTAGTTAAAACATAAAGAAATTATACAGGAACATATGTAACTTAAAAGTAGCCCAACTTTCTCCTATAGCACAAGCATGGTACAAACATCTAATGGACCAAAGATAAGCATCACTGGATTTACAGAAACTGAGCTATGGATTTTACTTCATAAACAAACATCATTCAGAAACAGATATATACACAGTTCATAAATACACAATAAATTTACCAGGAGCACATCTAGGCATAATAAGATGATAGCCACAAGATTAGCCATAGAAAGCATAAATATAAAGCTATACAAAAAGTATATGCAGATCTAGCATAAACACAAAATAAATCATAACTAGAGATTCACTTAGCAATTTTATGCAAAAAGTTAGGTACAGCCTATTCAAGTCATTACTAACAACATATCCAAAGATCAAGCCTAGCTCATGAGTAGAACTCAAGTTATGAACAAACACATACAAACTGGTTTTGATTTTTCATTGAAAAACTAAATATCAAAAGTATATACAACCTTTCTAAAAGATGTAGATCTACTCATAGGGAAACCAACAAAATTGGTTTTACATTTTTCCGATTTATCTGTCAATTTCTACGATTTTTTCAAAAATCCAGCCAAACATGGAAAAGGTAGAAGAATCTATTTGCGGTAAGGACCCTGGAAAGAGTTAAAGATTCACAGCTATGCCCTTAGTTCGCACAAAACTCCCTGGGAAGAAATGGGACCTTACAATTCGACCCTTGGGGGCGGACGCCGGCGGGGATCGCCGGATTCCGGCGAGGGGACGGTCGGGCCTGGGCAACAAGCGGCGGGGAAGTGGCCTGTGACCTCCGGGGACTCAATTCCGGGGTTCAGCGGGGTCGGGGAGTACGCTGGTGAGGCAGCTCGGCGGCGCCCTGCGGTGGCGGCTGCTGCAGAATGAACTCCGGCAAGCAGGAGCTCGGCCAGGGGAAGGTGGCGGCCCGGGAAGGTTTAGAGGGTGCTTGTGGAGGTGGGAGCAGGCTCAAGCGGTCGTGGTGACATCGGGGAGGCGGAGCTCATCGTGGAGGCCAATGGCGGACACGGTGGCGACGGGCAGGGCCTCGGTGGTGTGTGCGTGTGCACGGGCATTCCGGCCTTATAAGGAGCGGCACGACGATGACTTGACGACCGCGGCTCGGGCCAATGGGGCGAGGCGGTGGGAAGGCATGTGCGCGCGACGTGGGGAGCTCCTACGACGGCGACGTGGTTGGCGGTAGGTGCGGCGCGGTTGAACGGGCGAGCGGCACGCGGCGACCATGTACTAGAGCTCAACGTCGGTTGAGGTGTGGGACCCAGCGCGTGCGTGGATGGTGGTCCTCGGCGTTCAGACCGGTGGATCCTCGGCAGTCGCGCTTGGCACGCGGGCGACGTCGGGACGGCATCGGGCGGTACGTGCTCTAGAGCGTCGGTGCCAGAGAAGGTTTTCGATTAGCACTGTTTGACTCGAATTTTCTCCAGATTTTGACACTAAAGTGCACAGAGTGGTAATAATCAAAGTTGGAGATCTCACATCCCTCTACAACTTTTACAAAAGCGGATTAGTGTTTCGATCAATGGATCTGGCATAAACCGCAGACAAAGATGAGCATTTTCTCGGCACCCATAAATAGTGTCTGCAGACTTTGACCAAGTTTTTCACCATTTTCCACTCAAAATTAGCAATGCCGCGAATAATGAAAGTTGTGTCTCTTGAAAAGATGAACAACTTTTATTTTGGCCGATTTTGAAGTGTTTAGATGAAATTTGGAGAACACGGCAAAAGTTCTAGAAAGAGTTTAGGGTCAAAGGGATTAACTAGGGTTTAAGAAGGGGTTTTGACCAAGGTTTGACCAAACCTTGACCAAGCTTGACCCTTAGGGATTGTTGGCTCGGTTTTCGAGGTGATGACCCAGGTTGACCAAGGTTTGACCAAAGTCAACATGGTTGACTCGGTTGACCAGTCATTAGCGTTAATTAACCCTAATTGAAAACTTGGGGCGTCACAGCCTACCCCCCTTAAAAGGAATCTCGTCCCGAGATTCGTAGTTTTAAACAAGGATAGGGGAATAGCGGTGTCAAAAGGAGTGTACCCATTGTTCCATTGTTCCTTCCGGTAGGTTAACTGTAGTTGTGATTTTGGCTCTGCTCTTCTTGGCTTGGGCAAGTTGTCTCCTGCGCTTCTTATTCTCAGTCCGTTCAATTTGGTCCTGCTGAGGTTCTAGGCACTCATTGGCCATATGGCCATGTTGTATACAATTGTGGCACAGGGGTTTCCTATGATTGCATGGAGGCGGAAGTGCACCGGAATTTGGGAACTGCTGAGTTTTGCTACTTTGCTTTCTAGCACATGGCTTGAATTCGGTGCAGGTAACTTCCCATTCACTTAAATCAAATTCCGACATAATTGGCTTGGGGTTCCTACTCCTTCTCTCTTCCTTCCTAAGATCCATAGGTAGGTTTGCGGGCGGTAGTAGAGAGTCAGAGGTGTTGAATTGATCCTGGTTCATATGATCCACTAATAGATTGTAGAGACGGGCTTGTTTGGCCACAGATGCAAACAATGATCCAGCGAGGCTGGCAGTTAAACTAGTTTGAGACAGCCCTTGATAAAGTCCATGGATAACATTATGTACTATCTGACTAAGCACTGCATTCTATTCTCCCAACATCTGGATCGTTCCAGCGATGGTATCTATATCAACTTGGTTAGGTGCTTGGAGTGAGCAAGATTCATAACGGTGAGGTTTCTCTGAATTTGCTCTGATGAAGTTCCTAGCCTTAGTGTATATTCCTGGTCTATTTGAGATGGCACCCACGGTAGATTGCGGTTGTAGCATCTGGAGGATTTGGTGTATCACATCTATTTGAGCAGCTGTTAAACCTTCTGGTATGTTAGCGGGCGATGGATGTGTACATGAAAAACTAAAAGCAGATAGATTCCGTCGGCGATGCAGAGATACATCACTACCAGCGTCTAGTGAAGCGACTCGAACATCTCCAGAAACGGAGCCATGGTCAACGGTGTAGGCTTGGGGTTTTCTTTTGGCCTACTTCCGAGCTTCTTCTTGATATCGTTGATGCAAACGGAGAGGCAGCTTGCTCAACGAGGAAGGAAGCAGACGGCAGAGATGGCTGGTGGCGGTTGTTGGAGAACAGCCGGAGGGGAAAAGGAAGAGCGACGACGATGTTGAACTCAACTGGGAGAAGAGATTTGAAACTAGCAGCATCGAGGAAAGGCTTCCTTTTTATGCTGCTGCGGAATTGCAACGGTCGTCCAAGATCATCTGCGGCAGGGACTGGCGGAGCGATCCGGTGGTGACTGCACGTGTCTCAATATTGCTCGGCCTCTAGAGAGCTCGGCGACGTGATCGTGGCTGTGGAAAAGAGATGGCAGGGCGACGCGATGGTGTTGTGCGTTCGTGGCGCAGAAAAGGATGTAGTTCAACGGTCCGAAGGAACGGTCGTGCTGACGGCGGAAACAGGAAGAGTTCAGGAGGTCCACCATCGAGGTTTAACTTGTGGTAACGAGAATTTGTCCAGAGACTCTACTCGTCCTTCATTAGTTGGTCTTTTGATTCCTAAGATTTGGAGGGTATGATCAACGGATCATAGATTGAGAAGTGATGGAAAACTCTCATATCTTTGACTTTTAGAGAACCTTGACTACTCAGGGAATTCTACTATTTCTGCTTCAACTTAGCTGGTTGATTTGCAATTTTGCTCAGAGATCGATGCGATTGGACGGACGAAGAAATCACATTGACATGTTCCGTAGTGATTTGATGAAGAAAAGGAAGGCTAGTAAACAATGTTTGTCCAATTTGTTTACTATGATTATTGAATTTATTTCAGAAGAGCAATAAGCAGGGTGACGATAGATACGGGTTTCCATCATCAGGGTTTAAGATTAGGTCCATAACAACACTGGAAGTCACAGAGAATGGTTGTAAGGAGTTGTTCATGGTTAGAAGATGACAATGGTTCGAACAGATAGGCTGATACGGAAATTCAGAAGGTGTCTGCTCACAGGTTACTTAATTAGTGAGCTGGGTGACATCATTTCTCGTATTACTGATGCAAGGATCTTATTTAGCTTGATGATGATATCCCAACTGAATCTATGGTTGTATGACTAAGTATGTGGGATACATGGTGCAACAATGGAATGGTGCACATGTTGATGTTCATGACGTGGTGCATGGGGTAGAATGCACGTGTGGATGACATACGATGATTGTGCATATGACATATGGTACATATGGCATGATGCATAGTACGAGATGCACATGAGGAGGGCATTATGCGTGTGGCATGATGCACAGGTTTGTGAATGCACAAGGTTCATGTTCGCGAGGTATGGTGCTCATGAAATAAGGTTAGCATAACTTGTCTCACCCTTGTATAATCGTCGGAACAAAGGTTTGACGTAAAGTTGAGAATATTCTCTGCGGTGTGTTGTATTCTCACAACTAAGATACCTAGTGCGCACCCAATGGTGATCACATGGCTGCAGCACACATGATACCCTAGGTTCCGACGCGGCACCTTTGGTCATGGAATACAACGTTACCGATCAAACAAATTTAAGGTAGAGAGACTGAGATCATAATGCATATGCATGTTAGTCCTCCAAGGGTTACCATGCATATGCTGTGCAGTGCATGATCATGCTGGTGAATGATTTTATTAAGAGTGCAACCATGTAGGAGATGATGATGATCCTACAACTTAAAGGATTTTGGATGCTCTTTATCCATGTTTTATTTATTCCAACCTTTTTTTTGTGAGCAAGCTAAGGGTAGAACTCAAGGTTGGTAAAATCAATTGGAGCACGGCAGGGAAAGTTTATCAAGGAAAAGCCGAATACTCCTAGGATATTTAATCAAAACTCTCATTATCGGTTGGATGTAAAATCTTCCACAGGATCTGTCTTTGATATTCCTTTGATTCGAGAATTGAGCATAACAAGGTTATTCATCCTAGCCGTCAGAATGCAGCGATAAGGGGTTCGTCCATAACATTTCATCATTGTCAAGTTCGAAATCATCACAACATAACATATGGGGTTACAATGCAATCTAGCTGCGCAAAGCGTACTCCTAGGTCAGCCTACCACAACCATCTTTCCAAAAGCAGCTACACACCCTAGAGTATGTCCTTCTACTACAACCTTCCAACATATCATTAGTCTATTACAAGCAGATTGTCTTCCACTGGAATCAACTAGCCTTAGCTTCACCTTCTCTTATTCGGCCTACTCAAGGTGAAGCAAGCTCAAGGGGAGGTAGGTCCAGACTCTACTCCAGACTCTCCCTTAGTGTCCTCTGGGTTTTCTTCCTCACCTGGTTCAGGTGCGACAGGAGGCGCTGCTGCGGCTTCCAGCTAATTTTCTAGGTCCAACATGTACTGGTCGTTGTGTTGTAACATGAAATTCTACTCGAGAATGGTTTGACCCATCTCACGCATTCTTATCTTATCCTTGCGCCTTCTTTTCTTGAGCAAAGCTATCTGTGCTCGGGCTTCTTCCAACTCTTGTGCTGTGTCATTCCCTTCCAATACGTGGTGCCTATAAAGTTGGTGTCAATAGAACACACCTTCTCCCACCATCAGTTGATAGGTGTCAAACATGGCCTTGGAGAAACAGGCTGAGGTAGCAAGATCAGGATTATAGTGAGCATTGTCTTGAGCGGGGAGAAATGCTTCACATTCCACCCATTGCTCGGAGTACTCTGCTCCTATGGGAATCACCTTGGCTGCAGTACCAGCTACCGAGGCAGAATGCTTTCCACAAAAGGTGGTGAGAGCTTCAAGAGTGGCCTTTTGTATGGTGTTGGGCATTGTCAAGCCTAGGGCTGTGCAATCCCATGTTTCCCAGTCAGGATTCATTAGACAAGTGGGAATCTTCACCTTCACTTGCCAATGAAGGATTTGTCCCGAAGTCATGAACTCACGTCCCATGTACTCTGGGTACGTGGTGTATCCGAAGTCCTTTAGGGTGTCCCACAAAAGTGCAGAAAATCCACCCTCCTCGAGGCAGTTCAATTGAGTCCACACCGGCGTGTTAGCGGTCATGGATCCGGAGTTGGACATCTGGATAGAGTGACAAATGTAAGTATTCTGATGAAAGATTGTGCACAAGGATAGATTTTCATAACTATAAAAGTGAGTTGCATGCAAAAATCACCCTAAGGATTCAAACTTTTATCAAATCCTTAGGTAGGTACCAAGGAACAATTTGGATCCTCAAGTGGGTAAAATTGGGGCTGCCATCTATACAAAGGTATAGAGTATGCCTAAACTCAAACGAGTGTGACATACAAACGGCATCCAATTCTGTCTGTTGTGAACAAAAATTCATAACTTAGAAACTACAGTCCCAAAAATTCCCAAATTTTTGTAGCAACTTAGCAAGGTTATGAGGCACATTTTTGGTATTCAACGGGGAATCTGGATCAGATAGGAACATACTTGAAAAGTACAAGTTCAGAATGAGGTATCCAGGAAAAACAGCAAGACAGGGTGTCGCTATTTTGGACATAACTTGAGATCTATAGATGCTATGATCAAGAATTTTTGGCAGCAAAAACTAGATTAGATATGGAGCCACTTTGGTATAGATCATCTAGTCATCCTATTTTTACAACATGGGGTAAAAATTAAGCAACAGATCCATCTACTAACTATCTACTCAACAAGCAAGCTTCACATGCAATTTAACATCAAGATAGCAAGGTAACACCTAGAGAGCATACAAACATGTATGATTACAACATTTTCGGGTTTAACAATTTTTAGCATGATGCAAAAAGTGTCACATACGACCTCACGCGGCGATCAAGCCAAAAATTGAAGTTAGTGCCGGTGGCAAGGCTTATATACTTCTCTCCCTATAATAACTAGTCGGAGCTACACTTTGGTCACATAACGATCGTACGAAACGTGGTTAGTGTACATGCAGAAAAGAACCTTCCGTGCCAGCACGTCATTGGAGCGTCCACATAAATTACCATTCACTATAGAAACATTATCCATGCATTTTACACTACATGGATGGCATCCAACCTGAGACACACCCCTTTTGAATGGAGGGTGTCCCCCTTCGCATGTTCGTAATGCAGAATCATGCACACGTATAGCGAAATGTGGCGACATCACAACTCATGACATATTCATCTTGAATAGAACATGGCATCCTTCGTAGGACTTGCATACGGTAGCACACGTATAAAACTCGTGCACATCCAACCGAGAAGATAGGATCCGTCGAATGGATTGCCCTATCAACCCTCGCATACTCGTGATGCGGTACCACACACGTATGAAACACGTGGCTTAAGAAGTGATGGAAGTTAACATAAATAAACCATAACTACTTAGCCACCTTAAAGAACTCAAAAATTCCCTCTAGGGCCTTTCGGTCTAAACATTCCTTAACGATCCAATGTATTTTCAATCTTTGCAAGTTTTAATTGTAAATCATTGTGATTAGTTATTAAACTAATTACTCTGGTGTATACGGATGTTTTGATACCAACTGTGGCAACCCCATCCGAGATAAGTCCGTACTATCACTTAAGCCAATCCCTTTTAGTCATTAAGCGATAATAAAGAATCATTCCGTTGAGTGTTGCCGGGTCATAGCCCGGTAAATCACTTGTAAACCACATAGAGGATCGAAACGCATACATAAAAACTCCCACGAAGGAGAGTCCAGAGTACCTTACAATTTAATACTAATCTTCCCTGTAGGGTCACTATTACAAGTCATAGTTCACAAAATAATAAACCATGGTTCAGAGTTTTAAATGACAGCGGAAACAAACTACGATAACTTGGCATCATGGGAGGCCACCCATAACGTCGCAATTCTTCATCATCCACCCGTTCCAGCTCCCAGCCGGGTGGGATTTCTCCATGCCAAACAATATTATCTGGAAACAACATATAAAGCATGACTGAGTATACTAATACTCAGCAAGGCTTACCCGTCTAAAATAAAAGACTTAACCTTCTAGTCCTGCTTTGGCTTTTGGCTAGTGGGTTGGTTTTGCCCAAAAAGCGATTAAGGAGTTAATCCTTACTTTCAATATTTTAGCTCAAGTTCTGGTAGATCAAATTATTACTAGATAAGCAACTAATGCCAGCATAATTGTGCAAACAATTTTAATCAAACATCAAGTTTATCAACATTTCATCATAGAGGGATTATCATGGATAGAGGGTTAAGCAATCTCGGATAACGGTGAGAGGCCGACAATCGATCGATTAATAACCTTGCAAGGTGGACCTAAACATACGGAAGAAAACACTCACATTGAGTGCATTCAACCAAATGGTTCCCGTCATTCCTCGGATTGGGATCAGATGTCACAGTCCTAAGTACAAGGCTAGCTGGCATGCCTCACACTAGCATCCAGCGTCACACATGCACTACAGGTAGCTAGCCTGGGGTCGTAACCCAAGATTAGTATCGCAAAGTTCCCGTACCGTATCATTCCGGTGCTAGGCTTACCGTACCAATGTCCGACAAATGTTTAGTACGTTCAAACGCTTAATCTCTTAACCACTGGACCGGAGCCCAAAATCCCATGCTCTTACCTCGTGAGCAATTCACTTTAACAATCTTATGATTCCAACATAAGAACCTATTGTGGCAAGTGAAGTACATCACTCGATTTGTACCGGGTCCTTAGTGCATAGCCACTATCGACCTAGCATACTAGTGAAAGATCATAGGTACTTATGGATCATGCATCTAGGGTTTACATTCAACTCCTGAATGTAAATGCACATAGATAATCAAACACAAATTCAGAAATTGAAAATGGAAACATATAGGTAAATGTTAAACCGGGGCTTGCCTTCACTAGCAAGTTAGTAGCAAGTCTTCCGACCTTGGTTCGGGTCTTTTTGCACGTCCACGTAGTTGATTCCTTCCCTCGAACGGTCCGTCACCTTGATCCGAGACGAACTCGTAGTTAACGTCCGAAGGTTCTACACGTACGATGCATATGCAAGAGTTAATTGGTGATGTGAGTTATTTAATTACAAGGTACCACGTGACAACATAGGGTGTCAAATTAACCACATCCATCTAGATAGAATATATTCAGCATACTCTTCCATAAAGATAAATCAAGCAATGTTTATTAATTATCATTTTAACGGTGTTTGTGTGCATATTTATGTAAACTATTTAAAATTACCACACAACATTCAATTTACATTTCAGAAATCCATAATAGCATTTCTTAAAGATAAAACACTCATAAGTCCTTAAAAGAGTTGGTTTCTTTATTTATCTTTTTATATACTTGTTTCATTACTAAAATTATTCTGGTAAAACCATGTAGTAGAACATAGTGAAACTTTTTGCACAAGCACACAGTACTACAACAGAGCTACTGTTAAATTTTCATAGCAATCAGGGCTATAATCTAAGCATGAAAAATACGACAATTTATTCCTAGCAAAAGCAAGAATATTCAATACAAAGAAAACTACTCATGCAATGGAGCTCAAAATTTACACAGAGCCTCTAGGGACTAAAACTAGCTTACACGCCAAAAAGTAGCTCCAGAACCTATTTCACTCACGCTACACAAAAATAACCATTTTCAGCATAGTTAAAATCTAAAGAAATTATACAGGAACATATGTAACTGAAAAGTAGCCCAACTTTCTCCTATAGCACAAGCATGGTAGAAACATCTACTGGACCAATGATAAGCATCACTAGATTAACAGAAATTGAGCTATGGATTTTACTTCATAAACAAAGATCATTCAGAAACAGATATGTAAACAGTTCATAAATACACGATATATTTACCAGGAGCACATCGAGGCATAATAAGATGATAGCCACAAGACTAGCCACAGAAAGCATACATATAAAGCTATACAAAAAGTATATGCAGATCTAGCATAAACACAAAATAAATCATAACTAGAGATTCATTCAGCAATTTTGTGCCAAAACTTAGGTATAGCCTATTCAAGGCATTACTAACAACATGTCCAAAGATCAAGCCTAGCTTATGAGTAGAACTCAAGTTATGAACAAATACATACAAACTGGTTTTGAATATTCATTCAAAAACTATACATCAAAAGTATATATAGCCTTTCTAAAAGATGTAGATCTAGTCATAAGTAAACCAACAAAATTGGTTTTACATTTTTCCGATTTCTCTGTGATTTGCTACGATTTTTCGAAGATCTGGCCAAACTTGGAAAAGGGAGAAGAATCTATTTGCGGTAAGGACCCTGGAAAGAGTTAAAGATTCATAGCTATGCCCTTAGTTCGCACAAAACTCCCTGGGAAGAAATGAGTCCTTACAATTCGACCCTTAGGGGCAGACGCCGGCGGGGATCGCCGGATTCCGGCGAGGGGACGGTCGGGCCTGGGCAACAAGCAGCGGGGAAGTGGCCTGTGACCTCCGGGGACTCGATTCCGGGGTTCAGTGGGGTCGGGGAGTATGTCGGTGAGGCAGCTCGGTGGTGCCCTACGGTGGCGGTCGCTACGGAATGAACTCCAACGAGCAGGAGCTCGGCCAGGGGAAGGTGGCGGCCCGGGAAGGTTTAGAGGGTGCTCGTGGATGTGGGAGCAGGCTCAAGCGTCCGTGGTGACATCGAGGAGGCGGAGCTCACCCTGGAGGCCAATGGCGGACACAGCGGCGATGGGTAGGGCCTCGGTGGTGTGTGCGTGTGCATGGGCATGCCGACCTTATAAGGAGCGGCATGGCGACGACTTGACGACCACGTCTCGGGCCAATGGGGCGAGGCGGTAGGAAGGCATGGGCGCACGACGTGGGGAGCTCATACGGTGGCGGCCTGTGCGGCTGGACGGTGCGGCGCGGTCGAACGGGCGAGCGGCACGCAGCGACCATGTACTGGAGCTCTACGTCGGTTGAGGTGTGGGACCCAGCGCGCGTGCGTGGACAGTGGTCCTCGGCGTTCAGACCGGTGGATCCTCAGTGGTCGCGCCTGGCGTGCGGGCGACGTCGGGACAGCGTCGGGCCGTACGCGCTCTAGAGCGCTGGTGCCAGAGAAGGATTTCGATTAGCCCTGTTTGACTCGAATTTTCTCCGGATTTTGACACTAAAGTGCACAGAGTGGTAATAATCAAAGTTGGAGATCTCACATCCCTCTACAACTTTTACAAAAGCTGATTGCTGTTTCGATCAATGGATCTAGCATAAACCGCAGGCAAAGATGAGCATTTTCTCGGCACCCATAAATAGTGTCTGCAGACTTTGACCAAGTTTTTCACCATTTTCCACTCAAAATTAGCAATGCCGCCAATAATGAAAGTTGTGTCTCTTGAAAAGATGAAAAACTTTTATTTTGGCTGATTTTGAAGTGTTTAGATGAAATTTGGAGAACATGGCAAAAGTTCTAGAAAGTGTTTAGGGTCAAAGGGATTAACTAGGGTTTAAGAAGGGGTTTTGACCAAGGTTTTACCAAACCTTGGCCAAGCTTGACCCTTAGGGATTGTTGGCTCGGTTTTCGAGGTGATGACCCAAGTTGACCAAGGTTTGACCAAAGTCAACATGGTTGACTCAGTTGACCAGTCATTAGCGTTAGTTAACCCTAATTGAAAACCTGGAGCGTCACACCCGGCGGCCCCGGCGGGGGATGATGGCGCATGCAGAGGCGAAGGACGACGGTGGAGCTCTGGGCGCCGGGCATCTGCTTCCCTCCTCTCCCTCGTGGATCTGCAATGTCAACGACCCTCCATCTCAGGAGCGTAGGGGTGACGGGATCTCGGGCGGCTGTGTAGCTCCTCGACGGTTTGGTGGTGGAGGAGGGGCGGAGCAGAGGTGGTGGTGCGGTGGCTGCCGCAGCAGCTTCGGGCTGACGGTGCACGATTGCTCCCCGCGGCGTGTCTCCTCCGCTCCCATGGCGCTTGGCACGACGGCGACGACGAGGTGCTGATGTTGGCGACCCTCTCTCCCTCCTGCTTCTTCCCCGGTGGCTCCTTCCTCCTCCTCTCTCCCTCCCTCCCACGACGGGACGCGCGGGGTGGTTGGTTGCCCCGTCCGACGTGACGCATGGTGTTCGCCCTCCAAGCACGCTAGGAATGGTGTCCGCGGGACTGAACGGGAAGGCTATGTTCGGCTTCCAGGTCCCTGATGTGGGGAAAAACGGTAAAAGGGGACGCTATGTCCCGTCCTGTTCCTTTTACCGGCCCTAGTGCAGACAACCTTATAAGCAAACCTATCATATCTAGATAGATGGCCGGCGGCAGGCCAGCTACAGTACCCATGGTACTATTCACATGGGTGCCCTTATGGCCAACGGCCCAGCTAGCCCCTTTAGGACCATAACAACATTTTCTAGATTTTTGAGCAGTGAGTCCTCATGTTGCAATTAAGGATGGAAATGGAATGGATTCATATGGAATCGGATTTGGATAACACCTTTTACCATATTTTTACTTGATTGCGAATACAGATTTGAATGTTTTCGAATACGAATACAAAATGGATGTCTCGAATTCGGAAACGCATTCGGATATTTACTCGATTTGGAAGACAACATTTACCATTTTTCTCTATTGATAATTTACAATTATTAATCATATAAAGACTAAAGTATTAGTACATAACACATATCGCTCATTAAGAATATCACATTCATCCATATTTATTTCAATAACTAATATATAATAAATAAAACTATTAATAAATACATATTTTTGAAATATATACATTTATCAAACAAATAATAAAAAATACATGAAAAATATTTTCATTAATATGTAAATAAACTAGAGTAATTAAAATTAATTTTTATATTATTGTATTTTATTATTGAAATTAATTATATTGGTCAATAAATTTAAATATAACTTTTAAATTGAAAGCAATGTTTATGGCGTGGGAATGATGAAACCAAAAAAGTGGTAACCTAGCTGCTTGGCCAATGGTGCAGAGACCAAAAAACAAGGGCGGGCTTGGGGTTCTTAATCTAAGGCTGCAATGCTTTGTTGCTGAAGCAACTGAATAACTTCTACAACCATGACAATATCCCATGGGTCAATCTCATTTGGGACAGATATTATGTAGCTAAGGTTCCTCACCTCTCCCCTGAAACATGATCTTTTTGGTGGAAGGATTTGCTCAGGCTGCACATTCTGTTTAGGGGAGTTGCCAAATGTTCTCTTAGCAATGGTGCCTTAGTGTCCTTTTGGGAGGATTTATGGGCTGGGGAAGTGCTATCTCAAGCTTTCCCACGGCTTTTTTCTTTTGCACTCAATGGTAGCATATCTGTTCAAAGGGTGATGTTGGCTGAAGACCTGGTCTCCCTTTTCTACTTAGTCTCCAAGATACTCTGAGTGCTATTCATTATGATCCTACGATGTCAGACTCTTGGAGCTTTCTGTGGGGGTCTCCTATTTACTCTTCCTGGAGGTACTATAAGTCAGTTTTCAACAATTTCCCGGCTTCACCTATTTTCAAGAAGATGTGGCATGCCAAGTGTACGCCACGTATTAAGTTCTTCATGTGGCTACTTGTAGTGAATCGTCTGAACACCAGAGGCATATGCTCTTGCGGAGAAATTACAACATTCAACCCAACGCCAATTGTGTGATGTGCTCACTAGCTGTGGAAGAGGATATTGACCATATCTTTTTGGCTGTCATTTTGCCTTGGCTTGCTGGCAGAAGTTGGACCTACTAGGTCGTCAAGACCTCTATTGAGGTCAGTGGGACACAACTTGATACCAGGTCGTCCTGGTAGCATCTCCGACCTTCTTGAGGTCGGTGGACCCCCTGAAGGCATCACAACAGGTCGTAGGGGATTCAACTCCCCTACGCATGGCATTACACATGATTTGACAGAAGAGTGTGAACCTTACATGCATGGCTCCATGTCTACATGGTCGTCATAAGCAACATCTGGTCCTTGACCAGTTACATACAAACTAGATCATCCCCATAATGGGCATGATTGAAGATCTGATCTACATAGAGCGAATCTTGCCATGCTTTCTGCTATAGCAGGGCACATCGCAAGTTTTCTTCTGGCTTCCAGACCTTCGTGGAGACCTATCTGGGATCAGCGGCCCGACGCTGCTCCTAGCAAGTCATTTAGGCCCCCTGACTTTTGCATGCAGATGCATTCTTCACCCCGGGTGTGTACTAGACTTCTAGACCTAGCACACTCGCCACAAACTCTACGCACCACCAAGCCTCAATGAGTACTATTACTCATCAAGAACCTAAAGTATCACACCGGTTTCCTTCTGGATTCCTCGGTGGACGCAGGCACAGAGATTGGTGGATTACTCCACACTACACAAGTATTCTTCTAGCTCCAAACCTCTACAATTTCTTTCTTCTACACTCTGGTGGACAGATGCATGCCCACGACATGATATCTTGGCTACAATGGAACTTCATGATCTCCTTTGTGGTGATTGCTTTGCCTCCGGGCATCTGCTCTATTTATAGCTGAGTCCTGCACTCATTCGACCACAACACTATAAGCATGTGACCATGGTTACTGTATACATGTGACGCCTCTTTTGGCGCTTCTCTCTAACGCACGACAACAAAGCTAGGTGTCCTGCACCTGGTGCAAAGTACACTGTTCGCATGTGATTCCTGCCCATATTGCCGCCCGTGACCTGCACAGTATGTGCCTTTGCCAGACTTTGTCTGTTGCGCTTGGACAAATATCTTTGTCGGATGTGATTTTTTGTCACGTTGTGCTGAGCGAGATGGCTGGCGACCTCATGCTACTCTGCACTATTGCCCCCGTGAATTTACACTTCACCTCTCCAACTAGCCTGACTCCGTGTCAGACGGCCTAGCTGCCATATGGTCTTGTACCTGCTAGTTCAACGACCTCTTCAAGTCTACGACCTGTCACGACCTCATCCGATCACATTCGCACCCGCTACGGCTCTGCGTCTTATTTGCACCCTCTGTGGCTCTACGTACTAGTGCACCCGCTATGGCTCTGCACGTAAATGGACCTTGTACCAATCAGCCTATATTTCTGTCTCCCGAGCAGAATGGTCGTAGGTTCAATTTAAGACCTTCCGGGGTAGGCGTGCCTCGCTGCTCTGCCAGATTCGTTTGGGCGCCTGGAGTCCAAATCAACCACGTCTACGATATTCGACGTGACTCCTGAAGGTCGGTGTGCCCAGTACCCTAGTTAGCAATACCACGGTACCATGGCTCCGCTAGATAATTGGCAGCTATGCTGGTTGTCTGGGCACCAAAATGGCCTTCCCGGAGGTCGGTGTGCCTCAGTTCCTTAGACCTTAACGACCTCGGTACTGTTTTGGCCCCGCCAACCTAGTTGGGCACCTTGGATGCGTCACCTCTTGCAGGTCCATGTGCGTTTTTAGCCCTGCCAGCCTGTTCTGGACACCATTGGAAGGATTGCTTCAAGGAATGAAGGCCTCTCTGTGGGGTGTGCGCCAAACGGGCCCTGCCAGGCATCCCCGGGTGCTTGGGCGCTATTAGTGTTGGCGGTCGATTTTCGTCAACCTAGCCATGAGTTTACCTTCAATGTTGGTATTAATTTGATATTCACACTAACGATCCTAACCCTCATTATATGTCAAGTTTGCACTCGTGCATGGTATTTGGAGTTTATTGTTTACACAGGGATTAAGAGCCTAAATGAGGACTTCCGGGTAAAATTCATCAAGAGTTTTACAAGAAGATCATGGAGCCCGGTACAAGTCAAGATACAAGATGAACATGACTCCAAATGAACCAAGGACTAAAGCGTGAAGCCAAGAAGTATCGAGGACCTAGACAAAAGATGCGGGAGTTCATACGCCAAGCACCCTTATCTAAACCGTGAGGAAAATGACGTCAAGGACCCACATGCAACTCGGCAAAAGTTCTAGAAGACACGAGAAGCGACTGGAAGGAAGCTGAGGCTGAACTGGGCCCAGGCTGGTCGGCCTAGGCCGGCCGGCCCAGCCCATTCTGGGCCTGGTTCGGCGCCCCCTTTGACCTAGATGACCTTCGGGCTATTTATAGTCCCCGTGCCTCGAGCCATGCATGAAGCCATTCGTCATCCGTCGCCGAGGAACAGAGAAGAGAGGGACACCATTCCGGAGAGGAGAGGGTCGAGATGGTTGACTAGGGTTTCCCTAGCCGACGTGGAAACCTTGCATCGAAAGACCACGTCGGAGTTCTAGAAGCTAGCATCAAGATCAAGGTAGGATCCCGGTGGTGATCTTGTCCATGTATTATACTTCATGTTGAATTTGCAGGATTGAATCCAATTTCTAGCGATCAAGTGCTTTCACTATGACTTTGTCTTCGTTTGGGTTTTCTTATTCTCCAATCTATTCCGCGGATAGATTGCATAGGATGTTCTTGTAGTCATGGTGGCTAGAGGTGCATACCTGACCTACCGAGCGTTTTCAACACGTTCCTCGTGAACGTGCTCTTAGGTTCACCTACACAATAAGCGGGACATTGTGACAGGATATTGATCACGTGTACGGTAGGTGCCTTTGAGGGTTGGAACGAAAGACACGATTTAAAGAGGCTTTTAATGAGATTCATTTGCTTTATTCTTCTTGGTTTTGGAACTTCAACAAAAGACCCGATCCAATCTCTAGATTGGTTTTACCTCCCCTCTCTTTCTCTTGCTACCTCCGGTGTTAAGTAGATTAGACGTGTTTTCATGCTTCTTCCATAGATTAGATGTAAAAACCCTTTTCAAGATCAAAGTGTTTTCCGCTTATTAGATTGAATCTTGCGTTACACATTGTTCCACGGATTCGATACCTTGGGTTCACCACTTAAGGGAAGAAGGGTCCCTTGACTATGACAGGAGATTTGTCCGCTTGCAAGTCCAAACGAACTTTGATACGACTATCAACCGTCAACAATTAGCATGAGACATTCTTGAGGTCGGCATGCCTCGAGTGGCTCTGCCAGACTCTTTGCAGCCATGCAAGATATCTGGGTGTCTCTACAACTGATTCTTCACGACTACAAGAAAAAACGCTCCTTCTTCTTTTTTGGATCATCAAAGCAGTCTTGCTGCCTACTTCAATGTTCGAGGACTACTATACGAGAGTATTTTTCAAACACCCTATAGTTTTCCTCATCGTTACGACCTTCTGGGAAACCTTGTTTCTCATCAAGTCGGCTCTTGAGCTGATCTCTTCTTCTTCTTCTTCTCCTTTTTTCTGGATCATCAAAGCAGTCTTGCTGCCTACTTCAATGCTCGGGGACTACTATACGAGAGCATTTTTCAAACGCCCTCTGTTTTTTCATCATCACTTCAACCTATTGGAAGTCTACTTCCTTTAGGTCGGCACTCGACTTCACTACGCTCCGGATTCTACAAACTGGTCGGCTATTAAAGATTCTTTCTTTTTTGGACTGACGTGCACGCTTATCGACTTGTCGATGGCTCCACGACTTCGTCATGATTCCATCCAGTTCGATGCGCCTACACATCGCTTGGAGCTTGTGGGACATGGGTACCCCTAGGTCCCCACCGACCAGTCTCATGGCCGTCCCCGACAAGTGGGTCCGGCCCACCAGAAGACCAACCGACCTGGTTGTGGACCCAACAGACCTGATCTGTGGCCCACACGACCTCCTGAAGACCGTATCCGAAACGACTACAAGACTTGGAGTGCATGACAAGATGGTGGCGGATCCGACAGGCAGTCCGGGTAATATGGAAATAGTTGTAATCAACTAGACTCTGGTCTCCTGGTCTTAACCGACTAGGACTTTGGGCGACCGACCTTGTCCGCTGGCCAATATAAGGCGGGCAGGGCGACCCCCATTGTAACCACGCAATCCTCAAGCAATCTACACCAATAATTGGACGTAGGGTTTTACTCTCTAGAGGCCTGAACCAGTATAAACTCGTCGTGTTCCATGTGCTCTCGCATAACCATCGAGTCGTTAGATCTAGATCGCCCCCATCCAAATCTAAACCACCGGGGTTGACCCCCCTGTGGACTGTGCGGATCTAAACCTCTGACAGTCGGGTCCTCCTCACTTCGATGGAAAGAATTACCAGATGTGGGAGAGGCGCTTGGGCGTTTTTGTGTGGAAAAGGAACACTGATCTAGGAAGTGACACAAAATGCAAACTATGTCATTCCCGACAGTTTCCTTCTTCCAGGTACTCGGGACATGTTTGAGGCTAACAGCAAGGCCGTGGATTACTTGTTCCGTGCTCTTTGTGCCTCCGAGTTTGATCGAGTGTACAAAGAGGATGTGGCCGGAAAGATTTGGTTGAAGCTCAGGAATGCTCATGTTGGGAACGCTCAGGTGCAGGCTCGCTTGTTTGCCACTCACCGGAGAGAGTACGAGAATTTCACTCATCTCCCCGGTGAGTCGATTGATGTGATGTTCTAGTGCTTCACCTGTATTGTGAACAACATGAGGGCCAATGTGATGGTGCTCCCATACACGGATCATGATAGAGCTATCAAGCTCTTGCACTCACTTGACAGATCCGTGTGGAGTGCCAAGATCGAGGCCATCTTGGAGTCGGGTGTTTATGAGACCCTTACGGTGGATGAGCTGTTTTCTAAGCTTAAGTCTTCGGAGGTTGATCGTGACTTGAGAGCCAAGAGCGAGAGCCCCACTAATCCATATAGTTTGGCTCTTATCTCAGGATTGAGGACTAATGCTAACCCTACTGCCATGTAGTTTTCTTTGTCTTGTCTTGTGTCCATGCCAGATGATGACTTTGAGATGCTGAGCGAGGAGGATCTCGCGTTGTTGAGCAAGAGGTTTGGGCAGATGTACGAGAACCGCAAGAATGCGAGGAGGAGCTCGGGGATGTGCTATCTATGCGGGAAGCACGGGCATTTCATCGCCAAGTGTCCAGAAGCCATAGAGATCAAGAACGACTACAAGGGCAAGCCCAAGTACGACTATAACAACAAGCACTGCTCCCGGAACGACTACAAGGACAAGCGCAAGGATAAGGGCGAGAGAAGGCCAAGGAAGAGCGGCGGGTACAAGAAGAAGACGGCTCGAGCGATGGTTGCCAGAGCGAGCAACATCGACTCCACTTCAAGTGACTCCTCATCTGGTTCGAGCAGCGAGGAAGAGCAAGATCGGTGCAAGGACAAGTGGCACACGGGCAAGAACTTCACCGGCCTCAGCTTCGTTGCGCAAGGTGGTTTCTGCGGCATGGCGCACAACTCCAAGAAGGGCAGGAAGCATAGCTTGGATTTGAACTCCGACTCCGAGGGTGAGGTACATCAGGATCCCAACTTCTTGCTAGAGGAGAATGCTAGGCTGAATGAGTTGCTTGATAACTGTGATGATGTGCTCAGAAAGACCAACAAGGAGAAGAGGGAGTTTTGATCTTTGCTAGGTGATGCTAAGGACAAGATAGTTGAGCTTGAGTCTTTGCTTGTTGATGTTAGAACTGAAATAGACTCTTTGAAAGCTGCTCCTATTGTTTCTGATGAGGTTGATTGTGGTGATTGCCATGTTTTCCTGGCTGACTTGACTGCTCTCAAGGAGAAGCATGCCTCAACTATTGAGGAACTAGATGTGCTTAGGATTGAGCTTGATGAGTTGAAATCTAGACCTGCTTTGTTAGGTGCTTACACTTCGTGTCCTGTGTTGGATGCTAGGCTAGATGAATCTCATGATAGGATAGTTTCTCTTGAGGTTGCTTTGAAAGCTCCTATTCCTATATCATGCTCTACCTGTGAAATGCAAGCTTTGAAAAATATGGAACTTGCACATTATGTTGATCGTTTGCAGGATGAGAATGATGAGTTGAGGAAATTGATGAGTTGGTTGTCTGGGCATGAGCCTCAGTTGAGTTTGATGTTGGCTGAGTTTAAGAAGTTTGATGGTCAGGCTTTGGGGTCTGGGAAGAGAGGTGATAAGAGTGGTGAGGTAGAAGAGAAAGTTGGAGACATTCCTATCCCATCACACACTACGCCCATGAACAAATTTACACCCAAGCCAAACCACCTCAGAAACAAGCTAGACACAACCCCAGATCCACCAGTGTTCCCCCACAAGACAGAAAACTACCAGAAACCGCTGAAGTTTGTGAGCACCCTTGGGAATGTGTTTAGGGGGGAAGCCAGGAGAGAAAGCTGTTGAGAAGCCCATTGAGAAACCACATCCTAAGCCAAAACCAGTCCACTTCCATTGTGAGTATTGTGGGAGGGATGGTCATAAGGAGGAGTTTTGCTTCAGGAGGAGAAGGGAAGAGAGGTTTGCTAGGGAGATGGCAAACAAGGACAGGTACCACCCTTCTCATGGTGTGCCTGAGCCTCGTGGAGTGCCTCTACCTCGGGGTGAGGGGTTTGTGCGTACAGTTCCTACTTGGGGTGGAGGTGGTTTTCCTTAGAGAGATAGGCGTGTTAGGTTTGGGCATGGTGAGTTTGCTAGACGTGCTCCTGCTCATGACCGTTACGAGTTTGGGAGGCACGATCGCAGTTTTGGTTCTCAGAGGGACTACAGGCCATGATTTCCCCCTTGTGGTACGCGTTCCCTTCCAGTGAGATGTGACAGGTTCTTCGGTGGTAGGCATGAGAGGGCTCCGCCTAGAGGTTTTGATAGAATGGATTTTGCTATCCCTTCTTTTGAGCAAATGGCTTGACACTGGTTTGACTCTTTATGTACTAACCCTAGTGTTTAGTCGCTTGCTCATTCTCGTCCTCATTTTTTATTTGCAGGTAGGAGGCATGGAAAACTTTTTATTGATCAACTCCGGTTGTTCGCGCCACATGACCGGGGATCGTAGGTGGTTCTCCAGCCTCACCCCGGTGAGTACGAGGGAGTACATCACTTTCGGGGACAAAGGGAGAGGACGAGTGCTTGCTGAAGGTATGGTGAAGGTGAGTAGCAAGGTGACCCTAAAGAGTGTGGCTTTGGTCAAGTCACTTAGTTTTAACCTGTTGTCAGTATCTCAGTTACTTGACGAGGGTTTTGTGGTTCGTTTTAAGTTGGGCGCTTCTCGGGTGCTTGATTCTCGAGGCGATCTTGTCTGTACGATCGTCCCTGAGGGTCAAATCTTTTGTGCCGATTTTTCCCAGTCTGTTGGTCCTCCTTGATGCTTTGTTTCTGGTGTTTCAGCTGAGCTTTGGAAGTGGCATAGGAGGCTAGGACACTTGAGCTTTGAGTCTCTTTCCCGCTTGAGTGGCCTAGACCTAGTCCGAGGATTGCCAAAGTTGAAATTCGAGAAGGATTTGGCTTGTGCTCTATGTCGGCATGGAAAGGTGGTTGCCACTTCTCGCGCCCCTCTGACTGCGGTCATGACCGAGCGACCTTGTGAGCTATTGCACATGGATTTGGTTGGACCAGCTCGTGTTCGCTCTATGGGTGGGAAGTGATATGTGTTGGTAGTGGTTGATGATTTCTCACGGTACTCTCTGGTTTTCTTTTTGGAGGATAAGAGCGAGACATTTGGCTTTGTTCGGGACTTGATCTTGGGGTTGAAGAATAAGAGACATGGGGATGCCATTCGAGCTATACTCAGTGACAATGGCACAGAGTTCAGGAACTCTCATTTTGATGCCTTTTGTAGTGATCTTGGTCTTGATCATCGGTACTCTTCTCCATACATCGCTTGCCATAATGACGTAGTGGAGAGGAAGAACCAGACCTTTGTGAGATGGCTAGGACGATGCTTGATGAGCATAGGACTTCTAGGTGTTTCTGGGCCGAGGTGGTCAATACCACTTGCTATGTGTCGAATCACATTTTCCTTCGTGCTTTCAAGAAGAGGACTTCGTATGAGCTGATGCATGGGAGGAAACCCAAGGTGAGTCACTTTCGTGCTTTCGGTTGCAAGTGCTTTATTCTGAAGAAGGGTAAGCTAGATAAGTTTGAGGCTAGATGTTCGGATGGTACCTTTCTCGGTTATGCGATTCACTCTAGAGCATATCGTGTGCTCAATCTTGACACTAACCGAATCATGGAGACTTGCGAGGTAACCTTCGATGAGACACAACCATGTAGTTCTTCTGTCTTTGAGTGTGCAGGTCATGATGAAGTTGGTGACAAGATCTTTGAGGATGAGAAGGATGGAGATGGAGAATAAGATGATGATGGTGGTGATGCGCCCGCGGCTGATCGTGTACATGCTACTTCCACTACGACGACGACGATCGAGGATGGTCCATCCCCTACGCCTACGACGAGTGAACAGCTGATCGTTGCCAGATTTCGCTGGGTGTCGTTTGGACCGCAAGTCTACCTCGGGTTGTTGCCAGTTTCTTGGTTCTTCTTTGGTCTCTTGGTCGTCTCGCAAGCAATCTAGTGTAGCCCAGTCCACTACAGAGGCCGAGTATGTTGCTGCATCCAGTTGTTGTTCCCAGCTCCTATGGATGACCTACACAATGAGTGATTTTGGTGAGGAGTGCTCCCAGATTCCACTCTTTTGTGACAGCACCAGTACCATAATATAGTCAAAAACCCAGTCCTTCACTGCAAGACTAAACACATCAAAGTGAGATATCATTTTCTGAGGGACAATGTTGAGAAAGAGAACATTTTCTTGCCCTATGTACCTACCCAAGATCAGCTAGCCGACATCTTCACTAAACCACTTGACCAAGTTACCTTCACATGCTTGCGAGGTGAACTTGGAGTGTGTTTCCCTTTTTAGCTGGATCTTGGAGCTTCTCATGTATATATGTGATATATGTATCATTTGTGGCATTGCATGCATGCATTTTCATTTTGTACCAAAACATGGTAGGACAACCATCTTTGTATCATATTTGTTAGGATGAGCTTCTCTTATATACTTTGATCACTATGATGTGCTATATGTGAGATATGTGTATGCTTTGGGAATGATGATGTTAATGTTATGCTCTTGATTGTATTGTCATATGTTCATGATGAGATAGCTTCCTTTCGTGAAAATGCTAAAAATGCTTCACTCATGAGTAGATACTCTTTCATGCTCTCTTTGTTCTCAAATGTCTATATCATGCTTAGCTTGTGCTTGAGTATCATGCTCTTTTCACTTGGGGTCAAAGACCCAATTGTCATGATGAATGTTTAGCTCATATGTTCACTTGTGGAGGAGCATAAGTTTCTTTGTGCTGCAAAGGCATTTCATATACCATGCTTAAATTTAAAAATGAATTTGGTCTATAAATTGCCTTATGCTTAAAAAATGTGCTCATAATCATGTCTTTATGCTTTTATGTAAAAATCTTGGGTGCTAAACCATTGCATGATGTCTAACGTGAGAAGTCTCAATTAGAAGTAGACACATAGCTCAGTAGCTTTGACATGACATATAATAGCTTATGGGTGTTTTGTCACACCCTGAAATTTCTAAATTTCAGGATGTGAATAGAAAGAATAATTAAACAATAATTTTCTCATAATTTTAAAAATTTTCTCAACATTTATTTTCTTTACAGGAAATATAGTATAGGAAAAAAGCATTGTTTGTTTTTCTAAATTAAATAAAATGATTATGTGAGTGTTGCATTCATGCTGATGAATTTGGGTGTTTATGAGTGCAAAATGTTTTTAAATGCGTTTAGATGCTGACAAAATCCTTCCGAGAATTTTTCAGTTTTTTCTGGAATTTATTCTCATTTTCTCTGAGCTTATTCTATTTATCAGAAGGCTCTAAAATCCTTTTCACGAGATCTAAATATTCTATTTGGATTGTTCGTGTCTCAATCTGGCTCTAGGAATTTTCCTAGAATTTTTGGGATTTTCTGAGTATTTTTCGTTCCTTAAAACATTTTCAAGAATTTTCTGGATTTGTTTTTACACTGAAAATAACTTCAGAAAAAAGGAAAAAAAACCCTCCTACCGGGCCGATCCCGTGGGCTCGACCCACTCCATCCGGCCCAGCTTCAACCAACCGCGGCCCGCTAGGCCCATCTGGGCCCAAGCTGTCGCTGTGTCCATGGCGGACACGGCAGGGCGCCGTCGCCGCCGACCGCCTTCTTGGCGTGCGCGCCACGGCCACGAGCGCCCACGCCCCTATAAAACCACCGTCACATGTGGCTGCGCGTCCCTACCGCCTTCCGCTTCGCCGCCTCCTCGTACGCAGCGCGCGCCGCTGGACCCGAGCGCCGCCGCCGGCACCCTGCCAATCACGCGCTGCCACCACCCTCCCCCAGAGCAAGGCGACGCCGCCATGAGCACCCCCTCGTCAAGACGAAGCTCCTCCACCACTCATCGTCTGCATCCCGTCACCGGAAAAGCTCCGCCACGCGGACTCGAGCTGCCGGCCGCTGTCCTCCCGCCGCCGGTCGGATTCCGGCCGCTCCCCACCGTCTCCATCGCCGGTGAGAACTTTCCCGTGCTTCCCTGCCTCTCCTCTACCCCTTGCGCCATCCACCCGAAACTCCGAAAACTCTTTAAGCTTCTACAATCTGATCATCACCAAATATTCTCCCAAATCAGACCCCACGTCATGCTCACTTTTCTTGCTCTCTCTCTCTCAAAGCCCATTAGTTTCTTCTCATCTCTAGTTCTGTTCGATGGTAACACAGCCCAGGTAACTCTAACTTGGGTGTTCAGTTGCCGAGCTTGGCCTGCTTGCGAAATCTTTCTATGCTTCGTACACAAGATGAAGGTCCAACTCAACGGCGACTACGACTCCAAAAATAGCCTGAGCTTCGTTTGGGTTTGTGCACGTCCAGGGCCTACCCTCCTCTATATACACCACTTGTATCCCTTTGTGCTCCAACACCTCGCGTGCCCTAGCGTGCTGCCATCGAGTTCTGAATCACCGCCGCCGTCTTCTCATCACCTATGCCACAGGCCGGGGCAGACTTCTAGCACCTAAGCATCGATCTGCTACTATCGATTGATCAAGATCAGTAAGCCGTCCACAGCAACGTCGCCGTGGATCCATCTCGGTAGCTAACCATCTATTGTGCATGACTCCATGTATGCCGGCCGCCGCGGAGGACTTCGCCACGAAGAGACCCAGCACGAAGCCGTCGAGGTTGCCGTACGTCCCCGTGACGATCTGCTGCTGGACGAGAACGTCCACGCCGTGTCGATTCCCCAAGGCCGCCATCATCAATCTCGATGCCGAGCCGCACCATCCAGTTACTCACCCTCGATGAAGCACCACCGGAGGAGTGCGCCTGCGCGAAGTCCGCCGGCTGTGCCGCTGTCATACTGGCCGCCGACTAGATTCCGGCATCAACGCCCGTCTTCGTCCGTGGTGAGCACGCCATCCCATCATGTGGTCGTCGTCCTGCACCCTTTCCGTTTTACTTCTCACCCATATCCTGCGTCTCTCCAGATGACCATCCCCTTCTCGATACACTCTGCAGATGCATGACAAGACTGGTCATGCAGAAACCGTGCTGCTACTCGACCCTGTTTGGTGTCACCTCCAGGGGACCCGCTGTGTCCTTCGTTGCCTCGAGCCGTGTTAGCAGACGCCATCGTCGTTGCCATCCGCCCCTCGTATATTCATGGCTGCTGGTGAGGATCTCTGCATGCATGCCCGTCTCCAATCTCTCCTGTCTAGTGCATACTACCTGCTTCTGAGAGCTGCATGTGCCATCTCGTGCAAACAAGCAGTCAATGCATGCTTACTTATGTCCATGCATGCAAGCAAGGCTCATTGTACGTATCTGTACATGCTGCTTGTTCACATCATAATCATTAGTAATTTCCCTTGAGCAAAATAATTAGAATGGCTACCCTGTATTTCTTTCCCATATATCAAAACTTTATAAATCTAGTAATCTTTAGGCTTTAAATATCTTTCATCTATAGAATCATCTTTTATTTATCTAAAACAAATTCTTGTTCATCTAGGAATCCATTTATTTATCAATTTAAATCTTTGATTAACTATCCTTGTATCATTCTCTCATCATATTCAAAGTTAACTATCCTTTTATTCTTGAAACACATATTTTTTCAATTCAAATCCGGTTACAGTGTTTCTTGCATTCACACGTTTCTAGAATCAACATCCATCCTTATCTTTAGTGCGCTCTTTCAAATATTTTCTTTTGATTGGTGTATTGTTCTTAGTTTTCTTGCATGTTTGTTTTGTACGCTTGTGCCTGATGATTGATGCAAGTAGAAGGAATGTTGACCGAGAAGTTTTGAAGAGTATGAAGATGAAGAATTCTAAGCAACATCATTACTTTGGTTAAAGGCAAGTGTGTCCTTGTTCTTTTGTCCTAATAATTATTTAATCACTCATTACATTACTTTCCATTAATATTGATGAGTCCTATTAAGGTTTGTCCTAGTCTTTATTACGATGAGTCCTATTAAGGTTTGTCCTAGTCTTTATTATCATTCCTTGTGAACCTGGGTTTATCCTTCTGTTGGCTAGTATTACTTAGTTGCTCTACTTGGGTTATGGTGGTCTTAAGAACAACATTAATGATGAACTTGCTTTACCTTTATGCTATATACCTCTAGTTAATACAAGATCACAATGCATTTAATTGGAACATGGAGCGACCACTCAGGACAACAGTGCAACCACAAGACATATGGCTCTGTCTTAGCTAATTAATTAGGAACTTTAGTGTGTGATATGCTTTACTTGATAAGGGTGAGGGGGTGCCGGTAGTCGGTGTATAGCCCGACCCTCAGACTGATTTGCTCTATGGTAGCTTCGCAGTCTCGAGAAAGGTTTATGCATTGCGCTGTCATGTAAGCTAGCGAATAGTCCACACTAGAGAACCTTTGTAAAGGCCTCGTAGCGTCCCTATGCAATCACACCTCGGTAGTGTGGTATGATGCCTAGCTAGCATCGTATGGTTGGGTTCAAAGTTCTTCGGAACTTTTACGCGACTTGTGGGTAAAGATGTGCCACCTCTGCAGAGTGTAAAACTAACTGGTTAGCTGTGCTCACGGTTACGAGCGACCTGGACCCTCACATGATAATTGAACTTGAAGATGGACTTAAATCGTTGTTACGGTTATGATACCCATATGTTTATGGCGTATCTCTTTATGTTAATGAGTGTTGGTATATACTTATATCTTAGTAATTAGGTGCTAATAAAACTTGACCAACTAAAATTGCTTAATGCAGTCAACCTGTCAGCCTTTCCTTGTTTAAACCTTTGCATTCATACTTTCGCCACACTTGCTGAGTACGACATGTGCTCACCCTTGCTATAAACAATGTTGCTCAGAATGAGGATGCTGCTGTAACATCCTGGATTTTTCCAGAATGTTAATGTTTGCAAAAATATGGATTTCAAAAAAAAATTCGTGCTTGATGTGATTGCTCAGAATCATAAGACTATCTTCTTGTGCCCTTTCCAAATTCTTAGTAATAAAATTAATTAAATTGCTTTGAGTGCTAAGGATAAATTCCATGTTAGTGTGATTTGGCCCTTAATTGGATTTTTCTTGAATCTTTGAGTGTGATTTATATTTGAAATCTAATTTCAAATATAAATCAAAAGCTAATTAAACTAACTACCCTCTCTAACCTTCAGACTCGGCTAAACCATCTCTCGGGTCTTCACCTGCTAACTCAGTAGACCCGCCAACTTTTTCGGCCCTCTAATCCTTCCCGGCCTAATCTCCTCCGAAAGTGCTCCCGGAATTTCTTAAAAGAATTACGGAAATATTTTTCCGACTCTTCAAATTAATTATTGACAATTAGTTCGATTTCGGGTAATAGACTATAATTTCTTGAATTAAATATCTGAGAGTTCATTTGAATTACAACGATGTTTTCCGGCATCTCGAATTAATACCATGTTAATTTATTCGTTCCGGAAAAATAGTCTAAATTCATTTGTACCATTTCTATCTACGAAATAAATTGTCTATCACTTTATTTCGCAGACTTATTTTTGTTTAGGCCCGAAAATCCGAACCCATCTAGAAGTCCATCTAATCTAACCCTAACTCTTCCCTTAAATACCTTCACCCCTCTTCACTCATCTCCACTTCTTCTCTTTCTTTTTTCCCCTGCCTTCTCTTCCTGCCGCCGCCAGCATCTCTCTGATCTTTCTGTTGCCGCTGCCTACCGCTCTCTTCTCACTCTTCTATCTTTCACACGAAGCCACCAAAGCACCAGAAGCCCCCACGAATTTCCCCTTTCCTGGCTTCTTCAATTCCTTGTAGCTTGCCCTTTTCCTTTTATCTGCAAACCGAGCAAGCAATCACCATGGGAAAAATCCAAGCAGTAGCTAGCAAGTGCAACCGCATTCTTTTTCCCCTGCTCTGCTTCTAAGTGCGCGCATGCAAGCAGTAGCTAGCAGCTACTGCTATCCCTGCTCTTCTTCTTGTGCGCCATCAGGAACTTGCCCCATCAGCCACCAATCTCTGCAGTGCAACTAGGGACAAAGGAGGGGGGAACACAGAGAAGAAATGGCATCGGAGATGGGGGGGGGGGGGGGGCGGGGAGAAGAAAGGGGGGTGCTGAGCTCGGAGCACTGCCCGAGAGCTCTGCGTCCTCAGCACCAGGAGCGCTGCGCTGCCGCCACCCCGGAGCTCCGCGACGCCGCGGCTGAGTCGGAGCCGCCGTTCGCCTTCGTGCAGCATGCACAGGAGCACCACGTCCTCAATGTCGCTGTTCGGGAACACCACGACCGTCGCCCTGCCTCTGCACGACCTCCCCTGTAAGCCACCCCAACAGCCCTCGCCTTGCCTTCTAGGTGTTCGATCAAATGACTGAGCGGGCATATGAAATTTGGGCAACTAAAGTTTTCCTTTTTCTTGTCTCTGCATTGCCGGCCTTGGAGTTGTGTCCCTTGTTCTGTTTCCTCTCCACCAGACACGGCACCGGCGGCAACCACAAGCTGAAGATGGTGAACACCAGCCTCGTGACCTGCTGAACATGGCTGCCATCCACCGCGCCCTCGACGTGTTTGTCGAAATGGCCCACCAACGACAGCAAGCCCTCAGGTGAGCCTAGTTCCCACCTTGCTGTTCTTGTGCCGGCCTTCGAGCCGCTTGTTGCTCTGTGAACAAGCCGTGGCTTTGCCGGCCTTTACCTCTGGCTGCACTGCTCCGCGCCGTCGTGCAAACGCCGTCGCTTGTGTGCCGACCTTCGAGTCGAGCCTCACGCCTGCAGGTGCCGCTGCCGTCGTCCGCGCGCGCGCCACCGCTTGACCGCCACCCTGACATTTCCGCCGTCGTGTGCACGCCGAGCCGAGACACCGCCGTGGCCTAGTCGCCGGCTTGCACGCGCACGCTTTCACCCATGGGAGGCAAAGGCTTCACATTTAGGCCTTGTTTCTCACCGTGAACGAGCACGTCGGCGCTAGCGCCCTGACCAGCGCCGCCGTCCTGCTTACCCGCCCGCTCTGTTCGGCAATCGAGCCACGCGAGACGTTTGCAAGTGCATCCGCCGCAACCTTGCCGTCGCTACGCTCTGAATCATAGTGCTTTTCTCTGTTCTTTTTCCTCACCGCAAGAGCAAGCTAATTGAACATCCTCTCCCTGTTTTGCTTCTGATTGCACTCACGCAAGCAGTAGCTAGCAGCTACACAGCCGCCTCCCATCTATTCTGTTTCGCCACTAGCAGCCGCAAGCTTTCATATTGCACACCGTTACATGGCAGCAATTAATCCAAAATCCAAGCCACCTCTTTGTTCCTCTCTGTTGCAACCCTCTAAACCACTAAAAACAGCTAGCTGCATCCCTTCTTTCTCCCGGTCAGTGCAACATTTTCACAGCCAACTGTTGCACCTCTTCTCAGGTCGCAAGAAGCTAACAGCACATCAGTAGTGCATCTCCTATTTTCCCCACGACACCTCTTCCCTGAATCTCTTTCCCCGCCAGATCTAAGCTAGCGGCAGCATGTTCTCTCTGCTTCACCTCACCACCGAACTGCACCCTCACCTTTGGTCACCTAGTGCGTCGCCCGTGTCAATGTTTTGGCCATTGAGCCTACCAAGGGGTACCCGAGGTAGTAGATTGTGCGGTGGATGATCGCCAGATCTGGAACTCGAAGGTACGCGCGAGGACACGGGACACAGATTTATACAGGTTCGGGCCGCCGGAGTAGCGGACCCTACATCCTGTTTGGAGTATCATGTATGGCGCCCTGCGCTTGGGTGTTCCCCGGAGGGGTTGGGGGATTCACCATGCGGTGTTCGCCTGTCCTCCTAGGTACCCGGCCCTCCTTTATATAGTCCAGGGGGCGGGTTCCTAGTCGGTTATAAGATAGGAGTCCTAGTAGGATTACATGGTACGAGTCCTAGTAGGATTACAATGATCTATGGTATGAGTTCGTATTCTTCCATGTATAGGTACCCAGGGGTATATGGTCGACAAACCCCCGAGCACTTTGTAGTCTTGAGCAGTGAATTCGAGTAGTCTTGAAGCTTCGTCGAGTAGTTTCTGATTGTCTCGAGTACTGTTAGCCGAAGTCTTCAATAGTACTTGAATTTCCGAAAAAGTGGAATGTGCTCTTAGTTCATCTATGAGTACTTTTGAATCATCTCCGAGTAGTTCCCAGGCGTCCCCGAGTTCTAACCCAAGAAGTCTCCAAAAAATACCCATCTTGTCTTGAAGTCTTGATCTATATGGAGGTGCGATTTGCAAAAATCGCACTCCATATGGAGTGTAGCCCCCGAGCCTGAGTTTGAATCGAAGAATCAAGCTAAGGGTCAATCTTGAATCTGCATCTTCCGTCTTTGAAAAAAGAGGTTGATGGTTGTAGCATAGTAGCCCCCGAGCCTTGAAGTGATTAGATGATCAATCCAAGGATCTTCAGTTCGCAAAAGCCATCATCCGAGTACTCTTGTAGCGTCCATCCCCCGAGATTACGAACCAAGTGAGTTATATGAGCCACGTCGAGTAGTAATTGGAGTTGAGCCTCCGAGCTGAAGAACGAACGGAGCATGCTGAAGTTGTCTCTGAGTAGTAATTTGGCGTGAAGCCATTGTACTTGAGAAGTAACATAGACTACCCGAGTCGTCTTCGAGTGGTAATGTTGCCGTCAGAGCGGACTTTAGATGCAACCGTAGTCGACTTTATGCCGTCAGAGCGGACTTTAGATGCGACCGAAGTCGACTTTTAGATTGCCACACGGAGCGGACTTTAGAATGCGACTAGAGTAGTGGACTTTGTGATGCGACTAGAGTAGTCGACTTAGATATGCGACTTGAGTAAGTCGACTTTGTGCTGCGCGGAGCAGACTTTTAGAATGCGACTTGAGTAAGTCGATTTTGTGCCGCGCGGAGCAGACTTTAGAATGCGACTTGAGTAGGTCGACTTTATGCCACACAGAGCGGACTTTGAAATGCGACTGAAGTCGACTTTGTGCCGCGCGGAGCGGACTTTGAGTACTTCGAGCCAAGAATGAAACCCGAAATACAAAGCTGAAAAGCCAAAAAAGCACGTTCCGGAAGGCAAAAAACCGAATTAAAAAAATAGAAAAACGAATTGTTTTGCCTCCGGAGCCGTCTGGAAAAAACACATTGCATCGAGAACAATGTCTGGATACACTATTGAGTAATAGTGTCTTAAGTACCTCTGAGGCTATGAGCCTAGTGAGAGAGTACTCGAAAGGAATTTATTCACAACGAGTTGAACACCTTAGCTGTGGCAGCGTAAAAGAAGGCTTTGTTGTGAATAAGCAAAGGACAGTAACAAGTCGATATGCAAGATAACAACTTATTACTGAGCACATTGTACAGAGTTTACAATATCTTAAGTACCTCTGAGGCTGTGAGCCTAGTGAGAGAGTACTCACAAGGATGTTCCGAAGAACGAGTAAGACCGTAGGGGACAGTGTGGTGAACTCAATGTGTTGGAGGTCCACTGAGACCCTACTATGAAGGGTGTTACTCTAGGCTGCAGCCTCTTGATGAAATATACGACATGGAGTCGTCTGGAGAGAGTTGTCATGACTCCCTACGAGTTCTCGCAGCCGAAGCCGCCTGGAGAGGATTGTCATGATCCCCTACGAGTAGTCGCAGCCGAAGCCGCCTGGATAGAGTGTAGCTCAAACCCAAAAGCTGTTTACAGCTGAGTAGTCACCTGGATCAGAAAACCGGATACAACTAGGTAATCGCCTGGACCTGAGAATCAATTACAGCCTGGGATCGGCATAAAAGCAGGAACCTGGAGTAAGGATCGGATGGTAACAGGGAGCCTTAGAGTATGGATCGACATGATAAAAGGGAGACCCAGGGTAAGTTGGGCAGAGCGAGAGTACTTAGGGCCATGCGTTTCAGACCCATGGTACAAAGAGTGAAGACCACGTGCAGTTAGGTACCATCATTGCCAGGACGTGAGGGCCACTTACAGCTAAGTTCCCTCGAAACTTACACACGCAGTATGCCGCCGGAGCGGGCAATGGTGCGACCAGAGTCAACTTTAGATTGCCACGCGGAGTGGACTTTAAGAATGCGACTTGAGTAAGTCGACTTTGTGCCGCGCGGAGCGGACTTTGAGGTTGCGACTGAAGAAATTGACTTTATGCCATTTAGAATGGACTATGTAAATGCGACTTGAGTAAGTCGACTTTGAGATGCGACTTGGGTAAGTCGACTTTAGATTGCCGCGTGGAGCGGGCTTTAGAAGTTGCCTCCTTGGGAAAGCCCCCGAGTTGATGGAGTGAACTCGTGGTGACTTGTTGATATGTCCCAAGAGTAGTCGGCATAGTGTAGCTCTTGTGGAAAAATCCGTTGACAAGCGTACATCAATAAGTAATCCTTGGCGTGTTCTCCTGCATGCGCAAAACAAGCCAAAGAAGAAGAAAAATGTAATCATTTAAAATAAATGACTTACAGATACCGCAGGAGCAGTCTGGAGATGCGACCGAAGTCGTCTTATACCACCGGAGCGGGTTTTGAATGAACTCGTGGACGAGTGTTGACGAAGTCGACTAGTCGGAAGCGGGTCCGACTAGTTGTGGGGGGCGTAGAAGCCGTTCTCGATTAGTTTTCTAGTGGAAACTAGCCGAGAAGAGTAGCCGAAGTAGTCCACGATGAGTTGGTGTGACCACTAGACGATGTCGAGGCGGTGCACAGCGTAGTCGAAGTAGAGCCGGTATGGCCACGAGACGATGTCGCAGCGGCGCATGGCGTTGTCGAGGTAGAAACAGTGCAGCCACGAGATGAAGTGACCGGGCGCACGACGAGAGCCAGTGCGACCGACCGACGGGAAGTCAAGGGGCGAGGCGACGCGCCCGGATGCACAGCATAGGCGCAGTAGAGCCGGTGCAACCAGACGATGAGTAGTCGAGCCGCGAGACAGAGTGACCGGGTGCATGGCGAGAGCCAGTGCGACCGACCGACGAGAAGTCGAGTGGCAAGGCGACACGCCCGGATGCATGACATTGGCGCAGTAGAGCCGGTGCAACCAGACGATGAGTAGTCGAGCCGCGAGACTGAGTGACTGGGCGCACGGCGAGAGCCAGTGCGACCGACCGACGAGAAGTCGAGCGGCAAGACGACGCACCCGGATGCACGGCATAGGCGCAGTAGAGCCGGTGCAACCAAACGACGAGTAGTTGAGCCGCGATGTAGTTGTACTCGAGTAGTTGAAGTCGTTGACGGTGAGTGCGTCGATGTAATCGTACTCGGGTACAATGCTTGTGTGCATCAAGTGTTGATCTTGGAGCTTCCTTGGTAGCTTGATGGTGTGTGCATAGCAAAATCCAAGAATTTGAATTTTTGTGTGCACAAAAACCAGGAACAGGACAACTCCACTTTGACTTCATGCACGTAATCATGAACTACACGTGTGTACGTAGCTAGAATTCAGAAAATTGCTTTTTCTCCGATGCAAGGTGAAGCTTCCATGGAAATTCTCGATGGACTCTGTGCCTCTGGCCGGCCGGAGGTGTGTATTGCATTACGAATCGGACTCGACCTGCGCGGGCCAGATTTTTATTTCCGTGACTGACTTGAACTCGGTGACGAGACCGAGTGCTTGTATCAGCTTTGGACTTGATACGGAATCGATTCCGGCCGTCAAGCTGCCTAGTTGGTAGGTCTTGATTTGAACACGGAGTGTGCTCTGTATCGGACTCGGCGAAAAGCGAGTTGGTGAGCGATAGTTCAACCCGAGGCTTCTCACGATGACGTGATCATGGGGTTTAAACACGAAATCGACCGAATCTGCCTTGGAATTGTTGCTCGACCGAACACGGCGAGTTGATTTGAAAAATAACCACGCCGCGCTAGTAGATTGAACTTGATGAAGAGGAAAGTCCTTCGAATTCGCCTGATGATCTTGACGATGACCCGTACTTGGCGCGCCAGCTGTCAGTGTTTTGGCCACTGAGCCTACCAAGGGGGTACCCGAGGTAGTAGATTGTGCGGTGGAGGATCGCCAGACCTGGTGTTTTGGCCACTGAGCCTACCAAGGGGGTACCCGAGGTAGTAGATTGTGCGGTGGAGGATCGCCAGACCTGGAACTCGAAGGTATGCGCGAGGACACGGGACGCAGATTTATACAGGTTCGGGCCGCTGGAGTAGCGGACCCTACGTCCTGTTTGGAGTATCATGTATGGCGGCCTGCACTTGGGTGTTCCCCGGAGGGGTTGGGGGATTCACCTTGTGGTGTTCGCCTGTCCTCCTAGGTACCCGGTCCTCCTTTATATAGTCCAGAGGGCGGGTTCCTAGTCGGTTACAAGATAGGAGTCCTAGTAGGATTACATGGTACGAGTCCTAGTAGGATTACAAGGATCTATGGTATGAGTTCATATTCTTCCATATATAGGTACCCAGGGGTATATGGTCGACAGCCCGTGCCGTTCCTCCAGAGCAGCCCAGCACGTTCGCCGACGTGCGCACGCACACCCGCGTGCTGCGCTGCCGAGCAGTATCTCGCCGTGCGCGTTTTCACGGACGCCGCTGCCCTTGGCCTCAAAAGGTCGTGCCTTTTTCCTTCTCTAGATGTTTCCCTAGGTTTTCCTCAACCTCTGCACTTTACTGCCAGCCAGTGTACTGTCCGCAAGCAATTAAGCAGTAGCAGGCGTAAGTGCTGAGAACCATGCGCGTGCTAAATAAATCATCCATGGGTCCTAATCCAGAGCCTTAATCTTTTTTGCTAGCACTTTGCTTGTTGCCGGGCTGTGTGTCAATGATCTAACCTTCTGAACCTGTAGTGCCCGCTTTCTCTTACCATCTACGCCCATGTTTAGTTTAATTGGTGCGTGTGCATGTCTAAATCCATGTGCGTGCTAAGGCTAGCTAAGCCCATCCTGAACCTCAGTTTGCTTGTGCATTGTTTGCCTCTGGCTTCCTATGCATACCATGCTTTTTCCTCAGGCCGTGTCTCTTGTACATGACCACCAATCTTTGTTTCTCTGTTAAACTGCATCCATGCTGTGCTGTTGCAGCCAATGGCTTTCGGCCTTTTTGTAGAGCACCATCGAAGCAATCTTGGGGCATCTCTAGTAGTGCCGATGGCTCAACCCATAGTGCTAGGCTGCTAACCTTCTGGCCATGTCCAAGTATTTTCCGAGCCATCTACATCTAACCATGAGCCTTCATCTCTCTTGTCTGTGCATCCCTCACTGCCGGGGAGTGTGTTCAGGCTCCGACCTGCTAAGCCCACAAAGCTAAGCTGAAATCAAACCGTTCACATCCAAGCAATCAATAAAGGCTGTTGTGCTCACGAAAGCCATGCTAGTTGCTAGTGAGGCTAAGCCCAGTCATGAATGGCCTGCATGCCATGGACCTGTTTAGCTCAAGCTAACATCCTGGATATTCAGCACTTTCGCTCCATCACGTGAGCATTCTGGAGTTGCCACTAAACATACAAGATGCTACTCCTAAGCCATGTATGTGCTATCGAAACCAACAGCCTGGTCCCTTTTGGTCTTTAACCTGCTGGCTTGTGTCCCCTTTCTGGCCCAACCGAGGATATCTTGTGCCGGAAAATAGCAAGTCTCTTCAGATCTGGTTATGCTTCCCACCTTAGCCCTTTGTCCATCTTGTTTAGGTGTTGCTTGTTATTAGCATAACTCGCCCTTACCGCCAAGCTTTAATCCTTGTGCTTGGTGCATGCTCTCAATCTTTCTAGTCTCTGCCATACCTTTTCGTCGCGGCCGTGCCACACCTTTGTCGTGCACGACGCGTGCGCTAACTAAACCATCTGCCATACCTCGGATAAATCCATCCTCACCACACTACTGCCATGTTCAGCTCGAGCCGAGTTGCTCAACCACACCACATCGCTTCTAGCTGATCCTTTCTGCACGATCTCGCCTATCTGACATACGGGGCCCACAGGATGACTTGTGGGGTCCGGTTGACCTTTGACCTTTCCCTTTGACTTAGTCAACAATGATCATTGACTAAGTCAACCGAGTTTGCAAACCAACCTGAAACCTAGCATATTATCTCTAAGTTGCTAACTTATGTTTTGTTTGTGCTTTATCACAATTAATTAAATTCATAAAATATTTCTTTATTTGAAAATCAGTAATAAATTGATTCTATCTTAGAAAAATATGAAATTAGTTTCTTTATTCTTCTAAAATGATGAAGCACCCGATAGACTAGATTTTGGAGTTATTTGGTTCTTTATTGCTTCTCTTTGGAGTTTATTTGCTTTTAGCTTCGTTATTTATTTATTTTTGCGGATCTAGGGAATTCCTGGAGCTGAGGAGATACGCTAGAAGATCAAGTGCGACTACGGAAACTACGACGACTACTTGCACACAGGTGTTCAGGCCCGACCTACTTTGAATGCCTATTAGGCATTGCTTTAGAACTGCTAGTGCTTTACTTATGCATGATGATGGATATGATGAAACCTTGCACTACCCCTTTTAAATACCTTGTCCTTGATTGACCTACTATTACAACTATATTTATGCGTGATTATACGCTGAGCTTCGCTGTGCATGTGTTGGGATTATTGTGATAGTATTCTTGGCGTGTGTGAGGAAAAACTGGCAGGAGAAGGTGTTTTTGGGTGACTTGGCGGGGGTGAGCTCACGACAACCCGATCCGGGATCGGTGGCCAGGGTTCGTCTTCTCAGGCGATTCCCATTTTTGTACCTATGGCGGGTACACTATTTTAGGAGCACAGGTGTTGGGGTTTTTGTGATGACGTGGAGGATAGGAGCTCGTCCCGGTCTGAAACCGAGTGGGTCGCTTTGTTGCACGGGACTTTCGTACACACCACCTCGTCGAGAGTGGGGATAGGGCCGTTTTGACCCTAGCAAGTGCGATGCCCTACCTACTAGCAGGATAGAGGGTATCAGTGAGAGGGTATAGGGTGAAGTCCCTTCCCTTTTGGGCGCTCCCCGTGTGGCCACACGGGGGCATGTTCACAGTTCTGGGGTGGTCCTTTGCGAGGGACCGCATCGAGACCCGGATGCAGGATGGAATCGTAACTCCTAAGTGTTCGGCCGGTAGGATGGGCTTGGTTGGCTGATCATCGCCGGGTGCCATTCCGAGTTGGGTATAGGTGTACACGCTCTGCAGAGTTTTAGATCTATATGTATAGCCGCGTCCTCGGATATGGACATGCCCGATGTTTACTCCGACTCTTACGTTTTGGGATTTCTACCTTCCCTATAGGATTTGAGTGTATGGTGAGCCGTGGTTGCATTCGGGGAGAGGAGAGTTGCTCCCTCTGCCTCACGGATCCGGGTGCAACCATTGAGGTGCGAGGAGTGGGAGTTCTCGCACCGAACCTAGATGGAGATAGGATTTGGAGATGGTGATCTGGGTGACCAGGTGTATCCGATTGTGGATGAGAGTTTGAGATTGGTGGGATATGGAGATTTATTATTTATGCTTTGCTACTGCTGCATAGGAAAAACTTGAGCCTACTCTTTGACTACTTTTTATACCTTTAGCATTAGGCCACTTAAAGCTTGCATACGATTGGTAATGTGAACCTATCCCATTCCTTGGGGATAGTTTGTGAGTGTGCAGGATTGGACTTGGAGCGAAAGTCCATTCATGAAGAATCCGTGGAGGAAGGGTTGCGTTGCTTCGCTTAAGGATGCCTGTGGTTAAGATCGAGGATGAAGACTTGAAGCCTTAGCTATCGCTGCGTAGGGTTTCTACTTGTCGTTTAGCCCAAGGGGCTTGTACTAAAATCGTATACCGAGTTGTAATCGGTTGTAAATACTCTGTTTTGTACTCTGATTTCGTTGTATGGAAATGATATTATACTGTAATGAGTTCTGTACGTGATAGCTACTGATTCAGGGACTATCATAAGGGTACAGGGAGTCGGGTTTTCCTCACCGAAAACCCGGGTCGTTACAGGTGGTATCAGAGCCGTACGTGACTGTAGCACGCAACCTTAGATTGGTCGTTAGCCTAGGAACATTCTAAACATTCTATTTTATATATACCCCCTTGAACTATATTAATTCTGCCTCTCCTACTTTGAAAAACTCTATCTTACCTACGTTGATGCAACTTCTTACGTGGACTAGTCAGGATGAGTCAGAAGATAGTTTGGATGATGAGAACACCTTGAATCACTAAGAATAGAGTCTACTTGGTTTGACATACCACGAAATAAATAGACCGATTAGTGTGCGAGATCTCAATGGTTATGAGGCAGCCCTGAGATAGCACTATCTATAATGTCTTGAATGCCTGAGTGCTTGGTTCTTGTGGATCTTATTGGATCTTATGGTTCTTACTATTGAGTGTAGGGTTATATGATAGTAATATTTTCATGCTTGTACTTGACTTCTAGAGTAGGTAATCCCGGTGTTTTCCAAGTTAGTAAAGACCACCACTTCAAAATACTTTGAAGATTATTAGCCTAAGGAACCCCGTGGTAACCCACAGAAGGAGAAGTTATCACTATGAGGTAAGTATAAGGAGTATCGGAGTCATACCTACTCAACTGAAGTTACAGAAGAGTACGACACTGCTGTCTATGAGATCTAGATTTTGGATAAGCCACCTCATGCATTTTGGAATCAAGTTATTAACATGGATTAGAGAGTACTAAAGTTGGAACCACCCACTACCTCGAAGTTGCCAGTATTTGAAGAAGCATACACGGAGTAGAGAATCTACGATCAGAGTCCCTCAAGTTTGCTCAGGAAGAAAGATGAAGGATCACTATGCTATGGATCTAGAGATTAAGATCAAGATCAACATTACCTCGGAACATTTTTCAGTTGCAAAGAATTTGATGCATGCACACCATTGGAATTGACAAGTGAGCAACTACACTGGAACTGAAGATACCTGAAGCATGCATACACCTTGAAGAAGCGGGTACACCAATGTACCTTGTGAAGCTTTAATCTCGAGGACGAGATTCTTGTAAGAGGGAGTCTGTAACATCCCGGATTTTTCCGAAATGTTAATGTTTGCAAAAATGTGGATTTCAAAAAAAAAATTTGTGCTTGATGTGATTGCTCAGAATCATAAGACTATCTTCTCGTGCCCTTTCCAAATTCTTAGTAATAAAATTAATTAAATTACTTTGAGTGCTAAGGATAAATTCCATGTTAGTGTGATTTGGCCCTTAATTGGATTTTTCTTGAATCTTTGAGTGTGATTTATATTTGAAATCTAATTTCAAATATAAATCAAAAGCTAATTAAACTAACTACCCTCTCTAACCTTCAGACCCGGCTAAACCATCTCTCGGGTCTTCACCTGCTAACTCAGTGGACCCACCAACTTTTTCGGCCCTCTAATCCTTCCCGGTCTAATCTCTTTCAAAAGTGCTCCGGGAATTTCTTAAAAGAATTACGGGAATATTTTTCCGACTCTTCGAATTAATTATTTACAATTAGTTCGATTTCGGGTAATAGACTATAATTCTTTGAATTAAATATCTGAGAGCTCATTTAATTTGAATTACGACTTTCCGGCTTCTCGAATTAATACCATATTAATTGATTCGTTCCCGAAAAATAGTCTAAATTCATTTGTACCATTTCTATCTACGAAATAAATTGTCTATCAATTTATTTCGCGGGTTTATTTTTGTTTAGACCCAAAAATCCGAGCCTATCTAGAAGCCTATCTAATCTAACTCTAACTCTTCTCTTAAAAACCCTCACCCCTCTTCACTCATCTCCACTTCTTCTCTTTCTTTTTTTCCCCTGCCTTCTCTTCCTGCCGCCGCCAGCATCTCCCTGATCTTCCTGTTGCCGCTGCCTACCGCTCTCTTCTCACTCTTCTATCTTTCACACGAAGCCACCAAAGCACCAGAAGCCCCCACGAATTTCCCCCTCCCTGGCTTCTTCAATTCCTTGTAGCTTGCCCTTTTCCTTTTGTCTGCAAACCGAGCAAGCAATCACCATGGGAAAAATCCAAGCAGTAGCTAGCAAGTGCAACCGCATTCTTTTTCCCCTGCTCTGCTTCTATGTGCGCGCATGCAAGTAGTAGTTAGCAGCTACTGCCATCCCTGCTCTTCTTCCTATGCGCCATCAGGAACTTGCCCCATCCGCCACCAATCTCTGCAGTGCAACCAGGGACAAAGGAGGGGGGAACACAGAGAAGAAATGACATCGGAGATGGGGGGCCCGTGGAGAAGAAAGGGGGTGCCGAGCTCGGAGCACTGCTCGAGAGCTCTGCGTCCTCAGCACCAGGAGCGCTGCGCTGCCGCCACCCCGGAGCTCCGCGACGCCGCCGCTGAGTCGGAGCCGCCGTTCGCCTTCGTGCAGCATGCACAGGAGCACCACGTCCTCACCGTCGCTGTTCGGGATCACCACGACGGTCGCCCTGCCTCTGCACGACCTCCCAGGTAAGCCACCCCAACAGCCCTCGCCTTGCCTTCTAGGTGTTTGATCAAATGACTGAGCGGACGTATGAAATCTGGGCAACTAAAGTTTTCCCTTTTCTTGTCTCTGCATTGCCGGTCTTGGAGTCGTGTCCCTTGTTCTGTTTCCTCTCCACCAGATATGGCACCAGCCGCAACCACAAGCTGAAGATGGTGAACACCAGTCTCGTGACCTGCTGGACATGGTTGCCATCCACCGCGCCCTCGACGTGTTCGTCGAAATGGCCGACCAACGACAGCAAGCCCTCAGGTGAGTCTAGTTCCCACCTTGCTGTTCTTGTGCTGGCCTTCGAGCCGCTTGTTGCTCTGTGAACAAGCCGGCTTTGCCCGGCCTTTACCTCTGGCTGCACTGCTCCGCGCCACCGCGCAAACGCCGTCGCTTGTGTGACGACCTTCGAGTCGAGCCTTACGCCTGCAAGTGCTGCTGCCGTCGTCCGCGCGCGCGGCACCGCTTGACCGCCACCCTGACCTTTCCGCCGTCGTGTGCACGCCGAGCCGAGACGCCGCCGTGGCCTAGTCGCCGGCTTGCACGCACACGCTTTCACCTATGTGAGGCAAAGGCTTCACATTTAGGCCTTGTTTCTCACCGCGAACACACGCGAACGAGCACGCCGGTGCTAGCGCCCTGACCAGCACCTCCGTCCTGTTTACCCGCCCGCTCTGTTCGGCCATCGAGCCACGTGAGACGTTTGCAGGTGCACCCGCCGCAACCTCGCCGTCGCTACGCTCTGAATCACGGTGCTTTTCTCTGTTCTTTTTCCTCACCGCAAGAGCAAGCTAATTGCAACATCCTCTCCCTGTTTTGCTTCTGATTGCACTCACGCAAGTAGTAGCTAGCAGCTACACAGCCGCCTCCCATCTCTTCTGTTTCGCCACTAGCAGCCGAAAGCTTTCATCTTGCACTCCGTTACATGGCAGCAATTAATCCAAAATCCAAGCCACCTCTTTGTTCCTCTCTGTTGCAACCCTCTAAACCACTAAAAACAGCTAGCTGCATCCCTTCTTTCTCCCGGTCGGTGCAACGTTTTCACAGCCAACTGTTGCACCTCTTCTCAGGTCGCAAGAAGCTAACAGCACATCAGTAGTGCATCTCCTGTTTTCCCCACGACACCTCTTCCCTGAATCTCTTTCCCCGCCAGATCTAAGCTAGCGGCAGCATGTTCTCTCTGCTTCACCTCACCACCGAACTGCAGCCTCGCCTTTGGTCACCTAGTGCGTCGCCCGTGTTGTTCCTCCAGAGCAACCCAACACGTTCGCCGACGTGCGCACACACACCCGCGTGCTGCGCTGCCGAGCAGCATCTCGCCGTGCATGTTTTCACCGACGCCGCTTCCCTTGGCCTCAAAAGGCCGTGCCTTTTTCCTTCTCTAGATGTTTCCTTAGGTTTTGCTCAACCTCTGCGCTTTACTGCCAGCCAGTGTACTATCCGCAAGCAATTAAGCAGTAGCAGGCGTAAGTGCTGAGAACCATGCATGTGCTAAATAAATCATCCATGGGTCCTAATCCCGAGCCTTAATCTTTCTTGCTAGCACTTTGCTTGTTGCCGGGCTGTGTGTCAATGATCTAACCTTCTGAACCTGTAGTACCCGCTTTCTGTTACCATCTACGCCCATGTTTAGTTTAATTGGTGCGTGTGCATGTCTAAATCCATGTGCGTGCTAAGGCTAGCTAAGCCCATCCTGAACCTCAGTTTGCTTGTGCATTGTTTGCCTCTGGCTTCCTATGCATGCCATGCTTTTTCCTCAGGCCGTGTCTCATGTACATGACCACCAATCTTTGTTTCTCTGTTAAACTGCATCCATGCTGTGCTGTTGCAGCCAATGTGAATGACACAAGCTCGTAGCATGTCCTCCACAATCTGGTTTACCCTTTTCGTCTGACCATCGGGGTTTGAGGGTGATAGCTAGAGCTTCGGATCAACTTAGTTCCCAAAGTTTCGTGCAATTGTTTTTAAAAACGTGCTACAAATTGTGAACCTCTGTCGGAGATAATGGTCTTTGGAACTCCATGCAAGCAGACTATACGATCAAGGTAAATCTCGGCATAGTCTTTAACAGCATAAGTAGTGTTAACCGCAATGAAGTGGGCGGTCTTTGTGAGTCGGTCCACAATAACCCAAAGAGAGTCATGATTCTTGGAAGTAAGTGGTAAACCTACGATAAAATCCATGCTTATGTCGTCCCACTTCCAAGAAGGTATGGGTAACGGTTGAAGTGTCCTGGCTATTTTCAAATGGCTTGCCTTGATTCTTGACAAGTGTCACACTCCAACACGTATTTTGCAATTTCCACTTTCATATTTGACCACCAAAAATTTTCCTTTAGATCTTGATACATCTTGCTACTCCCGGGATGAATAGAAAATTTAGAGATATGAGCCTCATCTAATATCTCCTTCCTAAGTCTTTGATCCGCAGGAATAACAAGACGTTGCTCGAACCATACTACATCTATCACATCCTTACGAAAGCAATTATATCTTGGATCCTTCTCAGACAATTTCTGCTTTATTAGTTGCACCACTTCGTCAATGGATTGGGCTATGGCAATCTTATCATATAAGGTGGATTCGGTGGAGATGGCATTTATGCTTCTTTGCTCCAAATTTCTAATTGAAGCTTGCTCAATTCCTTACACAAAGTGTCACTATATGATTCCATCGCTAAGCAATTGCAATGCTCCTTATGGCTAAGGGCATCTGCAACTACATTGGCTTTTCTAGGGTGATAGTCAGGTTTCGAGGTCGTGGTGTTGATCGATTCGGGTCTGGTGGTCGTGCTACAGGTGGTAGGCAGTCTGAGTCTGGTCGTGGGTTGTTTGCTAGACGTTCTCCACCTCATGGTCGATATGAGGATGGGAGAGGCCGTTGCAGCTTTGAGTCTCAGAGGAGGTACGAGCCACGCTCTTCCTTTCGTGGAGATCGTACTCCTCCAGCGGGACGTGAGGTGGTTCGGCGTGGTTGTGGTCGTAGCTTTGGTGGTCGTGATAGGATGGATGTTTCTAACCCCACTTTTGAGCAAATGACTCGACACTGGTGTTGACACTCAAAATTGGCACAAGGCCGACTAGGCAGGACAGACTGGTCTAACCGTTGCTCTAAGGCGGTCTGACCGGTCCTAGCCGCTGTAGCTGGTCCAGCAAGCCACACCGGTCAGACCGGTGTCCCTGACCGGTCTGACCGGTGCCCCCGCATCGGAACCAAATCAAGGAGTCCTGATAGAATTAGACTTGTAAAAGGATTTCCTTGCGGGGCAAGACCTCCCCACCCTATAAATATAAAGGGCCACGACCGATTGAGGTTCATCATCCAATCAATCAAATCAGTTTACTTTTTTATTGTCTCGTATTTACTTTTACCTCTTCCCAACTTTTCCAATCTACTACTTGCTGTTCTTCCTTCGTCTCCACGACGTCTGGAGGCATTCTAGGTGGCCTTGCCGATCCTAGAGCAACCCTGTGTGCGCTGCCCTGACGGGATCCTGCCCAGGTGATGTTCAGAGGTCTACCGCCGGAATCTCGCCGGCGACCGGTCTGACCGGTCCACCACACCGGTCTGACCGGTGTCGACGCAGAGGCGCTGCGACAGCTGCCTTTGTGTGCTTATTGGCCCTTGTAGAGGTGCCAACAAATTGGCGACTCCACTGGGGAAAGAAGATCTGGCTATTTTAACCGATCTATCTAACTCCGGCACGATGGGCTCAAGAACTGAACTTGATCAAGACAACGTCATCGGTGTTGATGATGTGGAGCTCTGGCCTGAAGATCGCCAAGCCATGGAGGACTTCATGAAGAAACAAGCTGAACAAGATCGTCTAGTTATAGAAGGTCTCATGAAGGAGAAGGCTGAGCGAGATCGACTTCACTACTTGTCGCACTTCAAGAAGACTCGTGAAGGCAAGGTGAAGAAGGTCAAGGAGATCACCGACGCTCCACCACCTGAGGTATCGAACAATGTGAGCACGTCATCATCTTCATCCTCTTTTGTTACTGCCAATGATCTTACTACTGTAATGGATAACTTTCGTTTAGCAATGATTGAAAATATGCAAAACATGGTAGATAAGAGTATTGGTAAACATGTAGAGGAGGGTAGTGATGATGCATCTATTCCTAAAACTGTGTCACCTCAGATCCCATCTGCTAGTACATCGGCTCCAGCCATGTTTAATCCTCAATACTGTATGTTGTTGAACTATTTCGCAGGACAAACACCACCACCACCGTCTGGTCAGTACAGACAGGTCAGACCGATGGGTCCAATCGGACAGACCGGTTCCGGCACTGTGGTGTTATACCTTGAAGGACCGAATAGGCGACCAGAGAGGGGGAAGTGAATGGGAGCTAATAAAAATTCTTCCCAAAGGATGAACTCGGCTTATGCCCCAAAATGACAACCAAGTGTTTCCACACGAGCTTGCCAAGGTCACGTAGTCACAACGGACCTACCAACCCTAGGAACAAGACCCAACTCAACCCAAAGCGGAAGCACAACTCAAGGAGCAAAGGACTTAAGCAACCTGCGAAGCACCTGGTGGACTGTCCGAGGTGATCAGGCGGACTGTTCGCGAGAGGGTCGCAGACCGTTCGCGAGGACATGGCGGACCGTCTGAAAAAGCAACCTGAACCTCCAGTACCGCACCGAGAAAAACAGACTGTCTGCGATGGACCTGCGGACCGTCCGCCTCGTCACGGACCGTCCGGCACTCTAGTACAGACCGTCCGCAAACCTCTTGCACTAAAAACCAACTGACTCAATGGATCGAACGTAAGGCTCACAAGAACACGCAAAGAACACAATGAACAGCTGGGCTATCAACTCCTCACAGACCGTCCGCACTGGCCTCGCGGACTGTCCGCCAGGTGCGGACAAAGCTGTTCGAGCTCGCGGCCTCCACGGTCAACCCCTCCAATCCATCACCGGATCTCCCAAACCACTTGAGCTCTTGAGACAAGATTTGGGGGAGATGAGAAGCTTCACTAGGTGAAGCTATACCCCAAAAATCTCGACCACTAAGTCACTAAACCGACGGGAATCGCGGATCACATGAACAACCTCCAAGAACTAGGGTTCTTCCAAGAACTCGCAAATTGAAGGGATTTCCCAGCGTTTGAGGGGGTCAAGATCACACCCAAAGATGCACAAGGCATCCACCCATGATCCCCTCAAAGAAATCCGAGGAAAAACACCCTCAAATCAACGAATCGAGCGAAGAACAGAAGCACCCAAAAATAGCTCCAAAAAAGACACGAAAATCACAAAGAGCTAAGAGAGGGATGGAATCACAACGCCGAATGCTTCCCATACATCCAGAGGTCAGAGTCTGTACAAGAGTCTAGCCTAAGGACGTTCTGGGAAAAGAAGTAGTCCAAAGCGAGTCCAGAGCCAGAGAGAGAGAGAGAGATGCCATCCACCTCTCCGCTATATATATGAAGTTCACCAGAGGAGGCAAATGACCACTCTACCCCTACAATTTAAACTTAAGATACACACCCCTCAGGGGTATTTTGGTCAAGTCTTCAAATATTCCCATCGAGCGGACACGCTTCCACCGCGGATTTGCTTAGCCTCGACGCAAGCCCCGCGATCACACCACGTGCCCCCCGCCTCGAAGCTTCCCGACGCTCCCGGATCACCGTCTCCATCACGTTGGGCCTTCGGCCTTGGTTTTGAGGCCCAAACCAAGAAACACTCCACTGATGGTTTTGTGAGCAAACCACCAAACCTCACGTGCAAGCTTCGGCCTCGAACCACTACCTTGCACCAGCCCAAGTCCATGACTTCAACTTGCTCGTCTTGCATCGCACGGCTCGCACTTGACCCCATCGGCCACCGGGTCCATCGAACCAAGCCTACTTGCCTCTCCATCACCTGGAGGCCACCACGGCTAAGGCCTTTCGCACTTGTTTTTCACCTGCACCAACACGAGTCAAGCCGCAACCTGTACCTACACACTGAGCCAAGCATCAGTCCACACAACATTGTCAATCACTCATCACTATGGAGCGACCCTCCACTAGTCTTCAGACACACCTAGTCCTCATACCCCTTTTCTCCGGAGCCTTTAGCTACTATGCCTCCCATTCAGGCTGCCTCTGGCCGATCTAGTGATACTACAGTAGCTCATGGTGTTCCGTTTATGGTTCCTTTTGGAACAGGCATTAGGTATGGTTTTGTACCTAATACACAACCTAATAGCCTTTTGCAGCACAATCCCCCAAACCCATCTAGACAAGCTAATGTGTTGCAATCGAAGGCTTCAACCACACCAATGCCAACCACTGCACAAGAAGTCATCGATAGGTTTAATGCTAATCTTGCTAAACAAATGAGAGATGACTATGGGATAGAAGTAAAATATAAAAATTCTTCATATCAGAAGTCGCATCCTTCTAGCTTTGATTCGGTTCCCTATCCTGTTGGTTGGCGTTGCCCTGAATTTGCGAAGTTTAATGGGGATGGTAGAAAAACTAGTTGGGAGCATGTTAGTCAATATCTTGCTCAATTCGGAGAAGTTAGTGCCATAGAAGAAATAAAAGTACGTTTATTTTCTTTATCTTTAACTGGCAATGCATTTTCATGGTTTGCTTCATTACCTATTAACTCTATTCATACTTGGGAACAATTAAAACAGAAATTTCATGATCACTTTTATAGTGGAGACAATGAGTTTAGGTTGAGTCATTTAACATCAGTTAGGCAAAAACATGATGAGCCTGTTAGTAATTATATTAGGAGATTTAGAGAAACAAAAGACCGTTGTTATAGTCTTGTTATCTTCGAGAGGGATCTTGCTGAATTAGCTTTTAATGGTTTACGTTCCCATATTAGAGAAAAACTAGATGGTCATGAATTTGCTAATGTTGCCCAAGTTTTAACAAGACCTTTAGTTCAAGAAAGCCGAAGCAAAGATACTCAGCTCAAGTCTGATCGTCCTAATATGCATATGCTAGATTATGAGTCTTCGGACGATGAGAGTAAAGAGGTGTGTGCTGCTGAATTTACATGGTCACCTAATGATAAAGCAGACACTTTGATGAGGACATCACCGGCTCGGATACGACCATAATAGCTAGTTTTGATTCTAAGGTGAACAAATTCTTTATCATCATTGTATTTGGTATATTTGATGAATTGTTGCTGCACCGTGATGTATGTTGCTTGTCATTTTCAGAAATACTAACGTGGTTGAAAAAGAGTGTTAATCGTACATGGCATGCATGGAGGACCAAAGAAGTTGATTGGGGACCAGTCCAAGTGTTTCCCACATCCTCCACAAGATCCCCACGTCACTTTTGGCCCAAAGATGGAAAGAGATCAAGGCCAACACGTTTTGAACGTTGGATTCGGACTGCAACACAACACCAACTTCTGACGGATGTCATGGACGCATACGGAGTCGGATTGGAGTGTTCAAGTACTTCCTGGAACCGTGTTGAAGTTAACTTTCATATGGATCCAGACTCATGCCCATATCTATCTTGAGGCATCCGCAATCTACGAATCTTTGACCGGAGGTCTTTCTGTCCAGGGTGCTGCGCCACCGTATTTTGGCCCGTTGGCCCGTGTATCATGTCGGAGCCCATAGGGGTGCGTCCTAGGGTTGGAGCACCACCCCCACCAGGTCCTGGTCGTGCCCCTACCCTCTCATATACCCCAATAGCCATCACAAACAGATTGGGTTTTGTTTCATTGTAAGTTTAGCAATTGCTACTTCCTTGTAGACACGTGTGTCGGCTAGACCACCTGTTCTACCTGATTCGGAACCCCACCTTATTGAGTTGTGACTCAGCGTGAAACCTTCATTCATATATGGTATTTTTAGTACTTGTTCCATACTTGTTCTTGCTTGTTCTTCGATTGCTCGCAGGAACGGGTGCCCTAGTGGCGGTTGACGCACTCCACAAGATCGCTGCCGCCATAGGAGGTGGTGTATCGGTTGCCAAGGCGCATCCTTGAAAAGGTTGTAGTCGGGCTGTGAACGTCGTCTCCTCCAATCGAGTTATCCCCCATGCCTCTCATCGAAAGATCGGCCACAAACCCTAGCGGGTTCGCATCAGTTGGTAATCAGAGCGAGGTTTATTGGTGAGAGATTATCAATCCATCGCTATTTTTTATTTTCCTATAGTCCAAAAAAGCCAAAATAGTGGATTAGTTTACCTGTAATCCTATAAACCATTCGAGCCTTTACTTATACTGCTTAGTTAGGGCTTGTTGAATTTTTGGTTGCATCGGTTGTGTCGAGTTGTTGGTCTTAGTGTCTAATCCTTTAGAGTTTTGAGTTCTATCACGTTTTGATCACCACGAGATCCAGCATCACCATATACATCAGTGCGGCATTTTGGCCACCACGGATCCATCTTAAGTCCGATTCAAGTGTTTAAGTCCAATCTGGAAAGTTTAGCTTTTTATCTTTCCAACGGATCTAGCCTTGTTGCAAAATTTGTTTTGAGCGTTCTGCAATTGTCCTGGAGATTGACGATCTGCAATCTGTGTAAACTCATCCTTCAGTGTCGATTTGTCATGTTATTCAGCAAAAGAGTTTAGTCTTGTGAAAAAAAAGTGAAAGAAAGAAAGAGAAAAAAGAAGAGAAAAAACAGAAAAAAGAGAAAAAAAAGAAAGAGAGGAGGAAAGGAGGTGAATGAAAAAATGGGCTGAATTTGGTGTTTTCCTTGTGTTGTGCTAGTGCCTCTTTGTCGGTGATTACCTTTGTGCCTAGGCTCACGTCTCTAGCTTGGTTTAGCCTAGGACCAGCACAGTACCTCCATTGAACGATTTTTCAGCTTGCTTTTATAACTAATGTGGTGCTAGTCCATTCCTTGTTTCCGCCCACCTATACCTCCACATATTCGACTACAGCTTGACAGGTCTTGTTGCTGCGGCACCGATACACTTTCTTCGAGGTTGACATTTTGTTGGTTGCCGCCCCCTCCTGTTTTGCTTGGTAAGAACTTGTAAGAGCTTGTTTTGAACAAGTTGAGTTTGAGAGAATTACACCCGACACATCCTAGTAGTTGATAGGAGAAAACAAAATATTTTGTGTTTCTTGTTTTCTATTAATCATGGCAGGTGATATAGAGATTTTTGAGTAGTTGAAGTTAGACTCTCACATCCAAGGTATCATTCAGCACTTGCCATTATATGCTGGTATGTTTGATCCTCACACTTACATTGAATGGGAGCTGAAGGTAGATGCAGAATTTGATAAGTATGACTTATCTAAACATCAAATGATTTTTGCTGCTTCTAGTGCTTTAACAGACTATGCTTTGACTACATGGAAACATATTTATAGGCACAACAAAGTTCCACAAACTTGGAAAGATTTTAAAATGCTTTTTCGAGATGAATATGTTCCTAAATATTATGCTAATTGTTTGCTTGCAAAATGTAACACCCTAAATTCGCAAAAATATGTTTTCAATAAAATTTGATAGAAACAAGTTTATGTGCTTAAGGAATATAAGGTGTATTGGAATTTTTAGGCATTTAATATATTTTTAAAAATTAAATAAATAAATATAGGAGTTTATTGTTGCATTTCATGCTGGTGCATTATTTATGTTTGGTGGAATTCAAATTCAAATTTGAATTCTATGTTTGAATCCTTTTTCAAAAAAAAATTCAAAGCCTTTCTATTTATTCCTAAACCCTATCTCACTTCTGGCCCAGCTTTTGCTTCGGCCCAACCTGTGACGTTCACCGGCGCCCCTCCATCTCTTTCCGCGGTCCGCCTATGCCCCGGCCCAGCTAAGCTTCCAGCCCAGCCGGCCTGCGTCACCCCTCCAGCCGTTGACGTGTGGGGACACCGTGTCATCCCCTACCTCCGAATCGTCCCCGTCCCGGACTTCGCCGCCGCGCCCGAGTCCCGTCCATCCTCATCTCTGAGACGCCCGGTCCCGCACGCCAAGGCGCCGGCCTTCTTAAGGAGCCGCCACACCCCAGCCTGGAGCCCTAAATCCTAACCCTAGCCGCCTCCGAGCTTGATTTACAGCGTCGCCGGAACCCTAAGTGCGCCGCTGTTATCGATCTCCGCCGCTGTCGTCTTCTCGTCAACAAGAAGTACCCTGGGAGCTTCGCGTGGACGTGAGGAACGCCACGGTGCCTCACGTTTGCGTCCAGGTGCCCTGAGTCGCGAGATAAAGCTCGCCAGAGTCGCGATTTCCGCCGCCGCCGCTACACCGAGCTGTGCGCCGTCGCCGTTCTCCGTCTCGCGTTCCCAGTGCCCTAGACCGGTCCGTCGTAACCCCAGCGACCTTCCCGGCCAGTCAGCATCACAAGCCGTGCACCATGGCTCGATTTCGAGCAAGCACGCCGGAGCAGCCCTGCTGCGCCGCCGCTCGCCGACGCTCGCTCTACTGGCCGCCGCTTGCACATCATCGCGACCGTCCAATCCAGATCTGATGTCTCAGATCAAATCCGCCGGAGGTCAGCTAGTCAAGATACCGGCCAACCGCCGCATTTTAAAAATGTTTTGCAGAAAAGCCCCTGGCCTTTAAAAATTTGCAAGCCGGTCCTCCCACCTCACAAAGATCCTTACAGTTTGGTCCCGTTTCTTTCGTTTTAACCCTTGAGCCTTATGGTAATAGTAGCCAAGGTCCAGCCCTTTAGATTTCCATCTAAGTCCTCCGGTTTATACGTTTAATTACGTAATAGCCCTCGGTTTCTTGCAGATAGACCCCTGGAACCTTAGTTTCTTCAAAATTATACCCTGCAATCTTCTTTCAGCCATATCTTTTTCGTTTTAGCTCCGTTTTTAGCGTTCTTTATGTCCAAATGATCGTATCAAAGAGTAGAATAGCTTTTCACCCCTATTTTGCTGTTTGGTGATTGTTTCTTATTTTATTCCATTGTTTGCTTGTATGTACTTGATGTGATGTGTAGAGAACGTTTGGGCTGAAGGAGTTGAAGACCAAGAAGCTCAAGTGTCTGAACAGCAACAAGGATCTGTTGAAGGCAAGTCTACCTTGATGCATACCTGTTTACCTATACAACATGCATTTAATTCACTGTTCTTACTTTTGCTTGCATTAAATTGATGGGACCCTTTTTAAGGACATGACTAGATTATTTTTATCCCTATACCTTGATCAACCTGGGTATTTACTTTTTTGTTGGGTAGCTCTCGCTATGCTTAACTTGGTGGATGGTATTAATGAAACCTTTATGAAACTTGATTTATTTATGCTATATCTTCATTAATACAAGATCACCTTGTTAATTGGAACATGGAGCGACCACCCAGGAAAACAGTGCAACCACAAGGGTACATGGCTCTGCGTTGGCTAATTAATTAGTGACTCTAGTGTTGGTGTGACCTTACCTAATAAGGGCAAGGGGAAGCGTTAGTTGAGGTATAGACTCACTCTAGTAGGGAGTGTGCTTTGCTAAGACACGGTCCTACTAGGGGACTCTATGCTTTGCGGCGGCTTGAAACCTTCACGGGTTGCTTCACACTGGGGAAACTTTGTAAAGGCCTTGTAGCGTCCCTATGCGATCACACCTCGGTAGTGTGGTATGATGCCTAGCTAGCATCGCGTGGTTGGGTCTAAAGTTCCTAAAACTTTTACGCGACTTGTGGTGAAAGTGTACAACCTCTGCAGAGTGTAAAACTAATCGATTAGCCGTGCTCACGGTCAAGAGCGGCCTGGACCCTCACATGATTAATTTATGGAAGTCAATGATTAACTTGATGCATCCATCTATATTTATGTTGTTTATGCTAATTGTGGGTTTGGTATAAACTTACACTTGTTAGTAATTATGCTGCTAATAAAATTTGACGAACTAAAATGCTGAATGCTTTACCCTATCAGCCTCCACTATAAAGCCTTGCATGTTATGTTATGTTTCCGCTTGCTGAGTACAGCATGTGCTCACGCTTGTTTTATTATTGCAACGACACAACCCGGATTGCTGCTCAGACTTGAAGATTGATGAGAAGTGCTAGGCGTTTGTACCACCAGTCAGCTGCCTGTGGAGTTACCATCTGAAGATCCGCTGCTAGTTGTTTGCTCTGATGATACGTTTATGAGACATTCGGTCATGTAATAGTTATAATACTCTCTTTTACACTTTGGCATTGTGTTTTGGTTATCACTGAGTCATTATATGTGTGAACTTTGATCCTGGCACACATATAATATGAGCATTCGAATTTGCCTTTAAATTCGGGTGTGAAAAAGTGGTACCAGAGCCGTGTTGACTGTAGGACGTTAGCCTAGTTAGAAAATGGTCGGATTTAAGGATTATAATATCTTGGAAAGCCCTTCTTACTTCATGCTATGCTTTAATTCTATTCATATATACTTATCCTTGACTTTACCCTATCCTTGATGATCTTGCTATAAGGAACCTTTAGCGTTTCTCTATTCCCTCTAATCTTTCTCTGTCTTCACTTTACGCTGTGTCCAAAGATCTCTCTCAATAGGATATAGGATCTTTAAGTTCATTCTTAGTATAATCGATAGATGCGAACGTCTTAGCGTGTGCTTAGACTAGAAGTGTGTTTGAATGCTTGTTCTTCTGATAAATGCTTGATTTGGATATTTGTTTTGAGTGCGGTGTGTTGTGGAAGTAGTTACCACAGTGACATTAGTTTTTAGTGGCTAGTTTGTTTAGTTGGGGCTTATATCCTTCTCAATCAACTCTAATCTTAATATCGGTCCTTTAGTGATCCATCAAAGGAGGAGTAGTAGTCCCGACAACAACAGGGTCAGATGGATCCTGCGATGCGGCAGTTCCTGGCAGCACAGATGCAGATTCTCCAGAACATGTCCACCAACATGGCAAACATGCAAGTCCAGATAAACCAGAACCTGAATCAGAATCAACCGCCTCGGGACAAGCATCGAGAGTTTATGAGCCATGATCCCCCGGTGTTCTCTCATGCAGCTGATCCCTTGGAGGCAGAAGATTGGCTGAAGACAGTAGAGAAGATGCTCACCATTACGCAGTGCACTGATAGGGAGAAGGTCTTGTATGCTTCAGGCCGACTTCGTGGGACAACGTCAGCTTGGTGGGATGCCTACATTGCTGCTCATGCCACCCCTGATGCTATCCCTTGGCAGGAGTTCACCGCCAGCTTCAAGAACCACCATATACCTGCCAGTCTTATGAAGTTAAAGAAGAAGGAGTTCCTGGCTCTCAAGCAGGAAGAGATGATAGTGATAGAGTACATGGACAAGTTCATTGAGTTGTCTCGCTATGCTCCGGAGGATGTTGCTAATGATGAGAAGAAGCAGGAGTTGTTTTTGGAGGGGTTGGCTGGACCACTCCAGTATCAGCTTACGTCTCACAGCTTTCCATCCTTCCAGGATCTGGTAGACAAGGCCATTGGCTTGGAGCATAAGTGCAGAGAGTTGGAAGATCTGAAGAGGAAGGCCACTACCCCTGGACCGTCTAGGAGTAACACTCATCTCCGTTTTACTTCACCACAAGAGACACCACTCCATTCTGAAGGTCTGAGTGCGAACTTTGGGCAGTTAGTGCAGTAGACTCCATGTCATGGTTTTCATCAGGATCGTCAGATAGTACCAGAAAGTACTGCTTGCTTCAAGTATAGAGAGGTTGGGCATTATGCAGACACGTGTCCTAAGAGGAATGCTCCCAGCACTCCAGTACAGAGTCAACCGAGCCAGCAGATGAGAAATGGGAGCCAGATTCCGCAGAGCAACAAGGGAAAACAAAGTTATGCACGTGGCAAGGTGAATCACATGAGTGTTGAGACCGCTCAGGAGAACCCACGAGTAGTGCTTGGCTTGTGTCTTGTCAACTCCGCTCTCACCTCAGTTTTATTCGATAGTGGAGCATCTCATCCTTTTGTTACTTCACAGTATGTAGCTAAACATAACATCCCTATGAGCATCATGCCACGACCCATGCTAGTCAGTTCAGCAAAAGGGAACCTAAAGGCGCTATACAGGTGTAAGAATGTCAACCTTCAGATTTTGGAAAAGGATTTTCGTGTCGATCCCATAGTATTGAATTCCAGTGGCATCGATGTGATACTTGGAATGGGATGGTTGAGCAAGTTTGATGCGATGAATCAGTGTGATAAGAAGTCAGTTCTTCTCACCGGTTCAGATGGGGAAAGGATTGATTTTGCAGTTGCTCTACCTTCAAAGACAGATTGTACAGTAAATCAATTGAGTAGTAAATCTTTGGAGGATATCAAGGTTGTATGTGACTTTCCAGATGTGTTTCCAGATGATTTGCCGGGTATGCCACCTGATCGAGATGTTGAGTTTATTATTGATCTTTTACCTGGCACTGCCCCTATTTCTAAGCATCCATATAGAATGTCTAGTGATCAATTACTTGAGCTTAAGAAGCAGATTAAAGAATTGATGGAAAAGAGATTCATTCGTCCTAGTTCATCACCTTGGGCGGCACCGGTCATCTTTGTGGAGAAGAAAGATGGTACTCAGAGGATGTGTGTGGACTACAGATCGCTTAATGATGTCACCATTAAGAATAAGTATCCATTGCCTTGTATTGAGGATTTGTTTGATCAGATGAGAGGTGCTAAGGTATTCTCAAAGATTGATTTGCATTCTGGTTATCATCAGATGAAGATCAGATTATCAGATATTCCTAAGACTGCATTCACCACTAGGTATGGACTCTATGAGTATACCGTTATGTCTTTCGGATTGACCAATGCACTCGCCTACTTTATGTATCTGATGAATAAGGTGTTTATGGAGTATTTGGATAAGTTCGTTGTGGTGTTCATTGATGATATTTTGATATACTCCAAGAATGAGGAGGAGCATGAGGAACACTTGAGGCTTGTGTTGTAGAAACTTAGAGAACATCAGTTGTATGCTAAATTCAGCAAGTGTGATTTCTGGTTGAAGGAAGTCTCTTTCCTTGGTCACATCATCACTGATGGAGGTATTGCAGTCGATCCTAGCAAAGTTAGTGATGTGTTGAAGTGGGAACCGCCTCGAACAGTCAAGGAGATCAGGAGTTTTCTCGGCCTTGCAGGATATTATCGTCGGTTCATTGAAGGATTTTCTAAGCTAGCAAAGCCTCTCACATCATTATTGGAGAAGGATAGAGAATTCAAATGGACTGATGCATGCCAGGCAAGTTTTGAGGAGTTGAAAAAGAGGTTAACCACAGCCCCAGTGCTAGTAATGCCAGATCTGCAGAAGAGTTTTGATATCTATTGTGATGCATCTCGACATGGTCTTGGTTGCGTTCTTATGCAGGAGGGACATGTTATAGCCTATGCATCAAGACAGTTGAGGAAGCATGAGCTGAATTATCCTACACATGATCTAGAATTAGCAGCAGTGGTTCATGCTTTGAAGATCTGGAGGCATTATGTTATGGGAACCAAGTGTCAAATTTATACTGATCATAAAAGTTTGAAGTACATTTTCACCCAGAAGGACTTGAATCTGAGACAACGTCGTTGGTTAGAGCTGATCAAGGATTATGATTTGGAGGTACACTATCATCCTGGGAAGGTAAATTTGGTTGCGGATGCTTTGAGTCGGAAAGGACAAGCTAATATGGCATTAGCATTCCAGTTGCCTGATGATTTGATGAAAGAGTTTGAGAAGCTCAACTTGGGGATGGTTGCTCATACTCAGGAAGTTACCTTAGAGATAGAATCTACATTGGAGCAGGAAATACGTAAAGGACAATTGGAGGATACAGAGATTAAGGAAATCAAGGAAACTATGGAGAAAGGCAAAGCTCCAGATTTCACAAAGGATGATCAGGGAACTATATGGTTTAGAAACAGAATCTGTGTGCCAGATGTAGGAGATGTTAGGGAGACTATCCTGAGAGAAGCTCATGATTCCGCTTATTCCATTCACCCCGGTAGTACCAAGATGTACCAGGATCTCAAGCAGAGGTATTGGTGGTATGGGATGAAGAGAGATGTTGCCGCTCATGTAGCTTTGTGTGATTCCTGTCATCGAGTTAAAGCTGAGCATCAGAGACCAGCTGGATTACTTCAACCATTGAAAGTACCTGAATGGAAGTGGGAAGAGATTAGTATGGATTTCATAGTGGGATTGCCACGAACACCAGCTGGGTATGATTCCATATGGGTAATAGTGGACCGATTGACGAAAGTAGCTCAATTCATTCCAGTAAAGACTACTCACTCAGGTGCTAGATTGGTAGAGCTATATATGTCCAGAATTATGTGTTTGCATGGTGTACCCAAGAAGATAGTGTCTGATAGAGGTACCTAGTTCACATCTCATTTTTGGGAAAAGCTTCACGAGTCCATGGATACGAAGTTGAATTTCAGCTCAGCTTATCACCCACAGACAGATGGGCAGACTGAGAGGACTAATCAAATTCTGGAGGATATGTTGAGAGCTTGTGCTCTGAAGCATGGAGGAAGTTGGGATAAGAGTCTGCCTTATGCTGAGTTCTCCTATAACAATAGTTATCA